>OZ037938.1:31098198-32448702 GCA_964035585.1 Polytrichum formosum
GGTGTCCACGTAAACTCATCCATTGGGAAGGTGAAAACATAGCAGACCTTGGACAACTAACCAACTAATTCAACTATTAGTCTGTCAAAAAATGTAGTTAAACTATAGTTATATCTAGTTAACTAAATATCTAGTTAGCTAATGTTGAGCGTAGCATGTTCACGGAATTATGTTGTAGTGTTATAGTATCACTAGTGTGTTATTTGTGTTGGTGGTGTACATGGAGGTTGTTCCGGAGCCCAACATTGTGAGTGATTATATAAAGGCGTTTCTTGATGATCCTCAGTGGCCTGAGCATATTAAAGACCCTCAACTGAAACAAATCAAGACGCAAATTTCTTTGAATATGTGATAATACTTGGAACTTTTCTAGTTAACTATAGTTGTTCTTGAATCTGGTCTTAAATGTTTCTAGTTAATTATAGTTGTCCTTCAAATCGGTTTGAAATTTTTCTAGTTAACTATAGAACTTTGTTCCCTAAAACGTATTGAAAAAAAATCTAGTTAACTATAGTTATTTTGGCAATTGTCCAAGGTCTGAAACATAGTGAAGAATTCTATTATCTATATCAAGGAGATGATTATCCATGGATTTGACTCCATAACTACCTCTTAGCATCGTTGCTCCCGACTATGTTTAGTGGGATTAAAGTGAAATGAATCAACCTCCGACTCAAATCTTTGTTTGTTTGTCTGTAGAGCAACCACGGTAAGAAGAATTTTTGTACTTTGTTATTCTGGTGATAACTGTTGAAATTAGTGTGGGTTGTTGATAAATTAGTGTGGGTCAACCTAATTGCACATATCAATGTTGAGTCTTTTCATCCACAATGGATGAGTTTATGTAGGCTAGAGCTTTGCAGTGTCTAGGTAAACTCATCCAACAAGGTCTACCACAATGGGGAACCTTGGACATCCTAACACCACCAGAAATCACATTTGATGCTATCAAACATGCCTTTCTTACTAATGAGTGGAACTCTTTCCGCCTCACAGGAATGAAATTAGATTACCTCCACCTCAAGGATTTTCTCAACTATGAATGTGAATCATACTTGAAGCAACCATTGGCACCACCTCAACGCAAAATCATTGTTGCTTATCGCACCTCAAATCATAGACTTGCCATTGAGGTTGGCAGGTGGTCGACTATCTCAATCTTTATGGATAAAAGACTGTCAACTTCATTCTAAGAAACGCAGTGGAAAAATGAGGCACACTTTGTGTTGGAGCATCCCTCTACAACTACACTAAAGATGGGTTCCCTTCCCTATTTTAAAACATAATACTAGGTAGTCTCGAGTCTTTCTTCCAACGGACCATCAAGTTGATATTGCCCTATATATTTTCAAGGCCCACTGCACTCTGTTACTCTAGGGAATTAGCCTTTATTGACGACACCTTGATGTACTTTTAGTCCCATGAGCTTTATAGCTTCTTGGACTTTAAAACCAACTTGTTTTCATTCACTTTAGTGGATTCCCCCGCCCCCCTAATATTGATTCTACAAACAATTGCTCATGATCAAAAGGTCAAGGGTCTATATAAAAATTTCTCACCCAAAGATGGCAACTATTGTTTGCAACATTCTAACTCAACAATGGGGGATTACATATGGTCTTCACATTGATTCCAAGCCACTACATGGTTACAAAATCTATGAATGTAGATTTAGAATCTAATGAACCCATAGATATATAGATTTATGATTATAGATAGATAGATAGATAGATAGATGGATGGATAGATGGGTGAATGTGCGTAACACCTACCAAGGGGAAGGGTGAACCGGAAGAGGGGTAAAGTGAAAACATTCATTACTACTATCGAATCCAATATTTCTATGTGTAGCAAATGAACCCCTAAATCTTGGCGAAAGACCTTAAATTAGTCTACAATGATTATCCTAATTATTATGTGTTATTATTTGGAGTTACGCCATGCTACAATTATTTATTAAGAATGTAATATTTTAGCAAGCAAAGTGATTTGTGTTCTCTAATGTTTGAAGAACCTATTGACACTATAAGAAAACTGCGTTTTTGATGATGAAAAATGCGTTGTTGATGACGTTTTTGGACAACGCAAACGATTTTAGGCGACATCCAATAGAACATCCAAATGTCAATAATGACGTTCACTGTAACATCTGGATGTTCTATTGGATGTCGCCTAAAATTTCAAAAACATCATCAAAAAACGCAATTTTCTTATAGTGTGAACTTTCGTTAGTAGATATTGAACCCTTGAGTAAGACATTATTACACTGCGTAACTTCAAATAATAACATGCACTAACTTAGATAATCAATGTAGTGAATGTAGTGAACTGAAATTGAGATGAACAAGCAACGAACCCAAAGGAAACACGTTTTTACTATTACCACCTCGGTGGGTGTTATGAAACCAAACAATGAAAAGATTGGTCAGAATTTCTCGCACAAAGGTGGATTTGAAAAGAAAACACACACTGTGAGCTCAAGTATGTGCCCACATTTCAAGTTAACCTTAAAATGTCCAAACGCGGGGATGTGCTTCGCCGTTTGGAGTTAGCTTGAAAGTAGAGTGTGTTTGGTTTAAAAATTGTGTTAATTAGTTAGGAAGTAGTTGCGCAATTTGGTGTTAGGGAATGGAAAAGAAAACAATAAAGTGGGTAGTTGGTGTGTTAGGTGGGGGGGTGCTACTAAAATCAAAGGGCTTAGGCTCGGTTTATTGGCCGAGTTGGATCTTGTTGCTATTCATTTAAGGGGGGGAAGGCTTCGGAATGAGGATTAGACCCTGGATCTCCGGATCCAGGGAAGTAGGACAGGTGTTGTTCGGTTGAGTGGCTTCGGCAGGAGGGGGCTCGAGAGTGTGTGTGTGGGACGTAGATTGAGGTAGCCAGGGGACCTAGATTTCGAGCCAGGAAGAATGCGGCAAGAGGCTAGCTTCGAGTTCAGATTGAATGAGCCAAGAAGAATGCAGCAGGAGGCTGGTTGTCAGGCTTAGATAGAATGCGGCAAGAGGCTGGCTTCGAGTTCAGATTGAATGAGCCAGGAAGAATGCGGCAGGAGGCTGGTCGTCGGGCTTAGATAGAATGCGGCAAGAGGCTGGCCTCGAGTTCAGATTGAATGAGCCAGGAAGAATGCGGCAAGAGGCTGGACTTCGAGTTCTGATTATTTGAGCCAGGAAGCTGGTTGCGGGCTTAGATTGAATGCAGCCAGGAAGAATGTGGCAGGAGGCTGGTTGTGGGCTTGGGTTGAGGCAGCCAAGAAGCTGGGCTTCGAGCCAGGACAAAGGTGTCCAGGAAGCTGGCACGGGGGGGTCACTCCATTATCAAGTTGAACACCACGTGTGGCAAAAAAAATCTACTTTTGGTAAGTTGCATCACCAAAATGGGTCAAAATTTTATCAATTTTTTTTCGTGGGTAGATATACACGGTATCTATTACATAGTAAAAAATGGTAACCAAATTTGATGATCTGTTTTTTTAATAAAACATACCGTTTCTAACTAGAATGACACAAAATTGAACTAAAATAATAATAAAAATGACAATGACTAAAAATTTCAAAAAAATATACAAAAGATATTATCAATAGTTGTGTATATGTAAAAAAAATATCATAATTTTAAAATTTATCTATTCCATGTAATATAGGGGTAGCAAACTTTGGCCGCACGTGGTGTTCAACTTGACATGGAGTGAACCCCCCGTGGAAGCTGGGCTTCGAGTTCAGATTAATGCGACTAGGGGAGCTAGACTTTGAACCGGGAAGAAGGCGGCCAGGAAGGCTGGCTTTGGCTTAGATTGAGGCAGCTAGGAAATTGGAATCAGAAGCTAATTATGATGCAGTAGGGGAAAGGGCTTCAAGCTAAATCAGATTTAAACTTAAGGGCAAGGCTTCAAGTTAGTTGAGAAAAACCTTGTGAACCCCTAAGGTGTGGGGGTTGCTTAAGGACTCTCGAGTTAGATTAGTGGTAGAATGTCACAAGTATTGAGTAATGGACTAGAAAGGAAAGAAGGGTTTGGTGTGGCTGTGTGGTGTAATCACCCTGGGGCATAAGTATTTTTCAATACCAATGCCCTATGGGGTTTAATAAAAAGAGTGTGCTTTGTATTTAAAATCATCGTAGCGTGAGCATGGAGTTTACAAAGCCAAGAGTCAACAAGGACATGTGAGCCATAGACTTCCACCCGGACTACAGACGCACAAGGGTGGGGGTTTATGGCTGACACACACACACACACTCTTGAATAAAAAAAATGGAGTAAAATTAACAAATTCTTTTGGTTGCCTTATTTGTAAGGGAGTGGCCATTAAAACAACTTCAAATTCTTATAAAGGTCGTATTTAATTTGAATGAGTGCCACTAAACAATGAATGGGGAAAACCGGTTGCTAGTTACAGATGAACTAGATGAGTTTGGAGAAATAACCAGTTGAAGTTCAAAACTTTAGAAAATTTACCGACCATTTTAAAGGAATTTGTAGAATATACTCCAATTTAACTAGAAAACGGTAGAACCGTGAGGCTCTGTCCTTTCTTTGCTCATGCCGGTCCATGGCTATTTACTATATCTGTAACCAAACCTTTCTTGGATTTTGTGCACCTTCTTCTCAAATGTGGATCAAGGACCGAAGCTATTCATTTATCACACAAATTTTTTAAATAAATAATTAACAACTGCCAAAATAACTATAGTTAACTAGATTTTTTGATACATTTTAGGGAGCAACTATACTTAACTATAGATATATATAACTATAGTTAACATCCACATTAAATAAACTAGACCAAAAATAGTAGGAACAAGTAACGTCCAAGTGTGAACGCAAAGTGGTTAGGAAATTTGCTCTTGAAATAGAGAAGTCGATGCATAGTCTCTGTCCTATAGACAGAGCCAATAAAGAAAATCCGAAAGATGTGAACATGTAACCGGTTGGACTTGGAAACACTAGGATCTCAACCAATCATGCCCAAAAATCTCCCCAGACACTGGCCTCTAACTTCCGTAGGTACTAATAAACTTATGTTGACTTCCCTTTGAGTGGCTGATAACTAGAGTATGGAAAGCTAGTATTGAAGCTATGGAGAACTTAGGGCCACTTCGCACACGAGCCAAGAGCCGTGACCACGAGATTGTGAGAGCCCAAAAGAAAGTGTCCAAAGGCCATCCTAAGACACCTCCAAAATCATGTAGTGTGGTCGCAGACACTCAAGTGTAGTGTGAAGCCATATGTGACCGGGCCCTCAACCAAATGCTATTTCAATGAGTTTTTATTCATGCGGGTCCTCACACATGATAAAATAGACTAAATCAACGGTTGTGAGCGTTCGGAGTACCATGGTCTCCCAGTTTTGTGTTAGGTCTACCTCCAAGAGATGGTTTTTGAAAATAGTCCAAGTGACCATGAAACATGATCCATTTGATGCCATGTAGAAATCCATGTAGACTTTACATCCATCTTGCACTCACTTACCCCGTTGGTCCCTCAAGCGTAATGTGAAGTGAACTTGGATTGGCTCTGCCTTTTCCACCAATGAGAGTGCTTGAAGTATAATGGTCATGGGCTCTCAGTCTCGTGTGTGAAGTGGCCCTTATAATAATGATTAGAGATAATCTACAATTATTGTCTGGGAGTTTTGGATATAGTTTACACTGAATATGATATTTAGTGTCATATGGCATTTAATGTCACTATGGTAGCTTTTTGGATACCACTTCGTATGAACAAGTGAACAAATACTGTCATAGATAATGGATGAGTTCATCCATTGGCCAAAACCCTACCTTCTCTTGTCAGCAACTTGTGATGAATATTGTCGTGGATGATTGAAATTTGGATGAAAAACCACTTGGTAAGTGACAATAATTGCAACACTGTAAATCTATAATCACCCCCCAAAAAATTACAAGGAATGACAAATAAGGTTGGGTTAACACTTAGTGTTGGTGACGCTATACACTAAATATCATATTTAGTGTAGTTAGTATGCACACTGGAGAATGTGATATAACTTAGTTGGTAAAAAAACGATAATGTCGGTAAGAAGTTATAGCAACACGTAACTCCAAATGGTAACCCACACTAATTAGACCCAAAAATGTAATGGTGGGTTCTTTCCATTCATTGAGAACCATTGTTATATTTGGTATTATGTTAAAACAATTACGATACCAAGTTGTTCAACTTACCAACTTTATGTTTGATTGGGATAAGACTTATCATTTATTGGCTTTGGCTTGTGGGAAGAGATTTAGTGATGGTATTTAGAATGAGCCAAAAGTTTGGCAACCAATCAGAACCAAACACGTATGTGATTTGGAAGTGTTAGTGTTAGCATCTCATTCTTCAAGTGAAGTCCAATTGCAAGTGGTTGTTGATTTCAAGTGGTCTCTAAAACAAGCTGAAGTTTGGCGTTGGTTGGACACCAACCAAAACTGGCCATGTGTGTAGGATAATAAAAAGGCAAAACAATCTTGCAACTACCTAAATATGATATTTAGTGTCACTTACTATTTGAAATTACGCAACACTATAATTGTTTACTGTTGGTCCAAGACGACCCTAAACTACTAGATGATGGTGGAGAGATACCCAAATCTCAAGGAAGAGGTTGGCGGTTCGATTCCCGGCTGTGAAATCTCCTCTCTACTTGACAGAAACTTGTCAAGCGGTCAATTGCCTCCCGTGCTTTGGCGTTGGCCTGTCGGCCTTCTATCTCGAAAAAAAAAGTTTACTGTACATCTCATTTTTTTACCAACAAAGGTCGAATTGGTTGTTTGGACAATATTTACATTAATAGTGAAAAGACATAGGAATGTGTAAATCTGAATAGTAAGTGACACTAAATATCATATTTAGTGAGGCTACTTGTCCCCTAAAGTGATGGGCAAGGATAATGGAGAGAATCCATAAAGTCTCTACTTTAAAGATGAACCAACTCAAGAGTTTGCATAACAATATTTAGCATTAGGGTGTTGCAATCCTAGTGTCGAAAATCTTGGGAATCTAAGGAGAATTATACCCCTTGTATGTTGGGCCACCCTTGTAGATTGAATAGTATTCAACTCGAGTACTATTCATTTTACAAGGGCAAACTGCCAACTGGGCCATTCCCCTCCTTCAGTTAACACGAAAATATAAATCTAAAGTATAAAAAATGAAGCAAGTAGAGCCAATTGGATTGTTGTGTTTCACGTGGGGATAAAACCAAATGTGTCAGTCGCAACTTCACAATTTGTATTATGATACAATTCTATTTCTCTCACCATTTGGTAGATATAAACATTGTTGGATTCATGGGGCCTAGTAGGATTCTCCATGTAGAAAAGGGACCATGTGCAATAGCCTGAGTAATGCTATGTGATTCATAGACTTTACGAATAACTTTTGTAAAATTTGATGTATGATGTGTTATGATGGTAAGAGCACTCATTAAATGTTCAAAATTGCATGACATTCTTCAAACTCATGTGCCACAATAAAACATGATCCTCACTCATTGTAGATTGCAAATTTAAACCAATTGTCTAGCATCTACCCCTATTCATTCTAGCAGTTGTTAACATTTTGTCTACCTTGATCTCCAAGAAACAAACATGGTGATCTTGCTAAAGAATGTCATGGTGTATAGGTGACATCATTGAATTTTGTAATGGTATAATGTGTTAATTTCAAATGACTCGATATCAATTATGACGTTATAGGATTTATACATGTACACATAATCTTACTAGTATCCATGTTGAACCTAGATACATGCACAACAGTGGTTGTTACATGCGCGTAGGGTTAGATGTCTTGCTATTTGAGTTGAGGTCCCAACAAAATTACTCGAGGTGAAAACGTAGTCAACTCTTGTATAATCTGGAATTATCTTCTTACTATAGATTGCCTCCAGAATTAGAACCAAAGACCCTAAATTAGTTTGAAAGACTCCAACTGAGAATAGTCAACAACAAACCTCACGGGGGTCGGTTTTCACTAGACCTTCTTTACTTTGGTAACATTGGTAGGACCCAATTCAAAGAGGTCATGAGAAGCTTATGGGGTTTTCATGGTATTTTGAAGTTGTACAACCTCCCGAAGGCTTCTTTTTACACGCGTGAAGAGTCATGATCATGAAAATCTAAGGAACCTTGGAAATTATCCAAAGGCCGTAATGTGGGAAATAGAAATCCAATTTTGCAATTGATGGACGCACAAGCTTAATGTATGTAAAAGTGGTCCATGTTAAGGGATTGTAGAATATGTTCAAATTTGGACTCCACCATGGCAATATATATTTATATTCTAGGAGTGTATGGCAAATTTAATTGATTGCCATGGTCCTTAGTTTTGCATTAGGCCCACCTCTTGTTGATGGCCCTAATGCAATATCCGGTAGACCATGGAACATTATCCACTTGTTGCCATGTAGGAAGCCATGTAGATTTTCTTCCATTCAAATTTCTTTGGTCCCTTGGGCCTTCAAAGTACAATATACAGTGAACTTGAACCGTCTCTAGCTTCTTGTCAATCACATAATTTGTATATCACGGGTCAAGGACCCTCGAGGCATAGTGTAAAGTGGCCTTGAGTAGATACTATGATCTTATTTTTGTTTGTGTGAATGTAAATAGCTTGTTGTCTTGATAGTTACTTGCTTCTTACTTACCTAAAGACATGTGGAATAAAAATAGATATTAGATTTAAAAAGTTGAAGTAATCACTCCAAAGAATGTTTTAGGGTTGATAGAGTTCATTTGAAAGTAGAAAATGTTATCCATTGTATATTACAAACACTCTAAATATTTAGGTTGAGTTTTTATTTTGTTCTTGAAATGTATTCTAATTTGGAGATGCACACTATTCCCTTTGACGCAATAGCGGGCCACACTATACAACCACCCATACTAAAAACACACTATGTACCTATCCACAATGCTTATTATAATCAATGTATAATACATGTCTTCATTGTACACTTGACCCCCATCCCCCCCCCCACTACAAAGAGTTTGAGTTTTTTCTTCAAATGCTTTTTTTGGAGTCTTGGGAATTTGTGGTCAAAGCCTTGTCTCATGTGTGAAGTGGCCTCTAGGGATGTTTACACTAAAGGCCTTAGACCATGGCTCTTAAATGACCATGATACCCCACTTTTTGGATGAGACCATAAAGAAGTCCATGGACTATAGCCAAAAGTCTTTTGGAGGTCACTAGCCCTTAGTGTAAATCCAAACATGATCATGTCAAATACCTCACAACCTTTAATTAGATCTAAATATGCCCGTTTAACCCCCTAATCTTCTCTCTCTCTCTAGCTCTTGTTTGATGCCATGCAACTAAAACATGTAACTGTAAACTCATATATGAATATACATAACATTTGTCTTATTTTATAAATAAACAACTAGATGCTCAGAAGATCCTAAAGAGACACACATGGAAAATGATCATATTTACCATGCTGGAAATGTAAAAAATATGTAGATGAATGGAGCAAAAACACAACCACAGTTACGAACGTACCCATGTCTTTAACACGTGGTAAAAATTAGGGTTGGGAAACTTACCATAGGTAAGGACTCCAATATAAACCCCTAACCCTAAAAGAACTCTCCTTTTTTACCATTCACACGAGAGTGAGGTGGGGTTAGTCTTATGTATACTCATTGGTACGTGAGAGAAACTTGAACTAGTTACCAAGAGGAGTATTCTACTTGGAGTAACCCAATCATGGCCAAAGAACATGTTTGAACACCCATATGTTATTCTACAATGAGTGTTATATTTTGAAATATTACAATGCATTTGATGTGTTTTCAATGTGTGCGACATGGATAACAACTGGGTCCTGCTGTTATTTACCTCGTGTATGTAACTAATCCTCAAATGTTTGTTGGTTGGTTGCATGGGCACATGTGAGGCAGGCCCTTCACACTTTCAATACAATGATGTATTGTGTTTATGACATCTTATGCATATCCATTGGTTGAAATTACTAGGAACATTTCCTTTGTAAATACTCCATACATATGATGGATTAATTACTTATGCTTTGTGGTGAAACATGGAGATAGGTGACTAAACTTCCAAGGCATGGGACAGTCAAGTTCAATTTTTTGTTGTTGAATACAATTTGGTAGCAAAAACCCTAAATAGGGTACTGTAACATATTTATGTAACATATTTTTCAAAGCAAAGTAGATTATGACACAACATATGTGTGTTTACACAACACATCCAACTAGGCATAATTGCAAGCTCTATTATGCAAGTTGTTTTTATGTCACCAAGTAGGCATATACAAAGGAAATAGAAAGAGTCTTGTGGAAATTCCCACCCACCCACCCTTGTAAGTGCAATGAGGAAGAAATTGAAGGATTTGGCCTCTGAAAAGAGGAAGCTCAAACTTTGCAAAAGCTTTGAAAAAAGTCAGCTCTCTCTCATGTTCATAGCTTTGTTCAATGGCCCTCAATGACCCTCAACTGTCAATTCAAGTTTTGCATACTCACCTTGTTTATACGCAAGTTTTGCAAATTCTTTGTCCATCTCCTTTCTATTAGCAATTAATATCTCCACCTCAAAATTCCCCTTACATCAAATCCCTTCTCACTGATTGAATTGATCCATATGAATATTCTTCCATTGCTTTCATTTCTTCAATCTTCTTCGTGATGGTTTTTGATGTGCTTGCCCTATTTGCTTTTGGTTGTTGTCCTCCTCCACTTATTGGCCTCCCATGTTTCTTCAATGCCACATTTTATGCTTCCCCTACCTTCATATCCATGGCCATTTTTCTTTGTGGCCCACTTTACATGATAGACCATGTTGTACTTCTTGAAAATTTCTCTCTAGCAAACTGCAAATCATCATCACTACAAGGTAATCTCGTACATGGAGATTGAGAATCATTCTCAAAGGGCAAAAATGCACTATTGTTGCCAACCTTTGATGCTCTCAAGGAAATTTGGGCATCATCTATGGAGAATTTTGGCTCCATCTTTGAGACTCTAAATAATGTACATTTGGCGAATAATGTTCCATTATAATCCAACAAAAAAACTATACAACACTTCACTTATTTGCAACTATGGTGGAGGAAAGCTCCAACAAAAAAACGAGATGACTAGATAGTAGAGACGACCTTTGTTTATTACTACATAATGCTTACATACAAGGCAACCTTCTACAATAGCTCCAACAATCCAATTCTATGTTATCGCTAATAATAATAATAATAATAATAATAATAATGTATTTTGAATAAGTTGACATGGGTTGTCCCTTGGGTCCTGCTGCAAATTCTGTCAATCCTACCTCCAAGAGGTGTCCCAAAAATTTCCTCTACAATCATGGCCAATAATATTAATACTTGTCATGTGGGATTCCATGTAGGTTTTTCACCCATTGAAAATGTTATGAGTTGTAGTCCAAAACTACCCTCATGTAAAGCAAAAGCAGGGACTCATGACTCTTAACCAATGCAAATTCAAGAGTTCTCAAGAGCCATGGCCTAATAGCTTTCTTGTACACATGTCGTAAGTCCCCCTTACACTTCGTGGATTGAGTTACATTTGGAGAAAAAAACTGCGACCAATTCATTACACTCGTACAACAACAAAAAATACAAAGTGGCCAAGAATAAATTAGAATGACACGAAACCTACTAGAAGGAGTCTACATGGCATCCAACGACTAGGTAATATCGAAGAGTGATCTTGGCTATTCATAAACCCTAACCAACCTCAAAGGAAAACTCACACTACCTTTGCATATGACAATGTATTTGCTTATAGGTTATGTGTAGATTTCAGGTCATTTTGTGGAACTTCATATTGTCCTCATGGTCCACGGCTTCCCACACACACACACACTTTACACTAGGCCCATTCGACCAATTCATAAATCAACACAATCACATTCTATCGGGGATCATGTCCCTTGCAAAAAGGAAAAACCGGGCCGATGGATGCCATCAAGTTACACACATACCTAGTCATCACGAAGGCCCATATGTAACTTAAGGGGAAGCTTCCTATCAAGGTGACGTGAAGAACCCGGCCCCAAAATATTTGGATTAACCTAAGTAAGCACCTAGTGGGCGGCTAGGTATTGGGTTCAACACTTTCCATGTGAATAAATGTGGGGTACCAACTAATCCAAGAACGACACGTGGCATTCGATACCAAGGAATTCAATATATATATATATACACATGTAGAACCAGATCGGCAGGAGACGAGTCCAATTACCGATACACACTCATTTTCATATAATTTGGTTCCCAATCCACGAGGAACGGCTAGAACGTCATTCGAACCAGGATCTACGGCCAGGGTCCCACAGATCTACGTCTCCGCTGAATGTTCTTTAAAAATCAATCATTACGTAGAATTATGACTCGGTAGATGGGAACGTGGGAACAACATCTTCCTCACGGGGTCAATAATAGCAGAGACGCACCGTTCACCAGGTTTTGCAGTCCAGAACACCATCTAGAATAGTATGTATATTTGGTAGATTATTGAGCGTGAATCTAGCTTTTTTATAGATCCAGGATCCCTTAGCATGGCAGACACCCCTCCGGAGTTCTTTTGCAGAGGGCCCTCCGGCTATGGCGATGCAACGCCCGCTCCGGGCTCCTTCTCGCACTTGATCACTGCTTCGATTCTGTCTCATTTGATGCTTTCGTTCATTTTTCCTTCCTTTTGAAAATTTAGCTTCATTCTGAGCTACGGCATGCGCATTTCCACGCAGTGAGGATTCAGATTGGCTCCGGATTTGCAGTTAGGGTTTGCATTTGCGTTTGGATGAGCACACGCACAGTGGCAGCATCGAGTGACATAAGTGAAGAAGCATCTGGAAACACTGACATCGAAGCATCGGATCACGAGCATGAGGGAATACTTTTGCATGCATGACGGAACACCAGGCTAACGGTTGGTTCTCTCAAGGAGCTAATAAGCATTTGTAGTTAGCTAGCTAGGGTTTCAAATGGTGAATCTGAGCGATTGAATAGGTAAGGAAATAAATCGACCTGGAAGAAGAGCTGCGGAAATGGCGAATGCGGATGTGTTCGATGCGTACTTTCGACGAGCGGATCTAGACCACGATGGTCGTATTAGTGGCCAGGAAGCAGTTGGATTCTTTCAAGGCGCTGGTCTACCTCAGGTCACTCTAGCAAAGGCAAGTGTTCGAGTTTCTGTGCTGATTTGAGCGATCTTTAAGCATTTTATATATTTTGAGAACTGGGTAATCGCATACTCTCGTTTAGAGAAATGGTACCGGGTGTAGTTGGGGAATGTGACCATCTCAATTTTGGGAGATGCATTGAGTTGTGCATCAGAATGGAAGATTCAGAGTGCACTGTTCAGTCCATGAGCTCTGAGTACGATGGAGCATCAGCAGAGGTGTCTGGAGAAAATCACAAAAAATCTCTCAAAGTGTTGACGATCGAAGAATACTATAAGGGACATGGCGCAATTGGGTATTGAAAGGTAGAATTATGGGAGGAAGAATGGAAGGGATAAGTATTGTTTTGGAACTTGCTTCCCAGATTAGGTCACACTGACAGTAATAAGGCTCTTTTTGAGTAGGAAACTTCACTCGGAAAAATTGAGGAAAAGTGGCGAATTGTCAGTTGGAAGTTTGTACTTATCTGTCGAATGTAGTACCGATATTTTCTTACCAGGATGTGTTCGAGAACTGATCTGCTTTTAAAAAATGTTCAGTGATGTCTCGAGCTGGAACACTCTAGTGGGCACTTTTGTAGTCAACTTAAGTTCATCCTCGTGTCTAGAGTACCGTCAGAATAATATGTAATTTGACAAACGTGACATACCCTTACAGTTGAAGTTTTATCCGTTTCGTATGATGCCAAACTCCTTGTGGTGTTGTGTTAAAAAGCATAGAGGTGGTGATTATCGATCATCAAATACTTCATCAGAAGTTTTGTATTGAGCATGCTTTAGGTTTTTCATCTTTGACCTTGTGATTGTGACTCTCATGTTCATTTTTCCTTTTTTTTCTTTCCAGATTTGGCAATTTTCAGATCAAAGCCGCTCTGGGTTTCTTTCGCGGCAAGAGTTTTACAATGCCTTGAAGCTTGTGACAGTAGCACAGACAGGCAGAGAGCTGACTCCAGAGCTTGTAAAGGCAGCCTTAACTGGTCCAGCAGCTGCACAGATTCCTCCTCCTCGTATTAACACACCAGCACCACCCCCATCAAACTTGGGGCAGACACCCGCTGCTCAGCCTCCTCGACCGATATCCTCTCAGGGAAATTATGGCCAACAGTTTCCTGCTCAGGGGGCCAATGCCCAGCAATTCTCTGCTCAAGGTGGTAATGGTCAACAGCCTAGTACACAGGGAGGGTTTGGAGGCCCCGCTATGCAACAATTCTCATCGCAAGGAGGTAACATACCACACACTCAATCTCAAGGCCGGTTTTCTTCGGTTGGAAGTAGACCTCAGGGTCCTATCACTATGCAGCAGCAGCCTCCCAGGCCAGGTCTGCCTGCTGCTGGACCTGGGGGACCACAGGCCAGACCGTCTTTGGGGGGTCTCTTTGGTGCAAATTCTTCATGGCAACCCTCTCAAACTTCTTCACAGCTGGCAAGCTCCACGAGTTTGTCAACTGGATCTTCTTTCCAGTCTAATCCTGGTTCTGCTTTCCAGTCTAATCCCGGTTCAGCTTATCAGTCTACTCCAGGTTCAGCTTTTCAGTCTACTCCTGGTTCAGGATTACCAACGCCGACTGCTCCTGGGAATGTCTTGTCTACAGCAACTTCTTTGCCAAACACAATGGGTGGGCCTGGTGTCCAGACAGGTATGGAAAGGGGTGGGCGGTAGTATAGTGGCAATGTTTCAGTTCAATTTCTCGCAATTGAAGGGTCTTGATTTTGGAGGAGTTGGAGCACATCTAACTTGATGATGCCCACTGCACTTTAAGTGGTAATGTCAGTGGACGTATTTTCTGCCAAGAATGCGCTGTGATATTATTGTCTGTGCGTAGTATATAGGATATGGTACTTTCAAGCTCTGGATTTTTGCCAAGCTTGTATCATCTCAGAGGTAGTCACAGGATTTTTGCTATTTTGTGGGTCTCCTGCTACTGTAGGATCTCATCATTGACCTTTCTGTCTTGCTTCTATGTACCCCCTCTTACATGTGTATGTGGTGTTGTTATGGGTTAAAAGTAGCAGGAAATGGAAGTATGAAAACTGCAGGGTCGTTCAGTAGTGGGGATCTTTATGCAGCAGTTCCACCTGCAAGGCCTACAGGAGCTGGTCCTCCATCAAAGTCAAAGTCTACTCCTGAATTACAAGCCTTTGGAGACTCTTTCAGGTTCTCAACTTAATATTAATCTTATTGAAAATCCTAGTACAGCTGGGTTTTCAAATTCATATTTTAGATTCCAAGGCTTTATAGAAGTCATCCATTTGATATCCCTGTACGGGCCTTGCCTTGTAATTGGTAGGAGGGTCATCGGTATTTTGTTTTAATTGTCTATCAAACAAAGACATTTGTTATCCTCTCAGGTGTTCATTGATATTGGATACTGTGTGCGGATGCTTGGCAGCTTTGCTCTTGAATCAAATTTCATGGCTATCCTAATCACGTTATATGCTTCAATCACGCAGGACAGGTCCTGTTGACCCTTTGGCTCTAGCTCCCACAACAATTCCCTCTTCTTCAACCTTTTCTAAACCATCAGGAGTTTCACAGACCTCTTCATTGATGCCTCAGGATTCAGGATCTAGATTTGGTCCCCGGCCACTCTCAGGTCCTGGATTGACTCCTCAATGGCCACGGATGACTCCACAAGATGTCCAGCGCTACACTCGTGTGTTTAGCAGGGTGGATACTGATCATGATGGGAAGATTACTGGAGAGCAAGCCCGGGAGCTCTTTTTGAGTTGGCAGCTTCCAAAGGGTGTGTTTACATTTCCTTACCCATTCTTTGCTAGTGTTAGGAGAATCTGCTATGCTTTATGTGTCACTGTGCACTGAGGGGTAAGACTCAGAATGTGTGGAGTATGCCATAAACTGTGATGAATGCAGGGAACACGTATCTAGTCAATTGTAGTTTTTAATGGAATCCTACTCCATTAGTCAAAATCATCATTTCTATATGTATGGAGCAATCAGCTGGGTCAGTGGAACCCAGCAGCTCAGTCCTTATCTGGTTACTCTATTTTCGTTTGAGGTTGACCTGCATCATTGGTTGTTTAATAAAAATCTGAGTAAAATATTGTTCTCAATCCTATGTCTATTACCTGTCTTGATGCAGAGGTGCTGAGGCAGGTATGGAATCTGTCAGATCAAGATGGTGACAGCATGCTGTCTGTGCGTGAATTCTGCACAGCACTCTATCTCATGGAGCGGTTTAGGGAGGGCAGACCTATGCCCCCAATCCTCCCACCAGGCATTCACCTTGATGATCCTCGTGGTCCCGATGGGCAGATGCCTGGGTCTCAACGCCCTGGCTATGGTGGATCTATGCAACAAATGCCACAAATGCAAGGTATTCTTACTTGATATACCCTTGTTTGTAAGGGTGTGTACTACTGTTGCAGATAGCTTTATTGATCTTGTAAATCGAGTCTCTACATACTACTGGTTGCTGATATGGTTCTTTTGTTTAAGGAATATTATTGATAATCCCATGTGCAATGTCCGTACTTTGGTGGTTTCCAACTACTCTTGATTTCCATCTCTTAAATGGAAATTTTCCATGAGTGCTTAACCTATTCATATAGGTAGAGCTTTATGGAAAACAAGCGAGGCCTTCTGAGATTGAAACTGAGGACACAAAATAGTTGTGGGATGCATTGCTAGCTTGATGCCATTGTACATATTAAAGAAATAATGGATATATGGGAAATATTTATTGTGAGTTTCTTAAGTCTGATTTTTTTCCTCAAGAGATTTGAGCTTAAGTTTCTGTTTCTTTCCTAAGTACTTGAGATTACTAGGAACACCCACCAGCGCTGTAGTGAAGTAGAGCATTTAAAGGTTAGTCTGGTTGGATGAACTGTGGAAATACTGCAGCCATCCAAAGTGAAGCCTCTTTGGAAGAGGCTTTTTGTGCAAATAAGAATATCATCTAAGTGAATGTTGGAATTGCATGCCACACTAGGACTTTGAAAGCTAGAGCATATTCTGGTTGGTTGAAATGATGTTCTGTGAGGGCAATTTTGGCAAATTGCTAGTTGAAGGTCAGAAGTTGTCCAAACCAAGTTTATGAGTAAACCTCTTTAGAGGATTTTTGGCTAGAAAGTCACTCTATACCACTCTGCTTTTGTGTGCAGATGTAGACAACATGACGATTCACTGGATGTTATTTTAATGCCCTGTCGTGTATAATGGACTTTGTAGCCTTGCATCTCAATGTCTTTTTTTAATCACCTCTATTCTGATAGTGTTCATTGTGGTTGGTAGGTAACATGCAACAAATGGGACCTGGATCTGCACCAGGCCCTGGCCCTGTGCGCCCTACACTGCTCACCACCCCTGCAGGACAGATGCAACTCCAAAATCTCACTTCAGCTGGAGGAAGTGCTCCTGAAGGTAGTGGTCAGCCAAAAGATGCATTTGAACAATTCAACTTCATGAATCGCAGGAAGCAGCCTGAGAAAGAAGCACCAAAGGCATCACCGAGAGAGCTAGGCGTTTCTGTAAATCAAGTATGACCATCAACAATCAATATCTTTCAAGTTGATGAGTAGTTTGCTTTTGTATAGTGAACTTTAGAACTTTGGTTCTTTTCTTGTGGAAGCCTGTATCTATCATGGTGGAGTTCCAGGTACAGAAAATGACATTTCTTTATCAGACAATTTTTTGATGCTCTTGTTATTTCTGTTGTCATTTGGTGTCAGGTTACTGAGTTGGATAAGAACCTCATGGATCACAAGCAGAAGTCAGAGTACTACCGTACAAAGCTACAAGAAATCGTAAGTTTCCTTTCATCACATTTATCCAGATGCCACCAGGTCAGGGTTGGCCAAGCGGATCTTAATTAGGATGTGAACTTGTGCAAACTTTGTTATTTAGTTATTTGCTAGTTTAGTCTGATGTTTGGAAATCCTGTCCTCTGTCTAATCTTGTGAAGTCTGCACTCATGCAGGTTTTGTATAAAAGTCGATGTGACAATAAGCTGGCTGAGATTACAGAAAGGGCTGCTGCAGACAAACGTGAGGTTAGTTTGTCTCAGCAATCAAACTCAATGATCAATGTGAACATATCTTTTATTGCATCCTTTTGGAACTTGTAATTGATACTCACAACTTAATGTGCATTGTTGTGAGGAAGCAGTGTTTCTCATGAGGATACTCCTGATACCTTGTATGCGAAATCTTTGTGCGGTCACTGTGTAAACTTGCATGTCTCATCTTTCTGTTCGTAGTTTTTATATTTGTTCATATGATGTGCTACTCTCTAGGTTTGGCACTTGTGTTTATAGTGCTGTCAATCCAGATTGTGAGGTTTGAAGTTTATGTTTTAATAGGATTGTATGTGCTGCAGATGGAATCATTAGCAAAGAAATTTGAAGAGAAGTACAAGGCTGCAGCAGAAGTAAATGGTCAGCTGGCTGTAGTAGATGCAACACACCGAGATGTGCAGGTAGTCCTTGATCTGGAACCTAAAGATATGGGGATGAGGCGCAGCATATAGAAGAGCTCTAGATAATATTCTCATGCAAAGACATGGTCTCGAAAGACCTGACCTGGAACTTTGTTCTAGCAAAACCTTATCTGTATTTCATCTTCTTTTGATTGCAGGAAAAGAAGAGGGAACTTTATGATGCTCTGGTGAAAATGGAGCAAGGTGGCAACCCTAATGCACTTCTTCAGGTAATTTCATAATTTTGGTTGCTTCATCAGAGAGCCTGGGTAATGATGGAGTTGGTGGTCTTTCAGGACGTTCTTGAACTTGAGTAGTTCTGTTGCCTTTGTGATGTCCTTGTTGTTTACGTGTCTGTACTCAGGTGTCCTGTTTCCTTCTACTTGTACTTTCACAATTTGCCAGATATGGAGTGAAGGTATGACAGTAAATATCCTCAGAAGGAAAAAGGATACATCAGTAAGTTCCAGGTTGTCGTGTCAAAGTGGCCATGCATTGAAATGCTCAAATGGATGGGTACCTGCTAAATGTCAGTATGGTTTTATAAAGTCTGGGGATTGATCTCTACCTTGCTGCTTTGCAGAACCGGGCAGACCGCATTGCAACAGACCTTGATAAATTGCGGAAGGCCCTTCGTGACCGAGCAGAGATTCTTGGTGTGGAGGTCAAACAAGACATTCCTAAGGAGATGCCATTTGGTACGTTGATGTCATCCTTATTTAGTCTGTGCACCATGTGATTCTATTTGCTCATTTGATGATATCAAGTGTTATCCACTTTTGACTCTTTGATTTCTTTGCTCTTAGGTTGGCAATCAAACATACAGGAGAAAGCAGCTGCATGGAATGAGGACTGGAGTAAGTTTGAGGAAGAAGGTTGGCCCACTACCCGTTTCTTATGGACAAAGTTTAGAAGTTAATTTAATGCTCCCTGCATTGCATGCTACATTCATTGTCAAACATGCATCTTCCCAAGTTGGTATTAGGTATAGCTTGCAAATTTTGTAGGTTTACTTTGAATATTTCCATTCCAAGTCTTAGGAGTTGATGTAGTCTGTTTTCTTCATTGTCTTAACATGGAGGCAATTTCTGTGTGGATTGTATTTGGCTTGGATCTTTGTATTGCAGTAATACAATTGCAATTAGTTGATCTATTTGGAGGGCTGTATTTGTTCTTTTTGGGTATTACCTCATCTAGTGTGCTCAAGGAGATTAACAGGGGCATATGCTTGGCAGGATTTGTTCCTATTGAAGAGTTTGTGGATGAAACATCCGAGGGGCCTGCCTCAACTTCTTCTGCAAAGCCTTCTCCTGCAGCTAACTGGGCTACCCAGGGAGGAAGTGCCTTGGATGATACCTTTAGCTCTCCTACTACAGGTGGAAAGAGTGCAGAAGTGGAGGAGGAATTATCTGTACCTGAACCACCTCCTGCAGATGCAGCTCACCATGCCAATGGTGAAGGCCCAACAAGAAATGGGGTAGACATTCTTGTAGATGAGGTGTCAACGGCAAAATCTGATGGAGATGGGAAAAGTGGACGTACCACGTCAGCAAGTAAAGCTAGTGAAAGGTGCGAATTGTTGATTAAATGACAATTAACAAACTGGACTATCACTGATGTATTTTATACATTTTCTTTTAGGGATTATGTCTTGCATCACAATTCTTATTCAGTAAGCAGGTTTTTATAACAGCATAGCACAGTGCATCCTGCTTGTGCAATTATCTCATTCTTCCTTATTATTGAGCCATTCTTACCTTCATTGATAAGGGATCAGAACATTCCGCCTCTGTTGTTGTATCCATTTTAATCACCAGCTTCTGATCACAATAGTAAGTGCACTCAACGTCTGGAAGTTGGAATTACAAATTTTCAGATGATCTAAGCTGTGGTTTGGACCTCCTGAAAATATAGATATGCAAATGTTGCGGAATCACAAGAATTTGGTTCAGACTTATTCAATGGTGCCACGGCAGCAAGCTCTCCTACAACCAGGTTTGTTTATTGATTGTGCAGGAATCTGGATTCATATTATCCTATTTCTTGTTTGCTGTTTTCTTTGGCAAGTTGTATTGATTTGACTGCAGATATTTGAGGACATCATAAGGATATTAAATATGTTTGTGGATAGTTGCTCCTCTAATCAGTACAAGGTGTCCTTTTTTGCAGTTCGGATTTAGGACGTGGATCTATTACATCAGATGCTTTTGGTGTAAATGGCTCTTCTTGGGGGTTTGGATTGAATGAGGATGATGCTGACTCAGGCCCACGAGCTTCATGGGGTCTTCAAAGTAACCCACCCAGCACGCAGGTGAGTCTTGTGTTTCACCATCTGGCCATTTTCCTCCTTCCTCTTATTCATCCTACCAGCAGCTGCTTCTTTCCCTGTCTACATCCTTCTTATAAAGTCTGCAGCTAGCAATGTATTATTTCACAATACATGACTGCATTTTGATCAGCATGTTGGTGCCCATTCTTGAAGTCAATGTACACCAGAGTGAAGAAAATGAATGCACATTCTCTTACCGTTGCCATAGTATTCTTTAAATTGCTGGATAGTTACTTTTCAGGGCTTTTGACCTTCTAAGATCATAATTGAAGGAGCCAGATTTCTTTGTTACGTGGCCATGGAATAATTATGCATGTTGATACATATCTTGGCATGTTTTCAGACCTCAATTGATGTGACAAATTCTCGCCTAGCAACTCGATTCAGCAAATCAACAGGATCGTTTGGGCGAGGGGACTCTTTTGACTTAGGCTCTCCACGAACTTCAAGCATAGATGGAACCTCAAGCCCAACAAAGGCCTTTGAAAGGAATGGAAGTAGTCGCAGTCACGATTTTGACTCGTATGGGTCATTAGGTTCTCTAACAACATCGAAGGACTCCAACAAGATGTCATCATTCTTTGGGGGGAATTCAAGTCCCAAAGCTGGGCCTGCCTCTTCGCTTTTTGGTGGAAGCCCAGTGGCTGCTAAGAGAGACGATGGTTTTAATGGCAGTTTCTTGCGTTTTGACTCTTTTGGACCTGGGAGTCCTGTCGCCCAACCCAGAGCTTCTGGTGAGTGAATATTGGTTGTGCAAATTGGGGGTTCTTGTCTGATGTGTTCAGGAAGGAAATACCTTCATGAATGTTGAGGTCTCAGTTGTGGAAGTGCTGCACCTGCAAGTTAATGCCAAACAAAAACTCCTGATTGCTGGAAGTTTTTGACTTGTATCACAGAAGCCTCTTATAAACAACCATTCATGTGATTAAAAAAGATACTGACTTTCAGTGGGTGTCTTTCAGCAGCAACTGAAGATCGACCCAACAGTTTTTTCAGCCGATTCGATTCCTTCAACAGCGTACAAACTGATGGACCAGCACGTAGTGGTGGTTTTCATTCTGATGATGAGTCGGATATTTTTGCGGGGTCGGGACCTTTCAGTGCAAAAACCCCACATGGGGCTGATGCCTGGAAAGCTTTCTAGACAAACGTTTGTCTCTTTTTCTTCTAGTACAGTATGCTCGTCCCATCGTCTTCTTGTATCAGTGCAATTTATCATTTTCATGGTGTCCCACTGGCTGCCTTTCCGTGGCCGTGGTCTGTATGAAGTTTTGGCCCTGTTTATTTTGACCCTGTAGCTCTTGAATTTGGGTGACATATATTTTGTAGCTTTACTGGTATCTGTACCAGCAGGAACCAGCGTGGTAGTTATTTCTTCCACGTTTTTAGCTCCTCTTCTGAGGTGGTTCACTCACAGGTTTTGTTGAGTTTATGGACTCTGCTTGGAAGCCATTCCTTCAATGCAAAGAAGGGCTATTATTCTTTCAAATAATGAGTATTTTAGTCTGCTATAAACCATGTGTCATGCATTTCCAAATAATGTGATATGAAACAAGTTCTCTTGAAAAGGTTTCTGGCAGGCTGTGCCAGGTTTTAGTACTTGCAATTGCATGTCACAGGGACTGGAAAGCAGTCCCTGTGATTCTTGAGCACTGATATTTCGTTCTGCTTGAAAAGATGTCATTCTTATGAAAATATCTTGTGCCTGCTGAAACCTCGTTTATTCTGCCCCAGTATGACATGAAATTGATTCTAAAGTCCGAAAAACCAAAAGGCTTATGGGACCAAGTACATCAAACTGGTGTGAAACAGTCTAATTCCCTAGAGTAAACGAGTGCAGTAGCCTTCCTGAGATTTTAGGCTCATATTAAGTTCATGGTTTAATTGGAAGAAAGATTTGATCTAATTGGAAGAATCACTAGTGATTCCATAGTACTACATTTTCAAATAGTGAAGGGAACTTATTTCCAATGGAGTTCTAGAGGGGACAGTCCAACACAAATTGTGCCTTATTTTCGATTACATTTTAAGAGTAAAAGTAGCAGGAAGTCAACCACTGTCCAGTTTCAATGACAAGTTTATGATTCGATGTGTCATAAGCAACAATTATTTTGCAATGGGGTGATACCAATGGTTGCTTCAATTACGACTCGCATTTATCACCGAGAAAGTCATAGTATGAGAATTTCTGTTCCATTGGTTTGCTATTTTGCTGATGTGCAAATGTGCATAATTCATAATAAATCGAGTGTGGTGCTTGACACAAAATCTAGTAGACCTTGAAATGTTATCCATTTCAGGATACCTTGATAGAAAAATTAAAAAAAAAATCTCAATTGACATAGCAATGTCCCTTTACACTGGCAGCTGACCATAATATGCTCTCTTCACAATAAATACATCATGCACTACAAAATTCTGCCTGGCCTTTTTTTACAGATGGCTTTAGTGTGGTCCCCATGATGGTGTGAAGAGTTCCAACAATGCAGTCAACAAGGAAATGCTCCATTTCTCATCATGCGACACTACCAGTCCATCATCGCCCAAGGTATACCGCGTCGACCCTGTCCCAACCAATGTGTTCAACCAAAAATTCAAGAAAAGTTGAACGTGTAATGTGTAAAGTCTCCATGTGAATGTGGTTTGAGTCAAAATACCTACGAGTGGTCCAATGTGAATGGGACTGAGGAATTCTCTAATAGAAACTTGAGGCATGAGGGAATTTGACACCAATGCAACAAATATCAATGTAACAATCCTGCAATTCTAGAGGAGAATTTAGCGGCACAAACCACCCAACTGTGAGCTATGGAGAGGAAGCGTGAGACATACCTTCATAAGGCATAATGTGTGGCTTCCAAGGGAACTTCAAGTAACTGTAAAACAAAGGAACATAATTTTCAACGAGTGTTCTAGAAAGAAAGAAAAGACAAATGACTCCGGTGTTGCCACTAGTGTGAATTATGGTGTTGCTTCATTTTTGAGTTAGTCTCAGTGGATGTGCAATCCTGAGAATTAGAGGCCCCCTGAAGACAATTACACTAAATATTGTACTTAGTGTCACTTACTATTCGGGATTATGCATTGCTATAGTTCTTTACAATATATCTCATATTTGACCAACAATGTCAAATTGGTTGTTTGGACATTAAAGAACATTAACAACTTTACTTGGTCAAAAAGTACATCAATAGTAAAAAGATATAGCATTGTGTAACTCCAAATAGTAAGTGACACTAACTATCACATTTAGTGCACCTCCTTTTGAACGTGAACACCTTGAACGGGTGTAGACAAGCCGGCCAACACCTATCTCCCCTATAGGCAAGCCCCTAGGTTCATAACCGGTTCACCCGGATACCCCCACTGTGATTTGGTGGACCATAGCTGGTAGGGTGCACCGGAAATCAAGTGCTACAAAGGTCCCCCATCCCAGTACCTATCCTGGCCTTAATGAGTGTTCTACAGAGGATAATGTCATCAGAAACAATTATTTTGTATTGCCAGAATAAAAGTCCTCACAAAATTCCTCAAAATGATTTTCAGATCTAGGCTCCTCTCTGTGCCCAAATCCACAAGTTTTCTACATGATGCTTTACCTAATTGTAACATGACTAATTTGGACTTGGCTAGGGCTTGTGCATGAGGATTTATGTCATAGGCCTCCCTCCACCATCTGCTCAACATGCTGCCATTAATGGCCGGCCGTTTGAAACTTTGAAACGGTGTTTGCATTCTCACTGTTCCAAAGTTCCAAAACGTATAGTAGATTGAGAATGTCATTATCCTTATGCAGAACCAGGAAATAGCAATGTAGAAAGCAACATTTATGAGATATCAGTTGATTGAAGTGATAAAGAGGATGTGGCCATACCCGCCGAGTCGCCAGTTCGCTTCGATTGTGCGAGGCCCAACAACATCGATGGAGATTAATTCCTGCTGCGAAAGATCAGGATCAAAAAGTAATTTCACAGCTGCTACATACTTCTGCACTCCAGTTACCACTGTGGTTGGATCAGTGAACCTACAATCAGCAACACATTTTCACCATAAGTATCAAATCTTCACCGTAAGGTTTTCATCTAAGGTAGTGTGAATAAACATTTGAACAATAAAAAAATGGCTATCAAAGGATTTCAATTTAGTGAAGCTGGGGCTATACATTTGATTTTCTGATGAACCTTAAAACCCTAAACCCTAACAATAACAATAAGATGAATGGTATTGTAACAAATGAGATTAACTAGAGTAGCTGCGTTTCTCTCTTGTTTATGTGATTATCAGCTCCCATAAAAACGAAGACTTGTAAAGAAACGTGATGTGAGCGTTGATGAGGTTATTCTGTACCTGCAGTTGTCATTATATATACTAGGGCTCAGATTTCCAGTGACGTAATACTGGCCTTTTCTAATGTCGTCTTCAATGATTGCCTGCAGAAAAGAAGTTTTGGGTCAGTGACCACATTCAACTTAGCACTACCTAGCATAAAGGCAAAGTGAACTGTTCCATGGTCTACTGGATTTTGCGTCAAGCCCATCTCAAAGAGGTGGATCTAACAGAAAATTGGGGGACCATGACACTTCATAATCTCACAACCCTTTGATTGATTATGACTTGTTGTATAGAAGGGCCCAGATGAATAGGATAGTAATGAAATAGCATTCGGTCGAGAGCCCAGTCATGTATGTCTTTACACCACACTTGAAGGCCCACGATGACACAAAGTACAATTTCAATTTTCCATGAGGCCTTCGGATGATTTTCAAGGGCCATCACAATGCCATGGTCATGGCTCTTGACCATAAAGGTAGACGAGCCTAATTTGGCGCCTCTTCTTAAACGCCAACCTATATTTGAAGGGTGAATGGTTTGGGTGTAGATCTAAGAACGGACACCAAACAGACAAGTGTTGAAAAGAGATTGGACTACATGTTCAAAACTTATTAACCATTCTAGACGCAATAGTCAATATAATTGGGGGGGGGGGCTATATGATCATTGGATAACTTGGAAAATCTTCACTTTGGCAATGGATAGGATATTCACACGAGCTTTACATTTATGAGGAAAGTGGCTACGGACACGAGTTGTATTTGCTAATCATCTCACACTAATTGCGTGTTTCATATCCTACAAGAAGTGGGGCACAGTGAGAAAAGTGTCCGTCTAAGACCCGCTTACCTTAGTGCAAAGTTTCCCTGAGGAAGCAAACAAATCCCTAGCAAAAGCATGCAAATGTAATCGAACAAAGAAAAATAAATCACAAAGTTTGCAGGCCACTTTTGACAAGTTGCATCCCTAATAGAAACAAAGAACATCAGAATCCAAACCTTCACTTGCTCAACATTCAAATTGGTTTTCTTTTTCTCAGATCCACATGCAGAGGGGGTGTTGATTGCAGGTTTCCCACATAACATGCCAGCTACTACAGCAGCAAGCGCAGATCTCCGTGGGACTTGTGATGTAGTTTCATCGATCCCTTCGCTCCCTGCAGGCCTCTACGATCACGACATGGTAAGGTCATATACAAAAATTTGAGAAAATTCCTTCTCAGCCTCCTGATTGCAGCCCCCCAACCATCTCCTCGTGGAGAATTATACCAAGTTGGGTCAGATTTTTATCTACTGCAGATTTTTTGGAAATTTTGGAACGGCGAGGGCACATGAGACACTATTTCAAAGCTCCAATCGGTGAACCGTTGAAGGCAGCATGTTGAGCGGACGGTGTAGGGATGACCAAGGACATTAATACCAATTCATAAGTCATAAGTCATATGCATGGGTGCAATGGGCCGGGACGGCACATTCCGAAACCAAGGAACTGAAAGATTCGCACTGGGGTAAGATTAAACAGCAAGAAACCGAGGTCAAGCCCATTACAACAGCCCCAAGGGCGAGCCAACTGAAGCCCATCAAACAAACATCTCAACCCACCTAAACAACACGGGAGCCACCCACGGCAGGCAGGTACTAACATACTACTCTTCCAAAAGCGCCCACCTCAGAGCACCATGTAAGCTAGCACCCAAACCAGTGAACTACAATGACTTCAAGTTTCATAAAGGTATACCACTATACAAGCCAATTCCCAAAATATACTGAATCTTCTTGGGGAAGCTGAAGATGTCGATGTACAGGTAAAAATTACAAACACTGAATTGAATTCTGAATTCTGAAGTTGTGAGTGATACACTGAATGGAATCTAAAAGAGTAAGAATCCTAGCCCATTTCCAATCTCTTCACTGCAATTAGTGGATGCTGGGCGACCCAACCCTAACCGACCTGTGATTTTGAATCCAATGTCCGCTAACAGGGACACTAATGAATGAAGAGAAAAATAAAGGTTCATCCCTCCACAATTTTACATGGGGATTTGACCATGGTTGCTTAATGGAGAAATTGATAGCAGAAGAGTGCGGGAAGTACAATAGAGTTATCCTTTAATTCAACTGGAGTTTTGGTCGGGAGTTGGTTGTTTTGCATACAATACTTTCCATTTTCTATCAGTTTTTGGAGCATGCTAAATGAGTTTGGCCTCAATGAACCGACATGTGATGTTCTTCATCCAAACCTCTCCACCACCTTCAAGCATGCACCAAAATCTTACTGAACATGGGAAGTATTGTATGCAAAACAACCAAATCCCTACCGAAACTCCGCTTGAATTAAAGGGTAGCTCTCATGTCTTAAATCCCATTGATTCAAATGTACGGCAATGTTACCGAAAAGAAGTTCACAACTGTAATTCTTGTTTACATAATAACATGTGAAGGTGGGGACTTCAAGTCTTATTTTTATCCAAACCCATAAAACTACCTAAGTGAAATTTCTCCAAATTACAATTCTGCAAGGTCAGCAAGGACACGCAGATAGCAGCAAAAGAGTGTATTCTTGTCTATTCACATGCATAGTTCTTGTTTACATAATCGCATGTGAAGGTGGAATTCAAGCCAAATTTTCATTCAAATTCATAAGATTACCCAAGTGAGATGATTCCTATAAGTTACAAGTCTGCAAGGTCATCAGCGACAGATACACAGACATCAGAAGAAGAGTTAATGCGAGGTGTCTTACATGCGAAGATTTTTGAGAATTGGAAGCAGATCGAACTGCTAAAAATGGGATTTGAGCTCCAAATGTATATTTCTTCGAGGGAGGATTGGTGCAGATCCCAAAGAGAGGTGGAGGGCGAGTCGAGAGAAGATTGAGAAGAGACGCCATCGCCAAGAGACTTCTTGAGCATCTTGAGCTTCCGCATCTATGTGTGCACTGCGCGCAAGGGATTGCGAAGGATTAACTTCATCCATCCGTTAGTGGATGATATTATCCAAATTCTGTCAACCCATTACCTCTTTTTTTCTCCAAGTTCGATGTGAAGTCCACCCTCTGCCCTTCATGAACATAAAGGTGTGTGGGTGTTATTTGGTTATGCTTTTTTATAGAAGGGAAAATATGCTAGGCCAATATGAAAAATTTAGAAAATCACAAGGCATGAGATATTCCTAGGTTCATAACCTAAAATTTAAAAATGGGTTGCAAATGATCTATGTGAGCACAAGCTATTTAATTTAGTGGGCTAGAGAGTGTTTACCGGCTTCATGGACTACCAACATTATTCCAATGATCTTCAACTCTCGTGAAAAAAACTCCCTAAAGAATTATAGGGCCATAATGCTAGGCCACAGAGGGGGGGGGTCACTCTCGTATTTTAGAAAACTACATGAGAAAAAAATATAGGGTCCACTTTAAAGTTGCGACCTATAAATTATAGAACATGTACTTCTACCAAAGACCAAGTTATATATTGAACTCCATGGTATAATTAAATTAGGGTGTTTACAAATTGATCATGTTAAAGAAATTTTAAAACTAACGTACCGTATGGATCAGTAGGGTGGGGAATTAGAATAATATATATTAGGGCCCCACACCTTAGGGAGACCTTATGTTATTTGCCTAATGAGAATGATCTCTATCCCTTCATCCCAAATAATGAGACTAATTTCATTCATAACATTCAATATGTCATTCATAGTAGGAAATCCTAAAGGAAGGAGGAATGACCTCCCCGAAAACCCTAATGGGGGTTCATTTCCACCCCATCTCTCTCATACGTTGTGTGGCTACAAGGGTGTGTGAGCTCATAGGGGTGTGCAAGTTTTGAGTGTGGTGAGGTGACGTGGTTAGGTTGTGATTATGCAAGTGGTGTGGTGGCAAGGTTAGGCTGTAAGTATTTCTCTTTTTTTCCTTTAAAATGCTTTGAAGATTGCTTGTGGAGTGTATGAATTTAGGGTTTAGCAACTTGTTACGTGATGAGGATGTGTAGCTCCTGGTTCTATAATCTTGAATTTGTAGCACCAGTTCAAGTTGTAGCTCTTGGATATATACTCTGTGATTTAGTACATGTGTAGCTCCATGATCTATACTCATGTTTTCCCTGTGATTTAGTCTAAGTGATGTGAAATAAGTTGCCATTCCATCTCATCCAGAAGGAAGGAAAAAAACTTCTTCACTACTAGAAAGAGAATAGTTTGTACTCAATGAGCATCATGCCTTACCCTCTGTAGCAATTTGCATTGGGTAGCATTGATGTTTTGGGGGGACGTTAAATTCCCCCCCCCCAATGAAATTTTCGGGGGAGGTAGATTCGAGCAAGGACGGCTGCCCGTCTAGAAAATCTAGATTTTTTTGGACCCGACCGAAAATTGCTGCCCGCCCGCCCGACATTGAAAAAACCATTGCCCTTGCATCCTTGAAGGCCACTTATCCACAAATTCCATATTGAGTGCACTTCACCTTCAAGGTCCAAAATCCAACATATATGTTCACTTCCATTGAGTAAATAAGCAATTGGCTGGGATTTCATTTTCAAAGTGAAACCGCCAAAAAAGCATGTAATTAACTTGGAAGTCAAAAATATTACAAAACCCGGAGGTTATAATTGTTGTGACTTATCATTGAAAGGGTCTTTGTCATTCTAAAATGGAACTAAAATTAGTGATTTATTTTTAATATGCTAAATATTATAGTCTAGTTAATACGTTCTACTTTCACAAAGTATTCATATGCATTTAAACTAATTAAGTGTGATTGAATGTAACTAAGTCTAATTAATTCTGATTAATCCTAATTAAGCCAATTATAAGTTCCATTTTAGAATGACAGAGACCCTTTCAATGATAAGTCACAACAATTATAACCTCAGTGCTAATGAGGGTTTTGTAATATTTTTGACTTCCAAGTTAATTACATGCTTTTTTAGCGGTTTCACTTTGAAAATGAAATCCAAGTCAATTGCTTATTTACTCAATGGAAGTGAACATATATATTGGATTTTGGACCTTGAAGGTGAAGTGCACTCAATATGGGATTTGTGGATAAGTGGCTTTCAAGGATGCAAGGGCAATGGTTTTTTCAAAGTTGGGCAGGTGGGCAACAATTTTCGGTCGGGTCCAAAAAATCTGGATTTTCTGGACGGGTGGTTGTCCGTGCTCAAATCTACCTCCCCCGAAAATTTCATGGGGGGGGGATTTTAATGTCCCCCGATGTTTTGAAGCTTTCTGGTTTGGATATGCTTTCTATTTTGGACCTGTTTCGGAGCATTTTTAAAGTCTAGTTTAGTGATTAACCTTTCGTGAGAGCCGATAAATGTCCCGGGAGGATTTTGGGCATAATCAGTCAAAATTCTAGTGTTTCCAAGTCCAACCGGTTATTTCTCAATCCCAATGCTACAAGATTGGTAGCTCCAAAGCATCAACGCTACCAAATGCAAAATACCAAATAGCATTGATGTTATTTTACAAGATCGGTAATTTTTCCTGAAGTTTTGAACCTCAACCAATTATTTTTCAAACTCAACTGGTTCATCTGCCCGGGTATGCAACTGCCGTATTATATGGGCCTGATTATATTCACGTATAATCCATTTTAGTCCAATCTCGAGTGATGTAATTTGTTTTAATGTAGGAAACTCTTGTAGCCCTTCTAACAAAGAATCCAAAAATGCAATTATAAATAGGAAATGGATATTCTTTGAAGCATATAATTGCATTAAAAACCTAATTATATGAGTTTTTTAATACATGTACCATAGGCCAAACTAGCCAACTTTATGGGCTTTTAATAGAAATTTAATATTTTATTATTATAAACAAAACACATAACTTTAAGTAGCATGCTAGGAGGGCACCCTTTGAGTACCCGCAAGATTACCTCAACAAGAAGGGAAAAGGTTGCAAAGCAAGGGTGAATGAATGGATAATTAATCAAATATAGTAGCTTCAAATAGGTATCAAAGAGGTTTCCAATGTGAGTGTTGGGAGTCTTTTCCAAAAAGTGCAACTACCTTTTTGACCTCACTAACTTTTCATGTTGCTTTATTGCTATTTAGATTTGTTTAGATCATAATTTAGCCTAGATTAGAACCTTTACCACCACTTGGCATTAGTTTTGTCCTAGAAACCAACATAATTAATTCTAAGCATTGAAAGTAACTACCCAAATAGATTAAAAATAGCCTAAGTAAAACTCAAAAGTAGTTCTACCTTTGCTCTTGAAAGAGCATCAAACCGGCATGCACTGGTTTGATGCTCTTTTGAGAAGGTCATGCTAGGCTTGCTACTTAATGTTATGGATTGCCAATGACTTTTAATTTTGATTGGAGGCAACTACTCATGTGGATCTTTTAAAATTAGACACTCTACAAGGTTAAACAAAATAGGTGTTTTTTTATATACGTTGTGGAGAATTGTTTTTTCAATAATATGCAACCCAACTTTTTCTACAAAAGCCGTCCTCTAAGTCATTTTAATGCCGATGCCCCCTGCGTATAATATAGGAGTTGCGTACTTGGGTTCATGTGTAACAAGTGGTCAATTCTCCCCTCTCATTGGAGCCGATCATGTGTGTAGTTCATTGAAGATGAATCTCTCAGTCTACCCAATTGGGAAGATGGTGATCTCTTTGGAGTTCTCTCATATTGTTGTCACCTTTCTCTCCCTTATATCACGAATTTTGTCATTAATGCAAGCCACCAAAGAAGTCAACCCACACCCTTGCATTGTGCCATGTCACTGCCAATATGTGGAGTGTCACCTTCTTCTTCTTCTTATGCCACTTGTTGAATGTTGGTGCATGCATCCGCCACATCGCCTAGGAAGGCAAAGCGGAGTGGACCACACCACACCATTTAATATGTTGCACTTTGTATTATTCCATAGTGTCACATGCTACACTAATCCACTAGTATCACGCATCCATGTTAATACTACAAAACTCTGTAATATCACGTGCACTTTGGTTGCGACAGGTGTGATACTACGGAGTTTAGAGTGTATGGGTTCTCAACAACGGCTTGCCCACCTACCCTCCTCTTAATTAGGGTCTTGCCACACGAGAGGCAGAGGAAGTTTCCCAACGTCCTCCATCATGGCACTTTTCCTTGTTTTTCTCCTTAAACTGTGGAACTTCCGGGCACTAGTGCCCGGAAGTGTTGAACTACATTTATTGTGCCATGTCACTCTACTTTATTGCCAAGTAGATCCCGACCCTAAACCCAAAGCAAAATCCAAAGCTAAAAAGTCATTGTTGCCACTCCCCATACTTCCTCTCATGTGGCAACCACTTGCTCATTTGAACCAATATTATTCATCCAACTCGGTGCCGTTCGAGGAAGTTTCCTCCCGTGTGGTAACCCCCTTGTCAAGCAACCTCACTTTCCCAACACCTTGCCAATCAAAGATTTAAAAATGTAGTTGAAAATGTGGCATGACACTTTCTACTGAAGTGTCCAATATATATACTGCATTGGAGATCTCAATCACTATTTGAGAGTGTGGTACTGTATTAGGGAGTCTCAAGTCTTTCTTTCAAATTGGACCATGAAGTCGACATTATACCCCCTTCCCACTTGACCCTTCCCACTTAACCCTGCCCACCTACCTCGAAAAGGCCCAAGGACTTGTTTATATTAATAAAGTTGGGTAATTAATAGAGCCTTTCACACGGCTCAGTGGTATTATCCACATCCAAGCTCTTGCAAACACTTACGGTTTTGTCAGTCGTAAACAAACTTTTTGATCTTCAGTCGTATGTTGCAGCCAGTTGGGTAAGGATCCTGCAAACAAATTGGGATTTTTCGCCACACTGGCGTGTCTGTAAGTTATATCTATACGCGAGTGATTGTGAGTGAAATGAAGAAATGGGCTTGATCTAAAGCACGAGAAATCGGTGGTGGATTCAGAACCGTCAAATTTCAACGAGGATTGATGACTCGGCTTTGATATTTCACATGTATCTGTTTATGAAATAGAGGTTAGTAAGAATCGTTGTTCAGGTCCTGAGATTTACGAACCAAATTTGACAGATTTTTGGGTCTCGGCTACTCCACACCGATGTGGTATAGGTTCTCTGGTACGTTCATCATGGCAGCATGTGAATCATCCGCCTTGCGTGAGTTGATCTGAAGTGTTAGCGGTCACTTGTACTAATTCTCTGGTTATAATGCAGGAATCCACAATTTTCTGGAATGTCACTAAATAATGAAGCATCTCTAGTTGGACACTCGATCGTAACTGATTGCAGGTACGTTTCTTATATTGGGAACTGCTTGAAAGATACTTGACAGAAAACCTTGGCAAAGCGCTAGTGTTCTCTCAAGCAGGTCGGTAACTCCAGCATCGTACTACTGTGGTGGAACTGAGGCCATTAGGTACAGAAATAAGGCGAGACTGAGTTGGATCGACATCGAAGCAGAGATAACTTCGACTCACCCGGGGATGGAGAGCTCCCTGCGAGAGCGGGTACTGGTGAGCTGCCAAACGAGAGGACGCTGCCGAGATTCGCCACGGGAGCTGGGCTTCAACTCTGTGTGCCATGTAGTAGTTCAATCTTGAGCTTAAGTTTATAGGCTTTCGCAGCTGCCTCAAGTTCTGAAGGTTTCCAGGTGGTTGGCTTTTCTTGCTCCTCGGAGTCAGTTGTAGGTACAGTCTTGAGCCAGGCCTTCTCCTACCTTTAGCTAGAGTAGAACCACCTATTCTTGATCAAGACCCCATTGGAAATCTCTAGGGTGCCATAATTTTGATCATGCTCGGATTGATTTTGGTAGTCTCTTTTTGTGGGTGATTTAAATAAGGTTCTACATTTCACTGTTTCTAATGGTTAGTTTCCATGTAGAGTATAGGCACGTATAACTGATCACTTAAAAGATTCCGCACCAAATCTGGAGAAGAATAAGGCAGTGCAGATTTTTCCCATGTAGGAAGATAGAAATTAGGAGGACTGTAAATTTTTTGATAATATTATTCCTCAAATTGAAATTACTGTGAATTTTTTAGGCCAAGAGTTGGCTCAAATATATTACCAATGTCTAGAGTATGCCAACGGCTCATAGCTCTTTCCTCCTCACTTCAACACTCAAAACCAAGACATGTGTCATGACACTATTGGTTCCGACTAGATCGAAGTTCAATCCTGACCTAATCAAAATTCTAATATGCTACAAATTGCTGATGAAGTCCTAATTGGGAATATGCACCTCTACTATAAGCTGCTTGCCCACCATATTCTACTGGAAATGTAGATGCCACCATGTGGAATCTATCTAGAGTAGAGGCGGCCAAAACTAATCACTTAAGAGATTTTGCGCCAGATTTAGAGAAGTAAAAGGTGGTGCAAATTTTTCCCATGTAGGAAGTCACAAATAAGGAGGTTTGCAATTTTTTCAGTAATTTTATTCCTTAACTTGAAATTGTTGTGAATTTTTGAAGCCAAAAAATTGGCCCAAAGAGATTACCAATGTCTAGAGTCTACCATAATTGCTCATTTTAACCGCTCATTCCTTCTCACGTTAGCACTCAAAACCAAGACATATGTCATGGTACTATTGGTTTCAGCCTGATCGGAATTTAGTCCCAACTTGATTGAAATTCCGGTATCCTATAGATTGTTGATGGGGTCTTGATTGGGAAAATTCGCCCCTACTATAACAGTTGGGCCGTCAGGTTCTCAACCATTGACATGAGACCGTTTGGCTTCTTTCTCCTTGCAAAATACTTGGAGTAGATTTTTAAGGGTGAGTTACCATGTAGACCGCTCGCCCAGTGGTTCTAGGAAATAGTGGGTCGGAGGTGTTTGCATGTAGTCAAGCACAACCCACCATTCAACCACATTCTGGCGGGCCGGTAGAATGTGAAGGGCAAGGGACATGGGCCCCTATACTTTACATGCGCCCCACTAAACAATCTTTAACCTATAAGTGACGGTCACCAAAGAATTAAAGACCCATTTTAAAAGGTGGAAGTTCTAACCTAGAGGAGGTTAGTAAGTGGGCCAGATTTGAGAAGATGAGCGTATCTAGTTGGTACATATCAACTCTACCCCCACTAGATTCCCTCTACATTTGGATGGGTTTGTCTTTATCTGATGGGCGAGCAGCCTACATGGAAACTCACCCTAACCCACCTTGCATTGGTGTTTAATGGCATTCTTAACGGGTTTTAGCAACTGCCACATGGGCCACCACCTAGCCTCCGCAGAGACTTATAGCACCCCCATACCTGCTGGTGGTGAGGCCAGTCGGCGACTCCCACCAGTAGGGTCGCACTTTTAAAGAACTTTACAATAGTGGCAGCGACTTGTCGCATCGGTCCTGCCACTCGCTCGTTCGCTGGTGTGCGATGTAATTTCGCACACCAGATAATTTCTCTCAAGATAATTCTGCACTACTAGATAATTTGGAGCAAGATAATTCCGCATGCCAAATAATTTTGCTCAAGATAATTCTGCACTACTAGATAATTTCGAGCGAGATAATTCCGCACTACTAGATAATTATGAGCGAGATAATTCCGCATTACTAGATAATTTCAAGTGAGATAATTCACTATGTTTTCACCTTCGCAATGAGTGAGTTTACATAGAGGCCACGAATTCATATCCCTCTATAACTACACTAAATATGATATTTAGGCAAAGCTTACTATTTGGAATTACACAATACTATATCTATTTATTGTACATCTCATATTTTACCAACAAATGTTAGATTGGTAGTTTGGACATTATAAAACATTGACAACTTTACTTGGTAAAAATTTATTTCATTAGTAAAAGGATATAGCACTGTGTAAATCCAAATAGTAAGTCACACTAAATATCATATTTGACTAATTGTCCATGGAAATTTTTTGGCATGATATGTTAAAATTCTATTCTTTCCAAGTCCAATTGGTTACATGTTGTGTGAACTTTTGGTTTTTCCTTTATTAATTTGAGTTATATTCTCTATATTCCTCTAGAACGATGAATAAGTTTTGTCAGGTCTTGTTCAACAAGTTATTTCTCAAACTCAACCAGTTCATCTTTATAACTTAAGGTACAAAAATTGAAAACGATGAATGTCCACTACTGATGCACTAGAGTAGGGGTAGAATGATGTTTTTGTGGACCCACACTGACTAGCCCACACTAACTAGACGCACTGAACGAAGTTCGCATGTTCATTGTTGCCCACCACCAATATGTGTGGGCGAACATACTTAAGGTGGGCAACATGTCTTAACACATACATTTTTTAGCTTTGCACAAAATTAATGCAAGGTGAGTAGCAAATCCAAATTGTGCCCGTAAACACCATATTAAACATTATGGGACTTTTGGGAGTCCCATAATTGCAAAACATCTACACTTTGGCCCAAAGGGAACATGGGAACGTGTATGGGAACGTGGTTGGGAGAAGGGAACGTTTGTGGGAACGTTCATGGGATCTTGTCTGGGAACATGGGAGCATGTATGTGAACTTGTTTGGGAACGTTAGAACGTGTGTGGGAACTCGGTTGGGAACGTGTGTGCATTCGTGGGAACTTCTTTGGGAACGTGCGAACTGGCGTTTGTATTTCTTTGGGTGCGTGGGAACAAAATTTGAGAACCAGTGCCCTTGCTTGGGACATAACATTGGTTAGTGTACACCGCTTACATACAATTCTCATAATATCCATTATTAGTTGGCACTGTACAACATTACACAACACATATGTAGAATGAAGCATGACACATCTTCGAAAAGCATTACATTAAGTCTGGAAAGCCCTACATTGAGGTTTGAACAGCCTTACATTAATGTGTGTACACCACACATGGAGGTATGTCATTGGTTGCAATGTGCACGTAAAGCAATATAATTGCGAGTTTCAACCAAAAATACTTCATTTGGTTTGCAAGGGACCGCCCTATCACCTAACAAAAACCACCGAGGTCGACTTTGTCTTCTCTAATTCCATATGCCCCATGAAACCCCGTGTCATTATCACCGGGAAGGGCGTCCCCTAGACTTACATCTGCCACTTGCATGTCCACGCACTCCCTGTTGCAAGCTAGACTCCCCGACGTCCACCCCAGCCACCCTCCTTCCACGTTCTGCTGTTGAGCAACGTCGAAGATTATCTTTGGCAAATCCAATTTGCTCTACTGGGATAGTAACCTTTAAAGGCTCAACATCTTCATGTTCTGGCAGAGGCCAAGCTGCCAAAATGCAGTCGATTGGTTGCCAGTCAGAAACGGAGTATTTCAAATCACGTTTCCACTTGAAGTTGGGGTTTGAGTCCCAACCATTCCATTTCTTTGATAGGTCTCTGGCGGTTGAAGTGGGAGTGAACCATTGTACAAGAATTTGACGTGGATGCTCTCCCGTGACCGCCAGGTTGGGTCCAGACAAAGCACGGCAAACCCAAATGGGTCTACCTATATCTTGTTCTTGGGGACGCAATATTAGCATATGCCCCTCGTGCACATTATCTGCGATGCGGAAAGCGGCGGCGGGACGAAGGTTTGCTGGACCAACATAATGGTCATCCGGTTGGTGCTCTTCCTGAAGCTCTCCATTGTGCAAGAATGGATGTGCATCTGCTTCGACTCTGCTCCGTGGCCAGAATCCCTCGCATAATGGCAGCCCGGCAGTGTATACGTTTCTGAGAGGTGTCTCCAATGTCTCCTTCACCCCTATCCAATATTGCAAAATATGCATGTGTGAACCCATATATGCTCCTGTCGTGTCATGGTCACATATTGATTGCCAATAGTCAATGAACCCTTGTAGTCCCACAAGAACATCTTCCAGTTTAGCCATACCTCGTGGTGGTGCTGGAAAGGGGTCCCCGGATGGAAGACATGGCTCTCCTTTTATATTGGACTTCCACATCTTGACACCATCTTTGGGCAACCACTCCTCATGCGTGCTTAGCACTTTGTATTGCATAACAGGCCAACCATCATCTCGGACATAGAATTTGAACTGTTGAGCCTTTGTGTGTCCAATGAGTTTCTCCTTACCACTTGGGATATGCTCACTAACATATGTTCTCCAATCTGGAAGTTCCTCTATCATATGTGGAATGACAGGAACCTTTTCCATATCCATGTACGATTTCATGAGAAGGGGGATAGTGGGGTAGTCATGTTCACGCAGGTCCATACTCCATCTTCCAAATGATGCATCGATGTCGTCATGGGTGTGGCCAACCAATAGATAAGACACATGTACCTCCATGAATATTCCTTTCGCCGTGAGCATAGACCAGAATGCCTTTACATATCGGCACTTGTTGTCCTTCCAGCAATTATCAAGCTGAACATGCAGAATGGGTGGAAGGGGAACTGCCGGTATGGGCTCCGTGGGTGGGGCTCGTAATCCTTGCAAACATATTTCGCTCCCATGAAGAACAGCACGATAAAGAGGTGACCGCCCAGTACCATGAAAAAGACGGCGAGATGATGACATTGGAGGTTCTTCCAAATCACGGAGAAGTCTCGCGAATGATCCTACAGTGTGGTTGCAATCTCCAGGGTACATGTCCAGTGCATAGTGGGCATATCTCTCATCTCCATGTCCATGAGCCATCATGCCTGTTACAGACAGTGGTAGCTTCATGAACATATCGGTATCTTTGTTCTTGGAAGCAAAGCAAGGAGATGCGGTTTTACCATGGTCCATTTTGTCGTGAATAACCGTCAACACCTTTCGGGGATGCTCAATTGAAAGAGCTCTCATGCAACGGTAAGCATTGCGAGCAGATTCTTGCTGCGCTTGGTGCCTCTCCAATTGTTTCGAAAAACCTGTGTGGGCAGCTGAACCTTTCACATGTTGAAGAATAATGGAGGCAAGCGAATCACACTTCCCACAACGAGCAAAATTGTCACCAACCCTCTTCTTTACGTAGTGCTTAAAGTAGGAATTCCGAATTTTGCTCAGAGTTGAAAGAGAGATTGGGGGCACACCACATTTGTCATTCACCTGCACATATAGGGATAACAAAACATTAGTAATACTTCACATGAACCTCAATCCCCATCGTATATGATATGTTGATAATTACCCACGAACACCACTCATTTGAATTTGACCGGCACATACAAAGCGGATAATTGGGCTATATCAGATGCTTGCCTCGTTGATTGTAACCAGAAACTTCTTCCATTTTGTTCCTCGAGGCAAGACCATTTCAACAACGCGTGTACCATTTGGCAATGTGCGAGCCTTGTGAGGCATCATATCTGCTTTATCTTCCAATAATGTCGAGAGTGTGGCAGTAGCTTGTTGGGTGGATATTCGATTCCTTTTCATGTTTAGGTTCCCATGATCGCGTGGACGCATACCGCACTTGAATTCTGACCGGTTTCTATAGAACGTCGTTTTGGAGACGGCGAATATGTGTCTCCATGCTTTTTCACACACATTGCGACCACTCAAGGTGACGACCTTCATTGAACCTCCCGGAAGTACATGTAATTGGCCATGGACCTCGAGTTGTTTAGCATGTCTCATCCGTGTTGAGCAAGTGTAAAACTCAGTTCGTAGCGCAAGTGCCTCTTCCCTGGGAAAGTATCTAGTGCACTCCCTATCACAACACACACTGGCAGATAGTTGATAGATGCTATTATTATTAAGAATCTGCGATTTTTTTGTCGGTCTACTCTGCGAGGTCGTGCGTGATGTGACATATGCCCTCTTCCCCTCTTTCTTCCGTTTTTCTAGCACCGTGGTTTGCACACGCAACCTGCGTGTGCTCACGAGGAGGTGGTGTGCAAGAGTATACCTCTGGTGGAAAACACAAGTAACGGGCCACATTCGTAAGGAGAACATCCATCCCATGTCCATCATTCCCTCCAACGGCTCCATAATAAGCACACCAACATTATCTACTCCGAGACATTTGTCTTCCACACAATCCATTGGATTGACATTACGGCAAATTCCTTTTGCCACATTTTGTCCAGTCGCATTTACAAGCATCACAGGAATGTTCAGCCATTCCTCCCTTCTAAGCCCGTTGCAATCTCCATCAATATCCTCAATCCCAACATCGGTCTCGTCTTCCGTGAACACCGCTTCAGACAGTGATGATCCCTGCATCGTCTACTGATGTTAATATGTTTACCCTTAACGCACAGCCCTAATACCACAATATAAGGTTACATCGCATTGCAAATTAAAACAATGACTCACCTCCTCGGAGCTCAAATGCTCTATGTTCATTTGCTCCATTACCCTGATAACAACACACGTAAGTTCATTAATCACATCAGTTATACTGGCCAATTAATCGGTAAAGGTGTTGCACCTGACACGCGTAAGAACTAACTCCACCCTATGTACCCAACCGTATAGATCAACCATTTGCATCCGACACCTCTTATTTACAAGCGACTAAATATAGCATTTTCCCACCCTGAGTTCCACTCGGCCGAGTGGAACCTCATTGCCAGGTTCTACTTGCCTTTTATTATTCTACGCCTAATATTTACACTGTTTTACCTAGAGCCGTAAACCTTGCCAATGTCCAAGGTGCAACCTTCAAGCCAAAATTCTTTTCATTTCCATTCATGTGTGTTGCTCCTACTACGCATCAAAACCAACTCCACCCAATCTATCCCACTGGATAAATCACCATTCGTATCCTAAACCTAATATTAATGTGCCTGAATAAATCCTAAATCCTATACCCTGTTTTACCCAGATCAGTAAACCTAACGAATTACCAAGGTTCGAGACAAAATATAAACCTCTTCATTTCCATTTATCGGTGTTGCTCCTGACGCATCTGAACTAAGTCCACCCTATCTATCCAACCGGCTAGATAGCCCATTTGCAACCGAAACCTAATATTATTCTACGCCTAAACATAGCCTCAGATCCACTCGGGCGAGTAGAACCTGGCCTGCCACTCGGGCGAGTGGAAACTGGCCTAGACGGTTCCACTCGGGCGAGTGGAACCTGGCCTGGACGGTTCCACTCGCCCGAGTGTGGGCCACACTATTCACTATCACCCCACAAACTGATATTGCAATGACTGGGTGGCGTGGGACACGTTGTTACATGAAATGTCATGGAGGCCACTCTACTCAATATGGCACACCAATTTGAATGCCACAATAAGTTGAACACAAGCATAATTATCCACATGGATATGTGCAATTAAGTTGCCCTACCATTTTAATTTATCAACATTCCACACTATTTTGATTATTTACTACCACATAAACAAAACATTGTAATAGTTTCTTATTGTGGTTGCTACATAGATCAATGAACAAAGTTACAAGTTTTTATGATATGGTTTCGATCGAAGGTAATTCGCAAGAATAAAGAGGCAACCTACTTGCAAAGGTAACCTAATTCCACATATTCACAGATAAGATAACTTGGATCGATTCCACTAGTACCAACATTTGAGTCCTAGGCAATCATCTTATGTTGGTGAAAGACCAATGCAAATCTATCATTGTGATAGATGTTCAAACTTTCCAACGACATAGGACAAGTTTCTCGACAAGTCGAAGGGTTGCCGAGGACTCATGATATTGCTTGTAATGATCCAAGGTGGACCTAGTAGAGAGCATAGGAATGTCTCTCATCATAGACATTGAATCACGATGACCATTATTTTGAAGAGGCACCGAAGCCTAAGTCATAAGTGGAGAAAAGAAAAGAAAACGAACCTATAATTGATGTAATGGTCATAACGAGAGGATTCAACATTCAACCTGGCTGGACGGTTCCACTCGCCCGAGTGGAAACTGGCGTGGACGGTTCCGCTCGCACGAGTGGAACCTGGCTGGACGGTTCCACTCGCCCGAGTGGAACCCCGGACCCTGTCAGAGGAGTCAAGGAGCCGTACGATTGTACAGTTGCCACGTTGGTACAGTTGGTACAGTTGCCACGTCGGACACGTGTTCACATGGCCAGTGGCAACTTCTAACCTGCACTGGCTGGAGCGGCACCTGATTAAAAAAACATGTGTTTGCGTTCTCAACGCGTGCAACGGCAACAATGAGATTTGGGAAGGCCTGGAAGAATGAAAGACAAACGGTTGGGGGTATGGACCTTATATAGTAGTCTCTATGGTTTGGTGGGAGATTCAACAGACGGTCCGGTACTGAAATATTTGAAGGTTCCCTCCCTAATGTACAGGGTCCTCTTGTAGGACAAATCATCGTTTGAGGAGGTGTAGTAGTACAGAATGATCGTTCGGCGAGTTGATGTGCTTCCTAGTTGATAGTACATATCATGAATCTGAGTCCACGTAGATGAGTTCATCTCTGTTGATGAATGGTGTATTATTTCAATCACTGTGGACGTTTGTAGGGTTAAGGGCATGAAATGTTTGAAGTGGGGTTTACCACTTTATGTTTGAAGAGCTTTGAATTACGTGCATGTGTGATCAGGATAGCCATGAGGTTTTCTCCCTCATGGACAAGGTTTAATGTTGCAATACTTCAGGGACTTTGATGTAATGATGGTTACTTGAGAGGGTATTCCATTTTCCAAATCATAGGAATATATAAGTTTACTTGCATTATAACAGCATGATATTAACATGTTCGATGTTTTCGCCTTAACTTAAAGTGACTATATACCCATACAAGGGGGGCGTGATGTTCATCCTATTCTTCCACTAATCATTAACGGGCGTAAATGGACGTTGCTATGGTATTTGTTTTACTTGGACATGGATACGGTATTGTGTTTTTAGTATAATTATGATATCTAAGGTCATCATAGTTGACTATCGTAAATGAGATTGATGATTGGAATGTGGAGTATGTAGCCTAAGGTCTATGGGGCAGCAACCAACGACCTCAATTCGTGTGGAATAACTAGTACATTAACTAGTGCACACCGCATTAACCCCTAAATGGCCTAATATCACTAACCACCCCATAACGATATGAAGGCCCTAGACGAAATGTATCATGATTCTATCCGTTCTGTTTCTTGCAATGCATCCAATCCTCTACCATCATGTACATTATATTACATGTTGCACATGTTAGTCACCCTAAATCCTAAATCGCAAACCCTAGTAAAATGATAGTTAATAGGGTTACTTAGTTGTATTATTTCAATCAATGTGGACGTTGGTAGGGTTAAGGGCATGAACTGTTTGAAGTGGGGCTTACCACAATGAGATTGATGATTGGAATGTGGAGAATGTAGCCTAAGGTCTATGGGCCAACAACCAACGACCTCAATTCGTGTGGAATAACTAGTACATTAACTAGTGCACACCGCATTAACCCCTAAATGGCCTAATATCACTAATCACCCCATAACGATATGAAGGCCCTAGACGAAATGTATCATGATTCTATCCGTTCTGTTTCTTGCAATGCATCCAATCCTCTACCATCATGTACATTATATTACATGTTGCACATGTTAGTCACCCTAAATCCTAAATCGCAAACCCTAGTAAAATGATAGTTAATAGGGTTACTTAGTTGTATTATTTCAATCAATGTGGACGTTGGTAGGGTTAAGGGCATGAACTGTTTGAAGTGGGGCTTACCACAATGAGATTGATGATTGGAATGTGGAGAATGTAGCCTAAGGTCTATGGGCCAACAACCAACGACCTCAATTCGTGTGGAATAACTAGTACATTAACTAGTGCACACCGCATTAACCCCTAAATGGCCTAATATCACTAATCACCCCATAACGATATGAAGGCCCTAGACGAAATGTATCATGATTCTATCCGTTCTGTTTCTTGCAATGCATCCAATCCTCTACCATCATGTACATTATATTACATGTTGCACATGTTAGTCACCCTAAATCCTAAATCGCAAACCCTAGTAAAATGATAGTTAATAGGGTTACTTAGTTGTATTATTTCAATCAATGTGGACGTTGGTAGGGTTAAGGGCATGAACTGTTTGAAGTGGGGCTTACCACAATGAGATTGATGATTGGAATGTGGAGAATGTAGCCTAAGGTCTATGGGGCAGCAACCAACGACCTCAATTCGTGTGGAATAACTAGTACATTAACTAGTGCACACCGCATTAACCCCTAAATGGCCTAATATCACTAACCACCCCATAACGATATGAAGGCCCTAGACGAAATGTATCATGATTCTATCCGTTCTGTTTCTTGCAATGCATCCAATCCTCTACCATCATGTACATTATATTACATGTTGCACATGTTAGTCACCCTAAATCCTAAATCGCAAACCCTAGTAAAATGATAGTTAATAGGGTTACTTAGTTGTATTATTTCAATCAATGTGGACGTTGGTAGGGTTAAGGGCATGAACTGTTTGAAGTGGGGCTTACCACAATGAGATTGATGATTGGAATGTGGAGAATGTAGCCTAAGGTCTATGGGCCAACAACCAACGACCTCAATTCGTGTGGAATAACTAGTACATTAACTAGTGCACACCGCATTAACCCCTAAATGGCCTAATATCACTAACCACCCCATAACGATATGAAGGCCCTAGACGAAATGTATCATGATTCTATCCGTTCTGTTTCTTGCAATGCATCCAATCCTCTACCATCATGTACATTATATTACATGTTGCACATGTTAGTCACCCTAAATCCTAAATCGCAAACCCTAGTAAAATGATAGTTAATAGGGTTACTTAGTTGTATTATTTCAATCAATGTGGACGTTGGTAGGGTTAAGGGCATGAACTGTTTGAAGTGGGGCTTACCACAATGAGATTGATGATTGGAATGTGGAGAATGTAGCCTAAGGTCTATGGGCCAACAACCAACGACCTCAATTCGTGTGGAATAACTAGTACGCAATGTATGTGTGTGGTATTTTTAGGGTTATTATTTTAATAATTCAAATTCATGTAGGGTCCAAACCCTAAACCCTGAACCCTAAACCAAACAATCAGATTATGTAACCGGCTGAACTTGGAAACACTAAGATCTTGACCGATTATGCACAAAAATCTCAAGGGACACTCCCACCATCATGGAAGGTTCAAACCCACATTCAAAATTCTGGGTCAGTCCAACAAAACATTGGCTTGGATCAGAATAATGTTATGGGTCCACTATGCCATGCGTGCATCTTAAAACCCTAAACAACTTTGAGTATTGTTAACCACAATTTGAGTATTGACTACGTGTTTAATTAATTACACCCAAATGGGCGTGTGTTACTAATTGGCCCAGGGGTGATGACATAACATCTTTCCCCATCTTCAACTATTTTTATGAAGAGCAATGGGTGTTATAAGATAATTATAGTAGTTGTGAACATGAGACCCCATTTTATGGAGTCCATATAGAATAAACATGTGGGACATATAACAAGACCACTCCTCTATCAATTAACGTTACCCGATTTAGCACCCCATTGATGTTGGGGTTAGGTGTACAAAGTGTTAACACTTTTGTCAATTGTCAACAATTGTCAATTAAGTCCATAAGTCCTTAAGTCCTTTGTTAACACTTTTGTTGTGTAAAATAATCAACAATTGTCAACAATTGTGTTAAACACTTTTATTGTTGTGTACAATTTTTGTGAGATGTATAACCTTTGCAAAGTTGGCGATCAAATTCCGCTTGATTGTCATATTGAAATTCTGCACTCATAGAAGCACCGATCATTGAAATTAAATTTAAAAATAAATACTCATAATTGAAAGACAGTCATCGCTGGACTTTCTTATGATATACAGTCTAACTTCGTTAGTACGACACTCGTTTATACGACACCCTCGATATTACGACACATTTTTGCGCGACCAACCTTTTTAGTTCAAAACTCCCTCTTTTATACGACTATGACACTCGATAATAGGACATTTAGAGCCTGCATTTTGTCATATTAAAGAGGGAATAAATGCTAAAATTCCTTTCATCCATGTCATGTACATCTAGAATACATCCATTTTCACTTGGGAACTACTTGAGAACTTCACTTATCATTGGGAACTTAATGATAATTAGGGTTACTTAGTGTAGAATGGACATGGTTAGGGATAGAGTGGCCTCTTGCCTAGTATGTTGCCTTGTACATGGGTGATATAGTATCTCTTGTGCACTATCTTGCAATCTTGTAGTCTGAAATTCAGTTTTCCACAATCTCCGTTAGAATGGAATGTTGTTTTTGCCCTAGTTGATGAAAGGGATAATAATATAATGCGAGAACAATCACATGAACTTGGTGTTCTAATGTCAAAGTTGCGATTGGGTGATGATGAGATGTCATTTGAGACTTATATTCAAATGGAAGGGGAAGAGATTACAGAGCTAGAATGGAGTATTCATGAGTTGGTGGATGCCGCTTTCGGAATGAATCATGCACAAGGCTTTGATCTTAATGTTGATTTGCATTCAGTAGATGTGGATGATGTTGCTCCACCTACAAATGAATAAATGGGAAGGCTGCATCAATGCTCATGTATGCCTTCATAACCTTGCGTCTAACTCCACCCACTCATGATTGCCACAATAAGATACATTAAAAGCCCCCGGCCGATAATTATACCATCGTCTACACACGAACATCATCCATGCTACTGATACATTCAAAGCGGTCACGTGATAATATTTGCCTTCAACGCGTCTTTAGCAACCATTCAAAGAGCTTTTCTATGTTTTATTGAACAAATCGTGTTGTTGTTTATGCAAAACTATGAGTATTTAATCCCCACTATATTTGTGTTCACATTCTTTTTTCTTTCTGATTAATCAGAGACTAGGTCTCCTGCTTTTTTCAACACATCAATATTAATTTTATGCAACACTTCTACCCTCATGTTTGGTTGCCTTCACACATCACAAGTCTCTAATCATGGATAATGATCTAATCTCGTGACCACTTTTGTTATGGTTCAATGATGACAAAAATTGAATTAATCATGGGTTGTGTGAGTCACGGATCATACCCAATATACATGAAACTGTATAGATTTTGTCAATTATCACTATTGGAGCCAATAATTATTGTGTTATGTACACTCATATATCACTACCACATCACTTCCGATACTGCTATCAAAACTTCTCAACAAACTTCCAAATGTGCATGATAAAGAACATGTTGAATTCTTCAATCAAAATTGTGTATATTTTATGCACATGTTAACACACATTTTGAGACAAGTTTTGATAACCTATGTGACAACAAATCATTAATACCAGAAATTTAAACTAATATGATTCGTTTTCTCATGTTTAGGGTTCTCTTTTGAGTTTTCAATCCAATCTTCACATATAATTAAGTCATCACTTGCATGAAAATGTCAACAAATCAACATTATAAGAACAACATATATATGTAATACTTAATGTGTGTGTGTGTGTGTAGTATTTAGTTGCTTATAAAATAAGTCCAATATGTATATGATCCATCACGTAACTTTGTACTTGACATATAAGAGATGCATTCAATTATGACAATTGTTTCTCATTACCGCATCAAAAAAGAATGGTTGTAACCTCATTCCAATCTTGACGATACATGGACCCATAGATCATGGCACGCATCCAACGGCCGAAATAAAACTACTCTAAAGAGCCCTCGGGCCAATAGGTACTCAATCGACACATGTCGAATGGTACTCCACTAGACCACCTACTAGAGTCGGTACAGCAGTTATCATGGGAAGGTGAGTTGATCTCAGCCGTCCATGATGACGGCTGAATCCCCACCGTCGCCTTGAGGACGACTCCTCATTTGTGTCCGCACCTCCTCTCTTCCTCTCTTCTCTCTTCCTCTCTTTTCCTCTGACACATTGCACACTCCCTCACACCTCATTGAAGATCGCCTTCATCTCTTTAGATTCTCCTTTGCATTGCGTCGCCACTGATTGTTGATTCTCTTCCACTTGGTCGCACTCTTCCACTCCACTCCTGGTCGCACTGTTCCACTCCTGGTCGCATACTTCCACTCATTGTTCCACTCCGCATTCTTCCACTCCACCCCTGATTGCTGGACTGCGCTATCTTTCCCAGGTTGGGGTGCTAAGGTCGGCCACAATCTTCAGCCCTGCTTCCAGCAACTTGTGGTAAGTAATCCAAAACTTTCTCAATTATTTTGTAATTAACTTCATTTCCAATCAGGGTATTCAACAAATTTATGCATATGTTTTGCACTTTGAGTGCACATTGTGTAAATCTGTATGGAGTGCACATTGTGTAAATCTTTATGAACCTCTTTGTATGGAGTTTGAATCTGTTGGTTTTGTGTAATTTGTATGAATCTTTGTGAATCTGATGTTTGTATGAATCTGTCAAGTATGTTTTGTGCTCTATCAAGTTTGAATATGTGGGACCTACATGAATGTGTTGTGCTCTATCAAGTCTGAATGTGTTAGGTTATCTATAAAGTTTGAATCTGTATCAAGTTTGAATCTGTGTTAGGTTATCTATCAAGTTTGAATCTGGTGTGCTCTATGAAGTTTGAATGTGTTGAGTTATCTATGAAGTTGAATCTGTGTATGAAGTTTGAATCTGTTGTGCTCTATCAAGTTTGAATATGTTATCTTGTGAACTGCTTGTAAAGCATCCAATGCTTAAAAGACAATGCTTATGCTTATTGCTTCAGGTTTAATGCAAAATACTTATTGTTTCTTATTCCAATTGCTTCTTGCTTCTTGCATGTGCTTCTTGCTTAATCCAATGTTATGCTTATTGCTTCAGGTTTAATGCAAAATGTTTGTTGCTTCTTATTCCAATTGCTTCTTGCAAAATGCTTATTGTTTCTTGCTTAATCCAATGTTATGCTTATGCTTCTGTTTAATGCAATGCTTATGCTGGTTATTGCAATGCTTATGCTGATTATTGCAATGCTTACAATCCCATCAACCAATCACAATCAAGCCAAGGGTCCGTATTGTACGGACGGTCCCCTCCATACGCAGGCAGCGCTGAGTGGAGGGACTTCCACACGGTCGAGTGGAAGTTCTTCCTCCACTCACACACCCTCACTCACACTATCCCAGGACTAGGAGAGGAAAACTTCCACTCGACCGAGTGGAAGTCTGGCCCTCACTCTCCCATCCACCAATCCTCCCTCCCTTGATGACTACACCCCACCCCTCAGCACAAGGAGAGGGAGAACTTCCACTCGACCGAGTGGAAGCTCTCCCTCACACGCACACACCCTCTCTCACCCTCACCCTCACAACTAGCCCTCTCACCCTGGGTCTCCACCCACCCCTCAGAACAAGGAGAGAACTTCCACTCGACCGAGTGGAAGTTCTCACTCACGCACACACCCTCTCACCCTGGGTCTCCACCCACCCCTCAGAACAAGGAGAGAACTTCCACTCGACCGAGTGGAAGTTCTCACTCACGCACACACCCTCTCACCCTCACCCTCACTCTAACCCTCTCGCCTTGGGTCTCCACCCACCCCTCAGAACAAGGAGAGAACTTCCACTCGACCGAGTGGAAGTTCTCACTCACGCACACACCCTCTCACCCTCACCCTCATTCTAACCCTCTCACCCTGGGTCTCCACCCACCCCTCAGAACAAGGAGAGAACTTCCACTCGACCGAGTGGAAGTTCTCATACTCTCACAAACACTAACCGTTTCAATTTGCCTTGTAGGTGACATGGACAAAGAAGTATTATGGACAGACCTTGTTGGGGAAATGCAAGTAGGGCCGAAGGGTGTCTACTGGGATTTAAGGGACACCCACTTGAGACATTGGTCACTTCAAGTACATAGAAAAGACAATGAATCCCCGCTAAAGTTAACATTTGCGTACCGGGTAGAGAAAAGCTGGATTCCAAACCCGGGAAACGCAATAACCGTAGCTGCGATCGGCGATCGCGACACGCTAAATGTTTCGGTCCTCGAAGGACTCGAAGAACGCATTCTGTCCATTGATTGCAAAAGACACAGATTCCATCTGGAGCCCTTCAAACAATCAATCTCGACCCTTCCTCCTGTGGACAAAGAAGATATGGAGAGAGTAATGGTTTCTGGAGTCTCGAAGAAGGCAATAAATTTCATACTTGAAGCAATAGGTGATATCAATGCAAGAGAGGCGACTGAAAAGGAGGCTCTAAGGAAGCAGAAGAAGAAACAAGCGGAGACTCTTCTTAAATCTAGAACTGATGATGGAGGGAGTAAGAAGAAACACAAGAAACAGAAACCCGCCGAACAAGATCTTGCAGGAACAAGAGAGGCGGCCAAGAAGTCTAAGACGGATTCTAGTGACATTATTCCCTTGCCCACGCCTATCACCGCAACGCCAATTGTCGAGAACAATCCCAAAGAGACCGCAGGCGCAAGGAAACCCCCGGACGCCAAGAGGACTTTGTCACCAGAGAGGAAGACAAAGCAAAAAAGGATGAAGGCCACTGAGGCAACAGACGATACTCCCCTAGTGCTCACTGCAACGGAGAAGGGCAGAGTTATCGTGCATGGCGAGGAACCAAGTCTGGAGGAAGCTGCAGCGGACCGCAAGAAGTTCGTCCAATTATTTGGACACCTTTACCCTTTCGGTGTCGAGAAAGTATTCCAAGTCCACATCAAGCAAATGAAGAGCGCTAAATCTTATCAGGTTACTCGCCCACTAGATGATGCCGGGGTAGCACTCATGAAGAACTACCTTATACAAACTCCACCGGCATGGCCTCATCACAATCTATGTCTCATGCCGAAGCTCAATAAGGGTGAAACATGGAGAGAAGGGATGACTTGGGATGACATAAAAGATGGACAATTCCTCATTATCAACGGTCAACATAGCGTGGCTGCATCGAGGCAGATTATAGGGCACAAAGAAACAGAACAATCATTGAAAGCTAAATTGAAGATCTGGCCTTGTACAATCGTCTGGACAGAGGATCCAAGCATGACAGTTCGACTTTCTTATACCCTAAATAACTCTAATTCCTTTAACAAGTTCACTCCTACTTGGACAACCCAGATTATGTATTGTCGTAGGGTGTGGGTGAAACTAGAGAGGCCCCAAAAACAACGGGCTAACGCTGCTGGGGCAACGATCGACCCAAAAATGACGGAGGCATGGAAAGTAAGTATTCATACTTTTGTTTTCACTCTCCCGCTCCCTGACTTACCACTCACGCACCCACTCCCCTCCCTCACTCGTCTCCCTTGGAGTCATGGGAGGGAACTTCCACTCGGCCGAGTGGAAGTTCCCTCACTGGCCTCCCTTGAAGCTATGGGAGGGAACTTCCACTCGGCCGAGTGGAAGTTTCCTCTCGCCTCTAATTCCAACTGCATGAGTTTATTCCAACTTTATATATATTCTAACACTTCCACATTGCAGAATTTCACAACAAGCATGGAAGCTTCATTCACCGCCATTGCTAGAGGTATCACCCACGCGGACCTTAATGCCGAGCTTAACCTCATAATGGCCGACGATGAGACGTCGAGGTTGTGGAAAAAGATCTTTATCGCGCACGAGAAGGGGACCCTTATGAATCCCGACAAACCAGGTTCCACCTATTTGGAAGAATACCTCGAGGCTCAACAGAAACAACGAGCCCGCCACGAAAAGAAAAAATCGGCAACCACATTCGAGGAGAAGCCTTATGTTTGCAAACCATTGACAAGGGAAACTTTCAGAGTCATGGCCGGCCTAACTCGGGCTGACTATCTCCTGTGTGCAAAACGAATACTCGAAGTGAGGCCTGGCGAAGAGGTTCCTAGAGTGACTTTCACATCCACAAAGAATCCTAGAGTCTCGATATTAAAGTCGTGGTGTAACTTTAGAAAGTGGAAGAACATACTGCTGCAAGAGTTGTCAGCACGCGACCCAAACGAACTTGGCATTTGGGGAAAAGACTCGGAAGGTTTCGAGTGCCTTAACCGATCCGTTTGGTCAAAATTCAAGAGGGACCACGGTATCACAGAGGCCAAGTGGGTGAAGCTTTACCAGGTTGCAGGTGATACTTGGCTGAACAAAAAGCGGGCGCCCAACAACAAGTTCTTGGAGCCATCCCCGGCATGTGAGCGTTTGTTGCAAGAGTGGCTTCATACAGACCTACAAGAGAGTCAAGGACAAGTGATCACACGATATGTGGACTACAATCCTCTCAAAAGGCAGTTGGTGATCCCTAATCAAGACAGGATTGACCACGAATGGCTGTCGAAGTTCACCATATCAGCGGGGTTCATCGACTTTAGATTTATCCCAGGGAGTGTCGATCAGCCAGTGTCATCTTCGGTCGTGGAGTCCTTGGTGAAGTATGTTGCGAACCCACTATGGTCCCCGGGACTTAAGACGATCCCAGCCTGGATGATTGTCTCGGACTTGCGCAACCACCCCGCAGCTGAGGAGTTCATGTCCTCCTTAATTCGCAAGCATCCGGAGACGTTTCTGAATGTCCCGTCGGTTTATTTACCTTGTCCAGCCGAAGATCTTCCAACTAACAAGGAAGTAGAGAGCAAGAGGAGTTCCCCGCTTATTTACCTGGACTTCCTTACTTGTTCAAGTGTTTTCCCGCGCCATAAAGTGTTCCAATGTCCAATGATGGCGCCTGGATCTCGGCGGTACGTAGTGAACTCGAAGGAGTGGTCTGAACTTTCATACGAAGCGAACCGTGGTGAGTTGCGAATGGAGGCATACCTATCGTTTCTTTCCCACATTGGAAGCTCGGGTGGAGTCGTTATAAATTTCTTCGGCGGGTTGAAGCCTATTGCTGCCGCATTGGTTAGTTCTTTATTCCAATCCGCTACCTTCCTTTTATTCATTGGTTTACGTTTCTATACTGATATTGTTCATGTATGCAGATACCTTCCTTTTATTCATTGGTTTACGTTTCTATACTGATGTATTGTTTATGTATGCAGATGAACGAGCAACATGTGTTCTCCTACATGGACTCTATCTTCATGCACACGCTGCCCGAGAAGATAGAACACATTCGACCACTTCGGGCAGTGGACTTTGAAGAACAAGAAGACGATGAAGCTGAATACGAGGGAGATCAGCAATTTCATCCTCAGCAACATGCACCCCCAGCACTGTTGTTGGTATGTTACCATGTTGTCCACTTCCACGCGGCCTTAAAAAAATTTGTTTTGCATATTGTGCGTTCGTATATCACTGAATTGCCTTCCCTGTGTTTCTCAACAGGAGGATGTCCCCCGAGATCCTTCACCCGGTGTGGACGTGGATGCCATGGACATTGATAGACACGACTCTGAGGGCGAGTATGAGGAGCCTGAAGACGATGACGACGATCGTGAGGCGCCTAGTGAGTAGGATACAGACGAGGTTGGCAGTAGAGGGGAATGCGGCCATATGGAAACGCAATCGGATGAATGCGAGTCCATTCATGCACAATCGTCACCACGTGATTTTGGCGCTTCCCCTATGCACGCCATGGTCCTGGACTTTGCCACTTCTAGTCAGGCCACCGGTCAGGAGCATGTCACCTCACTAGCAGAAGCTGAACCGGCGGAGGAACCATATCGCGATGTTGATCAGGAGGGAGACCCCAATGACGAGGACAATGCCGGGGACGAGGAGCTTGAGGAGAGCCTTGATGAGGCGCAAGAGGAGGCCCGCGAGGAAGGACGGGAGGACGATCAAGAGGCCGATCCTCCGGCCGTTGTCGTGGAAGACGAAGCCAAAGGGGATGCGGACAAGCACACACCCGAAGTGGCAACCACCTCCCGGCCAACTTCGGCATCACATCGGTCTGATAGCGGAGATCTTCCACCGCCCAGTCCCCCAAAACCCAAGGCGTCCAAGCGAGGCAAGCACAAAGATCGGCATTCGAAACGACACAGTTCCCGGGTTCAAGAGCCTGTAATTACAGAGTCTGTATTAGAAGACAAAATTCTGGGGATCTTGAGCAAAACACTGCCCAACTTGCTGTCGGGCTTGTTACAGGAAGCGATTGGCCAAGCGAGAGTTCAGCCATCCCACCAAGCGACTCAAAGGGCCACTTCAGTGGAGGTCGCCGTCGTGTCCGCTGCACCAGAACTTCCACTCGGTCGAGTGGATATTGCAACTGAAGAGGTTGGCGTGCAAGGAATGGATGTGGATCAGGTGGACGAAGCTACGCACATGGATGCGTCGACGCTTGCCGTGGATGCCGTCGACACTGCTGATGCTAATGTAAGTAGTCATTCCCCGTGTTTGAGTATGTTCTTTGACTCTGTACATGTGACTGAATCTCCACCTGGATGTTTGATCCAGGTCGGAGCCCGCGCGCCATTATGAAGCCCGATGTTGACTAGGACGCCAATTTTGTCAATCAGTAATTTAGGGTGTAGGATAATGTAGAACGCCTCCCATGTCGGGAGTAGATGCATTTTGGATCACTAAGTGACCAATATGAGAATTAATGGGCATTATTGAATAGGTCAAGGGCTTGAATGTGGCCAGTTGAGACCTTGGGGTGATCCAAGATAATGGCGGCACCACTTGATAAATAATGAGCTCGTCATTTTTTTAGAAGGCCCATTATTTTAAGGCCTATTAGTCAATCATTGATCTGAAGCCTAATTTGTCATTTGATGTATACCGATAAATTGGAATAAATGTGATTTTGCAATAAGACTTGAAAATAGAATTGTTTGGTTGTGGGAGGCAATGGTACAGTCCATTCACTATTCATACAAGAGTTCGCAATGCGATGTCAAGTTCACGTGCACAAGTCAATTCTGACTAGTAAGAGTCTGGGGGTAGCCATTTTGCTTGTATGGATATCTTATTTTCCATGTTGCGATGTTGCAAACGTGATCCTGATGTGAGTAGACGCACCTAGTTTTATGTGCTTTCCTCTCTGCACCTACTAGTAAGATTTGGGACACACTTAGTGTGATCATTGGCAAGTCCAAATCGTGCCCGTAGCCATTTGACTCAATTTTGGGAGCTTGTTACATTACATTACATTACTTTGTATGAGCAATCTCCTTACACTTGCCAATCTCCTTGTATGCCCAACCATTTCAGACTCCCTTGTCGTGAGATGCAAGATGTGCGCCAAATTATGAAAGTTTTGGCCTGAACCTTTTATTTACAGTCTTTAATGATCCCTTGCAATACACAGGTTTCAATGGCAGTCTGTGAAGTGGATCCACTACCGTCTGCAATTTCGCCTCTTCGATCGTCACCTGCTCCGCTCGATGACGAGCGCATTCAACCATTGCCAATTCTGGATCCCATGATGGCAACGGTAGCGACTGTGTTTTATCGTGCTCCACCTTCAGTCTTGGACCCCTCGCCCCCTATCATCAATATTCCGGACACTCCTCCTCCGTCCCCAGTTTCATCGAACCGCACAACCTCTTGCCAACTGTTGGGGAAGTAGCCGTCATCCCAGTTGCACATTGTGCTCTGCCAGCACTCGCGCCTTACGAGGTCGACTCTGTTCTGAAAGAACGAGAATCGGACTTCCAGCCCTCAGCTGTCGTGGAGTCTCTTCAAGAAGAGCGACCGTCGGAGGTGCAACCACCGACGACTGCCATGGAGGAGGTTCAAGAAGAGCGACCGTCGGGCGTGGAGCCATCGACGAGTGCCGTGGAGGAGGCCATTCAACCAGAACGCCTTTCGGAGGTGCAGGCAGCCACGACCGCCGTGCAGGAGGCCGTTCAACCAGAACGCCTTTCGGAGGTGCAGGCGGCCACGAGCGCCATGGAGGAGGCCGTTCAACCAGAACGCCTTTCGAAGGTGCAGGCAGCCACGAGCGCCGTGCAGGAGGCCGTTCAACAAGAACGACAGTCGGAGGGGCAGCCGTCGACGAGTGTCGTGGATGTCATCCCAGCGGATTGTTCTAGTGCACAAGCCGCTGAAAATGTCCCTCGATCAGTGCAGAGGTATTTGCAACGATGGCCACGCGGTGGTTCGCTATCGGACCCCGTATTTGACAACACCACTGTCCATGATTTCCGAACGATGCACAACAAACAAGATGATGGCGAACGGGTTGCGGATCTTGTCCAAGCGGTGCCAAGTCATGTGCATGTAAGTTTGCTTCATCCCTGCCTGATTTCCGGTGCGTATACTAGATTTGATTTAGCAAATCTGTAATTCCACATTTTCGCCTCTTTGTCCAAGACATTTATCATCGCGTAGTTTTGGGTTCAGGGTCCACGATACTCCAAGACTCCTATGGATGCGCCCATTGCCAAAAACCTTGTTTATGATAAGCTCTTTGTTTACGATGACACCTACCCAAAGGTCAATAGGCCTATCCAAGTATTCACGAGGGAGATGGGAATCGCGTGTGCTAAAAGACTAATGTCTAAGAATCCTGAAGAACCCTCCTTAGGATCTTTTGATCGATGGGAATTCAATCCGATACGTTACGAGGTATTGGTCCGGTCCCATTTCCCAATGTTCGAGTTTCACCATCCGTCTCCCATACGACAATGTGGATTACAATTTCAGTATAACTAAGCCATTAATGGTCCATTTTATCATGCCTAGATTTGCAAGGTCAATCTTTGTTTAGTTCATGTAGCAAGTTCAAGAAGCTCACTATGGATTGATGTCGGCAGGCGCCTGCTGCTGTACCCAATCGAAGGTTCATTGTGGTGTTTGATTTAAACGGCATATTTTGCCACTGTACCCCCCGTCCCAGGAATATGGTGGCTGTCCCCACTTGGATAATGCAAGATCGTGCGCTGGACAAGGATCCTGCGTTGGTAGGGCCCAAGGTTGTCCTCCCTAGACTGGGGTACAAGTTGTTTTGGGAGAGGATGTCCACAATGTTCCATCTTTGCATATGGTCGTCCATGAAAAAATCCACTGTCGACCTTGTGGTGGAGTATCTATTTGCTGGGATGCCAAAACCCGCAATGGTACTAGGCCAAGAGGATTGCACCTCGTTCAAGGACATGTGGGGCAATGTCGTCATGAATCCCTTGAAGCCACATTCTCCCTTGTTTTTGAAGAGTTTGCTATTCAAGTTTTGGTGGCCACCTATATCCTTTGATTCTGGGAGGATTACTGCCACCACCTCAAACACCATTCTCGTAGATGACTGCCCTTACAAATCTGCTAGTAATCCGGACGAGTGTGGTCTGTTTCCCAACCCCTTCACGAATAATCGGGTCCAAGATGCAGACATGACAAAGGGTCTCCTCCCTTACTTTGAAAGTATGTTCTACTCACGCATGTCTGACGCACGGGATTTTGAGGTCAGCCGTAGATTTGGGCAGCAGCCTATCAGGCATAACGACGCAGTGAAGATGGCCATTTTGAAATCCAACAAGTTCAATGGCCCCGACTTGCAACCTATACAAAATGTGCTTGGAAAAGTAGTACATAAATAAGTGAGATTGTATGCCATGTAACATTGTATTCTATGGTATCTTCAGTTTCCTCCTGCTGGATACACACCGTCCAGTTCCACACGATCTGCTTTCGTGTGCCCGACACCGGGGCATTCACGCAGGCTAATCATGGCGCAACCAATAATGAGTGAACCATTGGAGGTCCCAGCTGTGAAGGTCACTCACACTGAAGATCAATTACAACGCCCCCAATGGACTGAAGGATCCACTCTGGTAATCTTGTGCTATTTCACATTATTTGAACACTGGGACAATGTTAATGTGTAAATGTTAATGGAAGACCCTATACACACATTCCAATTTCAATTCAGGCTCATTTGTATAAATATATGTGAATGTGTATAAAGTCAGACTCATTTGTGTAAATATATATGCGTGTGTATGAATTCAGGGTCTTTTGTATCAATATATCTGGATGTGTATAAATTCACTCATTTGTGTAAATATATATGCATGTGTATAAATTCAGACTCTTGTATAAATATACCTGAATGTGTATATATTGGATATCATCATGTAATTTAGTAAGTTGGAGAAATGCTTGTCCCTTTGTCACCATGCAGAGTGTTGACCTCAATATGGTACCCCCAGTGGAAGATTCAGCACCCCCTTCTGATACGTTGCCCATCGTGCGCCCCATGAGTAACCGTGAATACCAATTTTTGATCATCGAAGCAAGAGGCCCTAATTCAAGGGGTGTTCAATTGTTGCGTGCTGGATTGGCAGCCATTGGCAAGACTTATGTCCCTGTTTCGGTGATGACTCCAATTGCGGCTCCACTATTGAACGCGCAGGGTGCGGGTTTGAATATGTCACCCCCCCTGCACGGTTCCACACTTCCCAGGAAAACATCACGCGTCACACGTCCCCTTGCTACCCGCGAGCACAAAATTATGCTCACAGAATCAAGAGGCCCTAACTCAAGTCTCTTGCATGTGGGATTGGTTGACGTTGCCAAGACCCCACCACTTCAACCCAGGCAGCCAACGGTCAGCCTCCCTTTGGAAGCCTCAAAACATAGCCCCTACAATGATGGACAATTCTTCCGCTTGTACCCTAAATATGCTAGAAGTTAAACTGAAACATACAAAATGTGTGCGGAAATTCATATTTGTGTAACATTTTACTGCAACACTTATTATATAAAACGGGCAAAGCCTTTTTCGCTACCCACCTCAGTGTCTTGCACGAACATCTGCATGTCGTGTGGTGCTCCCAATGTATGGATCCAATATGTATTGCATCGAACATCTGCATGTCATGTGGTGTTCCCAATGTTTGGAAATGCATTTGTACTGCATCGAACATCTGCATGTTGTGTGGTGCTCCCAATGTTTGGAACTCATTTGTATTGCATCGAACATGTGCATGTCGTGTGGTGCTCCCAATGTATGGATCCAATATGTATTGCATCGAACATCAGCATGACTATGCTCCCAATGTTTGGAAATCATGTGTATTGCATCGAACATCTGCATGTCGTGTGGTGCTCCCAATGTGTGGATCCTATATGTATTGCACCGAACATCATCATGATGCTCCCAATGACCATGTAAGTCCACCATTCTTTGATGCCACCATTATTCACCCGTTTACATATTTTTCGTATGTGTTGTCAGGACAATACAGAGGCTCCCCACCCCCCAACTGCACTGTTGGAGAGAATGCGATTGGATGATACGGATGCCCCTTTAGACAGACCTGCGGAAAACATGTGTATTGATGACGAGTTTGACTTATTAGCTCAGCACATTGAGTGGTACACGGGAGCTTTCATGACACTACAAAAGACTATGACCCTTGCTATAGAAAGATATCAAGGATGTCTCCAGGTTGGAAGGCACATACAAATGCTTGCGAGAGTGGTACGTGCTGCTGAACATATAGGGCTCACCACCCCTCAATGGGAGTATCTGCAGCGGAAAATCCTAGACTTGGACTTCATGGACAACGTTCTGGGGTATCAAGTGGAGGAACTCGAACCCCATTTGGACGACCTGCTCAAATGCGACCCAGAAACGATGGTCAATCATGTGTATGACCTCCCAAAAGGGGTTACCAGAATTTCATCAGAGACTTACAAAAAACATGTACAATGATCTCAGATTAACACACTCAACCGTTTATACTTTAGAGTGTCACAAGCTTTATTCATTGCACCAGGTCTAGCATAGACCTAGTGTTCAATTCAATACACTGTGGTGTAATTCACATTGATTGTATGACAATTTATTTTCATTCAATATAAACATAGTTTACGTTCCAAGCACTTAGGCTAACAATGTCTAATGGTCGTGGGCCCAAACCCTGCTGCTCCCAATGTGTTCCCAATGCATTCCCAATGTGCTCCCCACTATCTGCGTAATAGTCCCAAAATTGTCTCACAGTCCCGAAATGTTTAATATGGTGTTCGTAGCCAACTTCCTCATAGTTATCAAAGCTAGTATAAATATCTTATTCATTATCGAAGTGAATGTTTTCTCTTCCTCCCTTTTTGTTTCACTACCGCATGTGTCTAAGGTAAGGTACTTAAAATAAGCAGGTCTTAAACAAGCCTCTTTTTAGCGACACACCCTCTTCATGTAAGATATGAAACATAGAATTAATGCAAGTACATGATTGGACGTGAATTCAAGTCATGCCCGTAGTCATTTTCATGATAAAACATAAATATTTTAATTATGGATTTTAAAAAAGCAAAATTTGACTAATTGTGTGCTATTATTGTTTGACATGTTGACATCTTCCGGTTACATGTTGACAGCTTCCCGTTTTGCTTTAATTTTTTGAGATATATCCTATAGATTTCTCTAGAATGATCGGTAATTATCCTGACGTCTCGAACTTCAACCTGGTTATTTCTTAAACTCAACCAGTTCATCTGTATCTAACCGCTAATTCTCCCCAAACATAGGCCTGCCCACCACCAGTATGTGTGGGCGGCCTTTTAGTGACCAGGTGTAGATGACTGCTAGATAACAGCTGGCAAACCCCTAAAAGTGAGATTCTTAGGGCCACTTCACACACGAGACTGAGAGCCCATGGCCATTACACTTCAAGCACTCTCATTGGTAGAAAAGGTGGAGTCGGTCCAAGTTCGCTTCACACTACGCTTGAAGGATCAACGGAGTATGTGAATGCAAGATGGATGTAAAGTCTACATGGATTCCTACATGGCATCGAATGGATCATGTTTCATGGTCACTTGGATTATTTTCAAAAATCACCTCTTGGAGGTAGGCCTAACACAAAAACGGGAGACCATGACACTCCAAACGCTCACAACTGTTGATTAATTATATTTTTATCATGTGTGAGGACCCGCATGAATAGAAATTTATTGAAATAGCATTTGGTTGAGGACCCAGTCACATATGGCTTCACACTACGCTGGAGGATCCGTGACCGCACTACATGATTTTGGAGGTGTGTGGGGACGGCCTTTGGACACTTTCTTTTGGGCTCTCACAATTTCATGGTCACGGCTCTTGGCTCGTGTGTGAAGTGGCCCTTAGGGTTAGGTGGGAAGGGGGTTTTCAGTCTCTTATCTCACAAAGGCAAACACACTGTCACTCTACGTAATAAGCCGGTTTGATGCCATCCTCATGTACTTTTAGTCCCATAAGCCTTTTGGCTTTCCGGACTTCAAAATCCATTTCATTGTTCATAATACATGGACTCGGCCATTTTTTTACATAGCTATATGACATCAAAGTTATGAGTAGTGACCGACATCAGCAACGATACTCTAGGTCCTACTCACCTCAGTATGTGACAAGTGCAACACGATAACCAATGAATACATTCTGAATAGATCTCGATTAAATTTCTTAGACCTACAGATGCTTGCTGAAACTTGTCAGATGTTGTATTCGAGACCTGGCCTAACTATTGCTGACGTGCTTCGGAACGACAGGAGAGTCTTATCATTGAGAAGCTGCAATCTCTCGGGGTTACTCAGAGACCGGGGCTGCTTGTACTGGACTGGGGATGCTCCCGCCTTCACAGCTAAAGCTTTAAGTTCTTCAAACGTCCCCTCCTTTATGACTCGCAGCTCAATGGGCCCGATTAAATTCTCTTCACGTCCTTCCTGGTATACATCATTCAAGCTTGATTCCACCGTGTTTGTACAATTTTGTAGAATATCCTCATCCAAGTTCCTGTTTGTTCACAGAAGTGTCACACTTGTTGTGGTTAGACTCAACAAAAGCAAAGAAATAGCTCATCACGTTGCTGATGAAATATTGCAGGATATTAAATTGGGCATGTCAGGGCATGATAAAGAAGTCTGACTAGAGAGGTTTGTAACCCGTTTTGTAATTATCCATCAAGATTTAGAATAGGTATACACTTTCAATGGGCATGATTAGAATTACTGAAGTTTCTAAAGCATGGGTCACTATCCATCAAAAATGTTTCAGCAGCTCTAAATCAGGTTATAAGAACATTCACCCCATGTGAGTGCTACAGATGGTTGCATCAACATGCAAGCCTTGGAGAGGAAAAATTGACTTCACTAAGATCACTAGGTTATACACCTAATCATAAGTTATGTGGCATTGATTACTGCAAAAAATAAATTCAGATATATAATTTAACGGTCATCAACGCACACATTTAATTTGCCAAATCGCAGTACCTGCTGTTCCCCAACTCCCAATAGATGATGTAGTGGCCTGGCAAGGTGGCCAGGTCTACTGCACATGTGTAGTCCAAAAGCTCCATCGAGGTCCCCTTCAGAAGTTTGCATGCTTTCATGATAACAGCCTGAATCTCTTCTTCGTCCGTTTTCTCGAGGTTGACGCTGAGTATCACATTCTTGCGTCGACAGAACTTAAAAATTGGGTAATTTCGTTTGAAGTCTATTACCCGCAACACATCACCAACACGGAACCTGTATAAACCTGTAGATTATCAACATGACAGGATCAATGTCCATGAAGAACTTAGGATTACAAAACTGCCCCAATTTTAAGGGTAGTAATTAACTTGACATTCTTCAGTAGCTGCTTCGGAGCTGAAGTTCATCACCTCTGTCCAGTATCTAGGATATTATGTAGATGGTACCACTGGTGACAGTGGCACATCTGCCATATTCCTAGATATCTATTGTACAACGGACAACATGATGGTGATGACGTTGTGGTCCATATGCATGGGTGCAATGGGCTCGAACGGCATTGGTCTAGCCTAGTTAGAGCACAAGTGATGAACTTCTGTAGGGATCTATTTTATTAACAAATGTTGCTCACATTCAAGACATATGATCATATTGTTTTTATGCATTTAAATATATATCATAAGTCCTCATAAGATGAACATATCTACAAAATATTCAAGTAAGCTAATGTCAGTTTCTGCTGAGGATTTTGCTTTGAAAATGCCTACACAAAACTCATGACCTTATAAAAGATACAGATGTGTTCCTTGAACCTTGTGTCAACAATTTTGCTTCATGACTGTTTCATACAGCAAGCTTGCAAATCTCGAGTTTTATTTTCACTGATCCTGAAAGTGCACCGCAGGGATAATGAGGGTTAACAAGGTCATCCTGGCAGTAGTTTAAAAGAATTGGAGGGACTAAGGAAGGATTGGCATACCAGTCACAGTTGTGAGCAGAAGCTCATAATCTTTGCCTAGCTCCAGATCACAAGCCTCGAGCACCTTCAACTGGTCACCTTGGGCATCATCTTGATCCATATCTTCACCGTTCTCCAAGGGAAGAAATTCAAAGTAGGCTGCTTCTGGCCACAACATGTATGAGACATCCTCAGGTGCGCAGTTTCCGTTAGGGTTTAAGCCCATGTGGTTGGCCTCACTTGAGCCATAGGCAAGGGAAGCAATGGGGACACGCCCTGCGAACTTTGTCAGGGCAGGGGCGTACTGGTACATGCTGCCAGATATGATGCACTCTATCAAGCGTGCATTGGGGAACAGACGTGGGATGATGTTCTCCCATGTCTCATCCTTGGAGCATTCCATCTCCAACTTAGCTGCAAGCTCTGGGTTGGGGTTGATCAGAACCTTGGTTTCCACTTCGGATCGCAGTTCTGGCTCAGTGATTTTTGGGTTAAGTGCGCCGGTCCTGATGTCTTCAATTACCTCACGCCACTGTTTCTGCAGTGCACGTATGGCTCCAACTATAGTTGCTGCAAGAACAATCGCATTCAACTATAAGCTCTCTCGAGTTCTTTTTAGTGCGAATTTTTTGACAGAAAAATAAATCGGTACTTACTACACTAAAATATGATATTCTTCTCAATACTAAATTGTAAACCACGATTTAGTGTCACCAACACTAAATGTTAACCCAACATTATTTGTCATTCCTTGTAAATTTTTGGGGGTGATATATCCTTAGAGTGTTGCAATTACAGTCACTTAACAAGTGATTTTTCATCCAAATTTCAATCATCCATGACAATATTTCATCACAAGTTGCTGAAAAGAGAAGGTAGGGTTTTAGCCAATGGATGAACTCATCCACCATCCAGAACAGTATTTGTTCACTTATTCATAAGAAGCGTCATCCGAAAAGTTACCATAGTGACATAAAATACCATATGACACTAAATATCATTTTGGTGTACTACCTTCATCTTTCTGTAATTTTGTTATTACATTATCAAGCTGTCAATAGTGAATACTACCTTCCCTTCTCTAATTTTGCAAGAAAAGTCCCATAAACTGTTCTCTTGCAAAGTGCCTCTACAGTCAACCAAACCCCCCACAAAATGAAACTTGAGTTAGTAGTTTTCCCATAGCGCAATGTCTTGACAGACATTAGTTACCACATTAGCCGCGTCATTAAGGCATTGTGAACGCCTCCCGTGTGGTCGGGGGCTAGGAAGATCTCAACTGTCAATTGCGATCTGACATATCTAAAGGTTCCTATGCTGCCCCAACTTTTGGCTTCTCTTTTCCTTGGGTAGAGACTTCACGTTGGATGAAATCTCCACCTCCATCCACTTACAAATCTTCGATGAAAATTTTCAAACTAAGTCCTTCATTAAAGACTTGCGGAGGAGATGATGCCAAGGGGGGGGGGGGGTTCGAACTCCTACCTCTTCCTTCTGAAAGTTAGAACCAAGGGTACTAGCCATTAACTCCAAGCCCCTTTTGATGACCAACCTTGAAATGAAATGAAATTTAACCAGTTGTATGAGAGCATTTGTGTGGGATTTTGAAGGTTCCCAAAGTTCGCAATGAAACTCCATATTATGAATATCCATAACCTAAGCATATTATGAATCGGATATATGCAATACTTAAGGTGAAAATACCTGAAAAAGTTAAGGAGAGGGTCCCACTATGGGTAATTAGAACTTGCATGGAAAGAGATTTCGTGACAACTCAGGGGACCCTCCCAAAACCAGCCAAGAAGTGCTCCGATGCGCTGAGCGTGACATTATTTAGACATTTGGAAGCTATTGTTTAGCAGATACCTGAGACATTCTCTCCAAAAATGAGACATTAACCCACCCATTTATTTTCTATTAGAGTGACATGCATGCATGCCAGGGGGGCTGTGAGCTTGGGCTGCTTGTCAAGGGTTGGAAGACCAGTTAAGGACAAGGGTACGTTGCAAGATACTAGGGGAACAGTGCAGATTAACCATACCATCTTATTAAACTCACCAGCAAAGTAGCTGTACAGTTTGACAATAGTTGGTGACTGCGCCAGTGCACAAACAAGGTGACAATACATGCCCTGGTTGATGTCATGACACAAAATGACTGCATCAGGAGCACAGTTCTCAGTCTTTGGATCGCGCACTCGGTTTCGGAACCCATCGCTTCTGTAATAATTTGTGCTGAGACCTCCACCTACGATCCCTGATGGTGTGTTCCATTGCAGGCCCGCCGAAACTAAAGAGAACGTTGTGCCACTCTGAAAGCCTGGAAAGTATCTGTTCATGCAACCTCCCACCGCAAGTTCATTACAAAGCCCAGATTTAGTTTCCGCGTGATTCTAACCTTCATAAGATGTATGAGAGATCAGGTCTCATTTCATCGACCTTCTGCCACGTGTACGAACATGTTAACACTCCAGGCTTTGGTCGCAACGCTCATGGAAGTCAGCACCACAAAGGTTCGGGGACTTTGGGCAATTTAATTACCTGGACCTAGGAAAAACGTGTTGGTGAAGTGGAAAAAATAACCTCGTGAGTGGAAAAATGTTAACAAAAGCGGGAGGCAAAAAGGTAAGCACCTGTAGGACAGCATGCGTTTGAGCTCTAAGAAGAGCTTCTCGCTCTCATAGAACGCTTCTGTTGCGAGAAAGTACTTGGGTCTCCCAGCTGTGGTTCCTGAGCTGCACTCACCAGTATTCATGTTTGGTCAAATTCAAGGTAAGTTTGTGGGGTCAGCCCCAAAAAGGAGAATACTAAGTCAGCTTCAATGGTTAGCTGTAGAGATCTTGCGCCTTCAATAGCTAGCAATCTGTAAGCAACCTCAGCTTGATATACGCAGGTCCAACAATACAAAACTCGCCTCCAACTACCCAGGGTGGCAACTATCTGTAGTACCCACAGCGGTCACGTCCAGATACAGTAGGTGTTTGTTTTCACTTCTAGAAAGGTTTGTAGAAAATCTTTGAATTTATAGTCTTCAATCTTTTTACACTGGAAGCAACAGTAACACAATACGTCAAATAGGGACTCGAAATGCACGTCACAAAGCACGTGCCTTGCCACTTATTTCATCACAATATAACAACCACTATTAAGAACTTGTCGATGGCAAAATGCGAAACTGAATTTCGAGCAAGGCCATCCTAACCTCAATACGACCTCAGTGCTGGGTGACAACATAGGTTGGGGAAGGGCCACAACACATGCAAAGCCTTCTACTGAGGTCGGAGGGGGCTATTGAAGCCGACGTCAATGCTGTTGAGGTTAGAATTTAGAGGTATTGAGGTTGGGATAGGAATGACCCCCACTTCAACAGATCTATACTATCTCCCAGTACTGACTCAGATATTGCGATCAGGGTTGAGGGTGGGGTGGACGTGCACTGGGCCTTCTTCTCCACCTATATTGCCATCCAGTACTGATGGTTGGGAACTTGGGGTGGAGGTCGGAGATGACCTAGGCTATCAAACCTGCGTCTTGAAATTCCTGAAGTCTGAACCATGCCTATATCAAATAATCTGCTTCAACCAATCCTCTGATCATCATTGCAGGAAAATCAAAAACGGCATCAAGCAGAGACTTTTTCAAAGCACCCCAACGTGCCGGGGCTTCTCCGTTTATCACAATTAACCACTTTATTGCACGTTACGAAAACTTGTGGATGCGAAACAAAATTAAAAATCTGTGCCTGCATCATGCTACAGTTATTGAAACATTGGGAGTCAGTACTCTTTATACCTGATAATGAAGTTGGTGATGGGGTCTGAGGTGAGGATAGGTGACTTGTCCCCATTCACCAGCCTCATCAGATCCGCCTCCAAGTCCTCGTATCTCACCACGGGGACACATTCGCGGAACGACTCCACATCCGTTCGGCCGCCCAGCCCATGGCGCTGGAGATACTCCACCCCAGCATTCCTGGTCAGAATCTCTCGCAGCTTCTGCCTCTGGATGTTCATCCCTTCCTCAGCCACCACCTCCATGAACTCCTGGGCCTGCAACCCCGACGGGTCTTTGGCAAGGTCGATCGCCCTTCGAGACGGCAACACCACAGACCTCGCATAATCTGCATCTGAGTCGGACGATGCAGCTGAGTCCTCCTTCTCGTGCCAGCTTTTGCCCATTGTGGATGTCCACCAATCCCTGCGGACGACGACTCACTTCTCGTAGAATTATGACACACACAAGGTAGTGCGAGATGACTAGCAAACCCAAATCACATTACACGACCCACAAACTATCTGATCATCAGCTGCAAGGAATATAAACCAGGAACTAGTTCCAGACGATGCCACCATGTGATGGTAACTGTTTACTAGCTGGTTCAACAATGTTGGTGACTTGTGGTATTGGAAGTTGTCAACTAATCATCAATTCGCTCCTCCTGGAAAAACATGCAAGTCTTCCTTATCTAGCTCGCTCCAGGAGCCACAAACCTGATTTCCCTTCAGAGACTTACATGAACATCCACTCCTAAGTTGGCTAGCTCCATTAGCTCTCTAACTTGGTAGTGGGGGTGCTGAACTGGCAGAGAGACTTATCTGAAAAACAGACATATGCAATCTGCCATCTTATCTCTATAGTGGCACGCACTCGGGGCGCCGCGTCACTGAGGCGCAGATTGGGCGCTCAGCTCTGTGGCCGGCTCGGTGAATCTCAGCCCTTCATTCATGGATTTCGATCCTGGGGTTGTGGTTGTCCGAGGTGGCGGTTGATGGCGTGGAGGCGGAGGTCGGGGCGGGGTGGTGTTTGCCACCAAGGCGGGGTGGGGCCGTGGGCCTCATGTCTTTTTTCGGGGAGGCCAGCTTTAGGGTCTTGTCGGGGCTAGGTGGCTAAGCGGGCTCGGTGGCTAGGCGGACTAGGCTGCTAGGTAGGCTTATTTTGTAAGTGGCTAGGCCTACTTACTAAATAACTAGTGAGTTAGGCTCACTTATTAGGTGGCTAGGCCTACTTACTAAATAACTAGTTGGTTAGGCTTACTTATTAGGTGGCTTGGCCCACTTACTAAATAACTAGTTGGTTAGGCTTACTTACTACTAAATAACTAGTTGGTTAGGCTTACTTACTACCCAATAACTAGTTGGTTAGGCTTACTTGCTAAGTGGCAAAGGACGAGTAAGGGCCGCTTTACACCTAGAGGCCGGGCCAAAACCCCTTGAGGCCGATTGCATGAAATTTCAACCCTTCTTGGGTTAAAGGCCGGCCTCAACTACACATTATAATAAGATTATAACGGGGGCCAATTTTCCCATATGTAAAGGCCTTGGGGCCAAGAAACTAGGCCGATTCAATAAATCTAGCATAATCCAACGGATCTAGTTCGCTAAAGAAAATCATGCTTTATTTAAGAAGGTTTCTTTAGTGAAATATGACATCGGCCCCGAGGCCAAGAATTGGCCCTCCATTTTGGGTGCACCCAATTCAACAAGCTCGGGCCGTGTCATAACATACATTTTTTAATTTAAAAAATCATACCACCAAATCGGCCCGGCCTCTATGTGTAAAGGGGTTGGGACCGATTTGAGCCTTTTGGGCAATCACAAGTGAGGATTTCAAGCCTCTTACACAACAAATTGGCACCACATTTTATAAGAAAAGACATATTCTCATAAGTTAAAACAAATATCATTTAGGCATCCCCAATTATGAGAATATGTCTTTTCTTATAAAATGTGGTGCCAATTTGTTGTGTAAGAGGCTTGAAATCCTCACTTGTGATTGCCCAAAAGGCTCAAATCGGTCCCAACCCCTTTACACATAGAGGCCGGGCCGATTTGGTGGTATGATTTTTTAAATTAAAAAATGTATGTTATGACACGGCCCGAGCTTGTTGAATTGGGTGCACCCAAAATGGAGGGCCAATTCTTGGCCTCGGGGCCGATGTCATATTTCACTAAAGAAACCTTCTTAAATAAAGCATGATTTTCTTTAGCGAACTAGATCCGTTGGATTATGCTAGATTTATTGAATCGGCCTAGTTTCTTGGCCCCAAGGCCTTTACATATGGGAAAATTGGCCCCCGTTATAATTTTATTATAATGTGTAGTTGAGGCCGGCCTTTAACCCAAGAAGGGTTGAAATTTCATGCAATCGGCCTCAAGGGGTTTTGGCCCGGCCTCTAGGTGTAAAGCGGCCCTTACTCGTCCTTTGCCACTTAGCAAGTAAGCCTAACCAACTAGTTATTGGGTAGTAAGTAAGCCTAACCAACTAGTTATTTAGTAGTAAGTAAGCCTAACCAACTAGTTATTTAGTAAGTGGGCCAAGCCACCTAATAAGTAAGCCTAACCAACTAGTTATTTAGTAAGTAGGTCTAGCCACCTAATAAGTGAGCCTAACTCACTAGTTATTTAGTAAGTAGGCCTAGCCACTTACAAAATAAGCCTACCTAGCAGCCTAGTCCGCCTAGCCACCGAGCCCGCTTAGCCACCTAGCCCCGACAAGACCCTAAAGCTGGCCTCCCCGAAAAAAGACATGAGGCCCACGGCCCCACCCCGCCTTGGTGGCAAACACCACCCCGCCCCGACCTCCGCCTCCACGCCATCAACCGCCACCTCGGACAACCACAACCCCAGGATCGAAATCCATGAATGAAGGGCTGAGATTCACCGAGCCGGCCACAGAGCTGAGCGCCCAATCTGCGCCTCAGTGACGCGGGTGTAGGACAGTAAGAGCTAAAGTAGAGGGATTATTCCCAAGAATTCGGGCCCTAAGGTATCACCGATTGCGGGTGAACGCGTCTTCCGAAAATCTGGCCATGATCCTGCCAAGGAAATGCACTCGGCGCCCAGCTTCTTCCCCGCCATAGCCGCCTTCCTCTTGCGCTGCGGTCTTATTCTACTACTCTTTGAGCTCCCTCTCCTTGTGCTTCCCTGCACTCCAAGTGGGAGGATTGCTGTTCTTTTTTGCCTGATTGACGAACAGAAGGTTGTCAAGCGTCTGTTGTTGTTTCACAATTCGTTGAGTCTATTAAGATGGTGTGTTCAGCTCTCTTCTTGTACGTCCCACTAGAGTTCTCAGTATTGAATTTCTCCATACAGATCCAAGACCCCGAATACACAGGACGAAACAACATCTCCACTGCTAGCCGTGACCACGCAACGGAATTGGGCTGGTGAGTCTTTTGAAATCAGTGGTTGTTCTTCGGAATCTCTGCGCTTGGTGTTGAAAGATGACGGTTCGTGAGGATGACGAGGGGGAATCTGGAGGGTGTTCTCAAGACACACATATCCGGCTTCTTACATAGGTATGCGTAACTCCTTCCAATTTGAAAACTGCATGAGTTTGTCTCCAGGTTAGTTCGTTCAGATCCTTTTGCATGCTAGTAGAATGATTTGGGAAGTAAGTTTTGAAGCGCATCACAAGTGCACATTGGAATTTCAGGTAGGAGCCTAGCTCAAAGAGGTGGGCGTCTAGCCCTGGTCATGATGATAGTCACCAATGAAAGAAACCCACTTCACTGAAGCCCCCTCCGTCCCTACCATAGCCACCCTTCGCTACTCCCGCCGCTGGCTCTCGTCGTCCAACATAGCTCGCTCTCGCGATCAACCAATTAGCAGCACTTTGTGATGCCGGACAGGAAGCACATGACGAGTGATCCAAGTTGTGGTGAAATAAATTGATAAGTTAGTGCAAAATAGTGTAAATTGAGTTCCAGCTCCATTAAATTCTTGGTTCAGGTCCATCGGCTCCACACTTCCTGTCGTGCTATGTATCAATCTGTTGTCCGTTTTCATGTGAGAGAGTGAATCAGTTCTAGAGTTGGAGAATATCAAATTTTATGAGAGGCAAGTTCGAAAACATCTTTGGATTCGGTGGTTTCAAAGATGCTGATTGGACACTGGCAAGCTTATGCTTGTAAGTGTGTAAGGGCCACTTCACACACGAGCCAAGAGCCGTGACCATGAAATTGTGAGAGCCCAAAAGACGTGTCCAAAGGCCGTCCCGAGACACTTCCCAAAATCATGTAGTTTGGTCACGGGTCCTAAGTGTAGTGTGAAGTCATATGTGATTGTGCCCTCAACCAAATGCTATTTCAATGAGTTCTATTCATGGGGTTCTCACACATGATGAAATGTAATAAATCAATAGTTGTGAGGTTTTGAAGTGCCATGGTCACCTGGTGGTGTGTTAGGCCTACCTCCAAGAGGTGGTTTTTGAAAATAGTCCAAGTGACCATGAAACATGATCCATGTGACTTCACTTACTCAGTTGGTCCCTGAAGCATAGTGTGAAGCGAACTTAGACTGGCTCCACCTTTTTCACGAGTGAGATTTGCTTGAAGTGCAATGGTCATGGGCCTTGAGTCTCGTGCGTGAAGTGGCCCCAAATTAAACATGAGTTGTCTGCCTCTATTGTAATAAAAAATTACTAGATTTTTCTTGTCATGCCATTTTTTTGGTACCGAGTAGACATGCTCAATTTGGTTGAAGCCTGGCATACTACATTGGAGACTTCAATTTTGTGGGTTCTAAGAATCCTTTATAAATAAAGTATAATCCAGTATAAAACACTTCTTGAGTAGAGTGCGTTTGCGTTACAAGCCGTCACAGTCATATATGATCCACAATTTTGGTTTGCGATGCTAGCATGAGTTTACAATTGCTTTTGGGAATCAAGTTTGACAAATTTGAATAAGTTGCGGATGAATGATGATGTGATACTTACGAGACTTGAGGTGATCCATGTCTTGACATGTTACAATAAAGTAGTTTAAACTTTTCTAAATGATAATGTAGTTCAATCGATTGTAGGAAATTGACTCATTTGCTATGCCAAATAGTTCTATTATTGTGGGTTGTAGGAATTGCCTTGAGCTCACACTTCTTCATAATTGAAGAATCAACGAGGTTGTGTTCATTTTTAATCCATGCCCAATTTCTAGATCAAAATTAGTGTGAGGCACATTAATAGGATATTGAAGGGGGTCATTTTTTTAATTATGTAAGGCGGTGGTTAGAAGTCTCAAGGAAGACCAACTTAGGGCAAGACCGCATCTTCCCCCACATTATTTTCACCCAACTAGAGAATTATAGTGGCCACAGTAATTATCGAGGAGGAGGCTTATAGTCATTTCCGAAAATGCCGCCCTATGAGGCGGGCACGTCACTTGTTAGGGTTAGGGTTTCCATTGCTCTCTGCACTCGTTTCAGCTTGGGGTTCATTTCCAAGCTTGGTCCTCTTGACTCCTCTGAATGCGTTGCTTCGATGTTGTGAAGCTTGTCTTCTCTTACGGTGTGGAAGACATGTAGGAAATAGTACACATCACACGACGAAGAAGTTGACATTGTAAGCTACAGAATATGAACAAGGTGTGAAAATTCGCTCTCTTTCCTTCAGGATTAGGGTTGTCATTGTGTGTGTCTGTCTTTGTGGGTCGCCATGAGTTTTTTTAAATTGATCCAGATTTGCTATCGGAATTTTCGCTTCTCAAAATTCGTATGAGTGGGAGATAGTACACAGTGCAATGTAATTTGATTATATTCAAGAGAGTCACATGCTTGTTTGTGCAGGTGTTTGTCCAGGCTATTTGTAATATTTTGGAAAAATCTTCATGTTCTCTTTCTATTACAAAGGATTTCAATTGAACTTGTACATGATTTCTTGAAGTTCATAATTTGGGAAACTTCTAAGAGCATTTGCTACCATATTCATTATAATGCATATGATTAGATTTTGTTGGAATTGTTACTGCAATCCTTTAGAGTTTAGGGTTTATATTGCCAATTAGGGTCGTCATTGTGTGTGTTAGTGTTTATTGGGTTTCCTTGAACTCTGTAGAAATGATCCAAATTTTTGGTCGGAAGTTTCGCTTCTCAAATTCGTACAAGCGGGGATAGTACACACTGCAATGTAACTTGATTGTATTCAAAAGTCACATGCTTTTTTAAGCAGGTACCTGTCTAGGTTATTTGCATTCTTCTGTAATAATCTCCATGTAGTCTTCCCACTCCAAAGGATTTCAATTGGACTTGTACATGGTTGTCTTAAATTATCAAAAACTTGGGAATCTTGGAAGAGCATTTGCTACCATATTCAATATAGTGCATTTGATTAGATTTTGTTGGAACTGTATATGCAATTGGATACATTTACTGGCTAGAGAATTTTTTCTTGTGGTTCTTGTCTTGAATTTTGAATAGACATTTGTTGTACCCTTGTTTGGAGCAATGACAATCTTTGGAGATTTGTAAACCTCTGGTTTTGTGCACATTGTGCTCCTTCCCTTGCCTACGGTTGTTGGATTTTGCGGGATACAAAATATATCCATCTGGGGCTCAATTCGCATCAAATGGTGGGTTCCTCTCATACCCGAGCATGTAGATTGCGTGACAATTTTTGGGTTCTTGAAGCTTCATGTGGTGGTTTGCCCACATTGATGTCAATGCCTTTGCAACTTTGGTTCACCTTATGAAAATCTACACGAGCTTCAACGTGTAGTTGAAGGAACAAACTTGAGTGGGAGGTCTCACATCAAAATTCGATGATATATGCGTTGTTTGTTGCTGCTTCTTCTTTGATTGTGAGACTCTTGTCTGTTCTCCTTGTGCTTTTAACTTGAGGGATGTCCACCTTGTTTGGAGAATTTGATTCGTTGGCTTATTGATGGGTTATTTGATAACTCGAGCAAGGTGGAAGTTTTAGTTCTCGGGTTTTGGGTGGGGGAGGTCTTGATTAACTCTGATGTAGGCCCTCATTTGAGATTGCAAGAATGCTAGTGGGTTGAGTTTAAAGTTGATCTGGATTATGACTCGAGGGAAAGTTTAGGAATTGATCAGGATTGAAGACGAAGCGGTTTTTGCATCTTTGAAGAACACATCACGTATATTCCGTAGTATCATGGCAGTTTCAAGTTTCAAGAACTTCGCATCTTAAATATATGCCACGTCAACATCGTCAATGCTTTAATTAATGGTTTTATCACACCATTGCACTGTCACTTAAAGGCAGATTCAATGAATTAGTGTTAGGTCTACCATGGTACTACGGTAGTATCAAGGGGTTTTAAAGTGGCTGAACCCTTCTTGATGTTAATTTGAAGTGCAAGGACCAAGTGGTTGTTCTTTCGTTGTTGGTGAAGTCATGAAGGAGGGATATAGAAGAGCTCCTCCTAGAATAAGCATAGTTAGAGATCTTTCTTTCACAAGTGTTGAGTCTGGCAATGATCTCCACGTCGTTGTTAGTTTTTGGTTTCACCATTAAGTAATTGAACCATATTTGCATGAGATCAAGATGGAGTTTGATGTGAGATATCAAATGCAAGCAGTCAATGGAAGAAGATTTGCACATAGAGAGATTTGATTGGTTTTACACGTCATAGAGTGCGATGTTGGTTGAGCTATCTTTTGGGCTAATTTGCAATCTATGAACCCTATCCGATGTTAGTTTGGAGTAGAAAGCCCCAGAAAGTTACATTCATGCACTTTGTTGGACATCTCATAGTGAAGCCATTGCAAGAGTAACTTTGGGATTAAATTAGAACACGTAAACACCTCCATGTTATCATCTATATTACAAATATTAAACATGATGTCCGAGTAGCTATGACCTAGGGGGTATGATCTATAGATGAACCATTCTTTGGAGCATGAAGCAAGAAGTTTGTGTCAGTTGGATGGCATCTCATGTATGTAGACATTGGAAGGTTCCTATCAACGAAGGAAACATTGGTCAAACTTTGTTGTAGCTTTGGTATGCTCTGGCGTCATTTGATGCATTTTAAAATAAGCAAGAATACATTGATGGAGCTTTTCTCTTCCCTTCAAGATCGCTTTTCTCTTGTATAGAGATGTTTTATGGCAATTTCATTGAAGCTACGAAAATAGTTTGAAGATTGTTAATTCTCCATTTGACATGGAGATTTGTTGGCCTTGTAACATGCACTTCATTGACAGTCTTGATTGGAGTAGGGGCTAGTATTATGCGTTGATTAGAATTGGTAATCTTTAATGGCCTTTTGAAATCAAGTAATTTACAGAGATTTATGATGGTAGGGAAAGGATGATCAAATACTTCCTACTACAATGTACCAATAATGTGAACATGATCTTTGCATTCTATGTTTTTTGGAGAACTTATTATGTGGCAACGACTCCAGTTGTCATGAGCATTGCAGTGTATGCGACTAAAATCCTTATCAACTTGAATGTGCATCTTTATTCAATCCAAAAAGTGTCGTGATCTTCAAATTTTGAAGACATTCTAAGAAATTTCATACTCTAATCTTCACTGCATCCAAAGTCAATCTCCATTGAACTAAGCACAAGGATGTTCATATTGGGTTTGATGACCGGGACGAAAATAGGAGTATAATTATCAACTAAAATCATAAATCTGCACATTGAGAAATGTAACTTGCAAGAGGTTGCTCTAAGTTTTTGAAAGGGAGATTGAATGGCGTGTTGCTTTCTAGCACTCGCTGACTTGCATTTGGATGTTGCATAAGTCAATGCGAGGAGCCGATGGCTTATGTTGAGTTGAGAACTTTGTCTTAGTTTTCATTAACTACAAGTATTATGATCTAGAATTTGTATTCTTGTATTTAATCTAGAGCTTCAACTCTTATCTTGGGGAGTTAGGCTGTAGTTATTTATGTAGTGCACTTACTCATGGTATGAATGAAGCATTGAAATATACTATACTTATGTATTAGAAAGGAAGTATGTTGGAAAAATCTTGAATTAAGCATAATAGCCCCTATTTAAATACTCAAAAATGCATGTGCATACGAAACACAAGGGAGGGTACCAATGAGAGTGCTCTTGGGACCAAGACTAACCAAGTTGATTTGTTTGCATCTATTATCTGCTACTTTTATGACAATTTGTATGTAGATGTTCAATGTATATTTTCATTGTGGGTTGTGGAGATTTTAGGTGGTTGTCACTATGACTTTATGTTAAATGGATGTTTGTAGATGGAGTGACCACTTTTATATGCTTGGAACTATGCAAATCGCCCTTTCTTTGGACATTTGTTGGCGGTGGAGACAATTTGGTTTTCTAGCAAATATTTCATCATGGCGACGCTTTTACAAATGTTTTTTGAGCAACTATCAAGGTTTTGGGATTTTATTGGCACTTGCTTTATGATGTTTTGGACATATCGGCAAAGAGGAACCATTTACAAATATGACATTGGAGGTTTATTGCAATGGCAGAAGGAAGAAATAAGTAGACTTGAAGAGATTTCGAATGGAAATGAAGTATTGAATAAGAAGCAATGTAAACATGTTCTCACCAAGCTTAACAAAGTCGTAGAATGTGTTGATGAGATGATCACATTGAGTAGTGAGGTCCAAGAATTTGGTGTTGTTCTTGAGGAGCTATGTTGCATTAAACAAAAATTGGGAGTTGTGGTGAGTGAATGCGGAAATCAAAATCGGTGTCTAGCAATTGCATTTCAAATAAATAACAAGGAGGCTTTTCGAGAACTTGTGTCCGATTTGAGGTGTTGTTGGGATGTGATATATGAGATACATTCAGCAAGCCATCCAGGGTCACATTCTATCATGATGACCATTGATCTTGACATGCCCACCTTGAAAGAGATTGAGGATGACGAAAAGGTTTTTGAAGAAAGGCTCAAAGATGGTAGCAACTATGAATGGAGAGAACATTTACAGCGAAGATTGGGGGACTTGCAACTAGAAGGTGGAGAACTCGATGGTGTGGAGGTTCCAATTGTCATTGATTCATTGAAACCAAAACTTCTTAAACAAATTGGGAAAGGAGGATATGGTGCTGTGTATGAATCAATATGGTTGGGATTTCAATGTGCAACAAAGATTTTGCCAGTTTCAAATGGAAGCTCAAGTTTTGGCAAAGAGGTCGGTATTTTGGCAGGCTTGAGCCATCCGAATCTCATCAAATTCATTTATTGTGGAGTTGGTGGGAGCATAGACGAGTTATGTTCTTGGACTCCCAATATTTTACAAAAATGTGAAGGAAAAAATTTGTATTTGGTGATGGAGTTCATGGACATGAGCTTGAGTGGCATGTTGAAGAAGCAATCCAAGCCACTATCATATCTTCTTGCAATTGATATCATGCATCAAATTGCAAGTGGCATGTGTTATCTTCATGACATGCATGTTGCTCATCTTGATTTAAAACCCGACAATGTGCTCATGAGACCCAATTCCATTGGAGGAAAATTGAATTCTAGGAGGTATTCGGTCAAGTTGGCTGACTATGGAACTTCCAACATTGATGTTCCAAGCAAAGTTTCCAAGGAACAACATTGCTATCGTGTTGGTACACCTAAGTACATGGCACCGGAGATAATGCAACAAAACCTTGAATCACATGCAAGTCTATTTCAAGCTGATGTATGGTCCTTTGCTATGACATGTTCAGAGATCTTGTCACAAACTGCTCCATTCGGGAGCATTCCCGTGCAAACCAAAGACATTTTGAAAAAAGTAAAGGAATTTGAGAGGCCACAATTGCCAATGAATTGTGAAGAGCTTACGAGGTTGATCGAGGAATGTTGGGTGGAGGATCCTTTACGAAGGTTGACATTTTTTGAAATTTGTGAAAAATTGATTGCTTTGAAGAAAATGTTTTTGAGAGGAACATACTCGGCAAGCCTAAGTCCCAAGTTTGAAAAGGATGGATCCTTGCTCCAAATGAACTCAAGAATTGAGAAGACAAAAGAGGTCAAGGAGAAACATATTATAAAGGTACAAACCATTTTGGTGTTAAAATATCTAATAAACTATTCATATATATATATATATATATATATATAGCTTGTCATTTCTATTGATTTAGTTTAAATATTGGTCTTTGAGGATATAATTTTGAATGCATGCATTGTGTTTATGTAGGTGGATGAAACAACAATGCAAGTGAACAACATGGTGGTTGGTCTTGAAAACAACCTTACAAAAGTCAAGGATTGCCTCAACAAAGTGAGGATTTTAGGTCTCATTGGCATGGGTGGAGTTGGGAAGACTACATTGGCAAATGTCATATTTCATGAATTGAAGTCCACATACAATGCACCATGTTTTGCCAAAGACATGAAGGATAAAAAAGATTCCCTTGGAATTTTATGTGACATGTTAAAAGACTTTGGAGAAGATCCTAAAAGCTTGCCAACAAATTTGGTGGATGCACAAAACATGTTGAAGCAATTTACGGTTGGTAAGAAGATTCTCATAATATTGGATGATATAAGAGATCAAGATCAACTAGATGATATTCTCCATTCGGATATTTTGAGTGACAACAGGGGCATCACATTGATTATAACAACCCGCCATTGGGACAAGATTAAAGATTGTGTCGGGGAGAATGGCAAAATAGAGGTTGACACATTGGATGAAAATGCAGCAAAGGAGCTTTTTATCCATCATTCATGTGGGTCTGGAGGTTCTTTACCAGTTGAATTTCGTGATATAGGAGGACGCATCGTGGAAGCTTGTAGTGGCTTGCCTTTAAGCCTAGGAGTATTGGGTGCATTTTTGCGGGATAAACGGAGGTTGCGAAGTTGGGAGCGAGCATTACGAAGAATTAAAAGAGGAAGATGTTTGGATGGTAACAAAGAAGAATTTGAAGACACGAAGCTTTGGAGCACATTGAAGATAAGCTTTGATGGATTGGGAATGGATGAAAGAAATATGTTTTTGGACATAGCGTGCTTCTTTTGCAAGGACATTTGGCTTGGAGGCATGTCAATAAGTAGAGCCTTGCATGTGTGGATAAGTAATGATAACCCCCCAATAAAGTCGTTCAATATGTTGATAGAGCGGTCATTGGTAAATGTTGACGAAGGTGGATGCATAGAAATGCATGACCAACTACGTGACATGGGACGAATGATTGTGGAAAGGGATGAAGAATACTTGGGCACTCGAGTTTGGAGTGTTGACTCGATTCCTTCAACTCAAACTACAAGGGAGGTATGAATTGTAATAAATGATTTGAATGACTATGTTTGTTCCATGTTGTGTTTGTAAAGTCTATACAAACAAAATGTGTAATGCGATTTAGATTTTATTTGACTGTTAGTTTCATCTTTATGATGGTCAAAATGCTTGTAATTAATTTAGATTCTTGTATGGTCTTTGCAATGATACATTTTATTCCATCTTTCTGCAAAACAATATTTGATTCTATTGATACTCTACTTTTCCTGATATAATTTTCACAACTTGCAAAGCAGGGCACCAAGAAAGTTGAAGGTATATTATACAAAAGATCGCAATACCACTTACAAGGTCAGAATTATTGTTTAGACTTGAATCTAAGCAATCTTCGACTATTGTTAATTCATGATCATATTGACAATGCATCAATTGACTTCCGACTATTCAAAGTTCCCTTTTCACAATTTCAAGATCACTTTTGTCAATTGAAGGACATATTTATTAATGGTAACTTTCAACAATTGCCTAAACAACTATGGGAATTGCATTCTTTGAAAAGCTTTGATATACAAGGATTCAAAACACTTGAAGCATTGCATGAGGGACTTGGAAACTTGACTTCCTTGACACACTTGAATATTACACGATGCAAGAGCTTCACAACATTACCTGAGGGACTTGGAAACCTCCTTTCTTTGATGGAGCTTAATTTGTGGGAATGTTCAGACTTGACAACATTACCCGAGGAACTTGGAAACCTCACTTCTTTGACAGAGCTTCATTTGTATGAATGTTCAAGCTTGACAACATTACCCGAGGGACTTGGAAACCTCATTTATTTGACGGAGCTTCATTTGAGGGGATGTTCAAGCTTGACAACATTACCCGAGGGACTTGGAAACCTCATTTCCTTGACGGAGCTTAATTTGTGGGGATGTTCAAGCTTGACAACATTACCCGAGGGACTTGGAAAGCTCATTTCCTTGAAGGAGCTTAATTTGAGGGGATGTTCAAGCTTGACAACATTACCCGAGGGACTTGGAAACCTCATTTCTTTGACTGAGCTTCATTTGTCAGGTTGTTCAAGCTTGACAACATTACCCGAGGGACTTGGAAACCTCACTTCTTTGACAAAGTTTGATTTGTCATTTTGTTCAAGCTTGACAACATTACCCGAGGGACTTGGAAACCTCATTTCTTTGATGGAGCTTAATTTGTGGGGATGTTCAAGCTTGACAACATTACCCGAGGGACTTGGAAACCTCATTTCTTTGACGGAGCTTAATTTGTGGGGATGTTCAAGCTTGACAACATTACCCGAGGGACTTGGAAACCTCATTTCTCTAATGAAGCTTCATTTGTCAGGTTGTTCAAGCTTGACAACATTACCCGAGGGACTTGGAAACCTTATTTCTTTGACGGAGCTTGATTTGTGGGGATGTTCAAGCTTGACAATACTACCCGAGGGACTTGGAAACCTCATTTCTTTGACGGAGCTTAATTTGAAGGGATGTACAAGCTTGACAACATTACCCGAGAGACTTGGAAACCTCATTTCTTTGACGAAGCTTAATTTGAGGGAATGTTCAAGCTTGACAACATTACCCGAGGGACTTGGAAACCTCATTTCTTTGACGGAGCTTAATTTGAGGGGATGTTCAAGCTTGACAACATTACCCGAGGGACTTGGAAACCTCATTTCTTTGACGGAGCTTAAATTGTTGGGATGTTCAAGCTTGACAACATTACCCAAGGGACTTGGAAACCTCATTTCTTTGACGGAGCTTAATTTGAAGGGATGTTCAAGCTTAACATTACCCAAGGGACTTGGAAACCTCATTTCTTTGATGGAGCTTCATTTGTCATTTCGTTCAAGCATGACAACATTACCTGAGGGACTTGGAAAGCTCATTTCTTTGACGAAGCTTCATTTGCAGTATTGTTCAAGCTTGACAACATTACCCGAGGGACTTGGAAACCTCATTTCTTTGATAGAGCTGAATTTGAAGGGATGTTCAAGCTTGACAACATTACCCGAGGGACTTGGAAACCTCATTTCGTTGACGGAGCTTAATTTGTGCCTATGTTCAAGGTTGACAACATTACCCGAGGGATTTGGAAACCTCACTTCCTTGACAAAGTTTGATTTGTCATTTTGTTTCAGCTTGACAACATTACCCGACGGACTTGGAAACCTCATTTCCTTGAAGGAGCTTAATTTGGGTAGATGGTCAAGCTTGACAACATTACCCGAGGGACTTGGAAACCTCATTTCTTTGACGGAGCTTCATTTGTCATTTCGTTCAAGCTTGACAACATTACCCGAGGGACTTGAAAACCTCATTTCTTTGACGAAGCTTCATTTGGATGATTGTTCAAGCTTGACAACATTACCCGATGGACTTGGAAAGCTCATTTCCTTGAAGGAGCTTAATCTGAGTAGATGTTCAAGCCTGACAACATTACCCGAGGGACTTGGAAACCTCACTTCCTTGACAAAGTTTGATTTGTGGCAATGTTCAAGCTTGACAACATTACCCGAGGGACTTGGAAACCTCATTTCTTTGACGGAGCTTCATTTGAGGGGATGTTCAAGCTTGACAACATTACCCGAGGGACTTGGAAACCTCATTTCCTTGACGGAGCTTAATTTGTGGGGATGTTCAAGCTTGACAACATTACCCGAGGGACTTGGAAAGCTCATTTCCTTGAAGGAGCTTAATTTGAGGGGATGTTCAAGCTTGACAACATTACCCGAGGGACTTGGAAACCTCATTTCTTTGACTGAGCTTCATTTGTCAGGTTGTTCAAGCTTGACAACATTACCCGAGGGACTTGGAAACCTCATTTCCTTGAAGGAACTTAATTTGAGGGGATGTTGAAGCCTGATAACATTACCCAAGGGACTTGGAAACCTCACTTCCTTGACAGAGCTTGATTTGTGGAGGTGTTCAAGCTTGACAACATTACCAAAGGAACTTGGAAAGCTCATTTCCTTGAAGGAGCTTAAATTTGAAGGGATGTTCAAGCTTGACAACATTACCCGAGGGACTTGGAAACCTCATTTCTTATTGAAACAAAGTCACGTTTTTGTTTAATACTTCCTTGGCTCCCTTGATGTCCTTGCTTCCTTACCTCTTGGACATGTTTGATTTGAATGAATGTTTGAGGTTGACAACACTACACATGGGACTCGGAAACTTCACTCCCTTGACAACATTATATGAGGGACTTGAAATTCGTACTTCCTTGAGAAACCTATGGTTGACACTTGGAAACCTTTGTGCTTGGACATAGCTTAGTTTGTGGGGGTGTTGGAGCTTCACCATGTTACCTAAGGGACTTGGAAACCTCACTTTTGTGCCATATTTTTATGTGTGGAAATGATAGAGCTTTCCAACTTTTCCTGAAGGATTTGGACACCTCACTTTGCCGAATAGCTTAATTTCAATGGATGTTCGAGTTTGACAACATTACACGAGGGACTTGGGGACCTTATTTTTTGGAGAAATGAAGTCACATCTTTCTTCAATATGAGAGTTTGGATGTTAGATGACCTAAGGTCCTTGGTGACCTACAAGGATGAAGACCATGTATTTTGGAGCCCACATGTTGCTCATTCAACAAAGCAACTTTTTATTTTGCATAACTGTGCAACAACTCTTGACATTCTTGATATTGTGGGATGCATACGGCACAAGTAAGCCAAGATAACTAAGTAGCATGTCCATGCGTATTGGTTGTTGGTTAGTTGTTTTTTTGAATCCTCTTCCTTCCCCCTTAGCTATAACAAGAATACATTTGGTATCGTTGCTACACTTAGCATGGGTTTGCTTCACATTTGTTTTCACATACGTAGATTGGAGATCTTTTGATAGGTTGCAATAATTCCACTTCTTACAGCTGGTTCTTTTTCCTATTGGATTATATCTCAATTTCTTAAACCATCAAAGTATGATAATCTACTTATATGGCTTTTATCTTGTGCTTGTCTATCATATTCATTGTTGGCGTAACTACAAAAGAACAAGATCAATTGCTAGCTATCCCTTATATTTATATGTTTATTTACTCTCTCTTTCTAGAAACTTGGACAATAACAAATTCTATGTAGATTTCAAAGATGTAGTTGCACCATACGAATGCTCCTCCAAAAACTAACATTGTCTCACGTAGTTCCAATTTTGTGCGATGCAAAAGTGCAAATAATTCATACCCCATATGCCAGAAGTTTGTAATTTTCTTAATGAGCACTTTGAATCTTCATGGGCACTTGTATGACCACTTATCAAGCACAAGAATCTTCACTTTGATAATAAATAAGCTATTCATTTGAGCTCTGGAAATTATGAGGCAAATGGTTTCGGGCACGATTAGAATTTGCTAATCATCTTGCACTAATTGCATGTCTCATATCCTACAGGAAGTGGGTGTAGAGAGAAAAATTATCCATCTTAGTTACGTTCAATACCTTGGTAGTAGAGTTTTGTTCATGGTGGATGTTCATCTAACCACAAGATTGTGACCCGTGATCTATGTCGATCTATCAAAGACATCCATTATATTTCTTTGTGCTTCTATATAGGACCTCTACAAAATTTTGCAGATTCAAGTATATGGAAGCAAATGCAACAAACTTTGTTCTTGAGAAGATTCATGTGAGTGGTAGAAATGGAAGTCATCGTTAAACATGATCATCTTAAATGTGAGTTTCCTATGTGCAACAATTTTGTCACCGAGCCAATGACGCAAGTAAAATTTGCATTGCCTTATAGAATATGTAGAGTTTTTTCATGGTGAGAGTGTTTTGCAGTTGCCACTAACAAGTGGATTGTGTCATGTGAGGTGAGAGTTTATGTGATCATTCATAGACATGCATGATAGTACTATGTACTAATATCTACATGGAATATGCACACTTATGTAGATTTAGCTATATGACACCAAATGCTATATGAACCTTGTTTTTGGGAAGATTCATGTGAGTTCATTGTTAAGGAAAGGAAATCATAGTTGAACATCATCATCCTACATGTGTGGGACTCTACAATGCTAATGGTTATGTCACAGAGCTAGTGACACAAACATAATTTGCTCAGATTATAACTGCATAATGAAGTATAGAAGAGGGGCTAGTTGAATGCGGAGAGGGTGATGAAAAGAGATGGAAGAAATATGGCGGGAATTTAAACTTCAAATTTCCAAAGACTCGTGTTTGGGCAAGGTCAACTGCTAGCTTGCATGTGTATCATATAGTAGGCTCAAAGGAGTTGTGGGTTCAAACAATAACTAGGCTATATTGAGGGTGTCAATTTCCGGTCAAGGTTCTCTCAAATTGATGGTCGTGGGCCTTTTGTGAAATTGCTTCAAAGTTTGTGGCCCACCAACTCACGAGTCTTTGTAACATCAAGTTTTCTTGAATTCCCTCATGCACCTTCTAAAGTGGTTAATTTGCAAGAGGCACAATATTCACCCATTTATCATAGAAATTTCAAAAATAGTGAGCAGACTTCAAGACCTTCACAATGAACAATAGCAACAAGTTTATGAATTGAGAGTAGCTTCAAATTCCAAAACTTTTTAGGTAAGTGTATTTAGAAAATTTCACGAATTTTGTGTAGTAGCCAAAAGTTGATTTAGTTACAATAACTTTGTAGATAGCACATTGTTATAGGGTTTAGTGTGGCATCTTTGCAATAATAGCTATGATTTGTTGTGATTTATTGTAATTTGTCCTTCACGAACCTCATAGCGAGGAGAGATATCAAGGACAATTTGAACTTGATCTACAACAGAAGCATAATATGAACCTCTACAAGGAACTACAGTCCGAACTCATCCCTCATAGAACTGAAATTCTCTATATCTTGGCTTGGTTGCGGTTACACATAGGCTTTCATATCACATGTGCTTTATCTCAAAGGTGGTATTCTAATTCAATCAACTCAATTCTTAGTGTCACGGGCATTACACTCCTTGAGCATCATTTCCCTGCATCAATTCACAAATGCACTTTCAAGGTTTATTTTAATATTTCAATCAATAAAATAAACCATAAACTGTCAAATATCATGCCCTGAAAAATGAACCTCTGCCAAAGAGATAATTAAAAAAATCCTCCCTATTTGAATCCAACATGGAATGCTTAAATATTGAAATGCATTAAGCATGTAGATTTTACATGTTTAGAAGACGGTGCAAGTAGTGTGTAAGTAGGTACATTGAACACGTAATTAAATTTTGTTTTAAATATGATAAAATTACATTAGATTGATGTTTTTCTACAAAATCTTTGTAATGATGCCCTTGACCTTATGATGAATTCAAGGAATATGAAAAAATTCAACTGCAAAATATTTGAGGTTGAGGGTGATGGATTTGATCACCTCCCCCTTTACCCTTACCCTCATATGGGAATAAGTTTCCCTCATTGAGTTGATAAGTTCAAAAGCTCGAGGGGAATAGATTTCATCACCTTCCCCGTGCCTTTACTCTCATATGAAATAAGTACCCAAAAAAACCTTAGGAAAAACTTGAAAATCTAGAAAAAAATTGTTTCACAACTACGGTTTTTTTTGGAGTTTTATGTTTTTCCTAAAGCTTTTAAAAAAAATATGTAAATTATTGCATTTAGTATCACTTATTATTTGGAATTACGCGATGCTATAATTGTTTACTGTACATCTCATTTTGTACCAACAAAGATTAAATTGGTTGTTTGGACATTATAGAACATTAACATCTTTACATGGTAAAAAAATAGATTAGTAGTACAAGGATATAGGAATGTGTAACTCCAAGTAGTAAGTGACACTAAATATAATTCTTAGTGTAGTCTTGTCAATCTTATAATTTCTCCAATCATGACAATTTAAGGGCCGCTTCACACTACGGCCGTCCAAGTTGAGAGGCCGTGGGATTGAGTGGCCAAACTTTGTTGAGAGTCCAAAGAAATGGGCTGAAAATAGCCAATAAAATATAGTAAGTGGAGCCTTCGGCAGGGCATAGTGTGAAGCCTCCAAAGGCCAAACCCAAAGGAGCATTCCACTTTATTCCTTGCTCAAAATAACCCCTCCAATCTAACGGCCGAGATCTTGTCAATGATTGATTTTTTTTATGAAAAAAACCGACGGCCTCTCGACCATAGTTTGGGTTTCTATTCCCGTCCGACCCAAACTTCCTTCGAGAGTCCGTCGCCTTCTTCAAAAAGTAATCATTTTAAATTGCGACGGCCTTTGGACTTTGGCCATAGTGTGAAGGGTCGAGAGGCCGAACTCTTGGTTTCTTGCAATTTGATTGGTGGAGATCGACGGCCTCTCGACCTTCGGCCATAGTGTGAAAGGCCCCTAAGGCACCATTCTTGACACAGACCTAGTTTCGATTTCAACAATCCCATCTCATCACATCCAATACACAAATATGGGACAATTTAACTTCATGATGCCAAGACTAACTTGATTCATATCACATAAAATTTTCCAAGCCTGGTTTAGTCCATTGATTGGATTATCTCTGAATTACTATAAAATTCCACTAACTGCAAGTTATCAGGAAGAACGATGCACCCTTAACCACTTTGGAGGATAATAGACTTATATATAGAGTGGCCATATAGAGTGGCTTGAAATTTGTGCAATATTTTTCGGAGATGGAGTAGAGGAAATGATGAGGAATGCAAGTTTGTTTTAGGATTTTATCCCCTGTAAATAATTATTGACATTTTCCTAAAGAGGCAAGTAAGTCAAACCCCCTACTTGTACAATAGAGTCTCCTGAATTTGAGCATCAAAAAATCCTACTATGCATACAAATGCACACAAAATGGTTAACTCAATAGCACCCAATAGTGATCCCAAATGGTGTGAAACATGACCTGTTCGGCTAGTCACTGCATCCAACCTATCATTGCAGCCTTTTTGGGGCACCACTTTTACAAATAGCCATTTTGGGTCCACACAAGAATCGTTCTACTCCTAGTCTAGTGCACCCATAGTGGTCATTCACCTTTTTTCATTTGTCTACCTTATCAGATCCTATTTTGAAAGTTGGGTGAAACTTTTGGGACCTCCTCTTTGCACCTCTCAAACTTTGAGAGAACTCTAAGATCTAAAATAGGGTATGCACCCCAGGTATGCAACTCCCGTATTATATGGCCCTGACTATAATCGTTTATAATGCATATTAGTCCAATCTTGAGTCATATAATATGTTAAAATGTAGGGAACTCTTGTAGCCCTTCTAACAAGGAATCCAAAAATGTAATTATATATAGGAAATGAATATTCCTTGAAGCATATACTTGCATTAAAAACCTAATTATATGATTTTTTAAATATAGGTACCCCAAACTACCCAAATTTTTGGGCTTTTGAATCATATTTTAATATTTTTGTTATTATAATAAAACATTGACAATGACTTTTAATTTTAATTGGAGGCAACTACTTGTGTGGATCTTTTAAAATTAGATGCTCTACAAGGTTCAAAAAAATAGGTGTTTCAATTCTTTATATACGTTGTGGAGGTTTGTTTTTTTACTAAACATGCAACCCAACTTCTTCTACATTTCATTTTATTTAATTTGGTCTTCACCTAACTTTTGGTCCTTTCATTTTTATATAATTTGATATAATTTTTACAAAAGCCATCCTCTAAATTGTTTTAATGCCAATGCCCCTTGCGTATAATATGAGAGTTGTGTACCTAGGAACTTTACAAGTATGGTATAATCTACATCTTAACATTTATGTAATAGAATATTGTCATGGATGATTGAAAATTGGATGAATTTAGTAAAAAGTGACAATAATTACAACATTGTGAATCTATAATGTTCAAAAACGTTTACAAGGAATGACAAATAATGTTAGGTTCACATTTAGTGTTGGTGACACTACACGGGCAGTGTACAAATTTAGTAGTGAGCAAGACAAATAAAATTGGTGACACTAAAGGTTAAGTCTCCACTAGAATCCAACGGACAAGCGGCCTACATGGAAACTAATCCTAAATACAATATTTAGTGTAGTAACTTGCCATTGAAATGAAGAGGCGTGCACAGAGTTGAAACAACAAAAAGGTTATCCTCCAATACCCATCATCAATCTAATCCTACGGAATTCTAATCCTCGTAATGGCTTAATTATGTAACAAGCCCCGGTTAAGAGTCACAACATCCAAGTTACCCTAAAATAACAACAGATGAGATCAGTATCCGGAGAGATTTTTGGGCATAAGGTAGATTGGTCATAAGTGGCTCGTTTTCTTAATCGGACCCCTAGATTTGATTGGTATGTGGTTTGGTGAGGATCAATGAGCAAACATCATAAAGATACACGTTTAAAAGAGAATGGACTACGTCTTCAAATATTAATTACTACTCTTCACTCCATAGTGAACAAAATTGGGAGGACTTATGTACCGTAACACCATAGCAGGTTCGCCACCTGGCGAACGAATATTTAATTTTTTTGAAAAAATAAGGTTCGCCTCTCAAAAACTGAATTTCTCAATTTTCGTTTTTTAGCAAAATATAAGTAAAAATGACCCTAAATAGCTTAGAAATAGCAAAATATTTCAAAAACTAATTTATTCTATTTTCGTTTTTTTGTCTTCAGAATTTTCTAATTTTTACGTTTTTTATTTTTAGAATTATTTTAGGACGAACCTGCTATGGTACTACGGTATCCTATTGAGAAATCAACAAACATGCACCTCTGATAATCATAACTAAATAAGGGGAGATCCGATTTTTGCAGATGTTTCATCGTAGATTTGCTATTGCAACACGTGTTTTGTTGTGTGAATCTAATCAATAGAAGTTGGAGAACATGAAAAACGAAGCAAATAACACCCACATATTCTAATCGGTTGAGATCCGAGTGTTTCCAAGTCCAAACCGGTTACATGTCGACATCGTTCGGTTTCTCTATATTAATTTGGGGTATATTCTCTAGATTCCTCTAAAATGATCGGCAATTATCCTGAAGTCTTGAACTACAAGCGGATATTTCTCAAACTCAAGCGGTTTCATCTGTAACTAGCGCTCGGATCTCCCCATTCATTGGATGAGATAAGCTAGCCAGTTATGATGGAATGACCAATGCATGGCTACACCACAATGTCCTGCTCTCACCAACATACTTAGAGAACATCTTGCACTTGAAGCCCAATTCACACAACCTCACAGTCGTGAACATCTATCTCATCTCCTGAAGAAACAAGCACTAATGCGTTTTGACTGTGTTAATGTCAACTTATTGAACACAATAATGTCATAAATATGACACTTTCTCTAAGTGGAAACTAAGAATGTCACAAAATTGACAAACGAATATGACATTAAATCCATCGGATTCCAGTAGTAAAGGAGTCCACACAATGGTGGCACTAAAAGACTCTGGAGAATCTTCGAAGGCAAGTTACACATCCAGCGACCGTAGAAGTTAGTTTTTGTGAACATGGCGACAGATGCAACAGATGGCTTGAAATGTATCACGTGACTTCGATATATTCAACCTCTCTCACCTCCTGCAAATCCAGGCACTTTCCTCATTCCGGTCGCACAAAAAAAAGAACTGAAACGTAGAAACTTCTACTCAAATTGATCTCAGTTCCAGAAAGTCTAGGTCCTCTTGATGCACAAGAAAAATTACTGATTGCAATCATAATTTTTATTTCTTTTAGAAGAATCTTAACCATGAGTAACACAACACTGGGGCAACATGAAGATAATAAAGGAAGTGCAAAATTATTAGATTGAGAAAGTTAACAAGGTGGTGCGACAATTGGCTGTGTTGTATTTAATCAAAGCAAAAGGAGAAGCTCACAGACAGTAAGGGGCTGTTTACACCATGCACCATGAAGTCGTCCCAAGGCCTTGTAAAATTTGTGATTGGCTGTTGAACTCGTCTTGGGACCACTTCTGTTTACACCAAGGAAAAAATGGCAAAGTCACCATGGAGTTAGATGTCCCTAAAAGACATATTTTAAGGCCTACATTATCCATTGACATGGTCCAACGGGTTTTGCGGTGGGAGAGGCAAAAGAGGTGCCTCTAGTAGAGAAAGCAAGGGCCCATGGCAGAGAAATATTGTTATAATAATATTTTAATGAAGTTTTTTGGGGGAAGAGAAGATGAAGAGAAAAGAAGACAAGAGAATGGTCAAACTTGAATTTTTTTCAAAACTGCCATTTTTGGGCATATATTAAAAAAATCAGCACATTCACTTTTTGGTGCATGGTCATTCATCTTGGTCCACATTTGGTTTATACCTAGTGAGAGGCCCAAAGGCTTTGTAAATAATTTTTTTAAGAAATCGGACCATGAAAGTTGGACCATCAAGTTGGACCATGGAAAAACGACATCTTTCATGGTCCAACTTCATGGTCCATGATGTAAACTAGCCCTAAGATTATACTTCTTCATTTTGAGCGGGTATTGACCCTTGCATCTCACCCTCAAGTACCCGCCCGGGGATCCGCCTGTTTATGGGTCGGACCCATAACAAAAGTAATGCGTCCATGGACACACATGTTTTCTACAATAGAGTTATTCGCAAAGTAAAGTGCATGAAACCATAGGTTTAGTCAGTCCCAAACCATGAGTGTATGAGAATTAACACAAAGTCACCCAAGTTTTCTTAATGCTTAAATTATCATCCAAAAGGAGCTTGTCTTACTAGGATGGGTGGGCCAAGCCAGCCTTGCATAGGTTGATCCAGGATTTAGGACAACAGGTCCCATGCACACAACCTTTTTTAGATCCTAAAATTCTCTCAAAGTTTGAGAGGTAGAAAGAGGAGATCCCAAAGTTTGCACACAATTTTACAAATAGGCTCAGAAACACGATGAGGTGTTAATAGAAAGTTCTCTCAATGAAGGATCAAACCCACAATTTCGTCCTTCTTTGAGGGACTTTATGGATAACTCTAATGCGTTCACAACTTCTAGCATGTGAAAAATGACTACTGATCACTATCTAAATTAACAGCTAGTCCCAACACACTTGTGCCTGATGATCCTATAATTGCCAAAAGTGGGTCCGGCTCAATCCAAAGTATTTTATGCATTTTGATATTAAATATTTTAATGTGAGTTTTGGCTTGTTCACCAACACCTAATCAATGAAATGAATTGAAGTCTTAAAGTTCATGAAGTCAAAAGACTTATGGGACTAGAAGTACATTAAAGTAGGGTCCAAAATGTTAGTTCCCAAGAGTAACAAAGTGCAATAGCCTTTGTGAGATATTGGCTAATATTAACCAAAATCCCAATGATCCAATCGGTACAAAGACTTGAAACTACCAAGCATTGCATTTTGGAACAGGGAAAGAAACCTATCTCTAATGGAGTGTAGAGGACACAATCCATAACAAAACATGCCTCATTTCCAACATATTATAAAAGAAAAAATGGCACATCTCTAAAACAAAGTTCGATTTCAACTTGAAAATCAACCCAAATATACTAGAGAGGAGCCAAAGCTCCACCATTTTGAGGCACATATATATATATATAAGGTCCAATCACTTTTACCTTGAGTCACCAAACTTGCAAGCTTGAGCTCAAGCTCAAGTTATGTGTGGCTAGCTAACCTATCGGGAGGGTGCTTGTGGATAGTCTCCATCATCCATGAAAGGCCAAAGGGAATTTTTGCTTGCAAGTGTACCTCTCATAACTGCATGTTGAAAAAATTACACCTATAAGGTTAATTTATTTCAAATGTGCCTCATCACGTGGCCTACTAATAGCATGGGATCTTTGAAACTAATTTTGGTGTCAAATTATTTTAAATAAGTAACCTCCAACCTACATACTTACTATTTCAAGGCTTTTTTGCTAGATAAATGAATGATTTGCTCATATGGAGTAATTCCCTCTTGCTCATCATGGATGGATGGAAGACATGCTCATGTGTGATAAACCCCTCCGCCCTGACATTTATTAGGATGAGGTTGAGAGGTGAAGGTATGTTCTATAGCTCAATGGTTGTTTCTTCTAATAACGCAAACCTTTGTCTGCATGTGACATACTAATATGGGCCCATGCAATCCTGGTCCTTTCCACCTGGGCATATGACATATCACTTTAACACAATCCTCCTACATCTCTAGAATTGTGGGTAATGATGGGGAACAATGGGATGATGGTCACCACCACCATGTTGTCCATTGTATAAAAGATAGCTTGGACATGTGTTGTCCCCACCTATTGCACCTATGCATGTGAATCAATATCTTGGATAAACCCAACCATGGTCCCCACACACCCATTTAACCATATGCCCATGCCCGTGCATACCCATCATATGCATGTATGCTCATGCTCATAAGCCCCCCAAGACCCGCCACCATGCCCCAAAAAAAGAATTTAATGAATTTTTCTTCTTATGAATTAGATTATCCTACTTTGTCCAATTGCCCATGCCATGTCACTACCTTAGTTCCAGCCTACCACCTCCCCCTAGTTTACCCCACACATGCCCACCTCTCCACATTTGTTTCCCTTTTTTTTCACAAGTTTGTTTTGAGGAAGTTTTTGGCATGTGGCCCTTTTCTTTGAAAAAGTAGTTGGACATGTGTCATGATCCATAACATTATTAAGTGCGTCAGTGTGTTCTCACGGCCCCCGAGAATATAAGCCGGGATGCTGTCAGTTAGCTCACATTTAGACGGGATGCCGTCAGCTAGCTCACATTCAGTCTAAATGTGAGCTAACTGACGGCATCCCGGCTTATATTCCCGGGGGCCGTGAGAACACACTGACGCACTTAATAATGTTATGTCATAGTTACAATGAAACGCGTTTCTTTCTGTTTTGAAACAAACAAAAACATTCAATTCAAATGGTATTTCAAAACAAAAGTTTAGGTTTAGGGTTTTTGGTTACGTTTTGGTTGTGGTTGTGGTTGTGGCTTCAACAGATGAATCTCAATTTCAAGAAAATTCTACTTGAAGCCGAAACCTTTTTGAAACATGCAATTTGGAAAGCAATACGTACGATGATGATTTTAGAAGTGGTAGTCATGATGACCATTTGAGTTGTTTAGATAATATAATTGCTTCTAGTTGGGGATCTATCCGCTCAATGAGACAGTGTAAGAAGTGAGTCACAAAAGAGGGAAAACACCTACATTTAATAGAAGATCCTCACCTGCAATAAGGTTGATTGTGGTGATTCTCACTTAACAATCCAACATCAATAGACCACCCTAATTGACAGTAAAAGGCTCTTTCCTTAAGACAACTTTGAGAACTTCTCTAGGTTGCATATGATTTCTTTTGTAGACTCTATACATTTGCTAATCTTTGGACTTTTTTGGAAAATTTTCCAAGCTACTTAACCTTCCTGAAATACCAAAAGTTTCTTAAAGTGGCGCTTCAAGGCCTCAGTACCTCATGATCATAACGAAGAAAATACTAACATACCGAGACAATAGATTCCTACATCCTAGTTCATAAACACAACTTCATATTCATGGGCTTGATAAATTTCATGACTCCCAAATTTGTGCATCAAGAGGCCACAATTGAACACAGCCAATGGCTTTGGACAGAATCTGTATGAATGTAAAGAGATCAGTTTTTCCAACATAGAACAGCCTACTTCTCAACATCTCAGCTGCCAAGTAATATTGAATGTAATTAGGACTTCAACTAAATATCCATAGCAGGCACTATCTGATAAACTTTCTTCTGTTCCCCTGCTAAGACGGAGCCAATTAGTGAAAGTCTACAACTTCCACATGCGGTTTTCATGATTTCTAATAATCATGGTCCGCCCGGATAACCCAGTTGTATAGGCACACTATCTAAAAAATGATTTTGGGCTCTAGCATTGGTGTCGCAAAACATCTCATTGGCAAGATCTCACAACCTTGCATATAACAAGGGCAGAGATCCACTCTTTTGTAAGTGTGGGGCACCTAAGCATCTTCCCCAAATTCCTCGGCAATTCGTTTCATATGAAGTGCAGCCCTTACAACATTACCCCTTGTTAATAGTCCTACCTGACAAAGAGCAAGCAAAGAAGGTTATATCACCGGGTCATGTTATTACCTAAACCACATATGCAAGGAAACAACATTTGACATAATACATCTGTATAAAGATGACTGACAACCATCAAAACATGAACTTATCTCAACATATATTGCTTCTGACCTTTCAATAGTACCTAAACTTCTGTTCACCTCTCCATGCACAAAAAAGTGTGTTTGAGCTACATACTTCCATTTTAAGCTAATAGTATGAAAAGGGACCCAATCTAAAATTAACTCATTCTTCAAGTGCACTTTTATTGATTTGTTAAATACCTTAATATTATTGAAGATTAGAGTTCGGGTACTCAGCTGAAAGGCCTATGGATGCAAATCCACACTTAGTGTATTGATCACCAATGTTGCATGAGTAAATATTTACTTTCTTGTTTACATAAGATAGTGTCCTAAATACAGCTTCATACCCATAAATACTAAAAAGACAATTTTAAGGCTTGTAGACAATGTGTGTATGGGGTGTAAATTGAGCCCCTTGGTTCTTAAGGATTAATTTCCTAATAAGATAAGATTTCAAAGGCAAGATAATTTGAAAAGTGGTTCACTAACTACAGGCTAAAATCAGCTGTAGAACATCATAGATATACTCACCAATTTTCCAGAAACATCAACAACAGGCAAGCGCCTGAACTTGGTATCCAGAAGCACCCTAATTGAACCATCCAACACAAGCCACATGTAAGTACAAACAAAGATTGCTGACTCAATATTGAGAAAAGCCACAGCCAGAATACGGCAATTTATATAAACTGTACATTTTCTTGTACACATACCATTTTCAATAACAAATGGCCTACTTAATATAAGACACTGAACTTAGACTTGATTAGGTTCACCAAAAGGATTCAAAAACTAATCAAATAAATAGAAAGAACAGACACTGCACATTTATCTAACCTGTTTAATAAAGTATCTCCTATCACTCCCCTAAAGTGCCATTGTAGCAGATTAATCATAAATTGGCCTAAAAGTATATCATGCCAAGAACGAATGAAATGGACAGTATAACAATGTACACAAACTATCATATTGGGAAACGGGATGAAGGTAAACCTTGCTGCATCTTCAAGGTTGGTTCGCTCTCGCACAACAAGTGGTGATGGGGTCATCACATCTCCAACTGTCTTTCCATTGGTTTTAATCAGTAGTTTTTGGATCTCTTTGAAGGCCTGGTAGATATAAACTTTGCATTAGTCTCACACACTCTCTTGCATCTTGTCAGGCAAAACAAGCAGTAAAAGTACAACACACCCTCAGCACCAGGTAGGTCACAATTGATTCCTTGTATGTGTCCATCGTAAACAGTTACACCTAGATTAGACATGACAAGGCAAGATCTTAACCCTCTGACACTTGCAAAGCAATCACATTCTCAAACTCCCTTAATCACTCCTAATGTTGGAGCAGATATATATGCACTACCACGCTCATTAGCTAGACCATTTTTACCATTTTGAGCCTTAAGACATTATAAGGAGGTATTTTAGCTGGGCATATTGAAAGTGGCCCCAAATGAATTTAACCCATTTATAACTTGTATTCTTCCAATTGGAAAAGGAAATATAGGAAGATTTGGACTTTGTACAAACGGCCTAGATCCAAAATCATTCACAGGCATCCGATCTCCATTGTTAGATAAGGACTGTATTTTCACTTCCTCTTGATAGGTTGAGTTAAATATAGTTTCAGTCTCATAGACCCAAATAAAATTTGACTTTGATACAGTCTAACCTCGATAATGTCACTCTTGTTTATAGAACACCTTGATATTGTCACCCAAAACTTCGAAACCAAATTTTCTAGTGTAAAACTCCCTCGTTATTATCCCTATCACCCTTGATAATGTCACTATTAATTTCCAAAATATGTAGTGTAAGTGTGATAATAACAAGTGATATGGATGAAAAAGGCCGGATGGACAACAAATTCTATGGATGACGTTGGCAACATTGAATTTGGGCTTTGATGTCCAAGGCAAGCCTCTAGAGAAGCTTTCTCCATTGGAGTACATAAACAAGGAAGGTGAAGATGATTTTGAGGTGGAGTATTCTACTAAGGAGCTTGTGCAATTAGTGCAAGATGGCCAGGAGGCACATGATCCCGTAGAAGTAGACCCATGGATTGATGATAGCAATGATGTTGAGTCTAAGGTAGTGAAGTTAAGTGATGCACAAAAATCTATTAAAGATGTTTTGAATTGTATGGCTAGTCAAGGTTCTCAAATTTCAACACTATGGAGTTGTTAGGAATGGAAAAAAATCCATGACAATCTCATTAGAATTGGTGTTGCACATTTAACATCAATGTCAACAAAACAATGTGACATTAGGAGCCTGGGTACGCAACTCCCGTATTATATGGCCCTGATTATAATCACTTATAATGCATTTTAGTCCAATCTTAAGTGATTTAATTTGTTTCATGTCGGAAATTCTTGTAGCCCAGGAATCTTAAAATGTAATTATATATAGGAAATGAATATTCCTTGAAGCATAAAATTGCATTAAAAACCTAATTATATGAGTTTTTATAATACATGTGCCATAGGTCAAACTACCCAAATTTTTGTGCTTTTTAATAAAAATTTAATATTTTTTATTATAAATAAAACATTGTCAATGACTTTTAATTTTAATTGGAGGCAACTACTCGTGAGGATATCTTAAAATTATGCATAGGCATAGGTTTAAAAAATAGGTGTTTCAATTCCCCGGGGGGTGCACTCCATTGTCAAGTTGAACACCACGTGCGATAAAAAAAAAATCTACTTTTTACATAAAGCATCATCAAAATGGGTCAAAATTTTATCAATTTTTTTCCATGAGTAGATAAAATCGGTATCTACTACATAGTGAAAAATGGTAACAAAATTGGATGATCTTTTTTTTTAATAAAACATACCGTTTCTAACTAGAATGACGCAGAATTGAACTAAGAAAATTACTGCAAAAATGAAGATGACTAAAAATTTCAAAAAAATATACAAAAGATACCATCAATGGTTATGTATATATAGAAAAAATTCATAATTTTTAAAATTATCTATGGCATATAATAGAGGGTAGCAAACCATTATCGCACGTGGTTATGAAATGGAAGGGGGTGTGATCGCCCCGTGTTCAATTCTTTACATACATTGTGGAATTTTTAATAAATTAATTAATATGCAACCCAACTTTTTCTACATCTCATTTTATTTAATTTGGTCTTCACCCAACTTTTTGGTCCTTTTAATTTTGTATAATTTGATATAATTTTTACAAAAGCCATCCTTTAAGCCGTTTTTAATCCGATGCCCCTTGCATATAATATGGGAGTTGCGTACCCGGGATTAGGAGCTTCTTTGTCTCTAGTGAGAGGTCTTTACCTGATCTCAATGACACATTATGATGTGCTATCTTTGTTATTCAATCTTTTAAATTTGATTTTATATTTAAAAACATTGAATTCTCATCTTTGTTATTTTCTTTTGAACATTGTAATTTCTATTTGTTTTTCTACCTATTTCTTTGATAATATCACATTATGCATAAATCTTCCAAATGTGACATTATCAAATATGTCACACCTGGTTTATATCACACTTTTTGGTGAAACGGATGGTGTGACATTATCAAGGTTAGACTGTACTTGTTGGAGGCTCGTACAACTCTCACATAGGCCATTAAAAGATACTGGCACCTTTCAGGGTTGAGCTAAGTCACATACAAAATGAGACACTTACAATGACGAGCAAGTGTACAAAAAAGAAATTGACACTTATACCGGAAAAGCAACAAAAGCAACTTGACAACTTACTTTCCAAGTCCTGCCTGCCTCTGGAAATAAACTAGTTTCCGCTGATCTCTTCCCTGCAATCCATCATACAGGATGCAGATCTTGTCAATCTCAACTACAACACCAAGCTCATTCAGACTTCAAGGAAATCAATGTCAACTGTAAGTGTTCAGTTTGGGGAAGGACCTGACTTGGAATAAGTCAATTGTGGAGTTGGAAAAATAATGAGGGTATTGGGGCATTGATGTAAAGGAGAACAAACACAATTCGATGAGCAACCTCACCTGATATTGAATCAAGTGCCAACAAATCATAATCTGAGACAACCCCCACCTACAATGAAATACATACAACACTTGTTATATGAACAAGAAGGAACTGAACTCTGAATGTGAAACAACTCTTATTTGGACAAAAAGGAATTGAAACTCTAAATGAAGTATCCAGAAACACCAGAATGTGAAATAATTCTCCTGAAAATCTCACAGTCCATGATAAGTACATAGAAAAGGATATGTCTCACAATTGTCCATCAGATGAAAATCATAATATTAAGCAATGAGAGCTTCCAAAGTGCACCTCCTATTCACACTGAAAGTAAAAAACTTAAGAATTCCTTTCATCAACAAACTTTTGTTTACTGTTGAGGCACGAATGCATTGAGTTAACATCCTTTTCTACTCAAGAATTCAAGGTCTAAGCGTTTATCTCTCATCAATTCTCTCCTATAAAATTTCACATACAAACCATAGACTGTTATGCGTAGCAATGTGACCAAAGACAAGGTAAACTAGAAATTGGCAAGTGGTTCACTTACTAAATTTCCCGCATCATCTACCACAGGCATTCCTGTAATCCGCTTCTCCACAAGGACCTCCAAAGCTGTTTCAAAACATTGACTGTATTCCAGGTGAATGTGATATTTAGCAACCTTCAGAATATGTAACAGAAAGTAGTATGAATATCACAGCTAGAAAAATTCATTTTGGGAGAATTTAACAGTTATTCTGTAATCATTAAAGGTTGTTCTGCAACAATCAAACTGTTCAGACCTCCATGTAATTCTTTTAGTGCGATCGGCATATATATTTAGATATGGAATTTTGAGATACACATTTTGGGGAATGTTTTTTTGCAATTCCGACATGTTTTGACGCTATCTTATGGTCAAATAGTTTAGGGTCAACAAGGGCCTCAGAGGGCCTCTCCGTCGTTTAAAGGTTAAGCATGACATGGTAGCTAGGGAGTTGGATGGCCCCCTCTCGGTAGGAGGCAGGGGACTTGGGGCCATGGCCCGCGACTCGGAACCCTTGGGCAACCCCATAAATGTTTTTTGAACCGGATCGAAAAATGTTGTCCGTCCTGCCTGACCTCAAAATAAAGTTGTCCTTGTTGCATTCTTGAAGGCCACCTAGTCCACCAAAAACCCAATATTGGCTGCACCTCAACCTCAAGGCCCAAAATCCAATATATGATATGTTCACTTCCACTCAGTAAATATTAAACAGTTGATTGGGATTTCATTCCCGAAGTGAGACCGTCAATGAAGTCTGTAATTAACTTCAAAGTTTAAGATGTGAAAAATTCCTCATTAGCATTGAGGCATTGATATTCTTTCAAATGGTGGCTTACCATTTGAAAGGGCCTTTTGTCGTTTTAAAACTGAGCTCAAAATCTTGTGCTAATTTTAGCGTACCTAATCAAACAGCTCGTTTGCATGCTTTAGCATCCGGCATAGGAAATTGGGGGGACTGGGAGGGATTCTAACGCAATAAACGGGGAGAACAGACAGCTATAAGATTCATGTTCGGGACCTGCCCAATGGCGATGGAGCCACGTCAATGGAATATCAGTAGATAATAAAAGGCCCAGTTCTTAAAGCAACTTTGCAAATTTGTGTAGGTTGTATATGAATTTCTTACTTTTTGGAAAAAGGTAAAACTTTTATAAGTTTTTAGAATTTTACGGTATTTTTGGAAAGTTTTCCAATCTATTTTACCTATTTAAAAAGCCCATTTTTAAAAATGACTTTGCAAATTTTTGTAGGTTGCATATGCATTTATATTTTGGAGAAAACACATCTATAGAATTTTTAGGGTTTTAAAGATATATGGTTTTGTTTTGGAATTTTCCCAAGCTATTTAACCTACCTAGAACCTAGGCATGTGTCTTAAAATAACTTTGGGAATTTTTGTAGGTTGGATGTGAATTCATTATTTTTGGAACAAACATCTGTAGACTCTTTATAGTTGTTCAAATCTATGAAATATTTTTGAATTTTTCCAAGCTATTTAACTTACCCAAAACGCTCCTTTCTTAAATCACCTTTGGGAATTCATGTAGGTTGCATATGAATTTATTATTTTTTGAAAACAAAACTATAGAATCTTTATATGTTTTCATATTTATGGAATGTTTTGAGTAATTTTCCAAGTGATTTAACACGCCTGATAGTCTATCTTGAGGATTTTAGTTTCCATTACTATCTTACACTTTGTAGATATGTCAAGGTCACAAGGCCAATGATGAAGCTGACAAAGTGACCATATCTTCAAAGTGACCACATGCTCAAAATGACACAAATTAGTCAACAAATTCATGGCCCTTGAGCCATATCACTATGGTGTTAAAAGTGACCACCCAAATGGTCCTTTCGCAAGACACAAATTGTTTTGGCTCAAAGCCAAGTGTGCTCTAGAGACCATAATCCTAGTAGTGCATGTACCTTGCTAATACCCCCTTCCCACCTTACTTTAGACTGAAGTGGTTTTAGCCTAAAACTTGGTGTTAGCTATAGAGGGTTCACACTAGCGTCCTTATCTAGTGCCGAGCCTATGTGGAAAGTTGAGCTGGCCACCTTAAAACTGGTTTAGCGCCTCCTTAGCCACTGAACATGGTTACTGTTGCTACAAATCCTGCCCACTTTGAGGGCAACTAAGTACGCAACGGCTGTGGCCCTAGATTGGCTGCAGTAGGTTTTAGCTATCCTCGGGCAAACTACCATATTTACAAAAAATGAAATTTATAAGAGCAAGCACAAAGGCGAATTCAAATTACCTGCAGTCATCGTAGTCGTTGTAGTTTGAGAGTCTGAAGTGTAGTCGCCGAGGTTGAGAGTCTGAAGAATTACTAGTTCAAGGAGAATGGCAGCATCTTTGGCACACATGAAAGCCTTGCCGAACCTAGGAGCAGTGCGAAGTCATTTTCCTGAAGTGGAATGTCCAGCGTCACAGATTTCAGCCAAGCCTCTGAGATTGGTTTCTTGTGTCTCAGATCTCTTCGAACCGTGGCAACTGCTCTGAATTCTCAACAATTTTATTCTCCGGTAATCTCAGATGTACACAATCCTCAGACAAATCCTACTTCGAGTCTGTTCTCTAGCTTGCATCTCAGATTGATGAAGGCATTCAAGACTCCGAAGCACAAGTATCACTATATTCGTTAATTTTGGACTTTTTGGGCATTTTGAGGCAATTACAAATATAAGAACATGGATAAAATCACACAGATATTGGAGAATGTTGTAAGATGCAAATACTTTGAAGCGGGTTTTCATATCAAGAACCCAATGAAGAACTCATATCAAGATGGTTTAGGTAGGACGACCCAAACATTAGACCATGTTGTTGTGGTCCATATATTAATTTGAGACAAGAGAAAGTCTCAAATTAACGAATATAGTGATAAGTGGTTAGAGGAGCTCTCATTGAGAGAAGGCGAGCGTAACTAGAGGATGTCGTTTTAGATAGCCTTCAGGGAAGAAGGTGAGTTGATTTCTGTCTGTATCTGCCTAGGTGGCTGCTGACGAACATAAAACGTAGACCAGGTGAGGAAACAAGGTAAAGTATTATCACCAAAATAGTAGGTCTGCTCCGAAAAGTTGCTCCGACCCTAAGTGCCGTGTGAACAGGTTCACCTCCGAGGTGGCCTCTTGGTTTTAGGCAGTGATTGGGGAGATTTTTGGGCATAATCGGTTGAGATCCTAGTGTTTGCAAGTCCAACCGGTTACATGTTGACATTCTCCGGTTTTCCTTTATTAAATTGGGGTATATTCTATAAATCCCTCTAAAATGATCGGTAATTTTTTTGCAGTCTTGAACTTCAACCGGTTATTTCTCAAACTCAACCGGTTCATTTGTAACTAACTGCCGGTTCTCCCCGATCATTGGTTTTAGGGTACCCCACCTGGTATTAGCTAGAGCTAGGTGGGAAGGGGGCATAAGGCTATCTTGCAATCTGTTAATTAAAGGCTAACCTGACTTCGTGTTGCCTGGCCTACCACAATCATTTCTGGCGTATACTAATTATCTATTGGAATCCCAGACTCCAGTCGAGGTAGACATACCTTATTCCAACATAGCAAGAACATGGACACCTATATTTGAGTAGTAACGTAAGCATGTCTTAAACAAACACTTTCTCTTCTCCACTCACTTCTCATATGATATGAAACACACAATCAGTGCGAGATTAATAGCAAATTTATATCGTGTCCATCGTAGCCACTTTCCTCGTGATATTTGAAACTTGTATGAATATCATATTGATTGTTAAAATGAATATTTGGAGTCATCAAATGATCATCTAGGTCCCTCCAAATTTATATCCATTGTTGCGTCTAGAATGGTTAGCAAATTTTGAACATGTAGTCCAATCTCTTTTCAACACACGTTCTTTTGGTGTATGTTCATAGATTGACACCCAACCATACATCACTCAAATATCTAGTAAGGTGCCCGTTTAAGATCAAATTTTGAATTGGGCACATCAACTTCATTTGGTTAGGTGTGGATCTAAGCATGGACACCAAATAGATATGTGTTTAAAAAAGTCTACTGGACTACGTGCTCTTGAAAATATAATGCTAATCATTTTTTGCCAAACAATTTGAACATGATTGGGGGGGGGGTCCATATGACCACTTAATGAGCATGAGAATCTTTACTTTGATGATGAATAAGATATTGATCACATGAGCTCCGAAATTAGGAGGCAAATGGCTACAGACATGATTTGGATTTGCTAATCATCTTGCACTAATTGCGTGTTCCATATCCTACAAGAAGTGGGTGCTAGAGCTAAAAGTATCCAAATAACACATGTCTAAGGTAGAATTTGTTAATTCTACCATCCTACCTCAATTCCGCCCCTATACCCACTTCCCATTAGTGTACCTTTATTGAGCCTGATGATGTTGTATCAAGATATAAATTTTAGAAATTATTTTTAAGCTAACTACTTGGCTCCAGGGTCGGTATTAAGTATGGCGACTGCCAAGGGAGGCCTCACAATTGGCATGTTAGGTTCTAGAACGAGTCGGTGAAAACGAATAAAGGTAATGACTTCAGGAAACATGGGTTAGATGCATCATGGTTAGTAAGTGTTGTGGGCTTGTTGCAGATAGATTAAGACTTGTGACACCCCAATTTTTGGGGTTTGTAGGCTGGAAGGAATAAGGTCATAAGAGGTTGGCTATGTCGTAAAATGGAATGATAAAAGGCTAGGAAGGGACATAATACTCTTGCAAAAGACTTGTTTTGTAGCTACCTACTGGCCCAAGTCAAGCACCCCCTCTAGGGACATTGGTGTATGGTTCAGTGAGGATCAAAGAACGAACACCATAAAGACACATGTTTAAAGAGATTGGATTGTGTCTTCAAATTTTATTAACTACTCCACATTCAATAGTGAACACAATTGGAAGGACCTACTAATGTATTGAGATAAGGAATCAACAATCACGCACTTCCGGTGTATGACCTCATTTGTCTCAAGATTTTTGGTCGACCTTGTTTGCATACATTGTTGCAATTTATAGACATTGAATGGAAAGATGAGGGGGCATAGGTAGCACACTCTGTAGATTGTTGAGCTCATGAAATTGGCTGCTCTGTTTGCTCCTGGTTTTGGAAGTGCATTGGAACTTATATGTTGGTGCTTGGATGACAATTGATGGAAAAGCATATTTCCACAAATTGAGAAACCAAAAAATGAAGAAAATGCACCACAAATTTCAAAACAAGAACCCGCCAAATTAGTCCCTTGGAGTTGAAGGTGTTGGTTGCTAGATTTATAGCTCCAATGTGTCCTCCTAGGCAGCATGGCGAATTCCAACGACATTGGGCAAAATGTGTGCAATTCCAGACTCCCACAGAAGACCCAAGACACAAAAATGCATGGTTTGGTCTACTCGTAGTAGAAATTAATTGGAATGCTTTGGTCACTCGTATTTTTACTTAAAATGATATATGTTTCATTAAAAAAATGGTTCAATTCATTTCCTGGAGTTTTGATTTTTGAACCGCTTATTTGAGAAAACGAACCGGTTCATCTGTAACTAGTACCCGGTTCTCTGTGTTTAGTAGTGGGTGAGGTTGAAGATTGAATGTGGTGATGGTTAGGGCCTGAAACTGCATTAAGCCCCATCATTAAGGTAGATGTGCGTAATTCGATTTTTGATCTTAAAGGGCACCTATATTTGAGTGATATATGGTTGGGTGTGAATCTAAGAAAGGACATCAAAAAGACATGTGTTGAAAAGAAATTAGACTACATGCTCAAAGTTTGTTGACCAATCTAGGCATAACAGTCAACATAATTGGAGGGAAAGCATGGAGTCACAACGTGTGAGAGCACTTTCACAACTTCAATAGTTTCTGCTTTGTGGTTGTTACGTCTGTGTGTACTTGGGGTTGGCTGTCAACCAACTTTCAAATAAGTGGTGTCCATGGAAATTCTGCCTGCATGATTCAAAAACACCATTTCTCATTTTCCATTCACAATACTGGAGAAGTATGTGAAACGAGTGCAAGCCCATAAATGGAAGGGTGTGGTCAGAGGTGACAACGATTGCAACAACATTCTCAGCAATGAGTCTTGAACGTCAATCCCATATAGGACAGTGCTCTTCAGCTTTTGAACTTTTTTTATTTCATTGAAACACTGCCAGAAATGTGTCATGCTTACACAAATAAGTTATGGGCTTTTCCCACTCAGTTCAGTGGAATCAGAATTGCTAGGGGTAACGTCACGCATGCTCTCAAACACTTCGTGTCAGCCAGGAACCATCCACAAAAACTATTGTGTTTGTAACAAATAGTTATTTGTTTGCAAACCCTTGGTTTTGAATGGAAGGAACGACAAGAGAAAGAGTTTCTTAGGAAGTCCAGAAGTGGATGACTACTCAAAGGCCTTCGACAAACCCCTAAAAAAGAACTCAGTCATGACAATAGGACCATTGGCTGGATCCACTACCACCATGCCTGTTAAAAAATGATATAACAAACAACAAGATGTCAACAGATGTAAGCCCACATAAGGTATGCGGGTGTTATTCAGTTGCTTTTCTTAATTGGACCCCTATATTTGATTGGTGTATGGTTCGGTGAGGATCAAAGAATGAACACCATAAAGACACATTCTTAAAAGAGATTGGACTACGTCTTTGAATTAACTACTCCACATTCAATACTGAACACAATTGGAAGGACCTACTAATGTACTGAGATAAGGAATCAACAATCACGCACTTCCGGTTTATGACCTCATCTGTCTCGAGACTTTGGTCGACCTTGTTTGCAAGCATTGTTGCAATTTCTAGACATCGAATGGAAAGATGAGGGGGCATAGGTAGTCAAACTCTGTAGATTGTTGAGCTCATGAAATTGGCTGCTATGTTTGCTCCTGGTTTTGGAAGTGCATTGGAACTTATACGTTGGTGCTTGGATGAGAGTTGATGGAAAAGCACTTGAAGACGTCTCTTCAATGTCTCTGCACTAGCTTTCGGACCTTTGCTTGAAATTCTTTTTTATAACGATAGAAGATAGTGAACAAGAAAAATGAAACCGAAGAACACCCGCGTACCTTACCTAAACCCTAAAATAAAACACTAACTCAAGGGTCAAAAAGTATCACCTTAGACTGCTCGACATGTTTGAGGTATAAGCAGGAAGACAGTCTGTTTCAAACAAAATCACTTACTCCAAAATTGACAATTCTGCCTTGGCGAAATTGAGCAATCCTTGGTGGTGGGCCTCATACCAACTCCCTAGAATTGGGTGCCGCACAATGACAGCCCATTTGCAGCTAGAAAATTCAACAGAAAACCAAAATTCGGCAAGAAAACGAAGGAGGAAACTCACTCGAACCGCAGCTCTGGAGGTTGCTATCAATCGTCGTGGAGTGGGTAGAGATCTGCATCCAATGTCCGAGAATCAGCATGCTTGCTCCATTTGCATTAGCTGATGCCACAAGTTCAGAGCGATCCTAAAACCCAGCGAGGTCGGAAGCGCATGGTGACAGAAAAGAGCTTGGATGAACAACGGCCATCTCCGTCACAAACACGGCCATTGTGGCCTCCGGCATGGCATTGAGCAAGGACTGCCTAAACCCCTACCCGGTTGGGAGCTTCCCAACTCACCTTGGCCTTCTCCGGTTCCGGCCCATCACCCCCTGGTGCGGCCAGGCCGTAACTTCTCGAGGCTTAGTTTTGATCCTAGCATTGAGGCTTGTATCCTGTCAAGATGAAAAGGCTTATTTATTGGTGGTAGTACTTTGTCATGTTTGGTAGCTAAAATACTTCAACGTCTCCTGCACACGTACCCAAGGATTTCATTATCACATTGATTCTTGAGCTTCAAGGAATTTCTGAAGTATGTGCACATCGTAATTCGAAAGAGGTGGTTGTGGGATTTGTACTCAGTAGACATGCTTAATTCAGTTGAAGCCTGGCATACTACACTGAAGACTTCAATTTACTGGGTTCTAAGAATCCTTTATAAGTAAACTCTAATCAAGTATAAAACACTGATTGAGCAGAGTGAATCATTACAATCATGTATGATCCAAATATCCCAATGGGTTCAAGGGCCACTTGCAGGGGATTTGCGGAAGCTTCTCTCTGATGCTTGAAGGTCCAAGCGTTTACGAAGGTTGATTGAGCTTTGCATCCGTCACAACCTCACAGCCCATTTGACAGCCTATCATTGTCAGTGGCCTCACATGACCCGTCACAAGACAGATGGCCAAGACCTTCAACCCGTCACTTGACAGATCACTCCCAAAATACCTGTCACTTGGTGGATGAAATTTTAGAATACCTTTCATCTTGTCCAAACTCCAAATCTGTTACCGCGTGTCCAGAACTTGGAAGAAGCTTTGGGAAGCTTAGGGAAGTTCCAACTTAGGATGCAAGGATCTGTGTGGCGCATTTGAGAAGAAAGTGTGTTGGTCGAAGCCTCAAAGGTTTCCAAGCTTTCTGCACTGCACTGCTTCTGAAATGGTGAGTTATGGACATATTTTCCTGCCAGATCTGGTTTTGGATTCTCCTAAAGTAGGGATTGGGGGGTTAGGGTGTTGCTTTTCGGTTGATGCATGGTTAGGCTTCTCTGTAGGGGATTTCTTCGGTAAATCACCCTGTCTGTCCTTTGGAGGAATTGATTAGCTTTCGAAATTAATAATGTTGGATTTTCTGGGATATCAATAAGCTAAATCTGCCCTAATGTGTTGGTTTGAGCTTCGTTTCTCGGTAATTCGCCTTGTCTGTCCTCTTGAGAAAGAAATTTACTTCTGGAGATAATGATGCTCGTTTCTCAGTGATGTCAATCTGCTCATAATTGCCCGGATCCATCTCTCTCCCCTCTTCTGAATTCCCTCATCCTGTATAATGAATGGGGAGAATCGACTGTTAGTTGCAGATAAACCTGTTGAGTTTGACAAATAACCGGTTGAAGTTCAAGACTTCAGGAAAATTACCGATCATTTTAGATGAATCTGTAGAATATACCTCAACTTAGTAAAGAAAATCCGAAAGATCACATCATGTAACAGGCTGGACTTGGAAACACTAGGATTTTTGCCCGATTATGCCCAAAAATCTGCCGGGACACTGTTCAGTACAACACACAACTGTTGATGAAAAAAAACAGGATTAGGCTCCCATAAAAACCTCCACAGGCACAAGCGGAATGCAAAGTATAAGAGAATCCAACAGAGAGGGTTCATAAGGCTTTAGGGTTTTTGTTCTTGCCCTAGGTTTTAATTCCTTTAGTGTTGATGTTTTGTGAATTATATGCTCTTTGAAGTGAATCTCTCTCTCTCTTACTCTCTCTCTCGCTATAAATATTTTTGTAACTCGTGGGAGGAGCTCCCAGTGTACCATTGATACATGCAATTAGATTGCAGGTTATTGGTTAGTGAGAAATTGCACATTAGAAAATGCCACGTTGCTAAGCATCTTGTCAAGATTATCTCATCCTTCTATCAGCTCTATGAATCAAAAACTTTCTTTCACCCAGAGTTGGGGATGAAATCTGGGCTTTTAGAAGTTTGCCTTGCGTTTTGCTTGGGAGGCAAGGCTTAGGGCTTTTATGTGGTGCCTTGCATCTTGCCCTAGGATCTTATTTTCCTTCTTGTTCTTGTTTCGTGAATTATATGCTCTTTGAAGTGGATATTGTTGTCTCTCTCTATACCGTACAGGGCTCCCTATTTTATCCTTACATGTGTCGGAATGTAGTTTCCTTGTGGGATACAAGTGGGTCTTAGTGAATGTGAGCATGACAATTGGCAAAATTTGATGGGTAAATAATTATTTTGCGTTTGAATAGAGAGCCCTCATTAGGGTATACACACACTTGTTATTGATGGGATGAGGCAGCAGCAAAAAGTGAAGCAAGTCAGAAAAAGAAATAAGGTTGACTTGAGCCAAGTTGCATGATCTGGTTTGAAATATTGGGGTCGATTTCAGAAGGTACAAGTTTACATAAGGGACCGAGCACTACCCTAAATATGATATTTAGTGTCACCAATTCTAATTGTCTTGCTAAATACTAATTGTAAACCGCCGTGTAGTGTCACCAATACTAAATGTCAACCCAACATTCCTTGTAAAACTTTTGAAGGATTATAGATTTACAGTGTTGCAATTACTGTCACTTACAAATCGTTTTTTCATCCAAATTTCAATCATCCATGACAATATTACATCACAAGTTGCTGACAAGAGAAGGTAGGGTTTTGGCCAATGGATGAACTCATCCATCATCCATGACAATATTTGTTCACTTATTCATAAGTAGTGTCATCCGAAAAGTTACCATAGTGACATAAAACACCATATGACACTAAATATCATATTTAGTGTAGTTATTTGTTCAGCGGTGTCGATAAATAGTCAAGATATTCTCATCTTCCACATTCTGCAATGCTGTCTTGGACAGGTATCCTCTTGCTAGAGCAGCTGAGATAGAAAATCCTAGCCTAGCTGCAAGTGAGAATCCTATCCATGTCTGTGCAATGGATTGATGGGGGGGGGGGGGGGGGTTGATGAGTTGCATGGGCTTCACACGATGACTACCTGAGGAAATTTGGAGAAAGATGATGATGTATCATGTTGATTAAGGTGTTAGACTCTGATATGATGATGATGCTCGGCAGAACCTTGGGCATATGATTCATGTGTTTCTCTAAATCTGGATGCCAAGGCTTGAGGACCGAATGTTGGTTAATCAGATGTTGGTGGGATGACTCGAAGCTGGGGAAAGAAATTGGTCTCAATGGTCTTTGGCCAGTAAGAGCTACAACACAAGGAAGTAATACGGAGTAATGGAATATTTAGGGCCGGTTTACATTCATGATTCCAAGAGGGATTGGTATGTCAAGTTGACCGCGGCATTGTGGGCTTATCGAACCACCTTCAAGGTGACAACTCAAGCAACCCCATTTTCGTTGGTGTACGGCTTGGAGGCTACTCTCCCCATTGGGTTCGAGGTGGAGTCATTGCGTGTGGCAGTTGATTCTCAACTCACAGATAGCCAGTCATTGAGAAATAGGTTGACAACTCTTGAAGAGCTTGACGAGAGGAGACGGATGGGAGCTCAGCACATCGAGGCCATTCAGAGACGATGGAAGATCACCTTGACAAACGACACAAGAAAAGGGCACTGAGGCCCGGTATGATGGTGTTATTGCAAGATGCTAGGAAGCTGGAGTTTCCGGGTAAGTTTGATGCTGTGTGGTTAGGGCCATACCTCATTCGTGAGGCATTTCCAAACAACTCGTTGCAATTGGAGACATTGAATGGGGAGAGCTTCCCAACTCGAACATCAGGCAGTCGATGCAAGGTGTACAAGGCATGAACTAGCACTTGCCGTTAAGTAAGAAATTTTGGACCCATCCCCCGATGGTCGCCAGTTATGTGAGTCCAATTACGTGCCCACATTTCAAGTTAACCTCAAAAATGCCCAAACACTTGGGTTTGCATTTTTCATTGAGTTGTTCGAAAGCTAGGAAGTGTCAAAGTTCAACCGTTTAAAGCAATTAAAGTTAAGCTGTGTGACTGCGTGCAATTAACGTGAAAAGACCAAAAACAAGTAATTAGTTCAATTAAGCTTTAGGGGACCCTTAAATTCAAGTGGCCGGCCCTTGGTTATTGGTTGTTTAGGCTTTGGTTATTGTCCATTTAAGGGGGGGTTGAGGTAAAATGGCCGTGTGGTGTCTGAGGTCAGGAGGGCTGAGAGCAACGCTATCTGTAGATAGGATTTTTACTTGGGTTCTAATTCTCAAAAAACCCCCAGGGAAGACTGAATGAGTGTCAGGTTTTACATCTAGACATCACTCCTAAGTTCATTGATAGTTCCTTTTATTTAATTTGTGAGTTTAGTCCTCAAAACCCAGGGAAAATCTAATTTGGGTGTTGTGTGTGGGGTAAAAGATGTTTAGACTCTTAGTTTTGGTTTAAGGGCTCTCAGTGCAGTACTTGCTTGTGTCAATCTCTCCCTCACTACATTGTCCAGTGACCTGGGTTGATTGAGCGTAGTTTTATGCAGCAAGTCACGGCTTCATCATTGTCTTTTTTCAAGTCACCAAGATCCACTTCCTACACCAGAGCCAAGGGCGCTCTGGCGTATCGGATAATCATTCATTAATTACTTTCTCTTACTGAATCATCAAATCCAGTTGCAATCCATTCTTTAATTACTCTTGGGATTTAGTGATATCAGTGTAATAGTACATGGTCTTTTACTCCAAACTGAATTGGTAGCTCAGATACCATGGTTCATTCATATCTTTTAACCCATTTTTCTTTCTTTTTATAACTTTATTTTCACAATAATGGGTTCCTTAATACTTATTTATCCCAATTTGCTTATTTATGCAACCAATAACTTAAAGGATTCCTTTATAAATTAATCTTATTAATCTAGAAATCACTTCTAGAGTTAATTAGATTTTTATTTTATTTTATTTCTGATTTTACCTTAATTAAATTTCTCGGCCGCTTTCGTTCCGCCAAGTGTTAAAAAACACTTTTCAATGGCCAATTTGAAATTGTTTCATAGGTCAATTTATTAATGCAATATGCCCTTTTGATAGCATTTAGATAATGCTGCAGTAATATTTAATTTATTTAATTGATTAATTGAAATATCAATTAAATTTACCTTTGGCAAAATGCCTTCTCAGCCTCTGTAACTTAGGTTTTTACAGGGTTTTGTCCCTGCTACAGTGTGAACACCTTCTGATGTGGCCTCTCCTCCTCTCGCCACGTGGCGAGCTCTCCTTCTTCATCTTCTTCTTCTCCTTCCTTCCTCCTCTGCTCCTCTCTCCTTCGCAACAGAGGATTTCTTCCTCAAACTTGAGAATTTATGTGTTGATGGGAGGGTTTGTTTAGTGGTTTGCCTTCATCAGCTTCTTGAGGCGATTGCTCACCCGGGATGGCGCCGCAAGGTGAGTGGAATCTCGGCGAAACCAGTGCCGAATTCGGCACCCCTGTTTCAATCTTCGGCGATCACTTGAGCTTCGGCGATTCAATGCAGGCCGGCTTCTTCTCCTTCTCTTCGTCAGTAACCTTTTCACTTTCCTGTTCCGATCAGACTGCACACTGGATGTGCACACAGATAAGTTTTAGAGCTCACGAAATTTCTGTGAGAGGACCTAAGTGAAGTTGGCGATGGCAGTTCTGTTCGGCCGAGGGCCAGAGTTTCGGCACAGCCAGGCCGTGAATGCTTCGGCGCCTGGCTCAACTCCCGATTGTGAAATCTTTTCTCAGCCTGTCGGGATAACTTCGGCACTTCTCGGACGCAGGTGATTCGGTGCCGTTGTGGCAGAGAGCGGACTCCCAACCCCCCTTCCTGAATTGCTCCGTGCATGCAAGAGAGTGAAAAACTTCACCGAAACTTCCAAACTCAAGACTTGTTGTGGTACACACTGTGGAGGTTTCTTCGGCACTGCGAGTATCGATGATTTGCGGCACTTCTGATTCAATACCCAACTAAGAAATCTTCACTTTACTTGATGGAAACACTTGACATCGGCATATAAGCCTTTTGTTATTGTAATCACAACGGAATCTCAATTTACAATGTCTACTGCTCTTGCGTAAAGCTCTTGAAATCACTCAAGGCATAAAAATTTTGACTGCAGCCTGTTACAGCTATTTTTAGAGCAGTCCCACATCTAATTTTAGAATTTTTAATTTGATTCACTCACACCACAATAACAATCACAATTTACACACGCGCACGGTAGAATTAGGGCTTCACACCCTCGATAATTCAATTTAACTTTATTGATAATTTTGAAAAAACTCTCTTCACGAGAGTATTGACTCAAGAATGCTCTAATTTCATGTGCAATAAAATAAAATTTTCGTGTACGACAAATACGAGAGAGAGAGAGATCCCCTCTTCGTACCTAATCGGGGAGGCTTGGGCTCACCAAACCTCTTCCGAATAGGTTTGGTACGCCCCAAACCTATTCGGAAAGGCATTTATATTTTACTACTAAATGTTTTAGTCACTAATTGACTACTTTTACCCTTTTAGCCCTAATTAGTAGCTTTTAGTTTTTTTGATTGTTTTTGTCACTATTTTGCTTACTATTTAGCTAGCCTAAGCTAACCTAACCCTATTTAACACTAAATTAGGGTTTTAGCCTCTAGGATGGCAAAAAATTGGACGACATAGCCCCCTCCTTTAGCTGTTGGCGCCCCCGCCAACTTTCTGCCTCTTCGCAGCACTTGCAGGTCCATCTTCACGATCCACTGTCAAGCTGGTAGGGCTACGTGGGATGTAACGGTGTTTTGCTTCACGCAGTTCCAATCTGGTGATGGCTCGACTCAAATCTTCATCACGTGCAACCCCCACATGGTTATGGGTGTTCTGCCATCTGTAAAATCTGTCAAAGGGGCCTGCACGGGTATAAGGGAATTCATTGATCAACGATGTGTGCACTCCCTCAATGAAATGGGTAATCGCCATGGCCTCAACCACGCGAATCCAGCGGGTAGGCCGATATTGCAACTTGAGCAGCATCCAAAACTCATGTCTTGACTCGTGAAAGACATTGACATTGATTGTGACGTTCCATTGGGCACACCAATCTGCTAAGGCTGCACAAAAGATCGCAGCACGAAAACATACTGGATCCTTGTGATACCTGTGTGCGTGAAAAAACTTGGAGTAAGCATCTCGGCATTCCTCCGGTGTATCAAAACCAGGGGATCCGGGAATCTGTGGCCAGTTGTACTCCACAGAATTGATCGTAGCAGTAGGTGACCATTTATGTCTTTTAGGACAATGACAAAATTGGGGGTGAACTTGAACTGCTGGTGGCGCCTCATAAGACCAGTTACTGCTCACTTGTTTGTAAATGAGGTCTGCTGCAATGGTTTCAGTCCTTGACAAGCCATAATCCTCTAATATCCAGGCTAAGGCAGACCAAGTAGGCACGGGTTTCTCTCCTTCTCCATCAAAAAGTTCCAGGTATTGGCCAAGGTATCTTTGGTTGGCCACTGAACCTCCAACGGGAACATCCACAATGTCTAGAAACTTAGGTACATATCCAGGTGGAGAACTGAGAAACTGAACCTGTCCTTGAAGTGACAGCATGGGTGGTCTCTTTCCTTCAACCGCTACCAGGTAACGTTGCACTCTGTCCAATGCTCTGTCGCGGTTGTATATAAAGTGTGATGCTGTCAATTCCCCCTCAGTAGTGGTATGGTATGTCCTCTGTAAGTTGTATTTCAGTATGCGTGTAAGGAATACCTCATGACGGATAAGAGGTAAAAGGTTTTCCAAGTTGGACTTCCATCGAAGTATGGTGGCATTGGTCTGTCCATAAAATTGCTGAGCAAGCTGTGCCCCATAATCTGTCCAATCCACATGTCTGTCGTCGAGGTGACGAGCAGCTGACCGGCGGAGATGGAGTTGTTCCTCACAATCCGCATAGTAAAGAAAGACTCGGGCCCCAACATCTCCTATCATGATGAAAGCGGAGAAAGGGTCCAACAACCGCAAGTGTTTGCGGGCTAGTCTCTCAACCAGTAGGTTTTCCTCGTGATGTCTCACGCTGAAATGCCACAAACTCTCAAATTGGGCATGTGTAAGCCATTCCTCAAGTTGAAGACCGGCCATAATCAACAAGAAATCTCGCTGTATTTCATAAAACTGGAGTATCCGGCAGTTGGGAATAATCTTGTTCTCCAGATTCCACAGTCTTGTGCAAACATCTGATGGTAATGACTGAGGTGGTGGGTACAGTTGTGTTTCCATAACCGGTGTTGGTACTGGTACCTCAATAATGACGGTTTGGGTGGCATTGTCCACCAACACTGGTTTCGCTATCTGACTCTCCTCAGTATTCAACTGCAAGCTCTGACATCTTTCTTGTAACTCCTTCACTTGGGCGGCTAAGGCGGTGTTTTGACTCTGAAGTTGCTCACACCGGCAATGTTCATTGAATTTCTCCTGTAAAAGTTGATTTACCTGCCGCAGGTATTCGGCATTCTGCTCTTGGACTTGCTCCAATCGGGTACGACGCTCAGCTAGTTGTTTCTCTAACTCCTCCATCTTCAATCTGGTAGATGGTCCTGCAAACTCCATCACTAAAGATGATGATGTGGCCAATGGAGTTTGTGGCCGTGAAGTCGATGAAGTTGCACGAACACGTACCGCTGGTGGGGTAGCGTTTTGACACAGACATGAAATGAAGAAGGCCGAATATAATGGTAATATGGCGGGATTGTGTGTCTGACGAGTTTGAATCTCGCGGTGCATCTTTTGTTGCACAATCAACGCCCAATTGACTCTGTAGCCCTTCCACGTGCGGATTGCCGCAACGATGGTTTTCTACTTCATCCGGTACTCGTCCGGTTGGAAAAGGAGATATGCATTGATAAAATCAAACCAACTCTGCCAATGGTGTCTGGCTCCAGCAAGATTCCACTTGTTGTCCAAGACCCAGTTGGCACTGCACTCAAAAATCTCTTCAGCCTCACTGCTGGTGAGATCAGGCAAAGTGACTAAAGTTAACCCAGTGGAGGGTAACTTAAGCTCCTCAGCAATGGTGGAAGTGGAGAAATCCACTGTTGTCTCTCCCACTCTGGCTTTGGTGGTTCTCATTTGATAAGTATTGACAAAACCCTTGACCTTATCCTCTCTGACCACTCTCTTGACCTCTCGGATCCACAATAAAAAGTCCCACATTCCGGCTTTCTCTAAGTTAGTTCGGTTCTTGACCAACATCTGCTGGAATCTATAAGACATCTCGGGGAGGGGTAAAGCATGGACAGGTAAGACTGACGTCATGATGAAGACAAGTGAGTGTGATACAATGGGAGAAGAAACAACAAAAGGATGACTCTAAACCAGGGATTACACGTCACGTCGCGTCACGTTGCGTCACGTCCTGTGACAGCGATGTGACGGCAGACCTGAAAACGTCACGTCCGTTTAGGGGGGGTAAAATAATTTACCCTGTCGTCACACAGGGTAAACTGTCGTCAACAATGTCGACTGCTAGTGGGCAGTCGACGAGTTACAGCGACTGCTACTAGGCAGTCGACACACTGAATCCACTAGGCAGTCGTATAGGGGTGTCGACTGCTTGTGAGCAGTCGTCTGCCCTTCAAGTCGACTGCAGTTGGCAGTCGACTTGGACTGTCAACTGCCCAACTGCAGTCGACAACCCAAGTCGACTGCTAATAGCAGTCGACAAAGTGTGGACGACTGCTGGTGGGCAGTCGTACCCTATAGTCCCGGGGAAGTCACTATCGAAAATTTAGATAACTATGAGAGAACAAATGTAGGGTGACATTTATTCATGGTTGATAAAAATTATATATTTTTTTGATATACCATAGCCTTGAAGAAATTTGAGGTAGCACATTATATATAATATAGGGTCACTTGTAATATCCAAAATTATGTTTATAGCATTTCTAAAATAGCATTATAGTAATTGGTAGGGAATTTTTATTATTTTTAGGTTGAGTTTAGGGTAAGAAAAATTCAAGAACTAGATGAAAAATGATTCCAAATCTATCTACAAAATGGATGAACTCGTTGGATGAGGGTTATTAAGTGTACTTTTGAGGAACATTTCATTGAAGTTTGTATAATTCTCTGGTTCTTCCTCCCACGCAAGACAAGAATAACATGCTTCTTGTATACACAGCTTAATTTTTGTTGCGTGATGAATTCCATTTCTAATGCTATAGTACAATGCTATTGTCCATGAAGGAAAATTCAAATAAATATAAATAATGAAGGGTCTTAAATATTATGGAGATTTTAATTTATAATTACACATAGGGTGGTAAGAAATTGAAGAAAGTAGAATTATTAAAACATATAAGGTCCACTAAAATGCAGTAAATGAGCTACATAGTCCCCCGAAAAATATGTGTTGTACGCTCATATGTCCCCAAAGAATACACTAAGTGACTTCCCCGAGCCTATAGTCGACTGCTATTAGCAATCGATTTGGGTTGTCGACGGCTCTTGGACAGTCGACATGGAAATTCGACTGCTATTAGCAGTCGACGAAGGGATGCGACTGCTTATAAGTAGTCGTCTACCCTTCAAGTCGACTACTATTAGCAGTCGACTTGGATAGTCGACTGCCCAACTGCAGTCGACAACCCAAGTCGACTGCTAATAGCAGTCGACAAAGTGTAGACGACTGCTGGTGGGCAGTCGCACCCTATAGTCGACTGCTATTAGCAGTCGACTTGGGTTGTCGACGGCTCTTGGCAGTCGACATGGAAATTCGACTGCTTACAAGCAGTCGTCTGCCCTTCAAGTCGACTGCTATTAGCAGTCGACCTGGACAGTCGACAACCCAAGTCGACTGCTAATAGCAGTCGACAAAGTGCAGACGACTGCTGGTGGGCAGTCGCACCCTATAATCGACTGCTATTAGCAGTCGACTTGGGTTGTCGACGGCTCTTGGTAGTCGACATGGAAAGTCGACTGCTATTAGCAGTCGACCTGGACAGTCGACTGCCCAACTGCAGTCAACTGCTAATAGCAGTCGACAAAGTGCGGACGACTGCTGGTGGGCAGTCGCACCCTATGGTCGACTGCTATCAGCAGTCGACTTGAATGGGGTGCGACTGCCCACCAGCAGTCGCAACCCTTGCTAGGTCCCCATTGCCAACTCGGTCCATTTTTCGATTTTAGCAAGAGTTACGACCGCTAACCCTTCGCATACCGCGATGCGAAAGGTTAACTTCCCAATACCACGGACCCAACACTTAGTAAGAGGGGGACCAAACCTCCTACTTGGTTTTCGGGACTCACCGCATAATCGGTAACCAATCCTTAGATTTGGACTTCCATCCATGGAAGTCCAATCTTGTGTTGCACATCGTGTTGCCGGAGCAACACTACAACAACCCGAGCCTTACTAGGCAACTATGCCCTCACAATGGGCCAATGCCCTTGGAGGCCTTGCCGTTGGGCCTCGGGTGGGTGAGGCCACACCACCTCACCCATATAAGCCTCTAGGACTCTAGGCAGGACCCCTACCCCACCGTCAAGTAACCATTTGTCTCTCCCCCAACTCTTGGGGCCAAGTAGACATTTTCCCTTAGCCGCTGGGCCTAGAAGGCCCCAGCAGCTTCAGAACCCCATAACTTCCTCATACGGTCTTCGATTCTAACAATTGACCACTCCATCGTGATCTACATTTCACGTAGATCACGATGGACTACTCACTTGCCCATTCGGGCAAGAACAGAGGAAGTTATGCCACTTTAAAGGTTCGCAGTCCCGGGAGCCACTCCCAGGCCACTGCTGGTCCAGGGTGCTGTCCCGGGACAGCACCCCACTCAACTTGTCATATCTTCTAGCTGACACCTCCAAATGAGGTGTTCTAAAGCATTCTAGAATCGGCACGCCATAAGCTACACATAGCTTATGGCCTCACCTTCATGCCTCCTAGTCTCCATGGGTGGGAGGCGTTCCCAACGCCCGGGGCCCTCACCCACACTAGGATCACTTGGGCCCTCTCACCAACGGCGCCACAAGTCCCGGGTGTCACTCCGGGGTCCCCCTTGTGCCCAAGGTGTTTCGGGCAATCCTTATGGAGAGGTACGCGACACGAGCAGTCGCGTAGAGAAACGCATGGACACGTGGCTTCCATGGGTTGGTCCATGAGGCGTCTAATCGAAAGGACGCCTCCTTGGGGTATATATGGACCCCACTTCCCTCATTCCCTCATTCCCTCATTCCCACCTCCCTCCATTTGGGCCTAGGTTGTTAATCAGCCCTTGCCATTTGGAGATGGAGGTGAGCTGGTGGGCTACATGTGGACATACGTACTGTATTATGTATACGGGACACACGGTATCTGCCTACTATATGTATTGTACTGCAACCCACCTACATACGGTCTACATTGTACCCCATTGCGGTTAGTTTGAACCATACCGGAAACTGTTATATGTGAACACTTATTTTGAAAGTGGTTTACATCTAATTATGAAGGTTGAACTTTGAACGGCCTTAATTTGGTTTTAGTGGATTGGAAAAAAAATTGTGGGTGGTGGCGCTTATTTTGGAAGTGCTACCATATTAGGTTTAATTTATAGTAGGCATACAAAGCTAGGGGTTAGGGGCAACGATGGCAGTCGAAGATAACTTGCCGCCGGAACCTCCACGTGGCGGGGATTTGGATCCAGGGGGGAGTCCGCAAGCGACACCGGGGTCGGCAGGCGCTAGAAGACGCGGCAATGCCCCGAGGGGCAGCCCGCAACCAATCAATTTGGAGGTGGCGCGGGACCCGAACATTCTCGCCAATCCCGGCTGGCAAAATGAGAGGGGCATGTGGTTGTATAGCACGGTCCGAAGGTACGTAGAGTGGACCCATTTGACGAGGATGTTCGTTCCTAGCGCGAATGCTGAACGGATGTCTAGACAACGCTATGGCATATGGAGGGAGGTGAGCCATCAAATATTTGGAGAACGGTGCAAGGAGGTGTGGGATTTCTTGTGGGGTGCACCGAGGGAATTTGATCGCAGGCATATGCTAATGTGGTTATGCCAAATGGTCTACGCGGAGGTAATTTTGGGAGTGGATATCGACTGGTCCACCATACCCCGCACGAGCGCGGACTTGAGGAAGGCACGCCGGGTCACGGTCATACCAAGTGCCGTGCTAGGCCGGAACGTTGGCCGTCCGATTCCATTGGCATGGCAAACTCCAATGAATCCTCCGACGGTCCGATCTTATTTTGATTTCCTTGCGGGACCAAATTAGCAAATTGTGGGGACTCCACCGGCCGCCGAGTCAAACATGGACGAGCACAACATTGCCATAGGGTTGCCGGTTGAACCACCTAGCCGGCGACAAAGGGTCAACGTGACACCGCCACATGGTACCTGGTTGGTTTGTCCTCCATCTTCGCCCGTTGACGTGGAGATGGCATCGGCGGTACCAACCCCACCACTGGTAGTTGTCGACAACGATGTGGTGGAGGCGTTGAGGGCGGAGTTGGCAAAATGCAAATCTGACCACGAACGGGAATTAGAGATGGTCCGACGTTCACACGCCGAGGAGGTCGAAGGGTTGAAGGCCGAGATTAGACTTTTGACCAACCTTGAACTTGCGAGGGTTGGTGCGCCACAAATGCCACAAGCAACGTCTGCTAGTGATGGACAAGGGCGGGAGCCGTCGCCCACAACAAACTTGGAGGCAATGAGGGTTGATTACAACCGGGTCATTAAGAGGAACCGGTTGTTGGAGGACGACTACATGGGCATGGTCATAGCCACTATCATGTTCGCCACGCGTGAGAGGGCATTGATGGACGAGCTGACCCACTATAGGGACCACGGCGAACAATGGCCCGAACGACGGCTTCTTTTCACCTCGTGGCCACCATTGGATTTCATGTATCCTGAGAACCTCCCGGTCGATGACGACCATTACCCCAGTATTGCGTGGACCAAGAGACCCGAGGATGAATTCCAATGGGATACCGCAGTATCATCCCGCATCGTGGTACCCCCGGCCAAACCAGCCTTGTTGTGGCCATACGTCCCCGATTGGATCAAGGATGGGAGCATGTGCCCCATTTGTTCCAATCCTTGGGGACCCGAAGGCGCTTGGATCATTGGGTCGTGCGGTCACATGGTCCACCCGAATTGTTTGTTGCCACACATGTTGCAAACACGCCATTGTCCTACGTGCCAAACCCCTCTGCATCGAAGGTTGTACGAGCAATTCGGAGTGCAATGGGGAATGCCTCCCAATTTTGAATACACAATAATCCATGGTGTGCCGCCCGTAGAATATGGCGATCCTCCTGCTTATAGCTGGCGTGCACGGAGGTATGTGAAGGACCTGCGAGGCTACCCGACAAACTTCACGCCTGAAATGTACACAAGGGTTGCTCATGAGTTTTACCCCGGCTCCTCTCCTCAGGCCGTAGGTTTGAGGGCATTTTTGTACCGTGTTGTGGGTGGGCACGCCGGAGAGACGGGTGAATACGTCCCAGGTCCTCACCCCCACGGATACGTGTATGACTCCAACGGCAATGTGACAGTGGGGGTATTACCACGGGAACCGGTCCCGGGCGAGGAAACAACTTGGGATGTTGAACACGTGTTGGACACAACAAGTTTTGAGGCCGATCTAGAAAGGCAGGAGGCCGTTACACAAGAGGGTAGCTTCAATGAGGTGGACGTCCAAATCCGGATGAATGAGTGGAAATACGTCAACGGCCTTTTGGACATCCGTGACGGGGCCTCTACCCCCACCATGCAAGACGTCCTTCGGCATTCGAATGCCGCGAGGGGGTTGCACATTGGAGAGAGCGCGCGAGCTCGTGCACAAGCTGACCGGGAGACTGCGGCGCAAGAACTTTGGGCCATCACCGAGAGCAGGCGTGAGGCGAGGCGCCGGACACTACGGCCACTAAATCTGAACGGTGCAAGCTCAAGCCGCGGACCCCCCATTCCTTTGGATAGTGATTCGGAGCCGGATTAGGAATGTTGGCTAGTGTTTGTGAGATAGGCGTTGGACTAGGAGGCATTATTTGATACTCAATTGTACACAATGCGGGAAAAACCATGATTTTGGAAATGTTTATAAGTGAATTATTGTTCACTATCAATTTTGGGAGTAATAAACAAGTGTCGCACAATGATCATTTCTTATGTTTGCCCACACAATCACTTGCCACAAATATTTAATTAAACCATGGACTTTGCATCTACATGCATTTGCACTTGAATCAAACACGTATCGATGCAAATAACTGTGACAATGATTCCATGTGGCATGATTATAAGTTCACACCAAGCGGAAAACATCACCGCAATATTGCTGGGAATTCATATATTGCGCATTTTCAACTTAACAACATACGTAAGTATATGTGCAAGTACAAACTTCATACTACGCTCTCACCATATTCGTGGGCAAATCTTATATTGACGACCTAAGTGTGTACTCTCTATACACCCAGTATTCCTTTTGGTGCGCGGTGCACCGGTTGAACCCCCAATGAATTGCGTCATGCACCGAGTGTTTTATGGTTTGGTAGAACCTCCACAAGGTCCCATAGTTTTTTTGAAAATACAATTGATTTTTCCCCTTTGTGAGAACGTCGTTAATATCCTGAAACAAGTGCCATGGGAAAAGTTTTTCCTTGTAGCCGATGCGGCATGCGGGCCTTTCTTGGGCGTCCAAGTATCCGCGGTGGTGACGATCAAATTGTCTCCTAAGCAGTCGAACCCAATAGAATTCAGTGAACCCTTGAATCGGATGTAAAACATTACGCAAATCGTCCTCATTTCGAGTGTTCTCTGCAACCACCTCGGGTGTAAATTCGTCCGGTTCGTCCGGCAAGCCCCATGCGTGTCGGGGATTGTAATACATACTTCTTGATGAACCACCTGCCTCCCGTATCTTGCCACTCCCAGCCATCACAATCCTATGGATTGCCCACACCGTAGTTGATCTTGGGCAATGTATGCGACGCATACAAGGTCCTCAAAATCACTACGAGGCAAGGTGGCCTCATGGTGGGTAGCACACTTGATTTTATAGGGATATCGCAGTGTAGGCCCTCGGGTGGCATCCAATGAGTTGGCAGGTTGGGTTAAGGGTGTGTCTAATTAGTTATCTAAATTAATTTGCAAGGTAGTCGACTGATGTGTAGCAGTCAACCATCCACAGTCGACTGCCTTGTAGCAGTCGATTTGCATAGTCGACTGCTGCACAGCAGCCGACTGTGGATGGTCGACTGCTACACAATAGCCGACTATGCAAATCGACTGCTATAAGGCAGTCGACTATGTAAATCGACCGCTATAAGGCAGTCGACTATGTAAATCGACTGCTATAAGGCAGTCGATTATATTAGTCGACTGCTGGGCAACAGTCGATTGATAAATGCACAGCAGTCGATTGATAAATGCACAGCAGTCGATTGATAAATGCACAGCAGTCGATTGATAAATGCACAGCAGTCGACTGTGGCTGGTCGACTGCTACACAGCAGTCGACTAATAAAATCGACTGCTTCCTAGCAGTCGACTAAGATGGTCGACTGCCTTCGAGCAGTCGACTGCTAGAAGGCAGTCATTCATCCACAGTCGATTGCCTTCCAGCAGTCGATTGCCTTCCAGCAGTCGATTTTATCAGTCGACTGCTGTGTAGCAGTCGACCATCCGCAGTCGACTGCTGCCCAGCAATCGAAATCAGGCGTTAGGGTTTGGGAAGAGCGTTAGCTTAGTCAAATCATGCATTAAATGCATACAATCATGACAAAGGATGCATATATGTAGCAATCCAACCTCCCTATTCCCTCATTCCCAAGTTCTCCATTGGCCATAGCCTGTTTTAGCAAGATTTGCATACGGAAAAAAAGGGACAAGGAGCGGAGGAGCTGCTATTTCAGGGTTGCAAGAAAAGATGGCACCGTCGACACGTTTACCCGGATTAACCGCCGAAATTGTGGGGGAGCACATATTGCCAAAGGTCGTTGAGCCTCTTTTGGAGCCATATCACCGAGGAGACTATGGGCGGGGGTGTGAAGTGAGGGCGCAATTTTTTACTCTCATATGTATTTATAAATACATGGGAGTTAACAAAGCTTGGCGTGAACATTTTGGTATGGGAGAAGTATACAACGCGTTACGAATGTCGCTTTGGGACGTAGACATACCAATGGGGCATCGATTTAGGGGCGTGAGAGGGACTTTGAAGCTCGACGAATTGTTGCGAGCGTTCCGACTTAACCTATTTATTTTCAGCAATACCACACGCATTGCCATACCAATTCGATGGGAAGTTCAGCATGCTCGGCTCAACGATATTTGGATCATGGAACTTGAATACTTGCGGGATAAGCTTGTGGATAATGGTGAATATTGGCTTCAAGTCGATAGACGTTCTGCCGAATATCGTCGATGCACCAACTTTTGGATTTGTCCTTCGGAGCGACTATTTCCATGATAATTTTTCTATGTAGATGTAGTGGTTCGTGTTCTATATAGTTCGCCGATTTAATTCTAGCAAACACCGTGTATATGTGTTTAGGCCTAGTGGATATAATCGCACTATGTAAAAGATATGATCCGTAATGTGAAATAAAAGTGGATCGCTATTAAAACAAATGATAACTTCCTTATTAGCTACACCCGTGTGCAATATGTATGTCTAACATGTGTGGGTGTACGTGCAAATTGCAATATGTATGTGTATATGCAATATATATGTGGATTCCCGGTATACCGTATGTTCTATACGTATGCGCTATATATATGGATGTATGTGCAATGTATATATATATTTGGGGGTATTTGCAATATATATATATATATGTGTGTGTGGACATTAATTCCATCCTCGCCCATGACATAGGGCCTATTGGCATTACAAATCAATTTCATATGTCCTACTCCTAACCTTAGTGCACATTGGACATTCATTTCATCCTCCCACATGACATAGGGCTAGAGATGCAATTATTTTTACTTTATCTTAAAATATACATTTAAAATGCATTTTAAAATCCTCGACAAATTTTGAGGCATTTTTAAATGTTTTTTATTATAAGTTCACGACTATAGCCAATCCATGGCAATAGGGCAAATATAGACCCACTCAACTTTGACAATTGTTCCATATTACCATATAGCATTAGTACAATCAAACTCAATGGCAATGTTTGAACCTTGAGCATTGCCACACAAATTGGCAAATATTGGAATACATAACGCCCCACATGGCACATCGGACAATGTCGTGAATGGTGGTCTACATTTACAATGTCTTCATTCTTGGATCAACAGTTGGGCGGAGAAGAGCTCGATGACCTAATCCTAGAAGAGGGGAATGTTTTCGACAATGATTTTCCATAAAGGACCTCACGGATTGATGTCTTCGATGATTTTCAATTAAAAAACATAAAAATATTCATAAATATTCATAAAACTATTTTATAATGCCGCATTGCCACCTCCGACCTATAGAATAAAAAATGCAACACTACATAGGGCCTATTGGCATTACAAATCAATTCCATGTGTCCTACTCCTGAGTCCTAACCTTAGTGCACATTGGACATTCATTTCATCCTCCCACATCATACATGTAGGCTCAATTTCTAGTCAACATCCAACATACAAATTTGAAATTCACATTATTTTTTCAACAAACATATCCAAAAATAGATATTATAAAAATTGATCACCAATACAACTAAACCCATTGAATACCATAGGACATTTGACATTACTATAAATATTCATTCATGAAGGGGCATTGTCGTTGTCTTGAGAAATAGAATTCCTTGTCCTCCGTGGCCCTCCCACAGCTACCCTTGGGGGCGGTGCTTGGTAATCACTATCATCGGGAGCTTCGCCTACGCCGGATTCATCGTCCGTGCTGGCATTGTCATCTGTTCGGGCGTCGGACTCGTGGCCATCAATTGCCGGGCCGGAATTCGACTAACCCGTGTGCCAGCCCTTGGCATTCTAATCGATACCATTGGTCTTGAACCCGTTGCATCCATAACGCCGTCAGTTTGTGGACGTGCAAGTGGGATGGCCCCGGTAGTCCTACATTCTCGCACATCCCTTTGTTGTTTTCTTTTTTGACCTCTCGTGGTCCGACCAAAGTTCGTCAATGCAATATTAGGGGGTGGCCTAGCCGGTGTGGGGTATGGGCGCGCATGCCGATGGTGGCACCAACCAACCGGGAGCCTATGCGTGGTATTGTTGGGGCCCGACGTGCAATGTATTGCGCCAATGTGTCATCCGAGTCGGATTCCGGTGCTCGCGCAACGGCCGGGCATTGCCCAATACCTCGCAATGGACTAGTGTTAAGGACAACATTGGACGTGCCCTCTTCGTGGGGCTCGGGAAAGGGTGGTGTAGTTTGCATGGGTTGTGCATATGTTGTCGGTACAATAGGACTGGGGACAACATCCATCGGTGGATGAATGGGGGAAGCATGTGGTGGGACTTCGTCCATGTTCATCCGGTTCGGAGTTGCTTCAAGAGCTTCATCCACATGTGGTTCGGCCACTACATCTTCATCCACTACGGGTTGAATGTCTACCGGTACATCGGGTATTGTAGTTGTCGGCGTAGCGGGACGCACATGCGTAGTGGAAAGAAACTCCCGACCAGCTATGTTGGCCCACATGTGAAAATCACCATCGTCCTCGGTGTCAAGTCCATCGTATGCAAACGGATCATTGTGGTTGTCAAGGCCCAAATTCCCTCCACCATGTCCCTAATCGCTCTCGTTGTCCGAAGGCCCCGAGGAATTCCCGTCGGGTCCCGCGGGGGGATCACCATTTATATCCTCATCGGCCGAATAGTCGGAGTCTTCGGACATCATGTTCACTAGATACCATGTGGCCAAGTCCCGATCAACCCTCTCTCGTGCCAACCGTGAATTGGTATAAATATACACCAAATTTTTGGCCCTCGCCGAACTCAACCGGTTCCTAGTCTTGTTGTGCACAAACGAATAACTACTCCAATTCCTTTCGCAAGACGAAGAGGAGCACACTTGGGCCAATATTCGCTTTGCCAAAGGCGCCAAGTGGGTGCCACCTTCGCCCACGAGGTCCCACTACTCGTGGGGTGGGATGTTGGCTTCCATGGCTAGGGACATATTGGCGAACGTGCTTCTACGCTCTTTGAATGCTTGAAATTCGGCCACAACCCGACCGTAATGACCGTCCTTGCCCGTAGTCAACCTCCTCATGGCGTCCAAGAATCCGGATTTAACGGCCGCATCTTCGTGAACAACGTTGTCGTCCAATAAATAAGGATTCAAGATTGCACCGGTATGGTGTAGGTCCGTGGTCATCATACACCACCGGCTGTAGAAATCTTCTTCGGCCAAGGTAGTGAGGTTGTGTGCTAGGTTGATAAGATGATTCCTTAAGCTAAGCACATGTTTCTCCAAGTTTTTCATGGTTAACCAAGCCTTGCCCATTGCCGGCTCAACGCCATCAAACACTCTCAATGCTTTCAATACCTCCTCCGACATGTGGCGGTAATTATCGCAACTTGTCCAAAAATTGTCGTCATTAACCGTTGTCTTGATTTGGCGTGCCTCCGTTGCACTTCTCCTTCGATCATCGCCTCCTCTATTTAATTTGTTCACGTAGGCGGTCCAATCGGGATGAATAACTGTTTGTTCCAAAGCATGTCTCACCTTTAGAAGCCGGTCAATCATGAGGAAGTTGGTGGCGAATCGTGTGGACCCGGGCATCTTCAAGCCCAAATTGGGCGAATAGGTGAGGAAGACCGCCGTCGGACATTGGTAGGCCTGGATGTATTTGACAATGTCCTTCGCCCATCGTTGTTTACCCCAATCCTTCAACAACAAGTTCAAACAATGCGCCGCACACCCTTGCCAATATATGTGTGGTCATTCCCGGCTAATATTGCTTGCCGCGGTTTTCATGGCCGCCGCATTATCGAAGCAAACTTGAACAACCTTTGCGGGGTCCACTCCAACGATGTAGCGTTTGACCTCGGTGGCCACGTAGGCGGTATCCTTTGTGCTACCGGTAGTGTCGATGGAACCAAAGAACACGTCGCCCGCCGGACAAATTTGCATGATGTTCATCAAAGGGCGATGGACAACATTCTCCCATCCGTCCGAACAAATAGTGCACCCATATTTGTGGATGGATGATGTTATCTTCAATTCCACGATTTTTTGTGTATTGAATCGTGCATCGTCAAGTAAACTCTTGCGCATTGCATGGTATGTTGGGGGTTTGTACATAATTCTAGCCTCAGCAGTTTCCTTAACGGCCTGGATGAACGCGGGATGGCGGACAATACTAATGGGGATATTAGCCTCATAAAAGGCTTGCGACCTTTTTGTATCCAAGTATCGTTTTGTCAAATTTTGCAACCTTTCCTTTAGTCCCATTTGCCGTTGGAACGTCGGTAGGGTTCGGGAGTCGTCCCGGACATTAACTCCCTTGCCACTGACGGTGCGGGAGATGGTGGAGCGGTTTGGCTTCTGTTCGCGTTCGACAATGCACCGCATGACGCTTGTTGTTGGGACCCGACCACACCTTCTCCCCCTTCCTCAACGCACTCGTCCACAAAGTCATCCGGAATTGGCGGCCACGATCCGCCGCACCTCGAAAATAAAGACTTTACAATCGGCCCTTGACGTTGACACAATGCCACCCCCCGCATCTTGCCGTCATTTTTTTGGTATCTCAAGTGGGCAACCATGCGGTCCTTCCTATAAACTAATTCCAACGCGCAAAATTTACACTCGACCTTCTTGGACGTTGGAGTCCACTCCTTGGGTACAAACCAAGGCTTCCATTTGTTTCGCGTGCCCATCCCAATATAACCTACTACCTCTCTTCATTTGCAACGAATGCCAAAAGGCAATCAAGGTCAACTAGAGCGAGGGGGAATGATGAATGCTAATGAGCGGTGAACCCTTTATAGTCCCGACGCTTGAACGTGCACTAAATATAAAAGATGCTATGATATTAAAAGTGTTTAGAATAATCTGCTATAGGATCCCTTGCAAAAGCAATTTGTTTATGTTTGGAGGGGGGGAGGTCCAATGTCTGCCATTCACAACGGACTTCGGGGGTCGACTGCTGCTCTGCAGTCGACGTAGCAGTCGACTGCGGTGGTCGACTGCGATGTCGACTGCCATTCGCAGACGGCATCGGGGGTCCACTGTAGTGGTCGACTGCAATGTCGACTGCCATTCGCAGACGGCATCGGGGGTCCACTGTAGTGGTCGACTGCGATGTCGACTGCCATTCGCAGACGGCATCGGGGGTCGACTGCTGCCTGGTAGTCGACGTGGCAGTCGACTTCTGGGGTCGACTGCAAACTTGCAGTCGATGTGGCGGTCGACTGCCATTCGCAGTCGACATCGAGGGTCGACTGCTGCTTGGCAGTCGACGTGGCAGTCAACCCCCGGAGTCGATTGCTAAATGCAGTCGGCCCACACGTCGACTGCCACATAGCAGTCGACGCCGCGGTCGACTGCTAATTGTCGACTGCTATCTGGCAGTCGACTGCATTGCGATTAGCAGTTGACTCAGATGGTCGACTGCCGTATAGCAGTCGACCAATCGTCGCATCCATCCTGGCCGTTGGATGATGGAAGGTCCAACGGTCAGGATCCAGGGGCGCGGCGCCCCGTCGTACCGTCGGTGTGAGGCCCACCCAACCTATATATATAAGTGGGGAGGCCTCATTGACATCATTTTTCAACCACCCCTCCTCGAGCGGGACATTGGGACTAAGCATGCCTAACATCCTTTGCCTAATGTTTTGAGAGGGCCTAGGGGGCGGTTGGAAGATTGGTTTAGGGTGCAAACTCTTGCCAATTTTGGATCCGATTTTTTGCGGTGGAGCGGTGTGAATACGGCCGTGTTTGTGAACACATTTGAGTTGTGTTTGTGAACACAATAATAGCGTGTTTTTAAACACGATGGAGGATCAAAGTTGGAGGATGTCGGAGGACGAGCCGGATGCACCCGGCAGGGTGCACAAACGGCCCCCTAAGCGGCAACGACACTCCGATGTGGGATCAGGAAGTGCTTCGGGAACGGGAGCCAATATTACCCCCCGTTCAGATAATACCGTTCCCGTCCGCCCAAATGCCGGTGCCCCTACGAGCAGCCAAGGAGGGGTTTCCGCGGCCTCAGGGTCATCGAGTAGGAGCGGGAAACCAAGGGTAAAATTTTCGGATGCGATAACGGCAAAGGTCCACCAAGCCATAGTTGACTGGTATTTGAGGAATGGGGAGGCCGGCATCAAATTCCGTTTTTTGGAGCAGCCGAAACACAAAAGGGTTGAGATAATTAAAAGGGACATGGAGGTTGCTATTCGACAGGAAGTGGATGGCCCCGAGTTTAGCGGTGATAGGAATCTTACGGGGTTCGATTTATGGGTGAAGAATAAGGCCCAAAATGGTATTTTCAACCTCAAGCAATTGGTTGAGAACATGTTCCCGGAGGGCGAAATAGGCGAGGTGTTGAGCCCTCGAGCTGTAAGAATCCGGGAATTTTTTTTGTGGTGGGATCCCGTGGCCAAAGGATTGTCCAAGACGGCCTCCACAATAATTCCTTGGAAGGCGGAGAAATTGGAGAAGTGGCTAAGGGTGTCGGGCCCATGCCAACTATTGTGGATTCCCGATACGGCAAATGTCGTGAGTTTGAGGAGCATTAAGAAGATGGGGGGTTACGGGGAGGTGAGGAAGGTGAGGATCGAGGGCGACGATCGTCTCCCACCGGATATTACGTGGGCTGAAAAGACCCCAAAGACATCGGATAGGCAAAAAGCTCGTATCCAAGTAAGTGCGGAGGCATGCGTTTTAAAGAGCACGCATCCAGGTTTCATCAAGTTTTGGTTAATCAACAGTGTGTCCAATGCGGGCTATACACTATGGTGGAACGGGGGCACTCTACGAGAGATGTTCATCCGGGATAGAGCCCACCGCCCAAATGCCAACATTTTGACAATGGACGCAACCGAATGGCAACTCTATGACCAAGTCCAAAAGTTCCGGGCGAAGAGGGTAAAGTTGGCTTGGGCATTGTTATGGATCATGGAGGCTTTGCACGCTGCAAATGTGCAACACAACGATCTATCCATTAACAACATTATGTTGCATTGGGAATCGGACGGGAGCCTAAAGATTGGGGTGTGCGATTGGGGATGTGCAACGTATTCGGGTGAGGATGTCCTATCGCTATGGCATGCGGAAAGCGTAGAAGCGAAGGAAAAATTGAGGAAGGAGAAGTTTTGGGTGGCGCCGGAACTGTTTTACATCCAAAACAGGAGACACCAGGATCCCGATGTATATTACACTGCGGAGGCTGAGTGTTATGCGGTCGGCGTGCTTGCTCGACAACTTTGCAACGATGGTGATGACCGAATACTCTTTGCCAATGAAGGAAGGAAAATTTGGGATGTCACTTTGAATGCATTGACCTGCGAGAACGTGTCCAACCGCATTTCATTGACCATCGCCAAACTACGGATGCAGATGCAGTTTGTGGGGTGGGATGAGCCCATAGATTGCTGGAGAACTGAGGTTAAGGATAGTGTTTTGTCTATTTAGTTCTTTAGGCAACATCCTAGGGGTTAAGGTAGTATGCGTGTATCATTGATATGGACAACCTTGTATATTTTTTATATCTTTACGATATACTTGTTTTAATACAACGCGGTTTTTTTTCTTCTACATATCATTGTTGGCTTTAATCACATTTTTCCTAAACTACTTCCATCCATCCATATTCCACTATACCCAAACCATTAAAATTTAACCCATCAAACATATGATGTTGATTGCATTTGTCTGTTAATAGTATCAGTCGACGGCAATGGTCGACTGCTACAACTGCAGTCGACTATCTTCGTCGACCCTAAACATAGCAGTCGACAGTGGTAGTCGACTGCTATATAGGCACTCAACTACCAACCATGGTCGACTGCCAATGTAGCAGTCGACTATCATGGTCGACTGCTATGTTGGCCGTCGACGAAGATAGTCGACTGCTACATTGGCAGTTGACCATGGTAGTCGACTGCTATGTTGGCCGTCGACGAAGATAGTCGACTGCTACATTGGCAGTTGACCATGGTAGTCGACTGCCTATATGGCAGTCGACCATGGTAATCAACTGCCTATATAGCAGTCGACGGTGGTAGTCGACTGCTACATTGGTAGTCGACCAAGGTAACTGACTACCTATATGGCAGTCGTCCATGGTAATCGACTGCCTATATAGCAGTCGACGGTGGTAGTCGACTGCTACATTGGCAGTCGACCACTTAATCGACTGCTACATTAGCAGTCGACCATTGTAGTCGACTGCTAAGTTAGCAGTCGACCATGGTAGACGACTGCCTGTATTGATGTCGAAATAATTACTTATCTGAAGAAGAAAAATCCCATTAGTAAATTTTTTTACTACAGTAACGTCCGTTTGGCGTCACACCCTGGACGTGACACGACGTGACGCCGTCACGTCATTCGTGATGCGACGTGATGCGTTTAGGCCGCGTCACGTCCATTTGTACATCTCTGCTTGCTGAACTAGAGGTCTAGACGTAATTGCCATTGTTAGTTGCTCCGTGCAGGGATTACACGTCACGTCGCGTCACGTCGCGTCACGTCCTGTGACAGCGACGTGACGGCAGACCTGAAAACGTCACGTCCGCGGGGGGGTAAATCCGGCAGTTACCCCAGGGGTAAACTGACGCGGTCAACCCCCTGGTCAACCCCTTGGTCGACTGCTAAGTCGACTGCAGATAGCAGTCGACCTAGCAGTCGACTGCAAAAAAAAATTAAAAAATTCCAAAAAAAATTCTGGACCGTCAGATCTTCTTGCCAAGAAGATCTGACGGTCCAAAAAAAATTTTGGAATTTTTTAATTTAATGTTTTTTTGCAGTCGACTGCTAGGTCGACTGCTGTTTGCAGTCGTTTGCTAAGTCGACTGCTAATAGCAGTCGACTTAGCAGTCGACTGCAAAAAATTACTTTTGCAGTCGACCAAGACCAGTCGACTGCTATTAGCAGTCGACTAGCTGGTCGACTGCTAAAAGCAGTCGACTTCAAGGAAATCCTTTAAAAAAAATCAAAAAATTCTAAAAAAAATCATGGACCGTTAGATCTTCAATCCAAGAAGATCTAACGGTTCAGATTTTTTAATAGATTTTTTTAATTTTTGTTTTCTGAAGTCGACTGCTCGTAGCAGTCGAACAGAGCAGTCGTCCAAAAAAGTAAAAAAAAAATTACAAAAAATTGGTACAGTAACTTTTTTTTACCACGTCAGTGCGCGTCACGCCCCGACGTGACGTGACGTGACGGCGTCACGTCATTTGTGACGCGACGTGACGCAAAAAGGCCGCGTCACGTCCATTTGCACATCCCTGGCTCCGTGAGGGTCTTGAGCGATTGCATGACATCGTTCCTCAACTCGTCGTTGGCTCTCTTAACTCTAAGTTCAAGCTCCTCGATGGTGGCGTGGCTCGGAGAGCTCGGGAGTGCTAAGAGCTCAGGCGGCGGCCTTGTAGCCAATGGAACTGGGCCCGCTCGGTGGACGGCGTATGCATCCGGTCGGGATGGCTCCAATTGTGGAGGCTTACTCTGCTCCGAAGGAATGTAGGTCGTCGGTAGGAAAGCTGGAACTGGCGCGATCGTGCAGTTCCACATTCGTTCATTTTGTTTGTCTACACCCTCGATCCTCCTAGCCTCTTCTTTAGCCTCCTCTAAGTCTTGAGGGTTAGAATTGAGAATCTCTCGGATAGTGCCTTGTTTGTTAAACCCTTGTATAAAATAAAATTTAATTGTCTCGTTTGCGAGAAGGGTTCCTACGTACCGGGTTACTACCGTCTCAAAACGCCGAATATAAGATGTAATGCTCTCGGATGGGCCTTGCCGCATGTTCGTTAACGCCACGAGTGCGCTTTGTTGGCCCATTTCCGGTCTAAACTATCGGAGAAAGGCTATCTGCAACGTTGCCCAATCGACAAATGTTCCCGCATCGTGAGACCGATACCATTCGTAAGCTGCTTCCTCTAGCGTGGTAGAAAACCAAACGAGTTTGTACGTGTCTTCGGCTATCACGTTGGCCAACATTACCTCAATGTATTGCTCGATGTGGGTCGAAGGGTCCTCATGCGGGAGGCCACCGAACTTCGGAAAATGACTCGGCATTGCCCGTGGCGCTAATGCCTATGGCATTAAGATGGGAGGCCCCCTAGGAGCCATCATGGCATCTAAAGGATTCGCCATGAGTTCGGGTTGTACCACTCTAATCGGACTCTTCGGTGTAGGGGACTTCTTCCTCTCGTGCTCGAACTTGGAACCTAGACCTTTACTTTTTGCTTCCTTACTTTTTCCGGGTTTCGGTTGTTTGTTCTTCGGCCTTTTACCTTGAGTCGCCTCCGATGTGGTCGCGGTGGTCGCGGTTGGGATGTCGTACGTTCCTCCCCAAGTACTAACCATAGCACACGTGGACCATGGCGAATGACTAATTTCTATTAGGTTAATTTCTTCCTCTCTAAATCTAAATGTGTAAGAACTTAAGAAAATGTCGTCCGGGGTTGGCCGGGGCATCCACCCTCCTGGCCGACGCACCAATTATGTGGTGCTTTTGGGCACCCCCTCCGAGGGAGCCTAAAAGTACCGCACAAGCCCTTCGGTGAGGGTGGTCTGCCTTAGCAGGTGTCCAAGCCGAACCCGGATGTTATGATTTTTTCTAAGTAGTTAGATTTGTGGAGGGATTTGTCAATCGCGTCGTGTTCTTTCGGTAGGTTGTGTCTAGATTAATAAGTGCTTAAGTGAATTATCTATTTTTTTTCTAACCTAATGCCTAATCTATCTTAGTCTACGCGCAGACGCACCAGCCTTGGAATCAAGGCAATCTAACCCTAATAAATAAAATAACCTTACCTCTTACCTTGGCTACACCTAATTCCTTACTTCTTATGAATTAAATTATTTAAACGGGGGGACCTTGATTAAGTCCCACCCTATCAACCTTCATTCTTAGTTTATTAGTTGATTAAACAAAACCTATCTTACTAAGTTTATGTATTATGACATCACCACCTACCTGGTTGGTGCACACCCTAACCCGAACCCTTCAAGGCCCTGTACGGGTCTCTTGAAGGTTGATTGATACCCTAACCCTCCGATCTTTGCCGCCGGAGGGGTTGGGATCAATCCTCCAAGTTAAGTTCCCGGTTGGTTTTTGCCCGCAGGGTTTGTACAAATTATGTTGGTTATTAATTAGTTTAAAACGGTTTGACCATGAAAACTCAACTTGATGGGCCGGGGAATAGGGCAACTTATGTGTTCAACATGTTGCACAATCTTCAAGGGTTGGGGCCATCACCTCCAACCCTTGGGACCAACAACATGATAATGGATTCGTGGGCCATTAACCCCACATTTCCATCAACAACATTCAGAGTGGTCGTGTCGGTGATTAACCCGACTTCACCACATACGAAACTTGCTAATAAATGAAGCTACTACCACAAAACATACCAAGGGGCCCCAAAAAATAATGGAGTTGGGTACCCCCTTGGCGGTTAAGTGGTCAAACCACTTGACCTTACAAGATTCATATCTAATTCAAATCATGCTCAAATCAAATGTTCTATATAACCATGGAAAGATATTGGAAAGATTTATGTGATAAAAATATTAAATTAACAAGTTAAACCAAAGTGAATTCAGCAGACCCTCTGTAATGCAGCAGTCAACCAAGAACTCTCAAACTATGTATCCCGTCTTCAAAAATTCATATCTAATTCAAATCATGCTTAAATCAAACGTTCTAAGTAATTCTGGAAAGCTAAATAAAAGTTATACTTGGAAAAAATATAATTTTTTAGAATTAACATTGTGATTGGACTGGCAGATCCGATCTAGCAGCCGCTACCCACAGGACCACCCAATTTTTCTACTCCATCTTTGAAAATCCATAACTAATTGTCATCTTGACCAAATCATAAATGGGAAACGGCTATAGATAGCTACAGGAAATCTCTCTAAGAGAAAATGATAAGTATTTTGTTTTAGCTTCTGAACTAAGCCTTCAGGGCATTGGCAGCTGAGGTCTACAATGCCTTCACTCGAAATTCTACAATCCAACCTACCTCTACAAAAGAAAGGAAGAATTTTTTGTTGTGTTAATAAACACACATTCTAACTAGGAGAAAGAGTAGAGGAGTTTCTCAAGCCTTTCTCTTAGGCCATTGAGAATGTATGCTAAAGGATTTTTTCTTAGCTATTTTGAAGTAGGGCTTCGCCCGCTAATCAAATTGAGAGGGAGTTTTGCCTAACTATCTTGAAGTAGAGCTTCGCCCACTAGTCGGGAAATAGAGGGGGTTTTCAAGGTGGAAGGAGGGGGTTTTTAAACCCTTTCACAAAAGGGTTAAACCCCTCCACCACCGGTTCCATTTTTCCGACCCCCTCCCGAAATTTTGGCTCGGGGGTCTTTCCAATCGAGGTTGCCACTCCGTCGCCGAGGTGGCTCCGACGGGAATCTTCCACATTCGTTCTAATTTTTGATAGCAAGTTGGCAATGGGACAAGTGGCCCCCTTGCTATTTTCCTCAAAGTCTTCGCGCTAATTTTTCCTCACGCCGAGCACCTCCACTTGTCTTGTGTGACCCACACTAAGTACTAAACTAACCCTTGCCTAGCTAGCTCTACTAATTTAGTCCTCTTAGCTAGTTGCTTTCACAAACTACGTTTTTTCCCGTTAACTAGATTTTGCCTAGATAGCTATTTTTCTTAACTTAACTAATTTCTATCTCTAGTTAGTTTTCATTTTTACTAACTCTACCTAAAACTAGATTTTTTCCTTCACGGGTGAAGGTCCGAAGTCCTCGGTAATTTTCCTTCCCCTTTTTGAACTAAACGCTAAATGAACTAATTTTTCCCTTAATTCGCTATCAATCCTAACTTTTAATACTAAAATCCTAACTAAAGTGATCCCATGGAGTGGTGGACCACTTTGGTGGTTCACAGAGAGAGAGAGAGTTTTTTTTATTGAAGTTTATAGTGACGTATATAGCACTCCCACACACACAATTGCTGTGACAGTGTTGGTGATGGAGAGAAAATATTTTGTAAGTTATGGCGATTGCATTGATCTCCGAGTTCATTTTCAGCTGTGACTCAGACTGCAGGCTTTGGTACTTACGACTTCGCTTCCAACACTTAAGTTAATATAAAACAAGGGGGAAAATCACAACCTGCTTCTTGACCAGACTTGTGTAGGTGGGCATTTTGGAAGTAACAGTGCCTGGGGCCAGCCTGGGCTCCATTATTTGCATGACAACAAGGGTGGAGGGAAATCGTCACGTTATTTGGTTTCTTTTTTCATGTTCTCCAGCTTCTACCAATGAGACTTTCCACCATGAAACTTGTGTTGCATTAGCAGCAAATCTAGTTACGACGACCCATGGACAGAAATTGGATTGAAAATCGAACTTCCTATGATGTAGATACGGTTATCAGAAGTGCATGTTTGTTGAGTCCTTAATCAAATACATAGGTTCTCCCAATTGTGTTCACCGTCGAGTGTGGAGTAGTTAGTCAAATTTTGAAGACATGGTCCAATCTTTTTTAAACATATGTTTTCATGGTGTTTGTTGTTTGGTCTTCATTTAACCACACACCGATGAGATTTAGGGATATGATTAAGAACAATAACCAAATAACACTTGCATGTACTTGAATTGAGTAGGTGCCATCAAAAGTGCAAAATATGTTGAGCGGCAATCTTTTAGATACAATAGAGTTAGCCATGAAGTATGGGGATGAATTGGGGTCGAACTCCGTAATGGTCCCTTGTTTGAGACTTTGAGTGTAACCGGAAAGTTTTGGAGAGCTTCTTTGAGATTTAGGCACAAACAAATTTTAGCCACATATACCTAATGTTCTCCTCGGTTTCTTGCCACCCAAATGAACTTTGAATTGTTTCATCCACTCAACAACTCAGCCATCCACTCAACCACTTGAATTGTTTCAATCGTTATTTTTAGATCTTAGCCATGGTTGTGAGAGAATACAATATGACTTTTGTTGTTGCCCTCTTCATGGTTGTGAAGTGTATCATTGTTAACATTTAACTTTGCAATAAGTGGTTATTCATTAACAAAGTGCCAAATCGATGTTGTCATTTTGATTGTTTTAGGTTGTAAAATAAGAAAGGGAAACCTGACATTTTTCAAGAATGAGTGGATTTGTAGACTAGTTTCTTTTGGGTTTGTATTTGAATGATATGTTTTAAATGCATGTTAGGGTGAGTCTATAAATTTCAAGTCTTTCAAGAACGAAGGGGTATTGCACACTCTAAGATGTGTTTGAATCGTGGAGAGATTGTGTTTCATGCTTGCTAATTTAAAAGCCCTCATTCCTATCCCAATAAGGTAGAAATACCATAAACCGTTAACCACCCAATAGCGGTGCACTAGACCGCCTCATAATGGTGAGTGCCATGTCTTAAATGGGCGCGGCAACTTCAATGCAGTGTAGCCAATGGGAGGCAAGATCTAACGTACTCATGATTAATAGGTTTGGGTGATGTTCTGTATCGAAATGCGGAGAGCCTAGTGAACGGGAAGTGGGTTGGACAAACTTTCCACTTTGAAAAATTGTGGAACCTTTTGTACAAGGCAGAAAAATACGAAACAACTTGCATTCTTCATGAATCGAATTTTACTAAGCATGTTTTTTTTTATCTGTGATGACTGGATTGTTCCAGAAGTCATTTGATAATGCTTTGTCGATATCTTTGTTGTCTAGCCATTTGTGTAATTGGTGTGTTTGGGTTGCTATGATGGCTAGGTTATGCTTTTTGTCATATTTAATGATGTATTTACCAAGGTGTCAGATGGGGCCTTTGTCTGGTGTTTCTTGCATTGAGTGCCACCAATCCTTTTGGAGGTAGTATGGCGTGGGGTGTGCATGTTCATATGTTGCTATGGCATCTCTATGGTCTAATTCACATCCCATTTTGGCTAATTTGTCCGCTTGTTCGTTGCCACTTATATTCGTGTGGGCTTTGACTTTATGTAGTGTGGTGATTTGTGTACGGGATTGTAACATCTTAATTATAGATTCAAGTATCTTCTTGTCTGGGTGACTATTGTGTGAGGTTGGGTGTTTTGTTTGTGTGTTTAGGAGGTATAAAACATTGAGACAGTCTGTGAAAATATGTGCTGGTTCATTTCGGTATGTAGTAGTGAGGAGGCATAGAGTGTGATGGATAGCCATGAGTTATGCTCGTAGTATATTTTGGAGTCCTAGTAGTCTTTCTGCAATTTTAAGGTTTTTAAAAGGGTTATATATACCATATCTTGCCTTTTCTCGTCTCCAATGTTCTTGGGTTATTTTTTTGGGTGGTATAAATGACCCATTAGTATAATAACAAAATTGCGGTGGGTATTTGAGGGGTAGGCATATGTCATGGTTTGTGATTAGTGGGATATTGGTAGTTTGGGTCATGGGTGGGGGGGGCAGATATGTGAGTTGAGACCAATTCTTACTATAGTTTACTGAGGTGTTTATTGGTGTGGGTGATGCGGTTGTGTTAAATATAGTGGGTATTTGTTAAGATTTGCCAATAATGTTCATGCGACATGCGTATCATGTTGGTCCAAGGGACGTGGTTTTGTGGTGTATACACAATATCCTAATGTCACGGCTTTTTGTTCGAGGTTCAATTCGTAGTTCTGGTGGTATCGTGGGTTCATCATATGTAATGGTGTCCGCTTTAAAGTGTGTGATGATGTGTGAGTCCAGGAAAGGACCTTCATGGGAGTTGAGGTTATGATACCAATTTGGATTAGTTGTTATAAGTATTGTAATTGTGTCTGGGTTGTTTTGGGCTGCAAGTCTTGCCCAGTGGAGGGCTTGTTGGGTGTCATTTTCTGTATGTGGGTGGGCATACCCATTACCTGTCCATTTATGTTGGAATGCCGTTCCTATTGACCCGAAAACTTTGTCTCGGGAGAATGTGGAGGAAAATTGTCTTAGCTTGATAGGGCATGTGACTGGTGATGAGAAGTATGAATGTGTGATGTGGAAGGAGTCGATGATATGTTCAAGGATGGCATTTGGGAGTGTATATTGTGAGAGTTTGAGGGGGTCATTTTTGGGCAGTCTGTATTTGTATCGTTGGTATAACCATACAACTTCCTTTTCGAATGATTGTATGGGGGGTTCTAGATTGTGTGGTTTGCTTAATGCATTTTGGTATTGTTCCCATAACCATTGCAATCTTTGTTCGGGGATGGTAATAAGTGACGGCCGTCATTGTCGTAGATGTGTGATACACCATGTTGGCTTTGGATGGTATTTTGTGTGCAGGCGATGTCATTATCTGGGTTACATTCGTTGATATGGATATGACATAAGGGTATGTCTTGTGACGGGGGAATGTATCTGGTGTCTCTTAGTTGTTCTTCATTGAAGTGTAGTTGTAAGATGTTGGTGAAGTGTTGATTTTGTTTGTGAGTATAATATTGTGTTAGGAGTAAAATGTTATGGTTTATGGTGTTTTGGTTGTTCCATGGGAACAATTTTTTTGGGGGGAGCCACTTGTTGTATATGGTTTTGTTTGGGAGTATCTATTGACATAAGTAGGACGGACTCAACTTTGTAGTGTCTAAGTACTCCCTCCGTCCCAAAATGATTGTCCGTGTTTCTAACTTTGGCAAGATTAAGGCCCGATGACCATTGACCGAGTAGTTGTAAGTATGACTCTTAAAATAGAAAACAACAACTACTCCAAAACGCCCCTTGAAGTTGTGGTGTCAAAAGGCTTCTTGGTAATGAAAGTTTGGCGCGAAATATATTTGACTTTGAGCCTCCAATTTCTAGCTGGGCAGATAAACCGGACAATCATTTTGGGGCAAAAAAATCCAGGAGGTAGGATGATCATTTTGGGACGGAGGGAGTATAAGGTAAGCATGCCTTAAACTTACATTTTTCATTCTGCACCCACTTCTTGTAGGTAACACTATATTCGTTAAATTGAAACTTTCTCTAGTCTCAAATTAATATATGGATCAAACAACATGAAGATGCCCGAAACTATATTGTCAACAATCTCAAATATATTATATGTTCTAATATCCCAAATCTATGATGTGCGGACATAAGCACATATGGTAGAGCACTCAACACCAACTTCATCAACAAAAACACATTGGGTAGAGCACTCCAAACAAAATTCACCCAAAAAACATATAAAATGATTTCTATTATTATCATGGTCAATAAAATATAGACATTGCAACATACTAAGTGCATGTAATAAATGCATATCTCTTCAATGGACAATTTAGTCCCAAACTTAATAATAAGATGAACTTCGCATTTGTTTTGAAATATAGTAAATGGATATTCATCCATCCCCAAACAATATAGCAATCGTAAGTTCAACCCAAACTCTACCCCAATTTTGAAGAGCACACATATGAGTAATATATATATTGCTAGACTTACATATGAAACTATAATCATGCTAACACAATCCTGCCAACTTCTCATTCAACGTGGGTTGCTTCTTGTGCGATCCAAGCAAGGTTGTCTTTTGCAAAAGTTATGTACTTTTGAGGGATGGACACTGATCCACTATGATTTTTCCGTGGTTTTCATGCTATGAATATGGAATCTGTATCCACCCAAAATGGACAGTGCTCAGAATCCACCTTCCACCGAAAATTATGGTTTGTATCCCAGCCTGTATAATGCTGAATCACATCTTCGTTCCGTGCTATCGGTCGGTAGTACTCCACTTGTATTTGTCGAAAATGAGGGCTGGAAGTTGCAAAATTTGGTTTAGACAAAGCTCTTGCCACCCACACTGGCTTCGCATATGTCTCATCTCCAGGACGCAAAATGAGCATATAACCTTCATGACAATCCACTGCAATGCGGAAAGAAGGTGGGGGACGTTGACTAGCAGGCCCAACGCCTGGTTATGAAACACAGAATTAGGGTGAGATGATTAGCAAGTCCAAATCATGTCCGGGTAGTCACTTTTCTCATAATTTTTGGAGCTTGTATGAATATCTTGTTGCTTGTCAAAGTGATGATTCTCTAAGTCATTAAATGATCAAAGTATATCCCCTCAACTATGTTGCATGCTACGTTTAGAATGGTTAAGAAATTTTGAACATGTAGTCTAATCTCTTTTCAACACACGTTTTTTAAAGTTTCCAACCACAAGCCACTCAAATATAGGTGTATGTTTAGAATTAGAAATCCAAACTAGGCACATCTATTTTGTAAGGTAAGCGGACCTTAAATGGGCACCTATAGCTCTAGCTCTGCACCCATTTCATTTAGGATATGAAACATGCAATTAATGCGGCATGGTTAGCAAATCAAGTCCGTAGCCAGTTCTCTCGCAATTTTGGAAGTCATAAATTTCTAGGTATTCATTGTCAAAGTGAAAATGAAGTTCCCTCAGTTATGTTGATTATTGAGCTTGTAGGCTATTCAATCAAGTGTGAAGTCCATGATTGATCTTTTAAACACATGTATATTTTGGTGTCTGCTCTTAGAACTACACCTAGCCATGCACCACTCACACTATAGGTGTTCATTTAAGATGAGTGACCAAATTAAACAAGCTTATCTTACTCACATCTAGGGTAGGTGAAAACATAGAGTCTTGATCTTGAAACTAAGATTGAAGTATATTTGGATTATGCATAAATTATGGACAATTCCAACTGCCAATATGATGTACACTAGATTGCAAAACTTCACAAATATGGTGATAGACAAACAAGGAATATAGACATTTGAAGTTGTGGTAGTTGTGTTGTTGCTTTTGTTCTTGTCGCTTGATGTTTTTGTCCCCACAAGTGCACTTTCCCTATTATTTTTGGACAAATGGTTAGTTTTGGAGGACGTTAAGTTTCCCTCCATGAACTGCCAGGGATTCTCTCTAACAGCGACAGGGCTGCCCATAAAGTGACGTCAGCAACGAAAACCTTCTCCGTCCACATGTGAGCCAAGATCACCCCACCCTTGATTGCGTTGTAGTCCGGGTGAGGGATCCTCTTCCACAATTACTAATTAGCCCATTACGCATGAACTTTTAATCTTCTGGTCTTGTGTGAAGGAATGGTTTCTTGTTGAGATTGGCTCTGTTCATATTTCGGAGAGCAGTCACATTTTGTATCTTTCAGGTGGGAATACACACAGGGGTACTGAATTTGAGGGGAGGTTACGGAGTCACAGAGTTGCCGCAACTGGGAGGGCAACATGTCGGACAAGGGCATTACATTCACTACCTCGGAGTCTCCCAGTAGCCACAGAGTGTACTAGGGGATGCCACGTGTAACAGGTGAGGGGGAGGCAACGAGATGAGCAGCAGCTAGGCTCAGTTGGACTGCTAGCTCCTACAAGGGTGCAGGTGAAGTGCTGGAAGAGGACTGTTAGCCGCGGCCATGTCCACCTAGGCAGCTGGCCACCCTTAAGCATCAATTTGTCTTCGACCCAGCTTGCAAGGAAGAGGGCATGATCTAAGGGGTAGAACAATCATGGAGCTGAGAGGACTAGTTCAACTAGGGCTATATGCAAAAGCCTTAAGTAATTGGGACCTAGACTCATTGACATTACTAGCATCCTAGGTTGATTGGTGTGTGACTCGAGTGTTGTGAATGCTCGTGCAATTAATAAATGGAAAATGGTGTTATGCCCACTACACTACTCTAGGCCTGATTCTTTTTTGGATTTATCTACTTCCAACGGCAATCTCCTTCCCTTGAGGCATTCTCCTCTGCCGATTCGCACCTGCCCAAAATGCTTACCCCCAGTTCACCCAGGTGTGGTGATCACCACTGAATCCTACCCTTGCTTGCTCCCCCAAATTCCAGTTAACTGCCAATTTCTACCAATGTGAGCGCCTCCGAGGAGGTGATTCCTGATCTCTTCCCCTTCGCAACAACTCCGTGAGCAGGCTGAGGCTGGATCTTGTTCTTAGCGGAAGTTTGAGGTCTCGGTGCTGGAAAAACCCCTGTACCCTTGTGTGCATGGCTTCTTCTTGCCCGCCTTGCCTCAGATCCTTTCTCCCAGTGGTTGACAGCCTTGGCTACAGCTGCACACCTCAGTTCCTCGCCTCTATGCCCTGAATCTATCAGGGCTTCGCCCTGCAACCGTAGCCTCCCTCTACCTGCCCCTCCTTCAGAGCCAGCACCTCCGAGAGAGAGAGGGAGAGCTGGAAGCTCTCGGATCTCCTCCACCACTTAAACCCAACCCCTCCTAAAACAAACAATTTCCTTGGTTTCAAGCATTTTCGACTTGAACACAATTAAAACTTCTAACCAACATTAATTTACTTACTTCATTTTATTTTGATTTTCTCCTTTAATAACTCCTAGACTTGGACTCTCAATTCAATTCAATCTAAACTTTGAAACTTCACTCCTTTTTTGTACTTCTCACTAACTCCATCAAATGCAAATTCTAAGTTTTTGGGATAACTAAAGCTAAATTAATTTGTGGGCACATTATTGGGCTCACACCACACCACTTTTATGTCCATAGACATCCGCGTTGAAGGCAGTCATCCAGTCCCACAAACCCTGTTCTTCAGATCCATGTCCTACATATCTTGTCCCACAAATCATGTCCCACATACATTGTCCTACAGATCTTGTTGTACATATCTGGTTCTACATATCATGTTCTATACATCATGTTCTACATATTTTGTTTTGTAAATCTGGATGTGCCGTGATTTGTGGATCTAGGGTTTAGGGCTGTTCGAACGCAGAGCACACAATTCTTTGCATTGTATGTACTATGCGGCACAATTATTCACTATGTTTGTCATTTGTGCTCTGGTTTTATGATGTTCAGTTCTTTGCACTTCATTTTCAAGTTCTTTGGAGCGTTGTTTGAAGAATGCGAAGTTTTAGGGGCATGTGAAGTGAAGTAGCTGGGTCTTTAAACTACTGTTTTCTTCATCACTGTTTTCACCTTCATTGCAAGGACATAGGACTTAGAGGTCTTCTCCCTCATCACATTCGCCTCCATGGAAATGGCCTCCACAAATTATGTCCATCAGATGGCGAGCGCCCATTTTCCCCGCAACATAGCCTCTCCATGAGGCCCACAACTTTGCAAGGCTCACCCGAAATTTGGTGTTGGAGTGCATTCCTAATGTGACTAACAAATCAAAATGGAAGAAATCATGATCCCCTACTACATAAACAGTCTAGTGTTTTCCACATGTGTAAGGAACTAATAGAGTGGTGATGTCCGACACGGGGAAAGCCCCATACTTGTCGTGTATGAACCCTATATAGACCTCTAAATTGTCATTTTCTTGCTCCTCCAAATGCGAACGGAATAATGGAGCAAGATAAAGATAGAAAACATGACACTTTATCCTCTTAATCTGGGGATTGAGCCACACCCTAATCCAATCCATCATGTAATTTCTCAACTCCCCATGATTTTGTACCAGAGGTTTTAAATCTCCCTCCCATTGCAGACTCAAATTATCACCCCGATACTTAAACTCAAAACTTCGAATCTTCTTCCCACCTGCTTGAGCAATGATGGTATTCACAAGTTCTTCAAGTCTATAGAACATAAATGAACGTGTTAGACTCTATGGAGAACAATGAATATACGTAAAATCTTATGTTTTGCACGCTGAATCCAAAAGAATACTCACCTTCCATCTTATTTTTGTGTAGTCTTTCTCAGCACATCATCCAGTGTTGTGTCCTTCGTATGAGGGGGAGAAAAAAACTTGACCTTCACAACTGCATCATGCTCCACGACCTCTAATACAACCAAGCAGGTGGTGGGAGTTGAAGGTGAGCCATCCTTTGTGTTCGTCAACCCTGCACCCACGTTCTTCAACATTGTATAGGTGTCATGGAAGAGTGTCCCTAACTCCCCGTTGCACCACCTGTGTTCTGCTTGCACCTAGATGAATCCAATGGTGGGTCACGGGCAGAACCAAGGTGGTAAATGTCGTTGAGGTTCATTCTCCATCCAGGTGAAACCATTGTCCTATCACTCAGAGGTCCTATGGCAAGTGTAAGAGACGGAGTCTTGGAAAACCACGGCCCTTGTTATAACCCTTTAGCAAGAGGCACAGGGTTGCAGGGGTTGTCAGATTGCAAAGTGCACAAAAACTCTTGGGGTAACAAGGATGTGGGACAAGACACGAACCTCATTGGGGTGTTCTGCAACTCAGAGTTAAGTTGTGTGAGGGACATGTCTTGCGTGTTGATGCGGGCGACGCTATCGAAATCGTATTGCATTGGTATTGCATCAAGACTCTTCAAACTCATGGCCTCCTATACATCAGCCACAAAGCCCAGTGATATTCCAGCTGGTTTCTCCAGCACCATCTGATCATCACAAATCTCAAACAACAAAGATAATAGAACCATCGGAAATGGAGAAAGAAGCTCGGACATCAATTGACCGGGCGGGAATTAGACCACCTTAGCCATACAAAGGGCCGGTTACCAAATTAATAAAGACAATTAAATTAGTAACCACGGAAAGCTAAAAGAGCACCACTAGTAAGCCAATTTAGACTAGTAAACCATGTAAGAGGCAAGTAAACATTAGTAGCATTATTAGAGAATTTAGTAAGCCATATAGCAAGCCACTTAGGATTAGTGGGCTTCATGGTAAAAAAACACTCACATAGGCCACATAGGTGAGGCAAACGGAGGTGGAAGTAATTAAGGGCCAAGAAATGACTTTTTGGTTAGCCTTAAGAATCCTCCCTCACCTAGATATTACATATGTAGATTTTAGGCTACAATCTATCACATTTTAATATAAAAGAAGATGAGAATTATATGAGCTCTTTCCAAGGATGTCCAGAAGAGCTACCTACATTTTCTTAGAGAAATTAAAGATATGATAAATTAAGAGGACGGCACATGTTCAACACCTCCTCTCAGTATATATAGAGTTAGGATTAGAGTTAGAACACCTTACCTTATTCAAGGCGATAGGCTACACGAAAGCTAGGTCCTTTGTATCTTTACCATTTTGGAATACAAGAGCTTCAAGCTCACATCTTCATCTTAGATATTCAAGGTAGAGGCAAAGTAAAAAATTTAGCTTAGAGATAGTCAAGTCGAGAGGTTGTGAACGGGACTTGAAATGTTCTAAAGCAACTTACATGAGGTGAGATAGTCATATAAGGGAGAGAGTTGAGTATGATTGAAAAATATAAATGTTGAGAGGCAATTGTGCAAGGAGTATTATAAAGTCGCATATGCAAAGAGAGAAAATTGTAAGGTAATGAAATGTAATTTTGTGAATAATGGAATGCAATTGTGTAAGTGTCGATTGGTTATAGGCATTCACATGAGGTGAGAATAGATGCTTGATAGACTTATGAATTGATGAGGAGATTGTGAGTAATTTCCAATAATAGTGGAAGGTGAGAAAAAGAGTTGGGGTAGGAAAAGTATATGAAAACGAGTAAGGACAAGTGATGGTTCAAAGCATATATATATATATATAGACATACATATATTATATTTATATCTACTAAGTGTTTTCTTAAACATAATTCAATCATAAGTGCCTCTTGTGTATCTAATTTTATTTACTATAAATTGATTGCATTAACTTACAACAACTAAGACTCAAGAAGTAATTGATTGAAGAATCAAACATAATGAGGAGAGCTATGAATGAAGAATGTGTTACGATGGTTCTTATCAAACATTGATTGACTTTAATATGACTGTGCTAGAAATAGACCGTAACACATATGGTTATGATTCTAAATTTAATTGTTAAAATAACCTTTCTTATAGAGGGATTGGAAAGTGAAAGAACATAATTGAGACGAGAAAATGACTCAAAGATGCCTCGTCAAGAGTCAGTAAGGAAATGGGAAGTTGGAATAGGCATTAATACTTGGGTAGAGAGAAAATCTCCTCTACATGGTAAAAGAGTGTCTAACAACAATTTGATTATCGTTAAATTGATCTCTACTTATGTTTTAATGGAAAAAGGTACCGACAACGAAGACTAACAACTATCAGACTAGAAGGAAGAGACAAACAAATGAAAAAGTTTTGGGACGGAAAACACTCGGTCACTTACTGATTTGGAGGAAAAGTTAACTTGGATACTTGGCTACTTGACAAATTAGAAGAAAAGATAACTTGGTTACGTGAGTTACATGGCTACTTGACGATTTGGAGGAAAAGATAACTTGTTTACTTAACTACTTGGTGATTTGGGGAAAAGTTAACTTGGCTACTTGGCTACGCGACGATTTGGCAACTTGGAAGAAAAGTTAACTTGGTTACTTGGATACTTGGATACTTAAATTACTTAATTCCTTTGTGAGCCCAATATGGTGTCCACATGTGTTCTTAATCGCAAGGGGTTAACAAAACTTGGACTTTCATTTGTGTTCTTAGTTATTAGTTGAATTGAGTTGAAGCTAGGGTGTTAGTACTTGAGTGCTAGTAGGAATTATTAGAGTTATTTAGAGGTTGGTTAATGAGGTTCCTAGGTTTAAAGGCTTAAGCTTAGTAAATGGGGTTCTATTAACCTATATAGATAGTCACTAGATTTTGGCACATCCGCTTATGGATGCGAGTTGTGTGTAAGAGATTGGATTAAGATCTGGACCGACCCGGGTTCGAATCCGGTTGGTTCCATTGACTAGTGCTATCCCAAGATGAGCTAGTGATAAAAACAAGAATAGTTTGTAGGCGGATACGGAGAAGAAGTTACTACATATGTGTAAGTAGAACCTTCTCAATTACTTTTCATATTTTAGAGGCATTTTACTTATATTCACCTAACCGCTCACGGTTTATGAAGGTTCGCGGGTTAATTAGAAAGGAAGTCAGTGGGTCAAATTAGATTTAAGTTAAGTAATTCGTATGAAGAAGTCAAGATACTTGCGAAGGACACAAGGATGGCAACGAACGGAGGATGAAGACAAACGAATGAAGGATGGTAACGAATGGTAGATGATGCTAAGCGGATGAAGCCGGACGGATGAAGACCGTTTGATCAAGTGGATGGAAGACCAAGACCGTTGGATCTAGGGATTTTAGGGATGACGCTAGAGTATAACGACCGGCAACTCCAACCGTTAGATGTGAGTATGGTTAGATCTACGGCCGGTAAGGCTTAGTGATGAAAGGGGGTAGTCCCCCGAAGGGAAGGGGGGAGGCTCATTCTCTCTCTCTCATTCTTGCGATTAGGATTACTTTTCTTTCTCTCTTTCTCCCTCACTAGGTAGATGAAGATACAAAATTCTTAGAAGAAAATAATAAAAATGTTAGCAAAATGGTTCATGAATCCTATGAATGTTAAATGACAAGGTTAGAGTAGGCTTAGTAATAAGCTTGGTAACATGCTATATGTGTTGTGATCAAGTAATAAATCTCAGTGAGAGGCATTATATCATTAGATCTCTAGGTTAATATTATTTAGCCTACAACCTTGAACTCGGGTTTTTCTTTGATTTGTGTGAATGTGATACTCGAGTGTTTGTAAATACTTGAGTTTGAGTTAATAAAAGAAGAGGTGTCAAGTACATTGATTCACCAATTGGAATGGATATAAGTTACAACTGATTACCAAGGCCAGTGGAGTTCATGTGAGTCATGAGCTCTCACCCGGATCACGATGCTCAAGGGTGGGAGTTTATGGCTGACATCCTTGAAGAAAGATAACTAACTATTTGAGAAGGAAATGAGACAACTGTGGCACATGAAGAGGTTGCAACGCAACACTTAGAAGTAACACTTGAGCTTAAAAGTACAACGGCGGCACATGAAGAAGTTCAACATAAGAAGAAAGTTACAAACAAACAAGTTGAAAAAATAGAAACAACATTTTGTCGAATGCGACTACTTGAAGAGATATCACCAAAGAAAGAATTTCTTACAACAAAAGAGGACCTTTAAGTTATTTAAAAGTCTATTGTGTTGAATACAAGGTAGAGAAGCTTTTAAAAGAAGATTGAAGGCCTCTACCAATAAACAAGAGAAGACAACCAAGAACCGATAACAACAAACGACAAGGAGATTAGGTGGTTAATAATCATAATCCGGACGACACTCTAAGTCACTACGATACAATCAACCCTAGGAACAAGTGGAGGTAGTTGAGCTCTACACCATCGTCACCACCTCTCCCAACAATGCCCTCGTGCAATGTACGTCGGGGGCAATGTCATCTGTTGCCTCTTCCTCTCCCAGTCCACAATTGATCAAATGCAATTGTGTGGACCTTACATGTTGCAGGCCCTATACCATCTCTTCCACCCGCAACTGCACGCAGTGGCTCTTCTTGTGCAGGTCTCCCAACATGATTGTTCCTACGTTCACATCTTCGCGAAAAATCAATGAAAAATATAAAACCTATATCACATAGCATTCAATTACATCAAAGTTGGCTCACATAAAGTACACATTATTGAAATAGATGAAGAACATGTGAAGAACACAAAAATAACAATTGATTTGCATGTTGTTGTAAAAAAACCAGTGCAAAACACAAGATGCACAGATGGAGAACAAACTTTGAACATTCATGGTACCAAAGGAGACTACATGGAGGTTAGAATATACATCTTCACACTTCTCATATCGTTGTTGGGAAATATCCTCGTTGAACCACATGTCAGCAAGTTCGGTTTGACAATGCATGCAGACCATGTTTGCGATGGCTCGTTACGCCATTCTGCCAATGAAGGACTAAATCTTCTCAACCACTACCACTTGCTTTGATGGTTCGTATCCAAGCAAAGCTGTAATGTCTGAGAATAGATCATCAAAGCTATCTGCGGCATTCTGGATGCCGGGGAAAGTGCTCCAACATGTTATTGGGAGACTTTGCGCAACTTTTGTCAAGGCGATGGAATGGTACGTGTCCTGAGCAAGCTGCAATATGTACTGAAGATCTAGACCTCTAGTTGGGCAAGAGAGTGGACAACTAAACCCTTTCAGAGTACTAACCAAGTACAAAAGGCCCTCAAGATATGCGGGCATTCACGTTCAAGTGATAGAGGCTCGCTCTTCATATTCTCCAATAGAACAACAGACATCTCTAGCCACTCCTTATCTATGTGGTCCCAAGGGCCATCCCTAAAATTTCTAAAAGTCCACTTTCTAAATGTATGGTACAATGGGGACCATTTCCACTTGGCCTTCTCCTCTTTCTCTTTCTCAACTCGGTCAAATTTCCGCAGCTCGGCTTCAACAGGATTTCTATGGAAATCCTCGAACTTGACTTTGGTGGCGGCAAACTTGGCATCGTACTCCCTTTGTTGGATGCGGTAATGAAGATAGTCATTGAGGTTCTTCAATTCTTCATATACTTGCACATTTAAATTACACTTAAAACACCTAACCTGGGCCTTTATCCTATCCAAAAATTCGTTGTGTTCTCCAGGACTCTTTGTGTTCTGCAAGGGAAGGTCAAACAATTCATTATCTATGTCTTCACCAAAATAACAATACAACACAACACCATGGTAGAACAGAAGAACAAAGGAACAAAAGAATAGAACACCTTGGTAGAACAGAAGAACATGGCATGTAATGAAAATATTTGCGCATTGCTATATAAGTACCACTGCCCAAATGCACTTCCAATACGTTGTCCAATTGTGCCATCCTCCAATTGCTTGTGCAGGTACTGCATACATGCATCCGGGCTGTCTAAGAGCTCCTTAGGCACCCATTGCTTGGTCAGTCTCCGTGATAAGGATGTGGAGACCATTGATCGGTACGGGTTCCGGAGGGCTTGCAATTTTGGTGTGCACATTGAAAAGTGTTGTGGCCTCCTCGTACGCTTGTTGTTTGCACTCCTCACGCGAGAAGGTGCGGGGTTGGACAAGTTTAGGCAAAGGTTGGGCAGAAAGAACCTCATCGTGCGAAGGTTGTGTGTGAAGAACAAGGACATGCGATGATTGGGAAGGATTATCAGTTTTTAGTGAAGGCAGGGCATGAAGAACAGCCTCATGCAAAGGCTAGGCACGAAGAACAGGTTCATGCTTCATAACATGGAACTCATCGTGATCACTGTTCTGGGAATTTGTCGTCGCATCCTTTGTGGTTGATTTGGACTTGCTACGTGAACTGTCCGAATTCAAATCTTCTTCGCTGGAGGAGATGATGGCCCTGTGAGGCGGCACTTCGCCTTCGGTCGACGTTTAGGGGAGGGGGGTGACTTGGTGATTTTGGATGCTGCCTTCACACGCAAGGTTGTGCGCCTTGCAGGGGGTGATACCAGGGAAATGTCAATAACTAAATTGTATGGCCTACCACCCACAAAATGAACATGAGCCTTTGTTGGTAGCTTCCGCTTCCTGGATGTAGGATACTATTCTGCAGGGATAGTTGCCAATGCTATACTACAAACCTGATGTGTGTCTAATTCTAGAGGTGGTGGAAATATAACAAGAGATGGAGAGTTTGAAGCAATTGGTGACGACACCTTCCCATAATTTGGCAGCAATCCTTGTCTTCTCTTCATGATTGCTAGGCTCCCAAATAGGATACATCTTCAGTGGTTGCCCTCCCGTATATCTCTTCCAAAGGTTGAACATCCTATGCTACAAAACCGTGTTCTTGTCCTTCTATGACTCCTTGCAATGAATACAAATGAATTTGTACATGTTGTTTTCCATCTTGGTTTTGTCCCTCACCTGCCAATATGCCTCTAGGACAAGTTTTTCATATTTTTCTTCGCAATATATAGCAACATAGTTTTTTCGATTTTGTTTCATTGTACAATGGAAAATCCTAGATTTTCCATCATCGCTAGCAAACACCTACAAAACAAGAGTATGAAATATAAATTTAATATACAAAACCAAACATATGTGTGTATGAAGATTGCAGAACATTAAATGTCATTAAATGTTTTTGAAATAACAATGACTGCCATAGTATTAAGAATGTAAGTATGATGTAGAACACAAACCACTAAAGAATATGGTCGTGTGAGCAATGCATATATAAAATTGTTGCCATACCTTAAGACAAAAATTTTGAGAGTGGGAAGGATTGTGTCACATAAATCAAATCTTGTACGAAATATAACATTGATGGGTGTATTGAATCATAAATAAATTAGAGAGCATGCTAAAGTGTTTAGCAATAAGGCATAAAAACCATTGTAGAATAATAATAAGTTCGTAGAACATCGCCAAAAGAGCAATTCATATACAAAATAGTTGCCAAGAACTAAGACAGACGTATAGAGAGTGTGCACAACAATCTCACAAACTATACAAAATTGGACATTGATGTGTGTGTGTTGCCATAGAAACGAACTAAAGAGCATGTTATACACACAATTTTTAAAAAAAAATTGTAGGGATATTAATCTATTGTGCAAGTATGTACAAGTGATTGTAGCCAATAAATGTATCACCAAAAATATGCCTAGAACTATATAAGAAGAAATATGCAAAAAATTGTATTCTAAAAAATATCACCACTGGACTATCACAAGAAGCATACCACGAATTGTATTTCAAAAAAATCAACACTTGGTTATCACAAGAAATGTGTAAAAAATTGTATCCAATAAAATATCACCACTTAACTTTGATAAGAAATATGCAAAAAATTGTATTCCAAAAATTATCACTACTTGACTATTATAAGAAGTATCCAAAGAATTGTATTTAAAAAAATATCAGCACTTGGCTATCACAAGAAATGTGCGAAAAATTATATCCAATAAAATATTACCATTTAACTATCATAAGAAATATACAAAAAATTGTATACAAAAAAATATCACCACTTGACTATCACAAGAAGTATGCAAAGAATTGTATCCCAAAAAATATCAGTAGTTGACTATCACAAAGAATATGTAAAGAATTGTATCCCAAAAATATCAATACTGGACCGTCACAAGAAATATGCAAGGAAATATATCCCAAAAAATATCAACATTCGACTCTTATAAGAAATATGTAAAGAATTGTATCCCACAAAATATTAGTATCCCACAAAAGAATTGCAAAAAATTATATATCAAAAATATTAATATTTGGTTATCACAAAAAATATGCAAAGAATTATATCCCAAACAATATCAGCATTTGACTATTACAAGAAATATGCAAAGAATTGTATCTTAAAAAATATCAACACTTGACTATTACAAAAAATATGCAAACAATTGTATCCCAAAAATATCATCACTTGATTATCATAAGAAATATGTAAATAATTGTATCTAATAAAATATTGCCACTTAACTATCACAACAAATATACAAAGAATTATATACCAAAAAATATTATCATTTAACTATCACAAGAAATATGCAAAAAAATATATCCCCAAACATATCACCACTTGATTATTATAAAAAATATGCAAAAAATTATATTCCAAATATATCAGCACTTGATTATCACAAAAAATATGCAAATAATTCTATCCCAAAAAATGTCAATGTTTGAACATCACAAGAAATATGTAAAGAATTATATCCCACAAAATAACACTGCTTGACTATCACAAGAAATATACAAATAATTATATTCCAAAAAATATTACCACTTGACTATCACAAGAAATATGCAAAGTATTGTATCTCAAAAAATATCACCACTTAACTATCACAAGAAATATGCAAAGAATTGTATCCCAAAAAATATCAACATTCTACTATAACAAGGAATATGCAAAGAATTGTTCCCGAAAAGTATCAACACTTGACTATTACAAGAAACATGCAAAAAAATTGTATCCCAAAAATATCAACACTTGACTATAACAAGGAATGTACAAATAATTATATTCCAAAAAATATTAACATTTGACTATGACAAGAAATACGTAAAGTATTGTATTCCAAAAAATATCACGACTTGATTGTCACAAGAAACATGCAAAAAATTGTATCCTAAAAAATATCAATATTCAACCATAACAAGGAATATACAAAGAAATGTTTTCAAAAAATATCAACACTTGACTATTACAAGAAATATACAAAGAATTATATTTGTAGTATAGAATTTGATTACAATCAAACCCATGGAAACACTCATGGAAGACTTAAAAGGCAACTTGTATATTATCTAGGTATCTCATATAAGATTTTAAAAGAAAAATATGGGGTTATTCTACTTTATTTTGGAATAGGACTAACAATTGGTTTACGGGTAAGGGATTAAAACTATAAAAACCTCTTCATGTCAGTACATGCAATCGTGACAGTCTCTCACCTCACTTTAATTTCACAGGCAATCGTCTGGCAGTGAGTTCATTTTAATTGGACCAAATGCGGTGCACAAGCATAGGCACAACCATAGTCAATAATCTTGCAAAAGTAACCTATTTTTATCTTTTTACTGAAGCCAAAGGCACTTCGGCATAACATTAAGTAGCAATGCTAGGAGGGTACCCTTTGAGTACCCGCACATTTACCTCAACAAGAAGGAAAAAGCTTGCAAAGCAAGGGTGAATGAATGGATAATTAATCAAATATAGAAGCTTCAAAGAGGTATCAAAGAGGTTTCCAATGCGGGTGTCGGGAGACTTTTCCAAAAAGTGCAACTACCTTTTTGACCTCACCAACTTTCCCGTTGCTTTATAGCTATTTAGATTCGTTTAGATCATAATTTAGCCTAGATTAGAACCTTTACCACCACTTGGCATTAGTTTTGTCCTAGAAACCGACATAATTAATTCTAAGCATTGAAAGTAACTACCCAAATAAATTAAAAAAAGGCCTAAGTAAAACTCATACTTTGCTCTATTTTTACTCTTGAAAGAGCATCAAACCGGCACGCGCCGGTTTGATGCTCTTTTGAGAAGATCAATCCGGGCTTGCTACTTAATGTTATGGGCATAGTCCATACTCTTTCATTAATTAATTCCATTTAATATAACTTGAATATGCAGTACGGTAATTCTTTCAGGATAGTCAATCTTCTTTGATTAAGTCCAATCTTAATTATGCGGTCGAACAATAGTCTCTTACCTGGTCTTGGCCAAGGTAATTATAATACCCTGAATCACAACCATAGGTCATGCCACATATACAAGTCAATTTAGCCTCATATGATTCGTTACTTATTTAAGTCTCAATTATTTGCATTCATGTTAATATCATGTGAATTTATTTTATCTTAATTATTTAAACTTAATTTCTCCATGTTGTTGACAGATTGAGTACTAACAAATTCTCGGATTATTGTTGAGATATGGTTTCTCCGTGTTAAGTAATTCTTCTCTCTTGGGTCATTTATTATCACGACTTACCATGGACTGTCGAATCCTTTCAGCAACCACCAAGACGCTTCCCATCCTCTCCAAACAATTGTCTTACCAAATTACCCTTTCACATTCCCTGAAAGGTTAGCACAATTGAAATGCAACTGTTCATCACCAATACGACTATAGTCCTCAAATTCAACTCTGTAATCATTCAATTCTCACATGTACCATGAGGAATCTCACCTCACGGTTTGTACGACTAAATTTACAATTTAATTTCCATCTCAAAAATTGCGGGTTACGCTCTATAATTCAATGACATTATCACTGATTGCGGGCAAATATTAATCCATGGCCTCGCACATGAGTATTTCACTCATTTGCACATTATATAAACTGTATTGGATGATTAGGATTTTGAGTCATTCGCAACCAAGTAATCAGCAGAATATAATATCGGGAATATATTAATCAGAGCTTTGATTTACCACCAGAACTCTCTCAGAGCATAATCACCCTTCCCATCCGGATTTGTAGTAATAATTTAAAAATGTACTTCATTCGAATAGAAGCCCAAATTCTTTTGGACTTTAAACCTCATTGTGAGCCCAAAAGGGTGCCCACATTTAGTCTTAGACCCTTGAAACGTTAGTTGATGCACTTTGAAGTAGCATGTTACTTCACAAAAATATAAAAAGAGTGAAATGTTAGTCTTAGAAGTACCATGTTGTAAGAGGCTAGGATGTGAGTTGTTATTGTGTTTTTACCTTCGGAAGGATTTGAGTGAATGAGGATAGGTAAGGAGAACTTGGATTGAGTAGTTAGTGAGTAGGCTAGTACAAATGGATGGAGACAACCAAAGTGACTCAAGAGGCAAGTGCATTCGAATTGGGATGAATGGAGGATCACATGGAGCGCACAAGTGGACCACCTCATCATGGCCACTTAATGGGGAAGGTCCAAGGAAGAATGCAAGGTGGAGGATAAGCAAATTCTCAAAGCACCAATCAAATCACGAGTTAAGCATCGTGGTTTGAATTAAGTGGTGAGCAACGATTTGGGAAAGTAAGGGGAGAAAGTTATGGCGGCGGAAAGCGAAGGAGGCTAAGTTTGGGTTGAAGCATCCCAAGTTTGGTAAAGTGTGGTAGGTAGAAAGCTAAGGCTAGTTAAATGTTCGAATTAGGATCCTTGTTGATCATTTGAGGGAGGAAGGCTTAGAAGATAGGATTGGCGCCTACTAAGTAGGAGGAAATCTCAAGGGCTTATCGTGAGCCTTGAGGGTGCTCACCCCCTCAAGCTTACTATATAATCCCTCATTCTTCCCTCACTCATCCTCTCTTTCCTTTGTGCTCCAAGGCACCCCACGAGTTATAAGTGTGGGTGTGGGAAGCCATATTGGAGCACATGTGTGTGCTTAGTTTTTAGTTTGAGAGCCAAGGCTTGTTAGCCTTGAAGAGGGCTTGACCTCTTGGTAGAATTAGTGTTGACGTGAAGGATTTTAAAGTTAATTCATGATTCCAATTTGTGGTACTTGAAGTTCATGTTTTGAATACATGTGGTTGCAAGTTCCATGTTTAAGAGTTGAGCACTTGAGGTTGTGATGAGTGCAAAAATATACTTGTGTGGATTAGTTAGTCTTAGTGAAGTTAGGAAATTCTCTCTCCCCCTCTCCTCTCTAGGATTTTAGGATTTTAGGATTAGAGAAGAATTGTGTGATTAGAAAGGGGTTGTTAGTAGAATTAGGAAAATTAGGTAGGAAGATTAGTTAAGGGCTTGAATAATTAGTGAGGTAGTTGGGGATTACAACTACAAAGTTGTGGGTTCATGAAGGAGCTGGGTTTATGAAGGAGCTGGGTTTGTTTAGTTAGAAGCTAAGGAGCTGGGTTTATGAAGGAGCTGGGTTTATTTAGTTAGAAGCTAAGGAGTTGGGTTCATGAAGGAGTTGGGTTTATGAAGGAGCTAGTTAAATCCAAGACCACTTGAAGGGTGAACCTTGCACTATGGACTCATCCAAGTCCAAATCCAATACCGCGGAGGAATGTGAGCCCAAACCCACTACTCGGACTACGGACGCTTAAGGGTGGGGGGTTTGGCCTCACATAATTGGTGCGTCCGCCGGGAGCGAAGCGGAAGGTAGTTACAAGACTTGGAGGCGACTAGGAGACTTGGAGGCAACTAGGAAAAATTGGAGACACAAACTTGAGAGAAGGGAAGGAGCACCCGAAACTCGGTAAGTATTCTCTCTTTGGGTTACATTTGAATTCATTGTATTTCAACTATTCCTTGGAATGAATTGCATTGTCAATTACGCAAATTCATTTTTGAGGAAGGAGCGCGGCAAAGGTACGTCCTCAACCTTTTTGGGGATTTGCTAAGAACTTAAAAGGAACCTATAACCGAGTAGCTCATTAAAACATTAGAGGGTAAATTCACCTTAGGACATTGAACTTTGACACTCACCTCGGGGTGAGTCTCAAAGTTTTGGGAGTTGTCATTTCATGCTCTAGATTAAATTAATATTTCACAAAGTTTATGGTGTTGTTACATTGAGTCACGATTGAGGGGAGTGCTAACTCACAGGGGGATGCGATTGCTCAAGGTATGTTTATTTCTTCAAAGTGAACTCATTAACTAATTAAGGAATGCCTTTTGTACTCGTGATTGTTGTTATCCGTTGTAGAGGGTAATTCCCGAATTGTGGATGGTGTGAGAAGTTGAAGGGTGAAGCCTCGACTTTTAACATAATCTACTCGGAAGGTCACCCCCTCACAATCGGTATTGTGGTGAGTGTTAATTTGCGGGAAGGTGCGGAGGTGATGCTCCGACTTAACCAAAAAATTAACATGAACATGCCTATCCCCTATTGGGATTCTTTCACCTAAGTGGGCTTGCAGGTTCTTTTCCTCACCTCCTAAAAAAATTATAACCACACCAAGACAAGTGAAAATATTAAGAGGGGAATTGCTAGGATTATGTGTGGTCAAGTGAGGGTCGATCGATTCTTATGGAATGCAAGGTAGGACTCGCTCACAAAAACCAAGTTTGATAGTAGGACTAGAGAAATCTACTCGAAAGAGGCGGTCCTCTAAAATCAGTGATAGATTAGAACAAGATAATGTTAGAATAGAGAGTTGTTTGAACGTCGAACCTAGGACTAGGTCAATTCTAGACACCTTAGAACTTGGAGCTCAACTTGAAGAGGAGATCACTCCCTCCAAATTGAGTGGTGAAACTTCTTCGGAAAATTACACACTTAGAGAAGAATTCCCGGTAGAAGTTGATAGGGGATTGTTGAATAGTTCACCGGTCACCATGGCCGAGGAACGGGGGATGGATCCACCACCCATACCCCCAATTCCGCCCATACCTCCTATACCTCCAATAGACCCATTGGTTAGGCCAAGAGGCCTACCAATTGTGGTTCCACAAAATTTAGCGGCGATGGATATGCCATCTCATCTCCCTAAATTTTATGGGACCAAGGATGAGGACCCCTCTCGGCACATGGAACGGTATATCGAACGGTTGGCTAGCTTCCTCATAACCGACCCGGGTTATTGGTTAGTGTGGTTTCCTACCACTCTAGAGGGGGAAGCCTATGAATGGTATCGGGATCATGCCGAGGGACATTTTAGGGGATGGGAACAATTACAAAGGGAGTTTCTTAACGAATTTAGGCCGGAAGTGGGTCAAAGTACCGCATTAAGGGCATTGTCGTCATTGAAGCAAGGAAGGGAGGAAGAAATTTCGGCTTACATTAGGAGGTTTGATTTAGTGTGCACTAGATTTGTGGGTACCATGCTCAACGACGACACGCTAAAGCAATTTTTCATTCAAGGGTTTTTTAAGTCCGGAACTATTAGGGGTGTTCTAGAAAGGAATCCCTTGACCTTGGCGGATGCCAAGCGTGCGGCTAGAGATATTGAAAACTTGGATAAAGATCACGAAAGGCTATGGAGAAGGGAGGATGAATTGATCCCACAATTCATCCCCATACGCCCTAGGGTGGTAGCGGTAGAACCCGCTAAGTATGAGAACCAAATTCCATATGCCATTGTGGACACCGGCCCCCGACCTTTAGCGGTTAGGGAACCGGCACCTCTTTTGGCACTACCGGCCCCTAGAACGGATCCACGCTTGGAGGAGGTTGAGAGAAGACTAGGTGCTAGCCAACTAGGATTCCAAGAGGCTATGATAAAACAAATGCAAAGCCTCACGGATCAAATGTCATTAATGATCCGGAGTCAACAACCGGGGCCTCCACCCCCGGTTGAGTCGGGTAGGCATTCTTCCGGATTATGGTGTGTCCAATGTGGCCAACCGGGCCACACGCGTCAATTTTGTAGAAGTGGACAAAACCGTGACCAAAGAGGAAACGGTAACCCACCTCAACAAAATCAACGAGGTCAAGCGCCACCTCACTATGGAAATGGAAGCAATAGAGGACCACAACCTAGAGGGCAAGGTGGCCAAAATTTAGAGAAGAAGGAATTTCATCCCTTTTGTGGAAGGTGGCACGCTCAAGGACAATGTTGGTCCGAAGGTCAAGAGTTTAATTGTAGCAATTGTGGAGGAAGTCATCCCTCGGATACGTGTCGCCAACCGGACAAAATAATTAATGTCCCTTACCCGGTGGCTAATCCACAACAACAAGCAAGGGATAATATGCGAGGTGCTAGGCCACACGGAGTACCGGCCAATGAACTTAGGCCACCTAACTTATACTATGACCATAGTAATGCTAGGCAAACTTTTCATCCACCGGCGGGCTTGCAAACTACAACCGGTTACATTCTAATACAAAATAGACAAGGAGTTCCACCTAATGGTAGTAACGGGAGACAAGCGCCTCCAACGGATCCGGGACCATCTAACTCCCAAGATGTTAGGTTCATGGATGGAGTGTTGGAGGCCACATGTGATGACATGCTTCCTCTCCCAACGAGAATTGGAGAGGAGCAAAGTCAATGGCCTCCTCACACCAATGCTATTACATATGAGTTAGTGAAGGGTAAGGGTGTGGTTGAAGAAGCACCTGCACTAGCGGTAACTACTAGGGCTAGGAGAGGGGATGCCCCGTTGGAGGTAGGAATAGGAGAGCAAGGAAATTACTCTTCGGATGAAGAGATTAATCTCTCCGAGTTGGATAGGGTAGCTAGAAGAGCTACTAAGGATGTGGAGAGGGAAAATATAATTTTACAAGATAGGGAGAGGACTAATGCGGTACATGACTTGGATAATAGCGATGTGGGTGAATGGGAAGGACCGGGGGTTCCCGTAGACGAATTCGACGTAGTGGGTAATTCTAAGGTGGAAAGATCTACCGGGTACGACTTGTGGGCGGACCTTAGTACACTCAAGGCGGATATTACTTTCGGCCAACTATTGGAAATTTCACCCACGGCAAGGAAAACATTAAAGGAGGGAATGCCGGTACACAAGAGGATGAGGAAGGTGAAAGCTAAAATAGCCGCTAGGATCCAATCACAAGGTGGAAGAGACGTGAAAGCTATAGAAATAGAAGTTGTTATAGTAGATAAGGTGGTTCCTAATGTGCTAGTCGACGGAGGGAGTAGTCTAAATATACTACCGGAGGATACTATGAAAAAATTGGGACTTGGACTCACGGGGCCTTCACCTTTGGTCATAAATATGGCAAATCAAAGTTCGACTACGCCTTTGGGGATGATCAAGGATTGTAGAATGACTACGGGAGGTGAGGAGTACTTGGTCACCTTCCATGTCATTAAGACGCACTCCAACAAGGACACCTTCCCCATTTTGCTAGGTAGGCCTTGGTTGCGGATGGCGAATGCTATGGTCAATTGGGGTGGACCTAAACCATCCATCACTTATGGTCCGGAGGGTAATAGGGTCATAGTGTCCATTGGTTCATTAGAAGGATGGATGAAGAAGGAGATGTATTTGCCATTGGAGAAGGAAATTGATGACTTAAACGAGAATGAGATTGGCAAGGCATTGGTGGGAGTCGTCCATCCCGAAGGTCAAAGGGTTGTTATAGATTCGGGCTCGGGAAGTCTAGGTCCTAATTTTTACAATTATGGGGATAATGGGGATTATGCCCAATGGCTAAGGGAGTACCCCGAGTCCGAGGTTGATGTAATGGTTACATTTCACCAAGTAGGCTTAGGGAGTGAATTTCCTAGTGTTAGTTTAGGAGAGGGCTCATTGTTGGAGCCATGTGAGGTGCTCACCGAGGAAGAGTGGGTTAGCGGTGGGTTAACACCTTGGGTAGATGACGTGGAAGAGGGTGAGGTTAGTTTAATTCATGTAGATGGGACTCAAGAGGAGGATGTGATTATTGAGTCATCGAAATTGGAGGAGCCTTTACATTTCAAGACCACGTCTACGGGGATAGTTGTAGGTCAAGATGTGAAAGATTACCCCAATGTGCCTTCCGATTGGTATCGGAACAAAGAGGAACAAGCACATGTGTCGGAAGCGGATTGGCGGTACGTGGATGTGAAATTAAAGAATGGAAAAACCCGACAAATGAAGATGGGTTCCAAATTGGGGGAGAAAGAGGTTAGGGAGTATAGCAATTTGGTGGATGAGTTTAGTGATACTTTTGCATGGTCCTACGATGAGCTTAAGGGAATTCCTAGGGAAATGGTAGAGCACCGGATTCCTTTAATTCCGGGGGCGAGGCCAATTAGACAAAAGGAGAGGAGGATGAATCCTCAATTGCAATTGTTGGTGAAAGCGGAATTGGAAAGGTTATTGAAGGCCGGGTTTATCAAGCCGGTGGAAATCACGGATTGGGTTTCTCCTATGGTCTTAGTAAAGAAAAAAAATGGGAAATTAAGGGTTTGTGTCGACTATAGGAAATTGAATTCGTGCACACAAAAGGATCATTTCCCCTTACCTTTTATCACCTTGTTGCTTGAGGAGGTTGGAGGTCATTCGCGATATACCTTTATGGATGGGTATGCGGGTTATAATCAAATTTCCATAGCCCTCCAAGATATCCATAAAACGGCTTTTACTACACCTTGGGGTACTTTTGTGTGGGTAGTGATGCCATTTGGGTTATGTAATGCCCCGGCTACTTTCCAACGATTAGTAATGTATATCTTCACCGACTTGTTGTTCAAATCCATGACCGTCTTTGTGGACGATTTTAGCACACAAAGTAATGTGGACGATCACCTACATTGTGTTAGGGAGGCATTGGTTAGGTGTAGGAAGATGAGGTTAGCATTGAACCCGGATAAGACATTTTTGGGAGTGAATAAGGGAGTGTTGTTGGGTTATGTTGTTAGTGAGAAAGGTAGAGAACCCGATCCGGATAAGATTGCGGCCATAAGCGACTTGGCAACTCCAACCAATTCCAAGGGGATCTCTAAGTTGTTAGGACATGTGGGATGGTACCGGGAACTTATTCCTAATTTTTCAAAGATAGCGGTGCCCATTACCCATTTGCTCAAAAAGGATGTCAAATTCGAGTGGACAGATGCTTGTCAAAAAGCCTTTGAGGAATTGCGGGATAGGTTGAGCACCTATCCGGTGTTGATACCACCCAATTGGGGTAAACCTTTTCACGTCTATTGTGATGCTAGTAATGTGGCAATAGGGAGTGCGCTTTGTCAAGCAACGGGAGAAAAAGAGAAGGATCAACCTATAGCTTATGCGAGTAAGCAATTGACCCCCGCCGAAAGAAACTACTCTACAACGGAGAGGGAGTGCCTAGCCATGGTGTTTTCCGTTAAAAAGTTTAGGCATTACCTCATGTGCAACCCGGTTGTATTTTTTGTTGACCACATGGCTATCAAGTATCTAGTTAACAAGGCGGAGTTAAGTGGTAGGTTAGCTAGGTGGGTTTTGTTATTAGAAGAATTCGACTACACGGTGGAATATAAACCGGGTCGTATGCATTTACAAGCGGACCACTTGTCTAGGTTGTCGGAGGAGATAGGAAAAAATCCGGTAAATGATATGTTAGTAGATGATAGCCTCTTTGTGGTCACTTCTACACCGGAGTGGTATGCGGGCATAGTGGAATTTCTAACAACCCACAAGTTGCCCAAAGAGTGGACAAAAGAAGAGAGAAGGAAGGTGAGGGTAAATAGTAGGCAATTTGTTGTAGTGGGCCATAGGTTGTTTAGAAGGGGGTCCGATGGTATTTTACGACGATGCGTGTCAAAAACGGAGGTTGAAGCGATTTTAATCGCTTGCCACGATAGCGCTTGCGGCGGTCACTTCTCGGGTCAACTCACCGGGCAAAAAATACTTAGAGCGGGCTACTTTTGGCCTACACTATTTAAGGACGCCCATGACTATGTAAGGAAATGCGACGCTTGCCAACGGTATGCCCGAAACGACCTTAGAATGGAGATGCCTTTACATGTATCATTACCCTTAATTCCTTTCGAAAAATGGGGCATCGACTATGTGGGTGAGGTCCATCCCCAATCTTCAAAAGGAATGAAATATATTGTGGTGGCAACCGAGTACCTCACCAAGTGGGCGGAAGCCAAAGCGGTGAAGACCGACACGGCGGAACACGCGGCAACATTTATGTACGAAAACATAATTTCGCGGTTCGGGGTGCCGAAGATCCTAGTAAGCGATAGGGGTACTCACTTTTTGAATGACTTGATTCGAGAGATGACAGAGAAATTTAAAATTGATCACCGGAAGACTACTCCCTACCACCCACAAACCAATGGACAAACGGAAAGGGTTAACGGAATTTTGGTGAGTATACTACGCAAGACGGTTATAGACTCGAAGCGGGATTGGGATACGAAACTAACGGCGGCACTTTGGGCATACCGTACAACCTATAAGGTAACTACGCGTGCTACACCATTTTCCTTAGTCTATGGTCTTGAAGCGACACTACCAATCGAATATGAAGTCGAGTCACTTAGGGTGGCCGTGAGTACGAGACTTACCGAAAGTCAATCCTTACGAAATCGACTAACCGATTTGGAAGCACTTGACGAAGGGAGGAGAATGGCGGCTCAACATATTGAGGCAATCCAAAGAAGGAGAAAGATTACTTTCGACAAACGACATGAGAGAAGGGCCCTAACACCGGGAATGATGGTCATGATTCAAGACGCACGAAAACTTGAATTTCCGGCGAAATTCGATGCGGTATGGTTAGGACCTTACCTTGTCTATGAGGTCTTTCCTAATAATTCAATTCAATTGGAAACGTTGAATGGTGAGCTCTTTCCTACCCGTACATCGGGAAGTAGATGTAAGGAGTACCGAGCTTGACTAGGCAACTTACCCTTGGAGCAAGAGATGTTTGGATTCATCCCCCGATGGTCGCCAATTATGTGAGCCCAAAAGGGTGCCCACATTTAGTCTTAGACCCTTGAAAAGTTAGTTGATGCACTTTGAAGTAGCATGTTACTTCACAAAAATATAAAAAGAGTGAAATGTTAGTCTTAGAAGTACCATGTTGTAAGAGGCTAGGATGTGAGTTGTTATTGTGTTTTTACCTTCGGAAGGATTTGAGTGAATGAGGATAGGTAAGGAGAACTTGGATTGAGTAGTTAGTGAGTAGGCTAGTACAAATGGATGGAGACAACCAAAGTGACTCAAGAGGCAAGTGCATTCGAATTGGGATGAATGGAGGATCACATGGAGCGCACAAGTGGACCACCTCATCATGGCCACTTAATGGGGAAGGTCCAAGGAAGAATGCAAGGTGGAGGATAAGCAAATTCTCAAAGCACCAATCAAATCACGAGTTAAGCATCGTGGTTTGAATTAAGTGGTGAGCAACGATTTGGGAAAGTAAGGGGAGAAAGTTATGGCGGCGGAAAGCGAAGGAGGCTAAGTTTGGGTTGAAGCATCCCAAGTTTGGTAAAGTGTGGTAGGTAGAAAGCCAAGGCTAGTTAAATGTTCGAATTAGGATCCTTGTTGATCATTTGAGGGAGGAAGGCTTAGAAGATAGGATTGGCGCCTACTAAGTAGGAGGAAATCTCAAGGGCTTATCGTGAGCCTTGAGGGTGCTCACCCCCTCAAGCTTACTATATAATCCCTCATTCTTCCCTCACTCATCCTCTCTTTCCTTTGTGCTCCAAGGCACCCCACGAGTTATAAGTGTGGGTGTGGGAAGCCATATTGGAGCACATGTGTGTGCTTAGTTTTTAGTTTGAGAGCCAAGGCTTGTTAGCCTTGAAGAGGGCTTGACCTCTTGGTAGAATTAGTGTTGACGTGGAGGATTTTAAAGTTAATTCATGATTCCAATTTGTGGTACTTAAAGTTCATGTTTTGAATACACGTGGTTGCAAGTTCCATGTTTAAGAGTTGAGCACTTGATGTTGTGATGAGTGCAAAAATATACTTGTGTGGATTAGTTAGTCTTAGTGAAGTTAGGAAATTCTCTCTCCCCCTCTCCTCTCTAGGATTTTAGGATTTTAGGATTAGAGAAGAATTGTGTGATTAGAAAGGGGTTGTTAGTAGAATTAGGAAAATTAGGTAGGAAGATTAGTTAAGGGCTTGAATAATTAGTGAGGTAGTTGGGGATTACAACTACAAAGTTGTGGGTTCATGAAGGAGCTGGGTTTATAAAGGAGCTGGGTTTGTTTAGTTAGAAGCTAAGAAGCTGGGTTTATGAAGGAGCTGGGTTTATGAAGGAGCTGGGTTTATAAAGGAGCTGGGTTTGTTTAGTTAGAAAGTAAAGAGCTGGGTTTATGAAGGAGCTGGGTTTGTTTAGTTAGAAGCTAAGGAGCTGGGTTCATGAAGGAGCTGGGTTTATAAAGGAGCTGGGTTTATTTAGTTAGAAGCTAAGGAGTTGGGTTCATGAAGGAGTTGGGTTTATGAAGGAGCTAGGTTTATGTAATTAGAAAGTAAAGAGATGGGTTCATGAAGGAGCTTAGTAGATAGCCTACTTAATTAGCTCATAGACAAGTAGTTAGTTACATTATGCTAGTTAGTGTTATGTGTGGCTTTCACAAGTAAATGTATTTGAGATTGACTATAGAGAATAGTGTTTTTTAACACTTGCATCCTCTCTTTAAAAATAAACCACGTGCACAAATTAATGGAGAATGTGGAGCACTCTCGCGATGGCAAGACAAAGGAAGCAAAGACCAAAGGTGCGAGGGAGAGATTGACATAAGTCACATAAGTATTTCTTAATACTTAAAGGCTTATGTACGGTATGGAGACACCAATTAAATCCAAGACCACTTGAAGGGTGAACCTTGCACTATGGACTCATCCAAGTCCAAATCCAATACCGCGGAGGAATGTGAGCCCAAACCCACTACTCGGACTACGGACGCTTAAGGGTGGGGGGTTTGGCCTCACATAATGATAGAAATAATCTGGATTTTCGTATGTCCACATCCTCACACTCGTGGCATTATGTGGATGCTTCTCCCAAAGCTCTTTGACAAGCTTATTAGCTATGTTGCACACATTTGCTGGCATAATAAAAGTGTATCTGGTCGCGGGTAAGTTATTCAGGGCATCTTACATGACCACAACCTTGTGTTCTGCCATAACCTGAGCCAACGACTTCCTAGATCTAAGTGTGTCAGCTATCCATTTCTTTGTAGCCGTGGACAAACGACCCAATAAGCCATCCCGCTGCCTTCCAAACTCAGTATCATGACAGGGTTTGCCGTCTTTGTTAGTATGTGTCATGCAATAAAATTGAATTGTACAAAAAAATTCATCTAGAGAATAGGAGGATCATTGCAAATTTACTAGATGTCCTTCATGTGGTCCTTGTCCAGGTCTATGAACAGGCATGCCTCCAAATTTTGAAATATGTGCTTCATCCCCTGTCCCAAGATCCATTGCATATGCTTTGTAGTCATTGTGTCCATAACATGTTGATCGCTTCTGTGGAAGTTGAGGGTTGCCATTAAAACTCTATACTCTTAAATTGTTTCCATCTTTTGGATCTATTGCATTCTTTGGAGCAGCGCCTTGTCCTACGCCATCAAACCCAAGATCTAGTGCGTGAGTGTCGTGCACCTCTCCATGAGGAGTGCCTGCAACACCATGAGCACAAAGGGACCCCGGAATGACACCTAGGACTTGTGGCGCTATGAGTGGTTGTGCCTAAGTGATCCTAGTGTGGGTGAGGGTCCCGAGCGTCGAGAACGCCTCCCACCCACGAAGACCAGAAGTCACAAAGGTAAGGCCATTAGCTACAAGTAGCTTATGGTGAGAGGATTCTAGAATGCTAAAGAAAACCTCAATCGGAGGTGTGAGCTAGAAGATATGGCAATTTGAGTGGGGCATTGTCCCGGGACAGCCCTGTGACTGCAGTGACTGCAATAACTTCAAACAGCCATAACTTCCTCAATACTTGCCCAAATGGGGCAAGTGAGTAGTCCATTGGCATCTAAGCAAAACTTAGATGACGATGGAGTGGTTAGTTGATACCATCAGAGTTGACAAGAAGAAGTTATGGCAGTCTGAAGCTGCGGGGGGCTTCTAGCCCCAACGGCTAAGAGAAAATGTTTACTTGGCCCCACACTACTAGAAAAATAGAGTCCAAATTAACAAAATATTAACAATTTTTTGTTAATTTGGACACTGTAACGTCCATTTTTACAAATTTTTGTTAATTGTACCCAAATTAACAAAAATTTGTCATTCTTTTTTGTTGATTTGGATAGTGCAATTACCATATCGGGAATCTTTTTGAATCTTTTGATAAAATTTTGAATTATTAAAAATATTTATAAACCTTTAAAAATCTTCAATATACAATGTAGATTTAAGAATAAGTACACAATTCTGTGCTTATTAAAGTCAGCAGACTTCAGAGGCGATTCAGACCTAGTAAAAAAAAAATTTTGGAAAAACTTCTAACTAGAAAAAGTTGAAAAATTTGATTTGTCAACTTTTTCTAGTTAAAATTTTTCCCAAATTTTTTTTTACTAGGTCTGAATCGCCTCTGAAATCTGCTGACTTTTAAAAAAGTCAGCAGACTTCAGAGGCGATTCAGACCTAGTAAAAAACATTTTTTGGAAAAACTTCTAACTAGAAAAAGTTGACAAATCAAATTTGTCAACTTTTTCTAGTTAGAAGTTTTTCCAAAATTTTTTTTTACTAGGTCTGAATCGCCTCTGAAGTCTGCTGATTTTTTTTTTAAAAAGGAAGAAACCCAAAAAGCTAGTTAAGTAGATTCTAAATTCCATATATATCACTTGTGAGTGGTTGGTGCGTTGGCAAGAGCGTTGGCCTCTAACCACAAGGTCTCCGGTTCGAACCCGGAAGGCCTCACTTTCTGTATGGCCATTGTGACGTGGCAAACGGGTGTCCCCCCACGTGGCAGTTGGATTGTTGGACATGTGGCACTGCCCTAGATGATGAAATCAACATTTTTTTGTTAAAAAATGAAACACTGTTTTGTTAAACTTTGACACTTTTTTGTTAAAAAATTAACAGTTTTGTGTTAAAAAATACCCAAATTAACACGTCCTAATCAACAAAAAAAATCAACACTTTTGTGTTGAATTTTGTTAAATTGGTCACTGTTTTTTTCTACTAGTGCCAACTCTAGGTAGAGAGACAAAAAATTTCTTGACGGTGACATATGGGTCCTGCCTAGAGTCCTAGAGGCTTATATGGTTGAGGCGGGTTTCCCAACCGATCCCCCCGGAACATAGTTGGCGACTATGCTTCGGGTAGTTGTAGTGTTGCTTTGGCAACACAATGATCAACTCAAGAGTGGATTTCCATGGATGGAAATTCACATCTAACCATTTGTTACCTATTAACGAAAGAGTCCCGAATACATGTGTAGGAGGGCTTGGTGATCAAGTCATGAGCTTGGAGGTCCGCGGTATGGGAAGCTAACCGTGCACATGTGTGGGATGTATAGGTTAGCGCTCGTGATACTTGCTAGAGTTGGAAAGCGGACAACATAAATGAAGAAAAACTAGCAAGGGTTGCGACAATATGCTTGGCCACATGCTCTGAAATTGTTTCCCTCTCTTGGATCCATTATATTCCTTGGAGCAGCGCCCTGTCCTACGCCATCAAACCCAAGATCTAGTGTATATGCTTGGCCACATATTCTGAAATTATTTTCCTCTTTTGGATGCATTGCATTCTTTGGAGCAGCGCCCTGTCCTACGTCATCAAACCCAAGATCTAGTGCATATGCCTACCCACATGCTCTGAAATTGTTTCCCTCTCTTGGATCCATTGTATCCTTGGAGTAGCGCCTTGTCCTACACCCCCAGACCCAAGATCCAGTCCATGTGCTTCGCCGCCGCCATGAAATTGTTTTCCTCTCTTGGATCCATTGCATTCTTTGAAGCAACGCCCTGTCCTACGCTTTCAAATCCAAGATCTCACTATAAGAAAACTGCGTTTTTTGATGATGTTTTTGAAATTTTAGGCGACATCCAATAGAACATGCAGATGTTACAGTGGACGTCATTATTGACATTTGGATGTTCTATTGGATGTCGCCTAAAATCGTTTGCGTTGTCCAAAAACGTCATCAATAACGCAGTTTTCATCATCAAAAACGCAGTTTTTTTATAGTGTCTAGTGCATATGTTTGGCCACCGCCATGTCCTTGACAACCACGCCAAAGCTCCTCGCTTCGTTGCAACGGCTGTGAGCAAAGCAAAACCAAAAAAATTCAAAAGGAGGGCGAGGCGCTAGTGGAGGTGGAGGGTGGCCAGGTGGAGGGCGGGGTGGGAAGGGCCAGGCTGGAGGCCGGGCGAGGGTTATGCTAGGGTCGGGGGCCCGAGGCTCTAGCTTTTTCGATGTTGCCCCTGCCCGCCACCCTGACAAGTGCAACGCTCGTCGGGGGTATTTAAAGAGACCCCCCCAATCTAACTGAAAGATAGAAATGGGCATGCAGCCAATTACAGTATATTATATACACAAGAAAGTTATGTTTTTTTAAAGACTAAAGGCGATGGCCGCCCCAAGTTACCCTTTGGAAGCACTGCCCGGGAAGAACCGGCGGTTAGTTACAGATGAACCGGTTGAGTTTGAGAAATAACCGGTTGAAGTTCAAGACCTCAAGAGAATTACCGATCATTTTAGAGGAATCTATAAAATATACCTCAAATGAATAAAGCAAAATTGGAAGATGTCAACATGTAACCGGCTGGATTTAGAATCACTAGGATCTTGACCGATTGTGCCCAAAAACTTCATGGGCACTGTTTGGAAGGCTACACTGCACAACAAAGACTCCTAATTATTCTAATAAAATCAAATTGGAATAAGTCGCCCTCAACCTAGTGGGGGCTTTAAAAAAAATTCAATGCCTTCATCCACGATGGATGATTTTACTTAGACATCACAAATCCCAAGCCCATGTGATCCCATGAAAACTCGGAGCATCACAATTGGCCTGATGTGGTTACATTGTGCTTGAGTGTCCCTCAAGAACAACAACTTTGGGTACAATTATTTCAAAGGAAGGCTACACTGGCCAATTTTCTCTTTGTTATTTAGAGTATTTGATTTCTATTTGTTAAAAAACCAAGAAGCTAGGTCGAATCCTTACTATTTGATGGTATCTGAATCAAGCATTATGTCACAAAATCCCTAACTAGCCGTAAACACAGCAGTGGCAAGAGGTAAGCTTTGATCAAGTTCCAATGCATCAACACTGAGCTAGTGGCTAGTCGAGCACATGAAATACCTCATCATTGCTTGCATCGGATCTAAATTGTCCAAGTTCATCTATTTGCTGTGAACAAGGGACTTGCACAAAAACGTTGCCTTCGGTGCGCCGGTTGAGCAAATACAAGCTCGCAAAGGCCAAGAAAGCTGCGCCCCCGCCGGACTGGGCGAGATTTAGCCTCCGAAACACGTCCCACTTTGGAGATGACATTTTGGCGAGCGGCTTGGGCTTACACCCAGACTTCATGATTCCCACCAAATCGCGCCCCGACGGGATGCGATTGGACGGGCTACGCCAACTCAACATGGGCCACATCAACGTCCGATACCACCAAGATTACTTCAGCCCCAAATCGAGCCGAGCGTCCATGTACGAGTACAACAATTTCAACAGCATGTCCGAACAAGGAGCGGCGGAGTCCCCAAAGTTCTCCGTCCCGCAAGGGTGGAAGCGGTCCTCGAGCTTGACGCCCGTGAAGGTGCGGCCGGAGCGTGGGTGTGAGCCGAAGGTGAGTTTGAAGTCCGCTACGTTGTCGGGTGGCGGTGTCGCGGAGTTCGATCCGCGCGGATCGAGGGTGAACAAAAACGGGTTCTTCACCGTGGAGCAAGGCATTGGGACCGCGCGGGGCGCATCGCCGACGTACAAGGCAAGTGCAAGTTTGGATCTAGAAGATCATGAGTTTCCATTTCATCTAGGACACATCTCTCTCTATGTGTGTGTGTATATATATATACGGGATTGTTAAATTGATCACACACTTGCAAAGCTCTGCGTAGCTATGTCGGGAAGAACCCGCGGTTAGTTGCACATGAACCGGTTGAGTTTGAGAAATAACCAGTTGAAGGTCAAAACTTCAGGAAATTTACCGATCATTTTAGAGGAATCTATAGAATATACCTCAAATGAATACAGCAAAACCGGAAGATGTCAACATGTGACCGGTTGGATTTAGAATCACTCGGATCTTGACCGACTATGCCCAAAACTTCCCGGGCACTGCTACGTAGATAGCAACAAAAGAGGAAGCAAAGTTGAAATGTAAAGAGAGAGGAAGCAGAGCTGATATTTTGCTCCTCTTCATGTGTGCTTTTAGGAGTCAAATTTTGACAAGTCATATGACCACGAGATGTCTCTCCGTGGTCATTTAAACAACCTGCATGGTTGCTTTAACAATCTCCTATGTACATACATACATAGATATGTAGTTTCCACGTGAGATTCAAGTGTGTCATGACAAATGTAGGAATGACACGTGGCGAACCTGAGAGAAAATCATCATGTTGAAGAGGAATACTTGAATGAACGGCATGGAGTTCATCACATCTATGTAAACTCATCCATCATGGATGTCGGGGCTCTAATAATAACAAGACCCCCATAGGTTGAGGGCCGGAACATTCCATTTGGATTCCACTAGGTTGATTTGGGGTCTTTGATGCCATTTCAAGGGTCACATGATCCAACAACATCTTTTTTTATGGTTATAGAATACCTTGCTGCAAATTCACCTTCTTGATGGATGAGTTTATGTACAATGATAACTTAGATGCAATTAGATTGCCTCACAAATAGGTTCCCTCTTTACCCATATGAATTACCGTGAGTGAAAATCACATCACAAAAATTATGATCTTCTCTATTAACATGTATGGCAACCACACTAAATTGACCTTTCATGTGTTATGTTACGTGGTAACATGTATTCAAAATAGTGTTGATGTCGATAAATCAATGTGGGACAACCTAATTGAACATATCAGTGTAGACACCACGACTTATTGACCATAGTGACAAGGTATGGTCATATGGTGTTTGCATAAACTCGTCCATTGTAGCACGAACTATTTCAAACATGAGAATGACTGTTTTAGATGAATTGCTTTTGGAAATTGCATCAGAGACCTTAAATTAGACCTTAGTATAGTGGAGTCTAGTTGAACCAACCCTCAATTTGTCGGGGACTTGTTTATATTAAAGTCCCACTTCAAGTACATGAGACCTAGGCAACTCATCTTGCGTCAGTGAAAATTGTAATGCATTAGTGAAAATTTTATATTTCTACCACTATAGTAGATTGCCTCTTTACCCATGCGAATTATCGTGGGTAAAAATCACATCACAAAAAGTTACGATTTTCTCTATTAGCATGTATGGCAACCATAATAAATTGACCTTTCATGTATTATGTTATGTGGTAACATGTATTCAAAATAGTGTTGAATGTCAATAAATCAACGTGGGGCAACCTAATTGGACATATCAGTGTAGACACCACGACTTATTAACCATAGTGACAAGGTATGGTCTTATGGTGTTTGCATAAACTCATCCATTGTAGCACGAACTATTTCAAACATGAGAATGATTGTTTTAGATGAATTGCTTTTGGAAATTGCATCAGAGACCCTAAATTAGACCTTAGTATAGTGGAGTCTAGTTGAACCAACCCTCAATTTGTCGGGGACTTGTTTATATTAAAGTCCCACTTCAAGTACATGAGACCTAGCAACTCATCTTGCGTCAGTGAAAATTGTAATGCATTAGTGAAAATTTTATATTTCTACCACTATAGTAGATTTGCAAGAAACTTCACTTATGCAAGATGAGTTGCCTAGGTCTCACATGCCGATAGAGCCCGGATGTTGTATCCTAAAACTTATCATACGGGGTGCAACTCCCTATAAATATATTGTTGATTCACACTAAAGGCACCTAAGTAGACTTTAGGCCGGAGCCACACTAGAGGCCCAGGAAGTTTCCCAACTTCCTCCCACATGGCACTTTGCTCTTGAAAAGTCTCCTTTTCCTTGTTTTTCTCCTTAAACCGGGGTACTACCGGGGTACTTCCGGGCACTAGTGCCCGGAAGTGTTGAACTACATTTATTGTGCCATGTCACTCTACTTTATTGCCAAGTAGATCCCAACCCTAAACCCAAAGCAAAATCCAAAGCTAAAAAGTCATTGTTGCCACTCCCCATACTTCCTCTCATGTGGCAACCACTTGCTCATTTGAACCAATGCTATTCATGCAACTCAGTGCCGTTCAAGGAAGTTGCCTCTAGTGTGACTCCGGCCTAATTCGGAGTCTTTGATCCCGATTTAGGTGTTAAATTACCTCAAAAAAGTTGTTCCCGGGTTCTGCACAGAAACCAACGTTTTTACCCTCCCCAATGGTAGGTGTTGTGAACATGTGCCCGTAGTGCCCCTTCTTCCATGATAGATGATTTTACATTGACACCACAAACTCGAAGCCAGTTTGTTGAATCTAAGAGTAGTTCCCATAGAGGGCGAGCTCTGTTTCATCTTAGACAATGCCGGAATTTGTAGTTTCCACATAGGATTCGACGGGTCTCAACCAATCACAGGTCACTTGAATTTGAGAGCAATCTTTTTGGCCTCTGATCTTTGTCTAAATCATTTGTTGCAGCGTTGCATGTTACTACTTGTATTTTTACATTCTACGAAAAGTCAATGTAACTTGGATCCTGTGAATGTTACTACTATTCAAGCAGTCGGTATATTTTAACTTAGGTCACGCAGCTTGCATCAATTTTGGAGTAAGTTTTCTTTGTTTACTGTACCTCTAAACTGTATTGCAACCTGCATGGAGTTCTGCTGTCGTGAATACGAAATACATAGAAAGTGTGGGCGGAACAAGAAGAGGATGGTGGAAGTGACACGAACAATGAAGAGTTTTGGTTGCTCAAAATTGCCGACCTCAAATCTATCGAGCAAAAAGAGGAGCTAAGTACGTACTAACACTAAATATGATATTTAGTGTCACTTACTATAATTTGGAATCATGCAACGCTATAATTGTTTGTTGTACATCTCATTTTTTACACCAACAATGGTCAAATTGGTTGCTTGGGTATTATAGAACATTAAAACCTTTAAAAATACATTAATAATAAAAGGATATAGGAACGTGTAACTCTGAATAGTAAGTGATACTCAATATCATATTTAGTGTAGCTTTGTTAGTAAGTCACCAAATGTATTTCAAAGCTCAAAATAATTGAACAGTAATAGCCCACCCACACTTACTAGTGTGGGCCACCAATGAGTGGTTCCTACCAACATTGGTTACATTCAATGGCTATCACTAGCCAAACTGGAACTAAAAGTGGCCCATGCTGGTAGGAGCCATTTGTTGGTCGCCCACACCGGTAAGTATGGGCATGCTATGAGCTACAAGCAAGTCGTATCATCAACAAAACTAAAGGTAGTAGCGCCAAAGTCTATAAGTGACCCATTTTCAACACCTAGGTGCTTATTTGTCACAATGGTCATCAAAAAGTTCAAAAATGATTTTGGATGATATTATTCTAATAACGAAACAAAATCAAGTTTATTAGTTGAGAGATCAAAAAATCAATGCTCAATATTGTGCGCTTGAAGGGGGAAGGGGGGGGGGGCTAAGCTACTTCAAATCGTAAAGAAATCTTAACCCTCATGAATCATATTTAAATCACATGATGTTCAAATTTCATGAATCAACTACATTAACCTCCTCATTATGGATTTATTAATTTCTCATGGATTAATTTGAGCACGTTAAGGGCCTCGAGTGTTCAAATCGTTCACGATATGCGCTTCTACCTCAACCATAAGTTGTTGTGCATCAAGTTAACTTGTTGCTTTTGAATTGGTGATAGAGGGTGTCCAATCCAGCCTGTCGCCTGTGGGAAAAAGACTTCAGGCTAGATCCAGGAAGTTGAAGCTATGGTATGCATCAAATTCCTGCAACTCATAGGATTTTATGCACATAGCGCTACTAGGTAAGTGCAGAGAACATATTCACTTTCCGTGGAGATAAATCCTCAACTTAATTAGTTGCACTTTTGAATCTAGAATAAAAGTGCAAGATGCATACTCTAGATTCCATTTTAACCAGTGGATGAAAGAAAAGGAGGAGGAAGTTTTACTACGTTTAGAAAGAGAACAAACTTCATGTCCGATTAAGTATTGGCAGTGTTGAAGCTGGAGCCATGTCATCGATTAAAACTCGTTTGTGTGTCTGAAGGCAGGATGTAACAAATCCCGATAAGCCAAAGATGTTGAAACCTGTTACACTGCTTGGTGCCATTGAATACAATGATAAAGCAAGATTGGATGTTCCACTTCAACACATCTCTACAGGTGCTTGAATGCTCACATTCACGATTTTTGATGCATTTTCACACCATAATTTCACACCTATAGCTCATGCGAAGTTTGTGTATATAAGGCGCAGGGGCCTATAATGAACACTTCCAACTGCACATAGTACACATTCCGCAGTTAAATGGGACCGTGAATTCTCTCATCCAGTTAGCAATTGTGAATCATGAGATTGTCGTTCGAGTGTCAAACTTTGAGTTGAGGTGCAAAAATTATAAGAGCTCATTCAGTTAAGAACCTTCTTACTTTTTTGAGCAATCACATAGGCCCTCCCAATTAACTTAGCTACTGAATCTAGAATGATATCCTTATTTTGAGCACATAGTCCACTCTCATAACTTTTGCATCTCAACTCCAATTTTGAAACTTGAAGATTCCAATCTTTGTGATCTGGAATTGCAAAACACATGAAACTTTTCTCGATCCGATCCAACGGCCACAACTTTATGAGCGGTGGGCATTGCTCACAAATAGCATGTTGGATACCTTGCATGAGCTATTGGTGATCACATTGTCTTCAACACTATGATGGCCACGTGTTTGAAGTTTACTATGTGCTAATATGTATGTAGGTATGTATGTATATATGCACACACAAACATATGGAGGTTTCAAATATATAATTACAACACACATGATAGGTAGTGCTAAATCCAACACCCTAGAATCTTGCATAATAAATACATATCAATTCTAAGATTGTTCACCACCTTAATATCAAACTCCCATGTTGGTTTTGGGTTTTACTACCAATTAAACTTTGAACCCTTATAACTTTTGCATATGAAATTCAAATCAAACATGCTCTAGTACATTGGAATCCTGTGTGAATTGTTAAAAAAATTCCCTTACAACATTTAATCGAATAATAGCATATTTACTCAACGAGTGACAAGTTTAGCACCATCTACCTTATTATTGGTGTTAGATTATGTGTTTTTTGTGTGGGAGAAAGTATGCCTACCTTATTATGCACTATTTCCTCTTCAAAATTTGCCCAACAAGAATCTTACCCATTCAAGATTCTCTTAACTCCATCAATCAGCAATCCCAACTTTGCTTACAACAATTGAATTTAACATGTAGTCCTGGAACCGTTCTGGCCCATCAACAATTTCATACGCATGGTGGCACCTCGCCACTGGTTCGTGCCAGCGAGGATAACTGCTCAGGAGCAACAGAGTGACCTCGAGAAAGGTGGAGGAACAGGTACTTAAGTTAAGGATCTTCCTTTAAACCCTAAACCCTAACCTTACAGACTGGCTACCATGCTTAATATGGTGATTTGCATCACTGTGGCACGAAATCATGTAACTTGCAAGAAGTTGGCTTGGAGTCACAAAGTTGTGAAGGGGGGTTTATTGATATCACACACGTTTGAAAACGTCGGTTGTGAAGCGGAGTTTAGTGGGCCAAAGTAAAAGAATTTTGATCTTTGACATGTGCTTAATTTTGAGGAGTTTGGTTCTAAAATTGGCCCTTTTTGAAGACATAATCATCTGTATTTATATGGTTTTTAAATGGAGACAAGTAATGGGATTCCATGTTTAGGCAATTACTAGATTTGGACCCTTGATAGCAACCCATTGTTATAGATTAACCGAATTTTGTTTTTGTGATTGACTTTAATCATTATTGTGGTGCTTGTTAAATACACGGCCAAACGTATTACACTAGTTCTAGTTGTTACGTGACGGCCAAAGGTCATGTCCTATCACAATGGCCATTTAGCAGAGCAAAAGTCTATACTTTTTTCTTTCTTTTTTTTCATTAAATTGGAGTTTTAATCTCCCTCCCTTAAACAATTGCAACCCTCCAAATGTGCAACATATAAATTGGGTATAATTATGGGGAGAAGGGAAGCACCTATTCGTATCTCAAAATTCTTTACCAAATAGAAGTGTAGCTACAACTTTTTTTTTATGTAGATCCACATGTATTCTTAAAAAAAGGTTTACGATTTGGGACCCACAAATTGAAGTGCTCATATATAGTGAACATTTGTTAAAGGGGCTAATCACCTCTACAACCAGAGTCAATCTAATTTATACCCTAGATCAATCTTAGTGCTTGGTGTACACCGTGTCGTTATTTCTTGAATAGCTCAAGAGAATGCCCAGAGTATGCAAGATGCACAACTAAGAAAGGTGCTCGAACTCCCCTCTAGTTTTGCAATGAGTAAGAGGCCAAGAAGCAAGGATTTTACTGTATTTTGATCTTCTTCTTTTTGATTAAAATGGCAATAGTACCTTATGAACAAGAACAATGCAAGACACATACATCCTTCTATCCCAAGTTGGCCTTAGGAGGATTCTAGGAGGGAGACTAGAAGGAACACACGCTAAGAAACAAACTCAGAGGAGTGTAAATGGCATCGATGTCACAACACCTACACGTTACCATTGAGCCAAAAACCACAATCACAATGGCAATGGCCACCACCTTGCCCACAAATTCATTATGAAATAAACTCAAAGAAACATACAAACATAACCCTAGAAAGCTTGCATGTACCTCACTCATAGCCTTGCCTCAGTGCAATCCTTAATTCACATGTGTTTTCACATTCCATGTGACACTTACCCACTACAAGTGCACATCGTGCCTATAACTTAGCAACCCATAATTTTATTCAATGTGCTCAAGAAGCAAGGATTTATATGCAATGGCTTTATCTCTTGGCTTTGTTACAATATTTCTTGTAAATTCACCATTATATGTGTGAAAATCTAATATCGTAAGTAGTCCTCACCTAGTTGCACGAAGAGAGATTCTCGATCTCAGTGTCAAAGCTGAGTCGTTGCGACGCCAAGCCTGCCCAAAACTGTCAAATAGCTAAAGCCAACCCTAATATTTATCCATAATTGATTCTACTCTTGACAGATTAAGCAATCTGGAGTGAATATCATAAGTGCAACATCATCATCACATCTTCCTTGATTCAATCATAATTTACTTAAATGCAATCTACTCCATTCACAAAAGTTATGGAGTACTATCTATCTATCTATATATGTATATATATTGTATGCAGGGAGTCTTGCTATGGACTATGACAAGGCATCCTCGTCCTACTTACCGAGTCGCTCGGTAAGTAGCACAAACAATTGTGATACAACATGCAGTAGGGTGACGCGTGTACAATATTGAACATAGCGCTTAGCATATCACAAGTGTCACGTGTTGGGGTTTGTAAGTATCTTACTCTCGTATCCAATTAGGGCACCAAATGTCAATGACATCAACAACCAAGTTAGAATGCAATTCTTATGCATGATTGCCATAACCAAATTACCCATAATTTTAGAGAGTAGGATGACAAGTTGATTAAACATTGAAATTATTTCTAAAGTAAACTAGATGAAACTATGGGTTTAGTCCCAAACCCTAGGCTTATAAGAATTAACACAAAATCACCCTAGTTTTTGAATCCTTAAATTACCATACACAAAAAGTGTTGTCGAGCTATTAAAAACCAAGTTTGTAGCTTGTCCTACTAGGATGGGTGGGCTAGGCTAGCCTTGCAAGTGTCATATCAATATTTCTTTGTTCATACGAGCTCCAAAATTATGGAGGACGTTAAGTTCCCCCCCACGAACCTTTCGGACTGTCAGAATCGGACAGGGGCAGCCGCCCATCCAGAAAATCCAATTTTTTTGGACCCGACCGAAAATTGCTGCCCGCCCGCCCGACTTTGAAAAAACCATTGGCCCTTGCATTCTTGAAGGCCACTTATCCACAAATCCCATATTGAGTGCACTTCACCTTCAAGGTCCAAAATCCAATATATATGTCCACTTCCATTGAGCAAATAAGCGATTGACTGGGATTTCATTATCAAAGTGAAACCGTCAATAAAACATGTAATTAACTTGGAAGTAAAAAATAATTACAAAACCCTCACTAGCACTGAGGTTACAATTTTTGTGACTTACCATTGAAAGGGTCTTTGTCATACTAAAATGGAACTAAAATTAGTGATTTATTTTCAAATTGTAAAATATTATAAAATATTAGTTAATACCTTCTACTTTGACAAAGTTTTCATACGCATTTAAACTAATTAAGTCTAATTAATACTGATTAATTCTAATTAAGCCTAATTAAATCAAAAAGCATGCTTATCAAATTAATTAATCCTATTCAATTATAAACTATACTTACTGGAATTAATTCCATGATGATTTAATTAATTTAAAATTTTATTTACCAGAATGTAAACATATATAATTAAATTACTGCAATGTACATTTTATAATTAAATATGATTAATTAATTTGGTAAGCATGCTTTCTGATTTAATTGGGCTTAATTAGAATTAATCAGTATTAATTAGACTTAATTAGTTTAAATGCGTATGAAAACTTTGTGAAAGTAGAAGGTATTAACTAAAATTTTATAAAATTTTATAATATTTTACATTTTGAAAATAAATCACTAATTTTAGTTCCATTTGAGTATGACAAAGACCCTTTCAATGGTAAGTCACAAAAATTGTAACCTCAGTACTAGTGAGGGTTTTGTAATTATTTTTGACTTCCAAGTTAATTACATATTTTATTGACAGTTTCACTTTGGTAATGAAATCCCAGTCAATTTTTTATTTGCTCAATGGAAGTGGACATATATATTGGATTTTGGACCTTGAAGGTGAAGTGCACTCAATATGGGATTTGTGGATAAGTGGCCTTCAAGAATGCAAGGGCCAATGGTTTTTTCGAAGTCGGGCGGGCGGGCAGCAGTTTTCGGTCGGATCCAGAAAATCTGGATTTTCTGGATAGGCGGCTGCCCCTGCCCGATTCTGACAGTCCAAAAAGTTCGTGGGGGGAACTTAACGTCCTCCCAAAATTATGAGGAAAGTGGATGCAATTTTGATTTAGATTTGCTAACCATCTCGTACTAATCGCGTGTTCCATACCCTAGGAGACGCGGGCTAGTCGGAGAAGAAGTAAGGATTCAAGGCTCGTCTACCTTGTCACTAGGGCCGGGCAGCAAGCCTTCGGGCAACGATAAAGTGAGAGAGAATGCGAAATTCTTCGCGTAGAGTCGCAGCGGCTGATGAGATGGTCGGGCCCTCCGTTCCTGGCCGGCTTTATGCCTCAATCAACCAGGGACTTGGCCGGGCTCCGGAGTTGTTGTTCTTCTTCTTGTCCCAATAAGAAAAGTAACCGCGTAAGGGTTGTCTACCTAGTCACAACGACCACTCAGATGTTTGACAGTGTATTGATCGATCCAAATCAAGAATCAAATAATTGATCAACGATCATCGACCGGGCGTCACGCGGATTGAATTTGAATATTCAACCGCTGCAAGCAATTCTTCATGCAGGGCACGAAATTGTGATTTGAGAGGGGCTGCCTGGCAAGGTTGGAATTGCTGGATCGAAGAGTTGCATCCGCTTGCTTCTTCAGATCGGTTGAGGTAGGCAGTTTGATTTTGGAGAATGTGCCTTTCCCTGCTTGTGTAACGATCGGTATCGAATTGGGTAGAAGTTTGAAGAAATATCCAGCTGCTTTACTTGGGGTGTGTGCGATGTTGGAGGAATGTATTGAATATACGTATCCGCATTCCAAGTATGTAATTCAAGCCGATTCACCTGTTGGGTTCAGATCGCACTCATGGTGCAATCACCTGAAGTTTCGCTTGGATTGCCATCTTCTAAGGGTTTAGGGTTTAAGGATAATGCAATTTGAGGCGCTGCATTTTCTGGGGTTAGGGGATGTGATGTGTTGCGCATCGGTGATTTGAAGCGTTTCTCAGTTTGATCGAAGCTTTCTGTTGCGAATATTGATCCAGGCGTTGAGTGAGTGAGGTTCGGCAGAAGGCTAAGGGGGCGATCTGACCATCGAAATAGAAACAAACTGCACAGAGGTTTGAGGTGGGTGTAAATTCTACCAAAACTTGGTAAGGGTGTTTGTTGCAATTCTTAGCTGCTGTGTGGCATGAATATGGTGAGCTTGTTTCTGGGGTGAATTGTATTTCAATTCACATGGGTGATTGCAGTTTTCTTGAATTTACGGTGGCCTCTGTTAATTGTTGGCCTTCGTTTTACAACTTTCAACTCACGGCAAGTAAATAGTGCGTGTTGGTATGCGAAGAGGTGGCATTGCTAAAATTCTGCCAAATTGTTGTTGTTGAAGCTGAGGATTGCAGGCATCTTTAACATTGGGCTCAAACCCTAAACCCTACCTCCTGAACCCCAGACATGTCTGTCATCTATGCTCCGGAAGTCCAGAGTCTGCAACAGTTCTTACAAACATGGCCACCCTCAACCACCACGGATTCAAGTGTCTCCTGGATTTATGTCCGAAATCCTGCTGGTGATTCTGCAACCAAAGAGTCAAAGGCGGATGATGATGGGCTTTCCAAAGCATGGAGCAGCCTCTGCTTGAGCAGAAATGATTCTGTGTCTTGTACAGATTTGCATGCGCTCGCTGTCGAGTACAGTGTCCTAGGTGGCAAGTGGATGATCTTCTCCAATTCTGCGTCTGTTGATATGGATTGGTCTAAGGTTTGTTTCAAACTATTTCAAATGTTTGTGATGTTCATCCTATTCAGTTTAGTCCGTGCAATTTGAATTTGGTGTTGAGGTGGAAAGTTTGTGGGGAGGTTTATGGTTTATAGTTTCCCCAAAAGCGTGTAATTTGCATCCTCATTATCTTCTCTCTATTGTGATGTTATCTGTGATTAATGCATAGTTGCAGGTCATATGCAAGTAGCCTCTTAAGAGTTTGTAGACTTCAATAAGGGAAAACGTTGAACAATTTTATAACATAATGGCAATTTTCCTGGAAGATTATGTTATTGTCTTGATTGTCTGTAAATTTTTTTGCTGTGTTTCTGGATGGTGAGTGCAAAAATGATGGAATGGAGTCAGTGAACTTATTCTGGTACAATGTGGGAAAGTGAAGATATTGAGGTTGGTTCTGGGAAGTGTTGATAGTGGCCTTGTGCTTATTTAACTCACATGGAAAGCATAAGGTCTTTCCAGGTTTATGGGTGACCTTGCTTTGTTGGAAATGGGATGTACCTCTTATCACCAATCAGTCTATCAAAAGGTTTTGAGGTATTTACTTGTATAACATCAACAATTTTGGTTATGTCCAACTTTTTCATGGTTAAACCTACCATGCGTGCTATATCTGCTTTTATTGGAATATGCTATGAAGGTTTCCACCATGCTGTGCACTGAGGAATAGAACCACGTGCGTCATATGAGTGTCTTGTAAGATGTGATATTTATTTCTCCATCTCGGGTTCTCTTTTGTGTCCAAATCCACAATCTCAGGATTTTACAAAGGACTCAGTTTTGTGTTCTCTCTGGAGTTGTTCACTTTGTGCATATTGAAGGGGAATTCTCTACGCTTCCCTGTGACAGTTCTGTGTAGTTCTTGTCTGGTGTAAGACATGGTGAACTGTTATCACTTGCTGCTTTTTGGCATGGAAAGAAAGCATGACTTGAGTATGCTTTGTGACAAATTTTGCCCTAGGTGCTGTGCATGTAGTTGTATGCATTTAGTGGTATGTATACACAGTATACCTAGGTCCTAGGTGCTGTGCACAATTTACCACTAAATAGCTGTAGCATGTACTCAATGAAGTATTTAGTGGTAAACTGTGCAGGTTGCAGAAGGTGTTACAAGTGGCATTCTTGGGACCTTGGCCGATGTATCGACTAAAACTGATGACATTGGCATGCATGTGATATGTGTGTTCACAAAGAATTACCTGGATATGGACGATGTGAAGAGAGTAAGGGAAGGGTTGCGAAGTCTCGGTTTTACCAAGAAGCTGAAATACAAGCCCGATGCTTTTACCTCTTGTGGTGTGTTTGCAAAGAACAAGTGGAAAATTCCTGCCTCCTGTTACAGTGAATGGTAAGAAATACCCTTCACATATGTCTTGCATGGTTTGTTGCTGGTGTCGAAGAATACAATTTGAGTTGCATGATTTGTTACAGGGATTGACTCATTTGTGCAACAATTGTGCAGATTTGTGGTTTGGTTGCCTACTTTATATGTATGCTACATCTGACAGAGGTGTCAATGTTTTTAGATCTGTTCTGTATTCAATCCAATCCATTTACATCATGCTGGAGTTGGATTGTCTCTCAAGAAGTTCATACATCCTATATTGTCAGAGTTGGCCACTATGTAGTGTACATGACAATCTTGAAACTTCCTAGGTTAAGGGATATATTTGCTGGGTAAGCGGCAATGCACTTAATGTGTGACGCTTCACAATATTATATTCTGGCCACATAGTTTTCACCTATTTTGAAGGAAGTTTTGACTGATCAATTCTGTCATTGGTCTCCAGACAGTAAGATATTTGTTTGTTACAAAACCAGATATTTGGGTGATGCTTTATACTTGAAGATATATCAATCAAGTCTACCCTGTCACAAAACCCCTAACTGATTATAAAGACGGAAGTGGCAGTAGGTTAGCTTTCAAGGTCCATGTCATTAACACTGGTCACTAGCTAGTCAATACTCTAAGCTATACATTAGCAATGTAACATCACATCTCATACCTCCTGGTTGATTCATTCAAACAACCTACTTGAATGCAGGTATCATGGTAGGTGATACTTATGACTTAATTAGCAACCCGGCCCAACCCATTGCATCCACTTCAAGCCCACAAAGAGAGACCCGCAGAGCACGAAGATTCTTCAAGTTCAACCTATTGTGCAAGTGGCTTTTGATTGCATTTTGTTTGGAAAATCCTCTCTCACAAATAGCTATACTTGATGAAATGAGTATAATTTTTTGGCAAAGTTGCATAAGTTTAGGCCAATTTGTGTGTCATTTCAAATTGCTATCACATATGCGCCAAGCCTAGTGTTGCATTTTTTATTCTAGAGGTCGGAGATGACATTATAAAATATTTTATAAAATATTTTAAATTTGGGAAAAATTTGAAAATCATCGAAGACATCAATCCATGAGGTCCTTTATGGCAAATCATTGTCGGAAAACATTCCCTTCTTCGAAGATCAATTCTTCAAGCTCTTCTTTGCCCAAGTATTGATCCAAGACTACACCTAGATCGTCCCCTGATGCAAAATCTGTATTTTGGTATTCGTCAGTTTGTGTGGCAGGGCTTAGCGCTCAGGGCTCAAGCACTGCTGTTGAGTTTGAATGTACTAATGCTATGTGGTAATATGGAACAATTGGCGAAGTTGTGCGTGTTTATATTCGCTCCACTGGCGTGGACTTACTGTAGTAATGAATTTATAATAAAAAAACATAAAAAATGCCTCAAAATTTGTTGAGTATTTTTAAATGCATTTTAGAATATATATTTTAAAATCAATTAGAAATAAATGCACCCCTAGCCAAACCTCAAATATCGTTTTGTTCTCATACTCATGTCGAAGTGTTTCCGTAAATTCTAGGAGCTCTTCCTTACACATATTTAGTGTATTGAAACTTTAGTGTATTGAAACTTTAACAATATCCTTTCGAACCATAATTCAATATTTGTGATTTGGTCATTATCATCGCTTCGATAATTATGAGGGTTGAAAAATTTGGCTGCATTGAATACTGGAAGGTTTGGGAAACGATCATTCAAAGCATGAACAACTCTTTGCACATAACATGCACCCAATAATATACATTGTTGTAGTTCATTGGGCCCATCGGTTGCCAATGCATGAATAATACGATCTCCTGTATTGTTTTCATAACTCAACTAAAGATTCCTTGGAGATTCCTTCAAGAATTTTCCCAAATTCTTGCTTGTACAACCAAACATAGGTCCATTCCCGGATAAAAAATGACACGATAAAATTGAAATAGTGATATCAATGGTTGCACTAATAGTTGTGACATCAACCATATCATATTGAAATTTGATATTCAATTTATTCAACTCGTGTAAAACATCTACAAGCAAGTTCAAATAAAAATGGAATTTAAAAGAGCACAGATCTCATACCTATGCGACTCTTCATCTCTGAATAATTCCAATACCGCCGGCATGCACTGTAATAAGCGGGTCATGACATTACCTTGAAAAAACCACCGTACTGCATGAATTTGTAACACCACTATATAATCTTCTTTAAATACATCCTTCGACAATCGTTTGAGCTCGTTGAATCGATTTGTACTACGGCGCACCCACTCATAAAATTTGTTGGCAAAACGATCCAACATTTGAATTCTAGAAAAGCTCTAGTTGCATCTCTTACAGCTAAAGCTTCACGATGTGCAATATAATGCACATTTATAAGAGTTGAAACCTCTGCATGCATTCCAGCCGCTAGTCCCATACAATGTCCCGTCATACTAGAAACCCCATCAGTGGCTAAAGCTACTTGGTTGAGAGGCATCCAGTGCATTTTCTCCATTAGTCCAGTGACAACTTCATACATAGATTTTGATGTAACATCTGCACTATGCAAAGTCTACCTCAAATCATCCCAGTGTCAAGCTAGGACGCCTTAGAATTAACCCAATTTTTAACTAGCCAAAGCATCACTCTTCGAGATCCGTTGGACAAATTGTTCATTCACATACTTGTACAAAATAGTCGTGGAAATACATCAGCAATAGACCAGGAATAATGGTCTTGTCGGCCTTGTATTTAGCCTCCACCACCTCTCTGATCACCGTCTCAACTGTAGAGCCTTCCCGGTTACAGAGGAAATTACAAGAACAAGGCTAAACTTAAGTATGTAAGTGAGTGCAGGAAGTTCTCCTATTGTTATGGGTTATGTTTTCCGGATACTTGAGCTGCAGTTTATAGTACTTAAATTGCCTAGTAATACGTGTCATTTCAATTTCTAGTGTGTCGATTGACATGTGTTTTTTTCCTTCACAAGTCACCGTACGTGTCAACTTCTAAATTGTGCGTGTCAAAAGTGAAAAACTTGCAAAAACTTTATCAAACATACACACTGCAACAAAGGCTCCTAATTATTCTAATAAAATCAAATTGGAATAAGTCGCCTTCAACCTAGTGGGGGCTCTAAAAAAATTCAATGCCTTCATCCACGATGGATGATTTTACTTAGACATCACAAATCCCAAGCCCATGTGATCCCCATGAAAACTCGGAGCATCACAATTGGCCTGATGTGGTTACATTATGCTTGAGTGTCCCTCAAGCACAGTAACTTTGGGTACAATTATTTCAAAGGAAGGCTACACTGGCCAATTTTCTCTTTGTTATTTAGATTATTTGATTTCTATTTGTTAAAAAATCAAGAAGCTAGGTCGAATCCTTACTATTTGACGGTATCTGAATCAAGCATTATGTCACCAAATCCCTAACTAGCCGTAAACACAGCAGTAGCAAGAGGTAAGCTTTGATCAAGTTCCAATGCATCAACACTGAGGCAGTGGCTAGTCGAGCATATGAAATACCTCATCGTTGCTTGCTTCGGATCTAAATTGTCCAAGTTCATCTATTTGCTGTGAACAAGGGACTTGCACAAATTACAAGCCTGCCCAAAACTCTCAAATAGTTGAAGCCAACCCTAATATTTATCCATAATTGATTCTACTCTTGACAGATCAAGCAATCTGGAGTGAATATCATAAGTGCAACATCATCATCACATCCTCCTTGATTCAATCATAAATTACTTGAATGCAATCTACTCCATTCACAAAAGTTATGGAGTACTATATATATTGTATGTGAGGAGTCTTGCTATGAACTATGACAAGGCATCCTCGTCAGTGAATATTTTTGGGGCGATTCTTCGCACTCAATGCTATAACCCAAATGACGGCACGAAAATCCCTATTATAGTAACCAAATCTAACTTTAATTAAATCGCCCATAACTGCCCTAAACTGCCCCCACTTCAAACCCACCCCGCCCCCTTGGATCCCTTCGCCCCCCGGCCTCCCGCCCCTTGGTCCCCTTCGCCTCCCAGCCTCCCACCCCCCAGCCCCCTTCGGCCCCCCGCCTCCCGCCCCCTTGACCCCTTCGCCTCGCCCCTCTCACCGTGCCCCGCCTTCCCTGAGCCCTCTCACATCGCCCCCGCCTCCAGATCTGATAGACGTTGCCGTGCATGGTTGTTGTGTTCAAGCATTGGAAGTTGGAGCCACATTCAATGGTATAGGGTTTGTTCATTATGCAGGTTGCAATCATTAATGAGGGTGGATGTTGATGTAGGAAGTAGGCGTTGCGCATTTGTAAGTGGCGGCATCAGATTTATGGAGGTGGTACTGGGTTTGGATTAAGGGAAGCAGGTATGTGCTTCAGAAATTGCATTTTATGCTGTGCTTTGTGTTTTGTATTGTGTGCTTGTGTTATGTACTCTCGTGGTCGTGGCGATCTTCTCCTTCATAGTGCATACGCACCGCTCCTTGCCCAAAACTGTAAGAGTCGAGGTCGTCGTGCCCGACATCCTGATTAAGGTACGCAGTACTACATATTACCGCATCTGGGCTAGTCTTCCTCGTCTTCATTTTAGTTGTATTGGCAATGAATGTATATAATAGTGGGTTTTTGTTCCTCCGATTCAGTGTTAGGGCAGATTTTCGTTGTCATTACTGAACATACTGTAGATATTAGAAATAGTTCTTGTTTAGAAATCCCGGCCGCCTCCCTCTGGCCCTTCCCTAAAAATTTTAGATTTTGGCCTTCCCTGAAAATTTCAGATTTTGGCCTTCCCTGAAAATTTCAGGTTTTGCCCTCCCTCTGGCCTTTACCTGGCCGACCTTGTTTTTGCCTCCTTCTTTGGAGCTCTCTCCTTGGGAGAAAGTGCGCAGGGAAGAAGGGAGTGGAGAGCTCCCCAAATGAGCTCTCCAAGGGGGGGGGTTATAGTCTGCGGGTTCCCGTCCACATACGAACGCTCCCGGCCTTCCCGATTCCCGCCCGTTTCTATACCTTGGATTAAACTTTGCGGGCTTATAACTTGTGGTGGAGGTAAGCAAATCAAGGTTTGATTACACCATTGGAATGCTCTTTCTCTCCTTTATTTTCTGTGAAAAAAATGTTTTTTTGTCGACAAATTTTTTTTCAACCATTTCAGTTTTTCATTGGTTATTTGAGCATTCTCTTGTTTATCTCGGCATTTCTTTATTTGTTTCAGCATTTATTCTTTATTCTTTATTCTTACACCCAAAAGCTAAGTACACATGCCCAAGGCTAAGTATTGTTATGCTAAATTCTTGAACATGAACTGATTATTTTTCAAACTCAACAAGCTCATTTGTAACAAGTTGTCAGGTCTCGGCTGCTTAAACCTGTGGACATGGTGTCCTCCATGGTCAAATAAGTTTTCTTGGTGTGTTGTCTAATTTTTTTTGTTTTTTTGTGTTGTCTAATTGCTCCGTTGATCAATCCTCCAACATGTAAGTACTGATAAGTTGTCGTGGCGATCTTCTCCTTCATAGTACGTATGCGCCGCTCTTTGCCCAAAATTGTAGGAGTCGAGGTCGTTGCGCCCGACATCATTGGGGTCGTGCTCCTGCTCGTGGGTAAGGGGTTATTTTTTGAAAAAAATTACTTTATTAAAATTTCTCATGCTTTGTGTATTCATGTTTGTGAATGCATGTTGGCTTCTTACTGACTTTGTCTCACTGCATCCCATTTTGTAGGTTGTTGGAAGCGTAGAAGACGAAAGAACATTTTTCAATGTTTCTTTCTTGAAGAACAAACTCCGCAACCGCTTAACTGAACATTTGCCTCTTGCTACAACAATGTTCACACAAAAACACTACACATTGACATCATTCCCATACAAGGAAGTTGTTTCAGATTGGAGAGCTTGCATGCCGAAGCGGGGCCGATATGCACTAGGTGTTTGATTTGTATAGAATGAAACATTTAGGGGGTTTTCCCCACTTCTTCATTATTATTCAGAATACAAGGAACTTATATAACTTTCTAGTTTTAAGAGCCTACGTCTCACATGGCTTATTGGCAATGCATGCCATTCTGAATAAAGAAGTGATTTCCTCTAATTTTTTTCTGCAAAGATTTGTGGGATGTAATTTCGCATATTTAATGTTGCATTTCCTTGTTCCAATAGTGGGCTTGCAATATTTTGTTTTTTTCACTTTGCTAAAGTTCCAAAAGCCATTCAAACAAGTATCGCATTTACAATTCTCTATGGCCATTTTAAAATAGCGGAAATTTTATTCTACCACACATTTCATCGCAATATTTACAATTTCCTAATCTGCTCACATAGCCGAAATTGCAATGTAAAATACCATCAAAATAGTCTTTTCACCTCCCAGTAAAAAGTGGAAAAAAATTCGTTTATCCTCGTCCTACTTACCAAGTTGCTCGGTAAGTAGCACGAGCGACTATGATACAACATGTAGTAGGGTGACGTGTGTACAAATATTGAACGTAGCACTTAGCATATCACAAGCATCACGTGTTGTGGTTTATACTCTTGTATCCAATGAGGACACCAAATGTCAACAAGATCAACAACCAAATTAGCAGGCAATTCTTATGCATGATTACCATAACCAAATTACCCATGGTTTTGGAGTGTAGGATGACAAATTGATTGAACATTGAAGTTATTTGTAAAGTAAACCATAGGAAACCATGGGTTTAGTCCCAAACCCCATGCTTATGAGAATTAACACAAAATCACCCTAATTTTTTTAATCCTTAAATTACCATACACAAAGAGTGTTGTTAGGCTATTAAATACCAAGTTTGTAGCTTGTCCTACTAGGATGGGTGGGCTAGGCTAGCCTTGCATAGGCCAATCCGAAATTTATGATAGTGGGTCCCACACACATACCCTAGTTTACATCCTAAAATTCTCTCAAAATCTGAGAGATGGAAAGAGGAGGTCTCATAAGTTTCACCCAACTTTCAAAATAGGCTCCAAGCCTCCGATGGACGACGAGCTAACGAGCTCTTAGTACAAAGTTTCCTCAACGAAGGATCAAACCCACAGTTTTGTCCCACTTTGAGAGACTTTATGGTTGACTCTATTGCAACAGAACATTCACTAACCTACGACAAATTTGTACACTGACACATACAAAAGTACTATTTATTTACATGAATCTGCTCCACATGTAGACAATAAAACCTACAGATCATCGTAGAATCATCATCAGCCTAAAAGCGCCGCCGCTATATATCCTCGAAGTCTAAGTTAGGTACTATTCCCAGCTTCAGGAAAGCTGATGGCAGACACCATAATTTATCATTATTATCTGTATAACATTGTTGGATAGATTGATTCCAAGAAACTCAGGTGATTCCGTCAAATACTCAAACCTTGACTTATAATTATTCAATAAGGCGATCTGCAGACGTGAGGGCGTTTGTTATCAAAAGGTGCACATGGTCAAGGTATACTAGAGATTGAGCTGTTTCTGCAAGCCGGCCGTAGAAAGCAATGTACCTGCCTTCAGGCAATCTCGCCACATAAAGGATTAAGTAGACTCAACTCCAAAACCCAACCATTGCTGGTTGTTCCCAGAAACGATCGATTGGATTATCATCGGAAGGCAAGGGCGTTGGAAGAAGTGCTAGATGTTTCTAACCCTAAATCTCTATTAATTATATAGGATTACACACTTGAATGTCTGCATCATGCTGCACTAGTCTGTGCGGGTTAACATGGTCATAATTCCTGGCTTGCATTTGTAGGCCGAGGCTCCTGATGATGATTGAGAACTTTTTGTAGGTGGTGGGTTTGGAGATGGGTTCTGCCGAGGGTTGGGGTGGCGTCAGCTTCGTATCCACCATCACCATCTGTCATTGTTGCAACCTTGAGTAGCTGATGCTGCAATCAATCAAAAATCGCTTCCAAATCATATATAAATACATGCAGCCCACCCAAATGAGCATGCATCTTCGATCACAACTACACACGAATCTAACTTGGCTGATCATAGCCACAGATCACCATGAAGACACAAAATCAATCGTGATATTGTGTTTGATGCGACAGTCTCACGTTTTGTTGGTGGTTTCTTCAAAACAACCACATTCACAAGTATGTCGTCGACCTCTCCACAAAAAGCAAGGCGTCAGCTAGAACAAGCGACGCTCCTATTGCAACAGATCAACAAGACAACTATAATCACTGTGACGTTTTTGCAACTATTTCAAGATCTGTTGGTGGTTTGTTCAAAACAGCGGCACACAAAGACGGTGCACAGCCATCACAAAGTAGCAATTTTAGATGTAAATAGAGAGTATCATAGAGGACTCTCTACTCTGACTAAAAATAAACATTTTCTCCTCAAATTATGTCACGTGTCATTCCCATATTGGTTGAGATCCAGTTGGATCCCACATGAAAACTACGTTCTGGCAAGTTACAGTAATTATTTGAGTTATCAATATTTGAGCCCACACACAAAAAAACTATATTCCATCATCAACCCACATTCATTATCAAGCTGATTAGAGTTATCTTTATGACTTGTCATTTACCAACAAGTGTTATGTAAGACATCCTTTCTAGTGGTGTCCAGATGCTTTCAACTCCACATGCAATTTTGGTTGTTGGATTGGACTTGGACTTTTTCATTCAATTAGCAATTGTAAATCATGAAGATTTGTCATTTTGAGTTTCACATTTGGATTTCAGATGCAAATATTTTGCATATAGATAGAGGTTTAAATAGTTACACCATTTGTGCATATGCGAGTATTTTTGGGCGCTCATTAGAGTCGCCTAAAATCTTCCTAAGCACCGTAAGTTGCTTACATATGCTATTATTGTGTCCAATCTAGACTCCACATACAATTTTGGCCATTGAATTAACCCATGACTTGTTTCATTTAATTAGCAATTGTGAATTAGGAAAAAATTTCATTTTGAGTTTCAAAATCAAAGTTGAAATGCAAAACTTATAAGAGGCCACATTCACTTTTTGTTGAAGTAAACACATAGGCCCTCCCAATTGTGTTAATTGTTGAACCTAGATTGATGTCTATGTTTTTGGAGCTTTGTTTCTACCAGTTCTATCCATGGGGGGTGGACTCTTCATACCACGTATGAACTAACATGAGTGTAAGAAGGGGTATTATATAAGGCATTAGCGTACATAGTATACATGAGGGAGAGGTATTACTTTTCTCTGAAGTGTACATTAAAAAAGGTTATTAAGAATGTTGAAGTAAAGGTAGATGTACAAAAGGGGGCCCTAGGGCTTAGAGAAAAACTGAAAATAGATATGTTAGTTTCATCCACCTCACATTGTCATGCATTATTGTCATATGATAATAGTCCTTATTGACTACCTTGTCCATTCTTGTTGGGTTTGCATTTGGGTTCTAAGCTTTGACAAACTAGAGGCTCTTGAAGGGCTCATGGGCTCCCTTGAGTTTTGCTCTCTGGATTGTGGCTAAGTTAATGTGCTCTTGTCTTTGTTTGTTTGATACAAATGTTCAGTTACATGCTATGGATGAAAAAATGTCCAATGACTTTCTCAATGGAAGTAGGAGTAGATTTTATATGTAGTAAATGACTATTTTATTTAAGAATTGTATTTTGTATATGTAGTGGAGGCATTTATTACATTACATTGAAAAGCTTAGTATAAATACATGAGTCCATTTCCTAGCATGCCATTAGTATGTAGTATGCATTCATTTTTCTCTATAAACTTCTCGTATATAGGGGGTTTAATTTCATAGTGACCCATGCACGTCATTTAGGTTTCCAATGAAAAGTCCAACCCCTGGGATTCTATCAAAGGACCCACCAATAGAATTGCATGCACATTATGCCCAACATTCATGCAAAGTTAGTCTAGTTTTATCTAATACCTACTCAAATATTGGGCCATTTGTTTGTGCTAAACATCAAGGTCATGTCGCCCCTTTTGTGTTGGATAAAATTGCTTCTGGATTAGCTTATTATGAACTAGCGTAAACCCTCTTCAAACCTCATAGTCATGAGAATGTGGGACCCGGAAGAGACATGCCACATTTGTTTTCGATGCCTTAAATTTACTCTATTACAATGTAAACTTGTCCATGATCTTAGTATCTATATTAGAACCTCCACTCACTTGTCTATGTTACAATGTGCTATATGTTGGACATTTCATGTATGCATACATATATATACACAAATCATGCTATGCCTGCACTTGGTTTTAACGATTTAGAAAATCATGTTACATACACTTTCGTGGACTTCATTATACTTTCAATTTGTCTATGTTACAATGTGCTATATGTTGGACCTTTCATGTGTGCGTACATACACATACATAGATCGTGCTATGCCTCCACTTGGTTTTGATGTTTTTGAAAATCATATAACATATGATGCTTTCATGAACTTCATTTTATCTTCAATTTGTCTATGTTACAATGTGCTACATGTTGGATGTTTCATGTTTGTGTACATACACATACACATCATACTATGACTCTATTTAGTTTTAGTGTTATGAAAATCATATAACATATAATGCTTTTGTGAACTTCATTATACTTTCAAATAGTCTATGTTACAAAGTGCTACATGCTGGACATTTCATGTGCGTGTACATATACATACATGTTATGCTATGCCTCCAATTGCTTTTAATGTTTTTGAAAATCATGTCACATATGATATTTTTGTGATTTCATTTTACCTTCACTTTTATGTGTCCAAAAGAGGTCACAACCAGAATAGTTGCAATTCCCTCATGTAACAATAGACTTCATGAGAATGATCAACGGATTGAGGATTGAGAATGTAAGTAGTTTACTCGAGAATGACATTCAATTCTGTTGCTGCCTTTGACTTGTGTTTTCCATGAAGTTGCATAAATTCCTTGAATTACATGGCTTCGCATATAATTGTGCAATGTGTCATTGTATTGGAAACGATGCCAAAGCTAGACTTTTGTTGACTGAGAATCAGTTACAATTCTGCAGGATAGCCTGTTCTCATCTGTACATGACTGAACAGGCTGATATCCATATGAGCTACAAAAATTATGAGGGAAGTGGCTATGGCCTCCATTTGAATTTGCTAATCGGATTATGCTAATCGCATGCTCCATATCCTAGGAGAAGTGGGCTGGTTGATAAAAGTAACCATTTAAGACGCATCTACCTTATGTTAGAGTACATAAGAGAAGTCATTTGAATGGCACAACACTTGGATGGATTATGGGCATACTGTTACGATTACATGATGATGTCAAGAGTGAGAGGAGAAATTTAAAGAATATTTTAGAGTAAGTACACATATTTGAATATATATATATATATAAGCATACAAGCGCGAGCATCTATGCTCAATGAGTGTTGCGGCTGGTGTGGGCACTATTGCCAAGGCCTTTGGGGGGGGGGGGTCATGGGCAACCAGGGGTGTGGGTTCGACTCCAAGTGGCACAATCATCCCAACCGCCAAAATGCTATGTTTACAATAAAATCTTTGCCTCTTTTTATAGAAACTAATCCTTTATGTAATTTCCCATGTTTTTTTCATCTATAGAATTTTACTGCAACCTAGGCATGTCATAAACATGTTCTACAATTTTCGGGGTATTTTGCAATATATTAACACATATTTATATAGAAATAATCATAAATCTAAACATTAGAGTGATAAATCAAACCATACAAATATGGAACTTACAAATCTAAAAATCATGAAAAACAAACATCACGCCCACATCACAAAACATGCAACATATGTATAAGTTTATCATGGTGAGGTCAAACTTAGGTATAGTATACCTAATTGATTGTTTTTCATAAGAAATAAAACATGCCCTATACTGTAGTTGAAACCTTGGACTTATAGAGCAAGTTGCAAACACAATAGAAAACTCCATGTTTTAGAAAATATTCTATGTGCACTACAACATGCACGCTAGGGCTTCAACAATCCAAGCATTGATATGAGAGGTTGAGGTTAGGATTCAATTTATAGCAACATATTTTTGTTAATTTAAGAAATCATAGATAGATATCAACGTCCTGGCATTTCTAATAATAGAACCAAATTGTTTGACTTGCTCTTGCCACAATCTACAATTCTGTAGCGGGTTTGTGTCAAACCCTATTTCTATTGGAAGATTCAACATTAATTGAAGGTTGGAGCATCTTATAGTGGGATGTTATGGGTGAATGCATGGTTGAGTGGACCACTTTTCGTGTCACAGGCATTTTTCAGGATACCTCTTTGTATTGTAAGTTGAATTAAAAAAAATCTACCTGATAAATCCTTTTGAGACTTTGGGCATAGCTTGTTAACTTAAGTGTCTTTACAAATAAATTTTTTTTTGTTCTATAAATAAAGAATATGGGACTTTTAAAGTAAAAGTATGGACTATGGTCACCAGTAAATATTTTTATGAATGTAGCTTTTTCAATAAGTATATGATTAGATTATTATGGTAGTGACTCACTATGTGTTGTAGTATAGATAGAATAGTTTGGAGCTAAAGCATTTTTTAATAATGTTGCTATTAAAATGATAGTTATGGACTTTTGAAGAGGCTAAATGTGGTCATATTTTTGGAAGTCCATAATAGGTCCATAATAGAGTTTTGCGGAGGCAAGTTTTTTTATGAGTGTTAAGATCTATAAGCTTTAGGTGGGCTTCTATTTAGAAATACTTAATTGTCTTTAGAATTATTTATATATTTAAAGAAAATTTTGATCAGTTTTTTTAAATATTATAACTAAATATAAAATGAAGGTATTACAATTTTTTCTTTTGATTTGAGTTTTATATGCTTCAAAGAATGTGTTTAAAATAAATTTAAAAATAATCAATTGCATATACAAAAAATGGATATGGACTTCAAGAAATGGATATGGTCCGGTATTGGTCCACTCAACCATGCATCCACCCTTATGAACAAATTCTCACATTTACGTACATCAATGAATCAAAATAGTAAAATGTCCAATAAATATTACTTACCATGATACATCACATGATAGTGGATTGCTTTTGGGCGGTAAGTGTGCAATTAAAGTTGAGTAAAAAACCATTACAAATTAAGATCAACCTAAAATTAGTGACCTACTCATCCAAGTAGTTGCCACGAGGTCACTATTGAACTTTTATTAAACCACATGAGAGAAAATATAGGATACTTTTAATTCGATAGAGCAAGAATTTGTACAAATTTTGGAATTACTATAGCTTGGATGAAATGACCCATACAATGTTATATCTAAAATAGGTTAGGTGAAAAGTATAGGTTGTATTCAAATTTATCAATAAAGTAAGGTTTGTAATATTTGGAGGAACGAAGAATTTATGTGAGGTTCAATGAATGTCTTTGGTTTGGATGCAAAATTGCCTCAATTGACTAAAAGTCATTGAATTTAGATATGGCTATCATGGATGGACCTTAGATGTATTGAAGGTTAATTTTTTTAGCTTCAAGGGAATGCCTCCTCGTAACAAATTTGATATCAAGTGACCGATGAGGTTCAGATTCCCCAACTTTTATTTTGTTCTTCAATACCTTAGGGTGCAAGCATAGTAAAGTGGACCAAAAAAGTGCTCCGGTATACGAAAGCCATGATTTTCTTGGTCAAATGCCTATAAGTAGTAGCAAAATGTTGTTTAAAATAAATTTTTTTCATGATGACCTCTATTGTTAAGTTAGGTACTCAAATATAGAATATCAATATGAGATCTTCAAAACCTATCATCAAAAGTGATGCGTAAAAGCAATTGACTAAATATAGTTTTGAACGTAAATTTCATGACCTTAAATATTTTGAACTTGGAATTTTTTCATATTCCTTGAATTCATTACAAACTTGAGTTCATCGTAATTATTTTTTCAAAGATTCATCAATTTAATGTAATGTAAGTATATTTTAAACAAGTTTCTGACAATTATCTTTTCAATGTCACCCACTTTTTCACCACTTGCACCATCTTCTAAAATACATATACGTTGTTTGAAAAAAAAATTGTGAACATAAATTGCTTGGCTTTGTAGATTCATATGTTTTCTAAATGTTTATGGATTTCTATTTCATAAAATTCAAAGTTAGTATATAGTTTTGGATCACTTTCACTTAAACATGAGCAAGGATTAAGAGATGTCCACTTTACCGTGCTTGCACCAAAGCATCATTTTGTCTACTAACAAGGTGCCAATTTTTCAAGAAATTTAGATAAATAGTCCATCTTCAACTAACCCCCACTGACATGGTTTACAAAAGTATATATCTTGTGATCTCCCTGGGGTAGTTGCTTGACCATTGGAGCTCATTCACACACTTCATTTTCATCAAGTAGCGGATGTGATTTGACCTCTAACCACATTTTTGCGGCCTTGCAACACGCTTTATGCGTTCTCTTGTCCTACATACATGACACTCTTCTCACACATATGCACACGAAGGCAAATCTATGTCAATATAATAGCTATTTCAATATTTACTTGCTCTCTCCATCAATGGATAGCCTAGAGTAACAAAGTTGCCTTAATCACTTCATGGCAAACAATCTAATTACACTAAAACATTTGGTTGGTATCTATTGTCATCTTCTACACTTGGATCACCTACTAGTGTGGGTTATCGTATAGAGTTACACATTGTAAAAATAAATAAAACTCCTAGAGAATATCATATTTTACCAAGTAAGCTATATCACATTCCTTGATGTGCATCCTAGATATTTATATTAGGTGGGTAAAAGTTTTTACTCTTTTTATGAAGTTGTAGGAATGTGTAAGTCCAAATGGTAATCCACACCAATAGGTGTCATTGGTGAATTTGGAAATATGCAATGCTATAACTTCCAAACTAATCGATGAATGGGAGAAAGTGAGCTGAGCAAACAACCTATATGTGGTTGAGCACCATATGAAGGTGACTTTTGTGATAGCACACCTAAATTTGGCGACTATGCATTGCACCCATTTATCAAGTAGGGATGAGGGGGATGCAAGGTGCCCCATAGGCATCTAGTGCATTTTTAAGAGATAAATTATCGAACCAAGTTCTCCCTAATTACCACCAACTTACTCAATCCAAAAAAAGATTGAAGTGCATGTACTGTGATAGTCAAATATAGGTATCATGGAGGGAGGGAGATTGTAGGACCCCTGGAATAGGAAACTCACCAGCAGTAGGTTGTCAAGAAGCCCCTTTTCAGGCCTAAATGATCAGGAAGCAATCCTATGGCTTATTATAACAAGTATACATGCGTTAAATCAACCCTCACTTGACTGAATAGGTACAATTTCTCCCAAAATACACTCTATCACTCATAAACATTGATATAAAGGCGAAGGTGTTGATAACGCCCCTTGCTTCCTATAGTGATGTAAAGTGGCAAAAGGTAGTATACTTCAAGAAAGTTCGTGTCATCGGATGAGCTTAGCAATACCGTAGATCGTCTTAAGCGTGTTATTCAATCTAAAAGCTCCCAAGCGGCTCCCCATGTGATTAAGGGTTAAAGAGACATGGGTTTTGGCACATACACGGTTCAGCAGTTGCTTTCTTTTCATCTTCAACCCATAATTTTAACAATTTAGATCCAATACATTGAACAACCAGCATGTTTTAATGCATACTTAAGGGATCCGACATGAGTTGTGCTCAAAATACAGCAACATGTAATTGTCTGAAAATGTTCATATGATATGGTACGCTTTTTTTAATACCATTCAGGTCTATGTACCATGCAAGAACCTTCATATCCAAGGTAAAGTCGTCCATGTATGAATATGGTTTAGAATGCCAATATCGACTCAAGTGATAGCTCAGGCATATTGAGATTCTCTCACTTTTAGATACCCACCAAATATCAATATTTGGATGGTATTACAATTTCAATGCCCAGAGGTTCATTGACACCATTATTGATGTTGATTATTGATACCATGCATTGGCCTATAATATACCAAACCAGGCTTGCACTGATCCAGACCCATGAATATGACATGTGATTGTTGCATATAGAACTCAAAATATGGGATGATTCCTAATCAATGGGGAATGAAAATCTTGGATATAGTGTGCATTTGCCAAAAAGTTGAATGGGGTGTTATAGTTGAATTCTGAAGCCCCAGCCACACTAGCCAACGTCAAGGGGCCTCAATGTCGTTCCTAAGTGGTTGGATTGAAACTTTGGTGTCCTTTAGTTGTCTCCAACAACCATGTTACATACAGATTTTGAGGAATAAAACCTTCAAAACCTAGTGGAAGTTAGGAAATGTGCAACAAGATGGATCAAGTTTTGCAATATATTACAGTGCCAATGATGTTAAAGGATGGTGTCCAAGATCTCCAAAGGGAAGCCCATATTACCAAGGCATTTCCTCAATGAAAGCCATGACGGATAATTTGAGCAATCAGGAATTTTCTCGAATCAGACATAAGATAGTGTAAGATTCTTTCAGTAATCCTAATTTGATCCTGATACAGCGTAAGATGCACAAAGAGTGCTTGCTAGCCTTTGGAGGTGGTTAATATATATTCTGAAGAATTAAAAATCACTCCTACTTGCATCTATTCCAGCACTCCTTATCTAGATGTATTTACTTCAGCCCAAGCTACTAAATCCTAATACTCCATAACCTAGAAGCTATACAAGGCTATTCTACAGCTCAAGGGAGATCCCACTAGGCACCTAGATTCCCTTCCCTACTCTTAATGAGACAGGTTTCAGTTTTCTGCGGATACTTCCCTCAAGTGGAGTGCAGGCAGATTTCCCTTGTCGGGCACTGAGGCTGGTTAACCAAATGTCATCTGCTATAACCGCTTCGTCATCAACATTTCGATGCCATGTCCAATGGGCGTGTGTAGAATTTACGACTTCCAACTCGGCATGCCCAAAGCTTGCCTCTCGATATACAGACCATTCGGGTGGGTCATCAAAGAACCTACACATCATATTCCACAAAACACATAAACATACTGTAACTATGAGTAACATTTCCTAACCTGATTATGGTAAATACTGTGGGCCATACTATTGAGTTTATTTCCACACAAAAAACATCAAGGGTATAACTATGGGTGCACACTATTTACCAGCCCACAGTGCTGAACGTCAAAGGTCCACATTGTAGGTTACACTACACAGTTTATAGTATTTAGTCTCACTTACTCTTTGGAATTATGCAATGCTATAAATCATTTTTTTACTATAGATCATTTTTTTGACCAATGAAGGTCAAATTGGGCCAGGGCGAACCGACCCATACATTGGTACCTTACCGGATGTCTAGTGATGTCACATTTGAATGAATCGGCCCTCAACCCCATAGGGGGTCTTTTTGTATTGGAGCCACTTCATCCACAATATGTAGGATGGTTAATTTTAAGTGAGTGCCACGAATCCCTAGCCGTTCGCCCTCCCCGGTAAGGTACGAATATAGGGGTTGGTTCGCCCCAGCCGTCAAATTGGTTGTTTGGACACTATAGAACATTAACATCTTTGCTTAGTAAAAACTTATATTCTCAGTAAAATAGTTAGAGCACAATGTAGCTCCAAACAGTAAGTGACCCTTAATGCCATAGACGGTGTACTCCTAATGGACTGAAAATAGTGTGCATTTAGAAACCTTCCAAACTAGGGGAAGGGAGTGGGTATATCATGGGGGCATCACAAGTGTACCTAATATTAAACACTATTTCTTGCGTGATGGCGTATACTGTGGCTCACTCTATAGGGTTGCCTAGGGTAAGCCACAGTATACATATCCCCACACTAATTACCATAATCAGTGTAATGTATGCTCTGGTTTGAAATCCTCTGAGTAAGTTGTTAGCCTAAACTCTGTGGTTCAAGCACAAGTCGCATTTGTAGTTAAGAAGCTTACATTCCAGCATTTGATTGGAGCATAGTATTAAGGTTGAAGCTTTTCCAAATCACCAGAGCAAAGACAATCTGACCAAATCTACACAGTTGAAGAGAAATACCTTTTGGCAAGACCTTCTCGGTTTCCTCCAGCTCCAACAGTAATGTGCATTATTCCGCATGAATCCAATTTGCCGTCAAAGATTCTCGTCTGATTTACATGTACCCACAATCATAATTTCAACTTCATTACATCTAGAAAACAAGAGCAATGCAGGTTTGACATCAATCTCACATTATGATAGACTGATCAAAGGAATCTCCTAGAATTCACTAACACCACATCTTGGCACTCCTAATCCATGACCACTAAATTGTAACAAGAATGTATCCAGTACGTCTTTTCATGCACCATATATTATTCTCATTCTTTGATAGTCTCAAGATCGATTTCAGCCAGAGACATATGAGTAATAGAGTGAGTGGAGAGGAAGGAAGGAACATGATTGAACTTACACTGCGCTCATACGCATGAACGTGACCACCAACAAGAAGATCGACATTGGCATTGTAGAGCACTTCCTCCATATCAGCCTTCATGGCATCTCCATTACCCTGATGGGCGTGGTTCGTATTGTACCATGGAGCATGTAGAATAGTTATAAGCCATGGTGTTTTGCCGCGGTCCACTTTCGCTAAGTCATTCTGTCACATAATAATGCCTGAATCAGAATAACACGACAAAAATATTTACAAAAATTGACGACTACCTTGCAGCCACCCTAACATTCTTAAGTAGCCTATTTAGGTTCCAGAGAAGATGGAATGATTCTTAGGTGATCCAGATAACCTAAGAACTATTCCAGTGGAGACACACCTCTTCAATTGAATTTTGGTAGATGAAAGAAGGCCTTGTGTCCGAAGATAGACAATGATGAGATGTCAATTGATGAGAGCTTGCACTTGACTATGCTCAGTATTTATGCATGTCCTCAAGGACCTTGATTCTTGTATTATTGTTCTTGAAGTTAAAATAGAAGAGAACGCCCTTACACATGCTTAAGATCAAGTATTAATAGGTATCACTTTCATAATATTCTCATAAATTACTGGCCATCCGCAACATCGCACACTTGTGAAGCGATGCTTATTAAATCCCACCAAATGAAATTTGAGCAAAGACAAGGATTTGGTGGAAACTTTTCAAAGTCAACCTTCTAGGAAATCAATGATTATTCCCAACGAGGTAGATATCAGTGAGGAGAAAGTTGACAGTAACTTACCAGTAACCACCTGTACTGAGCTGAGTTTATGTCGTGGTCTGTATATGAACCAAGCATAATAACATGGACCCCAGCAACTTCAAATGAGTAATACAAATTGGAGTTGGACCCACTCTCTCTGTATGGCATCTGCCACCTCGTGTTGTAAGCCCGAAATGATTCGACTACAAGGGGTAGCACCTCCACATCATGGTTTCCTTGAGTGACCATCCATGGTCTGGCACTAGCATAAGGCTCAACAAGCTGCCCAAATGAGTCCCATAAAGGTTGGTAGTAGTCAGCGTATGAGAGATCTCCAGCAAGAAGCATAACATTATAGTTGGAGTTACCAATGTGCTTCAAAGTAGATTTTGTCCATTCAGTTTGACCCAGGTCACCTGTGTAAATAGGAGCACTTAGTTACACAATAAATACACTACGACTAATGCTACAGGTTAAACAGAAAACATATGCCTGCGAACAAATCTAAACTCAGGAATCTGAAACCCCAAGTCCACAACTGCCAAAGTTCGACTCTTAAAGGACCAAGGGGCTCAATGTACAAACTATACAAACAATTTCTCCAGGCCTCACCAAGTCTTAAAATCATTTATTTATTTATTATTGAGTTTGAATTTTTATTTAATACAGTATCTTATGTCAAAGAGAAAAAGAAAACTATACTCATATGTATTTGCAGCCAAGGGCACCCCTGTTGTGTCTTTGAACCAAAATCTTCAATAATCTTAAGGTATTCAACCAATTTGAAAAGCGCACTTGAAGGATGACATAATCTTAGATAGGGTCACTTTTAACACAATGAGCTTTAAATGGTTTTATGTAGCTCAAATACAGGTGTTTGTGCATGGAGAGGCCCCCTCGTACACTTAATGATCAAGTCCATGAGCACATAAGAATCATCTCCTGTTTTATCATTATTTCTAATTTTGCAATTGCACTTCTCAACCCATGATAGATTTCTAATCTTATTGGGAGCCACCAATGCAGAGTTTTGAAACATCAGTTTATAGAAACTACAAAAACAACTATTCATTCTTTTTATACTCCTGATTTCACCCACCAGGATAGTACACAATTTACCATATATTACAACATATTGCAGCACCAGATGCAATCCACATTTATTCTGGTACTACATTTATAAGCGTAAACCAATACACAGATTTAAGATGTGGAGCTCACCAACAATTGCGAATTTGATAGGGACATCTGGACCTGCAGGAGGAGGGGTGGTGAAATTGTATTCTCTGCCAACACCTCCACATTTGTAGTAATAGGTTGTGCTGGGTTCCAGAGGACCTATGACCACATGGTTCATCGTCCCTGATCTGTATAGCATGTAAGAGTAAGCAAGTGAATCTCCAATAGCTGTGAAATTATAGTACCCTGATGTTAACCCGTACTGCACAACTGGTGCCCCATTTGCACTGCTCACCGAGGTCATCCAAGAAACTCTCATGTGGTTTGCTCCTGCCAATGACACATGGACCTGAAGCAGGAAACAATAAAAATATGTCAGGGCCATACAGATCATGAAAATGGGTCAGAGACATACTCTTCTCTTCTGAGAGGGATCTGACAAGCAATGTTGTTGAAGTGTCAGATCCTGAAATAGTGTGTGACTCCTGAGGTTAGGATCCAAGACACACAAAATGTTCAGAAAGGATAACAATTCAACACATCATGCTAAAAGTAGCCTCACACATACACCACCATTCCAGCCAGTCTGCAAATGCATTGGCTCTCCATGGCTAACCCCATTAAATGAAGAGCACTTGTAGGAGATCACTAGACAACGTTGTCAAAGTGTCATATCCTGAGCTAATGTGTAACTCCTGAGGTTAGGGTTCAAATTACACAAAATGTTTTAATAGGCACTAATTTAGCAAACAGGGCTAAGAAAAGCCTCACATCCACCAAATTCTAGCAAGTCTGCAATTGCATTGGCCCTGCATGGCTAACCCCATCAAATAAATGGAGAGCATTTGCAAGAGGTCATGCTGATATCCGCAAAATTGTTGATCACCACTTTTGAAGAATTAGTTTGAGAGCCCCCAACCTCTTGACCAAGGCTTATGCTTTCAAGCTCTACCATCCACACTCTTCAAATTGGTTTCTCTTGGGAATGCAAGAGAACCCATTCTCAGGGCTGTTCAAACCAGAGTGACAAAGCTAAAGGTTTGTATTGTGGAAGCTGCGAGTGCCTGATGCTCATATGCGAGTTTGCCTGTAAAGTTGAACCTACTGAAATGATGTGCATTTCCATGACTCGTTCCAGGTGTGGCCAGACACTGGATCGCACAAGGTTGTGAACCTAAGCTGAATTTCAGGAAAAGGAAATGCTACCAATCAACTTATTTGCTCACCTGTTCAGCTTGGATAATTGTCTTGGTGGGGATACACTGGGTGGCCTCCAGGGCTAAACAAACGAAAAGCACTGCCGCCACAATCACCAGAAACACCTTCTGGAACCTCCATGACCTCACCATGGTAGCACTCGCCATCTTCGATTCCCTTCAACCACAAGTCAAATTCGAGGCAAAAACTTAGTAAGGTCGACTTAATAGCACACCACAACTATTCTGACACCCTCAAACTAATTTTCGCAGCGAAATTGCGAATTTCCGAAAGCATATTGGGAAAAAACATACCATCAAAACTCAATCCTTCCTTGCTAGCCATCATACATTACTATGAACATAACATAACATTTCCTTGTGAGCTCGTTCTTTTCTATTTGGACTCAACGAACAAATTCCGGTCCTCATTTGTAGGAATGAATGTGGAGCATAGTCAAGTGGCATGCTTCTATTAGTGCTCACATCTTATCTTAAGACGAAAAGCCTTCACACATTCTCATACTACCATTAAGCCTTAAGATTGCACAATATTCTCTTACTTGGTTTTTCATGATTCCATAATAGTGCCGTTTAATCCCAGTCCCATGGAACAATCTTCTGAAGCTTAATAATGTTTACGATCCGAGCAGCAACAGAAGAACCCTAATTGATGCACAATTCTCTACCGCTCACAACAGGCGAACCCCAACCTTACCCTTCACACCCCAACCTTAACCTTCAAACCCCAATCACGCAAATCCGCACAACACATCGACACAAAATAACTAGACTTGAAAACATCATTCTTCCAGCGGCAGATTACAAAACCTTTTGCCAAAATTGGACAAACCTGTCAAAATTCCATCCGCGAGGTTTAGAGCTACTCAAACCAAACCACGACACTGTTCAACACCAAGAAATCGATGACCGCAATATAGGTACCACAAGATTCGTCATCTTCACATAAATTGTGAAGGGCTTCAGATTTACAACCAAAGTCACAAAACACAAGCACCGACGGGCTTGAAGGCAATCCAATCCGCACGCACCGCAGAGACGGTGCAGCCAAAAGGAAATTATGTACAAGGGAAAGCCCCCTTACCAGAAATTGCGCATAACGCCGGGCAGCGGGTCAAGAAACTGCGTGCCCATCGTAAACCAAATGAATTTGCCGCGATGAATTGCTCACACCGCCTAGCCGCGATGAATTGCTCACACCGACTGGCCGCGAGCGATACCAAGAGCATCGAACGAAGCTCCGTCGAGCTCTGTGGGAAAGGCAGGGGTCGGTGAAAGGAGGAAAATGGATGGACGTGTAATTTATACGTATGGATGAACCTGGTTTTCATCCATGTACCTATTACCGTCTTGTTATACAGGGTGGCTTTTGCATGACAAGGCAGGAACGTGGCGAAGGTTACGAGCGAAGAAAGCACAACTTGGAGGAGTAGGTATCAAGCACACCAAATTCGGACCCTTCCGCACAAGGGGGTTAGCTAACCGGAATAGCTTGGTAACCGGGCGTTTGGGCCTAACTGCTGCCACACCTGCCCAGTCTTCTCCTCGGTCCATGTACCTTTCTCGGGAGGTTTGTTGGGGCTCTTAATCCGATTGAGCCTCTGGTTAGTCCGGTTTTCAGAAGTAGAGAGGGAGGTCGGTTAAGGATTGAGGGGGGCAGGTTGAGGATGATTCATCCTGTAGTTGCACAAAAAATGGGTGGATGTTATCGCGGCAAGGCAATGTCGTTGTTGTGGATTATGTCCCCGCTTCACGCTTTCGTAGTGTTGCCACTAAACCTCCTTCTCATGCTTCTGAAGGCTGGAAGATGTGAGGATTTCAAATGCGAGAAGAGGCACCTGAGAAGTGGATTCTCCAAAGACTTGCAAGCGGAGGGAGCAGCACATGTGGGAGCGTTGAAGGCTGAGGGTGCGAAATAGGTGAGGGCGAGCTGTCAAGTTTGTTACAACCCTACACAACCTCCTCGCATTTCAAAATTTATCTTGGAATCCTGCACATCAAGGTTTTGGCATTGATGTATTTCTGATGTGGGAGGAATCAAAGGTGTGTGCCTGTGCATCTTGGCTGAGAGCATCTTGACTTGAGTGCCTTTAATTCAGCGGAGTAATTTTGATGGTATTGAAAGACTTCTACAGCAGAATGCATGTGGCTTACATAAAAGACTTCAACATAATCTAAGACTTGAACTTAGATCAAAAAAACAAACTGAGAATCTTAAGCAAGCATCAGACGAACATTATGAAATAAGTGCGCTCTTTATTGCACTGTGTACTACAAGGTTGCAGTATCACACAGGCCTTAACACATAGGCAACACCAAGCCATACACTCTTAGGCAAGAGCTCTAGACACATACATACATCACTCCTAGCCTTCCTGTGAACACACACACGCAAAGTCGCTTCACAACATACTAAGAGAGTACCGGGGAGAGAGATGAGATCATTACAGAGTGAGGGAAGGCCTCTTCAAGAATCTTTCGAACGAAAACCAGTAAGTATTCGAAATAAGCAGGAAGGCGGAGGGTGAGATGGCAAACTAATTGCGTGGACATTCTACTTGGCAAGTTCTAGGCAACAAAATGTTGACCTAGACAAAGGTGAAACAATAGATGGCACCTTCGGTGCTGCAATCGTTTGTTCTTGCAATATATGTGCAATTTTTTTTTGGCCTTTAGTCTCTACAATGTCTCTACAGTGTGACTCCGAGTTCAATTCGGGCATGCCTTTTGGACTTCATTTCAATGTATTTGATGTGTGATTGAATCAGAATTCCACCTAACCTAATCACAAATGCTCTTTGCCTATTGCAACGTTGTTATGCTCTTGGCTATGGAGATGCTACCGAATTTAATGTTGGCTCAACCAAAATGGCAGTATGTTGCTTGCCTTCCATTCTTGCATCAAAATTCCGCCACGGCAAATCAAAATTCCACCTAGCCTATCAAAACCTCATGGCCTATTATGGCACTATTATGCTCTTGCCTATAGAAATGTTGCCAAATTTAATGTTATGGGTCAACCAAATAGTCACCATGGTGGTAGAGTCGCATTCTTTGCTAACTAGTACCACCTTGCCCAACCAAAAATCCTCCATGGACAATCAAAAGACCACCTTGTGAATTCGGAAGTCTACCTTGCCAATTCATATATCCACCTTGCCAATGCAGAAGGCTTGGACTCTCTGTCCACATTGAATCAGCTCAAAACATTGTCAAGTTGCCAAATGTATTTAGAACTTAATTATATTGGGAGAATCATTAATTAATAGGGACGTTGCACAAAAACAAAAACAAAACAAAACCATAAAATGTATTTTATTCATTAATTTATTTATAAAGAAACCATAGAAAACCATGTCAACGAATGTGGAATCTTGTTGGATTTGGGTTTTTAAAACATCGATTGGAAGTAAGAAATTATAGAGTTCAACAGAAAAAACATAAATATGAAAGAGGGGAGCAAGGTGTGGAAGAAGTTGAGAAAACCCAACAAACCAAAAATGTGAGGGAAAAAAAGGAAAATGCGAGGGAATATTGGAGTGTGAGTGCATTGAAGAGTGAGAAGCATCGTTGCTCTCTCTCTCTCTCTCCTATCACCTAGTTCACAGACCCGTGACTACCGAATGGTGGGGTTTCCAAACCCACATGCAATCCCACCGCAGTCCCATAGGTAGTTGCACTAGACAAGTGGCCACTGCCCACGTTGTCCCCTCCAACACCTTTAAACCCCCCCCCCCTCCAACACCTTAAACCCCCCCCCCTCCCATGGCGGACCAATCCCATTGTTGGACAAGTAACTAACCCCACCTCATTGCCCCCCCCCCCTAATGCACCCGAACACTTCTGATTGCCATAGTGGTTTTTTTTTTGCGAAAACGAATTCATCGATTGGTCGAGAGGGAGGTTGGAAATGTTTGCCTTCCATGGCATGCATACAGGTATGAGCAAGAGGTAGTTTCCAAGATTGGAAGGCCTTTGAGTCCTTGTGCATGGATATTTTTGGGCATACCCTGGTGTTTCCAAGTCCAACCTGTTGAATGTTGTGATCTTTTGGTTTTATTTTATTCATTTCATGTATACTCCACATATTCCTCTACGATGATCATTGAAGTGTTGAACATCAACCGGTGACTAGCAATACCTTTAAGTTTGTGTGCAGGGTGATTTTTGGGCATATCTTGGTGTTTCCAAGTCCAACATGTTGAATGTTGTGACCTTTCAGTTTTTCTTTATTCATTTTAGTTTACACATCAACCGGCTACCTCTAAAACTCAACCGGTTCATGTGTAACTAGCGGTACCTTTGAATTCATGTGCGGGGAGATTTTTTTAGCATATCCTAGTGTTTCCAAGTCCACATAACAATATTCAGATACACTGTCGCGGACCTCTCCATAAGGATTGCCCGAAACACCATGGGCACAAGGGGGACCCCGAAGTGACATCCGGGACTTGTGGCGCCATTGGTGAGATGGCCCAAGTGATCCTAGTGTGGGTGAGGGCCCCGGGCGTTGAGAACGCCTCCCACCCACGGAGACTAGGAGGCATGAGGGTGAGGCCATAATCTATGCGTAGCTTATGGCGTGCCGATTTTAGAATGCTTTAGAACACCTCATTTGGAGGTGTGAGCTAAAAGATATGGCAAGTTGAGTGGGGCGCTGTCCCGAGACAGAGCCTTGGAACAGCAGTGGCCTGGGAGTGGCTCCCGCGACTGCGAACTTTTAAAGTGGCATAACTTCCTTTGTACTTGCTCGAATGGGGCAAGTGAGTAGTCCATCGTGATCTACGTGAAACATAGATGACGATGGAGTGGTCGATTGTTAGAATCAAAGATCGTATGAGGAAGTTATGGGGTTCTGAAGCTGCTAGGGCCTTCCAGCCCCAGCAGCTAAGACAAAATGTCTACTTGGCCCCAAGAGTTGGGGAGAGACAAAAGGTTACTTGATGGTGGGGTAGGGATCATGCCTAGAGTCCTAGAGGCTTATATGGGTGAGGTGGTGTGACCTCACCCACCCGAGGCCGAACGGCAAGGCCTCCATGGGCATTGGCCCATTGTGAGGGCATAGTTGCCTAGTATGGCTTGGGTTGTTGTAGTGTTGCTCCAGCAACACGATGTGCAACATAAGATTGGACTTCCATGGATGGAAGTCCACATCTAAGAATTGGTTACTGATTAAACGGTGAGTCCCGAAAACCAAGTAGAAGGTTTGGTCCCCCTCCTATGAAATGTTGGGTCCGCGGTATTGGGAGCTAACCTTTCGCATGGCAGTATGCGAAGGGTTAGCGCTCGTAACTCTTGCTAGAATGGAAAAATGGACCGAGTTAGTTAAGGGGAGCTAGCAAGGGTTGCGACATACACACACTTGTTCTGTGGGACCGACATTATTTCACATAGTATTCCCGTATCTTGTCCAAGATCAGGATATTCCCCATCATTCAGATTGAATGTGAGACCCTTGTCAGTTGAGGCCAGGGGAAAGTTGACATGCCAAGCCTATTGTCCGGCTCTGCCTATCTGCCCATTCAAGGGCCTTAGTGGTCCTAGGTGGAGGGGGGCGGGGGATGGGTGCTTGCCACCAAGGTGGGTGGGGGTGGGGGTGGGGGTGGGGGTGGGGGTGGTGTTTGCCACCAAGGCGGGGTGGGGCCGTGGGCCTCATGTCTTTTTTCAGGGAGGCCAGCTTTAGGGTCTTGTCGGGGCTAGGTGGCTAAGCGGGCTCGGTGGCTAGGTGGACTAGGCAGCTAGGTGGACTAGGCAGCTAGGTAGGCTTATTTTCTAAGTACTTACTAAATAACTAGTTAGTTAGGCTCACTTATTAGGTGGCTAGGCCTACTTATTAATTAAGTAGTTGGTTAGGCTCACTTACTAGGTGGCTAGGCCCACTTACTAAATAACTATTTGGTTAGGCTTACTTACTACTAAATATATCTAGTTGGTTAGGCCCAATATCTCCAATATCTAAATAACTAGTTGGTTACTTACTACTAAATAACTAATACTTACTACTAAATAACTAGTATTAGTTATTTAGTAGTAAGTAAGCCTAACCAAATAGTTATTTAGTAAGTGGGCCTAGCCACCTAGTAAGTAAACCTAACCAACTAGTTAATTAGTAAGTAGGCCTAGCCACCTAATAAGTGAGCCTAACTAACTAGTTATTTAGTAAGTACTTAGAAAATAAGCCTACCTAGCTACCCAGTCCGCCTAGCCACCGAGCCCGCTTAGCCACCTAGCCCCGACAAGACCCTAAAGCTGGCCTCCCCGAAAAAAGACATAAGGCCCACGGCCCCACCCCGCCTTGGTGGCAAACATGAGTGACACGGCTAAGTAGGTAGGTAGGTAGGTAGGTAGGAAACCGGGCAAGAGAAAAGGGTGACTTGTTGGGAAACCCGCCATACCCACCGGGATGGGTGGCGGGCTTCAATCAACCCCATTATTCTCAAGAGAACACAACTCATCAGCTGAATAATGTTATGCAACTGGTTGAATGTTGTGATCTTTCCATTTTTCTTTATTCATTTGGGGCATACTCCATAGATTCACCTATGTTGATCGTATATCAACTGGTTACTTTTAAAACTCAACCAAGTTCATGTTTGACTAGCAGTCGGTTCTCCCCGCTCATTGTTTCAGTATGTGTTCAGCGTTTGGTCATGGTGGTGTTGTTTGCTCTGTTTCTCAAGATAAAGTGGAAGAGGTTTTTAGGTTTTTTGACTCTTTTTGGTTTGTTTTTTTCTCTAGTAAGTAAATTGTGTGGTTATGTAGATAGTGATGTGTAATTTTTTTGTGCTTGCCTTTTCTTGGTTTTAGGTGGAAGCAACTCCAAATTAATGTATCTCCCAAATATATCCACATAGATAATTAATCCATTGGGGTTTGGAATAGTTGTTGTGTAGCTTGATTTGATCTAAAAACTAATCATTTTGGGTATGGTTGCCATAGCCACATGGTTGACTTCTTTGGTGAGCCTCATTGATTTTGCATTGTCCTTCATTTGTGTCAAGTCTGCATAAACATAGCCTTCCAATTGATAATTATTTTGAGGTGAGCCATGCAAGCATGCTCAATGTCATGTGTTACTTTGTGTTGTTCTAGGTTTCATCTAGCTATCATTGAGTGCTATATTTGTGCACATTTTGTAGAAACAATTGCGGGAATAACCATTCATAAGATGTCGTGAACCGTAGACTATCCAATATCCGCCTTGCAAGCAACTGTCCATGTATAAGTTTGTATAGTGTGACCACAACCTTCTTCTCGATGAAAATAAGCTCTCTCCACCTAGTATATTGTCCACTAATGTTAAGTCTAAGGTCACCACACAACCTTTCAAATGTTCTTCATGTCATTCTAATCACATCAAACCATTGCTCAGAGGTGTATATGTCAAAGAGGTACTCATCAAACCAACAAGTAGAACGAGGTTTAACATGCCATAGGACTATTAACCCATCCACATACCATGTAATCAAGTCTCAAAGTATTTCCACTTATGGCACCAATTTCATGTCCTTATCTTTGTCACTTTGAGTAATCTTTTCCCATCCCATAGTAATGCACACATTGACCACCTGCCTCATTTTATTTGATGGCATGTCTTTGGCGTTCTTAATCATTTTTTGATGGTAGAGAGAGCAACCTCAATGCTTGAAAGCCATATTGCCAATAACAATTTGAAACTTAGCCCATGCTCTAACACAAAGTTGTAATTGTGAAGAGGGATGGTGTTGGTAGCATTGATTGTGACATCCGGTGCATCACACATTGGCACCTCACGCGAAGGCAGAGGTGGAGGTGGAGGAGGACTACACAGGTCAAAGAGAGGTTGGGAGAAGAGGCCGGTGAATGTGATTTCGAGTGAGCAACTATAATGAGTTCCAACCTACAAGAGTTGTAGACACATGTATGTTAGATTTTTCATTTTTCTTTTTGTCAAACCAAATATCAATTCTTGCAAAAACGCATTTCAATCCTATTTGGTTATATACTTACATGATTGCCCAATGATGCCCATGGCATCTCCCAAATTGTGCAATTGATCTCTCACTTCTTGAAATGAATTATGTACTTCAATGATGTTGATGCCTCTTGTGGACCCTCGAGTCCATATTTGTCGCCCTACAAGTCCAAATTGGAATTAGTTCATAGGTGAATCCAATATTCAAGTTTAAGAGTGCAATAAGTTCATCAAGAATGAAAGTGCAACAAAAGTTATAGAATTGCATACCTCTATCATTTGCAATATTAGCTTGCCATACATATTAGTATGGAGCTCATGGATATCATCGTAGGCCATCATAAGTGCTTTAATGTCACACACATGCTTGAGTGAGTAATGATATTAACATTAGAAACATACTTTGATTCACATATGCAATGCATATCAATTGACTATATGGGTTATCATGAAACGATGTGAATAGATTGGGATGGGTGGCAACCTAATATTGGTGCAATCCGCTTCTTGCGTAAACTTGAGGTGCATATCAATGAGAGGTAGAACATACATAGTTGTTTTTTGAGCACTTTGACGTCTATGGAGTGGAAGCCTCTCATGTTGCTCAAGCAAGAGTTGACCTATAACCCAAGACAAGCACACAAGCATGAGCCACCAAATGTTAATTGAATATTATTCATGTTGTTTGAAACCTCGCCAATTGCATGTTCGAGAGTTGTACTTACCGAGTTTGGACTCACTAAACATGAATAGCCATAGCAAAAGAATTTCTATCCAAACCAATAATCCTCCAACATGCGTAGCACATCACAACAATGCACTCAAGAGCATTAATTTGAATATGCACAAAATGTGACAACATGGATCTAAAAACTGGTTATACAAATGACACGGTTGGATCTTTGTCTTACCCAAAACCACAAGCTTGCAACTTGTTGTCCATTTCGATAGCACAAGTGTTTGATTTCTAAACAATGGCTCTAGAATCAGTGGCCAAGAGCTACCAATGCAGACAATCTACGATGCAGACCCATTGAGTCCAAGCAAGGATCCAGCAACATAGCTGCACATAATCTTGTTAATGAGACCATTCCTCTAAGTCCAAGCAGCTACAACTAGTGGGTGCAGCTTACACAAGCTAAATTGTCACCATGAAATCCATAAGAATGTTGCAGCTCTGAGTGCGAGTGTGAGGGCTCACTCATCATTGTTGGCATTAACGCTCTTAAATTGCAGATACCCACAAAATGTAACCAAAATGTTCAATGGGTTTCGGCGTGCAGATTGGCAATGTTTGGCTAGGTAATGGAATTTTGATGGGTGCATAATGAAGAGCAAGCAACAAGTTGTTGAGCCTAGGCAAAACGAGCACTTGTTGTTGTTACCGAATTGTTCATAATTTGGTTGGGTTTGTACCTACTAGATGTAGAAAATTTGGAGTTCAATGAAAGTTAAGTGTTCATTTGCCAAGCTTCGCATCTTTTAACTGCTATCAGACCTCGACTAAGGGGTGTTGCCGAACGGTGGCAAGGCAAGCCGGTTAGCCAATCCATTGACCATGCCATCCTTTCCTGAGGGCAGGCACGCCAGTTAAAAGACATGTAGGTTACAGATTCAGTAGGTCCGGCAAGTGTGGCAAGGCCCTAAGTTAGTCAAATTTTGCATGGTTATAAAATTGCTGAGAGGCTAAGGAAGGGGTGAGTCATCATTCCCAATGCCCCTCATTGCTCAAACATGTCATGGACTACTGTAGGCTGATGCAAGATGGGCAGAAATAAATTCAAAAAATCAAGCTTAATTTTCTTGAAATTAATGAGTTAGATGGTCTAAATGGTTGAAAAATAATAATAAATATGTCTAAATGTTAGGAAATTTGGTGTAAATTGGAATGAGGCCAAAGTCAACACCTCACATGCATTAACAATACTATTGTACCTATCACGCACATACACTCTGACATTCACACGAGTTGAAGTTGGCGTTCACGCATTACAAATTGAACATCTCAAAAGCAAGAGTCCTAAAAGCTTGAGAGAAGTGGAGTCTGCTGGAGAAATGTGAGAAAAGTCTAGATAGGATATGTCATGTGCATGTGTGTGTGTGTGTGTGTGTGTGTGTGTGTGTGTGTGAACATATGTACATATTTGCCTCATTTGTCATAAATGTTTCTATGGACCGCCCCAACTTTTTCTTGAAAGAAATTATTATTGGGTAATTTTTGCCCATCCTATTATCAACCTACAATAGTAGCATGCCCACACTAGGTCTAGTCGATGTTCCTTGGCAACGGGAGGAGTCCTTGATAGGAAAACTCTTGTCTCTTTCCAAACCACTCTAAATAGGTGTTTACATATTTGCTATGTTGGATTAACACTGGTCTGCCTCAAGTTAAAATTTCCATGGTGATATTATTGATGAGAGGCTAAGGAAGGGGTGAGTCGTCATTCATGCTGCTCATTCCTCAAACACATCAGGGACATACCGTTATAAGGTGCCTCTTGAAATTTTGGGATGCTGGTTATTGATCACCTAATCCCAACATGCATTCTTACATTCAGGAATCAATCATGGAAATGGATTTGCAAGAGTAAAGCTCAAGTAAAGCAAGAAGCCGTGAGTTCCTTTCCATTGCAGCCTCCAGATCACCAGGATACATTCCCAGACCCTTGTATTCATGGAAGCTTGAAGGTGCCCTGGATCAGGGCTAGGGATTATTGGTGCCAGTGTAAACTCATTCATCATGAATGTGACAATAAAGCAAACTATTTTATACCACAAACAATGAATGGGGAGAACCAGCCGCTAGTTACAGATGAACCAGTTGAGTTTGAGAAGCAACCAATTGAAGTTCAAGACTTCAGGATATTACCAATCGATTTAGAGAATCTAGAGAATATATCCCCATTTGACCAAAAATAACCAAAAGATGTAAACATGTAACTGACTGGGCTTGGGAACACTAGTATCTCGACCGATTATGCCTAAAAATCTCCGAAGACACTGACCACAAACATGATTATATTTGGATGTTCAGAAATACCATCAAAGATTTTGAGTTAGTCTACGAAAGTCTTGTTGGAATAAATCAGCCCTCAAGTAGTACGGAGACTTGTTTTTACCAAAGCTTCATCGGGACTAAATCCAGACTTGAAGCTTAATCAACTAAATTTTTTGAGTATGTAGGTATTTTAGTTGATTCGAGATCGGAATTAGCTTCAAATACCCCAAATTGGTCTAAGTAGTGGAAGTCATTTGAGATGAATCGCCCACTAACCTACAGGAGTCAAGATTTTATGTTGGATGGATGAGAGGTATGCTTGTGTGCAATTTCCCCTCTGCAAACAAACGACCATCTACTAAATTCTACATGGCTAACCTTACAAAATCCACTGAGTTAACAAAATACACTAACCTTAAAAAGCTTTGAAACAACAGCATTGACAGGCTCAGCTGAAATATATTTGCCTTTCCCCCAACTCGGACAACCTAGATCTGCATTATGGAGATATTCTGACCCCAAAGAAATAAAATGACAATGAAATCATAACAAAGGCTCAGAGGAAGGGGCTCCAATATAACTGGGACAATATTGCAACAATATTCACAACCAAAGAACATCAAACACCTGGTGAGTGTGCAAACTTCGACAGCAGAAAATGAATGTAAACTGTCACATTCTTCAACACAAGTAATAAGTACAGGGCTGATAATGCAATTTATGTGATCAGGTTCTCTACAGACCGTTCGGATAAGCTCATGTAGCCCTTGGACAGGATAAACGTTTTGAAAAATGATCGCAGAATATTTTTACTCTCTTTGATATTGAAAGAATCTGACTAAATCTTGTAGCATTGCTATGTGACAATATGAGTGAGCCGTAAACTCTGGATACAAATAACTAAAATGTTGAGTCAAAGTGGACTTTGTACAGCCTCACCTTGAGAGAAGAGTGGGCACAAACCCCTCACTTTCCTAGAAATGAGTCACTTCCCTTCTTGAGGATTATAACCAGGGCAGAAAAGATTGACCAACTCATGCCTGATGCCCACCCAAAACCCCAATGACAACAGGAGCTGATTCATCTGTTATCTCCTTCCCTGATTGGGTGGGGTAAATATGATGGTAGGATCCGATGGTGAATCCTGGGGCACCTATGACATCAGTTTACTTCAAGCTTACTCACGTTTACTTCGGTTTTGAATTTGATACAAACTGTGGAGAAGCTCAATAATGTTCCCTGTCAACACACAACATTCACAACTTCAAAATCATAACCTGGACAAGCTCAATTGACCACGTTAAAAATATTGTCCATTGAGCTGTACATGTAACACCCAACTGCTTCTGAGCTTAATCCTGCAGCTTAAGCATATGAAGATAGAATCACCTCTATCGCTACAGTAGAGTTATCATTAAAGTAACTAAGTGTTTTGGGGGAATCGGGACCCTCAAAGTGGGTTTAGGGGTGAGAACGAGTTTATGTGCAAAGGAACTTTAGGGACTTATATGTGACTTGTGCAGCCTAAACCATGGACTCTCTTTTAGACTTCAAATAATTAGAGTCTATTCCAGGGGTGGGTCATTGACTCACTCAAGATTGGGCCCAAACTCACAAACTCTCTCTTCTTGACCCAAAACTCAATCTTCCTTGTGTTTTTTAAGACTTAAGACGGATTTCTGAGAAGATTCCCCTAACACTCATGGTTTCAACCCTCCCTTTGCCGCTTCACAGATAACTTTACTATATAAAGTGACGATTTTCGACAAGCATGGATGGAATCCAGGCATTAACAGAAGAAACTTACAATTGCAGCAACAGAACAGGCTTCCAAAATTCCAACAACCAAATTGCAAGTGGGAGGAAGTGATCGAGAATTACCTCTTTGGGTCATCAGGTTGACGTGTCCCGGAGGGGTGAGAGAAAGAGCTAATATCTGTACTGTATGACAAGTCTTCAGGGATCATGCCCCAAGCAGAGGCTTTTTGATCTTCCCACTTGAGGATCTCCTTGACATATTGAAATGCTCGGGAGACAGTAATCTTGTCAAGGGCATTCAGCTGGAACGTGAACAGCTTGCGGCCTGTACAGTTGATGCTGGTGAAAAGCTCCTTATACTTATGCGCTATGTACTGGTAAGCCTGTTGAGCTTGGTTTTGTGGGGTATAATGAGAGGTCCCCACGGGACGGAAATCAGAAAACCAAGTGCAATCGGTTAGGGGGACCCCTCTAAATATTTTATCCTCGAACATGTCGTATTTGTTTAACAGTAGCACAAATGGAGTATCCTGGAAGCAAGGATGCCTGAGGATACTTTCAAACAGATCCCGTGTTTGGATCATCTTATTGCTCGCTGTACCAGACGAGTCGACCCATAAAGAGTCATAGTCACTCAAAGCAACGCAAAAGACTACAGCGCGTACATCTTCAAACATGTCCAGCCATTTATGCCGATCCGACATGCCTCTACCCCCAACTCGTATGACTTGGTACCTGGAGTGGGAAATAGCTGAGTCAAAAAAATCCAAGAGTTGAAAAAGAGCAGTCAAAGAAAATATATAATCTTTTGGACAAATTAGAGAGTTTTCCTGATTTAATTCATTCAGTACAATACCAAATCTGGACCTGATCAATTTGCTTTGCAAGGAATATGTCATTGAAAGAACTGATATGACAACAAAAATCATGAATCAAAAGAACCAATGGCAAACAAATCATGCTTTTTGTTGGAAACTGCCAGCTGTTCATTTTTATCATTAACCTAAGTGACAGTGCTGAAACTGAAACCATTCTTGAAATATTCCATGTACAATAGACTATTAAGTAGATCAATTCCATTCATCAGGTCTGCTGCAAAATGTATCCCATCTCACATGCTGGAGAATGGTGATCATTAATGTCAACAAAGACCAATGATCTACATTCTTCAGTTAAGGTTCAAAAGCCATAGAGTGCATAGAACGCCCGGAGTGCCTGGGATAGTGTAAAAAGACAAGATCAGACTTCACATTCTTCAGGGATCATATTTTTGTTTACATCAAATCTGCCAGTGTCATCTCTCAGCAACTTTGTAGCCTTATGAAGCAATCAGCAGCTTGTAGCCTTGAGATGCAATCAGGAACTTTCTATTTCCATCTTAAACCCATTCACAGTCTAAAAGAATTCCATTGTCTTTGAGCCAACTAAGAAAGCAAAGCAAAGGAATGGTGGAACAGAGAAACTGAAATGCATGGAGTTCCTTGTTTTACAAGTCGCCAAAACATTATCACATGTGTACACAGATTTTCTGCAATGAAGTTCCTTGAATCACCTGTCACGTCCAGAAGGTACATCCGTGTCTTGCCATGATCCAGAATATGGTAGCTTCTCCTCCAAGGAAATTTCGACTTGCACCAACCCAGAACCTTGGCTAAGTCCTTCTGATTGCAGAATATCAATCTCAACTGGTTCATAATCACTCCTGCAGACCTCCACCACCTACAGGTGATCCAAACAATGTCATGTAGATTGTCAGACACTCCAACCCTGTCATGGATGGCAATGGCAGCTTGCCATTACTGATTTGAGAGTCCCCTTAAAAATTTGCACATATATACTAATTTACTCAAGCCCTTTCAGATGAAAAATGATATGCAATTATCTTGAGCACTGATTGTGATTTCAATTTAGAGGGGCTAGACTTTGACTAGCACTTAAAGGGCAATTTGAAACAACTGCATACCCTATCCAAGAAGTAGTTTGCGACATCAGGGAGAAGATACAGCTCTGATTTTCGCTTATACGTCGCTTGGATTGCTGGGTTGAGCCACAATTGCTCAATTTTGGCTGCATGTTCTTGTGCATGAGAAGCATTTGGGAAAATGGATGACTCCAAGTTTCCAATTGGTATGTTCTCCACGAACCAGTCGCTGACTTGCTTCATATTTGGCTCTAGCCTGTATACATTATCCTGCTTGGATGTGGACTTCTTTTTTCTCTCATTCCGATTAAAAATGCCTGCAATATGCTGATAACAATGTTAGGGCTGAAAACATTATCCTGCTTGGATGTGGGCTTCTTTTTTCTCTCATTCCGATTAAAAATGCCTGCAATATGCTGATAACAATGTTAGGGCTGAAAAACATGTGTTCACAACAGCACTGCCATAGCACATAAACTGAGAACATCAATGCCAAAACAACCCGGAATCATAAACATCGTACCTGCAGCTGCTGTAGATGATGTGCTCTCTCCAAAGTTGGAGACAGAGGTTTCAGCAAAGTCATCTTCTTCATCCTCAAAGCGTTCTCGCCCTTCCAATAATATGGCCATGTACTTGTAGATATTGGCTTGAATAAGAAATTTGAAACTCGCCACTTCTTCTTTTGTGAATCCATCTTTGTATAATATTTTTGCCTGTAAACAAGAAAATGAATGAGAGAAGTTTGAATTGAAAGGCTAGGACCTTGCTCTTGCCAAGTACCCTTGGAACACAATTGCATAATATTAAACACAAACGACAGCAACTCTTAGTTCTATAGGAGCCTTGCAATGTCCAGTGGCAGGTTCAGAAAACTGGAATTGACTGAAGAGAAGGTAACCTTTGATGGCTCAATAACTCCTAAAGGTAGTTAGCTCTTTGTTCATGCAAATATATTGCTTTGCAAACTGACCTGCTTGAAAATTGTGCTCCTCCCGGAGCCTTCATGCCCAAGTAGTAGAAGCTTGTGAATCTTTGTCTGATACAAATCTGGGAATGTGTTTGATTGCTGATTGGCAGTGCCATTGCCTCCTCGTGTATTAGATTGTGGTGTTGGCAACGAGAAGAATGGATACAACAGCTTGAGTGAGGCCTGCACTGGTAGGAAACTCAGGCTCTATCAAAAATATCAACTCGACCACCAGGAAAAAGTCTCAAAGTATCATTCTCATGGAAATCCAGATACAAAGAAAACATATCCTCGTAATCATCACTCACCATCCATCTAAACACACTCATATCGTACATGGCAATGACTCCTTCCACAATGACATCAGATTCAATCAGAAAGTATACCCATATTAAAACAGTAAGCAAATGTTCATAGAGTAGTTGAACGGTTCTTCTGACCATCTTACAGAAGTGCTAGGACCAAATCAATTCTATTAGCTGGCACTCACAAGGAATAGCTAACCAGAAAGTGCATAATCTCCTCACTTAAACAGCATATGAGTTCAACTTTGGCACACTTGTGCTTACTCCTGCCTGAAACCAGAAACTCAGCAACAAAGACAAAGACTTGCAATGTCCTGCATAAAGAGAAATATAAGCCCTCGCCCAGGACACCTACTTTCACCACACACTAGTATTGAGTTGTATGCGGATGCAGAATGTCCCAAAGTTTATCGGGAAAAATCACACCTTCCCAAAAAGATTGCCGTCCTTTCCCCAAATGTTGCCTTTTATTTGTTTAAAACCTTCTTCTGAGTAGCTCCCATCATTATTCACCCACAGATGAGTATCAGGAGGACAATTCACACCCGCCAACTGCCAGAAAGAGCACCAATTAGACAAGGTTCAATGCACAAGTACCCCTTTAAGCAATGTGGAGAGCTTCTTTAGCAGCCCTGCTCCAAGGAGCTGAATACACTTTTGGAAATGTGGAAGTTCAACTGTCATTGAAGCCAAAAAAGAGTTCCACTCAAATCTCCAGTGAGCCTGATATGAGCCAACAGAAAACATCATAACTAGAAAGGTAGGCTTGAAGGGCCAGCAAATTTGGATAGATTGAAGTAAAACAATAAGCCAGGTTCTCTGTATGTGTTGGAGCAGAGCACTTCTTGGAATAACGAGTCCCACATGTGCTGATGAGCTCAAAAACTAGCAGTTATAGTTCGTCTTAGTTTCCTAGATGGTTGTGGCAAGCTAGATCAAACAGCCTCAGATTTTCTGCATTGCTGATTTTAAACCTCACCTTTAGCATCTTCAGTTCCAGTCTGCCAAGTTCACGGCCATTCATGTAAACTTTTGTCTGCCCATTGCTGGCATTGATTTGAAGATTACCGCCAACTTTCAAAGACGGACTGATTATTCTTTCCGGCTTGTGGCCCTCCTGTACGAACACAAGTGTCACAAAGTTCTTCAATTTTCCGATCCACCACAAATGGATTACCAAGTAATTATGCCATGGGTACCTAAAGTAAAGAACTAGTGAAAACCCCTACGATGAAGGTAACCTACTATACTCATAAACAAGTCCATAAAGACTAAATCTTCTCACAAATTCAGCCAATAAGATTTAAATACCATATGACATGATTCATTGCTGCTCTATGAATCACAAGCTCTGGACATTGACCCTGGGATAAACTATCGACAGAAATTTCTCAAACTCCCTGTCCTTGCATTAACAGGTGATCAACGTGAAAGCTATGGACTTTTTGCAAATTCTGCACTGATATATGCTTTACCTTTCCCCAAAGTCCTGTCTGAGTATCGTACCAATATCTTCCTGGCTTCAATTTGGGAGGAGGTTTACTACAGCCAATCAATGCTGTCAATTCTTCATGAGACAGATTGCTTTTGTTCACCACCACCTGCTCTGGCCTCAACTGGTTGGCTGGACACTCCCTCTCAGCTTTCATGATCTGCTGCACTTCCAGAGGCCCTAAGAATTTCTTCAGAAGTCTTGATGGTTTTCCTATGTAAGCTCTTCTCGTCTCGTGAATGGGCTGGCCAAGGCAGGTAATGCATTTCCTACCCTCAGGCATGGACCCCATTGCTGAAACTACACAACTGCTACAGTACTTAGCACTGCAAACCATGCAATTCTCCTTCTCCTGCAAGAGGTTGCCTTTTGCACAGCCAGAACAACCACCTTTCTTTCGGTGTAACATTACAGGAGTCATGGGTGTGTTGCTTCCAGTCTCGGCCATATTCACATTTACAGTCTCCGACTTGAGAATTTCAGAAGCAAAAGTTCCAGTATCCAAGGTTCTCTTGGATGATGTGCTCACAGAATCACGAGGGTTGCGCCCATAATGTGCCACATCAGCATCTTCACCAGATTTGTAGGGCTCCGCAAAATTCTCTTCCATAGAAGACAATACAACAGGCCCTGAAAAATTCGACAATTCAGACGGGGAAGGGGAGGAAGGGGAGGAAGCAAGACTGCCACCACTATTTGAAGATAATCTTCTGTCTAACACAGGCTCAGAGCTTGCCCGCAATAGCCCAGCAGAGCTTGCAACACCAATTGGTGAGGATGTCGAGGGACCCTTCATTAAAGGTGCTGACCTATCACCAACATAATCACGAACTCTGGTAAAGTTAGATTCCAGTCTCAAGCTGCCATCTTCTTGCCTTTCACAGACGTTAGTCCCTTGCACACATGAAACATCTGATAATCTGGTAGAAGGATGCAATGATGTTTCTGCTCCCTTGCATGGTAAAGCCCCCGTGTCTGCAACTAGGGGAGATTCATGCAGAATTCCATTACCAGAAGAACTAGTACAGGACGAATTGTCAGGGCCACTTCTGAGACATGCTTGTTGTTGTTGAATTGATGCAGCAGCAGAATCTGAGGTGAACAAAGAGGGAGTTTCTGAACCTTCACAAGATTCCAACTCTGTAGGCATCAAGGTTATGCTACTTTGGGGCTCCATATTCAGCTGCAACATTGGCTTGGATCTAATCTCTAGGAGCCCCTTGTCCATTGGATATGCTACAGGAAGCGAACTTACAAAGTCTGACACTTTACAATCTCTGGAGTCAACCAGAAGAGATTTACTATCTGGGACGGTTTCTTTGTTAAATGGTTCCTGATACTCAACTGCTAACGAGTAATCCAGCATGTGGGGCTCAGTCGGTAAAGAGACTCCCATTGAGCTCAAGAGCTCTTCAATAGATGGTTCATCTTGAGGATTGTCAAGAGCCTCCTTTCTCAGCTTGGCTGCCACACTGGAAGGGTCAGGCTCCTCACTCGAATTACCAGAGAGCCAGTACTTACAATGATCAGGCCCCAGAAATGTGGGATCTTTTCGACCCGAACTAGGCAGAGATACTTCAGGAATGTCATGAGAAGGATGTGGGGATGAAAAGCTGGAAATGTCTGTTTGTGGATACTCAGAACCAGAACCTGCAGGAAGGTTATCATTTCAAACTATAAGCATGATACACTTTCCTCCTCAGATCGATGACCGACCGAGCTCCCCACTTAGACATTTGAGGGGTCCTTCAAAGCCCTATGAAGTAAGCGGCAATTCAGTCCTCAACAACCATTGCAAAAGAAAAACGCGCATCCTGCTCCCATACACATTTTCATCACAAAACTACTATCATTCACCTTCTGTGACAACCTACATCGCCAACTTTCAGTTCAAATAGAGAATCACTTGTGCAGAATCGAGTCCACTGGATTATGGAAGTCCAGCTTTTGCACACTTTAAAGTACTGTCTATTCTTGCCTCTGGAATTCTCCACTATACTGTCTAACCTGCTTCAAAGATGCTTCTGACACATGCTTAGATGTAGAAGAAGTTGCAAACCAAAGCGAGAAGCTCTGGAATCACCCTACTACTACATTTCTGAGTAAGTAGAATTATACGCTTCTGAATAGACAAGAACATAACACTAGAACGGATGGGGATTAGGTTCTAATATTTCTGTAGCAACCACTGTATAGAAGTCGTTACAAGTAAGACCTTTAGGTCAAGTGAAATGCCAAGTGAAATGCCAAGTAATTGCACGCTTTCCAATTCCAGTGCACCAAGAACATCAAACGTGAAAACAGAAATTGATTGAAAACAAGCAAACATGGTGAGCTTTAAACCAGATACTAACCTTCATCATTTGAACATCCTGGGGCAGGCACTAAATTCTGATGCTTCCACCCAAGTCGGGAGCTGCCACTCGGCATCTCCTTACTATCATCACCATCTCTGACTTCATCACCTCTCGAAGGCTCATCGTGTTCCACCGGTGGACCACTCTGGACGGCAACAGAACCCTCCATCACTTTCCCATCCACCGCGAGTTTCCTTTGCCTCTCCATACAGTCCACATCCGACACGATGATTTTCCTACATCAGGTGCACGGCACACCTGCAATGCTACAGCATTTTAATTATAATAATAATGATCCCAGCTGCTGCTGCCGCTGGGGACAATTTAACCCGTAAACGCTTTTAGCATGTACATACTAATTGTGTATTCTCTCTGTCTCTTTCTACTAGATGATATGAAATCTTCAAAAAACTCTCTCCAAGTTACCCAGTGTGGGTGTTAAGAAGACTAGTCTTGCAAGACAGCAAGCTATCCCTATTTAAAAACAAAAAATCACATCACAAATTACATTCACGTTTTGAAATTTAAAAAACGGACTCCAAAAGTGTTTAGGGGTTAAATTTACACATTCAAGCACGGAAGGGCATTGCAACATTTCCTAAAAACTCGTAAACATCTCTCTCTATATACTCTATGGCCAAACCCCCTGTTCGATCCAGACAACCAGAATTGATGGATTGATGGATTGAAAGCTTGACACGGCAGTTGGCGACTCACGATCTCCAACATTTACACATTTAGGACAGCAGCCCCTTTAATGCATCCAAATAAACTCGTACGACTGAATCGAGATACGCAATTGATCCCCCCAAACGTACATCAAACCTATTTCTCCTCTACACGTACACAAACAAACTCTCTCCTCTCTCACACCAAACTCTGACAAAAACTTCCCCCGAGTAAGTAACAAGATAAAAACTACAAAATATTCATCACAACCACGATGTGCATGCCTAACGGCAACACATACACTCCTACCTCAACTCATCTCATCTCATCTCAACCCACCTAGATGTGTTTCTGTTTTTGGCCAAAGAAACAAAACCTCCTCCGCTCCTAATCCTCCAGACCCCAACCTGCCTGTCCACAAATACAAATGCAAATGCGCATTCAGGGACAATAATTCCCCTATCCACGTGCACCTTGCCACGGCAGGCCACATAGCACCGAAATGCATATCAAAATGAGTCAAGGGAGGCGTTCGCCCCAAGACCTAGACAAAGCTCAACTCCCCCCTGCAATATTTCGCTTCGAGTCGACTCGACTCTCCATAGCGGGCTTCCATAGCGACCATGATGATGACGACGATGAAGGGATTAAGTATTATGTGAGCTAATAATAAGAGTACCGCCCGAACAGAATTGTGGTGAAGCTACTGTGGCGATCAGCGCCAGAACTTAGGGAGACAACGATCGGGTGCTGTTAGTAAGAAAATAGTACAAGCTGAGTCCGAGTGTGAGGGTATGGAGTAGTGTTTCTAGAGAGAGGGAGGTCGGTCGGTTCGCAAAAGCGTCAGCTATGACTTCATCTGTTTTTGACTGTGCATCATCACCACCATCATCATCGGTGGCTGGGTGAGGCGGGCTGGATGGCTGCTGCGATGATCGCCACAGTAAGTATTATACTTAAATAAGTATCCGTTCCTCCACGGTTGAGTCGTTCGAGTGACGCTTGAGTCACATGGCGCATTAGGTTTTGATCAGCTACGGACATTCGCTGCACGACTAGCTCTGTCTACGGATCGACCATCGCGACGGTATGGTCGGCCTCAGGCAGCGCGAGACAAGGGTAGAGAGAGAAGGGAGAGAGAGAGAAGAAAGAGAAAGAGGAAAAGGAAAAGGAAAAGGAAAAGGAAAAGAGACACCTATCCTACCCACCTATCTATCTACCTACCTACAAGACACTGGGGACATGGCTACATTCCAAATGGATTTTGAAACAGATACCGATTTCTAACTTGATTCGAATTTTTGAAAATGTAACATTTTAAGACGTACACGGGTGTCAAGGCCGTCATTGTATCATTCCCAACCATTGTCCATCGTTTTGATTAGCTACAGGCATTTGTTGCACGACTAGCTATGTTTACAGATCGACTTTCGCAACATCATGGTCGGCCTCAGATAGCGCGAGACAAGGGTAGAGCCATAGACAGAGACAAAGGCCTACCCTACCCCAACTCACCTATCTACCTTTCTATCTACCTACTTACCTACAAGACACCATGAACATGGCTACATCTCAAGTGGATTTTTAAACGGACACCAATGGATTTTTAGAGTGATTTGAGTTTTTGAAAATGTAGCATTTTAAGACGGACACGGGTGTCAAGGTTGTCATTGTATTGTTCCTCACCGTTGTCCATTGTTTTGATTAGCTGCAGACATTTGTTGCACGACTAGCTATGTTTATAGATCGACCTTCGCAACAGTATGGTCGGCTTCAAGTAGTGCGAGACAAGGGTAGAGACATAGACAAAGACAAAGACCTACCCTACCCCACTCACCTATCTACCTTTCTATCTACCTACTTACCTACAAGACACTGTGAACATGGCTACATCTCAAGTGGATTTTTAAACGGACGCCAATAGATTTTTAAAGTGATTTCAGTTTTTGAAAATGTAACACTTTAAGACGTAAATACATGGACATCAAGGGAGTTGTTGTACCGTTCCCACCATTGTCCACCATTTTGGAAAGGAAAGGGGGAGGACCACAAATGCAAGAAGTTGGGATGGCATGAGTTAAACTAGTATATTTTGCACAACTTGGAATGGCGAGGGTTGCATGGATGTTGACGCAATCACTGCTCCAAACTTGCAAAATGGTTCGTTGTCAATGGCAAGCATGTTGGACATTGTGTGCATGGATGGTCCATGACATTGATTTGGATGTGATTGTGTAATGGACCGGAATGGCATGGTGTCTATGATATGTTGTGTTTTTTTTTTCATGTCATGATGCAAATCTAGGAGTGTCATATATTGAAAATCGTTCCCAACTAGTTTTGTTTGTGAATCAACCATTGCGATGGTATGGTCAACTAGAGAGAGAGAAGGCATGGGCACATGGCCTAAAAATGGGCCGCTACAGTTGCATGTAGCCGCTTGGGCAGCGGTAATGTGCACCTAAATTCATGTTACATCCACGACAAGGCACCACACATGTTGCATACAATAGTAAAAACACAACATGTGTTTTACCCCCAATGCAATAAATACACTGCATATGTTTTACCTATACGTAAGAATATATATTTGTATTGCATTTTTTTACCATTTGTTCATATTTATACTTTTTATTTTTGCAGCCTAAGTCCTCCAAGGGCCTCTCGGGTTGTGGAAGCCCATGCCATGTGCCCAGAGAGAGAGAGAGAGAGAGAGAGAGAGAGAGAGAGAGAGCTACCCTACCCTACCTATATTAGCAACATGACGACATTCCAAGTGGATCTTCAAACGGATATTGATTCTAAGGTGATAAAAAATTCAAATGTAAAATTCATATCCAATGAAAGACGTAGTGTTGGTGGTGGCCATCACCCCACCATTCTCCATTGTTCTTGTCTTTAAAACATAAATATTTCCAAAGAAAAAGGGATACTTGCCAAAAATCCCCCTCCCCTCCCCCCGGCCCCAAGGAAAAAGAAAAGACAACAACAACATCAACAACAACAACAACAACAAAAACAAAAACAAAACAAATGTGAAACAAATGTGAAAAGGTGGGGGACTCCAAATGCAAACGGGTGTGGTTATGGCAAGGAAAACCCAGACAATGTGGTGGGTATGGCATGGGCAAGGCCATGATGGCAGGTCGTGAAGGACTTTTGAGCATACATGCATATGGAGGGTACACGTGGGCATAGGGGGCATGTAGTTGCATGGACATATGGGGTTGGGTTCACCCAGGATATAAGTCATGTGCATAGGTGTAACAAGCAGGATGCACATGTATAGGGTTGCCAAAATATTGATCCACATGCATGGGTGCAATGGGTTGGGATGACACATGTCCAATACAATCTATATACAACGGAATACATGCATAGACGTTGAGGTCATCATTGCACCGCTCCCCATTGTTATCCACCATTTGAGAATGGCATGGTGCCACGAGTGCAACAAGCCAGGATGACATGGGTCAAATTGGTCTATTGAGGTAATAGGTCTTAACCCCTAAGCGCCTAAGAGACTTTTCTTGGTCTCTCATTCACCTTCGCAATCAAGTTGGGGGTTCAAGGGTAGCTTTCACGTGGTTGGAAGTTTGTTTTTTGTTGGGTAGGGTGAAGGCTCGAGATTTAGTTGAGTTTGCCCACCTCCCCCCCCCCATTACAACCACAATGGGACCAAGCAGTTCTTTTCAATGCCTTGTCAAAGTTAGGCGCACCACATGTGTAATAGGAGTGTAGCAAATAACAAAAGGGATTAACAAAAATGACGGTTTTTTTACACATATGATAGTTTTCTTCTTGCAAATTTTCATGATATGCTATTCTTATGCATAGGAAATCTATGACCATACAAATAAATTTAAACAACATTCATATTATATTTATGAGATGTCATATAATATATACCCAAGGTCATTAGTAAAATAAATAAATAAAACATCGGTGTTTTTTTTTGCACCGACGTGAATGGAAGCATGTTCTTCCTTGCCCTAATCCCATTTTACCAAGTGACAAGGTAGGTGTACCCTACCTTATGGGAGGTAGGCTCCTTTAAATAATAGTTTCAGGGAGGTGTCATTTATGAGTTTTTGGTGAATTAGGTATGGATGTTTGGGTTCATGGGGGCAGGTCGACTGGGTCTTGGATGTTGTCGAGTTTTATTTATTTATTTAGGACAAGGTATGCGAGGTATTTTATGGCTATTTGATGTATGTGTTTCATGAGTTTTTTGACTTTTCTCGGGGTTATTTTGGGTTTCTCTAGGGCTTCAAGTGATTGTTTGCGCATGACTCCTTATACCCCTGCTATGACAGTAATAAGGGGGTTAACATTCCATCCCATAGTTTTTAACATTTGAATGAGGGGGTCATATTTGTTTGTTTGTTTTTCTCTTATGGCAGTATTTGGGAATATATTATGGCAATAGGTGATTTTTTATGATTTGTATGGTGTTTGATGGGTTGGGGAGGATGGGTGTATGGCTATCTATGGGGAACCCTAGTAGACATAATATGCCGGGTCTTAGCCATGAAATGCATGTGCATGCGTTGGGGAGGCACGTGCATTGTATTAACCAGTCCCTAATGGTGATGTCTTGGGGCTAGTTGTGTTGGTTGCCGACACTTACTAGGGTATATCACCTTGTGTGTTTGTTGGATTGGAGTGTGTGGGTTATTTGATGTACTACTTTGTTGTGTCGGGCTATGTGAAGACCTTTTATGTGTGGGTGGGTGCAGGTGGAGAGTAGGTGTGCCACGTGTCAATTTCATGTTTCAAGCAAAGTGTGGAGTTGGGGTTGGGAAATGTTAGTGGCCAAAAGATGTTCTTTTGGTGGTTTCCCATGTCCCATGTTTGCGTAATTTGTGCATCAAATATGCTTGAGGCTATTCATAAGTGGTTTCAGAATTTTTGATTGATTTGTTCGTTAGACATCCATTTGTCAACGTATGCAAATTTGGATTTTGCAATTCTTAGTTCTTGTTTGCAGTGGTATTTGTTTATGTATGCTTAGAGGTTGCGGATATCTGCACGATGTTCACTTGTTGGGATTCCGCTGAGCCAATAAGGTATGGTGTGTGCAATGTGCATGTGGGGTGTGGGGGTTTGTTTGTTGCAAGTGGTTTCTTTGTTTGTCACTAATAAATACCCATTGAGCCCAAGCGTGAACATGCATAAGATCATATAATTGTCTTGTGTTTATATGTGGGTCCCATGTTGGTGCATTTTGAAAGAATAGAAATCTCTTCCGCTTGAGATTCATTTGAGTTTGTGGGAAGACATTCAAAAGTGTGTGTACATGATATGCTCAAGTTGTGGGAATGTCGTATGGGTATGCATTACATGATATGGTTATGTATGTTGCAACATATCATGATGAGGACATCTTTTCACATTACAAAACACAACACATGTTTGCCCCTTAGGGATGCTTAACACACACAAATCAAGAGTCACAACCAAGAATATTTACGGGCTCGTGGAAATCATCCAAAGGCCTTACCATGGAGACTTAAAATCAAATGTTGTAATCAATGGATTGTCTAGATTAGTGTAAAGTGAAAGTGGATCTTGTTGAAAGACCGCAATATATGTTTGGGTTCAGGTCCCCGCCATGGCAATATTATATATCTAGGAGGCAATGGCAATCAACTATCATAGCTATTGGTTTTGCATTAGACCCACCTCTTTATGATGGGCCTAACTCAATATCCGGTAGACCAAGAAACATTATTCTCTTATTGTCATGGAAGATGCCATGTAAGTTTTTCATCCATTCAAATGTTTTTGGTCCCTCATGCCTCCAAAGTCTAGTGTAAAATGATCTTTGACCGTCTCCAGCTTCTTGACCAATCACATTGCTTGTAACTCACAAGTCAAGGACCCTCAAACTCTAGTATAAAGTGGCCCATAGAAACGTTATGTGGACTCATGTGTCCTACGACACCGCTCACGCATGTTGAACATATGATGTTTCAGAACATTCGGCATTTCAACAAGGGCCACTTCATACACGAGACTAAGAACCCGTGACCATTACACTTCAAGCACCCACAATGGTGGAAAAGGCGGAGCCGATCCAAGTTCGCTTCACACTACGCTTGAGGGACCAACGAAGTATGTGAATGCAAGATGGATGTAAAGTCTACATGGATTTCTAGATGGCATCAAATGGATCATGTTTCATGGTCACTTGGATTATTTTCAAAAACCATCTCTTGAAGATAGGCCTAACACAAAACTGGGAGACCATGGCACTCCGGAATCTCACAACCATTGAATTATTCTATTTTATCGTGTGTCAGGACCCTCATGAATAGAAATTCATTGAAATAGCATATGGTTGGGGGCCCAGTCACATGTGACTTCACACTACACTTGAGGGTCCGTGACCACACTCCATGATTTTGGAGGCGAGTTGGGACGGCCTTTGGACACTTTCTTTTGGGCTCTCACAGTTTCACGGTCACGGCTCTTGGCTCGTGTGTGAAGTGGCCCTAAGTAGCATCACGTATGTAAGAGCGAAAAGTTTTTGCAACATCCAACTACATGAAACATTGATCCTTAGGTACAGTGCTTCAGTAGAAAGTCACAATTCACACACGTGGATGGGAAACCAAATGCATCAAGTACCAAGTAGTCAAAATCAGTTACACATTTTTTCAAGTACAATAAGATTATGTTTTGGATAGCTCATAAGTATGGCCAATGATTTCATGCATCCGTAGTTAGGGTCGGTTTACATTAGCTAGATAAATTTATGTGCATCAAAATAAGAAGATAAATGAAGATATGCTAATTTATGGATGTTTTATTTTAATTTTAATCCAAGCTATTTTACCTGCATGAAATAGCCGAAGTTTATGAAAGTCTCACTTTTAGGCTCAGCTATCTTAGGCTTGAATACGCCGATGTGCAAACCTTCAAGCATCTCCAATGACTTGCTACAGTACATTCATTTCTTATTTAAGGATCAAAACATGTATCATTTAAGTATGTTAAATCTTTTTTTTTCCTTCCTTGGTGTGGATAATGATTATCGTGGATGGCAGATAGATAAATAGATAGATAGAAACTCCGGACCTTTTGCAAGGCTGGCGTGAATGAAGTGTTTGTTCGTAATGTTAATGGCCCAGTGTCCACCGGACAAAGGGTCATTAGGACAATACTACTCTTCTCTCTCGAGAATAGACACTTTAGTGGCCAGTGATCATAAAAAGCAACCATTAAAGTTACCGTTAGTAAAAGATATTTATTTTATATATATATATATATATATATATACTCTTATTTGCTTGTTCATGTGGGTCTGTTTGTATCAGGCAATATAAATATATATGTATAGGTATGCATATATATACACTTATATAAGTATAAATGTGTATAACTACGTGTGTTAGTTAGTTGATATTGATTGATTGTTTTCTATTCTCCTTTTATGTAGAAGAATTGATCCGGCATATTGAATGACAAAGGTGTTAATTGCTGTGAATGTGTGTTTAATGGTTGTTTCGATTAGTTAAAATTTTTCTTCAAGCTGTTTCATTGAGGGGGCATGCGTAGTTCCTCGGGCTCCCGCCGTGATGACTAAGAGTGGGTCTACTTTCCACCCATGATGGCTGAGGCTATCAATGGTTGATATTTTGTGTGTTGTTATTTATTCCATCTTGTGAGAATCTATCGTTAGTGTATGTGAATTCTATAAATTGTATTGTGAGGTTGTTTGTTGGGTTTAGTGGATGGGGTGCTTTGGTGGGGGAGTCCTTTAACACATAGTAGGTCGGGTTTGAATCTAGCGTTACAGTGGCATCTTTGTTGGCCACATGTGCAGGGTAGGAGCCAAGGGGGAATTGTATTTTCTTGGGCCCGGCCATGTGTCTTTTTGAAAGTAGTATGGTGTAGTATGTGCAAACTCGTATGCTTTGGAAGCAAATTTATATTTTTTCTTTATACCATTTTTTGCAAGTATGTCGGCTTGTTCATTTTCATTAATGTTGGTGTGTGCCTTAACTTTGTATATTGTAGTGGGTTGTGTGCGGTTTTTTAGCATTTATACCATGGATGTTAGTATGGTTTTGTCTGCATGGTTGTTGTGTTGGGTTGGGTGTTTTATTTGTGTGTTGAGTATATATAGGCAGTTGAGGCAATCGGTGAATATGTGTGCGGGTTCATTTGGGTATTTGGTGGTAATTATTTTAAGTGTTTTGTGAATGGCCATTAGTTCGGCTCTAAAACTGGTTTGTAATCCGGGTAGTCTTTTTGATATTTGTGTTTATGCTTTTGTTGGGTTGTATATCCCGTATCCTGCTTTCTCCTTTTTCCAATGTCCGTTTCTGATTTGTTTAGGTGGGACAAAAGAGCCATCGGTGTAGTAGCTATATTGGGGTAGAAATTTTAGTGAGGTGGTTGTTTCTAAATTTGGTAGGGGTGGTATATATGTGTTTGCTAGGTTGGTATGTGGTGGGTAGGTTGTTTTGTTCCATTTGGTGTTTTTATTTACGGGTGTGTTAGGAGGCGTGGGTGTGGTTTCATGTACGTAGTATTGTGGTATATGCAAGTTTTTTATTGTTGTTTTAATTGTGTTGATTTGGTTGGGTGTGTCAACCCTTTGGTTTTGGTGGTAGATACAGAGAATGAGTATTGCTAGTGGTTCTATTCTTGGTTTGTTTTGGTTTTGTTGGATTGTTCGTTCTTCATATGTTATGATATCTGCGGCAAAATAGGCAATGACATGTTTGTCTGGGAAAGGTCCAATATGTGGTGCAGGGTTATGGTACCAATTAGTATCTGGTATAACTAATATTGTGATGGTGTTTGGGTCATTTTTGGCTGCTAATCGTGCCCAGTGTATTGCTTGTTGGGCCATTTCGTCGTTATGTGGGTGTGCATATCCAATTCCTTTCCATTTATATTGGAAAGCAATCCCAAGTGATCCAAAATTTTTGTCTCTTGTGAATGGGGAGTAGAATTGTGTAATGTGTGTGAAACATGTTACTGGCGAGGAGAAGTATGAGTGGGATATGTTGAATGTTGTTGTGAGGGTATTCAAGAGATTGGTTGGGAGAGTGTGTTGTGATGCTTTTAATGGATCTTTATTGGGGGTTTTGTACTTATATCTTTGATACAACCGTACTACTTCAATTTCAAAAGGTTGTGTGGGGGGCACTAGGCCATGAGTGTTGGAGTTATTTTTGTGGTATTGTTGCGATAGCCATATTAGTCTAGTGGTTGGAATGGTGGTGAGGTGTCTTCCAGTATCTTCGTAGATATGAGTAAGTTCATTTTATGTTTGTATTGTATTCGTTTTAGTGGCTATGTCTTTTTTCTGGGTTGCATTCTGTCACGGAGATTTGGATGTGTGGGATTATTGGGGGTGGTGGTATGAATCTCGTGTCTCTGGGTTGTGCAAGGGTGAAATGGCCATCTAGGATGTTTTTGTAATGTCTATGTTGGTGTTTAGTATAGTATTCTGTTAGTAGTTTGATGTTGTGTTCAATTACTGAAGGTTGGTTAGATGGAAAAAGTTCACGTTGGGACAACCATTTATTATATGTTGTGTTATTTTGTAATGTCCATTGGCATAGATATGTGCTATATTTTTCTGTTGTTTTATATTTGTCTTGAGTTTCGTTTGGCTTGTGGATTAGTATGGTGTTTATGAGAATCTTATTGGATTATTTATTATATGAAGGGGTGGTTTTGGTTGTTCTGGTGATTCTGGTAGTGGTGGGTGTAGTGGGCCTTCAACTATTCTTGGTGTCAGCTCTCGATTGTCTGATGTGTATCTTTCTTTGAGTGTCCGGGCATGTGTGTGTCTTTGGCATGGGGTTGGGCAGTCTTGGTTGCAGCTTGGATAGCAGAAAAGTTGTTCTGCTATGTTTAGTGTATTTTTTTCTAATTTAGTTGGGGTTTTGTAGTATGTTTTAAAGTCTTATGACGACATTAAGTTTGTGCCATTGGGGAGGGAGATATGTTTTATTTTTTGTATGTTTAGTGTTAGGAGTTTTTGTAAGAGTTTAAGAGATAGTTTGGGGTTTAAGTGTGGTAGTATGGTCGTGGTACATGCTATCCATTCTAGTTCTAGTTCTGACTCATGTAGTTGGAAATTTTCTCCTATACTTTTGAGATGAACTCCTCCTTCTTTTTTTATGAGAAATAATGTTCGTGTGGTTGGTGATCTGGTGCAATCCTGGTGTTTGATTCCAGGTATATCTTTAGCTCCTCCGTGTTTGGTTAGTATATGTTGTATGAGTCCTTTATATATTATTCCTAGTCTTCCGGGATCATTTAGTGCATTTCTAAGTTGTTCGCTGATGCATCGTAGGTAGGCGTTTTTTAATGAGAAGGCTTCTAACCCAAATAGATCGTGTGGTAGCTGGGTTATTACATTTGCAGTGCATTTTGGTAATCTGCAGATTGTTTTTTGGATACCAATAATCTTATTATCTAGTTTTTTGATGGTTGGTAGAGAATATGGGACTGCATAGAAGCTGTAGGCTATGCCTGCTCTGATGACGGTGTCTACCATTTTGATTTTTTGTTTGATTGTTGCCGGGCAATTTATTAATTGCTTACATTGGTCTATGACTTTAGTAGTGGTGATATGTGTTTGGAGTTTCCATTTTAGTGAGGGTACTAGTTGTATGCCTAAGTATACGTATGGTTCGTTTTGGTGTAGTACATGTAGTGATTGATTCCTGTAGTTGATGTTTTGGGCTTGGATTTTTGCTTTGAATGTATATGGTTTTGTATTTGATTTATTCGGGCATCTTGAGATAGTGCATTTTGGTACTCCTAGGTCCATTCCAGCCCATTCACAGTATTTATCTAACTTGTTTAGTTGGGTTTGTATTGATTGTAGATTATTTGTAATAACTGCTAGATCGTCTGCATATGCTGCCGAGCTAATTGTTAGTTTGGATGTGCCAAATGTATATCCGTTTTTGCCCCTTTGTAACCATCGTAGTAGTGGTTCTAAAAATATTAAAAATAGGTAGGAACTGAGCGTGTCTCCTTGTATTGTTCCTCTTTGTATGGGTATCGGTTTTGTGTTTCCGAAGTGTTCTCCGGTGTATATGGTGTTAGAGTGTGAATAGATATTTCCTATTAGCGTTACTGCTTCTTCTGGGTATCCTAGGTCTTTTATTATAGCTAGTAGTCTTGCGTGGTCTAGAGAGCCAAATGCATTTTTAAAATCAATGTATAGTAGGTATATGTCTTGGTTTGTAAATCTTGCGTCTTCTAGTGCAGCTATCAGGAGTTGAAGTTGTCTAGATGTGCTTCTTTCTGCTCGGAATCCTTCTTGGCTGTCGTGGAGGATTTGGTGTTTTTCACCATATGCTGATAGTATAAATGTGAGAGTGCTAGTAAAAAAATTGTATATTGTATTTGCAAGTGCGATCGGTCTATGGTTTGTTAGTTGTGAGGGGTCCTTTTTTTATATAGTAGTATGGTTAAGCTTGTTTTCCATGATGCTGGGATTTGTTGTTGTTTGTAGCAGTGAGTAAAGAATAGAAAAAAGTAGTATGTGGAAGTTATCAGGCATGTTTTTTAGGATTGTGTTAGGGATTTTATCGGGGCCGGGTACTTTATTGTTAGCTAAGTTTTTTAGGCATATGTCGTATGTTTCTTTATCGAGGTATTCATGTAGTGGGGTTTGGGGGCTTCCTCTTTTATCTATGACAAACCCGTCTAAGTCGTTCCACGGATATTGTCTTACTCCACATGTGCATTTTGGTGCGTGGTCTGGTTAGTAGTAGCATGTTGGTACTGTGGGTCTATTACTGATTGACTGTTGGGTGTGGATTTCATTGGCTATGTCTATAGGGTTTGTGAGTATATTGTTATACTTGTTTGTAATACAATCTAACGGTGGTGTTTCTTGGTTTTTGAAGACTTTTTATGTATTCTTTTGGGGTTTTTTTCATACATTTGTCTATATTTGGATATGGATTTTTTAATACATTCTTGGGTGTATTTTGTAGTAATTGTGCGGGCCTGTATGTTTGTTGTTTTGGCAATTTTAGCTATGGTTGTGGACCATTCTTTTAGTAGGGCTTCTTGATTTGGAGGGGGTGGTATGTTAACATGTTTATGGTTTTTTAGTTTTTCTATTATTGGGTGTGTTTGCCAGTTTGGAGTGTTCTTTGTGAGGTAGATTGCTTTTCTAATTAGATGGTAGGTGGAGAGGTGTTTTTTCCATATTTTTTTGGCTTTTTCTTGGCAGAAAACCTCCTTGATGGGATGTGCGATTCATGAGTGTTGGTAGAGGTGGTGCACTGCATGTTTCTTGAATTTTATTTGAGATTTTTTGTATTAGATGTTCTAGCTTTGTACACGATGCTTGCCATTGGTTGTTTGTTAGTTGCTCATTCATTAATGTGTCGGTGAGTTCATTTATTTGAAGTGTATTCTCTTCAAAGAATTATGTTTTGAATTTTTCAATGTTTTCTTGTGGGATAGGATTTAGGATTTTTAAAGTTTTGTTGGATGTTAGTGTTGAGTGGCGGGCTACTAGAGTGTTTGGTGGTATGTGTAGGGTTACTGGTGAGTGGTCTGAGTTTAGGTTATGATCATTGTTTGTGCTGGATGTATATAGGGCATTATTGGGTGTTTTAATATAGTATCCGTCTATTAGGCTAGTTTGGTTGTAGTTATGGCCTCCTTGTCTAGAATATGTGTTGTTGGTGGGGATGTATGTTAGTTGGAGGTTATTTGCAAATTCACGCCATTCCATATCTTTTAGTTGTGGTGGTGTAGTGTTATATTCATTTTGTCTTCCGATTAGGGCTATGTCTCTGTTAAAGTCTCCGCATAGAACATGTATGTGGTTTGGGTGTGTTGTGGTTTGTTGTGTTATATTTTGTTGAATTATTGGTATGCATCGTATGTCCTCGGCGTGTGTTGGCATGTACATGTGTATTATTAGCCATGATTGTAGGGGTTGGTTATTTATTTTAATTATTTGTAGGAATGGTGAGATCTCTGCTGGGGTAGGGATTTTAGTGATGTTTCCTAGATGTGCATAGTCTTTGTTTATGAGTGTAAGGAGTCCACCTCTTGTAGGTGTATATGGCCTTCTTTGTTGGATGCATCTTGTTAAGGCATGTGTGTTGTTGAATATTAGTTTATATCGTGGGAATAAGTTATATATATATTTTGTGGATTTTGTTGCAGTTAGTTTGGTTCCTTGTATTGTGATGATTGCTGGGTTGTTTGATATTAGTCAGTGGAGGTTTGGTAAGGCTGTACTTAGTGATGCGGCGTTCCATGTGGTGATGTGTGTTTTGTGATTTGTTGTTTGGATATTTTGAGTTTGTGGTGGGGTGATATTAAGTAGTGGTGGGGGGTAGAAATATTCATGTAGAGGTTCTTTGTAGGATAGTGTTGCTGTGAGTAATTTTTCAGGTAAAAATGGGAATTTGTTTGACAATGTTTCTAGATTTGTAGTTCTATTGTTTTGTTCTATAAAAATCGTATATTTCTTTGTGGATGGTGTTGGGTGGATTGATAATGTTTTGGTTTGTTTGGGTAAATCTTGTGTACGGGTGTATGGTCATGATGTGTCTTTCTGGTGGGTTTTGTAGTAAAGTCGTTATTTCTAAGAGTATTGTAGTCCAGTCCGGGTTTGTTATTTGTATTAGTATATGGTCACATGTTACAAGGACTGGGCTAATTGTGGTGATGAGTGCATATAGTATTCTTGGAGGCGGGTGGTGTTGATTTTGGTGGATGTATTTAGAGAGATGTGGGTATTTTGTGGATATGTCTTGGTGTTTTGGATGTGTTATATTAATGATGGGAGCGAACTGTTTTGCTAAATGTTGGTATTCTGGTTGAAGTTTTATTGTGCATGGTATGAAGTATAATTTGCATCTATTTTTATGTGTAGATGGGTGTGTTTGTAATATATTTGGCATGGGTCCTGGGTCGGATTCAATGTCTCCACTTAGTATAAGTAGGAGATGTAGCGGGAATGTTTTAATAGAAGATTTTTTTTGTTTGTGGGTTGGGGTTTTTTTTCCCGAGGAGCTGTTTATGTGGTTTGAGTATTTTCTTTTGTAGGGATTTTGTTTGGTTATTTTATTGGGTGTTGTTGTGCTTGGGTTTATTGGGTGGTTGTTTATTATTATTTTTTATTGATGTTTTTATTATTTGTGTATTGGTTTTGGCGAGGCCGGGAGGCTGAGCCCGTTTTAGGTGTTTTTGGGTGATGTGTTTTGTTTTATGGTTTTGTGTGTTTTAGTATTTGATGTTTTTTTAAGGGTGGTGTGTTGTCTCTATTTGTGTTTATATTTATGTGTTTTGTTGTTTTTGTGTAGGTAGGTGTATAGAGATTACGGGTCTTTTGGAGGGCCGGAAAAAAGTCTGTCCGTACTGATAATGGCCTATTGTTTATCATAAAAAAGGCTCTTGGAAGGGTACTACTTTCTTCTATCATAGGTAGATTTTTGAGTGATATGTAATTGGTACGAGTGGTTTGTAATGTAATTGTTGATGTTTTTTGTGTAGGTATTATGTAAAGTTTATTAGTTTTGTTGTTTTGTGCGTTTGATGTTGTTGTTGTTGTGCTTGTTTTTTGTGATTTTTGGTATGTGGTTTTGGTTATGTGATGGTATTTTTTGGGTGTGTGTGTTTTGGTGTTTTGTTTTTTTGTATTTTGTTTGGTTTTGGAGGGGTTTTGTGGTTATTGTTTTGTTTTGTTGTTGTTTTTGTTGTTGTTGTTTTTTTTGTTTTTTTTGTTCTTGAGTGAAGGCATTTAGAAATGCTTTTTTATTGATATTATTATTTTTTCTTTTTTCTTTTTTCTTTTTTTCTTTGTTTGATTTCTTGTTTGTATTGCTTTCCTTATTGTCTATAGAGTTAGCATTTAGCAATGCTTTTGGGATGGGAAGCTTTAGAATGGGTAGCTTTGTCATTGTTATGGGGTTGTTTTTCTTCACATGTTTGGCGGGTTGCTTGGTGGCGGTGGGAGTGCTAAGAGTTCGGGATCTTCTTCACTACCTGTGAGTGTCATCGAGATTATCTTGGAGAATTCCGCCATTTGTTTTTTCACGACTTCTTGTAGGTTGGAGTTGAGCCTTTTGGCATAGGTGTTTGTAGTAGTGATGATGTCTTCTCTTTGGTTTGTCATTTCCACCTTGAAGTCATTGGTGAGCTCGGCTTTCAATTCTCTTTTCAATTCCGTTTTCAGTTCGAGTTTCAATTCGTTGATGTCCTCTTTCCCGGTTCTTGGGTTCTTCTTTTGGTTGCTTGGTGCATTTTGAATGGCTTCTATGGTGTTGACGAGGACGGAGTTGATGTTGCAAAATCCGAATTGCTTTTGTTGCTCTTCCGATGGTGGTAGTGTACCCTCTAAGCTTTTTGGGTGTGGGGTGAAAATAACATGCGAGTTATGGATTTTGTGTGTTTTGTTGACGAACTGATGGTATATAGTTGGGTTGAGGCATTCAATGTTGACAGACCCGCTATGGAGGTTTTCCCTTTGTTTGGAAAAGAAGCTAGAGGAAACATTCTTGGGCCCCATAATTTCCTTGATCTCATGTAGTGTCTCCTCTATTGTCTTTGTAAGCTTTAGTCCTTGCAACACAAGCATTAAGCAATTTTTTTTGGCAAGTTGGGTTATGGAAAGTCTCTCACCCGTTTTGATTGTGGTCGGGATGATTTCATTTGCGAAAGGTGGCTTTGAATTGCACAATTTTTTCTGCTTGTGCGGGAGTTGGTGCTACCAACCATGTCCATATCTTTGTGGTGTTCTTTTGTACTCCCGTGATCTCTAGTTCTTGACCTCTTTTGAAGCTTTCTTCAAGGACTTCTTTGTAGAGCCCGTGTCCCGTTACATTCCCTAGAGAGGGGCTACTAATCTTTACGGAGAGTAGGTTGTTTCTAGCTATGGTATTGTGGCTCTTACATACTTTCCCTACTGTCATGACCTCATCAAGGGTGAGGATAAAAGGTCTAATGCCATTGAGTAGGTTTATGCCATCAACTCCAGGGTGTTTCAAGTGTAGTTTGATAGTTCCGGCCCAATGTCTTATGGAGCCATTTTTGCAGAGAATTGCAATGGGTTCTGCTATCTTGGTTCCTAGTGGGATTTTCATCTCCTTCAACCTTGCTTGTGTTAAACCTAGAATCTCCTCATGAGTGTGTTGGCGGGTTGGTTTTTGGAAGTAGATGGCTACATGGTAGTCATGGGATAGACCAGTGTCAGGGTCGGTTTCTATTTCAAATGGGAGTTGGGTTAGATTGAAATGTTGTCCTGCTATGCCATCCGGGCGGTTTATAGGAAAACAAATTTGGTCAACATGCGGGTAGGAAAATACCGATTTGAGGAGTTCCTTTGCTTCCTTTTCTGAGAAGCCGTTCTTCATGAGGGTGTGGATGGGGGTTGGTGTGTAGCTCATCGATGCTCCTTCCTCAATTGCTAGCTTCTCCATCACCTCGAATCCAAGCCAAAAGCACCGCATTGGTGGGGATTTCTCCTTGGGTGCTGGTTTGTTCTTCTTTTCCGCCAATGACGCTCTGTTTCCTCCGCTTCTCTTCGTCCCTTGCGGTGGAGAGTTGGACTCCCTCATTACGAAGTCCATGTCGGTTGTGAGGTCTCTTGCGGCACCTCTGTTTCCTCCATGTCCTGTCATCTTGTTTCTGCAAATTTTGCCCTCAATTTTGGTTAGACTTATATGGGTTTTTGCATAAGGTAGATGGTTTGGAAGAATGGTATGGTGAGTTTGCTTTAGTTTATAGCTATATCTATTTTTTATGCGGTAGTGTTTGTAGTTTGGTTTGATCTTTCTTTGTGTTATGTGGTTTTGCCTCACTCTTCCTTCCATTTTCTTTATGCTTATCCCTCATTTGAGTTCTATTTCATGTTTTAGTTTTTTAAGGGTTTGTGTTTTATTTGATCCTAGTATGTTTTGAATGGTGTTTGAGTTTTTTTTTTATTTCATCATTGATCCACCTCCTTCCATATACGTGTGTGTATGGGCTTTGTAGAGGTGGGTATTCTAGTTTTATGTATGGGTTTGAGTTTATAGAGTCGTGACATAGGGCTATATTATTGGCTAGTTTTATTGATAATAGAAGATTTTGGGTTATGCCTAGTGTTTTATTTACAGTCCATTTAGTCCATCTCCTTCTATATATTTGTGCATATGGACTTTGTGGAGGTGGTTGTTTTGTTTTTGTGAATGTGGTTGGGTTTACAAGAACATGTACAATTAACATAGGTGTATGGGTTTTACTAATAATTAGCCTTGGTTTGTCTTGGATTATGCTTGGGATATTACTTGTATTACCATAGATCCACCTCCTTCCACATACGCATGTATGTGGGCTTTGTAGAGGTGGATGTTCCGGTATTCTCATGTTTTTATGTTGGGGTAGGGTAATTGTGGTACATTTCCTATCTACTGAATTGATGGATGCGACATTTGGGTAAGAGTTAGAAAACTTACTTGTTGTGCTAATTTTGTGGTATTGTGCCATTGGTGTGGGCTCCTCTCTTTGCGATGTGATGTAGGTTGTTGGTTGCATGTGTTGGTGATGTTGGGGTGAGTTGGGTGAACTCTGGTCACTGCTACTCTTGGTGGTGTGGCTAGTTTTAGCAGTTTCGACTAACTGGCAGTGTGTTACCCATGCGTGCAAGCCATTGTTAGTGTCCAACTACACAACAAACCCCCCAGCTCTGTCAGTTTCAAGAATAAGGTTTGTACCGTATGATTACACTTACTGCCAGTTCTTCCGAGTCTGCTTTGTTAGATGCCATGTCTCGGATTTAATCACAGATGGAGCGGAGTCACCCTTGGCATCTGGAATCGCTCCTAGACTTGGTTCACCTTGAGCTTCCCCCTCGCTCTAGTTGACCTTGATTGCCTTTTGGCATTCGTTGCAAGTGGAGAGAGGTAGTCGGTAGTGTCAGGCAACGGGGGAGAAGGGTAAAGACCAACCCATTGCCTATGCTAGTAAGCAATTGACACCGTCCGAGAGAAATTATTCTACCACATAGAGGGAGTGCTTGGCCATGGTGTTTTCGGTCAAGAAGTTTCGTCACTACCTCATGTGTAATCCGGTTGTTTTCTTTGTGGATCATATGGCCATAAAGTATTTGGTCAACAAGGCGGAGCTAAGTGGAAGGCTAGCTAGGTGGGTCTTGTTGTTGGAGGAGTTTGATTACACGGTGGAGTATAAGCCGGGTCGCATGCACTTGCAAGCCGACCACTTGTCTAGGTTGTCAGAGGAGATGGGAGAAAGTCCAGTGGATGATAGGTTGGTAGATGACAATCTTTTTGTGGTTACGGCCAAGCCGGATTGGTATGCGGGTATAGTGGAGTTCTTGACCACTCAAAGGTTGCCCGAGGATTGGACAAAGGAGGAGAGAATGAAGGTTAGAATTAATAGTAGGCACTTTGCGGTGGTAGGGCATAGGTTGTTTAGGAGGGGAGCCGATGGATTGCTTAGGAGATGTGTGTCAGAGGTAGAGGTTCCTACCATCCTCGAGGCTTGTCATGATAGCGCGTGTGGAGGACATTTTTCTGGCCAACTTACCGGTCAAAAGATTCTTAGAGCTAGATATTTCTGGCCTACCTTGTTCAAAGACTCACATGATTATGTGAAGCGTTGTGACACTGTGGTTGCCACCGAGTACCTCACCAAATGGGCGGAGGCCAAGGCGGTCAAGACCAACACGGCGGAGCAAGCGGCCACATTCATGTATGAGAACATCATCTCTAGATTTGGAGTGCCGAAGATTTTGGTGAGCGATAGGGGGACTCATTTCTTGAATTCCCTAATTCAAGAAATGACCGACAAATTCCAAATTGACCATAGGAAGACTACACCTTATCATCCTCAAACGAATGGTCAAACGGAGCGGGTCAATGGGATTTTGGTGAGCATCTCGCGCAAGACAGTCTTAAATTCCAAAAGAGATTGGGATGTTAAGTTGACGGCGGCATTATGGGCTTACCGGACGACTTACAAGGTGACAACCCAAGCTATCCCCTTCTCTTTGGCGTACGGGTTGGAGGCTACACTCCCGATTGAGTACGAGGTGGAGTCTCTTCGAGTAGCAATAAGTTCACGCCTTACCGAGAGTCAATCCTTGAAGAATAGGTTGACTGACTTGGAGGAGCTAGATGAGAGAAGAAGGATGGCTGCTCAACACATCGAGGCCATTCAACGTCGGAGGAAGATAATCTTTGACAAGCGGCACAAGAAGAGAGCACTGCGGCCAGGAATGATGGTGATGATTCAAGATGTAAGAAAGCTTGATTTTCCGGGTAAGTTTGATGCGGTTTGGTTAGGCCCCTATCTTGTTCGAGAGGTGTTTCCCAACAACTCGATGCAATTGGAGACCTTGAACGGCGAGAGTTTTCCAACCCGAACTTCCGGGAGCCGGTGCAAGGAGTATCGGGCTTGATCAACAACTTGCCAGCGAGCAAGAGTCTTTGGGATCCATCCCCCGATGGTCGCCAATTATGTGAGCTCAAAAGGGTGCCCACATGTATGGTTACCCTTAAAAGTTATTAGGAATTGTTTCTTTTTATTGTGATTGCTATTTCAAAACTAAAAAGAGTGCAACCCTTGTGTTTGGAGTACAGTGTTAGAGTTAACAAGTGAATTATGCCACTTGTGTGTTGTGAGAAGGTTAGTGTTAATTAGATTTAGTTAAAAGTATTTGTGGTTAGCACTTTAGTTATTCGGGAAGGGAATGTGAGTTGTTAGGCTTAAAAGCTAAATTTAGTGCCCGAATTGGGCTTGGGAGCCGCCCACATTGGGATAGGGGGTTAATTAAATTAGGTTTGAGCCGTGTTAAAACTAGGTAAGGGCAAGCATTACAGGGTGGCAAGGGAACTGGATTTTCGGAAGGGATCAGCTGCCGAGGGAGCCAAGAGCGGCAGCTCTCGGCGAAGGAACTCTCTATCTCTTGCAGCTGCTGGAGACAAGTGATGGCCGAAGCCTGAACCAGTGGCCGAAGCCTGAAGGAGATGGCCGAAGCCTGAACCAGTGGCCGAAGCCTAAACCAGTGGCCGAAGCCTGAAGGAGATGGCCGAAGCCTGAAGGAGTTGGCCAAAGCCTGAACGTGATGGCCGAAGCCTGAACCAGTGGCCGAAGCCTGAACCGATGGCCGAAGCCTGAACCAGTGGCCGAAGCCTGAAGGAGTTGGCCGAAGCGTGAACCAATGGCCGAAGCTTGAAGGAGATGGCCGAAGCCTGAACCAGTGGCCGAAAGTTTGAATTAGTGTGGCCGGAGCTTAATGCCGTGGGATTGATGGAAGTAGGAGTGGCAGTTACTTAGTGGCCATTTGAGGACATGGGGTGTGGACTTGCATTGGAATAGTGGGTGTTGGCTAAGGCTTCAGTTAGATAGTAGATAAAGTAGTTGTAAACAAGTGAAGGATGTTGGATTGGAATGTGGGCATTCTCTTCACTTTGATGTGTGTGTTTCCTTGCATTATTAACAGAGTGTGCACATTATTCTCACTTGATGGTGTGTGAAGTGGAATGGAGATGATAGTCAAGTGGTTCATGCTTATGTAAGTCATGAGCCTCCATCCGGACTACGACGCATAAGGGTGGGGGTTTATGGCTGACAATGCCTTTAAAAACATAAAAACTGATGTTAGCAAGAGAATTTGGAGAGACATTGGGGACCACTATGGTGACCAAGTCCATAATATATTACTTGTTTACATGGTCCAAGAAACGGGTGTGTGGTTTGCTAACTAGTGTAGATGAATAATACTATAGTCTTTATTGGTCTTTGGAAGTTATACGAGTTCATAACATTACTTAGTAATGTACACATGTTATTTTTATATTTCCGCATGATATGCGTATAAACGTGATAGGACAATCCACATCACTGAGCTTTCTACATAGAGACACAATGAAGAGATGTTTTATTTCTATTTTGTTTAAGATGATTGAACACCATGATATATTTATATACAACAGGGTGGTGGTGGTGAGACCATCACCCCACCATTCCCTGCCATTCTACAAAGGTAAGGGGGGGGGTGTGTGTTTAAGTAATGTGTCATATGCACCATTGCAAATGAAACAAGACAACACAGTCCCATACACATTCTCATGTAATAGAACATCAATCCTTTGTTAAATAATCATATGCTTTAATGTCTCAATATAATTGAACTTCACAACTTTATCACTATGATTTCCATTACATTGAATATGCCACTTGACTATATCAAACTATGCAACAACATCAACAACTTGGTCAAAGGGTGCACTTATATTTATATCATTATTAATATAGCACATGTTGGTAGCAAAAAGATAATTCAAAATAAGTTTTTTGGTTTTAGGATTTGCATAACATTATTCAAATCCATAACAGTGTTTGTGGGACTGTCAATATTATGTGGAATATTCCTCACATTCAGCATGAACGATGGAATATTTTGCAAAATATTGTCAGTCCCATAGAACATTGTTATGGATCTTAATAATGTTATGTGTTATTCATGCATTTACATCCATTATAAATCGCAGGAGATGATCTAAATTTGTTTAGCATTGTTAAGCTCTTTTTGAGGGCAGTCCTAGATGAGAAATAAAATAAAATGAAATTCTTTGTAGTAACCGTTTCCATGCATATTAAGGTTGAATCTAGCTTACCAAGGTTTATCACAACTTACCCCAAATACAACAATTTGCTTGGGTTGGCCATTTAAGCAAAATGGTTAGCATGATATACATGCTTTACCAATGTTAGTTTTGTGTGTGTGTATGTGTCACAGAGAGAGAGAGAGAGAGAGAGAGAGAGAGAGAGAGCACCAGCTGTCAAGTTGGCGTGAATAAGGGAAGCTTCCCCTTGATTATAGACATGAGCTCGTACGTGAGCATGAAACACGTTTATTGAGTAGGGCTATGGGACAAGTGCTACTGCCTCTTGTAAGAGGTGATCCCTATTAGTAACCAGTGTTATACGCCGATATCTTAGCATCATGAATGGGTTGTTGGAATATGGATGGTTTTGAGGCAAGCGAATGGTGGGGTTCAAAAACTATAACTTAAGCATAAGAGGACCGGGGAGGAATGAATTGTTCTTCCCGCACCCACAACATTTTCCTAGAAGCCGTCCTTCTTGTTTTATTATGTCTAGCCCTCCTAAATGATGGGAATAGTCTATTCTAACAAACATACCCCGCACTTAAGAACACGGGAAACTATCCCAACAGCAACCACCTATGTAGTGAGTACCAATGTTGATTTTGTGATTGCACAACATGGATCCCATATTCTAATTGTGAAGTTTTTAGCACGAACGAACATAATAGTTTAATGTTGCAAAGGATATAAACAGTCGCATCTTCCCAAAAAAGACAATATATTGTGAAACATGCCCCGAGCTAGATCACATCTTCATTCGGTTGGGCCCCACGCCTCCTTCACTGCTTGGTCTTTCTGGCAGCACCTGTGTGGGAACTCTTCCTCGTTGGGAACCAATGTGACAATACCCGGTCAAAATTACAAATATTTAAGTTGACATCACTTTCATTGTTCCCAAATCAATTGATGGATTTTCTTCACATGCCAAAGGAGGTTAATGGCTTAAGTGACCGAGTATTATCACATTGGTTCCCAACGGGAAAGAGTTCCCACACAGGTGCGGGCATGAAGACTAGGCAGTGAAGGAGGCATGGGAGGGGCAAGGCCCGGCCGAATGAAGATGTGATCTAGCCTGGGGCGTGAAACATGAGATTCATTAGAAGTTTTGTAAATTGATTATTATAGTCCCAGTGTGGATTAAGGAAATTGTGTTTGAATAATTTATTTATTTTCAAGATTCTATCACTAGAAGAAAACTTGTCCGTTGCGACTCGTGATGAGAAAATGCATAAATAAATCATTTTGGTTGTCAGTCTGAGGGTTTCAATGCAAACACAATTTGAGCATTGAAAGTGGTTCATTCTAAATTATCTTCATCTACATAAAACATCATTTGGCCTTGAAGGTATGAAGTCCGACAAGGAACCATGGATTTATTGCATTTTTAATCAATATAGTACAAACATGTAGTCTATTAGAGTAAGATTCACAAAAAAAACCAAGGTTAGCTTCCCTTCTACAAGTATTTGGTCACCATTGCATGGGGGGTTCACTCCATGTAAAGTTGAACACCACGTGCGGCCAAAGTTTGCTACCCCTATATTACATGGAATAGGTAAATTTAAAAATTATGAATTTTTTTCTACATATACATAATCATTGATAGTATCTTTTGTATAGTTTTTTGAAATTTTTAGTCATCTTCATTTTTTGTAGCAATTATTTTAGTTCAATTCTGCGTCATTCTAGTTAGAAACGGTATGTTTTATTAAAAAAACATATCATCAAATTTGGTTACCATTTTTTACTATGTAGTAGATACCGTGTATATCTACCCATGAAAAAAATTTGATAAAATTTTGACCCATTTTGGTGATGCAACTTACCAAAAGTATATTTTTTTCGGCCGCACGTGGTGTTCAACTTGACAATGGAGTGACCCCCCCGTGCACCATTGTCATGTATTCTTGTATCCTCTTCTTGTTCACCACCTCCCTCTCAAGTCCACATGGGCATGAGAGTGGGGGCAGCTTAGTGCCTATTTTCATAGGTGGACCGAGTATTTAGCGTTAGGGCCATGTGTTTTATATTAGTTTTGAGTTTAATGTTAGTAAGTGTGTTTAGTCAAGTGGGATTGGGGCTTGTTTCATTCCTAATTTCCTTTTGTTTAGGATTATGTGTGTTGGGTGCCTTATAGCAATTCGGGAGAAGGATTCCATTAGTTATGGATTTTGGAGTTGGAGATTCGTAGGTCTTGAAGGAGTTCAACATTTGTTGTATGTACAATGCCCCTTATTCTTGCCATGGTTATAATGGGTGGTAGTGCCCTAGTTGAGATAGGAGTGGGTGGAGAATGGTGTAAATATCAAGTTTTCGGTTGGTGGTTGTTATGGGGAATCTATCCTTGCAGTAAGTGAATTCAAATATTTGTACTTTGAGGTTTGGGCTGGGTGTGAAGGGTGGTTTATATGTAGGTGGGCTCCTAAGATGCATAATATATGGGGTCTAAGTCAAGTTGGACATTCATATCTTGGTAGATAGCATGTGCATGGGAGTAGCCACGAGGGTATGGTGTTGATATTGCTCTTTGGTAGTTTTGGGAGGTTTGTGCAACAATTATTTGTTAGGCTTCTGCATTGTCACTTTTTGCTACGCTAGCTATGTTGTTTGACCAATTTTGTGCTTCTAATGGATCTTTTGTGACAACATTTGTCTGAGCCTTATATACCTCAATGTTCCAAGATGGGATATCAACTTCACATGAGTATATTATGCTCACATTTACTTAAGTTGAATTGGATATTGATATTTTATGTTCTATTACACTAAAACAATATCCACATAATCACTAGTAATATATTCATGGCTCATGAAGTGTTCACATCTCATATAACGTCCTAATTATTATGTCACTCGAAGAACATAGAATGCTCACAACGTCCCATCATTCTATTGTATGTATGACATTGGCCAACCATGTTAAGGTTCTCGTCGTAACAACGAGATTTATGTTGATAAGAAGGTTTAGAACCACTTACTTCTAAACTCAATATGGAAAAGGTTGGAAATATGTTTCCGAAATTCAACCGCGTGATTGTGATGAATTGATGTGTCCCCGAACTTCTCAATAGTGACAATTCTAATAAACCTCTTGGAAACATCCTATTACGACACATCTCGGAATGTGCTTTTGGTACAGACCCCTTTGTCCTTTTAAGGGTTAATATAGTAGATCGGCATGGTAATGTTACAATAGAAAAGTCTCCTTTCCATCCGGCCAATTTTTGGTCACATGGGTCCCACCAAGCTAAATATCTAAGCCTTGGATATGAAACCCAATATCATACTCTTAAAGAATTCGTAGTGTTGTGGGCAAAGGGCTTTTAGGGTTTCCGGTAGATAATAAGTAATAAAAAAACAAATAAACAAATGGGAGCGGCAATGTCATGGTCCGACATAGCCTACGGTATAGCAAGCTTTGACTTCGGGTCAACATGCAAGAGCCCTTCATCTTGGGTCTGGTTGGAGCATGGTTTGTAACGGAACCCTAACCACGTGTTCTATAACACGATATCTATCCTTGGAGTAGGGCCACTTGCCACTTTGCCTCCTTTTGGAAACGGACTCTAATAACTATACTAAATATGATATTTAGTGTCACCTACTATTTGGACTTACATAGTGCCATTTTTTTTACCATTGATGTAAATTTTTGACCAAGTAAAGTTGTTGATGTTTTATATTGTCCACATTACCAATTTAACATTTGTTGATACAAATATGATATGCACAATAAATAGATATAGCATTGCATAATTCCAAGTAGTAAGTGACACTAAATATCATATTTAGTGTAGCAAGCTAGGCATGTAAGGGTGGATTTACATTAGGGTTCAGGTTCAAGAAACACATGATCTAAAACACGTATAGATTTAAGTATATTTGGATTTATGCATGAATTTTGGACAATTCCAACCACCAATATGACGTACACTAGATTGCAAAACTACACAATATATGGTGGTTGGCAAACATGGAGTACAAACATTTGAAGTTGTGGTTGTTGTGTTGTTGTGTTGTTGCTTTTGTTGTCGTTTGATGTTTTTGTGACCACAAGTGCACATCTGTTTTGATTTTTGGACAAGTGGTTTGGCCAAATTAACTTAAATGTCAATTCTCTTAACCCCTTACTTCCCAAGCAACCCATTTATGGTTGCCGGATGGTTTCTTCCCTACATTAACCCCACCTAACTCATTCATCCGCAATCAAATAACTATGAATATTGAGCCAACATGGATATCAACCCATAAACTCATGACATGTATAATTTGGAGATGATTAAGATGTGTATAATAATGTCAAAAGTGAGAAGCGGCCTTAATAGACTTTATGTTCATAATCAAGTTTGGACCCAAACTTGTAGATTACATAGTTTTCTATTTGAGAAGAGTGCTTTCTTGAATATGGACCACCGGGATCTACCGGGGAAGTCACGCCATGTTAGTGCCACTTCATTTTCTCAAATCTTGGACCCGGACCCTACTATGAACTCCTAGAACTTTCTTTTCTTTTCTCAACAATAAAATCGCTCAATCTGGAGTTTCTTTGGTATGGGACACCAATGTACCCTTGTTGTGAGCACTTCCAACTCCAAAGATATTTCTATGGCCATTAGATCAAGATCTAGAAATTTCACCTTTGCTTAACAAATGTAAATTGTGACCATTCTCGTTTCAAACTTCTAATCATATCACTATATTCGTTAATTTGAGACTTTCTCTTGTCTCAAATTAATATATGGACCACATCAACATGGTCTAATGTTTGGGTCGTCCTACCTAAACCATCTTGATATGAGTTCTTAATTGGGCTCTTGATATGAACACCCGCTTCAAAGTATTTGCATCTTACAACATTCTCCAATATATGTGTGATTTTATCCATGTTCTTATATTTGCAACTATCTCAAAATGCTGAAAAAGTCCCAAATTAACGAATATAGTGATTCATACTCGATACGCAAAAACATTACAAAGTTAAAAGCGAACATTAAGTTTTTTGTGAATAATCACATAGTATACTCCTCCCAATCGTGTTATTACTTAAACCTAAGACGGCGTCCATATTTCGAGCATATAGTGTCCGATCTCATTGTAGCATGTGTGTTTTTATCGGTGTCCGTTTTGAGCTATATGCCTCCTTTTTATGTACCAATTCAAGTTGATACGAGTGTCCGAGCAAGAGGATATAGATTACACGGCGAGCCCACGTATCCTTTTGTTCCACCAACCTACCGTCCACCATTCATTTCAATGGGTGTCACCCGCACTAATATTGGATCTTGGAGGTTTTTTTGGGGGCACGAAATTGACATGGTTCACTCGTCAATCGTAAGCCACCATTATTTGAGGCGGCGGGCCCTTCTAAAGTATCGCCTTTGAAATTTAGAGTACTTGGAAACTCACGACGGCCCTATGATCGTCGTGATAGAGATATTCGGTTAGATAGATGCAATGTCACAATAAGGCTTGCGAATCAAGCCACATAATGGCCTAATATGGTGTCAACAACATAAATCAAGAATACATTCAAACAAATGAACATAATCGTCGCACAATATGCACATTCTATACTGGTCCATAAGCGTAGACTAGAGAATCCACAACCTGTCACAGGCCTCCAAAACTTGCCATAAATAAACTAACAAGCAAAGAAATAAAGTGTTCTATATATATACATATATTGTATATAACAAACAAACTACATTACCCCCTAAATATTGCTACGTTCTCGAACGTCTCCTACCAAGGATGATTACATGTTGTTGGTTGCTATTAATGGTTACTAGTTACTAAATATAATGTCTACTCCATGCAAGGGGTGAAGTAGTCTCACATCCAATGCCATTGTCCTTAGGGCGTGGCCAAGGATGTTTAATGAACAAACACTCTATTATAGTACAGTTGTTTGGTGAAGCAAATCCATTGCCCAAGACTCGTATGCTTGTAGTGTAAGAACGTCAATAAACATAAGAGTCTTTAATCACCAAACAAGAGTACACCGTTTATGGTATTTAGTGTCGCTTACTATTTGGAATTATGCAAGGCTATAAAAGTTGACAATCTTGGCAAAAAGTTATAGCATTGCGTAACTCCAAATAGTGAGTGACATTGATGTATCGTAAACAATAACATATAATTTTCATGGCACAAGGAGCACATTTTATAGGCACCTTTTGTCAACTGCAAGTTGTCATTCAAAGTAAAACTATAAAATAATCATGATCAACTAGAATATTAGTATGTGAAATGCACGAGATGCATGGTCACGCAACATCATTTTTGGAAGTATTTTAGCTTTGGAATGTTGGGATGTTTTCCATAAGAAAAAAGAGTGGTTGAGAACTACACCATATATCGTATTTAGTGTCACTTATTGTTTGGAATTACTCAAAGCTCTAACTATTTACTTTATGTCTCATGTTTTGTCAACAACGGTCAAACATAGTCTTGACCCAAGGGTTTATCATAATCGTTACAATGTTTCATCCTGAAGCCGACAACATCCTTAACTCTCATGTTTTATTCACAAGTTAAGCGATTATAACTAATAACCAACTCAAATAGGTGGATGACTCATTACTCCCGCAACTTGTCATCCTCTCCTCTTGTTAGTGATCTAATCCATAGTGTTATGGTGTTCAAAAAAACTGAACATTTCAATAACAACAAAATGATCAATCCATAGTTTATGCAAAATAGACATAAACAATACACGGTTTGTCGGCTCCTACAAACTAGCACAAACAACCACAACTCTTGCTAAACATGATGTTTCATAGAAACGACAAATGTGGTCATTATCCCCTACTAAGGACCCGAGAAGATGACAACTAAAAGTCTCCTTCAAGGCTCCCATTGTTGAGACATTTCGCTTCTTAAGTTTACTCCCAAAAAGTGACCAATGTGGTCAAATTCCATGCATTTATGGTGTTTTATCACGGACATTCGCCTAGAGTTGCACGATGCTTGGTAATTCGATGTTCCAAAATCTAGGTGAGCCGTACCTAATACACACAACAAGAACCTCGAGCGCTAAACTTTCAATCGACGATGTTTCTTTAGCTTTAGGCCATGTGTTACAAACTTGGTGCAGATTTGACTTCCATACCCCCAATCATCTTCATCACCGATTGTCGGCAATTTGAACATGTTGTATTTACGAAACATAGTACATACACGTTTTTGGTAACGTCCTTTCCAAGTGTCTCCCCGATAAACAATCCCTTGCAGACTACCCTATAATTAGACTCTCCAAGTTCTACATTTTAAAACATGCATAGGTCGACCGGAGGCTAGAAGATTACGTATCCGGGCCCTATTCCGTTTAGGGGGTCGATTGGTGTTGGGAGCCTCATGAGCATTTAAGAAATAATATAGAAGCAACCGATGAGAGCAAAGGGGGAAAGGGGGTATGAAAGCTAGGGATGACGCTAAGAGAAATGGGGTAAGAACTTATTAGGTCATGTGTGTATTGCTTGAGACAACATGATCATCGAAACCAAATCAAAGGATGTAATAAACAACCAAAATCATGAACACAATATTTGTGCTGACCGTTACTTACACATGTTGTGTTTTCGGGGGTTATTTCATTGCTTCTTGCATGGCTTTGTTTTTATCCTAAAACACATAATTATGTTTTCAAACTAATTGAAACTTGATGAACAAAGCAAGGAAGAGGGAGGGGGGATGGGGAAGAGAGAAAACTACAAGGGACACTCACTACCACCATATGCGTCAGAAGGAAATTGACTAGAAAATGTGTTGCATGAGACAACGACAATAGACGGGTTTAACTAGGGGGGGACTGACGAGGGATGGTTGTTATTAATGCAAATCAAAATATCATATTGTAGTGCATTACTAATATGTGTAATGGCACTCAATACACATTGGCATATGTACCTAATCTAGTGTGACATCTTTTATAATTTTTATTAGAAAGGAAGCCATGTCACAATCTCAATTGTAGCTTACATTCACCTTTAAATGTGAGTAATTCTAGCCTTCATAGTGGAGAAGGGTTTAGGGTCCAATGTATTTGAGGTTTGTGAGGCCATGTCTTATTTGGACCAAACACAACTAAGTAAAATGTGTTGCATGTATGTGCATCTTCTTACATACTTGTTCCATGAAAGATTTCTCAAAAGTCACTAACATCATTACCATGCATGGTTGAACTACATACATGAGCCATTTTCTACAAAAAAATCCAAAAGCAACATAAATGTCGCAAACTAAAGGGCACATGAATGTCACAATCCCCTTCAACATGGATGCATCAACACGTCCACACATAAATGAATTATGGCATTAATTTCTCTCCCAAATTTAAACCTAAAAAACGAACCTACATGTTCCACCATTGGGTATTTGGAACCATACAAGGCCTTCAATGCATATGTAAATTTGAGCACAACAAGAATAACACATCAACACATCACAATATGCAAATTGCTAATGTATGCAACACACATTTCAACGTCCAATGGAGGCCAATAATAGAATGACCAATTTATCTTGAAGAAAGCCAGTTACTTTAGGTGTGTGCCCTTAATACATCCATGACATATTCGTGGTATGGTGCATATTCTAATGCATACCAATTCATGTCCATGGTAGCAAGTCAAACTTTTGCCTACCACACCACATATGCTCTCTAGCATCCCTTTATACATATGAGCTTTGCATTTCTAGAAATCATAGTTGAAAACACGAATACATCCCACTACGTCGCTTGAAAGAACTCGCTCCAAGTACATAATTGGCCACAAAATTTGGTATCTTAATGCTTCATTAAGGATCTCCACCCACATTCAATGTCCACATAAAAGGAGCTCGCTAGGACGTTCATTTGGACTCCTTCCTTCACACATTGAATGACAATCATAAAGTGTGCCCCCATACTCGAAAACCCTTTGTGGTGCAATCCTTGCCGCATTTTCCCTTCATGATGATCTTTGTGTCATGATCATGACGGAAGAACTCCACCGTAGACCCACCCAACTCGATATCCTACATGGGGCGGAGCCTTTGTTGCCATTTTCGTAGATTCCCATCTAGCAACCACCTGCCATTCCACATAGGGCTTCAACAATGTGCATTGCTTAATGTCAAACACATCTACCCATAACATGAATTCTAAACACGATGACATGAAAAATACCATACAATGTGGGTTGGGTATTTCCACATAATCCATTACTATTGCAGCAACTACAACATTGCTAGGATGCAATCCATTTCCATATGCATTCAGAAATTTGCTCCAATTTGGCAACCTCAAGCACATACATGCATGAAGGATGACCAAAATTTATTTTATATTTCACCCCAACACCCACAACCTACGAAATACTAGAGGCATGTGTAACATTCATTGAAGTCTTTGCACCCAAGGCTCAGACATGCGATGCAATTCACCTTAAACTTAGAGGGACATAATGTTTACCTTTTCCTTAACTTGTTTCACATTTGTTTTAGAGATAACATCACCACTCCCTTCTTGTCCATCACTAGCTCTTGCACCCTCTTCCTTATGCATTGTACAAAGGTAGCCATACATCACTCACACACATCTACACTTAATTCACACAATTTTTTTTTTGCCTTTGTTGGAATTCATAATGCATGCACAAATCCGAAAGATTTTGAAGAAAACATATTGACTGTGTGATACAAAACAATGTATCGACCATAACAAGTGGTCAACTTACCTTCTCTCCCGTACTCGCCATTTTCATTCTTCATGTTCCCTTGCAAACTTGATGGTGTCATGGCAAGGTCTCGCTATGGTGCATGCCCTTGATGAATGCCTTTAGCTTCACGAGACAATGTCCCAAGATGTTTCAAGGCCGGTGTCCTAGGGGGTGCACTCCATTGTCGAGTTGAACACCACATGCAATAAAGAAAAATATATTTTTTACATAAAACATCACCAAAATGGGTTAAAATTTTATCAAATTTTTTCATGCATAGATATACACGGTATTTATTACATAGTAAAAATTGGTAACCAAATGTGATAAAATAATAATAATATATTAAACATACCGTTTCTAACTAGAATGATGCAAAATTGAACTTAAACAATTACTAAAAAAATGAAGATGACTAAACATTTCAAAACAAAATACAAAATATCATCAATGGTTATGTATATGTCAAAAAAATCATATTTTAAAAAATTATCTATGGCATATAGTATAGGGTAGCAAACTTTTATCGCATGTGGTTATGAAACGTAAGGGTGTGTGATCGCCCTGAGGCCGGTGTCAACCAACAAGCAACAATGACACGTTTGGAACTCGACCATCACAAACTAAAAACACTCCTCAAGATCCTTGTGGGGTAGCTTATGTAGTCCCGGGGCACATGTGGCAACCACCATTGCTATCCACACGGAAGGTCATGTAGGCCGGTTCAACATATAAGGTGATTGAAGCTCATCAATGATTTGATGAGGGTTCAATCAAATCATGAGGGACCAATTTTTCACTAAAATAATTCATTTGAAGTTGCAACGTTTCCACCTTATCCACTAGCTTTGAATAATCATGTTTTGATTTTGTGCTCCAAAAATTGAATTAGGCATAGGAGGCATGGTGCTTTGCAAGCCACCTCATCGACCATTGCACGACAAAATATTGCACGTTGATTAGTGTGTACAATCTAACAACTTCCACCCAAATTTTGAACATCTTTGCATGCTAATTCATTGACATGTCAACCCCTGGACAAGATAGTGACAAACATCAATCCATGTGAATTTGAGTGCCTCCATTTGGAATGATTAAACATCTCATTTAATTCACCAGAGAAACATGCATAATAATTCACTTTGTTTGGAGCTCCATTCACGGATTGTCCACTGCCTCTCTCTCTCTCCTAACACCATGATTCCCTTGCTTGCTAGATCACCAATGCATGCATCCTCTGGGTCCTCACCCCTCAAATCAAAATGCAAACTTGTGATTATGAGCCCAAATTGAACTGCCAATTTTTCATATAATGATAGGGGTAACAAACCATGTTTTTTTTAGAGTGTTGTGCTTTATGTTCAAGGCGGCCCACACAAGTAAAGGTTTGCAACACATATAGAATCCATTGTTTGCAAGGGCTATAGTGTCAATGTTGGGCTCTCCACTTGTGGTGCTCACAATATGTAAAGCACGTGGGGTCTTAAATGCATGTATTGATGACTTATTGAAGGCTATAAGGTGCTATATTCTACCACAACCTTGCCGATGTCTGAAAGGCAAGTGACAAAGTTTTTGAAAGCTCTTGGTTTAGGTTACAACATAATCCATGCTTGCATAACGTGCTACGTATTGTTCGGGGGGGGGGGCATTTGCATGTCTTAATTGGTGTATGACATGTTGTCTTCTTAGTTTTTACATGAGAAATTGGGCCAATAAATTGATAGAAGTGGGGCATCGTTTCCGTTGATTCCTTTAAAGAAAATGGTTGGGATGGTGAACCTATCCAAATGAATGACATGGTGGTTGGAGAACCGATCGTCAGATGACATCATGCTAAACGTGGTCGACTCTCAAGTGTGGAGGCATGTTGACAACACCTTTGGTGATTTTCCAAGTGACACACATATTAACCTTAGGCTAACATTGAGCAAAGATAGGGTGGACCCCTTCCCTTTAAGACAACCACATGACCCACTTGTCTAGTATTCATTTTTATAGCGAATCTCCCATTGGGCGATGACCAATAAAAATTCTACATATATTGCTCATTTTTGGTCCAAATGCAATGTCATTGTCCATTTTTACTCATTTCTAACTCCACTTATGGATGAGTTCAAAACTATGTGGAGCCTTGCGTATGGGTGTACAATGTAGAAAGGGCTAAGCAATAGTTTGTGACAAGGATTGGTGTTTATACATGGTAAGCTATTTTCTAGCTTTGAGATTGACTGGGGGTTTGCTACCAAGGGCTATGTAGCATGCCCTCGACGTGGCCCAAGCACAAGGGGAAGAAACCCACGAGTTAAAGAAGTCGACTTATGATTGTTGACACTGCAAGCGGTTCGACATTGGGCTCTTGTTTCGTGATCCATTGGTGGCATTTGATGGGTTTCCATAGTATGGACAAACCCCCAATGTGTTATTGTAGTCCACATATTGGAATGGGCAAGAGAGCTGGATAATTGGTTGAAGGATGCAAGATGTGTGCAAGTAATGGACATGATGCGACTGATTGAACAAAGAAAAGGAACTTGGTTTTTGAGTTTCCTTGTTGGGAGGTGTAAATTTTTTGCAAGAAATTCAACTTTGTTCATGGTGGTCTATGTTGTTGGTATCATTTTTGTTGCAGTCATTGTATATTAGAATATATTTTAGTTGTGGGCTCATTGGTATCATGTACTTGCATTTCAGAAGGGTTGGTAGGTGTTGTATGTTGGAATATGGTGCATGTCAAGTTGATGGGGCATGTGGTTTAGTGGGGTGGTTGTTTTGCATAGAACTTGCTTATCAACCACACTTTAGACGTGATACATGTAGATAAAATTGTCACTAAAAAATGCTTCGAGGAATATCATGAGACATAATGGCGAGACCTCCTTGAGGGAGGCCATGCAAGCACTTCAATTTTGACCCTAGTTGTGGCTTTCAAGACCATGCAAATGTTCATGCAAGAAACAAATTCAAACCTCATGTTCCATGTGTACTACTTATGGATGACAATAAGGTATTATTGTCCTTTATAAAAAAATTGATGGTCCCTTTTGGTTACCCAACCTCCATGAGGAAGCATGTGGTGAAAGGTAGAATGCAAAGCCTAAAATCACATGACATGAGTTTTTTGTCACAACAAATATTGCCCATGGCAACTTGACATGTCACGCACTGTCGACTTGTGCTAGGATTATTTGGTTCAATATTGTGTTTGATAAATGTCCACAAAGGAGGTGAACCTATATGAGATAACTTGGCTAAAGCAATATATTGTAGAGACGCTTTGTATTGTGGAGTGTTGATTTCCTCCAAGTTTATAGGACATACATCGCATTTGGTAATTTATCTAGTGGACAAGCTTGCAATTTGCGGACCAATGGGGTGCAGGTGGATATATCATGTGGAATATATCTAGGTGTGCTTAAGAAATATGTGAGATGTAGGTCTTTGCTAGAGGGGTCAATGGCAAAGGGCTACATTGTAGTTGAAACTTTTAGGATTGCACCAAAAATGTACAAGGCTCTCCTTACACACGTTGATGTGTTTGGGATGACAAGGAAGAGGCTAACAACGATGTGCAATTGGAAGGCAAAGGGTAGCCAAGGAGGATGACAAATGTGAGATTGAAAGCCACACACATGTACATGATAATGAACTCCACCACCACATTGGCGTACCACATGCAAGTATGTTTTTGTTATAATTAGATGTTTGTGAAGCTGTCATTTGTTTCATTTCTTGACTATGTTGTGGTGTGCAGTTTATGGGTTGCTACAAAGGAGGAGGCAAGTGACATGAGGTCAATGTTCCGCACTGCACGTATGGGCTAGTAGGAGGGTTGTATGTAATTATGACATCCTCTGGAGTTGGCAACATTTCCTGAGTACACGCAATGGCTACATACTCGAATTTGAGGTGAATGGACAAAGGGGCGCCCTGTAGATGATATGGCTACCATTTTGGCATTCCCATCCAATTCTCACAATGTAATATTCCATTGTTGCACGACATTTGGGTATCACTACCAAACCATTGAATCATATATTGGAAGGCTTCGAGACTTATGACCTTAGTATGGCAATGACATGCACGTAGGTGTGTTGATCAAACAAAGGATATGTGAATGTTGTGGAGGCCACTCTATCATACATGGAGGTGTTAAGGGAAATATTGAAACTAAATGTACCAACATATCCCTATCATCTTATATGTGGGTCATGAGCAAGCATGGAAAATGTAACTATGAAATGAGACCGATATGAAATTTGGATGCCCAATTTTTGGAGACATCAAAGAGGAACTCAACAACGATATGTGTTCCCCACGCACGTGAAATAAATACTTACAGAGATGACCTAGTGGAGGATGAGTGGAAGGAGGTTCTTCAAAGCAACATCCATAGCGTTCGCGTCATGGATGTAGTATAGGGTGGAAATCCTTGGCATTGGCCCATTGAATGTTGATTTGGAAGCGGTTCCCAATGTGTGGGGAATTTGTTTTACATTTTTTGATGGGCAATACCATTTGGAATTGGTGTGGAATGAAGCTCATGGCTGGGCAAAAGTTCAATGCACATTGTGGACTGAAAGTGCGTTGGAGGTGAGGTGGTCCTCAAGAGAGTCGGACTCAACATATGACCACGAGTGCAATGCAAAGTATGAGGAATGATTAACTTTGACATTGTAGAGCATGCCTTCATTATTTAGATGCAATTGTGTAGATTCATAATGGGGTGATTATGTTTAACAATGACAATGCAATCATGAATAAGAAACGCAAGTTATTTATTTTACAATTTTGGCTTGCCACCTTCCACAATGATCTCCCTTCATCTTGGAGTGTGCATGTGTGTAAATTGTGAACTCTACCCGATTTTGCAAATTGTTGCCAATGAGTTGCACAATATTGTGAAGTTGTTTTTGAAGGTCCTAGTTCTAACATATGCAGAGTCATAATTGTTTATTCATTGCATACTTTGTGGTTGCTCATCAATGTTTTTTCCTTGAAATGAGTTTATTTGTAGGAATGTTCATATTTGTTGTCCATGTTGCAGTGCACATCAATAGCCAATAACATACTTTTGTTTCATATTTTTTGTATTTTCTTCTTATGGTTTTTGGGCTCTTGATCATGTTGTCCTTCAAGGGACTATGCAAGGCCCTTATAGCCATTGATTGAGACACAATTCATGAGTTACTTTTGTGAGTAATGTTTGATATTTGCTCCTGCAATTGAATATGTCCAAAATGACTAAACATATGTGACATCACAACTAACGATATGCCCACCCCATTATATAACGTCTTTTGCAAATATTTTCATACTTTAAGTGAATAATAGGTGCAGTGCAACGACAACGGACAATATGTTATGTAGTGTATGTTGATAACAATCGTTTGTGCTAGTAGTGACTTGAAGACAAATTGCTTATCACAACCTTATGTTGCGACTTGTCCATTGTGACTCATAGCCAAAAAAATAAAATGCTAAGATAAGTATTTTAAAATATCAACCACATGTCTTTGGTTGCAGTTTGTGGAACCCTCCTCTTGACAACCAAAATGATTTATCGATGTGTTTTCTTGCCACGAGTCATAATGGACAAGTCTCAACAAATAGTTGTAATTACCAAGTGTTCTCCCATATGAAAGGCAGGGGGGGAAACAAAGGAGGGATGGGAGAGAGAACTCTATATTTCGCTTGTCTTGGTTCAATAAACTGTAATATAGTTGTCATTCCAATGATCATAACATTATTTAGATCCATAACAATGTTATGTGGGACTGTTAGCATTATGCGGAATATCTCATCATTTAGGCTGAATGTGAGGAATATTCTATAGAATATTGTCAGCCCCACAAGACACTGTTATGGATCTGAATAATGTTATGATTTGGCACTTGTATGAAACTTTCTTTCTTTAAGTATTATGGGAGGATAACTTTATTGTTAAGACGAGTCCGCTGTCGGTGGAAATAAGTGGGGGGGGGAAAGAAACTCACAGATATATATGCAATTAGGTTACCTTTGCAGATGAGTTGCCTCTTTATCCATGCAAGTTACCTTGGGTCAAAACCATATCACAAAAATTTATAACTTGGTTTATTCATCCATATAGCAACTACAATAAAAACGAAGAAGATTGCATTTTTGTTAATGTGGTGGAAAATATTCGAATAGTGTGGGAGGTCGATAAATTAGTGTGGGGCAACCTAATTACACTTAAAATCTGTATAGAGGGTAACTGAGTCTAACGTATTGCACAAATGTACCCTAAAAAGATGCTTAAGTGATTTTTAGAATTATTAATAGGTAGTAACAAGTTAGAGGAGCGAGCTTATTGGACATAGTGACAACTGTCGTCGAGGCACATTCATCCATCCACGATGGTGCAGCAACACCTTTCTCATTCGTCGAGGTGTATGCATGAAGTCTATCGATGGGCTAGTTTCAGGGCCTGAAATCTATAACTGGCGTAGATCTTAGTGCGGGGGCTTTGCGAAGAATCTGCTCCAATGGCCCCTGCTGGCTATGGCGGAACCTCTCCTTCGCCCTTCTCTCTTCTCTCGCGCGCTCTCTCTCTCTCTCTCACTCGCGCTATGGACGGATCACCTACCCGTCACTTTTGTCGCTGTCTGCTGCGCCGCGCCCGCGTTTCAATCTTCTATACTCTTGCCGTTTCAATTCGTCTCACACCGTGCCGTGCTCAGACCGCGTAGCGTTTCACAGCGAGGGTTCCAAGCTCGAGAACGGCGTTCGTTAGGTGCATCAGCAAGAAGAAGTGCGAAAGATCGATCGGGGTCTGGATGACACGGGGGAAAGCGAAGGACAAGGACGAGATGATGATGACTTGTCGCTCGGCGGACACCTTTAGAGCTGCAGCTTGATCAGTTGGTAAAGTTTCTTGGAGGTTTTTTGGAAAAGGCTTGGGGAGCTGCGGGAGTTCCATGTCTATGGCAGCCATGGAGAGGGAGATATGTGCTCGAGGCTCTTACCCTTGCAGTCGCCTTCTTTGCGGTACAAGCGAGTGTACTTGCCAATTGGCATTGATAGGAGCATCATCGTAGTACGGAAACGGCTTGCTGGAGGCAACGCTGGGGCGAGCTAACCAGACTCCATGGCCTCTGTGAGTAAACTTAGCTTAACCCACTCTCTCTCTCTCTCCTCTCTCTTATGTGCTGATGATGTTTCGTGAAGTGTGCGGGATTTGGTGCATTATCGGCCATTTCATCAGGATTAGGTCTGGGAAAAGAAATATTATTGCCACTTGCCTTGCTTGCATGACAACGGGGATTATTATTGTTGTAGACCTGACCTTCTTGACAATGCTCTGTTTTACAAAATGTCTTTGGACATGATCATGTCGGCCGACATGCAGCTCCTCTCCTCTTTCTCCTATTGATGTGTTCTTCTCCCAGGCTCTCTTTCTTTCACTGTTTGACTAGTGTGCGCTTCTTTGTGGTGTTGTGGACCTGTGATATGTATCATTACGATGGATGTCTTGAAGACGACCGGGTTTATGTGCTTGCAATGGTTTTCTTTACTCTGAATCACGGTCATTGTCACGATGAGGGCATTTTTTTTTGCATGTGTTCTAGAGAAAATAATCTCTTTTGTTGATGAATTGCTCATTGAGAGCAGATCTCTATTTTCTAAGTTCTTCATGCGCTTTCTGTGCTGAATAATCAAACATGAGAAGTCTTACATAACTTCAGTGAGGTGCATCCAGTTTGCAAGTGCTTCTCTTTTAGAGAGGGCTACATTACTACCACGGGTTAATTTTTCATAGTATTGACCAGATCTTGATTATCTATGAAAATAGGGTTGCGCACAGCTTCGTCTACAAAGTGTCAGTTGTCGTTTCATGTGTAGTTTGTGGGTAATTAAACATCAGCTGAACTTTTAGGGTGATAGTCGTTATAGTCGTCTCTCTCTCTCCCTTTCTCTCTCCACTGTATGGTTGTTCTGGATTGTGGGGTAGGTAATATATATACTAGTGCAGGAATCTCACTTCATCTGCAAATAACAACTCACATGTGTTCATTGTGCAATCAGACTGAGTACTGATAAGTGCAGAAAGCTAAGTAACTTTCGCAATCAAGATCAGTTGTCGTGCGCCTGGGTGTATCCTCCAAAAATTCACTCTGTATGCGGCTCTTGCAAGCAGGGAGACTCTAGCTTCTTTACTCTCTTGCAGATTGCCTTGCAGAATCAGTAAGAATGTCTCCTGGTGTGCCATGACTTTCAAACCTATAAAGCCAAGTGGCTAGCTGGGACAAGGAGGTCGACAAATCACTAAACTCCATGGCCTCTGTGAGCACCCCTTCCTCTTCGAGCTTCAAAAAGGAAAAGCGACAGGGTCTTTTCAACAACTTGGCCTAAAAATATAGACATAACAGAAGTGTTGTGAAGGGTTGGACTCTCAATCATCTTTACTTACCAGCTTCCTTTTTGTTTTATATATGTGTAGACTACTTTCCACTGAAGAAGTTGCACAAGTGTCATCTATGAGACCTCTATATGTTGTATTCAAAAGTTCTATCTTTTGCTTGATATTGTGCTTGTTGCTTGTCAGTGAAAGTCTTTTTGCATTTGTTTGCAGCCAGTCTTAGCAGTTGTAGACAAGTCTTGTATACTGGAGTAGGTTTCATGAACGGAGGAAGGAAATTGTTCTGCATTGAACGCTCCATGCCAGCCTTTTTGTTGTTACAGGTGCTGGCCTACTTTTAGGTCTGCCACTTGTTCTTCCTCGTGCAAACCTGGTTACAGATCATATTGCTGAGGCTTCTCAGATTATAATAGAGAATGTGGAAGCTTCAAAGGTTAATTGTTGTTATGATCTAAAACTTTGATGGTGTGCTGTGGACAGGGTTGCAAAAGCAAAGACGACAAAGGAGAAGGGACAAGAGTGCAGGGGAAGGGCTTTGTTGCTGATGTCTTTGCCTATGGATACCAATGGCCATGAGGAGTGTGAGGATGGAGATCAAGGATTGTTGGGAGGACCACCAGACATCAATTTGCCCCTATCTGTTGAAATTTGTCCCACTGACACATGGGCTTTGAAAGCCTCAGACTTGTTAAACGCTGGCTTAGCACCAGTTCAAAATCTAGAACTCGGATCCCTGACATCTTCTAAAGGACGCCGATGGGTTCGAAGGGGTGACACTATCTGGGGAGCTTGGTTTTTCTTTAATCATTACTTCAGACCTGCGTTGAATGATGAGCGCCAGAACAAACTTTTGCGAGATGGCATTCTAGCAGCCCCACTGGACAAGTCAGATCTGCGACTAGATCTTTTCCTCGTCCAGCATGACATGGAAAATATGTACATGTGGGCTTTCAAAGAGAGGCCAGAGAATGCGCTCGGCAAGATGCAACTCCGGAGCTACATGAATGGACATGCCAGGTTTGGGGAACCACAATTTCCTTTCAGTGCAGACAAGGGTTTTGCAAGATCTCACAGAATGCAGCGGAAGCATTACAGAGGCTTGTCTAACCCTCAGTGTGTTCATGGTGTGGAGGTTGTAAGAGCCCCAAACTTGTTCAACGTGAGTGAAGATGATTTGAAACGATGGATGGAGTTGACTGGCCGTGAACTGAATTTTGTGATGCCTCCGGATGCGGAAGCGTTCTCTGAGTGGCGGAGTCTTCCAAGCACGGACTTTGATCTAGAGCGGACATCTTCTCCTTCTCCAAGTAAACCTCCAAATGGGGTGTCAAAAAAACATGTTCCAGTACGGTCAGGACGACTGAATGATGCGAATTTGAACCCTACCAGCCAGTTGCCAAGCCCTGCTAGTAGTGGCAGTCGCAGTCTGAGTCCAGGAGGGAAGAGGAAGAAAATGACCTCCCTTCTTCCCACTGGGCTGTTACCTTGTGGGAATGAAGCTGATTCATGTGTGCCTGTTGTCAGTTATGCGGGCACTGAAACTTTCCAACCTGGGACCGAACCATGGTGGCTCCCAAACTTCTCTGGAGTGATGACGGAGGCATGTGGACCAGTGACAGGCTCAAAGAGTATATATGAGGATGAAAAAGGGTATTTGGTAATGGTGAGCTTGCCTTTCACTGACCTGCAGAGGCTTCGTGTTTCATGGCGAAATACAGCCACACATGGTGTGCTCAAAATCCACTGCACAAGCATCGCCAGGACTCCAACAGTTGTCAGGGGAGACAGGACTTTTAAATTGACAGATCCCAATCCTGAGCACTGTCCTCCAGGAGATTTTGTGCGAGAGATTGGGCTTGCAACAAGAATTCCTGATAATGCAGATCTCAAAGCGTTTTATGCTGAGGCATGTGCTGGATTGGAGATAATGGTTCCAAAGCATAATGTTCTCTCAGAGGAGAGGGAGGTTCGGGTGTTCCTGACTCCTCAGATGAACCAGACCGAAACGTTACTACTGTAAGCAGGATGTAGGCAGGTTGGGAGTTGAATCTATCATGAATTGTGTACTATAGGCGTTGTAAATTGTCATTTTTATATTGATAGCTATGCCTTATATTCCATTCCTGTTGGCCTCTGTACAAAATTTCCGGAGCAATTATTTTTGTGAAGGAAGACTTCTGGGCAGGAAGATTGTAAAGAGATGCTTCTGTGGCTCGCTATTGGGTCTGTGATTCCTCACCATTTCTTGGTTAGTAAATGCATTTGTCACACTTTTGTGCATGAATGTTTTGCCTGTGCTGCGCATGTGTGTTGAAGGGGTCTAAATTCCAGCTCAAGAATGAGGCTACCCTTGTGGGGTCTCCTTTTTGAGCAACAGATTTTATTTCATTTTCAGGTCATTGTAAAACACGGGAAACAAACTGCAAAAGTTCTGTTTTGTTGCAAAAGCACTACATTTTGTTTAGATTGTACGATGAGAATACAATCTCCCTGTATAATGCATGAGCAATGTATTTGTCCGATGAGAATGCAGGCCCTTGTGCCTCTAACATTCTCCTTTATGGAATGGTGTAACTGCAAAACTTATGTATACTCCAATACTAGGTTCCTGTACAGTTCTTTAGATTTTGGATATTATTTGCACATGTGGCTAGTTGACAGACATAAGGGCAGTTCAAAATATCTGCACTGAAAGTAAGTTCGTTATTGATAGGTGATGAGCTGTTAGTTTTCCTTCGAAAAACCAAAGTAGCATAGGTTTCCAGAGAATTGCTGCTATATATTGAGGATGTACTGTAGTGATACAAAGTAGTTTTATAATTGTGCTGGTTATTTTGTTGGATTAGCCTTTCGAGGTGGATTGAGAACTGTGTGACTCAATATATTTAGATCATATCTCCATGCTTGTTGTATTTTGAATTGAAAATATTCCAAAAGGCATTGTCGTCACATCAAGCCACTGTGATCATATTGGGCTATCTGTTTGTGCTAAGGGGTAGATTCCCTGTAGGCTGCTCGCCCACCAGATTACATTTCCACTAGAATCTGGTGGGCGAACGGCCTACATGGAAACTAACCCTAAGTACTCCATCTGTGTCTCCATTTGTGACCCACCATGTGCATGGAATGAGGAGCTTCTTGAATGGTCTTGGCTAGATCACATGAACAGTGTTCATAGAGATTTTTGGGCATAATCAGTCAAAATCCTAGTGTTTCCAAGTCCAACCAGTTACCTGTTGTGATCTTTTGGTTTTTCTTTATCGATTAGAGGTATATTCCAGTGTAGCTCTGGTATGGATCTCAACAACTGTAGTATCAGCCTGTCATAAACAATGGTATTGTTCTCCCTCTTTAGTATGACATGTTTGGGAAACACAAAAAAGTCGTATTATCGAGATGTCATCTTCTCATTAATATGACAAATGGCGCAAAGTTGTCATATTATTGAGGGAATATGAAAATATAAGTAATATGAGCTCTCTCTCTCTCTCTCTCTCTCTCTCTCTCTCTCTCTCTCTCTATATATATATATATATATATATATACACAACGAGTTTAAGCAATATAGATGGTATGAAATAATAACTTATGACTCCAAACAAATACAAATATTTTCAAGAACTCTTGAAATAGGAGTCCAAAGATTTCCGGTGTTGCCTACCCAAGTTAGCAATTGTCATCTTATCTAAATTCCATGCCTACTTTTAAAAACTAATAAATTCATTAACACCAAAATACAAAGAGTTCTCTAATAAGAAACTAGACAATGATGATGCATGTTGTTTAGCAACATACTAGGTAGGAGGCCACTCTAACCCTAACCATGTCCATTATGCACTAGTAACCCTAATTATCATTACGTTCCCAATGACAAATGAAGTTCCCAAGTATTTCCCAAATGAAAATGGATGTATTTTAGACGTACATAACATAGGTGAAAGGAAATTTAGCATTAACTACCTCTTTAATATGATAAAACTAAGATTTTAAATGTCACATTATCAAGTGTTGTAGTTGTATAAAAGAGGGAGTTTTGAACTAAAAAGTTTGGTCTTGCAAAAATGTGTCGTAATATCGAGGGTGTTGTATAAACAAGTGTCGTATTAATGAGGTTAGACTGTATGAGGGACCATACCAACTCGGAGCCATAAACAACCTACTAGGGTTGATACCAATGCAGGTAGGAGGTTGAGTTTTACATACCAAGGTGATACTCGTATGGGTTGGTGTGTTGCCTTAGGGTTTAGGGTTGATTCTTCATGTTTGGAGGTGTTGGTTCCGAAACTAGGTTAGTCTAGTATGTCGACTTAGACGTTAGGTTTCATGCTTTGTCGCCTCCAAGTTGCAAAATTTGAGTACCACAATGTATTGAAGACAAGGATAGTGCATTTCAAAGCAACCATTTCATATTTTAGGTTGGTAGTTGGATTGCTCAACCCTCAATCAATTCCCATGTTGAATGCCTCCAATTCTCAATACATAAGTTGGATATGCCCATATGTAAGTTTAGGTTTTTTGCATTTGTGAGATTGTTTTCCTTGCTTTCATTTTGGTTTATTGCTTTCATCTTGTTTGCAAGGTAGTTGTTGTTGCATTTAGGGTTTGCGAAAAATGATGTTGAGTTCTTGGTGTCTAGTTAGTGGAGATACAAACTCATGTACATTCTTATGCGAGGGATTATGAGCGCGAGTTATGCGGCAACCGATGTGGATCGCATGCATATATTTTACACTGGAAAACATGCCAATCATTGTTGTCCACAAAAAAAATGAAGAAAATGCATTTCATTAATTCTCACAAACTCCTCAATATAACCCTTAATTAACTATATGAAATCAACAACCTCCTGAATCAAATGTAGAATGAAATAAAGGCATGGAGAATTTGTGAAAGTTTTCATAAGTTCCACAAGAACAAATGTGTTGGTTGTTTTAAGTTGTTTAGATAAGTAGCAAGAGTCCCATCCATGTCTTCATGTGTGTTTTACACAAGTAAGAATCCAACACGTTTCTAGTGGAATACTTTTTGAGCTCTCAACATGGACAGTAATGCCACATCATATTGATTTTTATCATCCCTAGCCAAACTGTCAAATTGTAGATACAACTTTCTTCATAGAAGTCGGGCAACATTTGGACCATTTGTTGTTGTCGGAATTGATAAACATCGTCGTAAACACAATGACTAATTGTAACCACATTGGATATTAGGTTGGTCAAGTCTTTATCAGGAGGTCTCCTGATGAATACATATTATTTGTGGCATAGGTGACCATGTAGGGGACTGGAAGGTTGCATGATGCTAACATCGAATGCATAACATCTAAAAGCAGACTAATGACATTGGGAGGTCTTCCAATGCTCAAATTCAAGTAAATGTAGCACACAAGATTAAAAATAGGAAATGCTCACCTAGATTTTCACCATACAAGTTTATCAAAATAATCATAATTCATCAACTAGCTTCTTGGATTTGCATAGTGGAGGTTTTCCCAATGTGCAAAGGCACCTTGCTAGAGTAGATACAATGAAGTTTGAATCTTTAGGGCACAAATTAATGGCGTATTGAGTGTTTGGCACATCATCGAGGATGATAGCAAAACGTTTGTGAGGGTTTATTTTTGGACTTGTGTTGCCATGCATGGTATAAATTACATCATCAACCTTGGCAATTGTTGTGATTTTTCAATTCCTTCTTGATAGTTTTCCTCTCTTCACTTCCTTTGATGCTCATATCAATCAAGTCCTTAGAGTGTTTGCACTTTGAGCACTTCAAAAACTTGGAACCTCCCTTTTGTACACCAATATATCATAAAACATGTTTCAAAGGTGACTTATGATCAATTGCGATACACTATGGATTTTAAATGATGCAAAAATTTGAAAATAACATCAGTATCATTGTATTAGTCTTTGTGTTTTCATAAATTTTTTGAAAGGATCGGCAGGGCTCTCCATTTTCAAACCAAACCCAATTACACAATGCATGTGCATGTATGAAAATTATACAATTTGTCATTGATTAAATATTTGCACTGAAACTTGCATTATCTAGAACGCATTAATTGAAGTCAATTAATCAAAACACAATTAGAGGCCATGATAACATTGGGAGATTTCCCCATCCAAAATATAAATTGGAATTCCAAAATATAATTCGTCTAAAATATTATATTGGAATTAAACACACCGGCAACATATCATATTTACATACCTTGAAAGCATCCATTACTCATATCTACATTAATTGTCAAGCCTACCAAATATGCACTAATAATGACAATGATCTAATGTTATGTGTATCATGTAGAATATGATTACTCATAGATTATAACAATTCATCACATACTTCACTTTGTTTCTAGTTCATGGCAAGAATTACAACCATGAAAAGAAGCAAAAGAAAGGAGGTGAGTAGTGGTGGCACCAAATACACTAGCGTTAGTGTTAGTGAAATTCACAAGCCACATTATGCCAAGTGGAACAAAGAAGACATGGAAGAAGAGGTGGAGGAAAACGACATTGGTCATATCAACAAAGTTGAAGAAGAGTTTGTCACAGACATGCCCGTATATGCAAATATCGGAGCTCGGAGATATCAATTTTAGAAATTATTTGGCCAATTAAAAGAAAATGAGGAGAGAAAAGGGGGAATGGACGAATAGGACGATGAAGCAAACAAATAACATTAAGACGAACTTGAATTGGATGATGAAAAAAATCACAATGAAAAGGTTCATTGGGATGCAAGGTTCTACAACAACAATGAAGTGTATGGAGTTGTGGATGACACATACCACATATTTATTCCGATCAATCTTCTAGTCTAACATTATTTATTTCAACTAGTGTTTCTTAAAAAGGCCCTTATTTTGTTCAAGATATGTTGTTTGCATTTCATTACGCCTCCTGATGCTCCATCATCCAAGTTCTAGTGAGGGCTAATGTATGAAAATGCATTTTAAGATTCTACAAGGAGACCACATGTCCGCTACATAACATCGGGAGGCCTTGCAATGCTTTACTTTCAATATAAATATCCAAAAGCATAACATAAAAACATCTTGAAGCCTTCCCAAAGTCAATGCTTCTGAAAGGAACATCATATAACACATATTTAAGTAAATTTAGACAATTAAGGAGTCTAAATTTAATTTTTAATTAAATAAACATGATTAATAGTTCATTAATGTATAAATTAAATGAAAGCGGCTCGCAACATATCGTGCCACGGAGGTAGATCGGGTAGCCTCCCGATGGCAATGTGTGGGAAGCATGCACAAAAATGGTGGAAAAAACAAGGCACTGATGTATACAAGAACATCGGGAGATCTCCCCATCCAGAAAAATTCAATTACAAGATAGTGAACAATACATAAAACGATGGACATGTTATTGTAGATAGTAATCAATGAATTCTTGAACCAAAGCCGTGCATTGTCATTGACAAGCCATGCACGGAAAATACAACATAACATGAGAATCCAACATCCATACTTGAAAAATGCTTGTAGCACCATAATTGAACAACGGGAAGGCTAAGCGTTTAAATCTCTAAGTATTGAAGCAGTACAACTTCACGGACTATGTCTGGGTAGACCATAGGACCGGGAGGGCTCCCGGTGCGAATGAAGGGATGAGCGACGGAGCATCAGTGGTTGATTCGTTGTGGGCAGAACCTAGAGGCGTGGGAACCCGAGGATGTCCGAGACGGGGATGACATAGTTGAGCCTGCAAATGCAACAAACGAAAAATGTGAGGAAACATGAAGAGGTTAGCACATGCAGAAAGCAATACAAAATGAGATTAAAAAAAAAGAAATGAAGTACCTGGAGAAAGTTGAAGGCGGCCTTTAACTGGAAATCTCCTCCATTGTGGAATTGATGAATTGGCTGCCTTGATTTGCAATAGGCGGTAAGCAGCATAGGAGTTACAGGTTGAAATCTTGGTGGGTTTCAATTCGACTCGCTTCTTGGGAGATTTCTTTGGTTTCAAAAATGTGGTCTCCAAAAGTGCCGCGCTCGAGGACACTCCAGACAAAATAAGCGAAAGGTAAAGTATGTTAGAAAAATGAGAGAGGGTGAGCGAACATCATCGATCGGGAGGTCTCCCGGTGTGAATTTAGGATATGAAAAGCAAAATCAAACAGGGGAGAAAGAATTGAAGTGAGAATGAATTGAAAGCATTGGAAGGGGAGGCGTGTATAAAGCACATATTGAAAGTGTCGCGAGAATGGACGGAGTTTGGCGCGCAATTGGCGGTCACGAATGGGCTAAACCATTTATGGTAACGTGGGAGTGGGGGTTGTCCGTCTGTGATATGATTATGCAAATAGAGAGGAACATTTGGTGCATGTATGAGTCCCTCGATGTAAGGGTACAATGCGGTTGTGATATTATCGATGACTTTGGGACCGGGCCAAGTGTGAGGGAAATAACAACAGTCGGAGGGTATGTTCCTAATATGATGGCTGGGTTGGTCGTCGACAAACAATATATTGCCCTCCCTACAACCGAAATAATTTGCATGGTGACTAAGGGGGACTTCTTTTTCTTTAAGGAGGAAAGGGACGTCCTTACTAATGAAACCGTTTGTATTCGTGCACATGGATTTACCCCAGACAAACTTGAGCGCAGATATGATGTTTTCGCGAAAGAGGCGGCGAAGGACAGCGTGGAGGACTGAATCTTCCATGCACGACCATATAGCGACATGGAAATCGCGTAGGAGTAGGGACATGAATTCTCTCAACCTGGGACGGACTTGGAGATCCCATAGCTTGTCCATGAAAAGGTTGCCCTTGCCTCCGAAACGCGCGAAGCACTTGGCTCGAACCCTCTCCGGGAAGCGCCTACAAAGAAGACCATCGACGGAGAGAACAATCAACTTGAAGGGCTCGGGTTTGGGTTGGAATCGAGGGCGCACAGGAGTAACAGAAACCTCAAAACCCTGCACATGAGAGGCACCGGGAGGTCTCCCGAAGAGAATATGAAGAAAGAAACGGCGGGAGAAATGTCGACAATGCATGATGAAAAAAATCATTCAACGAGTAACACATTTACAAACACATTCAAGACGCAGGAAATGAACAGGTTGGTAAGAAACGAGGAAGTTATTACAAAGACATGAGAGTACTTAAAAACATGAATAACGGTGTTTGGTTGGTGGTTGCATGTCCAAAATGTTAGATGGAAGAAGGACACCCAAAAAAATGAAACCCAAAACAAAGAAATGAGGAAATCCAAAAGAGAAACCAAGCGTCAACCCAAGCCCACCTCCGTGACAGATTCAGGGGAGCCAGAGGACATAGAAATCTGCCGAAGATGCGCAGAACCGCACTCCGAGAGCAACTGGCCAGTATGGATACTTCCAGAGAACCCAGAGTAACCAGGAACATGGCCAGCCGACTGGACAGCGGGTGACGCTGGAGAACCCAGAATATTGGCAATTTTCTGGGACACCTGAAGGGGCAACGTGGAATCACCTCTTTCCTTTCTTTTGAGTAGCCTTCTTTCCTCTGACACCTGAAAAAAATGGGAACACCGTGAGACGCTGGGCAAAGCATCGGGAGGTCTCCCGATGTCAATACTTGGGTTGAAACTGAGGCGCTCTGTCCACATCATATGGCTTAAACCTCCTGGAGTAGCCAACCATAAGCTTAACGTAGCGAGAGTCAGACTTACGGAGCTGGGCCTTTCCATCCGGGAGGGGGTTCTTTTCAACAAACTTCCACACATCCATGTTTGAGGCCAAGAGATTTTTCAACCAGTCAAACAAAGTCCGGAGAAGGTAATTATCCTCATGTAGGACTTCAGGCCTAAACGTGGGAGGATGGATGGCTTGACTCCAGTGGTTAGGACAATTTTTATCCGGGGAGTCATCAATAAGCAGAACATTACGTAAAGTAGCATTAGGAAGTTTTTTGAAAACCCTAAATGTGAGATCCTTCATGAAAATGGGTTGGTCGGGATTATCCCTATGCCTGGAGACAGTGCAATGATCCTGATAAAAGAATCCATAGTCATCAAGGGGAATATCAAGGCGACCAAGCTTGAATCGCCTGCAATCCAGCATAAGAGCATCAACCATCTGCAAGGCTTTGTGCTTCCGGGTTGAAGTCCAGAACAAGACGTCAGCCTTCTCGTACAATCAATCTAGGAGTTCACGGGCACCACTCCGCAAAAGGGTCTTGTCATCTTTGTTATGCGGTTTAGAACAAAGGAGCCCGTTGAGATCAAAGACTAGGAAATATCTTACCGATGGCAGACTAATGGACTGCGGAGGCAAGACAATCGTTGCTGCAAGACAATGGAACATAATTTCAGAACAAGGTTACATGAACCTCATACAATTAAAGTATATCTATGGAGATCCATCATCGGGAGACCTCCCGGTCCTCAAACATAATATTGCAAAAGAGTATTAAAGTGAGAAAGAACTCACCTCGGGGGACATTTGAGTGGCCGGAGTCTCCTGGAGGATAGCAGTATCCGCAGCGACAGACTCCACGGTATGATGTCCTCTGTCAGCAGTGGCGGTGCGCCTAGATATCGGTTTGGGTGAATGCGAACCCGAACTACCAATGGGTATGGGACCACCAACCACTTGGGACTTCAACTTCTGGCGAACAGGGGGAGGGAGGGGAGGGGGAGTAAAACTCGTGTCATCACCATCTACTGGGGTAGAAATATCATGGAGGAATTCATTCTGCATGGCTTCATCCGCAACAATATCCATGTCAAGATCGTCATCATCAACGAGAATAGGCGATGGAGGTCGCGCGGGTGGAGGAGACATTGGTGGGGGTAGAGGCATCGGGGGGTCTCCCGATGCCCGAGGAGGTGAGGCTGGAGGAGAAACGTAGCGTGGGCCACTGGCAGAGTGAGTTGGCGAAGCTACAATGGCGGGCGTGACGTCTTCGGCCATCGGGAGGTCGCCCGATGGATCACCCCGGTGAGAGGGGCCTCCTCTATCACCTGGCTGCTCCTAGTCACCAAGGTTAACAACCTCCATGTTAGTGTCTGAGTCTTCAGCAGGGGTGGGTTTGTCCAGTTCCATGACCTTTTTCTTCTTTTTGTCCTTCCTGGAGGCACGAGCAAGTTGTTTCTACGCCAGCCCAAGCAGATATTGAATGATCCGTTCTCCCAATTCTGTGGCATGAGTGTGACTCACATTGTCCTGGACGATATCCGCAGTGGGGACAAGTTTATGGAGACCCAAAATCGTCAAATTTCCCCCGCATTGTATGTTCAAGAGAATCCTGTCGGGTTTAAGAACACCCCCCATAATTGCGTCGAGGGAGGCGACGATGAGCTCTGCGCCTTGGGACGACCAGTTTCCCAATTCAGGTTGGTCGAGGGAATTGGCATCCACAAAGGTGGGTAGCTTGGGTGAACCGAAAATCCTCCGCAAATGTTTGGCGCTATCACCATCCTAGACAACCTTCGGGAATACAACCAAGATGTACACGAGCACTTGGGTTTCATGGGCGGGAGTAACAAAATTTTCCTGTTCCGTGTGTGGGGGATATACGACTATGTGATAATCCCAGACGGACGAACCACGCACCCACATGGCAAATTCTGAAGCGGTCGGGAAGGAGCAAAAGAAATAGTGCACCCCCAAAGTTGAAGAGTTTTCCTCGAAGACCTCTAGGAAATCTCGACGTATAGGATGTATGGATGGGACACCTCGTTTTCTGTCCCAGAAATTGGAGGCACTGACAATGTAAGGCTCATCAGAGATATTCCAAGCGCGCACAACATGAAGAATATCTTGAGCGCCCTTCGCCTTGATGACAAGGTGTTTTGACCTGATGGCATCATCTGCACGCGGCGTGGAAGTCATCCCCTGCAGGTAAGCATTGTAAGCATCCCAGAAATCAGGAAGAGCAGGTTCCTGGGAGATTTTCATCAAGTCCTTCCTCTCCTTCAACCAAGCTTTCCCAGCTTCTGTTCCCTTCACAAGCTTACGCATCATGGCCATGAATGCGGCATCGAATTTGTGCTCCTTGGCCATGGCTTGCCATTCCGAATAGGTCCATGCCTTATATCCTTTCCCCTTGTGTGGTCTCTCCCAGCCGAATTTTGTCATCACCTCTTGCCTAATGACCATCTCGTCCTTCTTCTCGTCGCACATATCAGTGAGGGAGACAAGACCTACAACACCAGGCTGCAAAGATTTGCAACACACTTTCCCTTGGAGAATGAGGTTGCCAATCTCATAGAGCATATCGTCAGGGAGGCCCTGAATTCTGCTAACATCGGATTTGGTGAGGGGAGGTCGTTTTGATGTCCCGGAAAGAGTGACCCCGTGACCGTCGGGAATGATCCCATCAACCCAGTTGTCAAACACCAATCTCCAAGTGGTAAACGTAATTCGCTGCATATGACAAGGGGGAGACACTCTTTGATACTTCCCGTGTTGTGGAATGTTGTTGTCACTGCAAGCTTGAATTTCTGGACATGGTGTAGAGCGACGTCAGAATATGTGACAATAGAAACAGTAAGCTAAAGGCATCGGGAGGCCTCCCGATAAATGGATAAGTATATGAAAACTCGAACAATAATATTGAGGAGAATAGTACTTACATTCCATTCAGGAGAGTGTATGCCACCCAACTTAGCAGGTTGTGGTTGGTTGTGGTCCATCTAGACTGCACGCCCTTGAGTCACGTCCTCGAAGAATGTAGGCTTGGCGTCTTTGTCGTGAATTTTGAGGTTCAACACTTTGGACATGTACATAGCTTTCTCCTTGTCCAGGGACCACACCACGACAATCTCGTGATTCTCGCAATAGGTCTTGATGTCCTGCTTGGCGGCGAGGTCTGGTATGGCCATTACCTCTTTCATGGCCTGAATTATGTGTTGACCACCAATAATCCAAAAATCGCAATCCAGCATATCCTCTTTCAAGGTTGGTTTGAAATCGAAAGGCTTGAACTCTTGCAATGTGTTATCAAATACAATTGGCATGATAAACACTGGTTGCTTAGCCCTGGATCCATGGAGCGCGATGACTTCGTCCATCAACTGTTGGCGTCGCCCAATTGTGACTTGCCTGTGCACCCAAGTAGCCGGTGCGCAGTGCAGCCGGTTCAATGGCACCTTGACCCTCCGACCATCGGCGTCGTCGAGTGGCTCGCAGCCCCAAACGTACAATGGCTCAAGATGGTTGTGGATGGCCTAGTTGATGATTTCCAGCTTCTTGGGGTCGGTCCTGGAGCTCTTCTGCATGCGCAATAGATCTTTGAGGCTAGCTTCCTTTGCGGTCTTAGGTGGCCTGGAGGCTGCCCTCCTCTGTCTCTCCGGAGTCCCACCTGGAGTCGAACTAGGAGTGGAGCCTCTGGAGACCGGGAGGTCTCTCGATCCTGGTGTGGAACCCCTCCTCGCCTTCTTCTGTGTTGGCGGGATGACGATGGCCTTCAAATCCTCCACCATAGACACAAACCTTTCACGCACGTCGTTTGGCAGCTTCTCGTCGTCGGGGAGCCACATGAAGCCAAAATCTGTCGATCTCCCACAAATATCTGTGTCTAATTTGGCGACGGGAACCACCAGGCCCACATAGTTCGTGGCCACGGTGGGGGAGGATTCGCAAAGGTTCAAGATGATGGAGTCCTCTGAATACTCCTTACAATCAACGACATCAACTGAGGTCGGTGACGTGACCTTCCCACCGACCACATAGACAAACTTAATTTTCATCCTTTCTTGAGAGGTGTCCTCCACAACTTCAGCGCCCCACTTCTCAACCTGGTTCTTGACTAAATAGGAGGCCACAGAAGGTGGCTCAAAATGACCTACATTCTCTCCAATATTTTCAGACACCAGATGCTTCAACCGCAAGGTGTCCATATCGTCTCTTATTCAAACAGGTCTTTGTGAGCTTCTAAACAAGTTACGAGAGACCAAATTCAAATATAAATTTATAGAAATCATTCAATATCGGGAGGCCTCCCGATGCTGGGGGATTGCGAATGAGAATTCAATTTGGTGTACTTGCATCGGGAGGCCTAGGGTTTCTGGGGGATTGGGAATGACAATTGAATTTCGATAACTGCCATCGGGAGGCCTCTCGATGCTGGGGGAATGGGGAACGACAATTCAATTTCGAGTACTACCATCGGGAGGCCTCCCGATGCTAGGGGTTTGGGAATGAAAATTCAATTTCGAGTGCTTGCAAAAATTCATGTATGCAGAAACATTTTGCGTGCAATCAAGTTGACATCGGGAGACCTCCCGGTGTCAACATATAATGGCCAACAAACTAAAATTTCCACTGCAATAACTCACCAGTCTTTATATGTGCGGCTACGCCAAGCTCCGTGTGCTCCACCTCCATGTGCTCCACGCGACACCTCCGTGTGCTCCAAGCCTCTACCTCGGACTACACGTTCAAAAATTACCACACTGATGAACGTAATGTGGATGGATGACAAATACTATGGATGGATGATAAATCTTGTGCAAGGATGGATGATCTATGCGTTCATGCCATGGACGAGAGTCTGAACGTCCTCTGCTCATTCCACAATGCAGCAAGGCTTCGTCGTGGAGCAAGTGTTGCAAATGGCTCCGGGAGAGCTCCTCATATATACTGCTCCGGAGCCGACATCCTAAACCCTATTTCTTGCCTACGTCAGCTATACAACGTGTGGACTAGATCGCGATGTGACTGCAGGTTGCTGTCCACAGAGATTAGGTTCCTAATCTCTTAGCACACTCTGTTTAATGATCACGTCGTGCACATAATGAGGGCGCCAACGGCTCCAATCGCCACCACTTTGCACGCCAATGGCGTCTGCATTGTCACTGTCGCGTGTGCCGCTCACCATCAAATCGCCGTCTTCAATCAACACTTTATTCGTCACGCATTCCAAGACTTCCTCTGGCACGATTCCTAAACTCCTGTCGTATAACTGAATGGGGACGAGCGGCCGACAACCCTCTATCATAGGGGAGCTAAATATAGCCATATTCTAGCGACTTCTCAAAAATTACAAGCCGTAATAATGCTTGTGAATAAAGTTTACAGCGAGTGAATATACCCTTTGACACCCATCCGACAATATCGGGAGGCCTCCCGATGCAGACAAAAACTGTCAGAATGTCAGGATTATTGCTTCAGGATAATAGAGCAGCGTGGATGCTGAAGTTGAATGCGGAACTACATGAATCTCAAGACCGGATTCACGCAAAAGAAAATGAATGTGGGTGCAAGCATAGTAAAGTGGACCAAAAAAGTGCTCCGGTATATGACAGCCATGATTTTCTTGGTCAAACGCCTATAAGTAGTAGCAAAATGTTGTTTAAAATAGATTATTTTTCATGATGACCTCTATTGTTAAGTTAGGTACTCAAATATAGAATACCAATATGAGATCTTGAAAACTTATCATCAAAAGTGGCGCGTAAAAGCAACTGACTAAATATAGTTTCGAACGTAACTTTCATGCCCTCAAATATTTTGAACTTGGAATTTCTTTTCATATTCCTTGAATTCATTATAAACTTGAGGCCATCGTAAATTTTTTTTCAAAAATTCATCAATTTAATGTAATGTAATTGTATTTTAAACACGTTTTCGACAATTATCTTTTCAATGACACCCACTTGCACCACCACTTGCACCGTCTTCTAAAATACAGATTCATATGTTTTCTAGATGTTTATGAATTTTTATTACATAAAATTCAAAGTTAGTATATTGTTTTGGATCACTTTCACTTAAACCTGAGCAAAGATCAAGAGCTGTCCACTTTACCGTGCTTGCACCCATGTAGAAATCAATGTTGACCGCATTCAAAATTTGGAATTATGAAATCACTTACCCCATTCTAAGCTCAATTGTCGTTTCAATGGAGAGAACAATGTCAGGGCTCGGTGCTATGGTTGCACGATGACCATTAATGATGACGAGGCCTTCTGCGAGAACAAGTGGTGGAAGAACCAAGGCGATAAGAATCCAAAAATAGATAAACAACAAGAAGTAATCCAATGGATCCAATGCAATAGAAGAGAAGGCATGTTTTGGATTAGGCCGATATCACAATGACCACCACAAAAATCCCTCTACACCTTTTCATTCTGAGGTTGCGACTCCTCATTTCTAACGCTTCATTGTGCGTGCTTGACGCTTCATTCCGCTACGTCCCGTGTATGTACGAGAGTCTAGTGTACAATCCTCTTGCTTCATCAATATGCAAGTTTCTCGCAGGCCACACTTACTTTCATTCGCACACATTCATGCCGAGACTTTCATTCACAAGCTTTCATTCTCTGACATTCATTCAAATTGATCATCCACAGTATTCATCCATTTCATTCATCCATAGTGACGTCAGCACTGCACATCGTGACGCAAGACCGGGAGGTCTCCCGATGATCTGAGTTGTGACATTGTTTTCTTATCCTGAAACACCAATAGGATCGGGAGGTCTCCCGATTCCGTCGCTCAGGATTTAGTATGTTCAACTCCCAATCAATGGATCGGGAGGTCTCCCGATGCTCGTAGCGTTGGGTACTTTAGCTGAGATTTTTGGAACACCCGACCTTGCATCGGGAGACCTCCCGATGCACGTTTACCACCCCCTTAGCACATCGTAGTCATTGGTGTTCATGCAGGATCGGGAGGCCTCCCGATCCTGAATGATTTGTGAACATGGCTTTTACCGCAGGCCAGAAAGTTTATTTCATATTGAATGACATCCAAGTAGGTATAGGCGAAGTGGTCGATGGCATGTGCGTTCAGGGTCCTCCTTTGCCAGGATAAGTATTCATCAAAGCATTGCGTGTGCACTACGGCCTCGACCAAATCGTAATCGACTATCCGAATGTTGGTGATTGTATTGGCGACTCGGTGGGGTATCCAATTTCATGGGCCCCTCAGAATCTTGTGGTGTGTGGCGGGGACGTTGTGGAGTCCTCCATTGATTCGTCGGGGGAGCTCACTGTATTCGAAGATGATGACGAAGAAATGGAGGATCCCCAGAATTCCGAGCCTTTGCTGCCAAGTTCTCCAGAATCGAACGAATTGATTCTCCCAATGTCGACGCCATCGCATCCGATGGAAGCTTCTTACCCCTCGCGGACGGAGTGGAGACACAAAATTTGCAACTTGGAGGACAACACGGGTGATGTGTTGGCGACAGGCCGAATCTATGTTTGCTTGCCAGAAGAGGTATTTGTCATGGATATGATTGGACCCGATCACGTTGGCGTGATGGTCATCAGTTTGATTCCAAGAAATGGGGACCAGATAATGTCCATGAGATTGTGGCCATTAAAGAAAATCCGTTTTCTAGACGGTCTCCTACTCTCTGAGGTGGACCAGCACCTTTGTGACAATCCATCGAGTGAAAGTGAAGAAAAATTCTTCGCATATGTTAAAAAATCTGCTTATCGCAGTTCCATTCGCAAAAAAAAAACACCGGAGAAGGCGCCCAAAATTGGTCGTCTCCTCGACTTGGCGTCTATTCGCGTTGTTAGTGCGCAAGAATGTTGCTCAAGGAACTGTTGTCAATTGTTTCCATGGTCATCCACCCAACACGTCAGAGTGAACTACTGGAGGAAGTCCTTTGACGAACGGAGGGAATGGGGTACGGAGGTTTTCAGTAGGATGCAAACCATGGGATCGGGACATGGAGTTGTGTTGGAGGGCAAAATTGTCTATCTCTGTGCTTGGTGGAAAATTCATGGCGTATCTCGTGCAACGTTCATGACTTACAAGCAACGATATAGAAATGGAAAGAGATCGTCAACTCATGACAACAAGGGCATGCGAAAACCCAGAGCGAGGACCATTCAAGCTCAAGCGACTATGGAATCGATCATTCGCATGAATGCTGATCAAATGGCCCATCAGATGAAAGGAACTAGAAATGGATGGCATGATATTCGCAAAGTTCTCCCTGATCATCTCATCTGGGAGAAGGTGCAGGAGAAAGTTAATGAGGTGAGAACACGTCAACATTATTTAATGTCTTTTAGGAATCTTCAACATCGGGAGACCTCCCGATGTCCAATCATGTTTATGTGATTAGGGCATTCTTCTATCATGCAATCCACGCATGTATTGAAATATTCTGCATATTTGTTTGGGTCCACTGTCACGCAGAGAATCGGGAGGTCTCCCGATTCTATGCATTTCTCGTGTAAAGCTTCTGTTGGAATTTCGTTTCCACCATTCTATTTCTTTCCTGTTTGTGTTTCATTCCTTAATTTATATTCATTACTTTTGCATTCCAAGGCCATTTCATTATGTATTTTTACTTCTCGTCTTTGTCTACATAGGGTGATTCATGACCATCGGGAGGCCTCCCGATGGCCATGGCCTTTCAGTTCTTTCCGTTTTTCGTTTTCTTTGTGCATTCAACATTCTTCTTAAACAGTGGACATGCATTTTGAACATTGGATGTTTTCGCAAGCACTTTATTCAGAGTTTGTATTTATTCATATACAAAAAATTTGTGCAACAATGGATTTGCAAACATTCTGTTCAGAGTCTGTATTTATTCATATACAAAAATATTTACATTGGAGTCTCCATCCTATTCTACTCACTTTCCAATGAACTACTACTTTTCTATCAACTACGACCCGCTGCTTGAATTTTGAGTTGCCAAACTTTCGTAGCGCTCTTCGTCAGTTTCGGTGCGAGGTGTTCGATCGTCGAAGACTCCATACTCGCCGTTGTCCCTGGCGTAGGCTTCTTCATCTTCCGACACTTCTTTCTTCTCGTCGTCGTCTTCATCCTCCTCCTCCTCCTCGTCTTCGTCATTCCCGTCGCCGCCTTTCTCCTCTTCTACTATATGATAAACGAAGAACTCCTCGTAAATCCTCCATTCTCTTGTGTCGCGATCGCCTCCACCATAGTTGGATGCTCCCACGCTGGAATGCTGCGAATTCTCTCCCCCTCCCTCTCTCCAACTCGCGGTTTCCCTGGTGGAATTCTTCGAATTCCACACCACTCGGGTGTTCTCTTTGTCGCGTCCTCTGTTCTCATCTACTCTACATTTCTTCGAACTGCTCCCCTCACAGTTGTCTCTTCCCTCTTTCCTTCTCATACTGTCGGGTTTGTTAAAGTCTTCTATTGAGTGGGATATGCAAATTGAGCAGAATTTGGAATCGACTCCTACAGAAATGGATGTTGGTGTTTCTGCGCTGTCTGGGGGCCTCCCTTATAAGCGTTTCAATTCTCATGGGACATCATTTCATTTCTCACCTATCATTAAGACGTAAGATTTTCTTGGCATTTCACGTATGTGCACATGATCTGTGGGGCCATCATGTTATGTGAATCTGATACGCCGCATCTTCTCTTTAATTCTGATTACATCTAATCAAATAATTATTATGATATCGCCATCGTGTGTGTTGCATAGGGAGGTCTCCCGATGATTTGGCCGAATTCGCACGTGCCTAGTATATATAACCGATGGCACGTCATCTCCTAAAATCATGCTGCCATGGTTCATTATCCATTTTTCCATCATTTAGTTTAATATTTTTGTTTTTCCATCTGTGTCAAGTTTGGGTCACGCATCGGGAGGGCTCCCAATCTTTCCAATGTTTATTACTTCTGCAGTTTACATTGTCTTTATTATTCATGATTTATTTCATTGTTTATTGTTTCTGCAGACCTCCACGTCCTTTGGAATACATAGTGTATCCCAGTCCACTGTCAGTCGACTTCGGAATAGTGTATTTCAAAACGTTGACGTTCGTAAAGGCGGCTTCAATTTCTCAAAGTGCTCTGAATGCGAACACTACAAAGACTTGATTGACATGAGTATCAAAGGCAGTGAAAAGAGGGAGAATCTCAAGAGGGAGTTGAGAAAGCACAACAACCACCAGGTTTCATGCCGCAATCTCTATCATGCATGGCGCCATGAGTCCAAAATTAATCCCCGCGAGGTTCTGACTATCATCCACGACGGCATGGACACAAACAAAACAGCAATCCCCCGACTTCGTGTCATCACGAAGGCCACTGCATGGTTGTTTCAACTTCCGGTCAGCCTCACTGGCATGGTCACTCATGGCCATGGCGACGGCGCATATGCACACTACGCAACCGACTTGTGGCCCAAGGACTCCAACTTCACCATTTCGTCCCTTGCCATGTGCCTCCGTGCGTTGGAGAAACCCCCTGTTCGAAATTCCAGAATGTTGTTTCAAGATCCTCCATTGAACGATTATTTTGATAAACTTCTATGGGGTAAATCTCAGTGAGTTCTTCATTCTTTTTGTCCAACATTGTCATTCAAGTCATGGGGTCCTTGTCATCGGGAGGTCTCCCGATGCTCCCTCTTTCTCCTCCCATGTCTGTCCTCCTTCGTTTATATCGGGAGACCTCCCAATGCCGCAGCCTCCAACCTCACCTCCATTTTTTGGTCCCTTTTGTGTGCAGTTGCCGATCTTCCCTCCCCGAAGCAACGGATGCTCCGGATGTTGTACGTCCCCTTCCAAAGAAATTATATCTCCAGCTGGACAACTCCGCTAGGGACAATAGAAATCAATACGTCATGGCCTTCTTGTCCTTGCTGACAGCTCGCAAGGTCTTTCATGAGATCCAGGTCGGTTTCCTTCTCGTAGGCCACACCCACGAAGATATTGACGGCTACTTTAGCTACTTGTCCAAACAACTCAAAACAACCAACACCTTTGTCCTCTCTGACCTCATGAAAACGTTCATGGAATCACAGTTCCTTTCTTTCATACCCGAGTTGATTCAGGAGGTCGCTGATTTCAAATCCTTCATTAAGGGATACGCCGAGGAGCTCGTCGGTCTTAAAGAAATGCACATTTTTCGCTTCTTCCTCGATAACGATGACTGGCATGTATTCCAGTATAAAAAAATCCGCACTTGATCCGGATTGGTTGCCACGAAGCAGCTCCGTTCGCATGTGAAAAGACGATGGTCGTGGTCGTCCCCTCCTCCCCTCTGGCGACCCTCCTGCTCTCCAGATTAGGCCTCCTTGGGGCCACGTTCTTCCTGGCCGTTACGGTGACAAAGAAGTAATTGATGACGATGCACGTGATGCAAATCACAAGAAGGATGGGATTCGTGCTGGTATCAGAAAATATATCAAAATTTGGGAGAGCGGTTGTCTTGAGAATGATACCTACCGTCAAAAAATGGAGGATTATGTCACCTACTGGAAAGATGTCGCTGACGAATTGGATGCTCATTTCCCCCCCACGCCTCCCACCCTACAACTTGGTTTTTGGCCTTCTACTTCTTACACCACTCCAAATTCATCTATGTTTGACCTTCTTCAGACTGACACAACCCCCGAGGATGTTCCCATTGATCCCTTCTGTGGAGTGGCCCGCGACAAACCCAAGGAATCCTTCAATCCTTACAGAGATGTTCTCCTTGGTGACTTTGTTCTTGTTCGGCCTTCCGACCCTTACCTCTACCCTGTCTGGATGGGCCGAGCACTCACTGCTGTTCAACTTGATCGTAGCCATCCCCAGTATGGACAATTTCAAATTCGATATTGGAGGCCGACCAAAGGCAGGAAAAAAATTTCTGACCATGATCGCTACAAAGGGGCTTGGGATTCTAAGTGGGAGTGTGACCCATCTTCCACAGCTGTCATGTGGATAGAATGTAGTTCTGTTCTTTATTCCAATAGAGCTAGAAAAAACACAAACGACACTTCTGTTGTGCAAATAGGCAAATCTGAAAAGAAGTATGCTCAACGAAACCTTGAACTTGCAAACTCTGTGAGTCAGCCTTCTTAGACCAACCATCGGGAGCCCTCCCGGTGTTTCCATTTCCAATTTTCCTTCCAATTAATATATGTTCATCTTTTATTTCGCTCGTCTTGGTGCTCCTCTTTGTTGCACTTGCACATGGCTATCGTTTCACATGTTTTGTATTTCTTTTCACGTATATCCTCGCTTGTGCTCATTTCTTTCACATTCTATGTCATTTTTGTTCTCAATTGCTTCACACTGCATTTTGTGTCGTCCACTTTTCGGGAGACCACACGATGTTTTCTGCCGTGCACGCACATGTTGTGGACTTCATGCCATTTTTTTCTCGTCCCATATCAGGAGACTTTGTTGCAAACTGTATTTTTAGTTTTCTTATGTTTTCTCCTATTAGTGTGGGATACTATTCTTTTCTACATATTCCCAACATGTGTCCTCAATTATCTTTTATCACATTCTTTGCTGTGCGTACTCCCCAATTGTGTTACATGACAACACGGGGAGGTCTCCCGATGCTTCTTCACTTTGCCTCCATAATTTACAGATTGGTGTTTAGCATCGGGAGATCTCCCCATGTTATGTTTGGTTTTCCTTCTTTTCTTACATTATTATCGCTAATTTTATTCTCTGCCTACATTGTCTACCGTAATTAATTATATTAATTTACTATTTTAAGCCCGTGATTTTAGTAATAACGTTCTAATTTAGTCTAATTTTAATTCATACGTCTAGTTTTAGTTAAATATGTGTTACATTTTCTTAGTTTTATTCACCTCGTTAACTTCTTCCTGCACTTCTCCCATGCAAGATGAGTTTGGACAACATTTTGCACATTTTGACGTCCATTTCGAATGCCTTTCATTTGGTTTAACACTTGATCAACATTCATACAAATTATTAGATTGTCACATGTGCCTTCATGGTTACTGCCCTAGGCTTCCGCTTTCCCTTGTTACCGTGGCTAGAGGAACGCTTGCCATTTTTCTATCTTTGAATGTTTTCTTCACCAAATGTTCCTATGTACTTGGGGAATCACATTACAGATGGACGACCCCAATTCCATGTTACCATAAAATGATTTGAGTATTTCTTGACCGACAATGCTTGCCAAGTTCGACAAAATCTTGGAAGACATTCAGTATGTACTTCCTACTTGCTCATTGTTCGTGTTTGAATAAGTCTTTCAGTTCCTACAATGGACGGGAGACTCAATGCTTGATTTTTATAAAGCATTATTTATTCATTTAATTGTATTAGCACTCTCTAAGTTATGTATTTTGTTTGAATCAAGTGTTTGTTGGTACGACACTATTAGATACCACATTTTTGAAACCTAGGAAATCTCTGAAGATGGATGTGGACTTGCGTCCCACAATGCTATCCAAGTTTTAGTCCTATGTTGCTTACCGTCTAAGGCAAATCATTGCAATTGATTTTTCTTCTTGCAATGTAGGAGGTTGCATGTTAGACAGTGTCTACAACTTTTAGGAAGTAGTTTGATTTTTTATCTTGTAAAACTCACTTCGTTATCTTCTACATCAATTAAACCAATAGAAACTCGCATTTATTCCTCTTTTTTTCATGTGCAAAATCAACAAAACTCATATGCTTTGGAGTTCTTGTATAGTTTCCACATTTATAGGGTTCGCCTACGCAAAAGGCATGCAACCTTAGAAAGGAGAAATGAAGGACTACCTAGCAAGTGGGAGCTCTCAAATCTTTATTAACTCCATATAGAAGGCAAGAAACTTTAGATAGGTGGAACCAAGGACTACCTAGCCACCTGGAGCTCTCATGGGCTTCTGCTGGTATAGCATCAACACGTAGTCTATGAATTTCATTGCTATGTAGCCTTTAATTAGTTATTTCTTTACGTTATAATGCTTGATGCAATGCCCGACTCATGTTTAAGATTTTATAAATAAAGTTGTATTTCCTAAATCTCATTTTTAATCTCCAAGTGTGGTTGATTTTTGTAATTTATTTTTGTGTAAATTTCAATTCAAACTATATTGGATGGAGAGATCTCATCATATTTTGGGAGTATAACCTAATTGTAGTTAGCTAGCAACGATTTTGTATGATATTTTATTCCTTATCGTTTCTTAATATTGACATTTTTAAAAATGAAGCCATGACTAAAACATTATCTCCTTGGAATGTAGTGATCATCTAAGATAGGAATGTTTCCTTATGTCCTTTGGTAGTCTCCCCCCCTCCCAGTCACTCATGTCCATTAGAATTGGTCAAGGCTTCGCTTCAAAAATGTCCAAATTAATTGATGTTAATCTAATTGTCTAAATTTAGTTTGATAATTATTTGAAACTCTTCCATCTAAGTCATCACACTGTTGAAAGCACCAAACTTTAACCTTTATGGCTTTAGCGGTTAAAAGTAAAACAATACCTCAAGTGCCATGATGTGTTTATGAGTAATTTCAATAAAATATATTTTAAACAATTTACAACATTTAAAGATGTCAAAACTAGTTGTCACCTAAAATGATAGATGTAATATTCAAGTGTCAAGTAACAACTTTCTTTGTGGCGTAAACAACATTTCAGCATTGAAAGTATTTTATCTAAGTTATCAAAATTTACAAAATGACACCCTTTGACATCAAAGGGTTAACCTTTGATTGTCCAATGTGTTATCAAATTTAGACATTTGGATCTTATACAAAGGGGTTTAAGGATTTTTTTTTCTCTTGATATATTGAGCTAAAAGTATCAAAAGTGACCCCATACATCCCTTGTATCATATGCATCATTCTAATTGGAACAAGCACATAGCATGACACATATGGAGATGTGAGCTTGCAAATACATACAACGTACATCCAATCATTCTTATCACTCAATACTTTCTTCACTTACGCTTGATGGGTTGTGCTAAATACGGATTCAACACCATAGACCAAATAAAATACTATTTCAATAGTTATCAAGAATTTGTGCAAATCATCACGTATCCCATTATAAACATACATCTAGTCCTTGAAGGGGCAAGGGTTAATCCTCGAATGTCCAAGAGGCCCAATCTTGGCCTTCAAATTGTCCTATGGAGGGGTTTAAGATTATCAATTATATATTTACTTGAAAATGACAAAATAAATAGTATAAAAAACCTAGCCCATTTACCATATGCACTATTCCAATTGGAGCTTATCTATGTGTAAAAATGGATAATTGGGGGCATTTGAGCTCATATAAATGGCATGGACTCAAATACATGAAAACCGTCATAGCGTTACTTACCACTAGGGTGTTGCACCCCTGGTGCCATGAAATTGGAAGAATAATTCCCTGCTTATGTGGGGTTATCATTGCAAAATGAAGCAGTATTCAACTTTTACATGAGGGAATCAACATACGGGCCCGACACCCATGGTGTTTTCTTCACAAAGTAGTTGTTTTAAAGTGATGACGCAATGTAGTTGGCAACCGGGGCCCAATTGCATATGCCAACCATTTGTGTAGGTTGTTGTCAGTTGTAGCTGTAAGGTACATGTTGTTAGTATGGATCGTTTTTTGGAATAATGCCCCCCCCATTTGAGCCTACTGCCTACCATCCCCCTTTAGAAAGGGTGCATAGAGGTTAGGCATAGTAATGTCATGATGTATATCTAATCACCATTGTCATATATATGTATTTGTTTCCATTTCCTTAAAAACATTGTGCTAAATATGGACTCAATACCATAGATCAAATGGAATATTATTTCAATACTTTTGAGAGTATGTACAAATTCACATATCTGATATAAACACACCCCCGGTCCATTAAGAGTTTACCCTTAAATGTCTAAGAGGCCCTATCCAGGACTATCCATCCACGAAAGCACATATTTGAGCTAAATGTTCCCATTATCAAACAATTGTGTAAAAACAACCCTATCTGAAGTCAACTCATTTGTCTACAACATTTTTGAATTTGGTTTAAAATATGAATGTTATTGAAGATTTGAGTTAAAATTACACATCATGGTTGCCATTGGATTCAAATACTAACTTAGTATTCTTTGATCACCAAAGTCACTTGAGAATATATTCATATTTTCTTGTTGACATTGAGGTAATGTGCAAAATAGACACTTAAAAGAAATAAAAGTGTGTTCTCAAAACTTGGTGAGGCTTGTAGAAATTGTGTGGCTGGCCATATATTAGCCCCTTGCTTAACCCCTACATGCCATGGAGGCCTAGATTGGACTTGTCTGAGCAAAAAATATTGTGTTTGAGCTACATGCAATGTATGGGGAGATTTTCGGACATATTAGTCAACATCCCAGTGTTTCCAAGCCCAACCAATCACATGTTGACATCTTTCGGGTTTTCTTTGTGAATTTGAGGAATATTCTATAAATTAATGTAAATGGATTGGCAATTATCTCGAAGTCTTGAGAGTTTGAACTGGTTATTTCTCAACTTAACCGGTTCATTTGTAAGTAGCATAAGTTCTCCCCTTCATTGGCTACACACTTTCATTATTAGTTAATTATGTCAAGAGTTACCCTATCTCAAACAAACTTATTCTTCGTGTGCATTGTTTGAATAAGTTAAACACATTCATATTGTTAAAGATTTAAGTTCAAATATGCATCCTGGGTGCTCTTGGATGCAAATACATGCATTGTATTTTGATCCACAATGTCTAGTATGAGTATATTTTTATTTTTTGCTTGACATAAGACAACGTATATAACAAGGTTTCAAACACATAAATATATAATATACGATTTATGAATTTGTGAAGCCCATATAGATTGTGTATACGACCATATATATTGAGACCCCACATCCTCTAAGAGTTAAGTGGTGAGGTGAGAAGGTTGGCAACTTACATAAACATGAACAAAAGCAAAAGCAAACGCAAAAGCATATCATAAACATCAACATAATCATAAACATGAATATAATTATGGTGAAGAAGCATTGGGATAGGGTTTGGGGAGGCCGGTGACTTTCCATAAGGCTTTCGTGACCACTACGGTGGGTGTGCCCTTCTGGCCCTTTCCCTCGCTCGCTCCTCGCAACCCTTGTTTTGCCAACGATCCTTGGCGGAGGCTCCATCCGCGTTTGGAAGTTTCCATCATCTGAAAACCATCCCCGATCCTGCCGCCGTCTCTTCTGCAGCTGCGCCACCATCTAAATCCATCTTGGTGTTTTTTTTTGGTTTCCCAAATCGGAGCATCTTCTCTTATCTTAACGTATTGTCGCGGCAGGAGGAGCGGCTTCCCGGGAGGGTTTGTTTTGTGCAATTGGGAGCGTGATGATGCGCGTGGATCCTCCGTGGCTTTGGCCACCGCGCATTCTTTGATGGTTAACCTCTGGCGCGGCTGCTGCCGAGAATCATCCGGATGCTGATGATTCCATCCACATCATCCATGAGTGACCACCGTGTTCCTGAAGACATCATCTGTAGGGTTTGAAGACCGAGCGGGTTGGCAAGGTTAGGGTTCCACGGACTGGCGTTTGGCGTTGGTTTTCTGGTGTGCGGAATCAATCGATGACCGATTGATTGATGCATTAGTGAGATCAGTAGGATTTCCTGGCTGGATTTGCCTTGTATTGATTGTCACTTGGTGACAGGAGACTTAATGTTGTTGATGTTGGGCAAATTCTGGTGCCCATAGTTCAGCATCTGGATTTCTCGTGGCTTGCAATTTTCAAGACTACGAGTGCTCAGTTGACATACTGTAAGTTTGTTTTTTGTTACTACAAGATCGACGGAATATCAGAATTGTCGGCTTTGATACTTGCTGGCTGACCTGTACAGTTGGCGGAGAACCCTATTGCTATGAGCAGAAAGATCTGGCTAGGGTTTTCCTACTTTTTTGACTATGGAGGCAACACACTAAAATGCCCTCGCTATCTTGGAAGTTATCTATGTGTTTGAGTTTCTTAAGACTGTAGTTTGATGCACAGATGATGCTGTCCAGATGCAATCTTTTTTGTATCAATACGTAGACAAGGCCAAAATCTATCCTGGCGAAGATTCGTGAATGATTGTACTTTGGTCCCTTCCCTTATTACACACCTGTGTACCTCTTTGTAGATTTTTTTAGGAGGTTGTTCTTTGCGTTCCTCTCTTGGAGCTCGCAGTTTTGGTTCTCCCTTTTTCAATTAAATTCGAGGTCGATGTGCTCGTCGTTGAAGTCGAAGAGCCTCGTTAGGCCCCTGAGCCTTCTTTCAGGAATTTAAGGTCGCAGAAGCATTGTATTGTTGTACTGTGCAGTGAGACCTGACCTTGGGGATTTTCAGGGTGAGGCTGTCTATAGAGGTGACTAGTCGGAGCATACCCAATTATAATATCCTGTTTGTACCCCACTTTCATTGATTCATCATGGCCATACACTTCAAGTTTAGAAGTGCTGTAGAGTATGATTCTATTGATATCGAGGGGCCCTTTATCTCAATTGGGGCTCTGAAAGAGAAGATTGTTGAGCACAAAAACTTAACTCGGGCCACGGACTTCGACCTTCTCATCACCAATGCCCAAACTTCTGAAGGTAAACGTCTTGAAGTTCACTTAATTCGCTCATGATACATTTCCGTCTCCTTGAAGTTTTTTGAAACCCTAAAAGCTTTACTTGCTCACATAAAGGAATGAATGTGTGCAAAGTTCACTTCAGATTCACTTGTTTGTAGAGAATGGTAAATTCAAGCTATGGCTTTGTAGTAGCAGATTATTCAGCCACTCGTATGAATCATGGTTTCTAAGGGATGGCTTCTAGACCTTGCCATGTTTGAGTATATCTCGCAAACTATGGGTTTTTATCAAAACAATCACCAGAGTCCGCTTTAACTATGAATAAAGTGCAACAACTGTAGTGAGTTAACAAAGATTTATATTAGTTGAGCATTGCTTCATTGTGGACAGGTGGTTCTGCTAGGGCTTTTATTTTGGTTCAGAACAAACCTCACTTTTGAGCAGAGAGATAATTACATATGTGAGGAGCATGGTTGAATCTTTCAATCACATGGCATCGCTGGAGTTGATTGTTATATCAGGCTTCTTGAGCTAGTCAGCTGAGCTTTTATTTTAACTGATAGTTACAAATTTTTATTTGAGCATATGTCAAGGTCTATTTTTGTGAGCACTATTTGTACATGAGAAACTGGTACAACACAGTAAGCATGGCGAGCCTTCAATAGTTGTACAGTAGGTTAAGACTTGGATCGTAGTTTAATTGATCTCATGATGAAATGCTGTGTGATTGTACAGAGTACATGGATGACGCCTTTCTTGTTCCAAAAAATACCAGTGTTATAATCAAACGAGTTCCTACATCGCGCACAAAACCAATGCAGTACGGTCCTCTTTTCTACACTTGCATGTACTAGTCCAAATATAGGAATGGTAGATTTTTCTCATGAGGTTCCTTTGAAGAGTGTGTTTCAATATGACTTTGATTCTGCTATCTAGCATGTCCTGCTTGTCATTTATTCCTGTTTCATATGTGTTTTGTATGTTTTACTACTTCTGTTCGTAAGTTCACTTTGATAGAGCTTTCTTCATTCTATATTCTTAGTCAGCATTTGCAATTGTGCAATCTCAACAGGTCCAAGAATCATGCAACAGACGTGGTGTCCTCAGATAATGCCAAAGGAGCTGATACCACATCACATACTCAGGGTCTTCCTGTGAGTAGCCTTTCCAACTTAACTAGGAGACAGTAGACTTGTGTAGGCTTTTGAAAGCCATGGTTCTTCTTTATGCTATCATACATTCTGATAACATGGTTGCTTTGAAATTTTTGAATACCTTTCTGAAAATGTGGATATAGTGAATGCTTTGTAGAGATTTTCTCTGTTCGCACATTTTGCATTGCAATACTACATGGGTTTGCAAGTGTTTCTTGTTCTCACACAACAGCATGTTTGCACAGATGGCTGGGATGGATAGCCTGGATGACTTTGGAGTAGACCTCTATGCTGTACCTGATCCTGTACCAATGAGCAGTAGGATAGATCGAGAAGATGAGAACAGTCGAATCTCGGCCATGGTGAACAACACAGCATCTGATTGGCAAAGGTATTTGCATGTCTTTTCTTCTTAGTAACTAGGAATTGTTTTCTTATTTTCATGTCCATGGCTGAAGTATATTGCACTTTATTTTTTCATTTACTAACCTACCTTGTTATTATTGCTCAGGCAAACACAGGAGGGATTTGCTGTAGGTCGTGGTTCTGGACGAGGAGCCTATGGAAGGGGAAGCGCTGCTAGAGGAGCAGGTATGTCTGTGCAGTAGCAGCTCTTAGTTGTATGTGTGTTCAGCTTTGTTAATTATCTTGAGACTATTTTGGTACTGTCTCACATGAAAGCAAGCGAAGGTAAAAGGGGCCACTTTGTGGTTCCAAATCAAATATGAGGGAATATTGTCGATCAACTTTGTTTCCAGCATATGTAGGCCTTTTTACTTACTATTATGTGTTCTTATTTGTTTTCAGATTCTTATAGTTTGCACTTAAGATGTGTTACTGACCTTTCCAACAAATTGCAACAGGTCGAGCTTTTGGAAGAGCAACTCCTCCGCAAGGCTATGTTTGCCATCGCTGTGGCCAACCAGGTTGATAACAAGTCCACCTTATGCTGTCCTGTAGTAAGCAGAAATTTTTGAGTGGGAAATACTTTTATCAAGAATAGATTGTACGAGTCATCGAGATGGTATGAGTTGGTATGGGTTGGGGATTGACAGCAACTGATCATGCCATACGTGCTGGAGGTGATGGTTCAAGTCATGTTATAGCCAAGAAGGATATAATTTGCTTCTGTTGTCTGCTTGATTTAAACTGATCGTTATTGGTTGTCTGTAAATAGGTCGTCAAATGTATTTGATCATCAATTTTTGTTCTATGTTTTATGATATAGGCCATTTCATCCAGCACTGCCCTACTAATGGAGACCCTACATATGACATGAGGAAAATGAAACCACCTGTTGGCATCCCTAAAACTCGACTTAAAGCTGATCAAGAAGGTTCCTACATTTTGCCAGATGGTTCTGTTGCTGTTATGCAACCAGATGAGTAAGTGTCTTCTCTCCATTATCTGCATTCTATTACTCGAAAGTTCGCAAACGAAAATTCTTTCACTGATGATGTTTTCAAGGTGAATTTTAGTCTAACATTGGTTTTCTGCTGCATTGATCAGAACTGTGTTTGCAAAGGAAGCTGATGCCTTGTTGGCTATAAGGCCAATTTTCTTAGAGCCACCTCCTGAGCTGAAGTGCCCTTTGTGTGGCAACATCTTCAAAGACGCCGTCATGATCCCTTGCTGCCAGTACAGTTTTTGTGACAAATGTAAGTGTCTTCTCTGTGAGGAGAATGTATTATTAACATTGTGAATCTGGAATTGTATGTCTTTGAACATGTGATGTGGATTCAAAGCTGAAATTGTAGTTTTGAGAGGTTCAAACCTAGCTGGGGACAGGTTCCTCAAAATTCCACTTTAAGGTATTTGTTGTTGTTGGTTTACTTAAGTAGTTATGGCCAGTTTGTTCAAGTAACTTAGCTTTCTTTCTTGAGAGCTAAATGTATGGGTAAATTACAATCAAGATTTTAGGCAGCTGTTTGTCCTGACTCTCAATACTACCTACCAATTGATTGCATATTGCATATTTGGAATGAAATCAGGTATTAGGGACGAATTGATTGCAAAGGGACAGTGCCCTCAGTGCGAATCTTCCAAATTCAAGAATGACGACTTGCTTCCAAATATCAATCTGCGTCAGGCCATTGATCGCTTCTTGGAGGCTCAAGTTACCACAAGTGGTGCATCAGACAGTTTTTACAGACAGCAACAACTGCCTGGTAAGTGCTTTCATTATCTTTTGTTTGTTACCTAAGTGGGATGTCTATTGAGAATCAAGCACATGAAGACAATTATCATGTGATGGAACGGTTTTGTATGTTATGAGGAACATGAAGAGAATTGGTCTGAGTTGTCTGGTGTTGTTGATTGATAAGTGGGTGTGGGAATGATTTCAGATGTGGATTCTGGTGCTCGGAAGGTTGCCACCCCAGCTACTTCTCGCCTTCAAATTGAACTTCGGAAGCCTTCAAGCTCAGCAGGTGTTTCAACCCAGGTGCTTCCTGCCAAGGAAGTGGTGGAGGATGTAGTAGAGTCATCAAAAGACAGAGCAGTGAAAAAAGAGCAAGTGGAAGGCTCTGCTGTGTTGATGGCTGGAGGTGAAGATAGTGGAGGTGCCATTGAAGGCCCTATGTTCCCTTCTAAGGAACAAGGGGCTGAATCAGTGGAAAAGGAAGTTGTGGTTATTGTAAAGGAAGAAGAGAAGATGGGTTTTGTAAATGACGAGGGAGAAAAAGGCATGATATCTAAGAATATCGAGCCTTTCTCTGTTAAGGAGACGGAAGGGGTAGCAATGGAGTCTGAGGTTAGCAAAGGTGTGTATTCATTGAGAAATGACACAAGTTTTTCCCAAATTTGGGATTTAGAAGTAGGAGTTTTGCCACAAGGTGGATTTTCCCGGGTTGTGTACAGTTTGAGACATTTATATGGGCCTTGTGAGACAATGTGGTGCAGAAAGAAGGCTCTCTCCCCTTTCTCCCATTCATCTCTAGTTCTTATTTCTCTTGTTTCATCTGTTACTCTTTAGGATTTTGTTGATATTGGAGTAGGCATCTTCTTTATTTCTTTGTACATTGCATTTTTACCTCTTGCTATAGCATCACATACACTTCTATCTGAACTTACATTAGCTAAGATACCTTGGACACTGAAGTCATCGTGATGGTCAGCCATTGATTTCATGGATACCACATCTTAGTGGAGACATCAAGCGGCATATTGGACAGACCATTCAGGTGAATCAAAAGCGAGAAGCGGTAACCTAGTTATCTAGATTGTTAGCATTTTACTACATCCTGACCATTCTTTGGCTGATCTCAGGGAAAAAGAAGAAGAAACGTGCCCGACCCATTCCAGCAGGTAGGGTTTTGCAATGTTTGTCTGTTGTCTGTTCAAGATTATGTTGGTCATAACAGGCATCGTATTTCCTGAATGACGCAATGCTTACTTTTGGCTCCATGGCATGTGGGTTGTTGCTGGTTGTTATGACACTGGAGAGTGTTGGAATCTTTCAGGCAACAACTGATAATTGGTAGTTGCCTATGATCTTAGCATCCTCCGTGCTCTTCATTGGATTTTGAAAAGAACAATTCAAGAATTTTCTGTGAAAGAAGACTCTATAGGCATTGACCCTGACATAGTATTTGGACACTGCAATTAGAAGAACCCATAATGTTATTGTTAATTGTTTTCAAGATCATAACACAAGCTTAAGGCTTTGTATTTTTTGCGTTACTCTATCTATGTGTAATCTGGATGATTCACTTGATTGGTCTTGGTATACTAGACAAAGTTGTTTATTTTCTATCTAGAAATGTCTTATTTTGAAATGTGCTGAGCAAAGGCTGCTGAGGAGCAACGATGTTATGTTGTCTTTTGATTGAATGCTGACAGCCTAAGTGCATGAAGCAGATGGAGCCGCGGACACTACTGGAGGAGGAAAACTCAGGAAGGTACTTAAGATGTTTCTACATCATTTTGACTGCATCCTTATGTCTGAAGAGCATGTCATGTTTCTGAAGAGTGTCTTGTTATCACAAGGCAGTTTATGTTGTTTTGAGATGGGATGCCTTGGGAATTTCTTGGTTTCTCTACCTAGCGAGTAGTATGCCTGACATCGGCAATGTGTGTTCCAGATGCAAGGAGAGCGTAATTGCTACGTTTGTGGGTCCCCTGACCATTTTGCAAGAGATTGTGTAGACCATGGAGGTCCTGGTCCGTATGGTGGTCCACACCCTGGCATGTTTGCTCCAGGTAATGGATAACCAGATTTATAACCTTCACCGTGGTTAGAGCTTTGGATTAGTAAAGGCAACGAGCTTGCAAGGATTTTGTCATTTACTTTAGTGAAGGAACTGGCTGTTGGACATTACTTTGATGGTCGCAGATACGTCGTCATTGTTCTGTAGTATTGAATCCTACAGGCACTTGCTCAGCAATCTAGTCTTCTGTATTGTTTTTACTATATCAACCTGTTCCTCCATAGAGCAATATTATCTCTACATAAGAGGAAAGTCTATTTGGCTGAGGTAGTCTCTACGATCCTTGGCATTGGATCATCAATCTGACAATTCTGGAGTTTCTCTTTGCACAGGTATGATGCCCCCTATGAGTGGTCACCCTTATGGTGGGGGATATAACATGGAGTGGCATGTTCCTCCAATGCACCCACATAATGGTCCTTATGGTCCATATGGTGAAGCTATGCATGGACCTGGCCCTGGCCCCATGCCATTTGATGGACCAATGATGCCTGGTCCCCCTTACGGTGTACCTCCATTTGGCATGCCTCCAATGTATCCTGGAGGCCCTATGCATGGGTATGTTTCTACAATTTTCTACCTTTTACTTTGGTTCTGCTCACTGTCTGTCAAATATTGTAATCTATTTTGGCATCATCTTGACTATGAAGTGTTGATGGCTCCATATAGTTGATAGGACGCAAATTGCTAGCAACATTGTCTTCAACTGTGCAATAGTGGCATTTCTATAAAAAAAGTTTATGTTCATGGAGTAGCTGAGACAGATTTAACCATGCACAGCCTGCAGTAGCTGTTACAAATATGCAAAATATCTTATTGTATGCTTCTGTGCTGATTGTGTTTCAATTTCTGTTCTGTTTCAGGGGCTACATGCGAAATGGACCTGGTATGATGGGAATTATGGACAGGCCACCCTTGAGTAGAGAGGAATTTTTAGAAGTGCAGGAGAGGCAGCGTCAGGAAAGACATCGTCAGCAGCGCATGCTAGAGCATTCTGAGAGGTCAGTGGACATGGCTTTAATTACCTTAAGTTGGGATTATTGCATTTGGGAGCATTATACAGCCTCTAGCCTTGTCAGTCAGATGGTTTTTAATTTCTCTAATCACTGAATATCCACCGGTCACACTGGCAGGTTCTGGCTCCCATAGATTTAGTTTTTCAACATTTAAATTGCTTCAAGGGAAACAGGTCTCAACATAGCTGGGGTGGTCTGCATATTTAGCCTTTGCTATCTGTTTCCAAATGTGGTCAATTTCCGTTTGTGAACTTTGCTCCTACTTTGTTGTTATCTTTACCTTTGGAGCTGGTTTGTGCAGGGAATGGTCTCCTGAACTGCCATACCGGAGGGAGAGGGACAATATTCCTCGCCACCTCACACCAGATATGGACAGCCGTAGGTTCAAGGAAACTAGGGAGAGGCATGTAGACCGAGATGACCACATGAGAAAGCACGATGTGGACCGTGAGTCAGCAGAGGAATACTCAGATGAAACAGATTGCCGCAAGCCCAAAAGTGGCAGGCTTGAGCGCAAAAGAGAATCTGAGAGGTTAGTTGACAACCGCCATTCTCGAAGGAGGTCTGACCTCTCTAACGATGACGATGTTACTTCTTTTGATGAACAGAAACCCCCTCGTCGACCTGTTCGACGGGCTGACCATGACGACAAAGTACTTGACGTGAGACGAGAGAGAGAGAGCAGTAGACAGCGTAAAGAGTACATCGATTACAGCCCTGAGCATGAAGCCCAGGGCTTGTCTGGGAAGATGAGCAGGGAGGGATCACGGTCTCAGAAGGGTCATAGGGTGGCGGAGTCAATGAGTAAGCGTGTTTCTTCGGTCAGTGCGGACAATCGTTTTAAGAGCTCGAAACGAGACGCACAGGAAGACTCGGGCCACTCTGATCCTCCTCCCCCTGAGCCTCTGGACCTGCGAATGAAACTTGGTCGGAAACGAGAGAAAGAGCGCCAGGAACAGAGGTATCATCATGGATACGCCCCCGAGAGAGACGACAGTACTAGGGGGGGTGGAGATGCCGAGAAGTCAAAACTCAAGCGGCATCACAGCCGCTCGAAATCAAAAGGTGAGGAGCCTATAGACTACGACTCAGAAGAGTCGAAGAGGAAAAAAAGGAAACACAGAAAACACGCTGAAGAGGAGTTGGGTGATAGGATCAGGGATAGTCGAGAGAAAGACATGGCTGATCCCAGCAATCCCCGCAAGGTCCTCAAGTCCAAGGGTACTTCGCACTTGCAAAGCAACAATATAGAGGTAACTAGATGGCAGCTTGTAGACTCCGAATTAGATGAGGCCCATAGCAGTCATACCTATCACTCCAAGAGGAAAAATATGCGTTCCTACAACAGCTGATGAAGGTCTCTCTCAATTCTTGCGGTGAAAAGAGGTTGGTTACAGCAACCTTACCTTCCATCGCCTGACAGTGCTGCATCTGTAGTTGGTGATTCCTCCTGCTATGTGGGAGGGTCTGCCTGTGGTGCTGGCGATGTATAGGTAGACAGTGAGAAATTCATATGAGAATATCAAACAATTTGCCACTTTCAATCTTAAGCTCCGCCTGATCGCACTTCCGAGTTAGCCTTCAATTAGTAGTAGGAATATGCAGCAACAAAACATAAAAAGCATTTGTGCATTTTTTTCTTCCAACTTGAGCATTAAAGTTCTCTCAAATTCCTCGACATTGTGTTATCCTGGCTCTACAGAATGTTGGGCAACTATGTGATTTTGGAGGGTCCTGAAGAACTGGGATTTGAGTTGCGTTGCTTTCTATTTCTTGCAGTGTCACACTGTTGTATGCCTTTTTAAATGAATACAAGATCAATTTTTACAATTATGGACATTTTGTGGGATTTCATGTCTCAATTTTCTTCAAGATTTTATAGCACTCATTATATGTGCATGTGACTTTGAACAGTTTGGGTTTCATCCAACAGTGGGCTCATTGCAAATGAGAAAGTGACCTGCACCTTTGTGTCATATGTAGGGGTGCATTTCTTTTTAATTTATTTTAAAATATACATTTTAAAATACATTTTAAAATACTCGACAAATTTTGAGGCATTTTTTATGTTTTTTTATTATAAGTTCACGACTACAACCAGTCCATGCCGGTAGGGCAAATATAGACATGCTCAACTTCAACAATTGTTCCATATTACCATATAGCATTAGTACATTCAAACTCAATGGCAGTGTTTGAGCCTTGAGCATTGCCACACAAATTGACAAATATTGGAATACATAACGCACCACATGGCGCATCGGACAAGTCATGAATGGTGGTTTGCATTCACAATGTCTTCATTCTTGAATCAATACTTGGGCGGAGAAGTGCTTGAAGAACTAATTCTAGAAGAGGGGAATGTTTTCGACAATGATTTGCCATAAAGGACCTCACGGATTGATGTCTTCGATGATTTTCAATAAAAAAACATAAAAAACATTTTAAAACATGTTTTAAAATATTTTATAATGCCGCCTCCAACCTCTAGAATAAAAAATGCAACACTAGTCATATGTTATTGAGCATACCAATGTGAAAGTAGGCAAGTAGATCCATCGAATTAAATTTGAAGTTGAAAGCATGACGTTCTTAAATATAACCATATTCTTAATTAGTATTTTCTAGAAGCATATGGTAGTTGAGGCCTGTAACCCTGTACCAAAGTGACCCAAGTTGATTTCCCATGTCATGCTAAACCTACATTGTGAAGTAGTGCTACCACTTAAGGTAGAGGCACCTAATTCTGATCCCCAACTAAATCCGTTCCCTAGGTCACCCTCCCATTCCAATACCTTTATGTCCCATTGTAAATACATAGTTCAAGTTTGAGAATCGATCAGACATGTTAGTGGCTACTTGGGTCAACATAGGCTTATTAAAAAATGTAGTTAGTTAGGTTTAGTGACACATGACGCATGAGATGGAAGATAGTGCCGAAGTTAGTTAATGGTGTATTGGTGTGCATATGGACTAAAGCCATGTGAGGTCCAGTTCATTAAGATTAACATGGATAGTTTTGGGCCCACGTGTTAGAAACAAGGACATATGGATTAAGGTTGTGGCAAACCAATACATGTTGGAGGGGCTGGGAAAATGTTAGGTGTGAAAGGATTAAGGCTATGAGAAACTTGCTTTGCAGTTAGGTAGACTAAATAATCCTTTTAGTTTGGGTGCAAACCTATCATGGAAATAATTAATGTGGGCCACAATAGTTTTCTAGTCAAGGTGATAACGTAGGTCCAAGACCTCGTGTCTTCCTCTGAGCCTTCATGATGACTTCCAACCAACACATCGAATATAAGTTCTAGGACAAAAGTAGCACAAATTAAAATAAACACCCGCATTAATTTTCTAGCAAAAAACTTAACTTGGTCCATGATAATTTTCTACTATAAACTTAGCGTGGGTTGAAAATTAATGTGGACCACATTAATTCTCATCATGAGAATTAGCGTGGGCTCTAGAAAATTATTGTGCCCTATAGTAATAGGACTATTTAGTGTAGTGGACTAATTAGGTCCCCCTATATGATGGCATTGAGAAGCTACAATATGTGGGGGAAATAATTGCATACTATATATTAGGTTGTCATGAAAATACTTTTTTGAATTTCTTAATGACAAAATGGTTACATTTGCTAAGGCATGCATGCCATCTCTTATACAATTTGGATGCTATATATAGGCTAAATCAACCGAAGGGTTGGTTCAATTTAAGAATTTGCAAGTCTAGAGGAGTTTATGTGGCACTAGCAACCCAATCATGACCTCAAGGGACAATTACTTCTTAAGTAAGCTTAAATAAAGTTATTTTCCCCTTCGTATCTCATAACCTTCTTAGTTATGTTAGTTCTAGTGCAACTAATATATTAGTCTATACTAAATCTTAGATGAACCAGCTTAGTCTTGATTTATCTTAGCCAATGCTACACCCCTCCCCATTCAAACTTGAGCGTCTCTGCTCAAATGATCCAAAAATATTAAATTTATGAGTGTTTTCTTTTGAAAATTCTTTCAACTTTCTTATCGGAAACATTAACACTCTTGGCACCTTTCCTTAATGTTAGCCACTGATGTGGACGTGCCACAATGCCCCATATAACACTTTCAAACTCAAATTCTTTTCTAGCTCCCAAGAATTGTGTTTGAGGTCGTACCCAAGCCACTTAATGGGATATTACTTATGAGGCCTCATATGACTAACCCTTATCTCATGTGCTAGAACTTGTTCAACTTCAAACGACAGGTCATCATCATTCTTCAAGGATTGGTGGTAGTGGGGGCTATGCTTTCCCATGAGCCCTATATGGCTTTAGAAATGAAACATGAAATACATAATATATCTTCTATGTCTTTGACAACTTTAGGTTATAGCCTACATTGCCCGCCTTCTTCATTATCCTAAAAGGACCAATTCATTTAGGCAACAACTTCTTTGCTCTTCGAATATGTAACTTGATATTAGATGTGCTTAATAGTACTTGAGTTCCGACATCAAAAGAGACTTCTCTTCTCTTTGTGTCAACATAGGACTATTGTCTATTTTGTGTTGCTAGTAAATGCTTGTTTGGCTCTTGCAAAATACTTGTCATTTATTGTGCAAAGTCCTTTGCATCAGTGACATGATATCCCACAATTCAATGTTCTTTTAGCTAGACTAACTTAGTCTCTGACTTATCTAAGCCAATGCTAATTTTTTGCCCTTCTACCTTAGAGTAAGAGCATGGCTCTTACTTGAAGGAACCATATACATAACTCCTTAAGGATAAAGGCCAACCTTTTGGCTCATTTTAGATACCATCACTAAGTTTCTTGCCCGTAGGTTAGAGTCAATAAAAGATGCAACCTCTAGAGTTTCTAGTGTGGTATGAAAGTAGGTAGAGAGGGAATCAATGCATATGACCGTATCTTCAGGCTATGTATTTGCGGTGTCCATGTAAACTCATCCATTGAGAAGGTGACAACACAACCAACTATTTCATGATGCAGAAAATGATAAATTTTAAATTGCCTATCTCCCATGACGACATAAGAGACCTCAAGTCAGTCTATTGAAATCCATATGAAATACATCAAACCTTATCTTGTAGGGGACTTATTTCTACTTGAGCCCCTTCATCCCAAATGGATGAGTTTTCATAGACACCACGAACCCCAAACCCTCCGGTACATTGAATACAATTTATAAAGACATGAATGTATTGTACATTTATTTGAATACTACAAACCCAAGCCCTCCAAATACATTGTATACATTTTATAAATACATGAACACAAAATACATCTACTTGTTTATTCAAGAGGAGAAGGTTTTTTGTAAACTTGTCACACATTTTCATCCATGAAGACACAATATCATCCATAATTTTCAAATTTTGTGTACAAACTAATTGATTATGTTTGATAAACAACTCGAGAAGGTGCATGACTTGGCCCTCCCGCGACTCAAACATCGACTCTTGTATGGTTAGTTATATAGTCCGTAGATACCACGAACCCAAACTATACAAATACGTATAAATACACAAATAGAGACTGGATACACATATCCCGTATCGGTGACGTAGCTTTAGTGCCCCCAAAAGTAGAGACTAATTGGGCGGTATCGGGCAAATTGGGCGGTATCATTCGATAAAGTCCACACTCAGCTGAAGCTCGCCAGTCTTTCGCGAAATTCCTGTTGTCAAATATGATAATCTCGAGTCGAACAATGACGGAGGGGGGTTCGTGACGGGTTAGGGTTCTGGAAGAGATAAAGGAATTATACAGCAAGTAGAGAAAGAAAGGCAGAAAGAAAGAAAGGAAGTAAGGAAGGACGAAAGGGAACAGCGAGCTTGCTGCCAGAGGATGCGTATGGATTGACTGCGAAGTCATAGTAGAGGTAATTCGAGTTGCAGAAAAGGAAAAAACCTAGACAGCGAGGTTGGTTCTGCTTGCATTGCTAGCAAGCGTGCATTGAGAATTTGTGTCGGGTTGGTGTGATTGATTAGGGTTGGTTGGGCGAGGGAGCTTCAGCCGCAGGTGAGGAGAAGAATTGAGCGAATTCAAGCAGTATTGAAGGCAAAAAAAAAAAACTAAACACTGAGTTCTGTTCTGCTTGTATTGCAACCAGGCGGCACCGAAAATTTGTGTCGGATTCGGGTACGACTGGTTAGGGTTTGGAGAATTATGGCTCCTTCTGCACCCAGACGAGAAGGCCGAGAGCGGTCGCCGGTGACTACTGACCGTGAACATGGACGTTCCTCCTCGCACAAATCCTCAAGGGAAAGCGAAAGAAGTCGATCGCCAGCTCGCAACAGCAGCGTAGACCGTCACCATAGTAATCGTCCTCGTCGAAGCCGGAGTGCGAGTCGTGATGATAGGAAGAGCTCGAGAAGAGAGCGAAGTCGTGATGATAGGTCGGTATCACGCTCTCCTGTTCGAGATGCCAAAAAGCGTCAGAGAACTCGGAGCCCCAGCCGCAGCAGGAGCCGAGACAGGGAGAGAAGGGACGGGCATAGGAGCCGAAGTCGGAGTCGGGATAGGCGGGACGAGAAGGAGCGGAAGCGGAAGATCGAGGATAGGAAAGATAAAGATAAAGAGAAAGACAGAGAGAAAGATAGAGAGGAGAGTAACAAGAAGGATAAAGAGAAGAGTAAAGAAGAGGCTGCGGTTGTGAAGGAGAAGGAAGTAGAAGAAATCCCCACGGAGGATGGTATGGAAGAAGATGGTGAAATTCGGGAACCTCAGATTGCAGAGGAGCAGAAAATCGATGATGCCACTGGTCTTAGTCGTCCTGTTCAGGATGTCAAAAAGGCTGAGGTATGTTTTCTGTATCTTAACCCTGATGGTTGTTGTGAAGCTATGTACTGGAAATCTTATGATACTTGCACTTTATGTGATTTTGTGGGGCTAAATTGTGGGACTGAATGTGAAAGGAAGGATACTCGGTGGGTTATTTGAAAGATTTGAGTTTACAGGCTGAGAGGTGCATCTGCTGTGTAAAGTTCAAGGGTCGCCAGGTTCGAATGTTGTCTTCATAGTTCTGGAATGGAACGATATTCTTGCAGACTGAATTATATTGTAGTAAGAAATTTTGGTTTGATTGTTGGTTTGATGTGGGTACAGCCTCTTTCTCTGGAGGAAATTTTGAAAAAGCGGAAGGAGGATGCTCTTCAGCAAGCAAAGGTAGTCTCTCCGCTTCACTTTCTGAAATGTTATCACCTGGCCCGCAGTATCTTAGTTGATTGTGTGTATTTGGAAAGGAATTACCTTGTGTATCTGAGTGTAGTGTTTGTTAGGCAACATCTACTTTGCACATGACGACAATCTTTGTCATAAAGATGCAAAAATGTCTGGTTCCATGTAATAGGAAATGACAGCATTCTGAGGTCTAATTGTGTTTTACCTGATAATTCCTCGAATTTGTGTGATGGGGACATAATGGAGGCCTTTCACAGAAACACAGAAAACTTAACCACAAAGAACTTCTCAGGAGATGATGGAATTTTTCTTGATCTGACTTGGAAAGTCACCCACATGAGCCTTTGCAGAGAGATTCATTGAGAGTCACACACAGGATTGCAAATCTGTACACTTAGGATATAGAGGATGCTGGTCCATGGTGAGGAATGCACATTGTTGGAGACCCAAAGCACACAGATGAATGACTCCGTAACATCCTTCCTATTGGTATTTGTATGGGATATTGACACTGGGCTACCCAGTGAGTAAAGGGAAGTATACACATACTGGTATGCGCGTCAAACATAGCTTCTATGCATTTTAATAAGTACTAGTGAGAAGCGTTAGTGTGAACTTTTGCGGGCATGACAAGAAAGCAGATTTGGCCTTCGTCTTACGTACAGGTTGGTGCAAAGTGCTGGGAGCCGAATGCTCGATTGCTTGAGTTCTGCAGGTGTGTTTGGATGTCTGTTTTTCCTCTGCTGCTGTCAGATCATGAGGATTATCGTTGTCTAAACGCATGGGTTTATGAATGACTGTAGGATAAAGTGGCTCTTCTGTCACATGTTGGCCTATTCCACTGTGTGAAGACTAAAGTGAAGTTATCTGGTGTATACAGCCAGTGTTTTTGACTAAAGCACAGAGAGCAGAGGTTGCAATCAAGCGTCGGCAGGAAGAAGCAGCAGACCAGTTGAGAAGGTACTTTGCTTGAACTTGTTGCAGCTTTGAGGTTGTAGTTATTTCTGCTTATGTAGTGGCTCCACTCTTCCTGTTAAAGTTTGGTGTGAAACTGGTGACAAGGTATCTTTGGCTGCAGAGATGTTCATGGCTGTAAGGATGTCGATAAAGCGGATTGAATTAATAAAATGAAATATGTGCAGGAATGAGGAGTCACGGAAGCTGCTACTGGGATCTGACAGTCGAAGCAAGGAACTAGAAGGTGTGTCTTTTGGTTGGTTTGCTTAGTCCCTCTGTTTGGAGCATCCATGCGCCTCACATTAGACTTTGGCATGTGCACCTACCACCACTATTTAGTGAGAGAACAAAGATATTGTACAGCATTGCGTCTGTTTAGCATCCAAGTTTGGTTGGGATCACTTTTTATGGTGTTGGTTACTTATGCATATTTGTTGAGAAGCTACAGTATCTTGTTTGCAAGTTTTGCAAGTAAAGGTTTACAACAGGGAAGAAGAAAGTGAGGTCAATCTTTTGAGCATCCAATGTTTCTAAACTTCTAGTGTATAATTTGTTAAACTTTCTACTTGCCACCCCCCAGTCCCCTGTATATACTGCTGGCAGGGGGGTTGGTCTCCTTGCCCAACTCTAGCCTTCCAGGCTGTATACATCCACTACCCGAGTTTTACTGCTGGTGTTGTTTCACCATTGTGTCCATATCCTGCAGTTGGAGATTGCATCTAATTGGATGTCTGGCTTGTTTCAAGCTGCTGCAGACAAGGACCGTCTGCGGGATAAGTTTCGTGAAAGGGATCGTGATCATGAGCGTGAAGCCCGTGAGGCTCGTGAAAGGGAACGTGACCGTGAACGAAGAGAGCGGGAACGGGAGCGAGAGGAAGAGGCAAAGGTTCGGGAGAGAGAACGTTTGGAAAAACAGGCACAGCGTGAACATGAAAAAGAGTTGGAGTCAATCAAAGAACAAGTAAGCAATTTTCATTTGCAGCTGCTTTAGCCCAGGATGACAGGAACATAAAGAATTGTAGAATTTGTGTAGTCTTTGGCAGTTTTACTGACTTTGTTATGTATGTAGGCACGTGTACAGTGTTACTGAGTCTATTTCACAAAGATGCCAAACTTATGAATTTTGGTTGGCCCTGCATGATTCATGGAGTATAGTTTGGAACTGTTTCACCTTTCATGATTAGCTTACCTGGTTGTCCTCACTATGATTTATAAAATATAGACAGTGGGACACACTTGGAAAAAGGTGCTAAGATTGTCATCTGTCCAAGCACTATTGTGGTCTTGGGTTGGCTGAATATGGAGTTCTTGTGGAATTCTTCACTTACACATATTGGTGTCCTTATTAGGGTGGGACTAACTCTGAGTTGCACTGTAATTTCTCCAGTACTTGGGGGCAAAGAAATTGAAAAAGCGGGTTGTGAAGCCAAGTGAGAAATTTCGTTTTTCATTTGACTGGGAGAATACTGAAGATACGTCCCGTGATATGAACCCAATGTGGGTACTCTTGAAACTTATAACTCTGTATGATTTCATGTTCTTCTCTAGTGGCAGAGGGAATGAAACTGAATCTGTAGGTGTCTGATCTTTGGCTTTCTAGCACTCAATGGAACGATAGAAGTGTATATAATACAGGTGAATCTTTAGCAGGACCTTTACCAAAATTTCTGTTTATATTTCTCAGGGTGCTGGTAGAGGTTTTCTTGTGATGAACATTGTCCTTGCTGAAGTTGGGATGAATTTTTGGCACTGTTACAGATATCAAAATCCACATGAAGCTCAGCTGCTGTTTGGTCGAGGATTCCGAGCTGGAATGGATCGGCGTGAACAGAAAAAGGTAATGTCAAGGTCCTCTTCAAAGAATGCTACTTCTGCAACAGATGGTTTGCCGATAAAAATGAAAATTATATGTTTACATGAAATTTACTTAATCCTTTTTTGTTGTCTGCCTTCTCCTATCTCTTTTCTGAAACATTTGAAAGTGTGGAGTTCCTCATGAGTGAATGCACAAGGATCTATAAACACATGTATGTTTTGTTCTTTAACAACAGGTTACGTGCTTGCTTCGACTAGAGCAAGGTGTAGTGAATGTGGTTGACACAGTTTTGCTGCAGTTTGAAGGTTAACATGCTGATATTTTGCCCCTTCGGGTTCCTAAGACTGTTGGTTTTGTAATTCAGATCAGAACACAACATAATACGTCTGAATATCTACCTGTCATCATAATGTACTCCACTGTGTGGAGTTTATAAATTGGCGAGTAGTTAAAAACCTGGAACTGTGAGTCATAATGGGAGGTTCTGCTCAGTATGAGATGTTGTAAGTTATGATTGCATGTTTTCTTGTAATCAGACTACTGGATTGTTTTCTGGTAAAAATTCTGCTAATGGTTTCTCAGTACTGTGGATATTTTTTCTGTAAGCACTATAATAGGTTTTGTTGTGACTTGATTATGATGAGATTAGCAGTTAGGTACTCATCAAACCAGAGCGGTTTGTTTGTGTGCAGCTTGCAGCTAAAAATGAGAATGACTTGCGAAGGGAGATTCGGGTATAGCTTCTCTTAACCAACCCAGACTCAGACTCAAACTTTTGAGTGCTTGACTGCAATGTGTTACCTTCTGTAGATATTAGTTGATTTTGGGACCAAACTGAGGTAATAAGCTTCATTTGCAATTGTCATAATAGGGACACTCTATGGTTTTTGTTTCGAGTGCTGGATAATACTATGACCACTGCCTGTTGTGAATTGCTGAGTATTGTCTGCAATTATCCAGGGTAGAGAACCTTTGATTGTGTGTAATATAGAGCATACCAATTTGATAGAGACATTCAGAACAACACTAGTTTGCATTTTGAATCATTCTCTGCATTTCTTATCTATACTCCTAGTAATTTGTCTTTGATACTTCACTTTTCTCTTGAAAAGTTTATTTTGAATCTAGACATGATCTGTTTGTTATCTAATGTATATGGTCTATCAGCTCAAAGATGGGGTGGAAGAAAGGCCAGAGGAGACTGCAGCACAGAAGCAGAAAGAAGAGGCAGCCAATATGTATGACACTTTTGATATGCGTGTTGACCGTCATTGGTCAGAAAAGAAGGTAGGAACTTACTATATTACTTTGCTGTGTATAAATTTTTGGTTCTATTGTCACTCAAGGTTGCTCACATAGATACAATATTGTTACCAGCTTTCTTGCAGCTTTACCTCTCTTGGAGTAGTGGGTTCTGGTCTACCATAGTATCACAATTTAGTTCAACACTTTGAAATATTTTATCTGTCTCTTCACTATAGACTATTTGTGAACCTGTCCTCCTGATCTGCCAGGGGCAAGGTTTTATTGTGCATTGGACTGAAATGTGCTTTATGTGGTGTAGAGTGATGAGATGACAGAGCGGGATTGGCGTATTTTCCGGGAGGACTACAACATTTCATACAAGGTGAGGTATTGCAGTCAGCCTGCTTGACAGACTGAGAACCATTTGTTCAGCGATCTTCGTTCAAGCTAAGTTTGGGTCAGTCTTTGAGGATTCAGATGTTTTGTGTACTAACAATTAATGAGATTGTCATGAACCCTCTAGGTTTATGAATGGAAAGTGCTGTTTTTGCAAATTCTGACCCACTTGCATTGATCATGGCAGGGGTCTCGCATACCACGGCCAATGCGTAATTGGGAGGAGGGTGCACTTAGTCCAGAGTTGTTAAAGGCTGTGCAAAAAGTTGGTTACACAAAGCCTTCACCCATTCAGATGGCTGCCATTCCCATAGGGCTTCAACAGCGTGATGTTATTGGCATTGCAGAGACTGGTATGTTCAACATATTTAATCTGACATGGTCTTGTATAGAAACTGAATGGTGCCTATGAAGAAATTTGATCAGGCACATCATTTGGACAATAGTTGCTTTGCAATATTGATGAATATGGACACTTGTTATACTTGATACACTGCTATGTCAATGTCAATGCAGCATGGTCAATGTTTAGATAACCATACAGCAGTAGTGAGGGTAAGGAAGTGCTAAGTGTAAAGGGGCAAATGTCTACAATATATCAAAATGTCTACATTTCTTTTCTGGTAAAATGTTTTCCGGATTGTTGAGCAGCACTGAAGAGTTGATGGTAATATTCTATGTTGTAGGTTCTGGAAAGACAGCGGCGTTTGTGTTACCCATGCTTACATATATTTCCAAGCTTCCTCCTATGACAGAAGAGATCGAGGCAGAAGGTACAATGTTCACCTGCTATTTGTTCTTTCAGTCAGAACTCTCTGGATTTCTTCTCGTCAATCTATTGTTGTTTTAGCATATGGTAGGGTTGTAATCTGTTGTCATTCTGTGGTTGGTGTAATTCCCAATCATTTCCAGTCACATGATTGTCAGGAAGATGGTTAATTCAGCTGTTTTCTTTTTCAGGCCCTTATGCAGTGGTAATGGCACCGACAAGGGAGCTGGCACAACAAATTGAAGATGAAACCGTCAAGTTTGCCCATTTTCTTGTATGTTTGCAAGTCCTTTTCGCTACTTCCTATTTGCTGAGAATTGGTAAATGAAAGTTAATTTAATTTCTGTGAGCTACAGTAAGGATCGAATTCTAGGTTTGTGAGGGTGGGCAATTTGCACAATGAATGTCTCAGTTGTTTGTGATTGGTGGTGTCGATTGAAGGGGAGTTCTAGTACCTGGCAGGGTAGTACTCATTTGTCATTTTGATGCAGGACATTCGAGTCGTGTCAATTGTGGGTGGGCAATCTATAGAGGAACAAGGTTTCAAACTGAGACAGGTGAGAAAAGTGTTGCGGGACAGTATAAAATGTGTTCTTCTGGTGCAGTATAGGTGATTTAGGATCTGTTATGCTATTTAGTATGCAATATTGCTTGCTTTTAATATCAGATTGTTTTTGCTGGTGGAAGTGATTGATAGTGGCTGGCGACCAAATTTTGCCATATATGGTTATAGTATTGGGGATATGCCCAGATGTATTCTCAACCTATTCTGATAATCAAAGAGGTTTTGCATGTGGAGCAATGCAATCTGTCTCTCCTAAACATATCTCAGGAGGTCATTTCTGGCATTTAATGATCCAAGGATACAGTGTGGTATGGTATTCCTTGTCATTCTGATGCTTACTGCTCCTTGTGGATGACTAATCAATTGTTTTAATTGTTAATTTTTGTAGGGCTGCGAAATTGTTATAGCTACACCAGGACGACTTATTGATTGTTTGGAACGAAGGTACATGTTAATATGGCAAGTTTGTTAGATAATATTGGAGTTACTGGTCTTTCTAGAGAGTGTTTGATCTGTTCTATTTACGTGTACACTGGGCAATATTATAGTGTGTTGTTTTACTGCATTGAATTTAGTTGGCCTAAACCCTAATGTTGTGCTGTGGAATGTAGATATGCTGTCCTCAATCAGTGCAATTACGTAGTATTGGATGAGGCTGATCGAATGATTGACATGGGTTTTGAGCCTCAGGTAAGGAGCACTCATTGCATTTCTTTGCTATCTTGCACCTTGTTCAATTTATTTCTCTGTCCTAAAAAAATACAAACTCCAGAATTACTTTTGTTGAGGCTTTTCTTTATATATTTATCTTTTCTTATTACCTTGTCAGTACGCAATTACCGTTTATCTCCAGAAGCATTAGAGTGCAAGTATGATAGCTTGACCTTTTCATTTTTTGCTTATAAATGAAGATAGCTGATTTTTCCCTTCATGTTTAGTGCTTTTCTCTAGATTTCAATGAAATATTTCGTAGTTAATTTGAATTAAGGGGTCTTTTCTTCGAATTTGTGCTCAGCCTAGTGACGATCTTCTTCCTGCCACGTTGTAAAGCATCATTTTGGAAATCTTGTTAATTGTTTGATTATGAACCATGCTTGTGAGGCAGGTGATGGGAGTTTTGGATGCTATGCCTTCAAGCAATTTGAAACCAGAAAATGAAGATGCTGTAAGCTCATTCTTCCTCTGCTTAGTCCTCCAACAAGGGCTGGAGGACTTACCAATGATAGTTGTGTTGTAATTCATGTCAGCAGATCTGTATCATCATGGGGGAAGTTGGCTGGCTATTTTCCTATTTTCCTCTTTTGGTAGATAAGAGCATTATTGTCCGCTATCTGTTCCAGTTGAATCAGGTTATTATCTTAGATTTTGTTAGGAGGTTGCACTCATCTGTCATTGTTTCCAATCATACAGGAACTTGATACTCAGAAGATTTACAGGACGACATATATGTTCAGTGCAACTATGCCACCCGCTGTGGAGCGTTTAGCAAGAAAGTATCTCCGGAATCCAGTTGTGGTAGGTTTTGAAGATCTTCTTCTTCTTCTTATTTTAAGATAATAATAATAAAAAAAAATCCTCTGGTAGTTGATACTATGTATCTAATCTATAAGGTATGTATCTAATGTTGTGTGATTATTACAATCTGAGGTTGTTATATTATTTTGTTTAATCCAAATTGGTGCTTGTTTATAATGCTTGGTATTGTAAACTTCTGTTTTGATTTTTGTGGGGACCTTTTTCCTTGTCTTTCCTTTGCAGGTTACAATTGGAACAGCTGGCAAGGCAACAGATCTCATTACACAGCATGTGATCATGGTCAGGGAGACTGAAAAGCTGGATAGGTACTTTCGGTCTCATCTACATATTTAACAGCCCCCCCAGTTTCATATTCGCTTACTATAAAATCTCTTCATTGCACACACGTACCCTGCACAAAGCACCTTTACCAAAAGCAAATGCTTCACCAAAATTGATCGTCTAAGAATGTTGTAAACGGAGGTTTGGACATCAATATGGAGTATTGTAGCCTGGCTTGTCCTCGAATACTTGAGTTGGCAGTTATAGTTAGAGAGTGGACAAATTGCTGGTCTGTTATGACAGGTAGCACTTTGCATTATATTGGGGAAGACAACACAATGTGTAGTATCTCAAGGTTGCTCCAACTTTCATTGGGAGGTGTTATAATTGCAGTTTTGATAAATTTTCTGTTCTTAAACCAAGTTGATAATTCTATTGAACATCTGTTATGTACTTGCAGATTATGCCGGGTTTTGAATGATATGGGTGAAAAAACGGCTATTATTTTTGTAAACACAAAGAAAAATGCAGACACATTATCTCGGCAGCTAGACAAGAATGGCTATAGAGTCACTACTCTCCATGGTGGCAAGACTCAGGAGCAACGTGAGGTGAACATCTTGTACCTTTGTTAGTAGTAATGAGACTTTGAAAGCTCACACTTCAACCACGACATATGTGATGAATGATATCTGGTAGCCATTTCTTGCAGGTGATTTGTAGTAATAACTCCTTATCACACTGTTGAAGTTTCTATTTTGAGCAGGCAATGTACTCAGTGGTACTCATATAACAATTCATAACAAATCTGTCAGGCTTTCATGTCTTTGGTGTACAAAACTATTGGAGACAAAAACTAGATATTTGAAGGCAAATTTTTGGCTTGGAAGATTTATCTGTATCTGATGCAATTACTTTTTTTCTTTGTCATGCTTTCAGGTCAGTTTGGATGGATTTAGAGCAAAAAGATTCAACTGCCTAGTGGCCACAGATGTTGCTGGTCGTGGTATTGATATCCCGGTATGTCCATGTTCCTCTTTGCCAAATTCTATGTGGTACACATCTTGTTACAGAGGTTTCTAGGTATCTGTGTGTGACATAATTAGGGAAAGTTTTTAATAACATGACATTGCTCGAGTGGCCAAATTCCAAATAATTACTATGGTTGAATGTGTAAGGGACCATGTTGTAATTTTCATGGGTTGATGATGATGTGTTTTAACACATTGTCTCCATTGAACATTGTTTATTTGAATACCTAATACCACTTTTTGGCATCAATAGAACGGAACTAAAAGCTTGTGTATACTAGGTACTTCACAATCTTTTGAGCAAGTTTGGTAGGTTCAGGTCACATTGACAACGGGTGACAAAAGTGCAGTAGCATGATTTTTAGGGTAATGAAATCTATTGTAAAGTAATGTATTGTTATTGGTGCAGGATGTAGCACATGTCATCAACTATGACATGCCTGGAAATATTGAGATGTACACCCATCGTATCGGTCTGTTTCCAATCCCTTTTCTCTTCACCAAGTGAACAAGTAGTGAGATTGTGCAAATTCTCAACATAGCCTGAAGTCATTTTCTGTCAGAACATTTCTGATCAATTGGGTGTACTTGATGATGTGTTCAATCACAACCCAGCTGATTGGTTTTATCTGTGTCATGGCAGGGCGTACTGGTCGTGCGGGAAAGACTGGAGTAGCGACAACGTTTTTGACTCTTCATGATAGTGATGTCTTCTATGACCTTAAACAGGTTAGTCTTGCACCAGTTGTCATCAAATTAGGTGTTACTCGTACATTGTAGTTCTACAGATTATTCTAGCAGTGAATCACTTAGATGGTCCTCTGTTCTGAAAGCTTCTGTTGTGCTTTGGAAGTGTACTTCATTTTATTCCACTTTAACTTGAACAATGAAAAACATCTCTCATTTGTCCATGTTTCTCTATGTGATGCAGATGCTGGTGCAAAGTAATAGCCCTGTTCCACCTGAGCTTGCCAGGCATGAAGCATCAAAGTTCAAGCCAGGTTTGTGGAATTCCTGCCTTCTTACTTCATTTGATTCTCTAGGAATTTGTATGTTTTGGTTGGTTGTGATCATCAAGAGGCCAAACAGTGTCTATAGTTTTCTTTATTAGTGGTCCCAATATGAAAATCATGCTTCCTAGGTTTGAAGAAGGCCAAAAGAATTTATGTTTCATACATTATTTGTACGATGTAGCGCTTTTAATTAATCTAAATTGCCATTGGTTGTTTCAGGCACAATCCCTGACCGCCCTGCTCGCAAAAATGACACTGTCTTTGCTCATTAGTGTAAAGCGAAGCACCAGAAGATGCATCCACAATAAGACCTGTATACTGAGTGCTGTGTAAACTTCATAGAGTACATGCAAAGATTTAGAAACTGGCTGTGTTGCACCTATAAATACTGCTCAAATAGGAGTCTGCCAAGTTCTTAATGGTGCACATTTTGATGATTTCTCAAATTCAAAATGTTGTCTCAAAAACCCTCAGTAAGGAACTCTGTTCTCTATGATCAGATTCTCAAATCATTCCATCAGTTGAACGAACACCTATATTTTAATTCACCACCAGATGGTCGTTTTCTATCATTCTAAATAATGAAGTGTTTGGAAACTGGTATGCTTTTTGAGGGTTAAGATTTCAAAGAAACGCACCCACACTGCCTACGCCCCTGGCATCTAGGACAAACCAACCTTCAAATTGGCAAGATAAAAGGAGGGTTGCCTTTGAACATTGTTTACTAGAGTCATTGGTGATTTACTCGACTTGTGATTTATTCTGTTTGCATGAAATTTACATGTACATAGAGAGTTGTCACGAATCATTCTGCTTGGATGTTTTAGTGTTGAACTGTCTTTAGTACTACAGTAGTTAGAGCTCCTGTTTATGAAACCAGTCGGTTCTGACATTTTAAAGTTTGGCCCATTCTCTATGAGGTAATTATGTTTTAATGTAGCACACTTCTGTAAGTCTTTGCTTGTATTGAGTAGAATCAAAACCATCATGGAAACTATGATCAAGAAAACTCTCTATATAGCATGACTTGCATTGTTGACCCCAAGTTCGGGTAGATTCTGCCGTTTATGTGCACTTTGCACAGATGAAGAAGACCACTGATTTGGTGATGATGAAAATCGAAATCAATGCTAGGCTCTCCTGTTCAAAATGTGCTCATTTAGGCAACAAAAGTGAATCGTACTGACATTGAATCTGATATATCTAATACAACAAGATCCATGTGAAGTGAGTAATGCATTCTCCTTCCGAAATCCACCCCAAAATTGGAGTCTTCTCTTTATTGGCTCTGTCTGTAGGACAGAAACTATGCATCGACTTCTATGTTTCAAGAGCAAATTTCCTAACCACTTTGTGTTCACACTTGGACGTCACTTGTTCTTTCTATTTTTGGTCCAATTTATTTAACGTGGATGGTGAAAGCTTGCATACATTGGACAACTAACCAACTAATTCAACTATTAGTTAACTAGTTGCCTTTCGTAACTATAGTTGTTCGCGATATTAGTTCCATGGAACCCACTCTAATTTACAAGTGGCCTCCATACAGGTGGTTTGGAGATGAATGGCTTGCCAAAGTTTCTGTATAAGTGATCATGTTTGATACCAACTGCACACTCTTTCCAGCTTTGGTAATTGGAGACTTCTTTATATGGTTGAATTGAAATCAAGGTACCAAACTATACCTACAAGTATCTGCAAAGCCCTAGGTGTCTCTTCCCTTTACTCATGTTATTTGCCCATCCCTCTCCATGAGAGTTACCCTTTCTTGGCCTAAATCGGGGCTATTTGCCTTCTAACCCAATGTGGGTGTTAACTTTCCCTTGACCTAGCCTCCATCATGCCACTCTTCAATCTCTACTAGGTCATTGTCCTTTCTTGGACTCTATCACCTCTTTAACCTTCTCATAGCTGATTCTCTAAGTCAGTTCTTAGTGGCCATTGCCCCTCTCATGGCAATTAGTCTTCATTGCCCTTTATAGGCTAAGTGATCATGTTTTGCTTATACTCAGCCTTAATTCCATCTTCCACATTACTTTTAGTTTGATTACTTCTCAGACTATCATCCTCATGATCATTCTCTCATTTCTACGCTCTTTATCAGTTAAACCTTGTCCTAGAAGGCTATTGCCCATAACTCTCAACTGCATTAACTGTGGCTTTTAAGGCCTTCAATCAACTTATGCGTACTCTTGGTAATTTGATTGCTCAGACCATACATATAGTCATTATTCTCACGCACATAACTTCTCTCATATGCTTCCAAATGCACACAACCATCAATCAATATGCCACTTATAACACCTCAAGATAATTGCCCATCAAAGCTGTTCACTCTCATTATCAGAATTGTTAAGGAGTTTTAGACTTCGAATCACCCAGCTTTGTTTGCTTAATCCTCATGTCCTCAAGTGTCTCACTTGGAACTAGCCTAACAACTCTTCACCCAAACTCTCTCAAATTTTCGGTGATATAATAGAGTTATCCTTTAACTCAACCGGAGTTTTAGTAGGGAGTTGGTTGTTTCGCATGCAAAACTTTCCATGTTCGGTAAGTTTAGGGTGCATGCTTGGAATCAATGCGGAGGCTTGAAAGAGGGACATTCCATATTGGTCCTTTGGGTACCAAACTCGTTTTGGCATGCCAAGGCCACCAAAACGAGTTTGGTAAGGCAAACCTCTTTGAGTTGGTTCCCTACTACTATTACCCGAAGTGGAAATGTAATCGATTCCATAATAGCATGTTTGGTAAGGCAATCTAAGCTCATAATTAGCACCAAAGGCCCCAAATTTGTATAGAGGGGCCCACTTGACATGATTTAACCACAAACCCATGAGAATCTAATGATGACATAATGTTCACATCAATCTAGTTATCCGCATTTACACAAGACCAAGAAAGAAAAAACTTGAAAAACACTAGCTAGCTAACCAAACTAGTGAGTGGCACCTTTGGAGGGACAATAAGTGAGTTCTAGCTTATGTTATTCCAAGTTGAGGTAGTTCACCCTCCTCATCCTCATGTCCTAAGTTATCATTGATAATACATTGAAAAACACTAGCTAGGTAACCAAACTAGTGAGTGGCACCTTTGGAGGGACAATAAGTGAGTTCTAGCTTATGTTATTCCAAGTTGAGGTAGTTCACCGTCCTCATCCTCATGTCCTAAGTTGTCATTGATAATAAGACCAGCTAACATATATCAAAACGTAAGATGTAATGACAAGATAACATCTGCTAAAGTTAGTTTTTAGGTCACCACTATCTATGTGTGAAGAGCTCTTCTTAAATACCCAAGTGTTGGTAGGAAATTGGGTGAAAACTTCAAGCTAAGTAATTGCACACCTCAACATTGAAGCATAGATTGCCTAGGATGCAGTGTTTCCATGACTAGTTCGCTAGTTACAAATTACGATTCAAGTATCCCATGATTAACACTTACTCTAGACCCCAAGGGGTGGACTCTTCATACCATGTATGAACTAACGTGAGTATAAAGAAGGGGTATTATTTGAGGCACTAGGGTAAATAATATACATAAGGGAGAAGTATTATTTCCATCTAGTATGTATCTAGAAAGGCTATTTTTATTTTTTGAAATAATGATAGATGTACAAAAGGGGCCCTAAGGTTTAGAGAAGAAATTGACAATAGATGTGTTAGTTCCATCCAAATCACTTTTTCATCCATTGTTGTTGTATGGTCATAATCCTTAATGACTGTCGTGTATGTTCTTGTTAGGGTTTGCATTTGGGCTCTAGTTTTCTACAAACTAGAGGCTCTTGTAGCATTCATGGGCTTCCTTGAGTTTCCTCTCCGGATTGTGGCTAAATTAATGTGCTCTTGTCTTTTTTTGTTTGATACAATCATTGAGTTACATGCTATGGATGAAAAAAACGTTCAATGTCTTTCTCATTGGAAAGTGAAAATTAATTTTACGTGTAATAATGGCCTATTTATTTCATGATTTAGATTTTGTATATGTAGTGGAGGTATTTATCACATTAATTTGAAAATCTTAGTGCAGATACACAAGTCCATTTTCTAGCATGCCGTTAGTACATACACATTTGTTTTTCTATATAAGCTTCTCGTATATAAGGGGTTTACTTTCATAGTGACCTGCACATGTCATTTAGGTTTCTAATGAAGAGTCCACCCCTGGGCTCTAGACCCTCACCACCTCAAAGTCAAACCCCATACCCTAGGGTCACATAGGTGTTGGGTTGGTGGTGATAGGCAATGATGATGGATACACTGTTTCTAAAGTTGATGAAATATAAAGATGTTGGATGATTATATCAAGCTTAAGTCCTTGTGCCTAGCCTTCTATGTTATCCTATATTTGTGTGCCCTTGTTGTAAATTCATGTACGGGTCCAATATTCCATAATGCATTATATACCCATAACATATTTACATTGCCAGGAAACGGAGTACCCTAAACCAACTAATTAAGATTTACCACCAAAAGGGTTGCTTTGCCTATGTGTGAAGAACCCTTGGGTGCAAGCATAGTAAAGTGGACCAAAAAAGTGCTCCGGTATATGAAAGCCATGATTTTCTTGGTCAAACGCCTATAAGTAATAGCAAAATGTTGTTTAAAATAGATTATTTGTCATGATGACCTTTATTGTTAAGTTAGGTACTCAAATATAGAATATCAATATGAGATCTTCAAAACCTATCATCAAAAGTGACGCGTAAAAGCAACTGACTAAATATAGTTTTGAACGTAAATTTCATGACCTTAAATATTTTGAACTTGAATTTTTTTTTCATATTCCTGGAATTCATTATAAACTTGAGGTCATCGTAATTTTTTTTTTCAAAAATTCATCAATTTAATGTAATGTAATTTTATTTTAAACAAGGCCAAAGCTCCTCGCTTCGTTGCAACGGCCGTGAACAAAGCAAAACCAAAAAAATGAAAGGAAGGGTGGGATGCTAGTGGAGGTGGAGGGTGGCCAAGTGGAGGGCGAGGCGGGAAGGGCCAGGCTGGAGGCTAGGCTAGAGACCGGGCGGGGTTATGCTAGGGTTGGGAGATTAGGCCAGGGTCGGGTGCCCGAGGCTCTGGCTTTTTAAGTGTTGCCCCTGCCCGCCGCCCTGGCCAGTGCAACGCTCGTCGGGGGTATTTAGAGAGACCCCTTCAAGAGGGCCCATATGACATAATTGGTGGATAAAATAATGGATAAGAGATAATAAGAGATTTGGATAAGATATCCAATGAGAGGAAAGTGCACAACGAGCCACATGAGCAAAGAGTGATCCACCTACTTGAGTTGGGTTATCAATCATTATCAATCAACTCATGGACAAAATCTAAGAATTGTGCATGATACCTCGCTTGCATGGATGAATTGTGATAACCCTTCTGCTCTTGGATGAATGATCGGTTATGAATATATATATGTGTTAAAGGGGGTTCCCCTCTACGTTCCCTCGGTACCACCCTACTTCCGGTAGTACCTTACAGGTAGTACCTTACCGGTAGTACCTTACCGGTACGCGAACAGACTTAGTCCAGTTTTCCTTACCGGCATCCTAAGCAGGGTTGTCTATCCCGCCGTTGTGACGGTGTCGTGCCGTCACGACGTGTCGTGTCGTGACGGACCCCTCCGTCACGACACAATAGGGTCCACGTAGGGTCAACATAGGGGGAGCCGACTAGGGTGGGTAAAATACTTACCTTCTTGCCAAGGTGGCGTCCTATGTGGCAGAAAACGTCGACGTGGATGTGCATATTTCCCCTGCCACGTAGACCATTTTGCCATTGTGTTTATCATTGTGTTAAAATCAAAGTAATAAAATATTACTAAGGAGGGTGTGGGGCGGACGGGGGCGGACGGGTGGGGCGGACGGGGAAGGGGGGTGGTGCGGACGGGGAAGGGGGGTGGAGCGGACGGACGGGGGGGTGGTGCGGACGGTGGATGGGGGTGGAGCGGACGGACGGGGGTGTGGAGCGGACGGGGGAGGGGGGGGTGGGGCGGACGGACGGGGGTGGAGCGGACGGGAGAGGGGGGGGGGTGGGGCGGACGGAGGAGGGGGATGGAGCGGACGGGGGAGGGGGGTGGAGCGGACGGGAGAGGGGGGGGGGGTGGGGCGGACGGACGGGGGTGGAGCGGACGGACGGGGGGGTGGAGCGGACGGACAGGGGTGGAGCGGACGGGAGAGGGGGGGGGGGGTGGGGCGTCCCACCCGTCCCACCCGTCCGCCCCGCGTTCCCTCCCGTCCGCCACACGTTCCCCACCGTCCGCTCCTCGTTCCCTCCCGTCCGCCCCACGTTCCTCTCCCGTCCGCACGCGTTCCCTCACGTCCGCTCCACGTTCCCTCCGTCCGCCACATGTTCCCCGTCGTCCGTACCCCGTTCCCATCCTGTCCGCACCCGTTCCCTCCCGTCCGCCCCGCGTTCCCCCCGTCCGCCCCGCGTTCCCCCCGTCCGCCCCGCGTTCCCCCCGTCTGCCCCGCGTTCCCTCCGTCCGCTCGGAGTTCCCCTACGTCCGCTCCGCGTTCCCTCCCGTCCGCTTTCCGATCCCTTCCGTCCGCCCGCGTTCCCTATCGAGTTCCCTTCACGTCCGCTCCACGTTCCCTCCGTCCGCCACGTTCCCTCCGTCCGCCCGTTCCCCTCCCGTCCGCGCCTCGTTCCCTCCCGTCCGCGCCTCGTTCCCTATCGCGTTCCCCACCCGTCTGCTCCTCGTTCCCTCCGTCCGCCCCCTAGTTCCCGCCCGTCCGCCCCTAGTTCCCACGTTCCCCATACGTCGTTTTCGTACCCTAAACCCTAATTCCGACCGGGATCCCATAATGATTGGGCTCCTCGTTGCCTATATAAAGCCGTGAGGCTTTAGTTCCTACCACTTTCCTCTCCTCCCACCACATAGGGACCCGAGACCTTGTTGCGTCCCAAAGGACAGCATCACCGCGCGGGTCTCAAGGGGTTTGGGAGGGCAGGGCAAATTGTGGGGGAACCCTCGCAATTTTTTTTTCAGATTCACTCGCTCCCGTGATTTTTATCACGAGAGATTTTCACACTCACTTATTCACGTGATTTTTATCACGACTCATTTTCAGATTCACTCACTCACGTGATTTTTATCACGATGGAGGGGGAGGGCATTGCTCCTTACGAGAACGAGGATTTGAGGGTGCACCGTGCTTGGCTCGTAGGCAATGCATCGGCGAATACTGCCGAGGGTACGGGAAGCGATCTTGGAAGTGGAAGTACTGCAGCACGTCCACCACGTCCAGATCCCTTTCAGTTTGACGAAGAGTTCTTGGCTGTTGGTCATTCGGGAGGCAACCAAACACGGGGAAGCCGTGGAACACGTGGGAGTCGGGGAAACAGTGGACATAGAGGGAGAACTGGAAGGGGACCAAGCTCAGGCAGTTCCACAGAAATACATGCACCGGCTCGTTCGGAGAACGTGCCACCACAATCTCCGACACGGCGGACATCAAGACCGGAGAGCCCTGCACGTGATGTACCTCAGGGTTCGGAGCAGACTGAAAGACGGGGATTAAAACGCCCAGCAGTTTCGGAAGGGACGGAGGACGGGTCCGCGGCATCGAGTTCGCAATCAAAGAAAAGGAAACATAGAGGCAAACGCGACCCGCGGACTGATGAGGCTCGAAATCATTGCAGGATCGTGTTGTTGGATTGGTTTAGAAGTAACAGCATGGTTTATTTGGAGAAAAAATACCTCAATGATGGTACAAAGGGTTTAGAGTTGGCGAGGAACGAGTTGATGCTTATTCTCACGGAAGCCACGTCTGGACCGGAGTTTGAGGAAGCTAGGGGCATGAGCGATTGGAACACATGGATTGAAAAACAAGCTGTGGAAGCAATCTACAATCCAACGATGTCATATGAGGCTATGCATCCTGGAGAGGGAAGTAGTGGTGGGAGGAGGTCCGAGCTGTACATTAAGCTAGAGAATTGGAAAAGAGGCGTAATAGCAGCAAAAGGCACATCCGCCCGCAACCTTCCCGTTTTTATTGACAGGCAGCTGGCAGACAACATTGCCACTCAGGGCCGGCAGGGTGTCATATGGTTGCCTAGGAATGTGGAGATCAAACCCTTGGATAGGGAAATCTTCCAAGGGACCTTCGGAGTGGTGCGGAGAGTCACAATTCATGGAGCATCATTCATCCCTAACTGGATAGAGTGGGCTGGGAAGACCATGAAGGCCACGAATAGTCTGGAGAACCGAAAGGAGCGTTCGGTTGAAGCATTGGCATGCCCAGTAGATCATCATGGGATAATCAAGCTACAATACCTCCACCCGAAAACATACGAATCCTATTCGATGTGGTGGAATGGAGGCTCCTTGAAGAACATGAGGGTCTATGACCACCAAGTTCCGGAAACCCACGAGCGCACAATCCTTCAAATGCCTGGGGCAGACTTTGAAGCACGGAAACGGTTGGTTGTATATCGAAGGCATCGAGCTTATTTGGCATGGGCTCTAATGTGCATTGTGGATGTAGTGCACAAGCATGACGTGTTGCACAATGACCTTAATCCCAACAATGTCATGCTGCATTTCCCACAAGACCGTGAGAACACGGTTTTTATTGGTGTGTGTGATTGGGGGATGGCATCATGGGGAGATGAAGATGCACCCTCCAACTATGGAAAAGAATCAGTGGATGAGATGAACAAGCACCGCATAAAATACAACTGTGCTGGTCCAGAATTATTCTATGTACGAGGGCAGCGTGGAACATCTACCTCTCCGGTGAAGATGGCTCGGAAACATAGGCACACGTTTCTCTCGGAGTCCTTCTCAGTGGGTGCTTTGGCAAAGAAGATTTATGCCAGGGATTCGACTTCCTCGTTGTTTCAGCTAAACAGTGATCCAAATGGCTTGAAGATGCGGTTTGAGATAGCATTGGATGCATTGACGAAGCCCAATCCAGCGGAAAGGTCAACCATCACACACGTAGTGAACATGTTGAAGTCGCCTCCATACAACATGGTTAACCCGACAATGTGCTTCCGTGACACTGCAAAATAGTTTTTTTTTGTTTTCTTTGCAGCAATTTTGGATCATACCAATTTTGTAACCGTTGGAGATGTAAATAAAACCATCATTTTTTCATACACAACTTGTATATTGTATGAGATTTATGGATCTTAGTGCAATGTTCATACTCCATGAGGATTTTTGCTTCATAATCGAGAAGAAGTCTATGGGAGACTAACCAAGGTTCTCGCCTCTCGTGAGGCCACATCATTCTTTCACATCGTTGTTATCACATCCATGTGCTAAGTTCAAGTTAACTATAGTTGTTCGTGATATGTCTTGCCAAAATGCAATTACCTATATTTATTCTAATTTTGGTATGCCACAAAATGTAGTCAACTATAGTTATATCTAGTTAACTAAAGTTGAGCACAATGTTGCAATAGTTATATCGGTTGTACACGTGATCCTAAACATCTCTAAATGTTCTTTCTTGTACTCCACACATATTGCACACATACTTCACAATTGCTTATATTTATATTTATATAATTCACAATCACTTTTTTTTGGAAGTTTGGACATAGTCTCGGTTTTTTGGCTCTCAAAAATTCATATGAAGTCCAAAAAATGAGTTCTTGGTATCCATGGATAGGTAATGAAGTCCTCTACAAGAATATGCAATAAAAGTCCTCTACATAATAGTCCCCCCATCCACATAATAAAGTACACTAAAATAACAATAATCAACTAAGGGTGAACGTAAAGTGGTTAAAAAAATTTCTCTTGGAACTGAGAAGTGGATGCATAGTTTCATATTGCTTTGTGCTTGTTTATCTCAACAGAAACTGTTCGGTTGGTGAATTAAAAATAAATAAATAAATCATAGAAGTGGTACAACATATTATACAAGTCATAACTTTATTATTGCGACAACGTTACAAATGCCCTTTATTAATCATATACATGAACAAACCATGCAAACTATAATATTCCACTTCATTCCGTCATCCCAACCTCGTAGATGCTCCTGGCTTCCGGCGAGGCTCCATTTTTGGAAGAGGATTCGGCTGAAGTAAATCAAAATAGCTAATCGTTCGGTCTTTCATCCGTTCCTTCAATGGTAGCCGATGAGGCGACAATCCTCTCCTCTTCTTACGAATAGACATAGTCTTTGAAGATTCCCCCGCTACCTTGACTATTTCAATGTCGATTGAAGTCTCCTCCACATCCACATCTACATCCACATCCACATCCACATCCCCGGGCTTCTCCAAAATATCCGCACACAAATCAATTAGATCATTTAGATCTCCACCCACGCATTGTGTGTGGTCCTTCTCCACCGCATCGATCTCAAAGTTGTCTGCATATCGTCGTTGTTCCTCCGCCGCCCTCATCCTCCAAGCTTGTGTAGATTGTGAGAAGGGAGTCATGACATACTCATCACGAAATCGATCCCTAGCACTTCTCTCATCTCTCTCACGCTCGGGTGTTGCATTGAATGGAATATGGGGATCGTCTAAATTGTGTATCTCCTCATCGCATTCTACACCCTCAAACATGACTCTCCCCTTTCCCATCCTATCCATGATACTCTACCTTCGTTATATGTATGAGTCTCAATGATCTACTTATATATTGACCTCTAAGGACTTGATGACCATGACCAATAATTGATGTAATCCAATATGTAGAGGATCCAATTCTCGTTAGTAAGATAAAGTCAACGCAATCGAAATAAAAATAAAGTTGGTTAGGTTAAAAATGTACACTTTTGAAAAAATCTTCCGACATCCGCATTGGAAACCTCTTTGATACCTCTTTGAACTTTCCATATTTGATTAGTTATCCACTCATTCAACAAATCACCAATTTGTGCTTCAATCATAGTGGTTCATATGGTTTCATAACCGATGTCACCCATCCGAATGCACTTTCCTTCAATAAATCATTAATTTGTGCTTCAACCTTAGTGGTTCATATGGTTTCATAACCGATGTCACCCATCCGAATGCACTTTCCTTCAATAAATCATTAATTTGTGCTTCAACCTTAGTGGTTCATATGGTTTCATAACCGATGTCACCCATCCGAATGCACTTTCCTTCAATAAATCATTAATTTGTGCTTCAACCTTAGTGGTTCATAAACCCTAAACCCTAAACCCCTAAACCCTAAACCCTACGTCATTCCAAATTACTACCACATATGTGCCATTGATTTGTTCTCACACTCATGTAGAAGTGTTTCCATACATGGTTTGAGGGTTTAGGTTCCTAGCTTTCCAACGAACCCACCTGCTTTTTTTTTCGATGCCTACATTTTTTTCATTATAATAATCAATCATTGACAAGATCTTGGCCGTTAAATTGGAGGGGTTATTTTGAGCAAGTAATAAAGTGGCATGCTCCTTTGAGTTTGGACTTTTGGGCTTGGCCTTTGGAGGCTTCACACTATGCCCAACTAAGGCTACCCTTACTATATTTTATTGGCTATTTAGGGTTCATTTCTTTGGACTCTCAACAAAGTTGGGCCGCTCAATCGCACTTTGATCCACTCCCGAGGGTTAACATTTATAGATGGTGACTATAGTGTCCGTTTTTTGGCTCTAAAAAATTCATATGAAGTCCAATTCATATGTGGTCGCAATTCTACGCTGTTCCCCTGCCGCCCCGTTCCCTCCCGTCCGCTCCGCGTTCCCCACCCGTCCGCTAATCGTTCCATCTTTCATCCGTTCCCCCCCGTCCGGTCCACGTTCCCCACCCGTCCGCCCCGTTCCCCTCCCGTCCGCGCCACGTTCCCTCCGTCCGCTCCTCGTTCCCCACCGTCCGCGCCTCGTTCCCATCCGTCCGCTCAGCGTTCCCCACCCGTCCGCCCCGCGTTCCCTCCGTCCGCTCCTCGTTCCCCACCGTCCGCTCCTCGTTCCCACCCGTCCGCTCAGCGTTCCCCACCCGTCCGCCCCGCGTTCCCTCCCGTCCGCGAACATGGAGCGGACGGGAGGGGAACAGGGGGCGGACGGGGGGAACTGACGGCAGGGGAACGCGGAGCGGACGGAAGGGGAACGCGGAGCGGACGGCAGGGGAACGGTGGCGCGGACGGGAGGGAACGCGGGGCGGACGGGTGGGGAACGCGGAGCGGACGGCAGGGGAACGGTGGCGCGGACGGGAGGGAACGCGGGGCGGACGGGTGGGGAACAAGGAGCGGATGGGTGGGAACGAGGAGCGGACGGGATGGGAACGAGGAGCGGATGGGTGGGAACGAGGAGCGGACGGGTGGGAACGAGGAGTGGACGGGATGGGAACGAGGAGCGGACGGGATGGGAACGAGGAGCGAACGAGGAGCGGACGGGATGGGAACGCTGGAGCGTATGGAGAGGAGCGTACGGAGGGGAGCGTGGGAGCGGACGGGGGGGAACGCTGGGGGCGGACGGGAGGGAACGGGTGCGGACGGGGGGGAACGCTGGGGGCGGACGGGAGGGAACGGGTGCGGACGGGGGGGGACTCTGGGGCGGACGGGCGGGAACGGGTGCGGACGGGTGCGAACGGGTGCGAACGGGTGGGGACGCGGGAGCGGATGGAGGGGCGGACGGGGGTATATAAGTGGAGGGGACCACTTACATACCTTACTCCACTCCTTCTGGGCGCCCAGACAACCCTCCTCTAACACAGAGTGCGGGGTAGCGGGGCTCTCGGAGGAGTTAAGGATCCCTTTTTTGGGATCCTTTTACACTACTTTTGGCAGGTTGTGGCCGGTTTTGGCAGATCCACGTGGCCGTTATTTGGCATATTCCTTGTGACGCGCCCAGTCAACTGGCCTCTGCGTGAGCGCCGGTAGCGGGGTGCTCGAAGGGTGTGCCGAATAGTTGAACTTTAATTTTTAGGGACATTTTTGAACTAATTCCACAGCAACACTATTTTGAAGTGTATGCTTGGATATTTTGTAGCACTATTATGAAGTGCAATTATTATTTTAAAAAGTAGAGTTCTAGATTAGAATTAGAAACTCCAATTTGGGTGGAATTAGAATTAAAAACTCCAATTTTCAGACATGGCAAGTGGAGGAACTGGAGACATGGCAAGTGCAAGTGGAGGATCTAGTTCTGGGTGTTCCAGAGGACATGGACGCAAGGCCGCTGATTTGGAGTGGAATGTTTACGATAATCCCTCCCAAAAAGCCAGGGTAGGTTGGGAGAATGTACCACAACCGTGGTCAGCGAAGACTGCAATGCAGTACGTGGGCTTCCCTCACTTTGATCGGTTGTGGCCAAGACATTGTCACGAGCGACATTGCAAGGCCGTCAATGCGAGCTATACGCAGCTTGAAGACGTGGAGGCAAAATGGAGATTCCTAACGATACTTAGAAGTATCTCCAATTTGGATAGATGGCCCAAGAGTGCAATTCCAAAGTCGGTGGCGTGTATGATGTATGCGGAGCACGTGTTGCGAGTTAGGGTGGATTGGTCAAGTTTGGGTGCTCTGCATGATCAAAAATTTGGGGGTATTGGAATTGCATTCACTAAATGCACAGTTCCGGATATTCCATACACTCCCGTTCCGGAGTGGTTCAGGAAGAATCCTAAACTAGTGGATGAGCCTGGGGCACCAATTCCAGAAGGTCGGGAACCAAAAAAACCACGTACTCGCAAACGACCAGCCAATGACGTGGAGATGGCCATCGAGGAGGCGTTTGAGCATATGGATGAGGAGGGCATGGAGGTAAATGTCGATGTGGTTAACGAGCTGGTTAACCAGGTGGTTAACGAGGCCCTAAACGAGGTAAACCCTCGTCAACTTGGTGCGGACATGATGGAGAGCAGAATGGAGGCATTGCGCCAGCAACATGCCGAGGAAATTCGTGAGTATAAAGCAAGGATTCTCGAGCTGGAAAATCGACTTGCAACACTTACGATGGGGGAGGCTGGCAGTTCAAGTAGTACACCAATTAACATCCAGTCTTTGGAAGCAGAGAGGGATACAGCTTTACAGGAGGCCATGATTGCAAAGTCACAAGCAGCGGACGTATGTACGAGGAATGAAGTAATGCAAGGAAAGATGGAGGCTTTGCAAAAGGAGGTGGTGGACATGCAACAACAACTTCAAGTGGTCAATGAAGTGGTTGTCGATCACGAATCCAAGATTGGCACACTAGAGGAGCAGAATGCAAGGTTGAGGAAATTTCTATCGGATGCGATCGTGGAGCGAACCAATATGAGGACAGGGACATTGCTTTCTATGGCCAAGGCTCGTCAATATGAAGCTGAATTTGAGAGCATCCAGCGAGAATGGAACCGCAATCATAGATTGCGGAACTTGATGCTCACGTCATGACCAGATCAAGAACATATGTACCCTAGTAGGTGGGATGATGAGGATGACTTGAAATTGCCTAACGGGAGCTTGGATTGGCGGCAACTGATCGACTCCGATCACCATTGGGATGTGACCCAAGTGCATGAATATCCATACAGTATGAGGGGTGAGTTGTTATGGCCGGGTCCACATCCAATGGTCTTCGACGGATCCGTGTGTGGGATTTGCGGCAGTCCATTTGGCCCAGAGGGATGCTTTCAAGTTGGATCGTGTGGGGGCCAATTCCATCCACAATGTCTGATAGTGACAATGATCAGGAGACGGCAATGTCCCCATTGCAGATCACCCTTCCACCCTCGTTTGTACCTCCAATTTGGCCTTCGGGATTACATGCCTAAGGACTGGGTGGTAAGGCCAACGGACTATCCCTTCAACCTTTGCGAGTTTGATGGGACTTCTGTTTAGTGGAATTGGTTATTCAATCGTGCAACGGTTGAACTTTGGAACGATAACAAAGATGGCGAATGGACACAAAATCCACGTCAAATTTTGTATGTTGCAGACGAGTTGTTTCCCAACAAGCCCCCAAACCATGGCATGAAAAGATTTTTGTACCAAACTTTTGGTTGGCATTGGGATGCGACAACCATGCAATTACGGAGAGGCATTCAACCTCCTTTTTACAATGCAAGTGGTGAACTATCAATATCGGAGCATGAGTTGGAAGAAGATGCACATGAGATGCTCATGGAACGGGATTCCCATTTTGAAGCGCACTTAGAGCAGTCGTACCACAAACACAGAACGCAGTTGGAGGCAGTTGAAGCACTCTTGAATAGAGTTACGGATGATGCGGTATTGAGATGGCTAAATGGGGGGCCTAGACCACGTAATGCCACTCCACTGTCTCCTGGAAGTCGTCCATATCTCACCCGTGAAACCACGCGAATGATGGAAGCCGGGGAATCATCACGAGCACGACGAGGATCTACTTCAGCTGCAATAGACCTCGATTCAGATTCGGATTAGGCATTTTTGTAGCATGTTTAGAAAGTTGTATAGGAACGGAGGAAGACTTTGTACACATTGAACATATTTCATGTTCAAAGAATATGTAATATAAAGAGGAGTTACCGACAAGTTGTCATTTCTAAGATCGTGTAAAAGATAGCATATGGATGTCACATGTTTTAATGTTATTCGAAACTTTTAAAAACTCACTTGAATATTTGTAATTCATATGATAGTCTAACCAAAAGTACTATTGACTACATAGTCAATATTGAATACCACATAAAGATATAATTATATAAATATGCAATAAATAATTTTAAAAAACATGCAATAAATAATTTTATTACTATAATAAAATGATACAACTTCGAACGTAACGTTCGCTTTGTGGTCTAAATGTCTTACCGAAGGCCCTAAGGTTGTAACTTGTATCAATTTTGACGGAAGTAATAAATTATGGGAGTACGTGGGAGCACCGAAAGAACACATTTGTGCAAAACCATTACGTTCGAATCCGTACTGTAGGATCATTTGCTTCGACACATCTTGGGTCCTCTTCAGACTCGTCTGTGCTGAAATCATCATCCGTTTGGGGAGTCGCGCTTCGAAGATGCAACTCTCGGTCACGTTGTGAGAAAATTATCCTCTTGGTCGGCCGGGAGCCATCTGCATCCTGTATGCCATTTTCATCTAGATGTGGTCTACCCTCATCTTCATTGTAGTCTTCAGCAGTAAACGGAAGCGATCGTCCCTGATACCTCTTCCTAGTACGTTTGACACCTCTCGTAGTTCTCTGGCGCCCTCCACCCGTACCACGACTTGAGTGCACTTCATCTCTACTTCCATCTATAAAAGCATCCCCCGTTGTACTTCCGCCTCCAACTCCAAGACCACCTCTTCCATTGGATTGACTGTGTGGAAGTGAAACAGACGCGGGTGGAATTGCAATTGGTATGTTCTCAACAACATGTCGTCGTACAGAAGGACGACGTGGCGCCTCTATAGTAACATTTCTTGAAACATTGTGCATAACAACCAAAGTAGCACCCACCGCAGTTGCACGTGAAACACCCAATCTAGAAGTATTGGCAATACTTCGAGTGAGAGGACGATGTTGACCTTGTGCATGCAATTGCACCGTAGAGGTGGATGCAATCCTTTGAAGAGCACGGAATCGAGTTGTAGGCATTTCAGGAACATTGGGCGTTGGATCTTCTATACGATGGTTGGATATGAGGGAGGCATCCATGGATTCAGAATGTACTCGGGTTGGAAGTGGATCATGTTGAACGTGCGTTGGCTCATTTACGGGTAGTACATTGTCGCCTTCACCAAATGAAAGAGAATCGCTCCGATGTTGCAAGGAATCTACTTCAATTCCCACATTCTCACTTGCCCCCATAGCAACATTATGGTCAGATGGAAACCCTTCTCCAGTGTGGAGAGTTTCAACATGCGGTCTTCCAATAGACCCCTCATGATCGTCATGCATTCCGTCGTTATGTTGGGGGACATCCGGTTCATCAAACTCAAACACCCCAAGGTTTCCATCACTACCATTGCCATCCTCATCTTCTGAACCATGATTCTCGGAATCGAGGTCATCCAAATCAAAGTCGATGTCATCAACATTGTTGTCTTCATCATTTCCAGCCCTATCAGTTGGATCCACGTCATCTTCGTTGTCATCTTCTTCGTCAAGGTCATCGTCAGAATGGACCTCATTCAATTCGTACCATTGAGCAGGTCTTGGGCCCCTCCGATGTCGAATGAGCCTACTATTGGTATATATGTAGACGAGGTCCTCAGCACGACTATGCTTCAAGCGATTGCGACTCTTGTTGTGAACGTATGAGTACATGCTCCAATTGCGTTCACATGCGGATGCGGAACATACTTGTGCAAGGATACGTCTTGCTATTGTTTGGAGGGCTTTAGCTCCACCTCCCATTGCATCCCACCATTCATGGAGAGGTGCGGCATGCACGCTCGGGTCAGTAGAATCAGCAAAAGGCCCTCGATTTTCAAGAAAATCTTGGTACTGGTGGAGGATTTGGACATAAGTGTCCTCATCTTGAGCAAGCCTGCGAAGAACTCGATTTAGGATTGTCCTCGAATTGTCATCCTCATGGAGTGGGGCCCAACCACGTAGAAGCGGATTTAACATCGCTCCAGCCCAGTGTAGATCATTCAACATCAACCTCCATCTATTTTGAAACGTTACCATAGCATTTGCAGCAAGCTCAGGGCTTAAGCGAAATGGAGGTTTACTGAATCCACGAATATGGGTTTGTAAATCATGCATGACCCTCCAAGCCATTCCCATTGCAGGCGCCTTGCCGTCAAATACACGAAGAGCTTTAACAACCGGGATCATCATATACAAGAAATTTTCGCACGTGTTCCAGAATCCACCAGAACGTATAAAGCTTCGCACAACAGAGCCCTTCATGTAAGAGGTGCCAGATCTCCTCCTCATATCACGCATTAGAGTGATCCAATCCTCATCAACCACCATTCTTTCCAAAGCATTGCGTACTTGGAGAAGACGTTCAATCATGATGAAGTTCGTAGCAAAACGGGTCTCTACAGGTAGGCGGAGTGAGAGATTTGGTGACAACCTCCGGAATATAGCTTGAGAAGCATGATGGTTTTTAACAAATACACAAATATGGCGGGATTTTTTTACCAATTTTTTCACCCATTCCTCCTTCCCCCAATCTTCTAAGAGGAGATCTAGGCAATGTGCAGCACATCCTTGAAAATATAGATCGGGATTTGCTCGAATCAAGTCGCGAGCAGCGGAGGCCATAACTGGGGCATTGTCGGTGCAAACTTGGACCACATTATGTCGACCAACCTTTTCCACAAATGGTTGAATTTGAGCAGCAACGTAGACATGATCCTTGTGATTTCCCGTGGTGTCAATGGTACCCAAGAAAACGTCTCCCTTTGTGCCACATTGAAGAACGTTTAGGAGAGGTCGGTTTTGCACGTTGTCCCATCCATCACAACATATTGTAACACCGTATTTTTCAACGGAATTCCCCAGCTTCTCCTTCACTTGCCTATCTAGGTCAACCTTTATATCAGTTAACAACTTCGTACGGATGGCATTGTACGATGGTGGTGTGTAGGCTGGCATTCGATGACGGGCAGTTTCACGCACAGCATGAACAAATGCAGGATGTCTCACAATGTTGAAAGGAATGTTAGCTTCATAAAAAGCCGTTGCCCATGCTCTATCGAGGAGTTGTTTTGTTGACACATTGAACCCCTCCGTTATGTTGAGTTGACGTAGTTCACGAGGAGGAGTGCCATATATCACAACATCAGAATGTTGAGTGGTTTGGGACATAAGCAAAGGCTTTGTTTCACTAATTACGGAGCCCGCTATAATAGGCTCCAAAGGTACAATATCTGCCACCAGAGAGTCCTCATTTACAATGCCTACATGTAAGGGCACAATGCCTCCGCAATGTTCAAACAAGGCCCTAATATGCGGGGGTACCATCTTACATGTGGAAACATCAGAAACACCCCCTACATGAGGTCTATAACCAAGGTGGGCCAACATTCTATCTCCTCGGTAAGATATGACGAACGGGCAAAACCTACATTTAACCTGGCTTTGTGATTTACCGGGAACCCTCCCCTTATCCTCGTACCAATGATCCCATGCATCGTTTCGGCGTGGCATGACTTCAACAAAACTTGCAAATACAAACAAGTTAGAGCAAGTCACTTTGATCGCATACTAGGTCCTGTTCAAGAGTGCCACGAGGGCAACCCTAATTCACAGACACTAGATTGGACAAAGTATACTCTGCATTCGGGTCTCACGCATTCAATCCTCACTCCTCAAAGGAGAATCAAAAGACTTGAGACACACTATGTCAGTGGAGGCAAAAATGGCACCTTGCACCCTCAATTTATAGTGTTCGAATCGGACGGGGAGCGGACGGAAGGGGTGGGAGCGGACGGGGGTGCGGACGGAGGGGGGGGAGCGGACGGGGGAGCGGACGGAGGGGGGGGGGGAGCGGACGGAGGGGGGGGGGGAGCGGACGGGGGGGGGGGGGCGGACGGGGGGGGGGGGGGGGGGCGGACGGGGGAGCGGACGGAGGGGGGGGCGGACGGGGGAGCGGACGGAGGGGGGGGGGGGGCGGACGGGGGAGCGGACGGAGGGGGGGGAGCGGACGGGGGGGGGGGGGAGCGGACGGGGGAGCGGACGGGGGGGCGGACGGGGGAGCGGACGGAGGGGGGGGGAGCGGATGGGGGGGGGGGCGGACGGGGGAGCGGACGGGTTGGGAGCGGGGCGGGGGACGTGGGCAGACGGAGGTTGGGAACGGGAGCGGACGGGGTTTGGGTACGGGAGCGGACGGGGTGGAACGGGGATTGGGAACGAGGGCGGACGGGTGGGAACGGGGATTGGGAACGGGGGCGGACGGGGGGGCGGACGGGCGCTAGTAGAATTTTCCCCACTTTCCCTTTACTTTGCTGACATGTCGTCACACGTGGACAATGTAAATCCTACGTGTCCGAAATTGGGTAATGTAATTACACAAAAAAATCGGTAAAATTCAAGTCCGGCAGGATAAAGACAGCATCCGGCATAATCCGGCATAATGTCATGACGGATACGTGTCGTGACGGCACGACATTATGCCCGGGATAAGCCTCCGTCACGACACAATAGACAACCCTGATCCTAAGGTACTGCCCGCTACCGCTTTTGTTGGATGTCTCACTCCATGCATCCATCTTAGTCTCCATGCCTCTCCTTGGGGTATCCCACGCTTCTACTGGTCTTAAGGTTGGTACACCTCTTATGCCAGTAGAGTCGACCAGTATCCCTACCGGATTCTCCTACCGAATTCTCGGAGGATCGACCAAGTTCCCTACCTGGTTCTCAACCGGGTTTCCTAGGGAATCTACCGGTTTCTCTGCCGGATTCGTGACCAGGTTCCTTGGGGGTCTACCGGTTCCACTACCGGGTTCCTAACCAAGTTCCCTAGAAATCTACCGGTTCCACTACCGGTTCCTAACCGGGTTTCCTGAGATCTACCGGTTTAGCCGTACTACCTCCAATACCGTGGTTACAAGAGTTCTAACATCCTACCACGAGTTTTCCCTTTACCCAACTTCACAACTGGGTTTAACCGTTTTTATAACCGTATTACTGTTAGCGTATTACTTACCCTATTACTAAGATAGATGATACATCCTACCGAACTCCCTTCTTAGCACTCCTGACTGTTTCTCTTTTATACTACCACTCTCATAGTCCATGTACAATCCACTCTTTACCAGGACTCAATGTTGTAGTATGAAAACTCAACTAAGAGAATACCATTCCCTTCATTCAGTGTATACATCTGGTACTACTATCCCACAAGACTTCTCTAAAGACACCCCCCTCCATGCGTTAGCTACTTGTACACGACTCTTTTGGTAACATAAGTAGTCCATTGCCAACTTCTCTTCCACACCACAATAATTACCAGAAGTAAGGCAACCACCATTACAAGAAAACCACAAGTTCCTTATATCAGACTCAACAGTATCTTACTCAAGCAATCCAATACTCTTATCTATATGAATCCTAGTACACATTCCTTAAGAATGAGAGAGAGAGAGAGAGAAAGACAACTCTCTCCTTAAGTACTTTCTCCTCATCACTTTAAATCCATACTAACCACTCACTGGGACTACCCTATCCACTACTCTTCTACTCCTTATCTGCAACTACGGCACCATCTTATCCCTAATTGCTATTTCTGATACTACTACCAAAAGTAACTTAAAAGCCACTTCAACCTGATATTGCTAAAAATTACTGTTTACTAACCTCCTTTAACATTGCCCCCCCTCTAATCTAAATTCCGCCCTCGGAATTTCTAAGTTCTTGCTACCGGTTACCTAAGGCTTATGCTGGGAAGGCAGTCTTGGAGGCGCTCCGGAAGACTCTGCAGCCCTCTCATTGTCTGGGAATTGTTGATGTGCCCTGATCTACGGTTGATACCACGGTGGGTCTCCTGCCATAGTGAGATGGTGACCCATGTCGAGGTCCCGGCGTCCCTGATCGTGATCGTGACGTCCTATCACCCACCGGAGGTCGAATTGCTGGGTCTTCTTCCGGATCGAGTGAATTGTCTTCTTCCGCGGCTGCTACCGGACTTGATAGCCGCTCTTGACTTCTACCTTGAGAAGGTGGTCTCGGGCTTCGGGGCTGGCTGGGGCTCCGAATTTCTGTTGGTCGAGGAGGAGGAGATTTTGTCTTGCTCCGACTGCGACGGTCTGCTCTAGGAGAACGAGGAGAGCTCCTTTGTTGACTTCGACTTCTGCTTCGAGGTCGAACCGGTGGTGAAGAAGGTGTGGAATTAGTTGGGGCGGTTTGTGCGGAATTCGATGGACCAGCTTCGTCACCTGCTTCTTCGTCATCTGATTCTTCCTGGTCGGAAAGAGGTGCTTCAGGCATTTCGAACCCCGGAAATGCTAAGCGGTACTCTCTTAGCTGCCGAACATATTCCGCTTCATCCCTTCTAAAGGAATCAAAAAGCTCCCGGTAAATTTCAGTGTAACTATCTTCAATCTCCCGAGCTTTCTTCTTCCTTTCCCCACTCATTTCTACCGCTAATTGCCTGGCCAACAAAGTAGTATAATTCTGAACTACTTCGTGGAATTCCTCTAAGCGGTTTTTGCACAATACCCTCACGCTCTCAAGTTCCTCCAACTGCCTAATCCTATCCCGCAGACAGTCGATCTCCCTTTGCATCTCGAGCTGGGTCTGCCCTTCCGCTGGCGATTTCGAACGTCGCCTCGCGCTTGCTCGTAATTCTTCCTCCAGCTCCGCGATACGCGCTCGGAATCCATCTGTATTGCCCACCGCTTCCGCTAATGCAGCTTCATTCTCCGTCAATCGAGTGTTCAGCAGTTGAATTGTCCGCTGCTGGTTCTGATTGGCGGTTTCGAGGTTGCCTAATTGAGCCTCCCAAGTTGCAGCTTGCTGATTCGCCGCCTGCAACGCTGTTTGGAGACTTTCCGTTTGCGACCTCCAATAATCCTTCTCCCTTTCCACCGCCAATCTTGTTGCTTCCGCAAGGTCTGCATCCCTGTTTAATGCAGCCATTTGCCCTACCAGCGTCCTCTTCTCCGCTTCTCGTGCATTGATGACCCTTTTGAGTTGCTCTTCGGATCCACGAGCTTGTTCCAGCAACCTATCTCGATGGGCCAATTGTTGCTGCAGCTTCACGACCTCCTTACTCATCCCTGCCATATTCCGATCCGCCCTTTTCTTGATATCTTGGCAGGCATTGTCGATTGCTTCCTTCTGATCGTTGCGAAAACGATCCCGAGCTTCCTCGGCCGACATTCTTAGGGCTGTTTCCAATTCCAGCTTCTCCCTAAGTTCTCTTGTGGCCGTGCTCACATTTTGGACCACCTTCTGATACTGGTTTAACGACCCTAAGACCTTGTCCAGTTGTTCTAGGGCTGCTTCCGGTATCAACTCGCTTGGCGGCTCCAAATGGAATGCTGCTCTATTCGATCCCGGTGATTCGAATAGCGGTTTCCTCGTCCCCGAAGGTGGTGTCTTGTGAACCACCATCTGCTTCCCCTTCCCCGGGCTTTCCTTCACCGGAGTGGTTGAGGGTGGCATCTGCGCGATGGAAGCGGGGCTTGCTTTCTTCTTCTTCCTCTGTCCCCTCGAACTCTCGCCTTCGGTTGTCTTCCTCTTCCCCCGTAATGCTATCCTAGCAGCTTCTCTCCTTCTTTGCTTCTCACCTTCCGATTCCTCCTCCGTTTCTTCATCATCGTCTGCCGGTCCTTCCGTGGCCTGGATGGCTCTCGAACTCTGCCCTGGTCCACTGATTGACAAGGGTGGTGTTGAAATGGTAACCGGAAACCATTTTCGCAGGAGCACATCAATCACCTGGGCGGCCACCAACACGGGTTGTCCTGTTTCCGCTCCGGTCCTAACTCTTACCGGTGTGCACAACCTTTCTAATTCCTTCGCTAAATTCCGGTAGAGAATCGCCGCCCAATTGAATTCCCTACCCATCCCTTCTGCTAAACATACGCACTTCACTAAATTATGAGCTGCATATGTGAGCTTCTTCTTGAATACTATCGCCTGTAAAATAGCGTAGATCCTCGGAATGTAAGGTCCCGCGAACTTGATAACTGACCATCCCTCCCTGGTCAGTGAGTTTGCTCCCGAAATGTGCGATACCTGTTCGCCCCATTCATCTGCTGCAAACCCTGGAATCTGCGTGCTGCTAAAATTGTGCGGTAATCCCAAAAATTCTACTATCAACTCCTGGTTGATCGTGATTATCTTCCCCTTCACTATTGACGTAATAGATTTCTTATCGAACGATAAGTCTAATCCTTTAATAAAATCTATAACCAAATCCCTCCTCAGGTTTCCCCACCTGATATGCTTGAACCCATCTAATCCTACCTTCTTGGCCCACTCATCCTCCTCTGCCATCGCTGCCCACTGATGAAACTTCCGCATCATCCTTATCTCCAACTCCTCCGGAATAACGTAGTTCTTCGGCGTTGCTGGCCTTATCATTTGTAGCGGTTGCGGCGGTGTGTTGGTTTGCCTCTGCGGCCTTCTCAACCGCCTATCCAACACCACTTCCTCTCCGCTCTGCTCACTTCCGCTGACTATAATTCTCTCATCCTCCCTCGCCATTTTTCTTGCTGCTTCTGTTGCTAAAATCTGAAGGTTTGAATGGCGTTTGAAATTTTTGCAGCGCTTCGCCCTTTCCTTACACTTCTTGCGTTGTGTGCTTGCAAAAATGAACGGTTTAAATAGATCGTCTGAGGGTCTTTCCCCCTCATATCTCGTCATAACTGCCGTGATAATGAGACAACTAACTGACGTCGCTTCAGAATTAGTTCCGCCGCCGTTGTGGGTTGCCTCTTCATATTCCGTGCTATTATGACGGCAAAAGTTTTTTAGGTTTCTGACGTGTATATTATCTATTTTTTCTTGCCTATCACCCATGCTGGCCACGTCTGGGAAGCCGTCTTTGTTATGATTGTTACCCCCACTACCTCTTGCTAGGTCTAGGGTAATGGTGTCGTCATTATTACCATTGCTACCCCTACTACCTCTTTCTAGGTCCCGGGTAACCGGGTCGAGGTTAACCTTGCTACTGGTTTTGCTACTGGTTTCACTTAGATTACCGGTACCTCCTTTGTCTACCGGGTACTGCTCATCCACTCTGTTGGATGATGTCTCCAAGACCCTATAGGGTTTCAGTTTGTTAATGTTTACCAGCACCGGTTTAGGGTCAAAAGTCTGTTCATTCACCAGCAGTACAGTATTATTTGGTAAGACATACTGCACACGAAATGGACCATGCCATCGTTGTTTAAACTTACCAGGATGGTCCTTGGCGCCTTTGGGGAACCACAGGACTCTATCTCCGAGTTGAAATTGTTTAGGCCGGTAGTGATCCTGACTCCAAAGTGCTCGCTCCCACTGGCGATGAGTCTGAGTTTGTCGAGCTTGTTCTCTTGATTCGTCCAGCAGTTCCAATTGTCGGTGCCTTGCTTGTATGATTCGTACTGGTTGTTCCTCCCGATTCATGTCCACTGTAGGCAGAATGTACTCGGTAGGCATTAACGGAGTCATCCCATAGACCAGCTGGAAGGGGGAGAAACCGGTAGCTACCTTGAAAGAAGTTCGGTATGCAAACAGTACCGTGGACAAGTGTTCGTCCCAGTCGTTGCGAAGGTCACTAATAAGTTTAGTGAGCAATGTGCCAATAAACTTGTTGGACGATTCTGCTTGGCCATTACCTTGAGGATAGTAAGTTGTGGATGTACGGTGTTTTATCAGGTAATGGTCCGTGAGGTAATGAATTGCCTCGTTGATGAAATGAGTCCCTTGATCACTTACCAGATACAGAGGACAACCGAAACGGGTCAGAATGTTTTCGTAAATGAAGCGGGCGGTGACCACTGCCGTGTTTGTTCGTAATGCCTTGGCCTCAACCCACTTGGTCGCGTAATCTGTTGCTACCAGGATATACTTATTGCCTGTATATCTGCCTACCGGTTTAATTGGTCCCACAAAATCCAAACCCCATTTCATGAATGGTTCCACTGGCAAGTTCGTAATTAACTGGGCCATCGATCGAGTATTCAGGCCTCCCATTTTTTGACATTCGTCACAGCTACGGCAGTATTCCATAGTATCTTTGTGTAAGGTAGGCCACCAGTAGCCGGCATCCAAAATTTTTCGTATCGAGATGTGGGATGCCAAATGTCCTCCACCTACCCCCTTGTGTAGCAGTTCCAGTATCGCTCTAGCTTCCCTTGGATCAAGAACTCGCCTTGGTATCAGATCTTGCCCTTGTTTGAACAAAACCCCGTCCTTCAGAAAGAAACGGAAACTTTGAAGTGTTAATCGACGCTTTTGCTCTTCTGATAAATGAGGTGGGTACTCTCCGGTAGCTAAGTACGTTCTGAGATCTGTGTCCCATGGAACGGATGTCGTGAAAAGTGTGGCATCCGTAGATTGATCCGGAACGCCTATTGGAGGTTCAGACTTTGCTAAGCGTGTTAAACCGTCAGCTACCGTGTGGGTTCTACCGGGTTTGTATACGACCGTAAAGTCGTACTCTAGAAAGAGAAGTAACCATCTAGCAATTCGTCCGGAGACCTGTGGTTTGTTGACAAGGTGTACCAAGGCCATGTGGTCTACATAAAATACAAACTTGTTTGCCAGTAGGTAATGGCGAAATTTATGCAACGCATAAACCATAGCTAAAGCTTCCCTCTCGGTAGTTGTGTAGTTTCGTTCTGCCTTATTCAACAGTCTAGAGGCGTAAGCTATGGGCTGATCACATTTTCCACTAACATTTTGTGCTAGCATAGCTCCTACTGCTAAATTAGAAGCATCCGTATGAACGTGGAACTCTAATTCCCAATGCGGTACTATTAGTATTGGGGCATTGACATACCGGGATTTGATGTGATCGAAAGCCGTCTGACATTCTTCGGTCCACTTGAACTCTTCGGCCTGCCGCATCAGCTTGGTAATTGGAGTCATGATGAACGCGAAGTTCTTGATGAAGCAACGGTAGAATTGAGCAATTCCGTTAAAAACTTGAATATCATGAGGGTTTTTAGGTGCGGGCATCGATACTAATGCTTCCACCTTTTTTGGATCGGGCATTTTTCCTTCCTTCGAGACGATGTATCCCAACACAATACCAGAGAATACAAAAAATAAACTTTTCTCCGGATTGAGGCTGATACCTGACTGTCGGCATGCTACGAAACATTGCCTCAGTTTCTCCAAATGGGAATCCATGTCGCTGTAGATGTTGAAGTCGTCTAAAAAGATTTTCATGAATTTGTTGAGAAATTCTTTGAAGACGGTGTCCACAGCGCGTTGGTATGTTGATGGTGCTCCAGTTAAGCCAAATGGCATATTGATCCACGAAAAGGCTCCCCATTCGGTTATGAACGCTGTATGGCGACGATCTTGCTTCCTGATTTTGATCTGGTAGTATCCTGAGTATCCATCGCAAATGGAAATTGCATCGTGTCCAGCTACCTGGTCCAAGACTTCATCGGTGAACGGAAGAGGATAAGGATCCTTCTTAGTCGCGGCATTCAATTTCCGGAAATCAACACATATTCGTAGTTTCCCATTCTTCTTTGGAACTACCACAATGGGGGACAACCACGTGGCTTCCTTTATTGGCTCAATGAATCCTGCTGCCAATAGTTTGTCAATGTCCTGTTTGACTATGGCTGCATAATTGGGGTTCATTCTGTAGCGTGCTTGATGAGCTGGTGGCATCGAGGTATCCAACTCGATCCGATGTTCCGCAATGTAAGATGGAATGCCCTTGAGTTCCTGATAAGACCATGCAAAAACGTCTTTGAATTCTCTTAATAATTCCTCAGCCTCTTTTGCGTACCTTGGTTCCAGAGCTGCATTCAATTTGACACACTTGGGCTCTTCTTCTGTTCCCAAGTTGATTTGCCGAATCTGCTCTGTTTCCGGTAACGTCCAGCCTGCAATCTTCAGGTTTTTAACCCTTTCGTGTGCTGGTGTATCATCCATATCAATGTCCCCAAGGATTGGTTGTGAAAAATGGCTTGGGTAGTTTTTCGATGATTCCTGATCCAGTAAGCAGGGTAGAGTAACAGTGCCAATCGAAAACAATTGAGGTTCGGTTTCAAACAGGATATCTTCTTCTTCGTCCGTCACCCCTTCCTGGAAGTCATAGCAAATGAGCACCTCCGGTCTCCTGGTATTAAGTCCTAATTTCTTGGTTACTGGGATCACCCGAGTAGTGCCATTCCCTTCAATGGTCACCATGTTGTTACCCCAATCATGGAAAACCTTAGCATTCCGTAGCCATGGCCTTCCTAACAACATTGAATAGGAATCATCCACCACACTACTATTCATGACGGTAAATGTCACCGTATAAGGTATGCCATGGATACCTATGCGAACATCTCTAATCAATCCTACCGGTTTAGTGGTAGTTTGATCTGCCATTCTTAAATTGTAAGGTGCAGGTTTTGGGGCTGGTAATCCCAACCGCTTTCGTAAATCCTCCGTGATAATGTTCACACCTGATCCTCCATCCAGAAGAACATCCTCCACAGTGTTTCTCCCGACTTGAACCGGTATGACTGCCATTTGATGATCAATGGCTACCGCAGCTACAATACTTTCAGGAAGTTGGTCTGCATTTTGTTGACGTGACGTACCTGGGGCTGTTAAGTATTCACGCAGTGCGGGAGCTAATTGCATCAATTGCTTCAATGTCAGCGTATACTTACTATCCAAGACCTGGGATCCCAAATCCATCAATACCTCCTTTAGTTCAGTAGACGGGGCTTGTAAGATTACCTTGGGTGATTCCATCTTAGGAAGCCCTATCCATTCCGTGGATTGGCTGACTACTGGTGTGTCCTGAAGTTGATGAATAGTTTGAATGAAATCATTCTTCAATTGCTCTTCCTTTTTCCAATCTTCCGGGGATTTTGTCTTCAAGGGTTCCTTCTCCTTGAATGCTACCTCCTCGTTCACTTTGCTTCGAGTGGTTACCGCTAGAACCATGTTGACATTTGCCTCTTCCACTCTAGGCGGATTCCTAGGTTCCTGCTGCGGTGGTTGGGTTTGCCTATTTCTGAACATGGCCTGAGCCTCGTCCTTGTAAGGGCAAAAATACGCCTTATGTTCTGTCCTACCACAAATGTAGCAAGGTAAAGGCCTGTCGTTCTGCCTAAATGGAGGTCTTGCCGGTATCCCTCGATTATACTGTGCCGCTACCTCATTAACCGCTACCGTGGTTTTCTCCTTTAGTCTATTTAACGGATTCTCTGGATTAAAAAAAACATTTTTCCATGGCGTGTCCCTTCCGTTTGCAGCAAGCACACACCTCCTCATTGGGTTTTAAGATTTTTTTTCTCTTCTCCTCCGGTTGGAAGGCACTAATGATTTTATGCCCATCCGAATCTGCAGTATTTTCTTCGCATAATACTGCCGCTTCTTTCAAGGTTACTAACGAGCCCTTTTCTCTAGCTGTAAGTAGCCGTAAGTATGATTTTAAACCCGTTCTGAAAAAGGTAGTTAGGAATGCGTCCTGTGGCGGGTCTTGCAAACAGTTTGCCAATTTGACTAACCTTTCAAAATAAGACTCTACCGTTTCTGTCTCCCCTTGTTTGATGTTTCGGAGAGCCATATAGACTTGTTCATCTGTTTGCATTTTCCTATAGCGTTTACAAAACGCTTTTGTCAATAATTCGAAATTACTATCTGGGTAATTGTTCAAAAAATTCTCTCCCCATTCTGACTCTTTGTCTCTCAATGTATAACAGAACAGATTTATCATCTCTTCATCTTCTGTTTCACGATTCGCTTTGATAGCTTTCCTAAACACTCTAATATGAGCGTCTGGGTCTGCACCCGACTGATACAGTGGATATGGCAATGATTTACGAGATGGTAAGGGCGTAGGTGTTACCGGAACAGGTGGTGGCATTGTGGTGTACCATGGTGGAAAGTAACCGGTTCGCATCCAAGGTGGTGTGTCATTCTTGTTGTCGTCCTCTTCTTCCCCGTCATCACCTCCCGGTCCTCGGTCCGGTGGTTCTCCTCCCGGTGGTCCAGCAGGGGGTCTTCCTTGGCCTCGTCTGAATTCGTCCTCTCGATCTCGCGAATTCCCCTTCTCCTTCCGTTGGGCTCCTCTTCTTCCCATATCCTTTTGATCATCATCCGATCCTCCTTCTGGTGGTCCTTTTCCTGGTGGTTCGATAGGTGGTCCTCTTCTACCGCCTCCTGTGTCTGTTACCGTTTTATTTCTTGTATATTGTTGTTCCATGTTCCTCTCCAATCCTGGAAAACTTCGCTGATCCTCGTTTTGTCCCCTGTTTGGATAATGTTTCACTCCTTCTACGCCCATCGATTCATATCCATGTGATTGTGATGGCACGGTGTCCTTACCATAGGTGTTCTTCCCTTTTTCCGTTTTTCGTGCTACTTCTGGATTGTCCCCTTGGACATTGTATTCTCCCCTTTGGTGAGAAGCTATGGTTCCCATATAACTCTCATTCGGATAGTATGACGACCTATCCATCCCCCCTTGAAAACCGTATCTACCACCTGGGAGAGAATGTGGGGAACTGTATGGGATCACAAGTGGTGTATAATAAGGATTAGAGAAATGAATGATCGGTGGGTTTTGAATAATGGAGGTAGTTGGAACAATTGTAGTAGGGATTTTTGAAGAGTCGTTGTGAGGAAACGACTTGGAACCTAGTTGATGATCATTTATGAGGGATCTGACAAAATAACACTCAGTATCTCGATGACCCGGAAGATTGCAGTATGTGCAATATGGGGGGGCATGGTGAGAATCAAATTCATCGTCCCATAGATTTGGAAGATTAGAAAATCTTACATGGCGTTGCTGTGTTGGAATGGTCGCCGTAGGCTGCACCATCGTTTGGAATTCGTGAAGTTGCCGAAGTTGTTGAACTCTGGAAGAAACGCCACGAGAGGGTTCCTGAGTAGACAGGTCTTCCATAGTAAACCAGGGTGGTGGAGGATGCCGTGTAGGGTGTATAGGTTGTTGACCGGAATGCTGTGAAGCTATCTGATGATCATCCTCTTCACTACTAAAACTCATACTGACCTCGGGAGTGCTGGTATGGTCGTATGTTGATGAAATTGTGATGAAGGGTGTTGTAGCATGCATCACTGGGTCGGGGTGAGCTGAATCTACTGGTCGACCCTGACCGATGCTGCCTCCAAGAGAATTGACGATGCTGACCTCGTCGTTATCGGGGATGTCATTTATGTTCTTCTCCTTCCTGATGCGTCTTTCCTCCATGTGGCTTGATTTGTCAAGCATGTACAGAAGAGGAGAGTCCGTTGTTGTTGCCGCTGGGATAGGTGCGTTGAAGTTCCATTCCTTCCATGGGTGTGTAGAATTCCGATCGCTGTCTGTTGAGGGAGTTGGTCCATCAACGTGACGCCAGTATGTTTCTTTGTCCGGTTGTCCCGAGTGCGGATGAGTTTGTTCTGTTTCAGATACGAGATCAGTTTCCAAGACCGTAGCCAAACGCTGCCGTAGCCCCCTTGTCATCACCGCCATTTGATCGCTGATCGTAGCCGTGGAGTGCCAGTTGTTAACTGCAAAGTTTTCCTTCTATGAAGGGTTTACTCACAGAGTACCGAACCCAGCCGGTATAAGAGGTATTTGCCAATACCCAGCGGCAACCGTTCTCTTCGATGGCGATAATGGGGATGAATGATATAAGGGCTGCAAGTTGGTGTCGGTCCAGAAGGATCTTGTAAGTGAGAACAGAGCGCCATGTGTTATGACGAGGAACGATTACCGGAACCCAGTCCGTGGTTCATTGTCAAACCACTGCATGGTCGCCAAATGTTAAAGGGGGTTCCCCTCTACGTTCCCTCGGTACCACCCTACTTCCGGAAGTACCTTACAGGTAGTACCTTACCGGTAGTACCTTACCGGTACGCGAACAGACTTAGTCCAGTTTTCCTTACCGGCATCCTAAGGTACTGCCCGCTACCGCTTTTGTTGGATGTCTCACTCCATGCATCCATCTTAGTCTCCATGCCTCTCCTTGGGGTATCCCACGCTTCTACTGGTCTTAAGGTTGGTACACCTCTTATGCCAGTAGAGTCGACCAGTATCCCTACCGGATTCTCCTACCGAATTCTCGGAGGATCGACCAAGTTCCCTACCTGGTTCTCAACCGGGTTTCCTAGGGAATCTACCGGTTTCTCTGCCGGATTCGTGACCAGGTTCCTTGGGGGTCTACCGGTTCCACTACCGGGTTCCTAACCAAGTTCCCTAGAAATCTACCGGTTCCACTACCGGTTCCTAACCGGGTTTCCTGAGATCTACCGGTTTAGCCGTACTACCTCCAATACCGTGGTTACAAGAGTTCTAACATCCTACCACGAGTTTTCCCTTTACCCAACTTCACAACTGGGTTTAACCGTTTTTATAACCGTATTACTGTTAGCGTATTACTTACCCTATTACTAAGATAGATGATACATCCTACCGAACTCCCTTCTTAGCACTCCTGACTGTTTCTCTTTTATACTACCACTCTCATAGTCCATGTACAATCCACTCTTTACCAGGACTCAATGTTGTAGTATGAAAACTCAACTAAGAGAATACCATTCCCTTCATTCAGTGTATACATCTGGTACTACTATCCCACAAGACTTCTCTAAAGACACCCCCCTCCATGCGTTAGCTACTTGTACACGACTCTTTTGGTAACATAAGTAGTCCATTGCCAACTTCTCTTCCACACCACAATAATTACCAGAAGTAAGGCAACCACCATTACAAGAAAACCACAAGTTCCTTATATCAGACTCAACAGTATCTTACTCAAGCAATCCAATACTCTTATCTATATGAATCCTAGTACACATTCCTTAAGAATGAGAGAGAGAGAGAGAGAAAGACAACTCTCTCCTTAAGTACTTTCTCCTCATCACTTTAAATCCATACTAACCACTCACTGGGACTACCCTATCCACTACTCTTCTACTCCTTATCTGCAACTACGGCACCATCTTATCCCTAATTGCTATTTCTGATACTACTACCAAAAGTAACTTAAAAGCCACTTCAACCTGATATTGCTAAAAATTACTGTTTACTAACCTCCTTTAACAATATGGAACTTGGAAGTGGGATGTAACATGTGGTCTTGCTTTAATGCAGCCGATGGCACACTAAATAATCTTTTTAGTATGGGTGAAAAATTAGTGTGAAAATAAATAGCATGGGCCACACTAATTTTCTAATTGAGATGGGGTCCAAGACCTTGGGTCTTCCCCTAAGTCTTGAAAAAGACTTCTGCCCAACATGTTGAATATTAGGTTTAGGACAAAAATAGCTCAAAATAAAATAATCAACCACACTCATTTTCCAAAAAGAACAATTACTGTGGCCCACGCTAATTCTGTACTATAAATCTAGTGCAGGGCGAAAACTGATGTGGCCCACATGAATTTTCATTATAAAAGTTAGCGTGGGCTCTACGGATTTACTGTGGCCCACACAGTAATAGGACTATTTAGTGTAGTGGCATGTTTGGGGCCCATTTTCAGCTCCACGAGCATACCCAAATGGTGCGGTGTGCATTGAGGCAAAGTTATAACATATTTAGGACTTAACCACCAAGAGGTTTCCAAAGCTTCGGTGAGTGCGAAGAAGCCTTAGTAAATACAGTCTAGCCTCGTTAATACGACACTTGTTTATACGACACCCTCGATATTATGACACATTTTTGCGAGACCAAACTTTTTAGTTCAAAACTCCCTCTTTTATATGACTACAACATTCGATAATGCGACATTTAAAATCTCCGTTTCGTCATATTAAAGAGGTAGTTAATGCTGAAATTCCTTTCATCTATGTTATGTACATCTAAAATACATTCATTTTCACTTAGGAACTACTTGGGAACTTCACTTATCATTGGGAACTTAATGATAATTAAGGTTACTAGTGTAGAATGGACATGGTTAGGGTTAGAGTGGCCTCTTGCCAAGCATGTTGCCTTGTACATGGGTGATATAGTATCACTAGTATCTTGATGCTAAACGTCATGCATCATTGTTGTCTAGTTTCTTATTAAAGAACTCTTTATATTTTGGTGTTAATGAAATTATTAGTTTTCAAAAGATAGTAGGGAATTTAAATAAAGATGACAATTGCTGACTTGGGTAGGCAACCCCATAGATCTTTGGACTCATGTTTCAAGAGTTCTTGAGAATATTTGTATTTGGTTGGAGTTATAAGTTATTATTTCATACCATCTATATTGCTTAATCTTGTTGTGTATATATATATATTTTAAGCTCATATTACTTATGTTTCGTATTCCCTCAATAATATGACAACTTTATGCCATTTGTCATATTACTGAGAAGACAACACCTCGATAATACGACTTTTTATGTGTTTTCCAAACATGTCATACTAAAGAGGGAGAATAGTAGGACTATTTAGTGTAGTGACCCGTTTGGGGCCCATTGTCGGCTCCACTAGCGTACCCGAATGGTGCGGTGTGCACCAAGGCAAAGTTACAACAAAGTTAGGACTTAACCACCAAGAGGTTTCCAAAGCTGTAGGTGAGCGCGAAGAAGCCTTAGTAAATACTGGAGTGTGGTTGTTATTAGTGGAGAACTGTTGGAGAGACTCCAGCTGGGCTACTACCGCACAATCAAGATTCAAGACTGCAGCAGAACACTCGTGTGTCAATCTACTGACACACTGGGGATGCAGCCGGCAGAGTTTCGGGGACCATATCCCATTTCAGAGCGATTTCCGTGCGCTGCAGGCAGCCTGGGTTGTGACCTATCTAAGAGTACGTAATCATAACGACTCCATTGTTGCTTATAAGTGGAGTATGTGAAGAAGGAACTTACATTTCATTCTGGTTGTGTAGTCCTGCAAAGGAGGAGACTGGTGATTCTTAGCTCGTCAGGAGGAAGGTGAGCCTGGAACACTCATGACACATATTTGGTGTTACTGAAGGTGGCAACATTGGGATCCAAGTAGAGCAGAGAGTGCAAGTCTGAGAGTCTGCATACATTAGGCGCTGGTGGAATTGGTCAGATCCGAGTCTTAAGTGAGTCTGAAGTTGGTGGATTTGAGATCCACTTTGTTGTGTTTTTGAAAAGAGTGAGTTTTTGGGGTTTTTGAGCTCGTGGGAGGCAATAACCTTAAGCAATGGTCGGCTCTTGTGTGAGCACTTGACAGTGTGTGGTGGAGGCAGGCTGGATAGATTCACTTATTCGCACTTTGAGTCTCAACCGTGTGCAAATTCCATTGCAAAAAGCTTTAAAAGCAGTTTTTGGGAGGTGGCGCTACGAAAGGGTATTTGCAACACATCTAGAGAGCTGTTTGAATGAGTAGTTTGTTCAGCTTATGACTAGCTTTGTGTTGGGTGATTTGAATTGCAATATCTTTCGGTTCGGAGGACAACGGGGGTGTTGTTACCAAATGGATTTGTTTTCAGGAAATCAAACTATCCTCAACCCTGCGAAAGTGTGACAATTGTGCGCATGTTCTGTTTCTGTGAGCTAGAAGGGTAGTAGTGTCAGACACTAGTGCACAAGAGGGTGATCATAGCAATTTCCTGGAGTGCTATCGTTTATGAGTTTTTCTTCCTATAGCTGCGTTGTGGTAAGATTTCTGGGTTTCGATGCCAAGTGGCAGAATCTATTGTTATGTTTCCTGTTGATACTGAGGTTTGCTCGAATAGAACCAGTCTCCCTCCCTTTTAACCACCTGCTTGAAGAAAACGGGTCGCATATTGAGGCACTGCAATGTGAGTTGGAAGACTGGAGCTGGAATGGACGTGAATGAAATTCACGATTGATCCTCGAAGCATTGTCACTTGTCTACGGTGCGTGTTAAATAAGTGGAACAGGAAGAATTGCGTGATCCAAATCCCTTATTCTGTTGGAGCTATGGGCTCTGGGAGGCATGCGACATCACCAGGTTGCCCTGGAGATTAAGTCCTGTTGTCTCTCTTCCTTTCCTGTCTTGGAAGAATCTGCGCTTGTAATATAGCTGCAAGCGAGTAAGACATTGGTTGTTTAGGAAAAGAAGAACTTCGCCTTCACAGAGTTGTTCTCATATCGGAGAGGATGAACTTCACTTCATCAACAGTTGTTTTTCAGCCTATCAATAGTTTCAATCAACGATCAGATGAGGAGAATGCGGTTCCAATACTCTTACACGACTTACATGTCCATGTCCATGGACTGTAGGTTTTTGGCTGATTCGTCCCAACTTAGGTCTCTGATGCTTATTCCGGGACCAAATCTGCTAAGGAAGAAATCTCTGAGCTAAAGGACTTCCCAACGTATTCACCTTCAACTTACTTGAATGGTGGCACGATCCATGGACAGTTTTATACAGTAATCGATAACACCTTTCCAGGCTCTGCCAAGTAGGATGTCCACCCATGCACATTTAGACAGCTCGCCCTGCAGTTCCCGCCTCTGGGAGTACTTAATTACTGGCGGTTCATCTGAAAGGCCAGTGGAGTGATATTGCCTTTCCACCTCTCGGAGTACTGTATAAGTACAAGGAAGTTGTTGACCTATATGTGTGAATTTGCATGCAAACTTATGCTTATGTGATGGAGATGAGTGTGCTGTGAATTCCTAGCAGGGTTTAAGTAATAGCAGTGTTCCTGTTGGAAACGGTGCACCCTATTCTTTGGTACTCAGCCTGACGTTGTCAGCATACAGGTGTAAGGGGTACTTTGTTTGATCTATTCTGATGCTTAAATTAATCTTCAATATCTGTGAACTCTTATTCAACTGTATTTGCTGACTTAATTTTGGATGTTGTTGCACAGATCAAAACAGGTGAAGATGGCCAAAATTATAGTCCATGGAATCTCCAGTTACAATCCTCAGAAAGTCACCCTTGCACTCTTTGAGAAAGAGGTACGTGTATACGTACATTCCATGTTTCTAATTCGACCACCATTTTACTTTGTAAGTCCTCCCCTGAAAGCTGGAAGGGGACACGCTAAATTCCAAGTTTCTTGAATGATTGCTTCCTGATCTGATGCGTGAGCCATGTGGATGATCATGATTAAGACCACTTATCGCCCAAGAAATCAGTGTGACATCCGAACTGAAAGATTATTACAGCTTCTTCTATAACGTGGCAGGTGGATTTCGAAGTGGTGTATGTGAACCTGAGAGCAGGAGAGCATAAGAAGCCTGCATTCATGTCCATGCAGGTGAGGAGGGAGACTCACTAGATTTTACTAGAATCAAAAACATAATAATTGGAATTAAGTAATCGGCATTGGTATATAATAATCTCTCATGTCTTGATTATTTGAATTGCCATTGTATCTATATCGGTCTTGTAGCTATGTCTACATAGGCCTATTGACCTCTAGTTTCCAAGGGATGCTGGAACTCACTGTTGGATTGGTTTGAGTGCAGCCTTTCCATCAGACTCCAGTGTTTGAGTGGGGAGACCTCAAGATCTTCGGTAAGGGCTTTCTCAGCAATGAACCGTTGTTAACGTTCAGTAGAAATTGAAACCTTAATTACAAGAAGGAAAGGAAATTCACGCAGACTACCAAATTGCTATTTATTTGCAGCAACCCGTAATATTACAATTAAACCTTATGAGCTTGTTCTGTTTCTATTTAGACTCAAGGAATGAATGCTGATAATATTAGACATCACTCTATTATCAGCCTATCTTAAGAAGTGAAATCTTCACCTATTCTCAGAGTAAGGCTTAAAATTGCACAACATTTTCTTACATAACTTTTGATACTCGCATCAAAGTGCCTTTGATTCCCTGTCTCAGAGGATACTCTAATTAGGATGTTATGTAGTAAGGTGAAAGAATTTTCAGAAGATACTTCTATGATTTGGTCTGTACAGATTATATCTGAGACCCGACTTGAATGGCTTTGAATATGTGCACAGAATCTCGAGCTATTGTAAGGTATATTGCTCAAAACTTTGCATCCCAAGGCACACCATTACTTGGAGAGACACTGGAGGAGCAGGCAATTATAAATCAGTGGGTGGAAGTGGAAAGTCACCACCTCAACGAGCCCTTCAAAGTGCTGAGCATGGAGTACTATCTGAGCTACCTTATGAAAGACAGGCCACTTAACAAGGAGGTTGTGGCCGAGAAGACTCAGAAACTGGAAGAAGTGTTCGACGTTTTAGAGGCTCAACTTTCCAAGACCAAGTATCTTGCTAGCAATTCTTACAGCATGGCCGACTTGACATGCGCTCCAAGCCTGTTGAGGCTGATGACCATCAAACCGGAGCTCATTACATCCCGAAAGAATGTGAAAGCATGGTATGAAAAGCTTGGCTCTCGCCCAGCGTTCAAGAAGATGCTGGAAAAAGATGCAGAATGGAACATATATTATGGACCATTTCTCTCTGAAGCAAAAGAGCATGATGTGCTTGCCTAGGCGCCCATAACTGACGGTAATTAGAAAGACATTGCACATTCCTTTTTGCAAGTATATTTCTCATATACTTTGTGGTTATTTAAAGCATTTCTGTACACCATCACTTGATACAACTGGACAAATTGATTGACAGAACTTGAGAATGAATTGCTACTGTACTGCATGTGAAAGATGATATAGTTCATTGATGAAACCATTCTATTTAAGTTACATTGCAAGCTTGCTCGTAACGAACTAACTTTCAAGATCATTTTAGAAGTCCTTCTGAATTGTTGAGCTGCCGTATGACGTGTCGTCTTGAGTTGATCTTCTGCTGAACTGGAAATAGAGTGCACCTACATGGCAGTGTGACGTCAGGTCATTGTTCATTGTATACTTCTCTATATCTAAACCAAACGACAGGACTGATTTTTGTGTGCTAGTCGTTTAATAAGCTTATGAGGTACGTCTGATATAACAGTTGCCGGCAAGAGCATCCACTGACATTGAACTCAGTTGTGTCAATTGAAATACATATGTAAAAATCTGCTTTTTACTTTCAGAACAACGATGATCAGATGTGGACATGGATTTGTGATTTACATTCTTGAATGACCACCTTCACACTCATGGGTTTGCTTTCAAGAAATCAGCTCTAATACATCTCGGTTTAGGAACAGGCTTCATATCAGGTGAGAGGTATCACACAAGAGCACTTTGCCAACTTGCAACGGTGACACCGCCGGTGACGGTCTTGAGGAGCTGATCGTAGTAGTTTGCGCCGGACCACGTCTGGTGCGACAGCGACTCGACGCCGTGAGTGCGCTGGATGTCTTGCACATACGATAGCATCCCGCGCTGCGCGCAGTCGCGCGCGAGTGTGTCCACCACCAGGGCGTTGGAGTGGAATCCCGCCAGCGTGATGAACTGCTAGCAGAACCCCATCCTCGCCAACTCTGGGATGCAGCTCTGCATCGGCTCGTCGTTCATCCCCGCCACGTCCCAGTTGAAGCTCGGCGACAGGTTGTACGCCAACATCACCTCTGGGTACACAGCTTTCACACCTGCACAAAATCAATCAACACAAGACTTGATGTGCACACATTGTAAGTTTAACGCTCGCAGAGTGTTCCAATGACTCGCAGATTGAGAAAACCACTACCGGGCCTGTAGAAGGAAATTAACTGAGTTGATGTACAATTACTGCAGAAATTTCCAATGATCAACAAAAGCTGGAAATTAGGGAACAGTTACGGTGTAAATATCCAATGTTGAGTCATCCTGTAGAAAAGCACTGTAGAATTGATGTACAATCACTGCAGAGACCTCCAGCAACCATCCTCTAGACCATGTATACAGCAAAGTTGGGGTACAGTTACTGCAAGAAAACTCCGTTGACTTCGTCATTTTTTTTCCTTTTGTTTGGAGAGTGTGGAATTGTTAAGGCTACGTTTCAATTGCAAAGATTACCTTCGGCGAAAGCACGAGCTTCGTTGATGTCAGGCTTGGCGGTCTCCATCCACAACAGATCAGCGTAAGGATCGAAAGCTATTTTTCTGGCCACACAAGCTCGAATACCACCCTCGAATCTGTAGAACCCTTCCCTCGTCCTCGGCAAGTCCCAATCGAAGAACACATTTTCCACCCCAAGCTTCGCAGCCAACTTCCTAGCGTGCACAAGGGAAACCCCTTCCACCCCAGAGCTCAACCTCTCGCCTTTCTCCCTCTCCGCAAGGTTCTGTCTGCGAATCTCGTCAGCCCCAACCTCCGAGAACGTTCGGGTGCTGGCCTCTGCCAGCCAACTGATCCTCCACAGCTTGCAGAGCATTTCCACTTAACCCTGCGGCGACAGCATCCTCCATCGCTTGCACGAGAGGGAAATCTTTAAGCCTAGGGTTGTAGGAGCCATGTAGTCAATGGTTAACCAATAGAGTACACTAGTCTCTTCATATATGAAAGGATGCGTCCATAGGTTGAAACATTGTGATTGTTTAACAGAGACTGAACTTGCAACTATAAGGAGTTGTAATACCTTGTATCTTCAGAAATACAAAAGATATTCTCACATGAGCATCTCCCTCTTTACATACTGTATTGCTCTTACATGGTATCAGAGCGAGTTCAATAAGCTTTCAGTAACTTAGCAAGCATGTGCTTCTTTCAGCTCTCTACTGAAACTTGTGACTCAAACATTGAAGACACAATGAATGAGCAGATTGATGAAATTGTTGATTTGCAATTAGAAGTCGAAGAAGCACAGGAGATGCCTTTCCAGCTTACACGAGTTGCATATGGCATTCATAATCTACAGGATGAGAATCTAAGATCTCGAATAGAGGCATTCTTCAATGAAGAGAATGAAGAAAATAGCGATCAATCTTGATGTCTTTTTGCTGATCTAAACAAACAAAGCAAAATTTAGACATGGCGCAGAAAGTCGACATAAGTCACGTTGACAAATTTGATGTTTCATATTATAACATATGGCAACATAGACTTAAACTAATTTTCATGACAGAAAATTTACTCTCAGTGGTTGATGGATCAGAAATCAAACCGGTAGCACCCTCCGCTGCACAAATAGCTGCAGGGACCCCATCTCTACCTGTCACAGGAGCAGGAAGTATTAGAGATTGGGAACAAAGAAACACATTATCTCTTACAATTATAAATAATTGTCTAGATAATAGTATTGTCTCACATGTACAAGCATGCACAACTGCTGCTTCAGCTTGGAGTGAATTGAAACGATTGTTTGAGTCACAAGACGTTGTCACCAAAATGTATTTGAAAGATAAACTTCATACCTTAAAAATGAAGGAGAGCGATAGTGTTCGTAAGCATATAAGCACTTTTCGTGCATACTTACAACAACTTTCAACTGCATGTTCACAAGTCCCTGATGATGAAGCCATTCTTACCCTGATGAGAAGTATGCCTCCAACATACAGAACATTCATCAGTTCGATGAGAAGACAACCCAATTTAACTTTGCAGTCACTGATAACTGATTTGATTCAAGAGGAGATTCAAATCAAAGATTTTGACCAAAGCAATGAAAATGCTTCAGCCCTCTATGCAGGGAGAAGAAATTCTAACTTCCATAGAAAGTATAGAAATAATTCTAAAAATTTCTTGACTGCAAAAGATGGAGAAGGTAACTCCAAAGCTTTTGACAAGAAAAAGATAAAGTGTTTTCATCGCAACAAACCTGGTCATTTGATTAAAGACTGTAGAAAAAGAATAGCTGAAGAAAAAGCTTCACCTAGGAAACAATCAAACATTGTCACAAAAGTTCATAAACTTTATGTGGCAGCATTGCTAGTTAAAACTGAACTAGACTCTACCTGGTACATTGATACCGGTGCAACACAACATATGTGTTTTGATAGGAATTGTTTCAACTCTTATGAAAGGGATGACGGTGACCAAAAGGTGTACCTTGGAGACAACACCACTCATAAAATATTGGGGAAAGGAAGCGTTACAATCAAGCTTCTAAATGGATTGGAAAAAGAAATTCCAGATGTGTTATACGTACCCGGACTCAAGAAAAATTTGTTTTCAGCGAAACAATTTGACAGAGTCGGAGGAGAAATTCACATCAAGTCAGGAATCTGCACCTTAACAAACAAGAAAGGAGAATTGATTGCAACATGTCAATTAGATACAGACTTGTACAAATTGGGTGATAGTATAAGTCTAAACCCAATCACAGCCATGCCTGCATTAACGCTCCCAAACAAGGCAGATTTGTGGCACCTAAGGTTAGGCCACATTAATCAAAGAAGGTTGAGAGAGATTCAAAGCATGTCTAAAGGAATAGACAGCTTTAACGTAAATGAAATTAATTCCTGCATACCATGTATGCAAGGAAAACAACATAAAATTAAATTTCCAAAAGAGAGGGAAAATAGAACGACTGAAATTTTAGAGTTAGTTCATACGGACATTTGTGGTCCATTACAAACACCAACTCATTCCGGATTTACTTATTTCATTACGTTCATAGATGACCTGACAAGATATACTCATGTTTTTCTGATGAGAAGAAAGTCAGAAGCATTTACAAAATTCTTAGAATACAAGACTTTTGTAGAAAGGCAAACAAACATGAAAATCAGAGTTCTAAGATCTAATCAGGGAGGAGAGTATAAGTCCAATGAATTCAATGAATACTGTCAAAAGGAAGGCATTAAGAGAGAATTCACAACATCTTACACTCCTCAACAGAATGGAGTTTCGGAGAGAAAGAATAGAACACTCGTAGGAGCTATTCTAGCAATGCTATCTCATGCACAACTACCAAAAGTGTTTTGGGGAGAAGCGTTGCTAATAGCTAACTACTTACAAAACATGAGTCCTACAAAATCAGTCTCACAAAACAAAACTCCTTTTGAGTTATGGTTTCACAGGCAACCAAATCTATCCTTTCTGAGAATTTTTGGGCGTAAAGCCCATGTCTTAATTCAGAAGGAGAAAAGAAAGAAATTAGATTCTCACTCACAGGAATGTATTTTCCTCGGTTACAGTGAGCAATCTAAAGCTTATAGACTAATGACACCAGATAATAAGATTATCATTTCCAGAGACGTTATCTTTAATGAAAGTTTTGTACCTACCACACCAGATTACTCAAGGCATGCGAATGAAGACCTGGATGAATTATTGGACGCAAGCTTCTTTCACACAAATACTATGCCTTACTCAAATCCAGGAGTTCTCACCCAACACGTTGTACCTTTACAACAATCCGCAGTGCCTCCACTGCAACAAAGTGCCTCCACTCCTCACGGTCCTCAAGCTCAGCCCCTGCCACAGGTTCAGCCCCTACCACAGGACAATCCACCGATAATGTCAACCAATATTGATGGACAATCCAATTCATCACAAATTGAGGATGTTTTCTCACGACTTTCACCAGAACCTGAGGTCAGCTTACCTCCACATGGCAACAGTCCAACTCCTCCACCAATAAGGACGACCAGAGTTACAAAACCAACTCAGAAATACCTGGAATCCTTGCAAACAAGTAAGGCTTCATCCAAGTTAAATACACGTCACAGTAATTGTCACCAAGCAAACATCGCTAGCATCTTCAAGCTTCCCACGACCATCCATGAAGCCCTAAATGGGGATGACTCAACCCAATGGAAGGCTGCAATTGACTCAGAGTTAGAGTCATTAATCAAAAATAAAACTTGGAAACTTACTCCTTTGCCTTCAAACAGAAAGCCTATAAGTAGTAAGTGGATTTTTAAGATAAAAACCAATCCAGATGGGTCAATCCAAAGATACAAAGCTAGGTTGGTCGCCAAAGGATTCACACAAGTCCCAGGAATAGACTACACAAACACATTTTCTCCCGTAGTCAAGTTAAATTCTATCAAACTCATCCTCGCGCTAGTTGCTCAATACAATTTAGAAGCACACCAATTAGACGTGAAGACTGCATTTTTGAATGGAATTTTAGAGGAAGACATCTATATGAGTCTGCCTGAGGGATTACCCGAACATCTGAATCCAAAATCAAATTTAGTTTGCAAGCTCTTGAAGTCCTTATATGGACTTAAACAATCTTCACGCCAATGGTATCTTCGCCTTGACAAGCATCTGCAATTGCATGACTTTAAGAGATTAGAATCCGATGCCAATATTTATATCAAAAGGGAAGCCACCTCGGAATTCACCATCATCACAGTATATGTTGATGATTGTATAGTAGTCAGCAACAAATTCAGCTTGGTTTGCCAGATGAAAGCAATCCTGCAAAAAGAATTTGAAATGACTGACGAAGGCGAGATACACTACACTCTTGGCAATGCCATCATCCGAAATCGAGCTCAAGGTTGGATATACTTACATCAAGAAAAATACCTAACTTCTAAACTTGCTGAATTCAATATGTTGAATTGCAATCCTATAAGTACCCCATTTCAAACAGGCATGCGACTCAGTAAAGAAGATTGCCCACCTGACTCACCAATCTCGGATTCTCCTTATTCCCATCAAGTTGGTAGCTTGATGCATGCCATCGTCAACTCTCGACCAGATCTTGCCTATTCTGTCACCAGTTTGGCTCAATATCTGTCCAACCCTGGAGACGCGCATAAACAAGCACTCAAAAGAACTCTGCGTTATATTAAAGGCACTCTCTCTCTCGGCATCAAATATCAAAGCATTCCAGATGGTGGGATTTTACACGGCTATTCTGATGCTGATTGGGCCGGTGATAAGGATACTCGACGCTCCACTTCTGGATATTGCTTCCTTCTGGTAGGCGGAGTCATCTCTTGGGGCAGTAAGAAACAACAGTCCGTCGCATTATCTTCCACTGAATCAGAGTACATGGCCTTAGCGAAGGCCACCGCAGAAGCTATATGGTTACGCCACTTACTAAATGAGCTCGGATTTCCACAACCAAACCCCACCATCATCTATTCTGATTCACAAAGTGCCATAGCCTTAAGTGAAAACCCGAAATATCATTCCCTATTGTTGCGTACATCCAAAACAACTCACGTAACATTCACACCACAGGTGAATTACTCCTACAAACATCTTTATTACAGATTATTCAAAGTACTTACAACCAAACAGTAACCCTACGTCTCAAGTGGTTAACCCTAAGTACTACCTCGAACTACCTCCCTTCCAGAGAGTTCTACGAGATCCTACCTTCGAGAGAGTTCTACGCCTACCTACCTTCTAGAAAGTTCTACAACGTTCACCTACAATGCTAAGTAAAACTAATGGTGCCAATACTCCCACTCATTGTCGGAGAACGTTCAATTGCATATAGCATTGAAATCTCCCACTTGCGATGGAACTTTCTGGCCGAGATTGAGTGCAGCCCTGAGCTTTTGAAATAAATCAGGTGTTAACGCCTTGGTGAGAATATCAGCAAGATGGAGCCGAGTAGGTACATAGCAGATAGTAATTTCCCCACGGGCTTGAATTTCACGAATGAGATGATAAACAACATCAATATGCTTTGTTCTTTTGTGAAATTCCGGATTCTGCACCAAACGAATTGCAGATTGGTTATCAGAAAACAAGGGAGTGGGCTTGGTCGGAGGAAACCCGAGATCATTGAGAAGTCTTCGTGCCCACACAACCTCCTTGCTGGTAAGAGAAGCAGCCACATATTCTGATTCCGTCGTAGAAGTAGCTGTGCAAGGCTGCTTGCGGCTTAACCACAAAACAGGGCCATTATTGAGAAACAGAAGTGAACCACTGCGACTCTTTCGATCATTGAGATCGCCTGCATAGTCTGCATCCGTGTAAGCAAGTAGAACCTGATTTCCTGTGGACACAGAAGAGTAGCACAAAGCAAAATCAGTAGTACCTCGAAGGTACTTGAGAATTCTTTTAACTGCCGTGCAGTGAATCTCTATGAAATTGGTGGCATACTGAGCCACTATGGATACTGCCTAAGCAATGTCAGGGCGTGTATGAGTGGCTAGATAGAGAAGAGACCCAACAATTTCCTGATACGGGAAATTAGGAATTGGGGAATCACAATCATCGGGAAGGGGAGAACTAAGGTGAACATGAGGATCACTGGGGGTACACAGAGTGTTCACATTCTGAAAACCGTACTTGACAAGTAGGGTTTCAGTAAAGCGTTGTTGATCAACAAACAGCCGGTGGTTCGAGAAATCCCTAGTGATATGCAGTCCAACGTACACATCTGCATTGCTGACTGTGACTTCAAATTTGGTCTGTAGATGAGAAATCAGCTTCCGAAGTAAAGTCTGATCACTGCAGAGGACCAAGCCGTCGTCAACCCATAAGGCAAGGATGAGGCGAGGTGCTTGAGTAGAATAAAAAATGCACGGATCAGCAGTGCTTTGAATGAGCGCATACTCCTTCAAGAAGTCGGAGAAAGTTTTGTTCCAGCCACGGGCAGACTGTTTGAGACCATAAAGCCCTTTGAGAATTCGACAGACTTGTCCACGACAACCCGGAAAACGTTTGTGAAAATAGTCCTCGAAACCTACAGGAAGATCCATGTAAATGATTTCTGTAATAGTGGAATTGAGATATGCCGTCTTAATGTCAAATTGGATCATGAACAAGCCCTCAGCACCAACAATTGAGAGAATAATCCGAATGCTTTCTGCCCTAGCAGTGGGAGCGAAAGTTTCAGTGTAATCCATCCCGTGAGTCTGAGTAAAACCCTTAGCAACGAGCCAGGCTTTGAAGCGCTCAATGGTGCCATCAGACTTGACTTTAATACGAAAAACCCATTTATTCTTGACTGTATTACGGCCAGAGGGAAGTGATTCAAAAATCCACGTCTCATTCTTCAAGAGGGATTCAATTTCCTCCATCATCGCTGCTTGCCACTCTCGTTTGTACTCAGATTGGATTGCCTGATGATATGTTTGAGGTTCAGAGGGTAAAGGAGAAACCCTAGAACTGGAATTTTTCTTGGTAGCAGCGACAAAAGAAGAGGAATGAACTGGAATAGTATCACGGTAGAGGTCGTCAAGAGCTCTAGTTCGTAAAACAGGGTGAAGATCATTAGCCATTGAAGACGGTGAAGTATGTGGAGAAATGTGATGAGCCGGCTGAGAAATTTGAGAAGGAGAGCTCTCAACAGAAAAGGAATCAGGGAGACAAGAGGTTTCAGATGATGAAAAAGAGACAAGTTCCCCTGATGTATTGGAAAATAATCCTCCCACGGACGTATCATCCACTGACGTATCTCCTTTGGAAATATCTCCCACTGAAATATCTCCCACTGAAGAGGAGGATGATGAAACTCCTGGGGAAGAAGCAGAGGCGGACGAAACCCCTAAGGAAGAATGAGTGTTATCAGTGTTGACCGAGAAAGAATTTTGTGAAGCTGCTGAAGTGAACGGAAAAATAAGAGAGTAATTAGGAAGAAACGACGATGAAGATGGAGAAGAAGTATGAGGAGAGAAATGAGAAGATGTTTCTTCATCGAAAATGACGTCTCTCGCGATCAGTATCTTTTTCTGCTGAGGACACCAAAGCCGATAAGCCTTAGACGTCAGACAGTATCCCACAAAAATACACTCTCGTGCTTTGCTGTCAAGTTTGCGCCGAAGAGGTTTGGGTATATGTGCATAGCACAAACTGCCAAAAACTCGAAAATAGCTTACATCGGGTTTAACTCCATACCACTTGGTATACGGAGTATCACCATGCAGTGTCCGACTTGAAACTCGATTAAGAACATAAACAGCCGTGTTGATCGCTTCTCCCCAAAATTGAAGAGGCATAGAGTAATTGTGGAGCATGTTGCGAGCGCATTCAACTACGCTCCTGTTGTCACGCTCTACAACAGAGTTCTGCTCAGGTGTGTAAGGAGCGGTAAGCTCATGGCGAATACCTTTAAGCTGGATGAAAGCTTGAAACTCTTTAGACAGGAACTCACACCCGTTGTCAGTCCTCAATTTAGTCATAGAATGCCCGGTCTCTTTCTTCGCCAACTTATAGAGAATCTTGAATTTGGAAAAAACTTCGAAGCGGTCAACCATGAAGAAAATGAACCGGAAACTGCTGTGGTCATCCTTAAATGTGATGAAGTAAGAATGACCACCATGAGAAAGGACTTGAAACGGCCCTGAAATATCGCAATGAAAGAATGATCCGGGCGCAGGAACACGCTTACGCTCAACATTTACAGGAAAAGCTCCGCGGTGGTGTTTTCCATGTACACATCCAGCACAAAGAGGCGAGGCAGTCGTAGACAACGCTGGTAAACCGTCGACGCGCTCTTGAGTGACCATCTGATGAAGTGTTCGAAAATTCACATGTCCCAGACGAGAATGCCACTTCTGAAGAAGCCGAGTTGCAACCGGTGGGGAAGAAGTGTCAACAAGGTTTGCCGAACTTTGTGATTTGCTGGCCACGATATGAAGACGCCAGAGACCATGAAATTTGGACCCGATCATCAGGAGATGGCCATTGTCATCATCTGTGATGATCTTACACTGATCTCGAATATGAACAATAGCAACACGCTTCTCAGTAAGCCGTCCTGTAGAAATGAGATTTCACCGCAACTGAGGGACGTATAAAACATTCTTGAGTCTGAAGGATTTAACAACGCCATTAATCGTAGCATGCACAGGAATATCACCGATCCCTCTAACATAGAGGATGTTGTTGTTAGCAATTGTGACTGTCCAACACTTATCATCAATAGACTGAAAATTGGTAAACCATTGAAGCTTGTCAGTCATGTGCTCGGTGGCACCTGAGTCAGCAAACCAGAAAATGTCTTCTGCGGGAGATGAAGAATTGTCTGATGAAGTGTTGACACAGTACGCTTCACTAGAAGCAGAAGAATAGTCAGAAGCAATGTCGGAATTAATCGAACTGGCAATAACATGTGCCTGACTCTTCTTGCCTTTGCGAGAAGGCTGGTGCTGATGACGCCGAGAAGAACGCGGATGAGGCGGTCTCTTTGACGCATCATCATCAGATGTTGACGTATCATTCGGGCAGTCTTTGCCGAAATGACCTCGCTGCCCGCATTGGTAACAGCGGGAATGCCGCTTATGCCGAGCGAGCTTATCAGCATGCGCTTTCTTCTGGTCAACAGTTGGAGATGTCCGCGAAGGAGAGACACCAGATGGACCGCCCTTAGTAAAGAAAACGCGATCGCTAGGTGGTTCGACCTGCTGAGCCCTGTCACGGAGTTTATTCTGAAGCTTGATAAGTCGAGACTGAAGACCAAGAAGAGACTGACTAGTGAGAGGAACATTGTCCCACGCTAAAAGCAATGGATCGAAAGAAGGTAAGCCACAGATAATCTTGCTAATTAACTGCTGTTCAGTAATAGTCTGACCGAGATCGGTGAGCTGCTTAGCTAACTGCTGCAGAGTACTAATGAAAACGGCAATGGACTCTCCCTCGTTGAGCTTGAGATTGTAGTACTTAGCTTGCAGAGCAATAATACACTCTTCAGAATGCTGATCATGGTAAGCCTGGAGCTGTGTCCACATTTCATGTGATGTGGAACAAGTGATGACCTCCTGCTTGTGAAAGGAATCAAGAGTGCCAAGAATGGCAACTATGGCCTGTTTATCTTTCTTCTCCCACTGGAGCTGCTCAGCAGGATCTGTGATAGAATTTTTCTTGATTGTACCATTAACAATGGAATACATATCGCGAGATTGGAAAATAAAACGCATATGCATCTTCCATAACAAAAAATTTGTACCATCGTACCTATCGACTGTGTGAGACTCTCGGATTTCACCAACATCTGACATCATGAATGACTGGTTAACCTCTTGGCGAAATTGAAAACGAATACAATCTGCTACCTCAGTAACTCAACGAGTTTCTAACGCTCTTGTTTTCTAGAAATGATGGTGGAACAAAGCATACAGCGGCCCATAACCTATTGTTGCATACATCCAGAACAACTCACGTAACATTCACACCACAGGTGAATTACTCCTACAAACATCTTTATTACAGATTATTCAAAGTACTTACAACCAAACAGTAACCCTACGTCTCTAGTGGTTAACCTCAAGTACTACCTCGAACTACCTCCCTTCCAGAGAGTTCTACGAGATTCCCGAAGCAAACACGTTGACACCCAATTCCATTTTACAAGAGAAAAAATACAGTCAACAGAGATTGCCATTCACCACATACCCACCTCAGATATGACGGCCGACATTCTCACCAAGGCTTTACCTCGCGACAAACATTACCACTGTCTACATCGCCTCGGAATGAGTTCTTACTCATCTGATCCCCAGTTCCCGATCCACCAGTTCGTGCCTTGCTCACCTACACACAGCCACGAAGTATTTCTCGGCAGGAGATACTCCAAGACTACTGCTCATCTCTCTTCAGTGGGAGCAGTTTTCAACAATGCAGCACTCCTCCATTTTCTAAGACTCGGCCCCATCTACCTACATTTCACCACTTAAATGCCGACCCACTTCCCGATTTTAGGCAACAATGGCACAAACGTCACATTCCTGGTTCTAGACGCAGGTTTCTAGCACCACACCCACACATCACAACACTCCTTACTCTTCTGACATTCGTGTTGAATTCATGGAGTGGGAGTAGCACCACTTACCACAGATCGAGGCAGAAATCAATGAATTCACCAACTTGTCAAAACAATCCAAAGCCATCAAGACGTCAGCGCAAAAGAATGCGTAAGAAAACTCACAAAGGGCAGCCAAATCCAAGGCAGCCAAGCAATTTCGAATTCTACCAAATGCAAGCTCACCATAGCAGGAATCGGTTAAGGAAACCCTCAAGCATGCGTGCAGAACATCCTCATACAGGACAGATCTGGAGCAGTCAAACACATCCGATTCAACAATGTAACTCTAATCAACTTCCAAACCCTAGTTGTCAAAAATCCGTTCTACTACGCCAGTTGGGAGTACAAGAACGAAATGGCGATCTTCAACATCAATGCCACAAACATTCTCACATCATCAAGAGAGAAAAAGAAGTTCCCAGGGAAAGAAGAAGTTCCAGTTCAACATCAACGCAGACAGGAGAATGCGAAAGAGAAACAGTTCCCAATGCTCACTCGAATGGAGAAGAGCAACCTTGGATGAAAGCGATTGGATGAATACTTGAATGGATGAAGTTTAGTTTCTAGTGTCCTAGTGGGAGTGTAGGAGCCATGTAGTCAATGGTTAACCAATAGAGTACACTAGTCTCTTCATATATGAAAGGATGCGTCCATAGGTTGAAACATTGTGACTGTTTAACAGAGACTGAACTTGCAACTATAAGAAGGAGTTGTAATACCTTGTATCTTCAGAAATACAAAAGATATTCTCACATGAGCATCTGAACACTATATTCGTTAATCGGAGACTTTTTGATGATTTTGAGACTATTCAAGAACGTGCTTTTCGAATTTGGTCTAGTAATGAGAACATAAAAATCCCATATTGATAATTTTGGGAACAATTATTCGACATAAATGCATCAAATGAGCAAAAATGTAAAGCATACATGAAAACAAATGCGTATGATATGAGAAATTGTTGCCAATGGAAGGGATGATGCGGAGAATGATTGGAAATTGAATCTATTAAATGGGTTTGAAATTCAAATATAATGGAAATACCATTAAAGTCTTCAAATAGAATAAATGACCATACTCTACGTTCTACCCCTACATGCATTTAGGAACCACGTGGACGTTTCTAGTCACACTTGTACGTCACACTATTTTTTTTTAGCGGCCGTGTCCTTGTTTTTTGCGGCCTCCATGGCTTTGAAAATCTCCGGCCCGCGGCTGTAGCCATTTTTGTAGACTTGCCCGGAATATGTGTCGTTCTTCCATATATTTGGACGTGCTCCCGAATTGTATGAAGTGGTATTGTAAGTGGAATACGAGTGCGTTTGCGACAGGGAATGCCTTGCACTTCTCCGGAGGGCCAAACAACGATCGGACTCGGAAGATGCGGCCTTGAGGGCGTGCCTATCCAAGGAAGAAGTCGAGGAAGGCCGGCCACCAAGCGAGCGGGGAGCCGCCTGCGAAACAACGCCATGGGAAAATAAGAATAAGAATGGAGTGGGGAAAATAGTGAGGGAGGTTTGGGATGGGCGTTCGTAAAGTTCTCGTCACGCGGATGCAAGATAAGGAAAACAACGGTGAACAAGGGGGGGACGAAGAAGGGCACCTTGGATTTGGGGACGTCGGCGCGGGGCAAGATGGGCACTGCGGGGGCGTCGAGGGGAGCATCCGGAGACGATTGAGAAGGGGGATTGTTGGATGACGGTGGGGAATGAGGGCATGGAGGGCCCACGATGGCGGATGGCTTTGCGGCAGGAGGAGCGGAGACAGCAGGGGAGGGGTTGCACCGGGGAGCTTCCATGCGGAGACGACGGCTCGGGCCACGACGAGCGACGCCGTCGACGCTCGAGGGCGACAAACGCCCTAGCCGAACGAGCGTTCGCTTCTCCTTGGAGAGGGGAGAGGGCGACGGGGCGTACGCGCGGGAGGCAACTCTTGGGGGCGGGCTGTTCACAACGCCGTCGTCGATGCCGACGTCCAGGGAGTAATCCACGGCCGAGGCTGCGTCCACCGCCGAGAAATGGTAGAGGGAGGGGATCTGGAAATCCGACACGCCGCGGGAGGGGGAGCCAAGGGACGAGGGGGGACGGGGAGTGCCGTTGAGAACACGGGTGTCACATAGGGGGGCAGACTATGGGCAACAAATAAAAGACATCCAAACATGGAAGAAAGCATTAGATAAGTGAAACACAAGGACACAAACACGTGCAAGGAGAAAATTCAAATCAATTTACTAAATTTAGCGAGCCGAAGGATGCTCTTATATACACTATCGCGGGGGCTGAGTGCCGCGTTGCCGATGGGATTGGACCTAACAAAATCCGGGACACTCCCGGTGTGGAGCACAAGCCTTCTAAGGTAAGGTGCTAGCCTATCTACCAAAAATGTGTCCTTCCTATCGCCGGTCCAAGGGTCGGGGAAGACGACGTTGCCGGGGGGGTTGAGAACGCTCTTGGTGGGGCTGTCGTCGATGAGGAGGGTGTTCTCCGGAGTTGGCCACCACCCGTGGGGGACCCCTTCGAGCGGGGGGACGCCTCGCCAAAGTCTAGACCTGAGGACCTTGAGGAATTGTTGCCCTCCGCCTCGACCGCCGAACTTGGGAACCGGCAGTCCCTTCTCGTCAAGCAGCTCATCGCATGCCTCTTGGCCGAGGACGAGGCAAGGGCTGGGTAGGTCACGGAAGAGGAAGTCGACGATGGGGTCCGTGTTCTCGACGACCATAGAGCTCCACACGACGACGTGAGCCAAGTCGAGCACCTCACGAAGGAAGTCTCGCAAGCCGGGACGGGCGCGGACAGCCTTGCGGTTAATGAGGGTGTCGAGCTCGCCGTCGTAGTCCCTCTCGTCGGGATGACGGAAGGGACGCGTGGGGACCCTGGGGATGTGTTGGGTGTGACACAACACCCCGTTGAGGTCAAAAACTATGAACGGTTTGTTTCGGGTCTCAAGTCCTCTGGCCGAGGGGTTGCGATCTATCTCCGGGGGGTCCTGTGATTAACAATTCGACTAGTTTAATGCTATGATAAAGTAATGAGATTATCAAGAACATGAAGTGAAACATGAAGATGCATTATGAGGGAAGGACTAAGAGCAATAATAGCAGCGCAATGAAAATGTGGAAGGGTGTATTCACGAACGAGCGTTCGTGAATGAAGGCCGACAGTGGCATGGCGCATCATTTACGAACGCTCGTTCGTGAGCGCGGCTTGATGAACATTCACGAGCGGTCGTTCGTGAAGGTGGAAACGGGGTCGCACCCTTTTACGAACGTCCGTTCGTGAACGAATGTGTATTACAAGGATCGAAATGAACGCACATGAACATACAATACAAAAGGAATGCGAGACGAAACAAATTTTGGGAGGCATGGATGCAAATCTCTTTTGCATATGTATTAATTCGATGAATATGTACAATTTCTCAGGTGATAATTCATCACATGTTCCTAAGGCAACATTATGCCGTGTTCTACAAAATTTATCGACCTAAGGGAGCACGCAAAAAAGGCTCCAGCAGGTCTTGGATGTCGATGGAGAGAACGCGCCAAAACACAACGCATGCGGTTAGAAGGGTTACGAACGAGCGTTCGTAAAAGCATGTGGCATTCTCAGAATAGAGTTACCTCGTCATCGGGGGGAGGGGCACCGGCACTGGACCGAGGAGCCGCTCCCTCCTCAGCGATTAACGAACGCTCGTTCGTAACCTCCACCGCCGCAGACGCCTCCGTCTCCATGACATCGTCCGCTCGCTCCGCCTGGGACGCCTGGGTCTGTTGAATGGGCTCCACTTCGTGGTTGTCGCCCCCAAGGTCGAGTGCCTCCATATTTACATCCTCCATGTACGCGGAGGGCTGACGGTCAGGGCTGTCCTCGACCTCCATTCTTTGGACCCCTGCCGTGTCACTCGGGCTCGCCTGCGTGTCCCTCACAATGACCATGTCAGTGTGTTGCGCAGTGTCATCGCCCTCCCTACCTACTCCCCTCTGGACGACCGCGAAAGACGTTGTGTCCGTCTGTGAAGGCAGTCCTACCCTTGACGGGGGAGGGGTGAGGACTGCCGGACCTGCAGATTCACGAACGAGCGTTCGTAAATCTTCGTCCTCTTGGATGGCCGCCGCGACGGCATCGTGGGTGATGGTGGTGGCCGGCGGGAGTGGAGGAGTCCCCACCGGCGTCGGGTGGGGTGGAGCCGGGAATGACGGTCCTCCAGCATAAGGGAGATGTGGGGGGTATTGGCCGGATGGGTACCCAGGAGGGAAGGGGTACGCTGGCTGTGGAGGAGCCGCAAAGCTCTGCATCCTGCTCAGCATCTCCAGGATTGCGTCCGTCTTGGCGTTGGAGGCCCTTATCTCCTCCTGAATGACGGACATCTTCCTGGCATTTTCTGCTGCAGCGGCCGCCATGTCCTCCTTCATCTTCTGCTCGAGCTTGGCGTTGAGCTCGGCGACAGAGAGAGCCTCCTCCTTGACCCGCTTGTTCTTGTCGAACTCCACCCCCAGCTCGACCATGATCTCCATGTCCCCCTCGTCCTCGTCGGAGACCTCGATGACTGCTCCCTCGGGCAACTCCACGTACGGGGTCTTTTTCATCCTCCGTCGCGTGTTGCGGAAGTGGTCCAACGATGGACGGGAGCGCTGGTCCAGCACATCCAGGTTCTCCATTTTGGGCACCTGCAGCCTTGGTCTTGGGGATACCGACGTTGAACACCCGCCAGGCGTGCCGAAGGGGTCCGCGCCAGAGACGCGCGCGGGGAGGACGTCTTGTGCTGCCCCCGCCGACGATCCCGTATAACCACCGGGAGTGCCCTGCGCGTCGGATGGATTACCCGACGGGCCCATTATTTGAAGCGGGGGGATGTCGAAGGACCGGATGATGGAGTCCACGTTGACGGATGGGGCCGGCTCATCCTCTTCTACCTCCATCACGGGCACGCCCTCGTTGGCAGACACGCTGACGTCCGTCCTCGTGGCGGTTATGTCGCCCAAATCCATGGTCGACGCCTTCGACCTGTGGACCTTGTAGTCCTCCTCGTCTATGGCGTCAACGTAACTGTTGACGCACAGGCCCAACATCTGAGACACAGAAGGAAATCGGTTAGCCATATACGAACGTGCGTTCGTAAACATCAACCCTATGAGCCGAGCAGTATACATTACAACAAAAATAGTTGAATTTCAAAGATGCCTCAGAAAATGGCATTTACGAACGAGCGTTCGTAAATGAGATCTTACCATTGCAGCGTACATGAATTTGTTGCCTCCACACACGTTGTAGACCGTCTCACCATTCGTGGCCAGGGCTTGGAGGACGGAGATGTAGAACTCCATCCTGAGCTCCAAGGCGGGGAAGACCGTGTACAGCGTCTCCTGGAAGAGATCTTTGGGAGGGGGGTGTGGAATGCTGTAGATCTTCTTGAAGGTGTTGTTGGCCTTGATAGGCGCGCGCCCATGCCTTGCCGTATTCAAGGTCAAGAAGATGAGGCTCACCGCTCCCACCTGCTTGTTGCCCCTGGCCTCGTTGATGGCCACGATCCCTTCCGTCTTCGCAGGGACATACGTGCTGTGGAAGATGCTGTACTCGAACTTGATGGTGTCCTCGTACAGCTCCGTGACGACGGAGGCCTTCTCCTGTTCCACAATCCATAGCCACACGTGTGGCTCCCTCATGGCCGGAGATCTGTACTCCATGAATTTGGCCATGAAGGGGTTGTAGAACGGCACCCCCTTCGCACCCTGCCTTGCGGCACCCGGGATACCCCTGAAATCGATGAGTGCGAAGGGGCACCCCCTTCGGTCCTCCCTCACCTCAGCCCTGCTGATGGTTCCGTCCCACTTGGAGAACGAGGTCCTCTCCAGCCCCATTGTCACCACGCAAAATCTTGCCACCCCCTCAAATGTAGCGTTCCTCTTCCTCTCCAAGAAGGAGATGTACCGCTGCAGCTCCACAGGTTCCGTCTCTGTTTTCTTTGTTCTTTTATTTCCCTTTAGCTTCAAGACAGCGACGTGCTCCTTTACCAAACTGCGCATCGATGCGCCGTTTATGTTGTACTGCACCTTGAAACCCTTCCAATTTGCCCAATTGACGTCGCCGTCGGCATGGAAGAGTTGCATCTCCGGCAAGAGCCCACTCAACTCCCGGATCGCAGCAGTCTTGAGCTTCCTGTGGTCGCACCACTCCTTGATGGAGTACGTGCCGGGCTTGTGCTTTGGTCTCTTCAAAAAAATCTTGGGATACGGGATGGTCCTTCCCACTGTATTCCCAAGAAGGTGGACCGCACATCGCTGCAGCTCCGACTCTGTGAGTCCTTGCAATGCCCTGAAAAATTCCCTCAATAGTGGAGGGGCTTCCGCGTTCTTGTCGACGTTGTATTTCTCTTCAGTGTCGGGGTTGACCAGATCGCCCGAGCTGTGAGCGTCGAAAAAGTGGGTCCACAAATCCCAGGTATTGTTGTTGCAGCAAATCAGGCGGAGCTCGCCCTTGAGCTCCAGGACTGATTTCGTGGTGGTGGACTTCATGTCGATGGAGGAGAATTTGTCCACCATCGCGTCACAAAACGCCTGCAATACACGAACAAGGATCAGTGTTGTAAATTAAATACGAACGCACGTTCGTAATTTCACGAAAATGCAATTGATGCCTAATTGCGAGTTGGGAGAAACTAATTGCAGCCCACACTTTACGAACGCTCGTTCGTAAACTCACCTTCCACTGTGGAGACTGGCTTTTGGCGTTCTCCCTCTCTTTTGGCGGACACCCGTGGGCGACCCATACGTCTCTCGCAGCCACTATGTTTGCCGCCCAGGACGCCTCAAAAGCCTTGATCTTGTTTCCGGAATTCAGGTATGTCGATATTTTCCGGAGCTTGTCCCAGTCGTCCGACCACACCAAGAACGCCTTCCAGTACCGCAGCTCCGCCTTGAGCTCGTGTTGGAAGTTATCGTCCTTGAGGATGATTTGCGACGCCTCCAAGCTGTGCTGACCATCGATAATCCAGAACTCGCCATTCTGGATTCGGGGCCAATCCCTCTCCGTGGGACGAGAAGTTAAACCCTTGGGCATGACGCAGACAGTCTGCCTATCCCACTTCACGTTGTTCATGAGATTGTTGATCTGCCACTTCACGCCCTCGCTCTCGCGAGACCTAACCACCCACTTGTTGGGGGATTTCTCGCACTTGAAGCAGTCCACGTTGAAGGTGAAGTGGCGCCCCATGGGCCAGCAATCCTTCGAGTAGTTGTTGAACTCTCTCAGGATACGGGTCGCCTTCGTCGCGTCCGGGTTCTCTCCTTTCTTCAAAGGGGTGGGCATAACTGGCGGCGAGCTAACCTCAGCGGCTTCGGTCACTCCCGACCTCTCCAAGTCGTCCCTCGACCTTTTGGATGGCGTGGATTGTCTGCTTGGCCCCTCCGGCAACCTGCTCGCGGAAGGCACTGGCCTGGGTGCGCTCCTGGAACCTCCTGCCCCCGATGCAGATGGTTTTCTCGGACTTTTCTTTTTCTTGTTGGCTTCCGCGACCGCACTGTTGTACTTGGAGATGTTCAATGCCAGTGCAGTCAATTTCCTGGCAGTCCAAAATTGGCTGAGGATGTACTTTGAGAATAGATCCTCCAGGTTGAAGTGTTTTGCATCTGGTGCAACATTCAAGCACGCGTAGACGTAAGAGAAGGAGTACTTCAAGTAATGCAACAGGAGATTGATGTGGTCTTTCTTGTTCTTCATGTCCAAGATAACATAATCTCCCTGGGCCTCTATGGATTCTATCTCCCACGTCTTCATCTGCACCCACTGTTCTGGCTGGTCTGGCCTTGTTTCCAGCTCGTAGGTGAAACGGAGCGCGAAAAGACCGTCTTCCATTTTTGTTGGTATTGCCGTCCACTCCCCCATGAAATCCTCTTTTGGGACATAATTCGCGTTACCGTTTGAGTCCGCAACGGAATCTGGGAGGCGATCAATGGGCACGGCGAACAGGTCAATTGCGCTTCTGGTCGATCTGGCCATCTGCACCATAACAAAACAGTTAGGATCGTTTTACGAACGTTCGTTCGTAATATTACCGATTGGCATGTGGGTAGGATCTGACTAAGATCTGTGGAGTATTTATGATCGTCATAAATTGTATTCAATCAAGTGTTCCAGCAGATTTTTAGGAGATTTACGAACGAGCGTTCGTAAATGATTGTGATTTTCAAGGCGGTTAATTAAGTTTACTACTTTACGAACGCTCGTTCGTAAAGTATTGTACTTGTATTTGTTTGCTCATGTATGCGTCTTACGTGATGCATATTATCGAAGGTTATTTGGAAATGCAGCATGTTGATGTTATTTGTTATTTGTTAATGTTCGCATTTTAGGTATATATTTACGAACGAGCGTTCGTAAATATTGAGCCCCCAGTTTGTATAAATGTTTACGAACGTACGTTCGTGAAAATGAGGCACTGGATTTTGGGTACGGTTGTTTACGAACGCACGTTCGTAAACATGAGGCACTGGTTTTTGGGTACATATGTTTACGAACGCACGTTCGTAAATATGAGGCACTGGGTTTTGGATACGGTTGTTTACGAACGTGCGTTCGTAAACAGGGGTTGTGTTGAACGCCGTCTACCCATTTACGAACGCTCGTTCGTAAATGGGTCATCTTTTGTGTTTATTGGAAATATTGTGTATAAATATACGTATACGTATACGTATATATACGTATATATATATGTGTACGGATACGTGTACCAATTGCTGCTCGATTGGGCTGAGCAATGCTTGCATTCGTGCCTGCAACGCATGGTCAGAATAATGAAACTGCAGAAATGAATAGATTCAAACAAAATTGAGTTTCAGAATGTGATGAGGAATTCAGAATGAGGATCATAGCTTAACTTGCATACAGAACAGGCCAAAGCTCATCATGCATATAACAAAACACATGTATCTCAACAATGATCAAACTCAAAATGTGAGGGAAGAGTTCAAAAGGATTACTGTACTCACATTGAAATGTTCTACACCAAAAACCTGATCTTCCACCCTTACTGGAAAACCCTGAGAACCTCACAAATGTATACTTTGAAATGCACCCTTGCACCTTCCTCACACTTAAGCCCTCGCAAGTTATATACAAACCCTAGCAACTACTCTGATGTACATGCAACTCCCAACCTTGCAACTCTGAAGTTTGTGACTCAAGCTTGCTGCTCCAAACCTTGCAACTCTCAACCTTGTACTTCTTGCGCTTTACACTCAAGCTTGCTACTTGAAACCTGCAACTCTCAACCTTGTACTGCGCTTTACACTCTCAAGCTTGCTACTTGAAACCTGCAACTCTCAAGCTTGTAACTCTTCCGCTTTACACTCTCAAGCTTGCTACTCAAAACCCTGCAACTCTCAACCTTGTAACTCTTTCGCTTTACAGTCTGAAGCTTGCTACGCAAAACCTTGCAACTCTCAAGCTTGTAACATAAGCACTTTGCCCTAAACTCTTGAAACTCGCGCCAACAAAACTAATATCTCTCAACACACGCACGCACAATACTATTAAAAGACGAGAGGAAAAAACGCAAGAGCTTCGCTCCACATCTGCTCGGCGCTCCGCTCCTCTCTCTCTGCTCCAAATGACAATGAGGAGGAGAGCTGAGGGGGCGCGGGGAGGTAGCCGCCGCCGCTAGGGTTTTCCCGCCGTTGACACGTGGCCTCCCCCCACTGGGGGGGCCGGGATGAGAGGGTGATGGGGGATGGGGGGATGGGGAGGTGGGGGATGGGGGGATGGGATGGGGATGAGGGGATGGGGGGATGGGATGGGGGATGGGATGGGGGGATGGGGGGGATGGGATGCGATGGGAGGTGGGCATGGGGACGGGGACATTGGGGGATGGGATGGGATTGGATGTATAAGAAAGGCATGACATAATCATGCTTTGTAATATGTATATGTAGTGGATGCGTTTATCACCTTAACCATAAGAACTTAGTATAAATACATGAATTTTGATTGGTGCATCCCCCTAGTACATCTACATTCGGATTCCTTGTAAACATCTTTTAAATAGGGAACCGATAATAAAATCGTAGTGAACAATGCACGTCATTTAGTAGGGATTCGAAGAAGAATTCAACCCCAAGGATGTTGATATGGTCTTTTGAAATATAGTGTTTTCATGAATGAGACATCTTTCATGTTGTTCGATGGTTCCTCAAATAATTACTAGGTTCAAAAAGAACCCAATTTGAGATTGGCAGGAGGCGGTGTCCTTTTCTTACAAGAGGTGGATGAAAATTCAATTTCCAAAAGGTCGTCAATTCATTTAATTAGGTGCCAACTTGAACTAGCACATTTGAGCCATGTGGTCGAATGTTTGGCTAGCATCAAATGTGAACTACACATAAATTAACAAGTTATGCCCCCTTCCCACTTGACTTTAGCTAAGACTAAAAGTATTTCCCAGGAAACGGGTAAAGATCCCTCCCTTATAGCGGAGGCATACGGCTATCCCAATGCACCTACAAGAACTTGCTTTGGAGACTTTCAAGTAGGTTTTCTCTAATTACCTTTCACACATCTTCATTGTTTTATCTACCAAGCAAGGATTGTTGGGCAGTTTTTGTCCCATCCCCAAATGCCTTGCCACTCACCTAACTGACCAATGGTTTTTGTTAACGGAGCTCCTTGTGCCCTCATAGCTAAGACTAAAAAAACCAATGACAAGGATGGGAGGCACCACTTTTAAACGTCCTAGATTATTGCCTCATGTTTAGGTACCGATGGGAGGGTTGGTGCTTGAGGCTTAAGACCTCCACTTTTAAGCCATGCCACATCATTTGCAAACTAGGCTCGGCAATACATAATGTCGATGCTGTGAAGGCCAGGTTGTTAGAACCAACTTTTAGTGTTACCTAAAGTCAGGTGGGAAGGGGGCATTAGTGCGATATGGGTTTTTGATAGGTCAATGTTGTTTGTGTGTGTACTAATCTATTGTATTAACTACTAGACATGCACAACTTCCACAAACCCTAAACACTAACCCCAAACCCTAAACCCTACATCCCTAAATCTTCAATAGTGTTAAGTGCAAATTGATTGATCACACAATCCATGACCTTATTATAACATGCATATGTTAAGACTAGTTTAAATCAACACTTTTAGCTATGCACATACTTCTCGTGGGATGCAAAACACACAATTATAAGTGTGGCTCCACCTAGGTATGGTTTCAATCCATATGCTTACTCTATCTTATGCACGATTCCAAAGTAATTAAACCTTTCCACACATGCCGGATTAATTCACTCTTTCCACAGCTAGGGTGGGATCTGAAATAAAACCCACATTTAATCTAGGTATGGTTTGAATTCATATCCTTAATCTACCTTACAAGCCATTATAATAATGGATAAACCTGCCTTTTATTGGTGTTCACGCACTTTGTGAGTGTATTACGGGCATGTTTTGATGTGAATCATATGATTATACCTACAAGTTTAAGGGCCTCCACAATCAATTTTTACCCACTCTTACCTCATTGTCTCTATATATATATCTCACTTAGACCTTGGTAATATATAATAGGTAACAATATTAATTGACAAAAAACTTGTACTTCACACCTTGGTTGCAGATCATTTATTCTATCTTAACCATCATCATATTTAGATTACATTAACTATTACAATACATATATATATACACCTATATATATACACATGTATATACACACACACACACATATATACATATATATTTACACACACACACACACATATATATATATATATATACACATTTATATATACACATTTATATATACACATATATATACATATAAAAATTATAATTTTTTTTCGGCAGACCTTGGTAACAAGTAAGGTGTATAACCAATGTACATATTTTGAATATGTTGCGTGCATGCCATTCATGTTCCATACATAGGGTCATGTATGTTCCGCATGGATAGAATGGCATATTGTTAGGTCAAAGTAGGCGGCGGGAATCCGCTTTTTAAATAGCATCCAAGGGCCCTTGAACCACTCCAGAGAAGTACTTAAAGCTCTTCCCCCCCATAACAGAGCTCTTTTTTGCGGCAGACGCCAAGTGTGCGCCCTAGAGACCCCACGGAGCGTGCTCACGCCATTCTCCTGCGCATCAAGCGTACACTCCCCAGGTACAAGACAACGTACAGTCACCGCATATACCGCCGTTAATACCGGAGCTTTACGAACGCACGTTCGTAAAGATGGAGCACGCTTTAGTGGGTGGATCATAGGATGGCCGACAGTATTTACGAACGTGCGTTCATAAATACACCTGGGATTATGTCTGCGCAAACAGCGACATCCAGACATTCATGCAGACAAACAATAGGTCAGAGATACGAACGCACGTTCGTAAAGCTTAAGTCCACGCATTTGTAATTGGATCAGACATAGGAGGGTCCTCTGTTTACGAACGTGCGTTCGTAAATACACCTGGGATTATGTCTGCGCAAACAGCGACATCCAGACATTCATGCAGACAAACAATAGGTCAGAGATACGAACGCACGTTCGTAAAGCTTAAGTCCACGCATTTGTAATTGGATCAGACATAGGAGGGTCCTCTGTTTACGAACGTGCGTTCGTAAATCCACCATGGATGATGTCTGCGCATACAGCGACATCCCTCCAGGCATTTATGCAAACAAACAATACGGCAGAGATACGAACGCACGTTCGTAAAGCTGGAGCACGCACTGGAGGTTGATCAGACACATGATGGTCTTGAGTTTACGAACGGACGTTCGTAAAGACCACCGAGGATTACGGTATGCGCATCCAGTGACATCCCTCCTACACATTTATGCACTGACAATATGGCAGAGATATACGAACGCCCGTTCGTAAATATGCCATCAAAGGATTTACGAACGGACGTTCGTATGTCGCACACGCATTTGTCACTAGTTCAGACAATGATGGTCGGGAGTTTACGAACGTCCGTTCGTAAATGCACCTGCGTGTGGTCCACACCAACACCATGTCCAGATACGTATGGCGATGCATATGCTGAATATATCATTGATATACGAAATGGATTTCGTAAATATGCCACTCATGAGTTTGCGAACGGACGTTCGGATGTTGTACACGCATGTGTACCAGTATAGCATGTGGAGATAGTATACATATGGCTATGCCTAGGCACTCTATGTCAGTGATATACGAACGGGCGTTCGTAAATACTTCAATGGCATATTTACGAACTCCCTTTCGAACGATGGCCTTGAGTTTACGAACGTGCGTTCGTAAATACCACCTGAGAGTATGTTCTGCGCAGCACTACATCCCTCTAGATACATTTATGAAAATACACCTAATGGTAGATATATACGAACGGGGGTTCGAAAATATGCTATTGTAGGTTGGACGACTTGACGTTGTTTTGTCGCACACTTATCCATTTCGTCCAATACACAGGATGGCATTTCTTTTATGAATGAACGGCCTGAAACACCACAATGGCGATGGTCCATGTTGTAGTTGATAGAGTATGGCCAGGAACATACAGCTGTTCGTATTTAGACACTCCAATAGTAGCATGGGTTGTTTGCGAAGTTCGGGCCATGTATTTGCAGATATTGTGCGCTCTTGTATGCTTGGCATCCGTTCTTGTATGCGTGGCATCCGTTCTTGTATGCGTGACATCCGTTGTGTGGTTGGTCATGACATGGTTGTTTGTTTAGGTGTGATGGCAGTGGATGATGGAGATAGTGCATTTGAGTTTTCGACGAATGCATCGTCCTCCGATATTGAATGTGACCTCTCGTCCCCGTCTGCGGACACTAATGACGGGATGAACGGGGTGGGCGTGTCTGTGTATACCTCCTCCCATGAATCTTTCGAATTCCACGAACAATCTCCACATTCTGGGGATGACCATGATGACATTCCTCTATGTGCTGGTTTCGGGAGGGAGGAATGGGTGGGCCTAGATGTTGTTCTACTAAACGAGCTTGGTGTCCCGGTGGCAGATGGCATATGTAGAAACTCCGATCCCCGTGAATGTGTTGATGTCAACCCCCTTGGTTTCGATGATGTGGGCGTGTGCATCTTGAATTCCTTGGCACCGTGTGAGGTCCCGTTGACGTGGAGATTTTCCTTGCGTCGATGGCCCCTTCGTAGGGTTCTCCATGAAGAAGTAAGCTTGTGGGATCATGGACGGCGGCACAAGCAAACGCAGTTAGCTTTGTTGGGCACAATTCGTCCTCGCAAAGGCCTACGTAAATACGATTCAAGTCGCGTGTCTCGCGGAGATACGGAGAGACGGCGGGATCGCATCTTGGGAGACGATTCTATCCGTCTCGTTTCTGGAAAGGATTGTTGCACGATGAAATGTTGCCAATTTTTTCCACGCGAAAAAATTCGGTCTCTTCGTCAAGAGATGTGGCTTGCGGATTTTCGTATGCGGTCGGCAAAGAAACTCGAGGTCCACAGAAATTTGCACATTGATACCCATGGCCGTAAGGTCGTGACCCTTGAGAATGTGGACGTTTGTTGCACAGCGTGGTATATCATCCATGCGGTCTCCAAGGCTGACTTCTATAGGTTTCGGAAGTATTCTTTGTTGGGTCGCCGATCTCGATTTCATGGCAACTCTGGCACAAAGAAACCTAGGGAGGCGACACTCCAAGCATCCGCGACCCTCTCCACCATCATAGTGCCATTGGCCGATGCAATGCCCCACAAGACGAGGACATTGTCATCAGGTGAGAAAGTTGTTCAAATGGTGTTGCCCACGGGCACGAAATGGAAGAACATCTTAACGGACATCAACGAAGTGGGTCGCATCGCGGGATGTGGGCCCATTTCGTTGTCCAAGTTGAGTGTAATTAAAAACCAACAGTTTGCGGAATACATTTTGAAGAGACTTGGGGACAAGTTCGCTAGGTGTACGGCGTGTGAGAAATACAAAGGTCTTCGAGACGCCCACCCTATAGGCACTGAATCCCATACTAGACACCAGAGAAAATACATTGAGCATGTCAACAACCAGGAGGCACATCGTCAAGATTACTACAAGAACCGTGCACTATCCATAATGAGGCCCGTGGAGGTTCTAACAGTGATTCATGATAAAATGGACCATGCGAAGACCGCATGTCCTTGTTATGCACGCAAAATAAAGGCCACGGATGGTCTCTTCAAGTTGCCTGTAGCTGTCACAGGTTCGTATAGAATTCCACATGTGTGTTGAAAGGATCTCCGATTTGCATTGGGTTTGTTTTCCAAATGACCAACTCCATCCATCCGGTGTGTAGTTATTTCATATTTTTGTTGTTCACGCATCGTTTGTTTTTCTTAGGTATGATCGCCCATGGACATGTGGATGTCAAATATGCCCATTATGGTTTGGATTTTTACCCTGGCGATGCCAACCACACGGTCGGTTCATTTGCAAAACTATTGCGCGATCTCGAAAAGCCACCGGTACACTCTTCCCGTGCCCTTTTCGATGGTTGTGGAACGACACCCCTTTATGAGGCAGTGCTACAAGGGAAGGAGGTTTGTATGTCTTCATTGCCGGAACCACCCGGAGAACCCATTATTGCAAAACCCTTGCCTCCAACTCTCCACGTTCAACTTGATAATTGTGCTAAAGACAACAAATGCCGATACGTGTTTTGTTTTTGGTCGATGCTCGTGGCAAAAGGCATCTTCAAAGAGGTGTTTGTGTCTTTCTTGATGGTGGGGCACACGCACGACGATATTGATGCCTCATTTGGCCGTTGGAGCATGAAGTTGCATGAAGAGGATTTTCCCACCATACCACTTCTCATGAAATCATACATGGATTTGGACAATGTGCCGGTGATCCCGCACATGATTGAAGAAATACCAAATTTCAAGGCCTTCATCAAGCCATACATGTTGAAGGGAGTGGACCGTCTGGTGGGACATACCAAAGCACAACAATTCCGCTTCTATATGAGGGATGATGGTGTCCCCGCCATGCAGTTCAAGCTTTTGTGCACATCTCTAAATTGGGGCCCGGAGGATGGTATACTCGTGTGGCGTCAAGACAAGGATGGGAAATGTTTGCTTCCGGATGGGGAACCAAAGCCTTGCAAACCCGATCCCATGAGGAATGGGCCGGAAATCATAAAAGGCATATCCGGGTTCATTGAGTATTGGAAAGAGTTGTGTGAAGAAGACATCACCAGACGTGTTAGGGATACTCATGAGCCGTTGATCGCGTATTGGGATCGCATACGCTCAGCCTTGATGACCGTTGGTGTCGACACCCGTACGACTTTGACACAAGGATTTTGGCCACAAAGTCGTTTGACAGTTGTGGAGTCCGATGCTATGTTCTTTAGCAATGGAGACGTCCGTGAAGAGTTTGCAATGGACGAGCATTACGTTGGCCCTGCGCGCAATCGTCCGGCTCCGTCGTTTCGTGTGGGTGTTGATTGCCACGAGGGTTATATGGTCCTCGTACGAGCAGGAGATGAGGAGCACCCCAAACCAATTTGGTTGGTGAAAGCATTGTCTTCACCCAATTTTGTTAGAACTAGCCCCAACTTTCGTCAAATTGAAGTGGAATATTGCCGTCCGAGCACCAAAGACCAGAACGTGCTCCGCACCTATTTAGGTTGGGACACCAAAAAGGGTTTCAAGTGGACAGTGGACTCCGCGTACGGACCGGTTTGGATAAACACGGATACCATCCTTTGTGCTTGGAAGCCGCGCAAAGGTTCTAAATCGGAAACAATGACCATCCCCCAAAAACATATAGATTTTGCCAAAGACAACTTGGTACGTATTGCAGCTGCGGAAAATGATGCCGATAATGGATATGAAGCGGAAGATGGAGATGGGGAAACATAACGTAGGTTGGAATTAATGTGGAAAATAGGGGCACTTTGTAGACTTGGTTTTATTGCGGATAGTATCAAATTTATACATACGTTTGGGATGTGCCATCCAATTCCATAAGACCCTTATATATGGGATGCGCATCCTAAACTTTATAAGGACATAAAAGCATTTGTTTTTGGGATTCGATTGTTATTTTCCACTTATAGTTCATGTTTTGATTATGATTTAAAGACTTACTATTTTGAGTGTTGTGCATATTCTTTGCATGCGAAGTTGCAAACCGTCATGTTCCCGATGTTCCCGATGTTCCCAATGTTCCGCATGCTCATAATATTGGCATCCCAAACTATGGGCGTATTTCATTTTGAGACTTTCAAAAGTCTCCAATTAACGAATATAGTGTTATCTCCCTCTTTACATACTGTATTGCTCTTACAAGGGTGATGAGAAGCACCAAGAATGAAGCAGTGGTAACGCGCATCAATGTTGGATTGGATTAAAGTTGCAGCGCCGGAGTCAGTTCTTGCAACCAAGAGCTTCTCCACTCTCATGATGTCGATCTGCAACCGAGCTGCCACCAAGCGGTTGATGTGCTCCGAAGTTGCAACCAACACCTTGCCTCCCATGTGCCCGCACTTCTTTGTCACGGAGGCTTGATCTTCCATGTGGATGCTTGCGGCTCCCCTTTCCACGAACATCATGGCAAGCTTCACCGTGGCTGTGGTGCCACCAAACCCTGTGTCTACATCAGCAATCAAAGGTGCTAAGAAATCCACGTACGGAGTTCGCAACCTCTGCTCCGTGGTCATGCTCATGCGAGCTTCTTGTTGCTTCCGGTCGTGGAAGAGCTGTGCCATGAACAGATGCTCCACCTGTTGGAATCCAAAGAGTCTAAAGTCAGCTCAAACGCCAGGAGGAGACCAAATGATCGCATGCGACCTTATATATTCTAGATGAAAAGGTTAAGGTTTAGAGTAGATGCATGAACAAACTAAGTGATTGGTGATGTTCTGGTATCTTGACACGATGAATTGTCAAGAGACTACGAGTGTAATGATCTACATATGAGTAAAAGATAGGCTCGGGGGTAAGAGGAAGATCATCATCGGTCTATATGACTTCTTTTTTCAAATCTTATGCTTAAACTTGATTATATAAACAGATGCTCCACCATGTTTGGCACCGTGTCCATGGGGTAATCTGCCAGATCGGGGCCAGCTTCGTTCGATGTAGCTGCCGTGGATGCGCACTGCCATCTCGAGACATAGATTGTGTCCAAGAACTTGGCCATCTATGCAACTTGCACGTGGTCCAAGGCTCTGAAGGTGCGAGTACAGGTACGGTTTGCTTGGTGCTCCTTCAAGATCCGCCATAGCTTCTTAGCCTCGTCACTGGATGCGTAGTGCTGGGGGAGCGTACCGCGGAAGCGGAGCACCTCTCGTGCGTTATGCAGAATAATGTCGGTGTCACAAGTATCTGTCAGATAGAATAGCTTTGCTTGAATTGAAGTTTCACTGAAGTGCTTAAGGGCCACTTCGCACACTAGACTGAGAGCCCGTGACCATTACACTTCAAGCACTCTCATTGGTGGAAAAGGCGGAGCCCGTCCAAGTTCGCTTCACACTACGCTTGGGGGGCCGACGGAGTATGTGAATGCAAGATGGATGTAAAGTCTACATAGATTCCTACATGGCATCGAATGGATCATGTTTCATGGTCACTTGGATTGTTTTCAAAAACCATCTCTTGGAGGTAGGCCTAACACAAAATCGGGAGACCATGGCACTCTGAACGCTCACAACGGTTGATTTATTTTATTTTATCATGTGTGAGGACCCGCATGAATAGACATTCATTGAAATAGCATTTGGTTGAGGGCCCAGTCACATGTGACTTCACACTACACTTGAGGATATGTGACCACACTACATGATTTCAGAGGAGTCTTGGGACAGCCTTTGGACATTTTCTTTTGGGCTCTCACAATTTCATGGTCACGGCTCTTGGCTCGTGTGTGAAGTGACCCTTAAGTGGTACAACAATGAATCTCCTACATAATATACAAGTGTTATATTCCTGTGCTTGATACGCATGCCCACTTTATAGACGGCTTGGGGTCGGCCTGAGCACTGGCCCTATTCATGTGCAATTAAGCCCTCAATCTAGCTCAACTTTATCAACTTTTGCGGGCCCAACCTTCTCACATGTAAAGTGATGAGGTTCAATTTTAGGTCTTGATGTTCTTGAGGGGAAAGTGTAGTGAAGAGAATTAAACTTTTATGGACAGACGATAGACATGTTCATTATCCAATGGATGAGCCCAATCCGGTCCATGTTGAGAGTTTGGGCCGAGGAAAAGCTTGTTGCAATTTCTTTAAGTTGGCCCGAAGGTTTGCCACCAAAATTGTGCCACTTAGGATGCCACATGGGATGAGTGAGTGTTCGGGCCCAATCCTAGTATAAAGCCCTTGGACCGGATTTGATGAAACCGAGCAATTCTATTGGGCCAAATTTTTAGAATTCGGGTGGGCCCTCAATCCTGCCCCAAGTATAAAGTGGCCCTCATATCACTATACTATGCATCGCCATACCTTACAGAAGGTAGCTCCTACAACTTCCTACGCGTCGTATACTACATGCACATGCACAAGATACTTAGAGAGATGCTTGCGCCCCATGTATCTTAGTGTCAGCCTACTTCCTCTAGAAGGTTCCTGGATGAATATCTAACTAATTAATATGATTGGATGAACGTCATAGTAACACAATTGTGTTCATCGGTGCGGGTTGTGAGGCGGAATCGATCGGACTGCCACCATTTCTCTACCTCGGTGACTTGTCTCTCGAACAAAGCTTCCTCCTCGTTCACAAACTGTACACACACCAAAAACTCCAGCAGAGTTGAATGAGCTCACCAACCACAGAAATCTCACGAGCACACACAAAACCTCAAGAATGGCGAAGAACTTGCATGAGGATCTGATCGATAAGCTGCAGTTGCCAGAACATCGATTGGTTCCTCAATCAGGAACAAATATTGATAAACAATCGCAGTGACCAGGTTCGGTTGGGGTAAGTCCTAGGACCTGAGATGACTTGAGGGTCTGGCAGTCCATTCATCAATTCATCAAGAATGAAGCAAGTAGCTGAATCTTCTTGAGAATGGTGTTTTCGAGATCAAATATAATCAAAGTGTTACCCACGAATTTGCAGCCAAGTTACTCACCCGTGCTTGAGCACCACCAGGGTCATGAAACAGAGACATGACTCTCCCCACTGCGCACATCCACCGAACTTACAACTGTCAGTACTATTCAGCTCAACTTCATCACCATTTCATAGAAAGCAACATATAAGAATCCACGAACATCTGAGCTTCGGAAGCATCAATAAGATCCAGTCACTCGATCATCCAGCAAGTCCCAAAGCTTGATCCGTGAGTGAACCCACAAATAAACGTCTAAATCGTAATAAAAAACTCAGTGATTGCAACATCATCACTTCTTGATAATTTATACGTCCACTACAACTCACTGAAAGGATAACTGCCAACAACACATGATGAGTCAGCCCCAGCCTCATCTTACCACAAGCGCAGATTACCACTCCGGAGCTCAGCGTACTCAAGAATCATCAATTTCAAGCCAATTTCATGTGCAGCTACGGATTAGACCATCACCTAGTATTGTAGCTCATATACAAATTATTCAAGGTCACTATTTTCCAGCCAAGAACAAATTTCTATAAGCCTGAGGATGAGAATCAGTTACTGTACCTTGCAAGAGATCCTCTGAGGCTCTGTTGCTTGAACCTGTAACACAAACCTGCAAGTCTGGCTACAGCAGCAGCAGCAGCTCCAACACCGAAAATAACTGCAACTCCACCAGATAGGGGAGACAAGAGAAGAATAGAGAGGAACGAATGAACTAATGAGGAGATGAGAGAGTGGGCAAGAATATTATATGGAGAAGAAGGAATTGACCTTTGAAGAAATGATGCCGTCATGAGTAAATCGAAGGATTCGGTGGGGAGCCGTTAATAAAGCCCCGCTGTCAAGGCACCACCTTATCCGTCGACCCACCTCGTGAGTTTCCACCCCAAACCCTCAATTTCCAGAAAACCCACAATTCTGCTTTTTCGGTGTCGACTCCCTCTGCAGCAACAATTTCCTCGCTACAATATGTGAATTTGATCATACAATTGTCTCACTGACGAAAATTTTATAATTGCTTGAAATAACTGATCGTGTGCTTGAACTTATTTGGTTAAACGGAAGGCTGATTGATCAGTTGCTTGAAGCAGGCGACAACTGATTTCGGAAAGCTTTGACTTCCAATCGTGTCGGCGACAAATTATGTACACTTGGTTTGAGGAGGATACGTACTAGATCAGATCCCATGCAGAACCACTTTTTCAGATTGTGCGACTCTGAAATAAATATGAGTACTTCAACAAGCTCGCCGCAAAGTTGAGAATATAATATACTCTCACTTTTCACCTGCCAAGTTGGCAGCAGCCTCCCCTTGAGTCATTTTCTACTACATTTTAGTGTCCGGGAGCTGGAGTTTTGTTTTGGCAATGCCGACGTGGATTTTCTTTGTTGGTCTGAAAGTGCAGAGTTGGAATTTTGGAAGAATTTGTGCTCCGTGGAATAAACATTTTCCATCTGGATGTGTTATAAAAAAAACGTTTTCTGGGGTTTTCTTGAGAATTCTCACACAAGAGAGGGGTTGCGAGGGGCGAGAGGGAATTGTCGCATGAAAACTACACTGAATATTGTATTCACTGTCACCAATATTCTGTTTGTCTCGCTCAATACTAACTGTAAACCGCCCATGTAGTGTCACCAACATTGAATGTAAACCTCACATTGTTTGTCATTCCTTGTAAAAACATTTTGGGCAATATAGATTTACAGTGTTCTAATCATTGTCATCTACTAAGTGGTTTATTAATCCGAATTTCAATCATTCATGACAATATTACTTTGCAGAAATGGTAGGATGAAGAATATGCCCAAAAGTGGGTGAACTATAAGTAAATAGGGATGACAGTATTTGTAAACTTACTCATAAGAAGTGTTATTAAAGAATGGTTCCACAATGACATAAAATACCATATATATGACACTCTATACAATATTTAGTGTAGCGTTTCTCTCATTCATCCAACATAAAAACTTGACCCTCTATATGTTTGTGGTTGATTTATCTAACATGACTTGGACTACACTAATTTTGGGCTTTGTGAGCTAAATCCGGTGTCAAATCAACTAAAACTACTAAATTTTGGATTTTCTAACTAGGACTCAAGTATATTTGGATTTATGCAATAATTTTGGTGAATCCCAACCATCATTATGATGTACACTAGATTGCAAAACTACACAAATATGGTGGTTGGCAAACATGGAATACAACCATTCGAAGTTGTGGTTGTTGTGTTGTTGCTTTTATTGTTGTCATTTGATGTTTTGTGTTCCCACAAGGGCACATCCCTTAGTATTTTTGGACAAAGGGTTTGTCCAAATATACTTAAAAGTCATTTTTCTATTATTTTAGAGTTTCTATGTTGGATGAATGAAAAGTATGCTTCCCTCTTGTCAATTGTGAGGCATCATCCAAGGATTACATCCATGCAAATAACTTCATAAATTACATATAAGATTTGGTGAGCTATAGAGCATACACATTCATGAAATTTTACGATCATTTAAAAGCTTTATGGGAGATATGAACAATAGTTAATTTCAACATTACAATTTTGTTTTTGTTAACTACCATGCAAAATCTGGCCATTGAAATTGAAAGTGACTCCCATTTTGGGGCATATTGAGTTATGGTCATGGTTGGTTGTAAACCAGTGTTAAGTATTCCCTTTCTGACCAGCAGAGAGGGAAGTACCAGATACCAACGTACTTCTCATACATCACAAAAAAAACTCTGAAATCATCTGCAGCCCGGAGGTGACTACTTTCTAGTTGATATGACACAGGAATAAACTTTGAAGACTCCGATTTAGTGTACTACCCGTAATATAGTCTGAAGATCACAAAAGACAGCTATAAACTAGCTTACACTTCAGAAGAGTCTAAAGCTAATCATGCCCTAATTTCTGAATTTATGCACATTTTTCAACTTGCAGGGTGTGATTGTTGCAATTAAAGCTGAGCCCGCTGGTGGAAAGGGAAGGCCCGGATGACAACATTGTGATATGCAGATGCCAATGCAGCTCCAATAAGTGGACCCACCCAGAAAACCCACTGCCACACCAAAGCCAACAAATGACATGTTTAGTGATTCTTATGCTAGCATTGTCAAAATAGGTTTTGACCTGTTGGTAACTTTTATTTGATGGAGGTAGCGATCAATCATCGAACATAATTGATTCACTTGAAAAATTATTGCGAAGCAATACACTTTACAATAATCAAATCGTCAGGACTGCAAGTGACTTGAACAATTGAGAGTTTCAACAATTCTCACCAACTATGCCCACTTAAAAAAACTAAATGTGTCACGAGAGTCATTGAAAATTCAGGCAACCGAGAGGGTAAATGACTTATTCTCAACAATTGTAATGAGACCGAAGGTACAAGCACCATATAAGTTATACTCAAATACCATAGTTCGGCACTTTTGGTCCTGGAACACAAATTTCATGTGGGAGTTCATAGGTTCCAACCAATGAGATACCGACGCATATCACAAAACTTCCAATTACATAAATAAATTCCGAAACAAAGAGCAGGGTAGGATAGTTCTTAGTTCTCACGATAGCTACTGAAAGTTACAAATTGTATGGAATTATAATTCTATTCACATTATCACCTATATGTCCTTGGAGATTTATTACATTTTCTATTACCATGACACGTCAGGTGTCGTATTCTCGGTTTCTTTCAATGCCCTTACCCACGGGTATATGAAGAAAAGGATACACACAATACTAGTTAGATAGAGAATTTACTTACATGGTCATTCCAACTATTGACCCTCCGGTTGAAGATGACTGCAGTGCCTAAGCTTCGAGCTGGGTTGATACTGGTGCCTGTGATGGGAATTGTCGCCAAGTGGACCGCAAAGACTGCAAAGCCAATTGGGAGTGGAGCTAATCTCTGCAAATTTCAAAGCCCAATCACACATCTCAGAGACTCAAACTCAACAAAATGGAGAGTCATCACAAATATATAATTTTCAAGAATTATGATGAACTTTGAGTGGAAAGCATCATAATTGGTTGAGTACATCAAAGATTAGCTTGTTGGGGTTTAGCAATGGGATTTCACCACTAGCAGTATTGATCTCTTTGGGGCTCTATTTAAAAAGTTTCAAAGTTGGAATATCAAGGTGGCACCTATTTGTAGCACCAAGAGAGGTCGTCTTTAGAACATGGTTTTGGAGATGCTAAACTACGGATTTTAAGAAACGCTATTTTGGATATGCTTTCATACGACGTATGATGGATAATTGCTAGAATATAAATTCTAAGAATCTATAAGATTTATCTTAAAAATGAAAAGAATTTCCAGGGTTTTTGAATGGTGACTCTTGGTTTAGTTTTAAAAACACATCTGAAAGTGTGGACCTTGTCTAGTTCAGACATAAATTATGGTGCTCTACTTTCTGGTTAAGAAATCATCAACTCTTGAGAAGTGTCGGAAATGGGTTAGAAAGACCTGGGAGAGTTCCCCTCCCCCCCCCCCCCCAAGGTTTGAATTTCAATACAGGCCGTATACTCATAATCAAGAGATTGCAAGTTGGGGGCAATGACTTTTCTGCCCAAACTCAGTAGTGGAGTCTTATTGATTCCTAAGGTTAGACTTATTGACCTCTTGGATGCTCTTGCGCCAATTAGTTATCAATGCTTTGGCAAGTGACTCCTTGGTGCTATGTGACAATTATCTTCTGCATAGGAAAATGGGTACTAGAGATGGAATTTCCCATACCCCGAGGTTGGTAGTTTCAACACTTTCAGCATCAAAATAATGTATTTGCAGATTTCAGACAGTAATAGAAAATGTCAATGTTTGACTTCCATGATTCACAAAGAGCTATAAGCATAGAAGTAAAACTCTTTTTTTTTGGGGGGGGGGGGGTCTTCTGGACATAGGTCTCCAACTTTATCAAGATTTGGACCTGCTTCAAATATAGCAAGATTATGTACAGAAGTGACCGGGAACAAAATTGATCCAATTCCACGTTCATTTTGAGGGTGAACATAACTTATCCAAAATTTTGCTTACCCTCAATATGTTAACTTGCCTGGACCCTCCATTTAGCAGGCAAAAGGGTTAGCATACCCGGATCTTTGCAATGATATGCATTTCATCAACTATAACTAGTAGGGATTCAAAATGACGAATATGAGTTAGGGAATGTGACTTACGGGCACAAACGAGTCACGGGCTTTGCGCTTGGCGTCGGTGGCGGAGTAGACCGTGTACACCAACAAAAAGGTGCCGACAATCTCAGCTCCCAGGCCGTCTCCAAGAGTGTAGCCATGGGCCACAGTGTTGGCCCCTCCACCTTGCGCTTGGTAGAAGTCGGGTTGGAATCCCTTGACTATGCCTGCTCCGCAGATGGCACCCAAGCACTGACAGATGATGTAATAAATCGTGCGGTTCAATGACAACCTTCGCCCCAAAAACAAACCGAACGTCACTGCTGGATTGATGTGTCCTCCTACACACACCATAAAATAAAAATGTCATAATATAAGGATCGCATTGATTCATAAATTGAGTAATATCATATCTACATCTAACACTACTCCATTGTGACTGTGTTAATATCAACTTATTGAGCACAATAATGTCACAAATATGACACTTTCTCTCAATGGAATCTTAGAATGTCACAAAGTTGACAAACGAATATGACATTAAATCCAATGGATTCCAGTAGCGTATCTCAATTTACTTGGTCAACAACTCCAATCTATGGTCTTCTGACCCAGGCTATACTACACCTTTGCGCTGGGGTCTAACCTTCTAGGCCTTTGAGGGGTAGACAAAAGAAACAATAACTTATGTTGTTTCAATCCTGCCAAAGTAACATATAATTTGATTTAGAATTGTGTGCATATATGATATTATTTGTCTCTTTCACCATTACCATGTGTGGCAGCTCATGCAAGAGGTTTGTTCAAACTTTGGAAATTCAGTGATCAGCAGCTGCAATGGTGGTTTTTCTACTTGGGGGGAGGACTAAAGCGATAGCTTGGGATGAGGGAGGGAAGGGAAGGGAAGGGAGGAAAAATGTTATGAGAACCACCTTGAGATAATACAACAGGAAATTGTAATAAAAATAAACCGAGGAGAAGATCCAGTTCATTGCGAGTGAGGATTCAGACAACCGACCGAAAGGTACGAGGAGGACTAAAGGGAGAGTAGAGCTCAAGGTGCAAAAAAGAAAGTGGTACGAAAGGATGAGGTTGACCAAAGTGTATGACATCCTTGAGTCTACAAATAAAGAAGAAATGAGAAGTGAGGAGAAGTTGATCCTACTGCAGCAAGTGAGTAGACGTGTCACCACTCATCACAACACACAAACTTCTAATAATTTTCTGACTGCAGTCTACACACATACCTGACAAACTTGAGGTAAGGATCATGAGAGAGAGAGAGAGAGAGAGAGAGAGAGAGAGAGAGAGAGAGAGAGTTTTGACATAAATATAAAAGAAGGAAATCATGGAAATGTGGATACGAGGAGAATCTACTTGCAAGTGACCATGCAAGTGTGTACTAATTAGATGATGTTAAATTTCTACTCATCACATCACACAAAGCTCCAAATATCTTCTATGAGTACAAAACTCATACGCATGAGATACCTGAGCTCAGGATGAGAGAGAGAGAGAGGGTGAACAACAAGAGAGGGTAGGATCAAGGGAAGAGGTTGAAGGATATATATATATATATATCATGAGAACCTTGACATAACTATAAGAGAAGAAAATCTGGATTTGAGGAGAAGATCCACTTGCAAATGACCCATGCAAGTGAGTACTAACTTATTGATATTGAGTTACTTCCACACGTTAGTTCCTTGCCTGCTTTTTGCAGCGGATGATATTTGCGCGTAACTTGACTAACCTCTTGAGAGAAGATTAAAATCATCAAATCTTCATATTCTTCTCAGAAAACCACATATCAAAGAAGAAGAATAAATATGGGTTTCACCCTAAACTACACAAAGCTCCGTATTCTTCACACATAGCCACATCATCACAGAAAGCTCCAAATATATTTTTCTTTTGAGCCTACCAAACTCATGAGCACATGCACACAAACTTGAGATACCTGAGCTCAGGGTGTGTGTGTGAGAGAGAGAGAGAGAGAGACAGAGGTTGAAGGAAATATATATATTCTGAGAACCTTAACATAACTATAAAAGAAAAACATGTGGATCTGAGGAGAAATCCACTTGCAAGTGACCATGCAAGTGAGCACTAACTAGATGATGTTGAATTATTTCCACTCATCAGATCTCTATTTTCACACAAAGCCACCTATCAAAGACGAAGAATATGTGGAGTTCACCGTGAACTACACAAATCTCCGTATTCTTCACACGAAGCCAGAAACCTCCCAAAACAATTTCTTTTCAGTCCACGAAACTCATTCACACATACATACATACATACATACATACCTGAGATGCCGGCCGTGCAGTAGACCAGCACGAAGATGGCAATCCCGGCGGCCCATGCAATGCCTTGAATGGTGACGCCATCACACGGAGTCGCCGGCCGGTTGTGGCCCATGGCGGTCTGAATGAGGATGTAGAGAAAGATCAAGGTGGCCATGAACTCGGCAAACCCCGCTCTCCAGAAGGACCATTTGCGAAACTCGCGTGCGTCGAAAAAAGGGCTGGAGATCGGCTCCAGGTAATCTTTGTGTCCTGGGATGTTGTGACCAGGGATACCGGTGCCGATCACTGCGTGCTCTCCTCCCTCCGGAGCCGCTCCCACATGCACATCTTCCTCCTTGTCCACTGCCATGATCGCTCACAGTTCCCTTTTTTTGTCCCCCCGAGTACCGTTAGATATATTGATTGGCTTCACAACTGATCATGTGTCCACAAGGAGGAAGGATATGTTAGAGTGTTAGAGGTCACATGTACAATTTCCTCCTCAAAAGAAACAACTTATATGCAATAGTAGAGGATGAATCTGTCCCACATGAGTGTGAGGAAGAAATTTTATTAGTACTTTAATTCCTGAATCTCCATTAGAGGCAAACTAGATGTAGTGTGCAGTTCCGCAGCCAGCCTCGACTGCAAACCAAGGTTGAGCCAAGGGACGTTGACTTCTTCCTTCTTCCCTTTCTTTCTTTCTTGATTCTAAAACAGACTCTTGTACTTACGATTCTATCCGGCTTTGGGGTCAACTAAATTCCTCCCAAATCAACAACGTTAATACAACACTAGAGCAAATGAATCTGTGCCGAAGTGCGAGGAAGAAACATTTATTTCATTTTGTTTACTTCTTACTCAAAGGCAAACATTCTAGATGTGTGCATAATCCCTGGAGCCTCTGCAATTGAAACATCCTCAATCAGAACGTCTCCGTTGCTGCAGCAGACAAGAATTCCAAGTTGGCGATCTCTATGAAGCCTACAATCGAATTTGGTGTCGGGGTTAATTTTATATAGATCTGTCAACTTTCGGACTACAACGCGCACGTCGTTGTAGTAGTAGTAACTCTGAATCAATTAATTTGCATGGGGTGAATAATTTCCCTGCTACCTGCTTTGATTGAACCCTTCCCGCCAGCAACTAAATGTCTGCCGAACTAAATAAATACCCCAAGACTCGGCTTGTTCTCTAATCAGATGGCATACACATATTTCTTGGGCTGGGTCGCTGCACGCCACATGCATGCCATGATTTCTAAACTTAGCACGGAGGATCGATTGCAGGCTGTTAGATGTGTCGCACTTTTGCCCATGGCCTCCGATTCCCTTCATGATTGCAGCTAGCTTTAAAGTGGTGCTAGTCCATCCCTTAATGATCACAGGACGACACTAACTCGTTCTTCCTAACGAGGTCAAGAACAGTGATCGGGGAGATTTTTGGGCATAAAGGGTTGAGATCCTAGTGTTTGCAAGTCCAACCGGTTACATGTTGACATCCTCCGGTTTTCCTTCATTAAATTGGGGTATATTCTATAAATTCCTCTAAAATGATTGGTAATTTTCCTGAAGCCTCCAACTTCAACGGTTTATTTCTCAAACTCAACCGGTTCATTTGTAGCTAACTGCCGGTTCTCCTTGTCATTGGTCAAGAACTTTAAGAACTTCAAGACCTTTAGGGTTTAAGGTCTGAGACGACCCTAAACTACCGGATGATGGTGGAGGGATACCTAAATCTCAAGGAAGAGGTTGGCGGTTCGAATCCCGGCTGTGAAATCTCCTCTCTACCTGACGGAAAACTTGTCAGGTGGTCAACTGCCTCCTGTGCTTTGGCGCTGGCCTGTCGGCCTTCTGTCTCAAAAAAAAAAAAAAAAACCTTTAGGGTTTAACGGTAACCTTCAAATGTTAATTGCGGTGCTTGTTACTCCTCCTACTGCACTGATCCCCAGGTTTAATTACTCGTGTGCAGACAGATGTACATTCAAGAAATATTATTAAGCAATGTGTGTTCGTTCATGTGGGCCCTAAGAATATACTCGTGGGATGCCCCAACCTAGTGTAAGGAGACTCAAATTGAGTTTGAATCTGCGTTGGGTTGAGGATTTTGTAATATTTTAGATTTCCAAGTTAATTACATGTTTTATTGACAGTTTCACTTCAAGAATGAAATCCTAGTTAATTGCTTATTTATTGAGTGGCAGTGCAGATATAAATTGGATTTTGGACCTTGAAGGTGAAGTGCACTCAATATGGGTTTTGTGGACAAGCAGCCTTCAAGAATGCAAAGACAATGTTTTTTTTTGTCTAAAATCAGGTAGGCAAGCAATAGTTTTCGGTCAAGATCAAAAAAAATTGAATTTTTTTTCTAGGGGGCTGCCCCGGCCCCTTTCCACCTCTCCTTGAAAGCTCATAAGGGGAGGTTTAACACCCCCCCATTGCACTGCTGCTTACTTAGCGTCCTCGTAGATTTCTGGGCATCACCAATCATAATCCTAAGTGTTTCCAAATCCAACTTGCACTAGTTGTTACATGTTCTGATCGTTTGTTTTTTCTTTATACATTAGAAGAATGTTTTACAGATTCCTCTATAGATCAGTAATTTTCCGGAAGCCATGAACTTCAACTTGGTTATTTCTCAAACTCAAATGGTTCATTTGTAACTAGCGGTTGTAAACTTATATGAAGAGATGTATCATAGAATGGTACAGGATGTGCCACGATTTGGGCGAACCAACCCATACACTCGTTCCTTGTTGGATGCCTAAACCCTTGCCTCCAAGGAACCAGTGTACGGGTACATGTTTCGCCCCAGCCGATCTGCCACACCCAATGAGAGCCACCATGCACCCACTTTGCCCATCTTCTCCCTACTTTTAATTGTTCATGCATGGCTTGTGTTCCAGAAAGGGAGAATCGCATCCTTAGGGCTCCTCTTTCGACGACCTTCTGCCAACACCCAGCTGAGTCATCATTGATGCAAGTGGACCGGAGGAGTGCACCGTTTGTGGAAACTAGTGTCCCTTATTATTTGGAGTTACGCAATGTTAAAACTATTTATTATAGATCTCACCTTCCAACAACAAATGTCAAATTTGTTGTTTGGACATTGAGAGAAGCAAGGACATGAGCATGAGTAGGGTCCTATTACCAGATTTTTTGGGACATGTTTGTAATTTATGGGAATTCTTTAAAGTGATCCTTAGACCCCTATAACCAAGTTTTCATGAGGGTTGCCATTCTAAGATTTACGCTGCCCTTTCTAATTTTTATGTTGCTCGTTTCACGACATGATAGGGTGTGACAAATGGGGTTGAATTGCTTTAAGGGGGCTCACAAAGAATGTAGTTGAGAATTCATGGAATTGGATTTTGTTTACACCTCATGTGAAACTTGGAAGGTGAGGGCTTCAGCTCAGCCCTAGTACGGCGCAATACTAGTCTTGAATGGCAAAGCCCATATACATGTAGATGAGAAAATTTCATGAGTATTGGCCAATAAATAAACAAATAAAATTTGGATTCGAAATTCGTTTGCATTTTTTGTGAAATTTTGAAGGTTGAGGGCTTGAGCTCGGCTAGGATAGGCTAGTATTGCATAGTACTAGTCTTGAGGGGGAAAGCTCATATATATATATATATATATATATGAGAGAGAGAGAGAGAGAATTTCATGGATATTGAAAATAAATATAAATAAAATCAAAATTCATTTGCACTTTCTGTGAAATTCAAGGGTTGAGGGCTTGAGCTTGGCCCTAGAATTGCACAATAATAATCTTGAAGAACAAAGCTCATGTGTGTGTAGATAGATAGATAGATATATAGATAGATAGATGAGAGAATTTCATGAATATTGAAAGAAAAAAATCATAATTTGTTTGGACCTTTTGTGAAACTTAAAAGGTAGAATTGTGGCTGTCACTTGTTAATAGTAGACTTGTTATTGGACATGACTTCACTAGATCACCTCATAATATGTTGCCCGGTAAAAATAATTCAATTGATCATCATAAGTGCACAATTTGGCATCACAAGGAAGCAAGTTCCCAAGAATATGGACTTTGCATGCAACTAATTGGGAAATGGTTACTAGTTGCCAAACGCTTTAAAAAAATTGGTCACTTGGCTGTTGAAATCCCTTTGTAACAACTTGCTTATAATTCTTTTTTAAATAGGGATTTTTATTATCATACTCCCAATTCTTTTGTAAGATGCTCTAGTTGGACGTCTTGTCACAATTTGTTTTTAGCGCAGCCTTGCCCGACACACTTGCACCGCTTATATCCACTTATATTAGATACCTATGAAACTTATGTTTGTACCACCCTTTGACATGAGCATGCTCATGTCGTGGTGCTCATGAAATAGCAACCCCCGTTGGACATCATAGAACATTAACATCATTACTTCCTAGAAACTTGCATTGTTGGTAAAAAGTTATAGCACATCGTAACTCCAAATAGTGAGTGATGCTAAATACTATAAGTGGTGTAGTGTATATCTATTATCTAGGCTCTCTCACACTCAAAGGTAGTGAAACAACCCAACATGATTACTATTCACACTGCATTAACGATTGGCTCATTTTCAATGCTAGTTCTTAGATCCACACTAACCACATACCACTCAGATGTAGGTGTCCGGATTATTTTTCTGTTTGATTTAGGCACATCTACCTTCTATTCAGGGACACCATTTCTAGGACAAACATAGCTTGACATTGGTTGAGAAAGACATAAAATCATTACCACTCGACACTAACTTGTTTGTGCTCCTTTTATGGGCACTTCCAATTCCCTAAACAATTTTGGCCATCAAATTAGATTAGGAATTGTCTAACCTCGTTGGCAATTGCAAATCTCAAAGATTGTCATTTCAAGTTTTAGGATTGGAGGTAATATGCAAAAGCTATAAGAAGTCTAAGTGGAGATTTCTTTCTCTTTAAACTAGTACTACATAGACCCTTCCAAATTTGTTGATTATTGAACCTAGAGTGATGCAGACCTATATTCTTAGCACATAGCCCATCTAATTGTATACACACATGTCTGTTTAGTGTTTGTTCTTAAACTACATGCCTTGCCATAGACCACTCAAATATAGGTGTCCGATTAAGAAAAGTGATCACATATGACCCACGTACCTTATTATTAGGTGCTTTGGAGGGCTTTAGATCACAACAAAACCTCTCCCCTTTTAAAAATATGCATATCTACAGTAGATCACACAATGTTGAAATTTTGCGAACTCAAGTGTATTGGCCTCCTTGCAGATACGGAAGGAAACCTTTAAAGTGTTCCGTGAAGTGCTTTGAGCATGTTAAGGGTCTCCCATGCTCAAAGTGTTCATTATAGGCCCTCGGGGAGATCACTCCATTGTCAAGTTGAACACCACGTGCGAACAAAGTTTGCTACCCCTATATTACATGCCATAAATAATTTTAAATTTTATGATTTTTTTTCTACATATACATAACCATTGATGGTATCTTTTGTATATTTTTTTGAAATTTTTAGTCATCTTCATTTTTGTAGCAATTTTTTTAGTTCAATTCTGCATCATTCTAGTTAGAAACGGCATGTTTTATAAAAAAAAAACAAATCATCAAATTTAGTTGCCATTTTTTTACTATGTAACAAGTACCGTGTATATCTACTCATGAAAAAAAATTGATAAAATTGTGACCCATTTTGGTGATGCTTTATGTACATTTTTTACATTTTTTACATGTAAAATGACCGCACGTGGTTGTTCAACTTTACAATGGAGTGATCTCCCCATGTATAGGCCCTTCTACCTTATGACATCAATGATTCAACACCTTGTATTGTCCTGCATTTCATCTAAATGTGAATTGACGCATCTATATGTGAACTGAGTTCAAACCTTCCTGCATGTTTCATGTGCACCGCCTTCCGCTTAGAAATGTATGGATTTATATGGTGATCACTCCCAGATTGCAGTCAGGTCGAGTCTAAGGCTAAGCATTTATTTGATCGACCTGGTCAATACATACTTGAGTTTTGGAAAGCGCAGCTCCAATATTATACCTTGCAAGATTCCAATAAAAATAGACATCCAAGCTACATGTATATCTAACCACATGTGCGACTAATTCAATGCTGCACCTCTGGCTTTCGGGTGACTTTTAATCCTGTTTGGAGGTAACTAACTTCATTAAGTTAGATTGGGCTTTGAGCCCACTTTGAGCCTTCGAGTGGAACAGTGTGTGAGGAATGCCATTTTGAAGGCACAAAAAATAATGGGCACATGCATTACGTCCAGTGATTGGGGAGATTTTTGGGCATAACCGGTTGAGATCCTAGTGTTTGCAAGTGCAACCAGTTACATGTTGACATCCTCCGGTTTTCCTTTATTCAATGGGGGTATATTCTATAGATTCCTCTAAAATGATTGGTAATTTTCCTGCAGTCTCCAACTTCAACCGGTTATTTCTCAAACTCAACCGGTTCATCTGTAACTAACTGCCAGTTCTCCCCGATCATAGGTTACGTCCACTATCTGGGGAGATTTTTGGACATAATCAGTCAAGATCCTAGTGTTTCCAAGTCCAACTGGTCCCATATTGACATCTTTCGGTTTTTCTTCATTAATTTATGGTATATTCTCTAAATTCCTCTAAAATGATTCGTAATTTTCCTGAAGTGTTGATCTTCCACCGGTTATTTCTCAAACTCAACTGGTTCATCTGTAACTAGCGTTCATTGGTTACATTACCCTCCACACATGCCGGTGTTGCTCTGGTTCAATTTGCAAACATCAAATGAAGGTGCTTATGCTAATGCATCCAGAGGTTGCTGAGGGAACGATCACACGATACTCAAGGGCTCTGCACAAGAGGATTGCATAACATGTTCAGTCACAACGACATGTGTAACAACAACGTTTAGATATATGGTGTATGTGTCAAAGTCTAAATGTCATATATATATATATATATATATATATATGAGTTTATTTTTGTCTTGATGCATTTTTTATTTTTTATTTTTTTGAGATAGAAGGTCGACAGGCCAGTGCCAAAGCACAGGAGGCAGTTGACCACCTGGCAAGTTTTCCGTCAGGTAGAGAGGAGATTTCACAGTCGGGATTCGAACTGCCAACCTCTTCCTTGAGATTTGGGTATCTCTCCACCATCATCCGGTAGTTTAAGGTCGTCTCAGACCAATCTTGATGCATTTTCATTGTGTACACTAGTTATGTCCTGATTGCAGTTGATAAGTGGGATAATTTTTGTTGGGACCACATTCAACATCTTAAGCTTCAAATACTGATAAGTAGGTACATGGTACTACCCTTTAATTGTCCCCGGATGCAACAAAGTTGGAACTTGTTTTCATGCCACTCTTGATATTAAGGCATTTGAGCCCACTAATACCAACAATTTTTGTTTTATAATTGGCCCTCATGTGTGTGTAAAGCCAACTCCGTCATGAAGATGTGGGAAGAAAAATATTTGAGAGGATCCAACCATCAAACAATTCATATTCTCAAGTTGGGATGACTCAGTGTTAATTAAGGATAAAACTCCTTCATACGACGCCTTAAGACCTGTATATGGGTAGGTGTGGATGTTTAAGAGTTAACTGACGTTTGGAGCACAACTATGGTACTATATAATTATCATGTTCCTTTAAAAACTCATGAAGGCATTCTCACAAATTCATGGTATGTATTAAAGTTATCCATAAAGTCTCTCAAAGAGGGACAAATCTTGGAGTTTGCCACCCCTTTGAAAAAAAATTATTAAGTGCTTGTTAATCCATTTTGTGCCAGAACCTAACTTTCAAAGTTGGGTGAGGCACCTTCTTGGACCTCCTCAATCTATCCCAAAAGTCTTGAGAGAACTTTAAGATTTGGAATAGGACTTCGTACATGGGACTTACCATCATGAATCCTAGAGTGGCTTTTGCAAGGCTAGCTTGGCCCACCCATCCTAGTTAGACAAGCTAGAATTTGCCTTTAATTATATAGCTTGGTGCCACGTTTTTCCTGCATTATTTTGAACCTTTACGGATACATATCAAAATGTGGGAGACTTTATGGATACACTCTCAAACTCAACTTTCAGCCAACATACTCAAACCTCGATCCCAAGATTTAATGAATAAATGACTCTACATGTTCATATGAGAAATTTAGTATGGTGCTTGTGTAAAATTTTACTTCCTATGTTGTAAATTTTAATTTTGGCAGCACTTGATGCTCTATTAAATTCAAAGGGCACCTCCACTTAAAGTAAGTCACATAGTGACATTCACATTAAGTCTTAATCCACACTAGAACTAATAGGTATGCGGTATGGCAAGATCTCACACTATAGGAATGATGGCAAGTTTATAACTAAGTAGTGCCCAAAACCTACGAATATTTTGTACCTCTAAACATGCAGACTAGTGTTGGTGAAATGGTCCTAATGGAGTGAGACTTTATCTCTTGATACAATCCACTGTGTAGGTTAAAACTTAAATTTGAATGGTAGCAATACTGACAGTAAATAGTTAGTTAATTCTCTCAACTTATCAGTGTCCAGGGAGATATTTGGGCACAATCCGTCAGGATCCTAAGTGTTTCTTAATCCAACTGGTCACATGTTGACAACTTTCGGTATTTCTCTCTTTAATTTGAGACATGTTCTCTAAACTCCTCTAACACGATCAGTAATTTTCTTGAAGCCTCGAACTCCAACTAGTTATTTCTCAAACTCAACCGGTTCATCTGTAACTAGTGGTCGGTTCTCATAACATTATTCATATCCATAACAGTTTTCTGTGGGACTGAAACTATTTTGCGGAATATTCCTCACATTCAGTCTGAATGATGGAATATTCTGCAAAATATTGTCAGTCCCGCAGAACACTGTTTTGGATCTGAATAATGTTATGCTCCCAGTTCCTTGCAACTTATCATTTGTAAGTATGATTCAAGAAAATCTAGTCAAAGTGTAGGCCCGAGAAGTAAAGCTTGCATGAGCTGTACCAATAGAAGTTGCATAAGTTACATGTGAAATTTATACATGTGAAATCATGCTTGAATGTCTAGATGAAATGTATGAGATTTGTATAATGTGTATTGAAAATGAGGATCTACTCATATTTCTTAGAGTTTAGACCAAAATCATGAAAGTGGGAACTTGGTGAATCTGCTTTGGTTGAAGTGAACCAAAAAAAAGTCTATATTTTCATCAAATAAACTCCTTGGTTCTTGAATGCCGTATAGGGGCCCATGAATTTAGTAGAGCAATCCGAAAGGAGGGAGGGGCTTATTGTATACAAGCGTGCCTCTCGTTCATCCAACACAAAGCCATGAAATAATATGCAGCCCGTAGATAATTTGTTGTAGTTGATTTGACACCATGATTAGTTTTAAAAACCATGAATTAGTCAACCCGAGGTTATTTGAGATGAATTGGCAACAATCTTATTGGGGTCAAGTTTTTATGTTGGATGGATGAGGGGCACGCTTGTTGACAATAATTCCCTCTCTCTGATCGAAAAATATACGAATGCTAATTCCTCTAACCTTCGTCAATGCTTATCAAGTTGAGCATGAAACACGTGAGTAGTCCGATGAAGCATGAGGCAATCACGTGGTCTATAGGAGGTGCAACTAGCTATATTCAGTTCATGAATTAGTCAACTTGGACAAATTGAATGGAATTGAATTATTGTGTACATCAAAACAAAAAATGAAAAAACGGAAAAGAAGAAGGAAAGAAGAAGTCAAGTTGATCTAGGCACTATATCACACATCTCTAAAACGGCGAGAGTGAGTTTGTTTTATACATTGAGCATATCTTTCATCCATTCATGGTGAAAACAAATCTCTTATCAGTTTGTGGTTGATTCATTTTTATTTCATTGTTATAGTAGATGACAATCATAATTTATGACGATATTTGTTATATTGAGACATTTCAGAGTCTCATTTTATCCTCGACTCAAAGATAAACCGCTTTATCTCTTTACTATAATTTTTTAATAAATAGGTAAGAACACCAACTTTTAGAATTGTATTAGCAGATCACTATTTGAGCATTATTTATTTTTTATTTCAATTATTATTATTTTAAATGAATTTCCAGTAACTAGCATTTTGTCTCAAAATCGCTGAAAAGTCTCGATATAACGAATTTTGTCATATTTTCTTTTAAGAAACTTGATTTATGAAGATTTAAAAGACAACTTCCCTTGCACGTTAAGTCCAATTTTGTCTCAATCCATCCAAGAAAGTTGCGTAGCCAATTGACACCTATCTTTCGCTTTGTCACAACTTTTGTGCTCTACCTCAGTTTACCTATCCATTACCTTTACCTTAAAGAACTAAAGCTTGTGTATTCAAATTCACTCAAGTACGATGCGATACATGTATCATGAAAAAAAAGTGCAAAGAATAAAGCGTACAAGTTCAAGTGTCAACGTTTTCACCACATCATTAAAATGTCATCAATGGCTTTCAAAAAATGAATGAGACCTTACTTGGTTCGCACCTTACCTTGTATTCGTGTGTAGGTAGCCTTTTCTCATTATGCAAGTCTATGTACTCGCCCCACCGTGTGCAAGTTGGAGATATCCTCTAGTTGCCAAGGAATTTTTTTGGTGTCCAAAGAATGCTATGAACTAGATAGCCAACGAGAGGAGAGTGATAACCAATGAGCCACAAGAAACGGTGAGTCGTACATCTACTCGAGTCGGTTATTAGTCATTCACCGATCAACTTGTGAATAGAATTTGAGGAATATAGATGGTATCGCGTATACATGGATGAAAAACTACAATGGGGTTTGATGACCTTCCTGCTTTCGGATGAGTGATCGGTAATGAACTTTGGGAAATAATTGATTTTTGCATTATTTAAAAACTATTTTGGTAATGAATTGTGTATTAAGCAAATCTTGGTTATCCCTTAAGCACTTGTGCAACCTGAAGTGGGTTGCCAACAAGAATCTTGGAAAGGCCTGCGACTTATAATGTGGCATTTGAGTTGGTCCAATGACGTGGCCGGATAGTGCTCAATGTTGGTTTCCCATTACATGTTTTGCGCCCATCTTGCATTAGGCCACAACCTTGTGATTGATGTCAGGGTGTTTTTGAGCTCATGGAACTTTATGTTTTAGCCATTGCAATTTGTTTAGCCCGAGAAACTAACTCATTGATATGTTGACACAAGGGCCCCTAAGGCATATCGCAACTTGTTGACCGAAATAGAAATGACTAAACAAGCAAGGGTGGTCCAATGTGTCATTTACGGGATGAGTCCTCACTTGTAGGCCTACGTTAGATGCCTATTTGTATGGTCTAGTAATGGTAGCCCCTCCCACCATTACACAAGGGTGATGCGTGTAAGGCTATGGAGCCTTCAACCACGATTTTCTACCCCCAGGGTGGACCAATGTGAGAGAATTCAAGAGCAATGAATCCATCTCACCTATGAAATCCTTGCAAACATACCCCAACCTACTCGCAATCAATCAATGAATCCTCCCAACCATGACCTCAACGTGAAATGACCTAGTAAGTAATAAACTTGAGCAACAATTTTCATGAATCCAACAACCATTTCCCTTGAAAAGAGGTGAAGAACTCTCTAGTTTGAAAAAGTGAATGATGCAATCTTGAAAACTTCAGCTGCACTTCATCAATCTAGCAAAAACTTTTGTAAATTCAGTAGGTTTAGTAGACCAGCGCAATGAATCTCACAACCATGTCTCTTTATGAATCCACCAAATCTTGAAGTTTCTCATATAGATTTATAAATATGAATATATGTATATATTCTAAATATACATATTATATATGTGTACATATCATTACAAAAAAAGTCAGGTCCATAAAATGTTGTTAGAATTAATTAAATATGGTTGTACAATATTTGAAAAGTAGTTGTCGCGATCATTATTCCCCTATCCCTGCTCAAGCCGGGAAGCGGGCAAAGCAGTTTTGAAAATCTTCTTGTCAACTGTTCGCGCTCTTCTTGTCTTTGCTGGCGTTTATTCCCGCCTATTCACTATTCACTGGGCGCCTGATTGCATGTCTGACACTGTCCACCATTTTTGTGTGTCCAACACTGTCCGCGATTACAGGCGCATTTCCGATTCTTTTTTTGGGCTTGCTTGATTCTTTCCGATTCTTATTACTAGGTTTCTCAATGGAGAAAATAGATTTTGATCGTCCTTTCAAAGTTCAGGTGTCCTTGAACTCGAAGTACCAGTCTTTAATAGTGAGAGGACGATTAATTCATGAGCAGACACCGAGGTCAGCTTTTGCTGAGAAACGGAAACGAGGTGATTCTAACCTTGATTTATGGTTGGATTCTTCAATTTACCCTCTGGATCCATCAACAGGGAAACGACCAAGGTTTAATGATGTAAAAAGTCTCCTAGAGTTTGTAGGTGATGGTCAGAGAGGTTTGCTTGGTTATACCCAAACCTTGAACAATTCTGAATCTGAGAGAGAACTCGTGATTCAGCGATTCAGAACGCAATCAGACTATGAGATTCTGAAAGATTGTATAGACAAACAAGCCCGGGAATTGGAGACTTTACAATTAGAATTGATGCAACAGAAGACCGATTTTGAGCATAGCCGAATTGTTGACTGTTCCTACCATCGTAACAAAATTGAGCAAATGCAAAATGAGTATGTCAATCTTGAGAGAAGTTCAACCACATTAGTTGCATCGCTAAGCACAGATCTTGAGGAAAGTATGAAATCAGAAGCAGAACTTGAATCAGAAATAGAGGCAATTCGGAGAGAAAGAAATGAGAAAATAAACGAGTACAGAAGATGAGTGTAGCGTTACAAGAAGCGTCGAGAAGTATCTCAATCCTAGAAAAGAAATGCAAACAACTTCAGTCAAAACGATTGGGTCAAGTGCGAAAATGCAGAGCCCGTAAAGATTTGCATGAGTTGTCTCAATCTGGAGGTCATGCAAAAAACCAGAGGCGGTTGGCGAGATCGATTATTGCTGGAGCAACTATGCAGCGTATCCAAAAACGTAACGCACAAACTGGATCGAAGCAAAGGTTGTGTGGATCAGAGGAGATTCAAATACAATCAGGGAAGGTACTTGCTACAATCCTTTCAAAGAAAGAAGTCAGCACCATGTTAGAAAGTCCATGCATGCAGTCGGTCACCACTAAGATTGCGAACGACTGCTTGGAGAAGATCGGTTCTCAGATTGGAGCAGCTGAAATTTGCGAGATAAAGGATTCTAGTGGAATGACCGACATTGGTTATTCAAAGATTTACAGAAAATTTAAGAACGGTATCAAAGCTGTTGGATCTGGATTACGGGTTGGCTGCTTGCCGCGGCCTTGGCATGTCTCATTACTTCGTCGAGAAATGAATGCTAAGCTCCGGGATTTTGTAGGAGATTACTATTCAATCAGCAACATTTTAGAAATCCAACCAAACACGAAGTCAAAGAAGAAGGAGACTATACGAGTGGAGTTGACCACAAAGAATTCATTCTTTGTAGACGTCGAGATGGTGCAGAGAACAATGGTTGCATTGTACAATTTCACGCCAGAAGGTGTGTTCATTTATACTACACTTGTGTGCAATCATTGATATTCTATTGGATTCATTTTAAAGTAGCTGATAAATGTATTATTCTTTGATTCATACAGTGCTCGGTGAAAAACCACTCATATTTGTGATAAAGCTAGATGAAGCTGAAATTATACACGGACAAAAGTTTGAGAGAATCAGCATGATTATAATGAACTGTGCTTTGGATCGACAAATAGACAAAAACGATCCAGAGTATATTGCAGTTCAAAGTGAACGTGAGATCTGGCCAATTGGTTGCTTCCAAGTAGAGAAAGAATCGCATGAGATTCTATCTTGGGTGTTCAACCAGACCAGAAATCCATCTTTGATCAAAGCACAAGAGGTTGGACAACTTTTGGTAGTCCCTAGGGTGGGTGAATTCAAAGTGGAATGGCATCTATCAGCCGATATGAAGACAATGAAATGTATGTACGGTTTAGGCCACGGAGCTTGTGCCAAACACCGTTGCATCTATTGTTCCCAAGCAGGTCAGATGACCATCATCGGAATAGCCAAAGAGGCTCGAGCTGCATTCGGCAAACGAAAAGGAAGCACTTGGGAAGGTGGCCTGTTTTCATCTACTGTGCAATCAAAGCCTGTCAGTGGAGGTGCAGCTTTGGCTCGGTGGAAAGTTGGAAACCAATCTTGCCTATTCCCCTTGCAAGGGTGCACATTTGCACGTTACATGCTTTTAACCGTATTGTTGAGAAGATTGTCCATCTACATTTTCAGTTCATCTGGACAATAAGAGATAAGAAATTGCAAGAGCAGGCAATTGAAGATATGCAAAGAGTTATATCCTCTACAGGTGCACATGGCGGAAATGTGGTAATATTCAAAGATGATAAACTATCAGGAAAGAAGAATAGTGTTCCCAGTAAGCCATCATTCAACGGAGTTCATGCCGAAAAGTTGTTTAAGAAGTCGACTTTGCCTTCTGGATCAGAGAAGTTGTTCACAGATGTCATAACAACTGAAAGAAACTTCATTGATGGCGGAGAGGCTAGAAGAGCAAAGCTCGCAGTTTGGCAAGGATTGGACAATCTTCGACCTTACTTCTCGGGACTAACACTAAAACAAAATGAGATAAATGAATTTCAATCTCTTGTTTCAAAATGGGGACACGATTACATTGCTGCTTATGGCGAGACACATGTCACACATTATATTGTGAGTTACTCCCTCCGTCCCAAAGTTGTAATAAGAGTATAATAAAGCAAAATTCTTTGTTGATTCTTCAAATCCAAGGTGACTTTACGGATAACTCCAATATGATCAATGAAATTGGTTCAAAGAAATACCAAGCAAACAAGCTGGACAATAACTTTGGGACGGAGGGAGTAATAGACTATAATTTACATGTTTGAGGTTGTTGTAACACTTTTTTTATTTCTCATCCATGTATCAAAGCTCAGTCTAACATGGATGTGGCTAATTTTGGCATCATATAATCGTGAGGCATGCACCATGGTTCGTGCTCGAATATGGAAGCCTATCTGTATGGTCTAATCAAGGAATGGAATATAATCATTACGCTGCTAAAGCAACATATCAAGCTCATACACAATACGGGGGAGGTCGAACAAAGTTGAGTACTTGAGAACAGACATACCAACATTGGTATCGTCTGATTCAACACCGTTTCAGAGAGAAAGAAAATAAAACTTCTGCAAGTCTTTGGGAGCAGTCAGAGGAAGGGCTCACTGTCGAGGCACGCATACAGAAGGGAAGAGAAGCCTCAATTAATTCAAGTGCAAATTTACACAGTCAGTTGTGGCGCCAAAATTGTGATAGAGTTGGATCTAAATGGGTCCCTCGTTCAACTAATCAACCAAAAGATTCAAGTACATCACTTGTTGCTGAAGAAGTCCAGTAGTACTACTCGTCATGAATTATCTTCAACATCCGTGGAGGTAAGACATCTCCTGCAATCCTATTCCTCTCGTGCCTGCGATTCACCTGCAGTTTTTCGAAATTACACTCAGATAGGCTTCAAATATAATAAATTTTAAATAAATAATAAAAGGCTTTTGAAATTACCTTTGTAGACTGTTGATCTTCATGAACAATGTAGAACGTGAATTCAGAGGGGGCACTTGCTCCTAATGCCATTTCAACTTCTGACCGCAAGGAAGTTAATGTCCAATTGTGCCCAACCTCAAGTTCTTGTTGCCACTCATCCATTTGGCAAAGAACTTTGACAATATGAATAGGCCCTGTTTGATCCATTGGTTGCCACATACCACCAGCTTTCAACCGGAACCTGTTGTACTGATAGTTTGAGTATAACGTGCTACGTCCTACATGGTACTGGAAGATTACTGAGGCTAAGTCTATGCAACACTTGATCTCATCAGCCCTTAAATATATCCTTTCATTCCACCCTTTGTCCATAAGTGAGTCAAAGACTTCCTCCGAATTATCTTTAAAAACAAACAGGGTCCGAGTTTTATGAATGTTTGTTGAAATAGCAAACAAATCAACCATGACATTGATTGGCATAAACCAACTGATGTGTGTTACTCGGCTTCCAGAACTCGGTTTCATTGCAGAAAGAAAATCCTCTCTCATTTTCGCTCTAAAAGCTTTTGTTGTTGCCATGTCAGGTAATGACTAGGCCGGATCATCAAATGAAGGCAAAGGAATTGCTTCTAAACAACCGAATCCTCCAGTAGTATTTGGATGGTACCACGAATTGTAAAAGTACACAGACTCGTCCATGAGCTGTCTATGACTGCGAGAACCCTTACTTGCCTCTCCAATTTCAGCATGGTAGACACAAATGACTCGTACAACACTAGTAGGTGCAACCCAGTCGTCATATTTTGATGGATATAAGTCTGCAATTCATGACAGGCAATTCCAAATTTAATAAAGTGCTAGAAAGAGATAAGAAATTTCATAAAACTTAAATGTAAAATGTAATGAAAAAGTTGATAAAACTACTTACAATTGCAAGCTCCGTCTGCTGGAACATCTCTGGGATTGAGCTTCAGTTGCTGACGGCTGTATGCATGTTGGACTTGAATTGCCGAAATTGTTGATCCATCTGGACCTACTTTGAACTTTAAAACCCTAGCCAAATAGTTGCCATGTTTCTTCGCTTCACGAGTATGACCCCCTTTCTTCTCTGGTTCCAAACCCACCCATGAATTGACCTCTACCTTCGTAGGAATGTAATCACCATCCCTGTTCTACAATTGGTACAGAATAACACTCTGTACATAGCTTCGAGGCCTCATTTCTAGTGGAAAAAAATTGAAATGCCAACCCTACGACCTCAGAGAAGTGCAAAAGATCAAATGAGAGAAATCGAGCAAAACTGAGAAATTAGCAGAAGTGAAACTCAGAAATTAGCAGAAGCGACAAAGCTGGAGAAACAGCAAAGCAAACGAAACACCATCGCGGGAAAGCAGGAAAGTGCAAACATTCGCGTGAGGCTGCTGGGAGAAAAAACGGGAGAATGTACAGCTGTCTTCCCTCTTGCGCATCGATATTCCCGCCCGAACTGACACACCCTAAAGCCACGCTCCTCAGACCAATAACGAGGTCAAGTTTGTCCACATCCTTGAAATCCGGCCACGTCGTCCAACTGACCTGAGCTTAGGCTCGACGACGGGCACCCTCATTAAAACTCCTGCAACCCGCTCCCATAATACAGCCCTAGGATAGCTTTACTATTTTTGTAATGATATATATGCTCAGTTGTCTTTGGCAATTATGGAAATAGTAATAGTAGCACACTAATTTCATAGGCCAAGTGCTACTTTGTATTTTTGGCGGGTAAGTATACCTATTCAAGTAGCATAAGCCTTGGTTGCGTACACCCATAGCTTACTAGGGGTTATAGGTACTTCTAGGTTGGGACTAGGTTTCCATTCATGCATCCTTTGTTTCCAGTGGCCATTGTTTGGGATTTCCCAACATGTCTCCATTGTTGGGGTTTCCCAAATTGAAGGCATTAAGTATTAAGCGTAAGTTCAAAGTTGTGGACATAACTTATTGAGATGGCATGCCAGGTACATGCGGCAAACCCTGCCAACCCGGGGTATCTTCCACATTCAGTTTTAATGTGGCCACTATTCAAGAGTCATTCTCACTAATAAGGGGCCCCACATAACAACTTGAGGTATCTGAAAAATGGTATGGGTAGTATGGTATTGCCCAATGACTGCTCTTGAAGGGGGTGACGGAAATACCACCTCACTTACCCAAATGATCTCAAATTTTGATGGTAGATGTCCTAAGAGCCAATGGACACGTGGTGAGCAACCTACTGCATGGGAAAAAAAATTCATACTTATTGGGCAAGATTTTAAAAAAAAATTGGATTTTTCCGAGCTACCTAGTAGAGCTAGGTCCAATTCGGCCGTGAGTATGACAGAGAAGATCAAGTTGGATTGCTTTAAAAATTTGTGAGTATGATTATATACTAGTTGAATTTACATTTGTACAATTGGATTTTTAAGTAACAAAGTGTGTTGTCATATACACATTGGTACATGGAGGGTTGGAAGTGGTTTGGTGCATCCCTTTTTTTTAGGCAAATTTTAGCCAAAAAATGATAAAAATAATAATAAAGAAGGTGACACTTGCATGTTAATAAATGGGATGGAATGAGGCCTACATTGCCAAATTCCATCCATCAAGCGTGGCCATGATGCCATATCCCACCAATTGGAGCAATGAGTGGCGCCATATCTTACCTGCCAATTCCGGTGGGATTTGCCACCACTTCGCCGTCTCCCTCTTGGTGCCTTCCATCGCCTTGCCTCCACCACCTCACCACTTACCGTTAAGTAGGGTTCATTGTTCACCTTCATCGCTCTCCATCATTGCTCTCTGTTGTTCGCCTTCTTCCTCCTTCATCACTCTCTATCATCGCCATTTATTCCCTCATCCTTCAATGTGAGTTTAATGCGAGTCGCCAACTGCACTTGCTCATGCAAATATTTCCCTTTGCTTGAATGATCCTTCAATGCCTCACACCCCTTGCACATCACATCATCTTGAAGCCTAGCCACAATTTCCATTGCCATCTATGTTGTTCAATTGAATTGCTCTAATTGCTTATGTTGTTGTGTTGTTTTGCTATGGGAATTGTTTGTTGTTTTGGTTTAGTATATTATGTGCACTTCCAATTTTGTGATGCACAGTCAATTTGCTACTCTTGGTGTTTGGTTACATGGTTTCTTGGTGATTTGTGGGTTTTCTTGCATCATCTAGGACTAACGATATGGGGTTTTAGGGTGGGTGTGCACACTTGTGAGGATGGTTGGCACTGGTGGTTCTCCTCATGCAAGAACAAATTCTTCTTCGCAAAAGAGGAAGAAAGGATCCACCGATGCAATGAGGGCAAGCGCTAGTGCGAAGGTGGAGAGAAGTCGGGTGAAGCTTCATCATCGCTAGAATACCTTGATGTACTACGCATCCTCATGCAACCAAACTAATGTCAGGCCTCTTGAGTTTGTCTGCAATAGCATGCCACTCCCGAGCTTTGCCATGGGGTTTGATGCCTCCAATGAGCACACATCTGCATGCACGCCGCTTGTGGTCGCTAAGCCCCTAGGTGACTCCACCGTTGTTGCAGGAACTCCGGCATTGTCTTCGGATGCTCACAATGGAGGTCATGTAGGCTTCATCTTCATTTCTAGCACTTCGGAGGATGGAGGTGCATAGACGACCAATGATCTCCAAGAGGTTAGTGTCCCTGACTCTGATGAAGAGTGTGATGAAGGTGTTCAAAGTGTAGCACCTAAGAAGAAGCAGATGAAAAACTTAGATTTAACCCGAAAATTTGAGTTGGAGTGGGCTTGTAAACTTCCCTGAGCCGGGGGTATTCTGACCAACAATGGTAGGTTACACATGGTAAAGTGCACAGCGTGCTCTACAATGGAGAGGACCGAGAGGTTGATGCAACCCAAGTGGGGTACCCTCAAAAAACATGAGGGTAGGTGTAAGGCCACTAGAAACATGCCGGCCTATAATGTGAAAAATTGAGATTGGTATATGGCTACAAATTCAAAGCACAAGAAGAACGTCGCTTTGTTCAATGTGAGGGCTCTTGATATTGTGCTGCAATAGATGAATCAATCCAATAGGTTAGAAAGAGAGAAGAAAAATGTGTAGTTCACAACCTTGTTCTAGGTTTTGTATGATGGTTATCCTATGTTGGAATGTGAGAGCAGGGCAGGGTTGTATGAGTTTATGAATGTGCCAAACTTCCCTAGGATGCATTGGTCAGATAACTCTAGTTGGGTTATGGCCGAGTTTATGTATTTTGAAGTGAGGATTGCCATTTCGAGGGTCCTTGCTGGTGCTAACTATGTGGCACTCACATGTGACGAGGTTAGTACCGTCGATGATGGATCATGGATCTCTATCCATGCGTATGTGGTCCAAAATTGGAGTCGTGTTCCCTATTTGATCTCACTTCAGAAGGTTGTAGAAGGATCTAGCTTAGACAACCTAACCCTTGTGATCATAGATGCCTTGAGGGGTGTTGCCAACATGGAGAGGCTTGCACTGGCAAAAGCCTTGTTGTGCTTTGGTGCAAATGGTGTTGGCACTTTCTAAAGCCCCAAAACGGGAGTCACATTGTAGATTCAAACTAAGTATGCTCCATTTGCACTCAGTGTCCATTGTATGGCTTATTGTTGTAACCTAGCCTTCAAAACCTTGTTTGAGCTTGATATCATGAGTTGTATTGAGGGTTTGTTGAAGAACTCCCATGCTTATTTCAAGCACTCTCTAAAGAGACATCTTGAATTCGTTAAACTTGTTGAATTGATGGAAACAAAGGGGTTGAAAATCTTAAAAAACGTGAAGACCATATGGGTCTCTTTGATTGAACCTTTGAGACACATAATACAATAGTACATGGTTCTCTTGGCAAAGATGAAGTTGGACAATGATTCCAAGGAGAAATCCGCTCAGGTAACTTCCTTACCCCCTTTTAATTAGATGTCATGTTTCTTAATTCTAGTTTCATTGCCATCTTCGTGTTTGGGGCTCTTGATTTGCCTTCATGTGGTGCACTTTTGATTTGATGCCATGTTACTTAATTCTAGTTTCATTACCATCATTGTGCTTAGTTTCTGATGTGGAGGCTCTTGCATGTGTGCAGGCTGTCCTTGATGTGTTGTGTGACCTAACGTGCTTCCTAGGGATGGCAGCCTTAGTGCCCCTCATTGAATCCTTGGATTCCTTTATTGTTTTTTCCCAGAAGTGCAATGTATTGATCTGCAACTTCATAGGTGCAGTGAAAGTATGGGAGGGGCAGTTGTTTTGCATGTACAACTGCCACTCACGTGCGTTTACTATTGATGAGTTCTTTGTTTTCAAGAGCATCATCGAGGACACCCATGAGCACATTCACACCCGTTGGTTGTTGAATGATCTAGAGAACCCAACTATGTTTGATTTAAATAATGATGCAGAGCATCTAGCGTTTGTTGTCAATGGCATCAACATGTATGCCAAACGTAGGAATGAGGAGACGGGCATAATGGAGCCCATCACTCACGAGACATTTGTAGCAATTGTGGAGGATGTGAAAACTCAATGCTCAGGTATTCTTGCCCTACCTCACTCTCTCCATTTTTTTGTTTGCATATACAATTTAGATGCATGCTTATCCTAACTACATTGTTCTATTATTGTTGTGACAGGGGCTGCTGCCCAACTCGTACAAAAGCTCCAATGATGTTTTCTTAAGCACGCAATTTTGGATGCGTTTGGCATCATCTACGGGCCACAATATTAGTGGCAATTGGATGAAGAAATCACCTTTGCAAAGCACCTAGACACTCTCAAGAATTGGTAAATATTGCAATGTCCTAGTGATTGGAACTGGGATTGATAAGGAGGTTATTTCTGGCCTCTTTGATCGATGGTTGTTGGATTCCCAGCAAGGTTACTTCAAGATCATGACGAAGAATAACGCCCGTACCACCATGGAACCTCCTTATGACATCAACCCTGTCATTCGAATGTGGTGCCCCATTTTTGCTTCTAGGGTGCTTTCACATGAGTTCCTAGAGTATCTAAAGCTTGCAGAAATAACGTTGGTTCATGTGATCAGAAGTGTGGAAGATGAGCATGTATTCTCATCCGTGTTTTTCCTGAAGACCAAGCTCCGCAACTCTCTTGGCCCCCTGTAGTTTTGATTTTGGTTACAAACAAACCCAGGGAAACACTTAGGGAAGACTTAAAAGGTGACTTGTATTACATCTAGGTGTCTCAGATAAGGTTTATTAAGGAAAACATAGGGTTATTTTACTTTGTTTTGGGTTAGGATTGACAATTGGATTATGGGTAAGGGATAAAAACTTTAAACATCTCTCCATGTCAGTATATGCAATTGTGACAGTCACTCACCTCACTCTAATTTCCCAGGCAATAGTCTGGTAGTGAGTTCATTTTAATTGGACCAAGTGTGGTGCACAAGCATATGCACAATCATAATCAATGGTCTTGCATAAGTAATCCATTTTTGTCTCTTTACCGAAGCCAAGGGCACTTTGGTGTAGTCAATAGTCTTTCATTAATTAATTCCATTTAGTGTAACTTGAAAATGCAATGCAGTCGTCCTTTCAGGATTGGCAATCTTCTTTAATTAAATACAGTCTTAGTTATGCAGTCCAACAATAGTCTTGTACCTGGTTTTGACCAAAGTAACCATTGTGCTCATAAATGGTAGCAATCAGCCAAACCACATATGCAAGTTCATAATCTTTAGCATGGTTCATTCACACGTTCCCTTTGAATTGATTTGAGACCCTGATATTCACCTTCCTTACTTCAAGTAAATGCTCAGTACACATAATTGATTCCAAGGATTATTGATTAATTTATCTCAATAAATTTTTTTCAATTCCAGTTTACTGCATAGGTGTGTTTAATACACATACTATACTTACCAGGGATTGAGTCTTGAAGGTGACACGTCTCTTCCTGGTTTCCCTTGGCCCTTCGCAGGCAATGGACATAAGTCGTTGTCTTTTCAATTCCAACCTTAAGGTTGCCAAAGATTACAAGAAGTAAGTTTCATAGGGACTGAATCGATTGACCTCGTTGGTTCTACCGCGGCTGGTTGCAAGAGGCCATAGCCTCTTTGAACTTCTCACACATTCATCAATAACCAAACTTTGAATTATTTTCAAATAAAGGGAAAAAAGACTCCTCCTTACGGTAGACTTCGGAGAAAGCCTTCACAATCCCTCTGACCCTGTTCAATGGCGTACAACTCTCAAAGTATGTTCGGAGAGAACCGGCAGTTAGTTACAGATGAACCAGTTGAGATTGAGAAATAACTGGTTGAAGTTCAGGACAACAAGAAAATTACCGATCCTCTTGGAGGAATTTGTAGGATGTACCCTAGTTTAATTAAGGAAAACCAAAGGATGACAACATGTAACCTGTGGGATTTGCAAACACTAAGATCTCAATCGATTATGTCCAAAATTTTCCCCGATCACTGCTCTTAAAGTCATTCAATCCAGACAATTGTTTAGTTCCTTTGAGAAATACAACTTGTGTTTCGATTTCCCAGACTATGATTTGAAATATGACTGTCGTACATAGTATCATCTATCCTTATAATGAGTCAATGGAGGAATTATACCCTGGAATATTACAAACTGCCCAAAAACCAGCACAATCCCTCTGGTTCTCTTGGCATGATCACAGATTTTTCTGACATTCTTTCACTTCAGACTATAGCAGATAATACGATGATAGCCCACAAAACCTTCACGTTCTCAGAAGTTATAAATTAATCGAAGTAACTCTACGTACCCGGATTGCAACAGAAACTAAGAATTCACTCCTGGCTTAATTTTGACAAATCAATCCACAATCTACCTCTGTAATTTGATCGAACAAATACAACCAGTGGAGATCCAACACAACCCCTTTGGATTCCACGTACTTCACTCAAGGCAACAAACAATTGCCGCAAAAATATTCATTAAAACATCAACACATCCAGGTACAATCTGGAATTGATCATTCAAACTATTAAGGTGGCTCTTTGGCCAAAACAATTTCACATAGTCTGACAAATTTTTTATGTGTGCTAAAAAGAATGGGGCTTGATAACTTCTCCAAGTCTATATATCCTCCTGAAACTTAAAAAAAATCTCTAAGACTACATCCTCCTGAATCACACTATGGTCATTCCAATCACCTTTTTATTATTATCTCAAGTCAATATCCTCTTCAGACAAACTAGATTTGAATTATCAAGTTCTTCTCAGGCTCCTTTCACACTCATCTCCAGATCGCATTAAGGAAATTAAAAAAAATTGTACGACACCCCCACTTGGGTGTAGTGGTTGGCATGTATAGCCAAAACATATATACCCTAGAGAGTTTCCTTTAAGATTCAATCTTCGATAGTTGGACAAATAATGCAGATGTTCATGGCCGCTATGGCCTTTTTGCGTAGAATGCTCAACACGGGGGGTTCACTCCATGTCAAATTGAACACCACATGTGGCCAAAGTTTGCTACCCCTATATTACATGGAATAGATAAATTTAAAAATTATGATATTTTTTCTACATATACATAACCATTGATAATATCGTTTGTATATTTTTTTGAAATTTTTAGTCATCTTCATTTTTGTAGCAATTATTTTAGTTCAATTCTACGTCATTCTAGTTAGAAACGGTATGTTTTATTAAAAAAACAGATCATCAAATTTGATTACCATTTTTTGCTATGTAATAGATACCGTGTATGTCTACCCATGAAAAAAATTGATAAAATTTTGACCCATTTTGGTGATGCAACTTACCAAAAGTAGATTTTTTTTGGCCGCATGTGGTGTTCAACTTGACAATGGAGTGACCCCCCCGTGATGCTCAAGCGTTAGCACATCCTGCAAACATAACATCAAACAAAAACTAGACCTGCAGGCTTAGCATCCGTGATTCAATTGCCATGTTTTGGGGCATCTCTATAAGCCCATTTTGTTTCCATCAATTTGGCAACTCTAATAAACTCAACTGTTAATGTTGATACATATTTTGTACTTCAGACTTCTGCACTCTTGCAGAACGTGCACTTATTTTCTGCATTGTAGCCCTTGTTTGGTGTTTGATGTGTAGGTTGTGTGTTGTAGATGGCAATACGAAGTACTCCATGGTCATCACACTTAGACCCCTTATTATCTTTGTTGTTGAATAGATTTTGAACTTATTTTAGCATCAAAGTGTGAGTTTGTGTGTTGTTTTGCAGGTAAGATTTGGCAAGTAAGAGCTGGCACCACTCACTGCTCCAACTGGTGGGATATGGCATCATGGGCATGCTTGATGGATGGAATTTGGTGATTTAGGCTCATTCCATTCCATTTATTAACATACAAGTGCCACCTTCTTTATTTATTTTTATCATTTTCTGGTTAAAATTTGCCTGAAAAAAAGGGCCGACTTAGGCCCCTTATTCTCTTTGCTATTGTATAAAATTTGAACTCATTTCAACATCAGAGTGTGTGTTCATGTGTTGTTTCGCAGGTAGAAAGGGCGTGTCCACATCTAAGTTTTTGTTAATTTCATAATAAGGGTTAATTAAAGTGCATATATACAATTTCATCACGCCCATAATTTATGCATAAATGTAGATTTAATTAGAACCTACTTAAACATCTCTTTTGTTGCATGAGCAATGTGTTTTTTTCGCAAATAACATCTAGAGTGATGTTTTGATCACATTGAAAAGTGTATAATTAGGGTTGCCATGATATGCTCTAAGTTTATTCCCCCAAAATAATTTTTTTTCCCAATATGCATGACAGACAACGTCAAATGATATAATTTCATATTGATTATTATTTATTGTATATTATTGTTATCATTCTAAAACAGAGACACATACAGTAGGATATTTTTAATGATTATAAAAAGGTCAAAAGTAAAAAATGAAGTGTGATAAATGGGACATCAGTTTCCTGCCAAATCTTGGCAATCCCCACTCAAGAAAACATACTCCTAGTTCGAGAAACCAGTTGTCAAACTTGGGTCCAGTCTTGAGTCCGAAATGAGGTCCATAAAGGGGTGTATAGTGTAGTGTAGTGGTAGAGGGGCACATTGTGCGTATGCGTGGAGATGCCCAAAATGCAGTGCAAAGACAAAGAGTGAAGAAACCCGAAACCCTAGAAACCTCGAAGCTCACAATTTGCAGATCGAACACAAAGTAATCGGATCGAATGCAGTGCAATTCGCATTCTGTTCCTCACTCTTTCATTTTTCAAGTGTATCGCTTCTGCTTTCGATCTGCTACTCTGTGTTTCAGACATATTAAGCATTCAATTCACGCGAAGGGCTGAACATCTTGTCTATTCACAAGCTCGGAGGGCTTTGAATTTTGTTTTGAGTTGTGGAATCTGGAATCTAGAGATTTTTGGACTTCGCGATGGATGCACAACATGCTTTGAAAGGGCGGCAAAAGGTGAGGGATCCTGTCTTTTTGCGCAATTCAGAGGTTTAAAGAGTACTGAGGGTTTTATAGTCTGCAATTTCTTTCGTGAAATTGGTAACCTAAAAAAGAACAAAATCTCGGTCTGCACAGCATTTTTCTTATCACTCCATCCGCCTGAAGCATGTGAGGAGGGCTCTCGAAGTCCTTGATGATGTGTTTTCCATTTATTTTATATTAAGCATGTTGGTGAAATTCTAAAGCTTTCTACACCAATCCACTGTGTGAAGTGGAGAGTTTATAGGTTCAAATGCAAATGTAAGGTAAGTGGTTTATGGTTGTAATCATGTTGGTGATGTGTTTCTGGCATGTGAATGGATGCAGCTTGAAGAATTACGCCGAAAGAAAGCAGCTGCATTGTCAGGTAGGTAATATTTCTCTTTTTCCTGTGAATCTTGGAATTCTTGGATCTACTGCTTAATAGTCCCTGGATATGATGTCTACTGTGATACAAAAAATCAAAGGATGTACTTTACAATGAAGAGAAAAGATGTAAATCGCAGCGACATTGTTTATCTTGTCAAATAGGTTTAGAGACACAGAGACTATTTGCAATGACCGTGTTTTTCGGAAGTGTGTTTCATTTGCATTTGTGTTCTGTTAAATGACAGTGGTGTACACTTTCTGCAGGAAATGCTGCTCAAGGGGAGCTGGAAGCCATGTTGACTCAAGTCCAAAATTTGGAGGAAAAGGTTGTGGTGGGGTTTTTGTGCGTCTTTTGTGCAAAAGAATATTTACTTTTTTCTGATCAAAATTTAATAGTATGTGGATAGTAGGTTACAAGTGTGCTAGTGAATCAAATGCAGCCTATTGTTGAAGGTGTCTGACATAAAAAAGCTCTGATAGCTGGACTTTATCATGTATTTAAGCTCCAACAGGATATGGGTGTGTTTTGCACATTTAAGTATGGGTATGTTTTTGACTCAATATTGTCCATCGTACATGCAGCTGCAAATGGTAGAAGCAGAGTGCGATTTACTGAGAAGGCAAAGGGAGGAATCGTTGGTGCAAAATACAAGCCTTGCAGATGACCTCAACAGGGCTCGTGCTCAAGCATCTCAAGTAAGAGCAGTCTTATTAATGTGGAGTCATTAAAGGAGCTGCATTGTTGGAATTGGGCAATGTGTAAGCCGTGATTTATTCTCTTATTGTACGAAATCTCCTTAAAAACTTTCTGAACTTGCGACTTCAATAGTCAGAGGTTCTGCAATAATGTAGTGTCTGATTGTCAAGGATACTAGCATTCTGTGATTGTTATCCTGTAGTTCCCATCTTCCTCAAATAGATTGAGTATTTTACTCTATGTTGGGGCGTTTGCGGGTGTAGTAGTGATATAATTCCCAAAGGTGAAACCCTGAAATGGTAGAACCTCTAGAGGATGCAGTTATTTATTATTACTATTTTTTTGTTTAGAGCTGATGACATGGACTGGTGACCTGAGATTTGGGGGCTTTGGGCACCTAAGATTTACAAGATTGATTTAAATGTGTATTACTGTTGTCTGGATGCACAGGAAGAGAAAACAGTCGCAACTTTGAGGAAATCTCTTGAGAATGTCACCATGGAGAGAGATGCGGCCTTTGTGTCACGGGTATGTGACTTGGGCCCTGTAGTCTATTCCATCAGGATTCTTGAGAGGTGTTGGACAAGGAGAATTCTTTACACTTGTAGTGACACCCAAGACATTGTGATTATTTTTTGTGATTGTGTCAGAGCAGGAAGATATGGTGGCACAGCTTCGACTTGTGAAGAGAAGACTGCAAGAGGCTGAGGAGGAGCAATATAGAGTAAGATTGCCAGACAACTATCATGAATGAAGGAATTTGCGTTTGATATGTTTGAATTTGTTCAAATAAGGCATGTTCTAATACTTCAAATAAGACATTAACGCGTTGGAGTCCCCTGTTAATTGCTAATGAGAATCAATTGGAACTTTTTGAATCTAATAATAGTATATATCCTCAACACTTAAAGTGATGGTTTTAGCACCTTCTACCTTAATGACCTTGTCTAAAACCTCACGATTCAGTGAAATGGAAAAAAAACATAAAAGATATAAGGCAAGATTCTATTTAGCTTGGAAGCTGATGTTAGTTTAGTATTGCCAACAAAGGACCTGCAGAATTTACCGAATGAGATCGCTCTACTTTTTCTTGTACTTTCTCCAAGCTGATTCATGTCTCCAAAATTTTTGGATCGCCAAACTATTGTGCCATTTGAATTCATAAATTGGTCATGGTATGCTCTGCTGGAAGCAATTTGGGACGATGAGACTGCTGACTTCTGAAACATTCGCTTGCCATAAACAGGCGGAAGAAGATGCAGCAGCTTTACGGGCTGAAATCAAGTTGCTCCAGGCTAGTGAGGATCAATCTGAAAATTTAGCAGCTATGGCTGAGCAACATCGCAATGCTGAGCAACAGAATAGCACCCTCCAGAAAGAGCTCCAGGTGAAACTTTTCAATATATTCATAATTGGTTTTTTCCAGAATGTCAATTAGCACAAATCTTTTTATTTGCGTGTGGTTTCATTGGACATCTGGTAACTTTCAACACCTTACAATGGCTCCAGAAACATATAACGTAATGTAGAAGGGTGTTCTTTGGTTACTTTTTGCTGTTTGCTACCTTATACTACTTGGATTTGTGAGGTTGAAATTTATGTGCGTCCGCAAATGTATCTGAAGAAGCGAGGATCTACCAAAGAAAGTTTTGGAGCTAATCCTAAATTGTTACGAATTCTCAAAATCCACTGGGATGAGCCATAAGGAGGTCACATTGGTGCCCCCCAATAATGTTGACTATAGAGCCCTGAATGGTTAACAACTTTTGAGCATGAAGTCCAATCTCTTTGAAACACATGTCTTTTTGGTGTCTGTTCTCAGATCTGCACCTAACCACCCACCACTCAATTATAGGTGCCCGATTAAGATAAGTAACAGAATTAGGCACATCTACCTTCATTCTCCTTGTCTTGTCTCTTCTTTCATGTCTCGGAGGTAATGTCTATAAAAGTCACAAGTGATACCTTTTCATGGTTCTCTAAAATGAATGTTATGTTTGTGGTTGTAGCACTTTTTGCATCTGTTTCCTGAGTGGCATGTATTAAAGAGTTACATATTGTCTTAATATTTGTGATTAGAATCTGCTTCTCCATTTACAGAGAAATTTATTACCTAGAAACCAGATCTAGATATTTATGACATATTATATAACTGTAAACAGGAGTTAATGTTGCGACTTCAGCAAGAGCAGCACAGGGGGCAAATGGAACGTCAAAGAATAGTGAACCTGACTACCCAGAACCAGGAGCTCCAAAATGATCTGTTAAACACAAAGAGGAAGGTTTCAGGTGAGTTGCACGAAATTGTTTCCCTCAAAACTCTAATTGTTTTATTGATGCATGCTTGTTCTGCTGAATTCTTTTTTAGATTTTCACTTGGACGCATTTTTGTTGTATATTTTGCTGATTTCAAGACATGCACATGGTTTAACTGCAGAGTTGGAGGAGTCATTGCAAACTTGCAGTGTCACTATTCCATTGACAGATCTATCACTTGCAGACTGTGCAACTTCGATGGTGAGCACATTTGGTGTGATGAATTATGGTGCCAACAACCAAATTTTTTCATGATTCACTCACACTAGCATCCTATCTAATGTTACAAGTTGGGTAGAACTTTGATGTTTTCTTCTAGGAAAATTCAGCCTGTTACCAGTTCAAGTCAACATCAACAATTAGTTGAAATAGGGCATGAGTACTTAGTTGAGGTTTGTTTGTGTGGTAAAGGAGGCACCCATGATGGACAAAGATCTCACATCAGTGAATGAAAAAGCAAAGGTATGGCTCATAACCTTATGAGTTATTATGATGTATATCTCAAAGAGACTTGGGTACTACATTGTTTATGGTATTTAGTGTCACTTATTATCCAGAGTACGCTGTGCTATAGCTTTTTACTTTATAATGTAAGGTTTTACCAGATGAAGTCATTTTTGTTCTATGATGTCAAAACAACCTATTTGACCTTTGTTTGTAGAAAGTGAAATCTATAGCAAGAAGATATAGCATTGCATAATTCCAAATAGTAAGCGACACTGAATACCATAAATGGTGTACTTGTTGCTTTGATTATTGAGTATGTATGATGTGGGGAAGGAAGTCTTCAGCAATTTTTGTTTGCCTTGTTTAATAATCCTGAACATGTGGTCATTTGTACTGGAGGACATCATTTTACCTCTTAAAAGTCTGAATCTGCATGGCACAGGAAGAAATTGCAATCAATGAAGTGAAACTTCGGGAGCTTGCGTCAATGGTGGAACGGCAGGAACATGGTCGCCAAACCCTTCTTGCTGAGGTTCTACTTCCATTCATCCGTCAGTTGTTTTAATCACATGCATAGAAGAGTTACATCTCTTGATAACATTTGCCATACATAACACCATCTATTTGCAGATAATATAATTGAAATTGTAATTCCCTTGGGAGGACAAATATGAAACTGGATTAGGCCCTCAGGGAAACATCCAGCTACAATTGCTCAACTGAAACTACTATATATTAATAGATTCAGAATTTGTGTCAACCTAAAGTCTTTTCAAGAGATTAACCCTAAATGCTCAAGCCTTCATTCCATTTTCGGGCATTTCCAGCACCAGTGCTGAAAATTTCTGTTATGTAGCAAAATAGACTATGTTTTCTTGAAATCCAACCATACAGATGTGAACTAGACTACCATATATTCTTGCTGGGAAAATTTCAAGTCAATCAGACCACATTTGCTAGGTCAGATTGACATATGAACATGGCCTTCATTTGGGGGGCAGCTAGAGAAAACTTTGACTAGGACCGCCTTACACCAGTAGATACCTTCCATCCACGTAGATTCCCACCTAGTGGGTTGCAAACCCCACCAGATAATTAGGTGGCACCCATTTTGAGTTGCATGAGCATTGAAGGGCTTAAGTGGAGAGAGAAAGTATCCGATTCACCCAGATTATCCCACTATGATTGGGTGGACCATATTGGTAGAGGGCATCGGAAAATCAAGTGGTAGGTCATGTACCGAGCACTACTCCAGCCTTAGATGGCTTAACCCTGGAGTTCCCATGGGATCCAGGTTAAGACCTTGGGTTTAAGCTCCCCTCAAAGTAAGAGCATAATGTATATGGATTAGTGCATGTTAAGATATATGTAACACAATTTCCTGAGGCTCTAGGATCATTTGGTGTGTATAGCAGTTCAGACTGTATGGACTGGCCGTATGTGATTATCTGCAGATTGATAAACAATCTCTAGAGATAGAGAGGCTGTTTGTGGAGAATGAGGGTCTACGTGGCAGTTTAAAGCAGACTTCTGATGCTGCTTCACGGTGGGAGGCTCAGGTACCCTGGGGGCAGCACTTTATTTATTTATTATGAGTTATGGACCTTCTTGACATAATGGATTTATTTTTTAGTTCATTGGGGCTTTTTGTCAGAAGTTGGTGCCCTATGATTATCCATTGGTTGTTTTGCATATAGTATCAATAATATCTTTCCACTTGCGGTGCATCCTCGGAGGTAGTGTTTGAATTTGAATGAAGAGCAACCTGTTTCGGTTCATTGAGGGCCAAACTCATTTTAGCCCCATTGGCATGCCAAACTGAGTTTGACCCTCAATGAACCAATATAGAATGTTCGTTGTTCAAAGCTCCACACTACCTTCAAGCATGCACTTAAAACTTGCTGAACATGGAAGGTGTTCTATGCAAAAGAACTAACTCCTCACCAGAAGTGACGTTGAATTAGCGGATTTCTTCAGTGTGACCTTTTTCCTGTACCAATAGGTGGAAGTAGAAAATTTTGTTGTATCTTTGAAGTCTGTTGGCTCCTCTGAACTGAGTTGTTCTTTGACAGGTTCAAGAATGTCTCCAGCAGAACAGTGAACTTCGAGCGGTATTGAATGAGTTGCGTCTAGAACAATCCTCCATGGTAGCTGGTCCAGATAACCAGACTGATGTAAATACTGGGGCAAGTAATGGAGACGCACCTGTCAGCAATGGGAATGTGTCAAAAATAGAAAGTTGGCAGGATGAAAGATTCAAACTGAAGGTATATGTAAACTTGGACTTGCAACAACCATGGTGATTTTGCAATTATTTTCTTAGCTTTTGTACTAGATATAAGAGTTAATTGTAAAGTCGGGTTGAACTGGGGGCCCAAAATCCCATAATGGTTTCTTCTGAGAGTGCAACTGGAAAGTCTTGGGAGGGCTTCTTTGAGTTTTAGCGTCGACATGTTTCATCTTTACTAAGTAAGAATCTTCTCATATTCTTTGCCACCTATATGCACATGCCTTGTCTATGCACTTTCTACTCCTCTCACCACTTGTGTACTCCACAAATAGAATTAAACTCAAGAAAAGAACTCAAACATTCTGTAAGCTTTTTAGCATTTGAGAAAAGGGTAAGGAGTTTCCTCTATCGTTTTTTTTGGGTCACTGACATGGGTGGGGAAGTGGCAAATACGGGAGATGCCTTTAGAAGTGGGATTTGGTCTTCACTTTTGGTGACTTGACAGTTAGCTTTATAGTCAACCTTAGACTCTAAACCCTAAATAATAAACCCTGAATATGAAGAATTGACTTTTCATGTACACTGGGATGGTTGTTCTGTTTACAAAACTTATTTGTAGGTGTAATTTAGATTACTTTTGTGCTTGATCTATTCAATGCCTACAGGCAACCCATCTAGTGGTTATAAAGATTTGATTGCAGATGTCCATTTGGCTGAGATGAGTGTTTGGTATTCATTTATTTGCATGGGTTTTGTGAATATAACAGGGCGACTTAGCCAGGGCAATGACACGATCTGAGGAGTTGAATGCACGTTTAGCGCAACAGTCAGCGGAGCTAAACCGCGCTTTCCAGGCTTTGACCAGTCTTAATAGTTTGTGAGTTTCTCTTTCTAGCATTAGTATGTGTGCACATCACTTGACCTCAGCTATTAATTTCAGGTCCTTTTCTGGAACATGTCCTCATTGTGTGGAGTTGGGTTGGGGTGGCATTTCAGGTACAAGCCAGTGTTATCAGGCATTGAGAATCGTTTACTTCAAATACGTCAGGAGAATCCTAACGCTATGTTTTCGTAGTGTCCATAACTTATGGATGCTTGCTCATCAGAGCCCACGACTGTAAGGGTTCAGATCACTTAAGTCCACAAACTTTAACTTTCTTGTGGCTTCATATGTACACATTCTGCGACGTTCATGCTACAAACAAATCAAGCACAAAGTGTTTGCAATAATCTTCCATTCTGTTCCACACATTGTCATTTATTGTGCAAATTTGCACAAGATTTTGGACTAGGTTATTTTAACTTGTACACCAAAGTGGGTCATCATTATCTTGAATTTCCCTCTTTGGGGTTTCGAATTTCTTCAATGGTGCTCAATAATTTTGTTGAAAGCTCTGCTTGTATAAATGCTTCAGAGCTTACATAATGTTGATACTTCTTATGCGGACTTGTAGTACATTCTATACAGTTTCCATTTCACTGTTTAAGTTCCATGGGAGCATTCTAGAATCCCAAAAATTTGATGATATGAAGAATCACTTGGAATTCATCAACCATATTAGAGTCAATACAAAATACTGTCTCTACACACATAGTAATTTGTAATAAACATATATTCATACTCTAGCATCAACTGGATTGTCTAATATACTTGCTCTCTATGGTGTGCAAGGTTGTGGCTGGGAAACTACCCATGTACTGCATGTGTATTCCTTGGCGACGAGCAGGTTTTTTTTCACAGAAGTGCCTAAAATCATGTGCATTCCCTGTTGTTGTTTTTTTAATTTTTTTTTTATATAACTCCATATTCACAAGGGAGTGCCTATGCTACTTTCAACCGGACTGAAGACCCTTTTGGGTGAGGTCGGTGGTCTTTCCCAAAACCCATGAGAGCATGAGTGACCAACATGTTTCCTTTACGGATTGTCTCCGCTATCCGCCCCACTAGAGGAAACTTCACGGTGTGCCTGTTCCATAGTGGACTTTCGTTCCACCTGTATTGCAAGCAGATAGCAGATTAGAAAACACACGAAATTGCAACACTTATTTGATACCTGTTCCATAGCGGACTTTCGTTCCACCATATTGCAAGCAGATAGCGGATTAGAAGATACATGAAACTGCAACACTGATTTTATCAAATAGTGTGGGCAGATGTTGCTTACTCTGGGCCATCCTTATAGAATGGCCTGCAGTTTACATCATCATGAGAGAAAATAATGTTAACCTTGGTTACATTTGAATTTTCAACAACTCCTTATGTTCTCATCTTGTCAGTTCTAGTTATGGGTAAGGTATCAAATGAAAGTTCTTGAGCGTGCAAACCCAAAGGGCTTAATCTCACTTCCTAAGTTGAAGGATTGAGGGAGAAAACATCAAAAATCAAGTGGATGGTTGATGAACTTTGTATGGTTACAAGAGTTAGGAGGCGATCTTTGTGTATATAAGGCAGATGAACCTAAATAGAACACAACAATAATTTGGACAACTATGTTAGAGTCGTATGTGGTTAGGTGTGGATCTAAGAATTAACACCAACAAGAAAAGATATTGGACTATGTGCTCAAAATATGCTAACCATTCTTGGCTTAGTAGTCAACATGATTGGGAGGACATATATGACCAATTAATGAGTGCGAGAATCTTCAATTTCATAATGAATAAGATATTCAGATGAACTCTAAAATTAGGAGGGAATTGGCTACGGACACTATTTGGATTTGGTAATCATCTTCCACTATTTGCGTGTTTCATATCCTATAGAAGTGCGTGTTGAGAGAAAAGTATCCATCTAAGGCACATCTACCTTAGAAGGAGCATGAGAAGCTCTACAAGATGGACAAATGTTTGTGGAAAACGAGCAAGATTTGAAGGAAGTATCATCATTTGAAACACCTAAAGATGTTTCTTGAAGGTAGGATTTGGTGGTGGACACCCCATTTACCAAGTGTGTCCTCACTTCAAGGAGAGAAAGCCACTTGTTGATAAAAAGCAGTATAGTGCACACTATCCTCAATCCAATAGAAATACTATAATCTACAATGTGGACCTCTCATGTTCAATATTGTGGGTTGGTAAATAGTGTGCACCCACAATATCATTCCAATGCTTTTTAGTGTGGAGGTAAACCTCAATAGTGTGGCCCACAATGATTACTATTAGTACCATATTAAGTGTAGTGAAACAAGGTTCGCAACTGTAGACAAAATTTAATATGATCCCCATCTCATAACCCCCCATGATACTAACAACGAGGACTACACCGTTTATGACATTTAGTGTCACTTACTATTTGTACTTACGTTGTGCTATAATTTTTTTTTATTACAGGTCTATTTTTTTACCAACACAAGTCAAATTGGTTGTTTGAACACTATAGAGCATTAACATCTTTGCTTAGTAAAAACTTGCCTTAGCAATAAAATCTTATAGCAATGTGTAACTCCAAATAGTAAGTGACACTAAATATCATAAATGGTGTACTCTAGCACCAATAATGGCGGTTTTGGCGTTTATTATATTATTTAAAATTCATTGAAATTTTCGAAATTTGTGTTTGTCATAAAGCATCATTTTTTTTTGAAGAACACATGAGAATCTAATCCAACATTCCATCATTGACATATAGTCTTCATAATAATTTAGATTATTCAACAATGGTTTGCCTGAACCTCACGGGGACTACAGTATTATTAGATTGATGTGCTGCAGAGTGGCGACTTTGGGAGAGAAACTTACAGATCTTCATGCCGGGTCACTTTCCCTTCTTCAATCTGCAAGAGCCCACCAAATAAGTTACAGTCCATAGACTCAAGGACTCACAAAACCAATGATACTCCAACACTTACTTTAAAGGTAGAAAGGTCTTATATGGTCAAATCTTCCAAGTAGTCCACTTCTACTACAATATTGGGCACGCGATTTGTACGAGATAGAGTTGCAAATCCAAATAGAGGTCGTAGCCATTTTCCTTGTTATGTATTCTCGGAGCAGCTACGAATACTTCATTCATTGTCAAAGTGAAAAATCTGTCTTTCTTCTGGGATGATTATGTAGGTCCCTCCATTTATGCTGGCGATGGAACCTAGAATAGTCAACAGATTTTGAACAGAGTACAATCTCTATTAAACACATGATGCCTTTTTGGTGTCTGTAGATGCACACCCAACCCCACAGAGTACTCAAATGTAGGTGTCTGATTAAGATTAGTGATAGAATTAGAACCGCTTACCAAGATCTTTGAGCCAATTTTCTTAACTAGAGTTAAATTCTTGTGTGGATGCTATAATTCCATTCTTCATAAGAGTTGGTAAGAAATCAACAAAGTAACAAGACAACTAGAGTTCCAGAATTCTCTCATACTAACCGTTAATTTGATGAGGGATTTCACGGTGATGAAGTACCCAAATGGGCCCAATTGCAGAAGCTTGTACTGCTGCAAGTTAGGTATGCGAATCTGCAATAAACGCAACTGGTAGTTTATTTTCAATCTCCTAACAGTCATCTCAACCCTAATTTTTTGCAACCTAACATAACCTACATGATAACATATACTAGTCATGCTAGAAAACAATTCTTGGTCACTTGAGAACTTTGATCCATCATCATCATCCATCATTTGTAAATAAAATTGCATGTACACTTTCAAATCTCGTAACATCGCTAATACGTCTCATGCTCCCTCACCATTTTTAAATAAAAGAGATGCCATGTTCCACGAAGACCTTGCCGTGGCTAGAAGACCTCGTGGCCATCGTTTTTTTGAGAATCACAACATGCTTATTCTCGGATCTTGGGCCATACGGAGAGGGAACATGAGACTTAGCAATGTTTTGTTGCTTTCAACCATCCGTTGACATACTTAAGAAACCGTGATGCACGATTCCAACGCTAAAGTTGAATATCTAAAATTAAAGGTGATGGTGGTATTTTACCTCACCAGAAGTGGGGGTTCGTTCATCCTCTTCAACTGTATATTTCAGAACTACTCCTTGTTGGAAAACCTGTGTCACCACAAAGTGTCTCTAGTACTGAATAAAAAGAGAATGTAAATTAGGTCTTTATTTAATAGTTCCAGATTTTTTTTTGAAGATTCAAGGATATTCGTACAAAATACTGCGCTGCAAACAGAGCATGGAATGGTTATGGCCTGTCGCATTTGAACACAAATACCATAGATGATGCAGCTTTGAGACTTCCAGACTCTCAAAGAATTACTAGAATGTAAACTCAAAAGAAGATAAGTACCAAGTTCGTAGATGCATGAAAAACTGGATCATGATTGAAGGAGTAACTTACCTTGGGCATCGCATAGAATGCTGATTTGATTTGTGCTACCCTGCAAATCAACCATATGAAACAACCATCTAGCATTTGAATAGAATACCATTGATAGTTCACTAACAACTAAACTAAATGGTCCTATTAGTGTGGGTGGAAAATTAGTGGAACTAATTAACGTGGGTCAAACTGACTTTCTAGTTAGGGTGGAAATAACGTGGGTCCAAGACCCTACGTTTTCCTGTAGGTCTTCATGAAGACTTATGACCAACACATTGGATATTAGTTGTAAAGTAAAAGTAACACAAAATAAAGTGATCACCCACATCAATTTTTTAGGAAAACACTTAATGTGACCCACCTTAATTTTCTATTTGAAATTTAGCATGGGTTGAAAAGTAAGGTGGCCCACATTAATTCTCACTATGAGAATTAGTGTGGTCTCTAGAAAATTACTGTGGCCCACTGTAATAGGACTATTTAGTGTATAATCAGTGATCCTCCCTACTAACTAGATGAGATGCGGTGGAAACATCCCTTCACATATTGGTATTATGGGCTGTCATTGTGGTGCTTTGCATGTCTTGGGGCTAGGTAAAGGTTGGCTTAAACCCAAGGCCTAAACTCCAATCCTCTAATAACTTCAACATCGTCCACCCAATCATAGTGGGGGTATTTGGGTATTTCCAAACAACCATGTGGGAACCCTAGGGAGAGATAGGTGCAAGCTAGATTGTCCAAACGTCTATTCAAGGGTGTTCACCTTTGAGAAAAAGCAATATCTACGAGATACTTTTCATTATTCTAGTAATGCTCATTTCGTGAATACATATAAAGTAAACCAACTTGGAGATATTAAATGAAACAACCCCATAGAAATCCACACCGTTTGCAACATGGGAGGCATCTCTAACTCTCTCTTATCACATAAGAAAAAGGTTGGAAAAAGTGAACATAAGATTGAGCACCTTACCCGTGAGCTTGCATGAGAGGATCCTCAAAAGTCGCATTGGGGGCGTAGACTTCATAGTCAAGCGCAGTCGGTGTGCAATTGTACCTGGCAAGCAAGGAGATAAATCATTCATAATCTTCCTAATCATCTAAAGCTTTGAATTAGAAAATCGAGCTTTGGTCAAATTTCTTGATAGCTGCAATTCAATTGTAGAGAAGGAATAGGAGCTTACAAATTGAATATATGTGGGAGAATATTCATGGCTAGGCGTCCAAGCTCCTTACTGGTGTCTATGCTATCCATCCCTATAACATAGGGGTGCAGATTAAATGTTTAATTTCATGATATTGAAGAAATGATGGCTTTGCTTATAAAGAAATACAACAAAACTTCAAAAACATCAACTAATCAAATTCACATAACATTTCCTACTTTTGATGCCAAATTCCCCACAGAGAGCGATTGTGCTAAACATAATTGAGCCACATAGCTATGGAGGTGCAAATTTATTGTAATGCTAAGATTACTGAACATTTGCAGATAGATGTAGCAATTATTCTGCAAAATTCTCCAAACCTCTATTACACCAAAGCTTTCCAAACTTCCACCAAGTATGATCCACTCTCTCTTTGTTTAGTTCATAAATCTTGGCACACCTCTTAACAGAGGCATTAAATCTATATCCCTACGTACAACCAAGTGTATAAGGCTAATAGGCACGAATACCAACGATGTCACTCTTTCTTCTTTCTTTAATACATGATTCTCTAATTAGGGATTAAGCTCTCGCATAATAAAAAAAAAATCTGATTTGTTTTAACCATCCATTGCGACTTGTCCATTGCAAAACGACCACTTTTGGTTGCTAACCATCCAAAACTTGCAACCAAAAAACCTATAGGTGCCTTGCAGGCAGCCAAACTCACATATTTACACATACATATATTTCAGGCCTCTAGTCCCTCCCAAAGGAGAAGTTGACATCGCCACGGAGACAAGACTTCTTAGAACTTAGACTGTTGAATCTGGTAGTTTCACTCGACGCAGATTTTGTGCTTGAAAATTGCAGCACGAAGATCCCTACTTGGCAGTTTCTAAGAGAAATCACTCTGCCAGACACCGGATCTTCTAAATTCCACAAAAAAGCATTCAATCTCTTGCTCCCCTCTGCCTGCCTTGTGCAATCATCCATCTACCTCGAGAAATTTGTTGTTGTTGGTGATTTTCTTTTCCTTCTTCTTCATCAGTCTCATCATCATCAAACATGGTTGTAATCCAAAGAAGTTGAGGCGAGTCAAGATTTGACTCAAGAATTGGGTTGATTGAGGATTAATACACTCACCTTCACTATGATTGTCGGCCATGGTTGCAGAATCTGCAGGTGCGCAATGCTTGAATGCCCAGTCCACCAAATGGCCTCTCCAGTAATTTAATTCACCAGTAATCAAACCTTCCGCTACAAATCAAACCTGATTAAATGCAGCGTGCAATTCCAGTTTGGAGTTGGAGTTGCTGAATTCGCAGTGAAATGTGGCTGCAACAGCTGCGAGCACAAGGATGCACATTCGATGGCTGTGATGACGTGGCCATTCCACGTGTGTCTGGCATGCAACAAAGGTCATGGCAACGTGGCACAAAGTGTATTGCTCATAAGTTTTTAGTATTCTCTCCCACATGTGTATTAAGCTTATGAATTAATGCCACTTGTCAATTAAAACACATGTCAAACATTGACACTATATCATAAGTTTGATACTCTAAACTCTGTAATATCAACCTCCTTAATGTGACTCCTTCTCTTCTATTCCAAAACCCTAGGGAACGGATGTTCTCAGTTTAAATCTCACTCCTTGTTATCATGTTTCCCTCCCATATATCATTGACATTAAAAATAAACCACCAAAGAATTCAAACCACACACTCGCACACAAACGTTGTCATCATTGTAATTAATATTGTCATTATTGCAATGTTGACTTTGTGTTATTCCATAATGTCACATGCTACACTACTTCTCTTCTATCATGCATCCATGTTAACATTACAAAACTCCTTAATATCACATGCACTTTGGTTGCCACAAGCGTGATATTACAGAGTTTAAAGTGCACTTTGTTATGTAGTTGTCTTATAGCCATGCCTCTCCTTCATTTTACTAAAATTGGGGGTTTCGAACCAATGAACAAGGAGAACCAACCGCTAGTCACAAATGAATTGGTTGAGTTTGAGTAATAATCAGTTGAGTTTCAAGACTTCAAGAGAATTACCAGTAATTTTTAGGAATCTATGGAATATACCTCAAATTAATAAAGTAAACCTCCAAAGATCACAACATGTGACCGCTTGGACTTGGAGACACTAGGATTTTGACCGACTATGCCCAAAAATGTCCATGGACACAGGTTCCACACCACTTGCCCACTCCTTAAACATTATCAAATGTCAAAAGTTCCCTTCCAAACCTTGAGTGTTTGAGAAACTTTAGGGATAACTCTATTACAATTTGTAATTAACCCAAGCTAAGGTACGTAGGTGTTATTCGGTTACTTTTCTTGATCGGGCACATATATTTGATTGGTGTGTGGTCAGGTGAGGATCAAAGAACAAATATTGTTAAGACCCATGCTTAAAATAGATTGGACTATGTCTTCATATTTTATTAACTACTCCACACATGGTAGTGAACACAATTGACCTTTTCAGCTTCCCATACTTTTAAATCAATTTCATTGCAGCGGGAGTAGTCAATCAAGGAATCAAGAAACATACACGTTCGCTAATCATTATAACTAAATAAGTGGAAATTTGGTATCAATATGACTTTCAATGAAGTTGCATCACAAAATTTGCTGAAGCACCACGAATCTTGTTGTGTAAATCTAAGCGGTAGAAGTTGGAGAACATTGAAACAAACCGAATAACACCCACACACCTTAAGTGTTGGAAGGGGTTGTGGGTCCAAAATGGACAATCTTAAAGCCCCTCTTTGAGAACTTATAGATAGAAATTGGAAAGCGTTTAACACAATCAAACCATATGGATGTACAAAGGAGATGTAAAGAAGTCGGAGCCTAAAAAATTGTCTTGCACTATCAGGGCCACTTCACACATGAGCCAAGAGCCGTAACCTTCTAATGGTGAGGACCCTTGACTCTCATCCAAAGGCCATACCATGGGTGTTGGGAAAGCTGTTTTATGTAGTCACGGGCCCTCAAGCATAGTGTGAAGTGAGAATGGACCATGTTGCAGGACCATTGCATATTTTGTTGGCGGAAAAAGAGGGGAGGATTTGGTTTAATATAATATGTCTCAAACTTTATCAATTTAAGAGAATTACTTGGTGGTGTTTGTCTGTCCTGGAATCTATCCTGGAATCTATTCTAGAATCTTCCCTGAAATTTGCCCTGAAATTTGTCTTGAAATTTGTCTTGCTGGAAAAAATATTAAAAAAGTCATGGTCTCCCGGAATTTTTGTCATACCCACCTCTTGGAGGTGGGCCTGACGCAAATTCCGGTAGACCATGCATCCTTATCCACAACCCGCCATGTAGGACTCCATGTAGACTTTTCATCCACGAACTTTTCTATGGGCCTTTAGGCCTTCACCTCCTAGTGTGAAGTGAACTTGGACGGTCTCCGCCTTTTCGACCAATGAGAGCTCTTACATTGCCATGGTCAGGGGCCTTCAGCCTTGTGTGTGAAGTGGCCCTCAAATTTGAAGAAAATTTGAGTTCCTTAATGCCCCCTTCCCACCCGACTTTAGGTAAGACCCCAAAGTATTTCCTAAAAACCGGGTAAAGCTCCCTCGGTTATAGCGGAGGCATCCGGCTATCCCAATGCACCTACAAGAACTTGCTCCAAAGATTTTCAAGTAGGTTTTAGTTAAGTAGCTTTCACACATGTTCATTGTTTTATCTACCAAGCAATAAATGTTGGGTAGTTTTTGTCCCATCCCCAAATGCCTTACTACTCACCTATCTTACCATCGGTTTTTGTTAATGAAGCTCCTCATGCCCTCATAGCTAAGACTAAAAAGCAACCAATCACAAGGGCGGGAGGCGACACTTTTAAAGGTCCTATATTCTTGCCTCATGTTTAGGTACCGATGGGAGGGTCGGTGCTTGAGGCTTAAAACCTCCACTTTTAAGCCATGCCACATCATTTGCCAACTAGGCTCGGCACTAGATAATGTCGATGGTGTGAAGGCCGGGTTGTTAGAACCAACTTTTAGTCTTAGCTAAAGTCAGGTGGGAAGGGGGCATAAGTCCTCTAAAGCCCTCTCTGTTTTTGACACATTCGTTTGTCACAACATGTAGGACTTAATTGGTGAGAAGTTTCCCTGAATTCTTGATTGAAGTATCACTGAAGAACATCTAAATCGTTGCACTTTGATTCTAGAATAAAAGTGCAAGATGTAGGTTCTTGATTCAATTTCAACTTGAATATGTAGTGAATGACAAAGAAGTAATTGGGTTTACTAGGTATAGGAAGAGATCGAGATTCGAAGGCCAAGTGATGTAATGCATGATACTACAAATTGAGACGGTGGGCTTGGCCATGGTCTTTTGCTGTCTAACTCCAACGCAAAGATCTTCCATCGGGAGCTGTCTAACTCCCGTACACAGTATGTCCATGGGTTATCTAGCCCATTTCGTCCTCTGGAGTTGTCTAACTCCAGTCCCTATCTGCTCACATGCTAAATACCACAAAGCATGGTAAGTTATCATTTTTTCTTTCCAATCCATCAATCAATAAATCTCTTAATTAAAGTACCACTAGGGTATGTCACACTTGGAAACTTGATTATTGTGTTCAAATTCTCCCCAATGGTTGGATGAAAAGTTTTCTCTTATTTTAGTACCAAATATCATTTAATAATAGACAGTGCAGTCACATGTTTAAAAATGACAAATATACATAGAGTTACCATATATTGTACGTTTAGGTATGATTGGGCATGTCTCTACCCAAATTCAATTTCCATATCATCTCTAAATAGGTTCCGTCACTCACATGATGACATGTGGTACTCCTTTGCCAAGAATAATTTTGTTTACAAATAATTTGACCCACACTTTAGGTAACGTCTAGGATGATAACTTACATAAGGTAGACAAACCCAGTTCCGGTAACCACTACAATCACTATACATAGAGTCCCCTAAAGCCGTGAAGGTCCACACGTGTAGCCATCATTCCATAATTTGGAATGTTGGAAATAGGTAGTGATCAGATGAAAGAGGAGTCATAGCCATTGAGTAGTTCAACATGATGAAAATATGAGTTAAAAGGCCACATATTTGAGTACCTTGAAAAGGGTATAACCACTAGTTTCAAATGAACAAGGAAAACTGACCGCTAGTTTCAAATGAACGGGTTGAGTTTGTAAAATGACCCATACAAATCCAAGACTTCAAGAAAAATCACCGATTCGTTTAAAGTAATTCACAAAATATTCCTCGACCTAGGAAAGTAAAACCGAAAGATGTCAACATGTAAATGGTGGATCTTGGAAACACTAGGATCTCGACCGCTTATGCCCCAAAATCTCCCTGGACACTGTCCCATTATCATAAATAGATCAACCTATAGCATGGGTTGGGAGAGAATCTTGCCTTTGAAAATTGTACTTTCAGTACTTCAAAATAAATTATATTTTTTATGTTAAATGTTGTGATAACAATTTCTAGGTCTGTGAAATTTCACTCCAATATCACACCTATGATACCACACTTATGCCCCCTTCCCACCCGACTTTACCAAATAACCAAAGTATTTCCCAAAAACCGGGTAAAGCTCCCTCAGTTAGAGCGGAGGCATCCGGCTATCCCAATGCACCTACAAGAACTTGCTCCGGAGATTGTCGAGTAGGTTTTAGTTAAAGTAGCTTTCACACATGTTCATTGTTTTATTTACCAAGCAATGACATGTTGGATAGTTTTTGTGCCATCCCCAAATGCCTTACTACTCATCTATCTTATCATCGGTTCATGTTATGGAGCTCCTCGTGCCCTCATAGCTAAGACTAAAAGCAACCAATCACAAGAGGCGACACTTTTAAAGGTCCTACATTCTTGCCTCATGTCTACGTACCGATGGGAGTAGGGTCGGTGCTTGGAGGCTTAAACCCTCCCCTGTTAAACCATGCCACATCATTTGCCAACTAGGCTCGGGACTAGATAGTGTCGATGGTGTGAAGGCCGTGTTTTTAGAACCAACGTTTAGGCCCTTGCCACACGAGTGTTGAGGTCACCTTCAACCCTCAGCCTTAGACGGTGTAACCCGCTACTGAACCGGTTGACATGGAAGTCACTCCCACCAAAATTAGACTCATTAGGTTTCCATTTTGTTGAAGGTGGTTGCATGTAACCTAACATTGACTTCTTATATTTGTAACATATTTTCTTTGATGTTCTTTTAACTCTCAAGGAGTAGATGCCCTAGGTTTGCAAGTTTATGTTCCCCTAAATCCTCATGTTGGGGTTAAGTGCTTTTGGTATGGAATACATTCCTATATTCCATATCACTTATTCCTATATCTTCCATGATTTGAATGACTTGCAAAACATTCTTATTCCATTCTAAATCTAAGAATGTTGTACTAAGGTGTTTTGAAATTCAAGCATACTCCTTCGCTAATGCAATTTCATTAGAAAGTACTTGAGTGTGCAAATTTACATATTTCAATCATTCATCAAATATATGTCACTTTCATAAAAGTCTTAAATCCCTATTCATCATCATTCATTTGTAAATTTCCATATAAATGTCAATGTCTCTATATTCCTTTCATGATATTCCTAACTAGCTACAATCCTCTTAGTATTGATGAAAAGAGATCTTAATTGAGTAAGGTGATGTAGATCCTCTTTGCATTTCTTCCTAAATGCCCGCCAGTTTATGCTCTTGTCCTCGTTTGGTATTTAGACCGGTTCTTTTCTTGAGTACTCTTTTGTAGGTGTGTATCCTACTTTTCTTCTTCCCAGTTTCTTGAGTTTGTTGGAGTTCTATTTTTCTTTTGATATTTGTGGGATTTTCTTCTGTAAAAATCTTTTGTTGAATTTTCCCTATCTTCTATACTTGATTGGCCCTTCTAGTTGTTTGGCCGTTCCTCAAGTTTCTCTTTTGAATCCACAAGCCTCCGGTATCCTTTGTATATTTTCTCTAATTATTTCTATTTTCCACATCTTGTGAATCCTAAGAGTTTTGCTTAATTTCCTTTGGAATTCACTTGTTGGCCTTTTCGAGGCCTTGTATTACTTTGTCCGTTCCTAACTTTAGAATCCTAATTTGTTTTGAGGTTTACGAGTCCTTTGGTCTCCAAAGGTTTTCTCCTAAGCTTTTAAAAGTTTTAATCCTAAAGGTAGCTTGACACTTCACATTAGTTGTTCGGTAGCAAATGAAGTGTGATAGGGCCCTTAACTTGGCCTCTTTATATAGTGTCTACCATTAATTGGATGTGGCGGTTAGGCCTAATTTCCCCTAATGCCAAATGTAAGCTTTCGGCTATTTTTAGCCCTAGATCCGGTTACAGTCTAATTTTAGCCCATTCGGATCTATTTACAGCAGTGATAATGTTTAGATGTGAAATGTACTTGTGGGGTTCATTGGTTGGTATTCTTTGTTTAATCTAGATGTGCCAGGTGGTACGGTTATCCTCCGTGTGCCTCATTCATCCAAGATGCACATATTCATTGAAGAGGGAATAGTTTATGTTCATCCTAAGGGATTTTCATCCTCTTAGGGTATGTCTTTCATCTACCCTTGCCCTAGGTGTTCACTAATCATCTCACTACTCTATCTCACTATTTGCCCGTCCGTTCCCGGGTGTGATGATGGCGTTCCCGAGAGTTCCCAGAGGCTGCACGTTCCCGTCGCGTTCCCCAGAGGCTGCACGTTCCCATCACGTTCCCCAGAGGCTGCCACGTTCCCGTCGCGTTCCCCAGAGGCTGCACGTTCTCGTCGCGTTCCCCAGACTGCCACGTCTTCCAGTCATCCATCACGTCTCGGCCTTGAGCCGACCCTCGGTCACTTCGCCAGCCCTTGGTCCTTTCAACTTCGGGCTCCCAGTCTCTCAATTTCCAGTCTTCTTTGCTCGGCCGACTCTCCATCCGCTCGCGGCCTCGGTGCCGCTCTCGAAGTCCCTCAAAGGCTCTACAACGAGAGCGGGAGGAAGTTTCACAACTTCCTCCAACATGGCACTTTGCTTTTGAAAAGTCTCCTTTTCCTTGTTTCTCTCCTTAAACTATGGGATTCCGGGCACTAGTGCCCGGAAGTGTTGAACTACATTTATTGTGCCATGTCACTCTACTTTATTGCCAAGTAGATCCCAACCCTAAACCCAAAGCAAAATCCAAAGCTAAAAAGTCATTGTTACCACTCCCCATACTTCCTCTCATGTGGCAACCACTTGCTCATTTGAACCAATGCTATTCATCCAACTCACGGCCGTTCATGGAAGTTTCCTCCCGTGTGGTTTGGGCCTTAGGCTGAGCTAAAGTCAAGTGGGAAGGGGGCATTATGCGAAAATTGCTTTAAGTTATTGGGAACGGGTCTGCCTACCTTACATCCTTGGCTATCATTTGGTGGTGATGCTGTTGAGGTGACAGGTGGATGTGTCATTTTAAAAGTCTATCCACGTGGCAAGGCCTTTGACATGATAAATACAGCATACTTAGGAACTTTTGTTTATTAAATTAAGCCAGCTGGTCCCCACCAAAAATATAGTCCACAAAACACTTTTTGGCAATACAATGAACTCCAAAACTCATCAAATAAGGGCCACTTCACACACAAGACTGAAGGCCTGTGGCCATTGCAATCTAAGAGCTCTCATTGGTTGAAAGGGCGGAGACCATCTAAGTTTTCTTCACACACAAAGGTGAAGGCCTAAAGGCCCAAAGAAGACTTCATGGATGAAAAGTTTACATGGAGTCCTACATGGCGGACTATGGATAAGGTTTCATGGTCTTCTGGAATTTTCGTCAAGCCCACCTCCAAGAGGTGGGCTTGATGCAAATTTTGGGAGACCATGGCTTTTTTAATATTTTTTTCAACAGGACAGATTGCAGGACATATTCCAAAATAAATTCCAGGACAGACAAACGCCACCAAGTAATTCTCTTAAATTAATAGAGTTTGAGACATATTATATTCAACCAAATTCTCCCCTCTTTTTCCGCCAACAAAATATGCAATGGTCCCCCAACATGGTCCATTCTCACTTCACACTATGCTTGAGGGCCCATGACTACGTAAAACGGCTTTCCCAACACCCATGATACGGCCTTTGGATAAGAGTCAAGGATCCTCACCATTACAAGGTCACAGCTCTTAGCTCATGTGTGAAGTGGCCCTAAGTGGATCGCACTTGTGGAGCACCTAGTAACTTGTTGCAAGAAAGTATCCAAGGAAACCTTTTTTTGGGTCCTTCAAGTCATGCGCACTTTTATCTCTAAGGTAAGGTATGTGGGTGTTATTTGGTTCGTTTTTCATGTTCTCCAACTTCTACCAATTAGATCTAGACAAACAAAAACTTGTGTTGCATGAGCAAATCTACGATTTTTGTCTAAACTCACCAAATATTTGAGAATCTTAGTCATGATCCAAAGAATGTCATGGCTAAGTTGAGTGATGTTATGAAACATCTACAAAAACCAGATTGAAAATCAGACCTCTCTTGCTTTAGTTATGGTTATGAAATGCATGTTTGTTGATTTCTTGATTGCGTACATAGGCCTTCCCAATTGTGTTCACTATTGAGTGTAGAGAAGTTATTAAATTTTAAAGACATAGTTCAATCTCTTTTAAACATGTGTCTTTATGATGTTTGCTCTTTGATACTTAGCGAACCACATACCCATCAAATGTAGGGGTCTGATTAAGGAGACAAGCCACTTAAGACCCATCTACCATATATAGGCATTATTCGCTTCATTTTACATGTTCTCCAACTTCTACTGGTTCATTTTAGATTAACACAATACAACTTGTGTTGCATTGGCAAATCTACGACGAAGCATCATTAGAAATTGGATTCAAAATCAATGGACCTACCCTCATTTAGTTATGATCATTGGAAGTGCATGTTTGTTGATTCCTTAAATGAAAGCATAGGTCCTCCCAATTGTGTTCACTATTGAGTGTGGAGCCCAAAGTGTGTGTGTGGGGGGGGGGGTGTGACTCTTCACGTGTGTGGGTGATTGTACTCAAATATTTATACTAATATTTTTAATTCAATGCGATAAATGCCTCCACTATATACACAAATGTATAAATCACGAAAGAAATAGGCTTCTTTTACATTTACAAGTGACTAGGAACTATCACCATATGACAACAATGGATGCAAATGTAAATTGCATGAAACTAGCACATCTATTTTCCTCTAAACCTTAGGGCCCCTTTTGTATGTCATCCACCTTTTAGAATGTATGCACACATTACAAAGAAAACAATACATATCCCTTATTCATACTAAACAATACCTTGTTTTACACTCACGTTAGTTTGTACATGGTATGAGAGTCCACTCCCTAGAGTGTAGAGTAGTTAATAAAACTTTACTACATAGTCCAATCTCTTTTAAACATGTGTGTTTATGGTGTTTGTTCTAATTTACAACAAACTTGCACACGCTCAACCTTTCAGGATAGGAATTAAGCTCAGTTTATTGTATAATCTTGCATTGGAAGAGGCTTTGTTCTTGGTTTAGCCTTCCAATTTAGTCATATCTTGGGGGGGGGGCACTCTTCATATAAAGAAATTTGTGCATGTGTGACCGTGAATATTATACTCATGTATACAAAGAATTTTGCAATATATACATACATTTGTAGAGATTACTCATAGCCTCAAGTGTGCATACATGTCCCATTTTATTTTTATTTTTATTATAATTTTTTAAATGAGATGCATGCCTTGCATATGTATACAATAGAACTAGGGTACATAAAGTAGGGCTAAGGCAATCATACACAAGATACACTTTAGTTTTATTTTGCACAATTATCCCGGGGGGTGCACTCCATTGTCAAGTTGAACACCATGTGCGATAATTTTTTTTTTAAATATATACTTTTTATATAAAGCATCACCAAAATGGGTCAAAATTTTATCAAGTTTTTTTCATGAGTAGATAAAAACGGAATCTATTAAATAGTAAAAAATGGTAACCAAATTTGATGATTTGGTTTTTAAAATAAACATACCGTTTCTAACTAGAATGACGCAAAATTGAACTAAAACATTTACTACAAAATTTGAAGATGACTAAATTTTTTGAAAAATAAAATAAAATATATTATCAATGGTTATTTATATGTAGAAAAAACATCATAATTTTAAAAATTATCTATGGCATATAATATAGGGTAGCAAACTTTTATCGCACGTGGTTATGAAACGTAAGGGGGTGTGATCGCCCCGAGACAATTATTAAACACATGTCTTTACATAGGCTCCACATAGTTGGGGCACAACCATAATTTAAGTTTTACATTTTCTAAGCCTTACATGATAGCCGTCCTATATATACAAACCTCTTGTGCACCCAAGCGGTTACGTACAAGAACGTGGAGTACACCCACTCCTAGGAGTCATATCTCTAGAAACATGATGTACTAGAGGGTATGGTCTAGTTAAGTTTAGAGTATCAAATTTGTAATTGGTCAATTCTCATAATTTATTATTGCATGCTACAATCACAAGAATTCAATAGGTGCTTTTAGGACCAAAGACTCGACAACATACACATGAGATCAAGCTTGACCTTTGTCTTTATAAGTGTGTTGCCTTCATCATTTACCATTTGTCAGGTGTCCACTACTGGGCTGCTACTTCAATGTCAAAATTATATTGTTGATAAATACCCTTGTCAAATAGCATGTGTCCCCCTATTATCCTACTGGTGCATGTGTGTACTTACTATGACAAACATGCCTAAATCAAACATAGGAATAATTTGGACACCTATCTTTGAGTGGTATGTGGTTAGGTGTGAATCTAAGAACGGACACCACAAGGACATGTATTTTCAAGAGATTGGACTGCATACTCAAAATATGCTAACCATTCTAGCTTTAATAATCAACATGAATAGGGGGGGGGGCTAATGACCACTTAAAGGACACGCAAATCTACACTTTGACAATGCATAATATATTTATATGAGATCCAAAAGTATGAGGCAAATTGGATTTGCCAATCATCTCGGACTACCACTCATCTTGGACTAATTGAGTGTTTCATATCCTACGAGAAGTGGGTGCAGAGAGACAAGTATCCAAATAACACACGACTACCTTAGCACTACAAGGAAGAGTACCTTTGCTATCTTTCATGAGTCTTCAAACTCTTAGACTTCTGTTATCCCCATGTTCTAGTGTTTCCAAGTCCAACCGGTCAGATTTGGGTGAACCACCCCATACACTCGTTCCTTGTTGGATGCCTAAACCCTTGCCTCCAAGGAACCAGTATATGGGTTGTTTCGCCCCAGCCAACCGGTCACATGTTGTGATTTTTTCAGGTTTTCTTTAAGAATTTGGGGTATATTCCACATATTCCTCTAAAATATTTGGTTATTTTCCTGAAATCTTGAACTGCAACGGTTTATTTCTCAAACTCAACCAGTTTATTTGTAACCAGCAGTCGGTTCTCCCCATTCACTGGCTGAGTTACATACAAAATTAAAATTAAAAATGGAGAGATTGGGGATTATTGGATTGAACAGTTGATGAACACTCTTCTTTCCACTTGCTATGTTGACACATCAATTTGCTGCATCAAGTGCAATCCATTGAATAGTAGTGCATTCCCAAGAAAGGAAAGAAAAAAAAACATCAAAATAGAGTCCAGCAAAATCGTAATAAGAACACACTATACATCCACTAGTAGGATATTACGCCCCTCTTTGCAAGTGTCAACCTCACCCATGGAAATGATATCAGCCCAAAACTACCTCTTATGATTTATAGGTGACTTTGGTATCTGAAATTAGGGTGATGATTTAGGTAGGAGAAAATTATTTGTGGTTGTTTATCGTGGTTCTTTCAAAAGGAGAACTTACACTCAAGATTCTCCATGTGTTTTGTATGCATTACTGGTTTGGACTTGGCATGGTGTTTTAGCATGTTGTACATGTGCATATGAATCAATATCCCATGAACTGTCCGCTCAACATGCCACTGTCGATGACCAATTGTTTGGACCTCACCCTAGGTTGCTAACATGTAAGATAAACAAAGCCCGTTTCCGATAACCACCCCAATCATAATACATGGAGTATCCTAAAGCTTTGAAGTTCCACACCTATAACTATTATTCTGTAATTTGGAATGTTGGAAATAGGTAGTGACCAGGTGAGAGAGGAGTCATAGCCGTTGAGGAGTTCAATGTGTTGAACAATGTAAGTTAAAAGGATATGGATTTGGGTTCCTTGAAAAGGGTCTTGTCTGTTCATGGTTTTCAACCACATTGCACCGTCTGTAGTCAAGTTTCCATCTCCCAGTTACCAAAAATAGATCAACCTATGCTATGGATATGGTTGGGAGAGAGTCTTGCCTTTGAAAATCAATCGTCATTTCAATACTTCAAATTAAATCATTTTTTTTGTTAAATGTTGTGATATCAATTTCCAAGTGTGTGAAAAAACCACTCCAGTATCACACTTGTACCACATTTATGTGAAATTGCTTGAGTTATGGGAAATGGGTTTGCCTACCTGGCATAATATTTTAAGAAGTCATTGCACTAAGATAGTTGGCCATTGCATGAAGACAAGTGCTTGTGGAATTGCAAAGGAGCGAGGGCATCCATTTAGGCCACTTCACACACGAGCCAAGCGCCATGACCAAGAAATTGTGAGAGCCCAACAAAAGCGTCCAAAGGCTGTCCCAAGACACTTCCAAAATCATGTAGTGTGGTAACAGACCCTCAAGTGTAGTGTGAAGTCATATGTGCCCGGGCCCTCAACCAAATGCTATTTCAATAAATTTCTATTCATGCAGGGTCCTCACACACGATAAAACAGAATAAATCAACGGTTGTGAGCGTTCGGAGTGCCATGGCCTCCTAGTTTCATGTTAGGCCTACCTCCAAGAGGTGATTTTTGAGAATAGTCCAAGTGACCATGAAACATGATTCATTCGATGCCATGTAGGAATCCATGTAGACTTTACATCCATCTTGCATTCACTTAGGGCCACGTCACACACGAGACTGAGAGCATGTGACCATTACACTTCAAGCACTCTCATTGGTGGAAAAGGCGGAGCCGGTCCAAGTTCACTTCACACTACGCTTGAGGGACCAACAAAGTATGTGAATGCAAGATGGATGTAAAGTCTACATGGATTCCTACATGGCACTGAATGGATCATGTTTCATGTTCACTTGGATTATTTCAAAAACCACCTCTTGGAGACAGGCCTAACACAAAACCGGGAGACCATGGCACTGTGAACACTCACAACCATTGATTTATTCTATTTTATCATGCGTGAGGACCCGCATGAATAAAAATTCATTGAAATAGCATTTGGTTGAGGGACCAATCACATATGGCTTCACACTACACTCGAGGGTCCGTGAGCACACTACATGACTTTGGAGGTGTGTTGGGACGGCCTTTGGACACTTTCTTTTGGGCTCTCACAATTTCATGGTCACAGCTCTTGGCTCGTGTGTGAAGTGGCCCTTACCTGCTCCGTTGGTCCCCCGAGCGTAGTGTGAAGCGAACTCGGACCGGATCCGCCTTTTCCACCAATGAGAGTGCTTGGAAACCGGGCCCTTGGTCTCGTGTGTGAAGTGGCGGCCGTTATGTAGATCCGCAATTGTGATGGTGCATGGGGGTGGGCTATGTGGCACCCTGTCAGAGTTCCATGCAAGATGAACACAGTTTAGTTCTCCAACACACCCCTGCTTGCCTAATACATACAAAATTCAGCACAAAATTCAGCACAAAATTATTGTTATTATTATTATTATTGTTGCTGTTTGTTGTTGTTGTTGTTGGTATTCCAGAATTAGGACTCTGTCAAAGTACCACCTCCCCACTGTAACCGGGAGGGTGGTGGGCCCACCCTGAATGTGGTGGTAACACATACCTGCACCTACTTTCATTTGCCCATCCTACCTCCAGTAGGAGAGCTACACGTGGCTACACCACAGACGCCCTTGTGTCACACACTGGAATGTTGTGACCCATTGGGAAATATGCTTTAACTAAACTAAATGGTTTCCATTTTTGATTTGGTGGTGCCATGGTGGGGATCTCCCAAGGGACACGTGCCATGCATGGACTGGACATGCCACTTGTCGCGGGTGGCAAGCTTCTCGAGCCATGCAACACTAGAGCTTCTGGCCGTTATTTAGTTGGGTTAAGTGCTTCAAGAATAATACCAAAAGAATTTTAATTGTTTACCTTGAAGAAATCTGTAAGGAAAACCACACCCACCCAATCACTGCGTAATGGTAAGCAACGTGAGTTCGTTCATGTGGGCCTTGAGAATATAACAATGGGACGTCTCAACCTAGTGCCAGGAGACTCAAATTGTGTCTGAATTTGCACTAGGTTGGGGCATCCCGTGGTTATATTCTCAGGGGCCCACATGAACGAACGCATGCACGTTGCTTAATGATGTTGTGTGGCTGAAGTGTAGAGTATCTATGTTACGTTACCACTCAATCATCATGTGCCACATGCATCATAGTGATCATTACAAATTTGTTGTTCAAATTATAAGTTGCATGGATCATGGTTGTTGGGTTTATATCCCAACATGATGATATATTAAGTTAACACTATTAGTATACTAAATATTGTATTTAGTGTCACTTACTATTTGGAGTTACATCTTTGTACTATTCATGTAAGTGTTACCAAGTAAAGATGTTAATGTTGTATGTGGTTCAAACAATCAATTTGGCCTTTGTTGGCAAAAACTGATATATACGGTAAATAGTTATAGCATAATGGCGTGATTCCAAATAGTAAGTGACATTAAATATGATATTTAGTGTAGTTACCATAGTACACAAAATATTGTATTAAGTGTCACCGATTCTATTTGTCTCTCTCAATACTAATTGTAAACCACCTGTGTAGTGTCACTAACACTATATGTACACCTAACATTATTCGTGCTTCCTTGTAACAGAAATTTGGACATTATAGATTTACAGTGTTGCAATTATTGTCACTTACTACTTAAGTGATTTATCATCCAGATTTCAATCATCTATGACAATATTTCTTTACATGGATGTTAGGATGCAGAATATACCAAACTTTATTTTGATAATTGACATCTGGATAAGTAAGTTGGGATGACAGTACTTATAAATTTATCCATAGGAAATGCCGTTGGAAAAGTTACCACAGTGACATACCATATGACACTAAATACAACATTCATACTTGGGCCACACCGGGCAGACCAATGAACCCCCCAGCCAGCCAGCCAACCCGGTTTAGAGCCCCCCGCAGCTAGGGATGGCCAGCCAGCCGGAGCACTTTGGGTCTTTGTCCCATGCTCCCTGGCTGGTCAGCCGCCCCCAGCTGCGGGGGGCCCCAAACTAGTCGTGCTGGCTAGCTAGGTGGTTGAACCCCCCCCCCAATGTGGCTGGGGTATCAGTGTAGTACCCCTCTCACATGCCACAAAAGCTTTAGAAAATGGATAATAATAATAATAATAATGATGATGATGATAATAATAATAATAATAATAATCGGGGCTAATGTCTGGGGAGATTTTTTGGCATAATCGGTTGAGATCCTAGTGTTTCCAAGTCCAACCGGTTTCATGTTGACAACTTTCAAATTTCTTTATTAATTGGGGGTATATTCTATGAATTCCTCCAGAACGATCGGTCATCTATCTAAAGTTTGAAATTTCAACCGGTTATTTCTCAAACTAAACCAGTTCATCTGTCACTAGCAGCCGGTTCTCCCCGTTTATTGATCTGGGTGTCATGGCAAATGTATCGAAGTATTCACCTACCACACAACCATGGCTTAATTGCAAACTTGTGATTCCATTCAGTTGTAGTGGAAAGGAGTCAAATCCTCCCGAACAAAATTGTTCTTTTAAAATACCTTTTGCACACAACCACCTACTATTTTTCAAGCATCTAAGTAAATGAGGGTGACTCATTTACTTGGCTGCAACCTTCCATCCTCAAACATCTAAGTGGGAGGCAAGGGGATTATTGCATATATCAACACATAGTACCAACAAAGTCCAGCACAGATATGATAATCACCTCTCTCTCTCTCTAAACACCCTAAACAATACACTAAATATGATATTTAGTGTCACTTATTATTTGGAGTTACATAGTGCTGTATCTTTTTACTATTGACGTAATTTGTTATCAAGTAAAGTTGTCAATGTTCAATAATGTCCAAACAACCAATTTGACATTTGTTGACAAAACATGAGATACACTATTAAATAGATATAGCATTGCGTAATTTCAAATAGTGAGTGACACTGAATACAATATTTAGTGTAGATCTCATCCATGCAACCAACATAGAAACTTGACTTGCCAAAGTGGACTATTCAAAGTCTTCGAAACAAATTCCAATGCCAAATAAGTTGAAAACAACAACCTCTGGGCTGCACAACTATTTCAAGGGTTTGATGTCGGATGACTATCAAGAGGTACTATCACTCATGCATGCGATAACTTAGGGGGTGAGTTTCCATGTAGACCGCTCACCCACCAAATTCTAGTGTGAATAAGGACAAACCCACCCAAATGTAGAGGGAATCCGGTGGGGTAGGGCTCGTATGTGCCAACTAGCTACTCCCATCTTCTCAAATCCGGGCCCACCTATTAACCTCCTCCTCCTTCTAAAACCAGTCTTCAAAACCTTCGGTGACCGCCACTTGTAGGTTAAAGATTTTTTAGTGGGCGCATGAAAGTCTAGCAGACAGTGTCCACGGGCCTCCATATTCTAGCAGAGTGCCAGAATATGATTGGATGACAACTTGCACTTAAAGACATTCAAACACCTTCGACCCATTATTTTCTAGAATCTAGTGGGCGAGCGGCCTACATGGAAACTCACCTTTAACCCTCTCTAGGAATCTCCATCTAAGTGTAACGGTGACTGACCTAATCGCGGTGCTAGTTTTCCCTAATCTATTACTTTGCTATGGACAAGTGTCCACATGACGCATCCTCCTCGTGGTTGTAAGTTTAATTCACATGACCCAATGATGACCAATACAAGATTGTTGTTTTTCTCTCCGATTCTAGTGCCCTCAGTTTGATCCTTTTCTTAAAAGAATAATAATTAATTAATTAACTAATTAATTAAAGTTTAAAAAACATCTCACCTATCCGCACTAAAGGCACAGTGAAAGTGCTCTATATATCTGCGTACAGACCTATTTATTCCAAAAATATACAAACCAAAAAGCACAAAACAACAACACCAACAACAACAACAAAAACACCACCTCTGTATCTGTAGCGTCTGATCCAAGTGTCGACTCCGGGAAGAATGTGAGCTTGTTTCTGCATCGAGGCATGCAAAACTTGGATCCTTCACGAAAGCTCACGTGACCTCTGGTGATCAGCTGAATGGAATTAGCCGATTTCCACACCAACAGAAAATAAATAAATAAATGAAATTCCCGGAACCAGTGGGACCAAGTACAGTATTTAAAGACTGAACTTATTATAGGCACCTTTTTATTAGGGGAAAAGCCAGGGTTTCATTCATCACTTGAGAGTGGACAGATAGATTTTCGTTGAGGATATTTGTTGAGATATTTGAGGCAAATTCAGCATAATATTCATCCTGTCCTGTGGTAGCATCCAAAATTCAGAGTTTGTTACGAGCCTTCCGTGGATGTGAAGGAATCCCGAACATGTTTATCAAATTTCTCGTCGAAGCAGTGACAGAGGCCGGGGAGGATGCTCATATGCATATATCTCCTCTTCAGCCTTCAAATTGCAACTTAGCCTTTTGGTTGCTCACTTTTGAAGTTTGCAATCATGGCGGTCATCGATCGAATTGCTGCTACTAGTACTGCTGCTCTTGCCTCCGTTATAGTGATGTGATGTGATCCAACATTTTGGCCTTGGTCCTAAAAATTTGGAGCCGGTCATGGTGGTGGCAAGGCGGAAGCTGGCCGTCCAATTCATGCTGCCGATGCTCGGACAGCTTGAAGTTGAATTATGGGTAATCAGCACGCTATTCTAACTTCTGCTTAAATTCGTACTCGAGTGGACATAATTGACGAATTTGAAGTTGCCGATGTGAGCCAGCGGCAGAGTGTGTTGTTAGCTCTTGGTGATTTTTATAAGTTCGTCAAGTTGAATTTCCAGTGACAGTAGGGGTATCCTCTAACTAACTTGACGTGAGTTGGTTGTTTTGCATACAACACTTTCGTCCAGGTTCGGGGTCAGTTTTGGGATGTTTGAACGAAGAACATTCTTTGTTATGATGTTGGTGGTCCACTGAGGACAGTCAAGCTCATTTTGGCATGAGGTGCTAAGATGAGTTTGGACCCCAATGAACCGAATTTTATAGGTTGCTCGATATTCAAATTCAGCACTAAGTAACTACCTCCGAGCTATGTTGCACTGTCACAAGTTCTTGTTTTGTATGCAACAACAACTAATGGCAAAATATCATAAAGGACAAAACTCCCGGAGAAATCGATTACTCTAGTGTAACATTTTGATGTAGTCGACAACAGCTCCGAACCGTGCAGTAGTAGTATTAGGGTTAACCTCAGCTTCTTCGGTTTTCTACATCGTTCACGTTAACTTGAGGAACCGGAAACCTAATTGTTGATGACTTGATCAAGTCACAAGTGTTGTAAATTCCCTCAGTGAAGCCTAATACGAACTTTGCGAATGTTTGCTGCTGTGATGATGCTAATTTTCAGCTATGAAGAAGTTGTTGTTGTTGTTATATACTTTTGCGAACTTCTTCTCCAAGTCATCAACTCCGGAGCTAGCTAAGCCCTATGTCACGTTGGCGATGAAGGCAACAACTTAAGTCGAGCATGGATTAACTTATTGTTAGTCTCATCAGTACTCTAGGATTGAGTGAACATGTGCCACGTGTATGTGTATTAATTGCACATATAGATTCCTCCAAGTAGTACTCTTATACTGATCTTCAGTAATATTACTAATTTTAACTGGTCATGTGTGTGGCAGGTTGTTGGAATAATTCCTCTACTATTCTGTCTTCTGATCGGCTTTGCAGCTCTTGGACTTCGATCATGTTACATGGGTATTAACATCGTTGTTCTGGTTCTGATGGGATTAGACTTCTTCCTAATTGACACTCTGACCTCCACTGTCATCATCTCTAAGATTCTTGCGCACAAGATTCAGCCTCTGGAACAACAAATCCCATTCAAGCGCATGAATGACACCATCCTCCGAGGCTCTTACCAACTCCAAATAACTAGGACTAGTATTACAACTCCAGCTGCCGATAATACAACAAGACATCATCACTCAGCTCCGAGTAGAAATTTGCCGCAACTTGCTGACAGCGGCAAGATGATCATGCAAAGCTGATGCCAGGAATTCATGTGACTCTCTTAGATTCATCATGTTAACCTCTCTATATTCTTACATCATGCTCTTCTTCTCAATATTCTACAGAGTTTAGACTGATCTATATTTAATTCTCTCCATTGGGATCAGTAGTTCAAGTTGGAAAAATCAGTTACTGACCTTGGAGTCGACTGACTGCTCCCTGATGATGTAATTAGATTTCTGCTAGCTGGGGGTTAGCTCACCGATCATCATCTGTTGATGTGGTTTTTTTCCCCCGAGCGAGCTCGATCGGTACTCCATACTCCCCAGGAATTCATGTGACTCTCTTAGATTCATCATGTTAACCTCTCTATATTCTTACATCATGCTCTTCTTCTCAATATTCTACAGAGTTTAGACTGATCTGTATTTAATTCTCTCCATTGGGATCAGTAGTTCAAAGTTGGAAAAATCAGTGACTGACCTTGGAGTCGACTGACTGCTCCCTGATGATGTAATTAGATTTCTGCTAGCTGGGGGTTAGCTCACCGATCGTCATCTGTTGATGTGGTTTTTTCCCCCGAGCTCGCTCGATCGGTACTCCATACTCCCTAGGGGTTTCTTGAGGAACTGGGTTAGTGCTCTTTAGATTACTGCCACATGTCAATCTGGGGTTTTGCTGACTGACCATCTTTAGATGCGGTTTTCTATTGTACTTTTTTATTCCTGAGATAAGTTTTTAAGCTGGAGGCGAAACTATCATGTCAATAGGTGAAACCAGTACAGTTCATCGTTGGTATCCACCGCTTTTTGCAGTTTAATTAGTGACCTCCACTAATTCTGTGTCTCCGGATTCTCGGACCTGCTGATCTTTCCAACTCAAATCTTTTCTCATACTAGATAACCTTTGAATTCTCAGAGACTTAGCTACATCAGAAAACCGCACATTGTCATTGCCTTGGTGTTGGAAATCCCAGCTTCTTCTAGATATAAAACAAGCACACAGATATAAGAACCTCTGAAACTATCAAGCCAATTAATCTCCAGAAACCTGTGGATTCAGACACATAGAAGAACAACTGCGAATTTAGACACACTACGATCCTGGTACTGTTGGAAATCCCTTCAGATTTGTAGATGTAAAACATTAACCATCAGCACGCCAGCCAGAAGATAATAACCAGTGAAATTAGCAAGCCACTTCTTTTCTCCACTATCTAGAAATCATACCTGTGAATTTCGACACAGAAAACATCATCTTTGAGGTTAGACATATTGTCCTGGACCGTGTTCAAACTTCAGAAGCCCTCCTTTGTAGATGCAAAACAAGCGCCGTTGGCATCAAGAGTACAGATCACAGATAACCTGTGCAGATATTATCGAGTCAAAATCAACTACTCACATAGAGCACCATCATCAGCAACTCATCTATGAGGGTAGATACAAATATTGTCTTGATGATGGTTTTGGATTAACCCCTTAAATCATATGTAGAATTTCTCAAATCACCAGTAGTCTACAGACCATAACTTGATCAAGGAGGGAATCATCATCAATCAGTGACCCACTTGAATATAACATCTAGCCGCCACCCAAACTGACGGATTAATTAGCTGGGGCATGCAACGTCGAGTTGTGATCTTCTGATCAGTGGGCGACAGCTGGGATCCATGGCAGGAATTCTGAGTGGTTGTGATGGTTACTGCCACGGTGCCATTAACATCCTGATTTCTGCACCCGTGGAGAAAGTGTGGGCCATCGGCTCCAACTGGCTCAACTTCCCAAGGCAGAGATGCTTGGTGGAGTGCGTGGAGGGGGAGAATGGTGTCCCCGGGTGTGTTCGCAAGGTGCGACCTCGCAATAATAATTCCAATTCCAGCAGCAGCCACTACTGGGTGACGGAGAAGCTCACTTACATCGACCAAGAGCGGCGCATCCTTCGCTATGACATTGTGGGCGGCAACATGGGCATTGACCCTGGCTACCAGGCTGGTTTCCAAGTGAGTTCATGCCTACCCATTTATTTTCTTATTCTTCAAGTAACATCATAACCTATGTAGTGCCTATTCTTACTATCTGTCCGTTCTCAAGCATAATTATAACCTCGTGTTGGAGGGGAGGCATTCTACCTCCAGCAGAATGATCTTTGTGCCCATAATGCCCATCGTGCATGCTGTAATGCCCGCAGTACAAGGAATAGTATGACACGTTGTGCTTGATGAAGTGTAGCGCCCTCCCTTTAGTGCATCACCCTGTACGTAAAGCATTTTCATTTTTCTTAGTTTGTTAATAGAGTTATCCTTTAACTCAACCGGAGTTTTAGAAGGGAGTTGGTTGTTTCGCATGCATGACTTTCCATGTTCGGTAAGTTCCGGGTGCATGCATGGAATCAATACGGAGGCTTGAATGAAGGACATTCCATATTGGTTCATTGGGTACCAAACTCGTTTTGGCATGGCCGCCATGCCAAAACGAGTTTGGTACCCAATGAACCAATATGGAATGTCCTTCATTCAAGCCTCCGTATTGATTCCATGCATGCACCCGGAACTTACCGAACATGGAAAGTCATGCATGCGAAACAACCAACTCCCTTCTAAAACTCCGGTTGAGTTAAAGGATAACTCTAATACATGTCTATTCTCAAGCATGATATCCTCAGTCGTTTTGGAGGGGAGGGCATTCTACCTCCAACGGACATAATGCTCACCGTATAGGTTGTAATGGCCGCCGTACAAGGATACTATGGCACGTTATGCTTGATGCAATGCAGTGCCCTCCCTTACGTGCACTACATTGTACATAAAGCATTAAATTGTTCTCAAGGATGATATCCTTGGTTGTTTTGGAGGGGAGGGCATTCTATCTACAGCGGGATGTTCTATGTACCCATAATGCACATTGTACATGTTACAATGCCCGTTGTACAAGGAATGGTATGACACGTGCTTTATGCAGTGCTATGCCCCCCCCCTCCAATGCATTACCATGTAAATGAAGCATTTCTATTTTTCTTAGTTTGTTAAATTTATCCATTCACAAGCATAATATCCTCGGCCATTTTGGAGGGGAGGGTGCCATTCTACTCGTCCACACTGTTCCTTGTACCCATAATGCTCACTATATAGATTACAATGGCCACCGTACAAGGAATAGTACACAGCGTGCTTTATGTAGTGTAGCGCCCTCCCTCAATGCATTACCATGTACGTAAAAGCACTTATATTTTTCTTAGTTTGCTATTATCCACCCTTTCCCAAGCCTAAATATGCGGTAGAGGACTCTCTATTTCGAGTCCAATAACTATTAATCCTCTCTTTGTATCGTGCCACATGTAGATCCTACATTGGATGAGAGACCCTTTGAATCCAATTTAATAGTGGAAACTACAATTTGACACTAGTAAAGATGAGATAGAAGGCCCTCTACAGTATTCTCGTTTTGGAAGGAGGGGTATTCTGCTAGTGCAGAATGCATTCTTCCTGTACTGGTCCTATCCATAATGTCCATTATATGGAGCATAATGTACCCCGTACAAGGACTAGTGCACATGCTCAATGCAATGGAATGCCCTCTCCTCATTGCAAAAAACTAGTAGTTGACAGAATTTGAAGACATAAGAGTTATCCGTTAACTAAACCCCAGTTTAGTAGGGAGTTGGTTGCTTTGCATGCAAGACTTTCCATGTTCGGTAAGTTTCGGGTGCATGCTTGGAATCAATGCGGAGGCTTGAATCCGGGACATTCCATATTGGTTCATTGGGTGCCAAACTCGTTTTGGCAAGGTAAGGCATGCCAAAACGAGTTTGGCACCCAATGAACCAATATGGAATGTCTCGGATTCAAGCCTCCGCATTGATTCCAAGCATGCACCCTAAACTTACCGAACATGGAAAGTCTTGCATGCAAAGCAACCAACTCCCTACTAAACTGGGGTTTAGTTAACGGATAACTCTATAGTCCAAAATCTTTTGAACATCTCTTCTTAGACCCACACCTGATGTGTACCAATTTGGAAATATAGGTGTCCGATTAAGAAAAATAACTAAAGAACACTTGCATTCCTTGAGATTGTAGACTCTGAGTGATGTCTTTCCAAAAATTTGAGTGCTAAAAGGTCAATGTCACGTAGGATTCAATAAGGTCTTGGCCAATGTGAATATGATACATCTGAAATCTTCTTTCAGAAATAAATTAGTTTTGCATCAAACTAGATAACATCCTAGAATATTCAAACACTAGTTGTATTCAAACACCTGCTCTTGGGTGTAAATCACTTTGAGATTCTCCTAAAACAAACACTTTCAATATGATTCTTTAAGGGTCTACATGATGGCTCATTTGGTTGGGAAAGTCAACACATCAATTCTGAACACCTGAACAACACTAACCACAAGTCTGAAAAATCATCACAAAGTGATGTTACGTCCCCCTAATGATCTCATAAGATAGCTCAGATATTATGAATGTATATTAAGCTACAGATGAACGTGACAGCAGGATCATTAAGTCCTAGGCATTATAACGAGAATTCACTCATGAGATTTTGGGATCTGAATGATCAGTTGGCATTACAGTGGATCATATTGTGATACATGCAGGAGAGCATTTTGGACATACACAAAAACAATACTTGCATTTTATGTTATTTATGCAAACATAACCTGATCACTCATTCGAGAGCAAAAAGATAATGAGAACTTGTCATAAATTTTCATTTGTGGAGGTGCGATATCATCCATAATGTCCAAATATTGTGGATGAGTTGATCGGTTATGATTGATAACGAGCTCGAGGTAGGTGAACGATTCACCGCTCCCACGGCTTGTCATTCACTCTCCTCTTGTTGATATTCCAATCCATATACCTGAAGTTTGTCCAAGTACTTTACATGACAATTCCCATTTTTGAAGCATGTTGCTCCTTTTTAATAAACCATCCACCCATTAGAAGCATTAGAATTATAAATATAGGAGCAATTGTTCTAAAAAGAAAACTTGTTGCCACCCGGAGTGCAGATCATCAAGGAAGGATATGAGACAACCAGAGTGGTATGGCCATTTAGGTTCAACCCAAGCCAAAGCTCGGTGGACTTCCTCACTCCCATCATCGTGGCCAAAATCACAGCTTATGTCCAAGAACTCGAGAGCCTCGCCAAAGAATCCGACTAAGACTTATGACTTGCCAACCCATCCAAATTTCCTTGAAGATTTACCAATCTCATGAGTCTAGCATGATGAGTTAGACTAATTGGATACTCAAAATTTAGATATCCTTACAAGTCATTCATACTTATTATAAACAAGCCAACATAAACCCTAATAACTTCCTTTTTGCTTAGTCGCACACGCGACCAAGTTTGGCAGGGCATCTCATCTTTGCCTTGGGAGGATACATACATACCTTTTTTAATCCTCCCAGTTGCTGTTTTATGACTTATTTTTATGCTTGCTGGAGCGGATTCGGCACAGCTACGTATGTTGCTCTCTGATTTTTGCTTGCTCATGTTGTGATGAGCAAGTTTGAAAAGTGCAATGTAAGCTTTGAAGCCAGGGAGCTTAGTTAGGACTACGGTGTGAAGTTAATTAGTGTTGCTAATTGAGTATTATTTACTAATTAGTATCGATTAAAGATGATGCACCCGTTTCAGTCAGGGCTCAGTCCCGTGAGCAGGTGGTCTTCTTATTAGCCGGTCTAAGTTTATTGCTAGATCAGGTTGGTTGACTGACACTAAGTTGTAATTTTTCTGATCTGCATCTTCTGAAGGAATTTGAGGATCAGTTTTTACTGTCAATCATGGATAGTTTTTCCACCAATCTGATGATTCTATTCACTTCCCAATATGTGACATGTGTGTAAGTTCCTATGTGTGACATGTGTGCATTTCTATCAATGTTCAACCATGCACAGAGGCTCAAAACAGTGTTGGTCTGGTATCGTCCTTTTTTCATACCATTTGGGTATTTGTAATGAGGATTTCACACTTGTTAATACTAGCATGGTATGGATATTTGACGGTATTTGTGTTTCTAATATCAATCAAGTTTATATCCATGCAAGAACCTTCATATATAGGCAAAGTTATCATAATATCAGTATGATCCAAATAATAATTCGGGTATACAAAGATTCTCTCATTTTCACATATCTGCCAAACATTAAATTACATTTGACTGGTATTACAATTTTGATACGCATGGGTAGGCTCTTTGAGACCAATATGATGTTGATTATTGATACCATGCATTCACCTATATACTAAACCAACATTGGTTCTCACCACAATCCCAATATCTAGGATTATTGTAGATGTACCACTTTCACTAGTGGTATCATTCACCTCTTATCTATATAGTATTGGACAAAGGTGATGAACTTCAAGGCCCTTGTCATGAAAACTAGACCATTGCTTGTAGTGTAAAGACCTAAGGTAGCCATAAGCCTTAACCTACGATGTCTTTTGCTTTTATTAGTTATTTGACACCTACCTTTCTTTCTTGTTCATTGTTGTGGGGGCATAGTTTAATGACACAGATACAACACCTACCATGGGCGAGGGTGAAAACACAAAGTAACATTGTCTAGCCTAGATAACAATTTTAAGACAAATTGGTCTTTAAATTGGGACAAGGTTCCCATTTGAGGCTAGTGGGATTGAATTGGAATGAGTTCTCGCTGCTCAATTCACAACAAACTTGGGAAGCACATGGTTGTATTCCCATTGTACTACGCCCCTCATGGTAGATATCATAGAAATCCATACCATGGCCTTAGAAGACAAGTTTTCTTGGAGGTATTGAGAATGTTCCAAATCTTGTAAGTAGCAACAAAAACATCCTCAAACACATACACACATACATACATACATATTAAGGCCAAGTCAACATGGATGAGAGGTAGTACACTCATACACAATGATTTCTTTTCCCCAAATATGATGTACACCCATTTATGGTATTTAGTGTCACATGCATAGTAGTGTCACTTAGCCTACTTTGAGGTGTATCCTAGGTTACACTAATGATGAGCAACTACATTATTAGTGTCACCTCATGACACTTGGTATTCAAGTGCACTGACTATTAATATCTTTGCATGAGTATGTCCAATAGTGTTATGAGGCGTATGCCTATATTACATAATGATCTTCAAGGTGACTAAAGTGGACACTAATGACACTTGCCATAAGTATGCTCAATTATTCTTCCCCTTGCATACTAGAAAACAAAACTATCATCTCAAGTATCCCAATGTGCTACGCTAAATGTCATAACGTAGATACTTTTACCCTTTAAAAAGTTACTTATGTTGACAATTAGTATCATATTGGCACTTAGCGAACATGACACTTTGAGACCTCCAAACATCTAGTTAAGCCCTTCACAAATAATGTACATGACACTAAATACCATAAATGGTGTAGTTGGTTTTGGAAAGTTTGTAATATGGCCATGGCTTACCTCCATACCACCTCTTACTAATCTTTTGAAAGTACACCTTTGCTAGAAAGATCAACACGTATGTAGGTGGGTACCCTCATAGGTACAATGGTTGCAAGGACGTAAAACTGACATTCCAACAAAAGATGCAATGCAATAAAAGATAGGATCCCATTTAATGTTTCAAAGTAAAAATCATAAAAGCATTACAAAAATATATGGAGCCTATCAAAATCAGAGCATAGATGCAACATTTACAGGGAGTTTGAAATGATCACATAAACAATGATAGTATAATTCATGCAACAAATATAATATTATCATAATCATCATTGCTTATTTATCCTACGACTCAATTCAACATGTTATCTGGGACTTGGTCCGATCTCACTTAAATATCAGTCCACAACCTCTAGGTCATTTTAATGCCACTGCCCCTTCTCTATAATATGGGAGTCGTGTACCCAGGATGACAACATCCTCAGCTGCTTGCAGGAAAGTATTCAACTTATTTTTGTTACCAAGTACCAAACAAAAGTGACATAAAATGTAAGTACATTCACTTGTTGATCAAATTGTAGGTGTGATTTCTGAAGGTCATTTGAGCCTCAGAATATTCATTTGTGTTCCATGCCATGGCAAGGCAAACATATGAGTGCAAAGAGAAAAGAGTAGAAGCGATCAGAGTTTCAAAGGTTTAGGAGATGAAACATTAAACATGGAGATTTTCTGTCCAACTGTACACAGGTCAGGATTTCACAAAAATATGTGAGCCCTCCGCCTTCAAGCTTGGAAGTGACAACCTAGAGCCTCAAAGATTTCGCTTTTTCGTCAAGGGAAGCCACTGCATGCACACACAAACCACAAACAATCAGATAACTCAATGTCTCTGAATGCAGATTCCAATCCGTCTTTCAAGAGATGAAAATAGATCACTGGCTATCATAGTACCTTATCAGGTAATTATTTACTTGAGTGAGTGTTCCACGTGTCACTCATTGGTTGATTGAGTATGTGGAAAAACTGATGTGGCATGAAAATGAATTCCATCGCCGCAAGCAAAAGTGCCTAAACTGATAAGGGACAGAAGCAAGCCTTGCCTTGGTCATCAGAGAGCTTGAACTTGAGAACTTCACAATGTGCTTTTGCCTGCTGGGCATTCTTGCACCTGATTCACTCAACTATGTCAGCAGGTTGAGTCTTCTAATTTTTTTGTACCAACTTCTCTCTTGCTTGCAAAAACTGAGGACATGTATTGGAGCAGACAAAACGTCAAAAACCAATTTCTGCAGTTTCGACAAAACGCCAGAGTTGAACCAAAACTACACCATTCATTTCCTTTTTTTAAGATAGTCACTCTGAGTTACAGGCAGTTACCCGGCAATTGGAAGAGCGCCCTTACAAATGAGATAATTCAATGCAACCTGCCAAGGAAACCACCATAATTACATCCAAATGATTTTATAAAAAAAAGTAGTGCCATGCATTTTCCATTGGAACCAAATCATCATGATTCAGCCTACCTGCTTGTTTCACAGGGGCCTTGGAAGTCCATCTACCTCTGTCCCAATATCTAGGAGTATGGTATATGTGCCACTTTCACCAGGGGTAACATCTACCCTTAACCTGGATACTGGACAGAATTGATGTAATCCAGGGCCCAGGCTTGTGGTTTCACTAATGCTAATCTCTCAAGGGGGCAACTCCCTTGTAGGGATATGAACCACATGCGATAGAGGGGCATTTTCTAGAAAGCTATGAAGTAACACGCATATTCATGAGAGATTCCATATATTTGATGAACATTCTTGATATACCTAATATATTCTCAAATCAGAATTCTTATACCCTATATTTATGTTAACTGTTTTATAAAATTTACTCTTTTGGACTTTATTCCACCATAAAAAAATTGGCACGTTGTTCTTGAAATCTTACAAAGAGCGACCTCCCCAGGGCTAATCTAGGCCAGGATTACATGGTTGTCCAAATTTGGTCCATCAAATTCGACATCTTGCAAAGGGAGGGTTGTAGAAATGTACCTGGGTGACTGATTTATCTCCATGCTCTTTGCCTACTGACTTCATCAATTGTAATAAAGGTTGAACCTGAACATAACGCTCACAGAAATACTCTTTGAGGGCAGCTAGCAAAATCCTCCAATGACCCTTCTGAGGAGAACTTGAATATTGTAAGAAATGCGTATTACTCTCAAGCCTCTTACAAACCGCCACTCTACCTTATTCCTGTTGTTATTTTTGAAATAGAAACCGTCGTCATATATATACATATATATATATATAACAAAGTGAAAAAGAGTGCACACATACCTTAGTGGCTTTCCCATCCGTCCGACCAAGAGCCTTATCAGTGAGTAGTCCAGATGCAAGTGGGGAGTAAGCTATCAGTTGAATATTGCGTTCCTGAATTCCCCACAGCCCAAACAGAAGTTTACATTGAGACCGATAAATTGCACTCAAGGTTATTCTCGTGATTAAAAGAATACTAGACCTCATCTAGTGTTAGTTTTGTCCAGCATCCAAATCCCCACCAATCTAAAGAGTTTTCTTTCACCCTCCTCCAGTCGAAGCTGTATCTTTGGCTTATTATAACACTAAAAATTTGAGTTCGTTGCTGTTACAACACTGTTATTGCCTTCGGGAAAAGTTGTTCACATGAGGCTGTGAATCTGCTATGCTCCAGCATGAAAATATGACAAAAATAAAATAAATGTATGACAACTACACTAAATAGTCCTATTACTATGGGCCACAGTAATTTTCTAGAGCCCATGCCAATTATCATAATAAGAATTAATATGGGCCACATTAATTTTCAACCCACACTAAATCTGTTGTAGAAAATTAGCATAGGCCACATTAATTGTTTTTCTAGAAAATTAAATGAGTTGATTATTTTTATTTTGTGCTACTTTTGTCCAATAAAGAATATTTAATGTGTTGGTCGGAAGTCTTCATGAAGAGTTTGGGGAAGACCCAGGGTCTTGGACCCACATTACTTCCACCTTGACTAGAAATTAGTGTGGCCCACGCTAATTATTTCCATGCTAATTTTCCAACCACACTAATAGAACTGTTTAGTGTACCATAGTTAATGGCTGTTGAGTGCTCTCACCTTGCAAGACTTTAGCAGACCATTCATTTCCACGTCTCGACTCGCCAAGCTGCACTCAAAAGATGTCGAAGTTACGCTTCAATGTCTCTTCAGCGTTGATGTATTCCACCAGCTTTAAGTTTAGTATGCGTTCTCGAAGATAAAGTAGAAATTGGAAAAGGGGTTACAATTCACGGGATTGCCTAAAAATATGATTATGTGGGTGAACCTTATTAAAAAAGTTTTACAAAAGTCCAGAATGGGCCTCTTGAGCGTTTATAGGTTAAACCAACTCTAATGAAAAGAAGCATAGAGTACTTCAACCTAGGATTATCAAGCAGTCTGGACATTGCACAAATTCTTCTTTTCCTGACCCTTAGAATGGTTTCTCTTGCTGAAATGCAGGAGCCTATGACAGTGCTAGTTTTTCCTTTAAAATGTCACAGTTACACTACAAGGACTTCATGACTACACTAAACAATTGATTTAGTTCCTAGCCCACACTAGTTATCATCAACCCACATTAAATGTCTTGCAATCTTTGGGTGGCAATGAGAAAGGGCATCATATGACACTTTAACAAGTAACGAGATCCACTCTAATTAAAATGGCACACCAAATTTTATGGCCCACCTAAATCAGATTGTTTAATGTAACCGTCAAATAGAGATCCATTTCTCATGTGGTTCAGCTATCTTGCAAAAATGAGACCACCAATTCATTCACTTTTCTCCAAAAACGATGGGTCCTTGAAACTATGCATTCGAGGCACCAGGTCTACTCCTTGAGTTTTATATCAACATTGTGCTCTTTTCTTCAGCCATGCCTTAAGGTTGGTCAACGCATCTAATCTGATGGTTGACCCTTAATACTTGGCGCTTAGCCTTAGTAAGTTCCATTCCAGTAGACTGTCTAAAACAGAATTGTCCTAGTAGTTTGGGTAGAAAATGTATGAGGAAATGATTCATGTGAGCCACACTAATTGTTTAGTCAGAGTGGAAATAATGTGGGCCCAAGAACCCCCCCCCCCCCCCGAGTCTTCCTGGAGACTTCTGACCCAGATGTATTCAAGGACAAAAGAGGCATAAATAAAAATAGTCACCCACATCAATTTCCTACAAAATTATTAATGTGACCCACACTAATTTTGAACCAGAGATTTGGCATGAGTGGAACTTTAATGTGGATACTAGAGAATTATAGTGGCCCACACTACTAATAGGACAATTTAGTGCACTTGTGGTTTGTACTTCGAGGAAGGCTGCTGCTAGGCATTACATGTGATAATGACCTTACTACTATAGTTGCTCATACCTTAGGACATGATCTTAGTATTCCAAAGGAAAAGTGTTTCATTTGTTACCATTGACCATAACCAATAGTGAGGTACCATTCTTTTGTTTGTGATAACATATTTCTCATTTAAACTGCCCTAGTTCAGTCCAGGAGTTAAGATACCTGTATTGCACTTGATTGGAAACCAGAGGAATGGAATACCGAGCAAGCAAGTCATCAGCCTCCTCCATCTGCAACTCAACTTTAGAGACTTTCAGAGTTCACATTTTTGTGATCTGCTTTACTTTAACAGCCAAATTTGCAAATATGCAACACTGGATACCCACAACATTTCAACCATTTCAAAGCTTTGGCATAACGTATCAGACTCTTTTTTAGCAACTGTATATCAAAAATCAAAGTACAGTTTAATGTATCCCACCTCATTATAAATTCCTTACCTGTCCTTTTGAGTATTTCAGAGCTTGAACATTAGCTGTCAAACACTTTATTTAGCCACGCATTAAAATCAAACTCCATGTTTAATGCATCCTACCTCCTCTACTTTTCTTACCTGTTCTTTTGAGTAATTTGATACACCCACCGCACGGGTGAGGCCCTCCTCCACAGCCTCCTTCAAACTCTCCATCAGTGCAGAATTGCTGAAGGTTGGGAATGGAAAGTGTATCTGCAAACATTCAAATAGCTCTAAAAATGGGCACTTGCTTTGAAAGCTAATTGATTAAAACCCTACGTTTGGGGGAAAAACACTGATTGCATGCTTGATATTGCAACAATCTGAGCAGTTTCAGGTTAAGGGTTAAGGGTTTAGGGTTCCCTCACTTGATAGAGGTCCACTTGCTCCTTGCCCATCCTTTTCAAGCTCTCTCGCAGGGCTGCCAATAAGGACTTACGGCCCAACCGGAATCCTCCCCCTGGACTCACAAGCTGCAGGATTATCACTTCAATACCTCGCTACTCATGCAAAAACAAGAATGTCCAACATACTTCAAGGTTTATTAGTGTCCCAGTTAGCAAATGTTGGGGTCAAAATCACGAACCAGTACCTGGGTTGATGATTAATTTTTAGGGTTTGACGCTACAGAGTTTGAGAGCTCTAAAGGCAGCAAGCAGAGATCACACAAATAGATTCAAAATATTGTTGGAATTGGCTTGTATATCGGTGACCTGCAAGTACAAGGCTTGGTTGGAAATGAGAGTTGTTGTGCAACTCAGTCATTTCATTAATTCTAATTGTAATATGCTTTATCAAACATGAGGGTTTGTTATGCCAGGCCACAAGCTGGGACACCCACACCTAGTTAAGTTAGGTTTCAAAACTTCCAGATGAAAGTGGGAAAGCATTTCATTTTATGCATGTGGGTCTTCAGACAGGGGCTCACCAACGAGGAAATTTGTCCAAGGAATTGTGAAGAATTTTGTTGCAATAACTGGCGGTCGAGCTTGCTGGCCGGCGTTTGATCCTCGGCTGCGCAAGAATTTCCCTAGAAGTTGCTCCGAGGATGTTCCAGACTTGATGTTCTGATACCCATATACCTACGCCAACCTTTCAAATGGCCCACAATGAACAAGTTGCAGATTGATTGCTTATGTACACACAGAAGGATAGCGCAACACATGAAAATTGGTGACCGTGAATTTGGAATAGCCAAGCACAGTGTCTGCTAATTTCTACGTATTAGATAATGACCATCGGGCAGACGTGGCCAAGCAGGTGGCAGCAAGTTGGATCCACCCAATGGCCATCATCTCACGTAACTCTCATTAAAAACCATTCGGGGCTAGGTGCACGCAATTGTGATCATCTCGCATAATTCTTATCAAAAAGCATTTGGGGCTAGGTCCACCCAATGGCCATCATCTCACGTAATTCTCATCACAAAGCATTCAGGGTAGGTCCACTCAACGGCTATTATCTCACGTCATTCTCATTAAATAGCATTCGGGGCTAGGTCCACCCAATGGCCATTATCTGAACCAATTCTAAGCGGAAAGAGATGTCGCACATCATCGAAGAGCTTTGTAAACAATTTGTTGAACCATACAACATTTGCAGAATGAGGTGGATGTGCTTGAATGTGTGGTTTACCCTAACTAACTTTGAGGGTGGAGGCCATAATAATTCTCGTCGCAATGCAAATTACATAATTGCACGGGATTAAAACTTATACCTCCGCGGTATCGAAGAAATTAATGCCGCCCTCCACCAGCACGTCGAACGCACTCGTCAACTCAGGTTCACCGAAAGTGGATCCGAATCCACTGCCAGGATCCCCCCATTGCAAAGTGCCTATCCCTAATCTCGACACCGAGAGCTCACTTCTCCCCAACCTCATAACCTCTGCCACACCAATTGCCAACATTGCCATGAAGCTCAAAATTTGACACTTCACCTATACCCACTCACAATCATGGGGTTGCCACACACAACTTCTCAACCTCAGCCTCATTCTTATTGCAAGTTTGGAGGGGGCAAGGGACAAGAAGAATTTGAGCTATTTTGGATGTGCCTAAGGTGATGGTGGACCTAAATTGTCTTTTGGAAAATGATTTCCAAGTTCAAGCCCGGCCTAAAACTTGAAAGCTTTTCAATTCCTATCACATGGGGTTGCCACACAATCTAAGCTCAAGCTCAAGCTCAAGCTCATTGCAAGTTTTGATGGGGGCAAAAGAAATGCAGAATTGAGCAATATACATGTGCCTAACATGATGGTGGAGATAAATTGTCTCGATGTCGGTCCCCGCTTTCTGGGGATTTATTTCCAAGTTCAAGGCCAACCTAGAACTTGTAGAATTTTCAAGCCCTCCCACGATGAGGTTGCCATACACAACTTATCGAGCTCAAGCTCATTGCAAGTTTGGTGGGGGCAAAGGATAAGAAGATTTTGAGCCATTTACAGGACATGCCCAAGATGGTGGAGGAGCTACATTGTCTCAAGGTTGATTCCCGTTTTTTGGGGATTGATTTCCAAGGTCACGCCCAATGACTACACATTCACAAGCTCGGGCGTGAACTTGAAACTCAATCCCAAGAACGGAGGAACCACACCAAAAAAGAGAGTCCAAATTACTCCTACCTTGGCCTTCCACCAACCTTTTGCAAGCTTAACAAGAAGTCTGCTCAGATCTCATAACCACACAAATTTACACTGAAACTCCAGCATTGAGTAATAAGCAGCTTACCAGATGAGGTCTCCAGGCCAGTGTTGAGCTTACTAGCACTGCGTACAATTACTCCAGGGACCAATCTCTTGGCCGGAGCAGGAGCCCAAACGGAGCCATGGCTAATTGAGATGCAATTCCCAGGCCTAATCACAAATGCACACATGATGATGATGGCAAGGGCTTTCCCTCAATAATTCCTCCCAAATACTCTTCCCAAAGAAAATCTCCCGACCAAACAACCTGACCAACGAAAGCAATCAATCTCTCCTCCCCAAAAACTGCAGCCTGTGAAGACTCCCACAAGATCACCCCACAATACTTTACAAAAGTTAGGTCGGCGAGTTGAGTGAGGGTGAAGATGGTAGAATGAGTTAAGCGATGGCTATGAATACGTCGAAGTGGAATTGGTGTGGAATGTGCACAAGTGGAAGATGTGAAATTGTGAATGCAAAGTGGGTACTTTAAGCACACGTGTCTACATAGCCATGATCTTCAGTGATGAAGTTGTGGATAAGTCAACTTTATTTGTTAAAAGGCTTTGCAATGCTCCACCCAATCATTGACGACAATGTGTACATGATTCGGGTAGTGGAAAACCAAAAACCAAAAAGTATTGTTACATTTATTTAGAATTTGTGATTTGTATTGTCAAATCACAACATTACTTAGGGCCGGTTTACACTACGGTGGAGAAGTCCACCGGTCATGAAAAAAAGGGCGTTTCTCAATTGTGATTGGTCGAAAATGCAACTCTTGACCGGTGGGTGTTTACACTAGGTGAAGAAAACAATGGTGGTGAACTTTTCTCATGGATGATAAAATGACATGGCCGCCTACATGGCGGCACTTTTTGGAGTTGGGCTTCTCCGGAGGAGGAGTTTCTTGTCCGGCCTCAAGAGGCCGGAGAAGCCCAACTCAATAAAAAATTAATTTTCAAAAACAGATCTGGACCGTAGAATTCAGATCTGGTTTTTTTCAAAACCTAAGGTGTTGGCAAGCTTCTCTCTCTCTTTGTTGTAGTAGCTCCTTAGCGATTTTTTTTTGTGCAATTTTTTTTCGCAATGGTTGGTTACTCACAATTTCAGTTTGGTAGTAGCCAAGATGAGGATGACCTCATTGGTAGTGAGAATTATTTTGAGCCCTCAAGGCAATTTCCAGGAAGTGCTTTTAAGGCTTATGTTCAACACCCTTCTCCACTTGCAAGGAATTTGAGGGAAGAGTTTGAAGGAGGAAGAGAGATAGAGGAAGAGAATGATGTAGAAATTGTGGAACGGCCGATTGAGACCACAAGGAAGAAGAGAGGTCCAATAGCAAAGAAGAAAGCTCCGGCCAAGAGGAGAGCCACCAAGGTGAAGGTAGAAGGTGAAGAAGGTGAAGAAGAAGAAAAACTGGTTGGATAGCGAAGTTGAGCAATTGATTTCTATGCGTGGGGAGATGCATACAGAATTTGAGAAAAATGCAAAAAAACAAAGGTACATTGCTAAAAAAATTTGCAAATTTTTTTTGTAAGAAGTTAGGGGTTTTAACAAAAGGCTGATGCCTTTGCCTTTGCCTTCGCTCGTAGTCGAGTAAAGGCCACAATATTGGCCCCCCCTTTCCCCCCCCCCATTGGAGTTTGAAATTGGCCTCGGAGGAATTTTGGCAAAATACTTCCAACAAGGATCGACCCGAGGACCTCATGCCCACCCTTAACCCAAGCCACTCGGGCTAGCCATCCATCCCCACCTTCTCCTTGTGTCCCAATCCTCTTGGAATTGTTTTTATACACTTCTCACTCTAGCTCCACATGCTGAAGTAATTTTTTCAAAGCCATTTTGAAGGCTTAGAGCATCCGCACCCTTGCTCTGTATACCCGGCCGCACTGGCTTTTGACGGGCCCGGGCATGACGGACCCCCCCACCGCAACCCGGGCAACGGCTCTTTGAAGAGCGGGCTCGCCAAAATACTCCCCTGTCGCGCCATTTTCCAGAGTCCGTGAGTTTCCTGGGCACGCCCAAAAGCCGGGAGATTTCGTTCTTTCTTTTTTTTCGCTGTTCGAAGTGTTGTTGAAGCATGCCGGAGCGGGAGAGTAGCTGAAGAATTCCCCCCATTCGCATGTCAGACTGCAGATTTATGGAGCAAGAGTGGGGGTCTTTCTTTTTGGCGAGTCACTCAACCCTTGTGGAGCCCTCTACTGGCCCTTTGCTGAGTGGTGGATTCAGAGCAAGGGTGCGGATGCTCTTAGAACTTATTTTTTGGGCATTTTATCATGTTTTCGTGTACATGAGCATGTAAGGTACTAATGGCATTTTTTATATTGATTAGGTGTTGATATATGGGTTCGACTTCAAGCACGGATGATAGTGGCAATTCCAAGATTTTCACGCACGGCCGAGGCATGTCGAAAGAAATTCGAGACGGTTTTCAAGCAATATAAGGAGGACAAACTTGCTAACTCGATTTCAGGGAATGACCGGCACGAGTGTAAGTTTTATAATTCAATTGATCATTGGTGGCATCAGACCGGTTCCATTATGAAACACGTTAGTACTACTACAATGGACAGCACTAGTGTAGGAGGACAAGAAAATTCAATAAATGCTAATGACGATGTTTTACAACCGGTTAGTACCCTTCAATCCGAACCATCATCTGCCTCAAAGAAGAACAAATTCTAGAACCAAGATTTACATTGCTTTGGTAAAATGGTAGATAACGGTGTAGCAATGTTAGATCACTTTGCTAAAACTAATGAATTGCTTCAAAAGGTGGATCAACAAATGGATCGTCTTATTGAGAAGCTCTAGATATCATCATTTTCCATGCTAACATCTTCTGGAAATACTACCTTAGTTTTTCTCTTCAACTGCTCTTTGTAGTAGATATCTGCCCTAATCAAGTGAAATTCAGTTGTTTCTTTCAACATAATTTTTGTTCTCTCATCTCTATCTCCTCTTGTTTCAACAACATTTTCTTCAAACTCAAAAGTCATGTCCATCTCACTTGTGTCAATGTCATTGAATTCTATTTGTACTACTTCTCTTTGTATGTTCATCATCTCACTAATGCCGGATTCTAACACATGGAACAAATCCACATCTCTAAAATCACCAAAGTTTTGTAAAGATGTTTTCTTCAGCACTTCTTGCCCAATTCATGTCAAACTCATCAGCATGAATTAGGTATAAATTGTGAAGGCAAAGGCAAGCGGTTACCATACCCGGAATGCTACGTAGTGGCATGTCAATATTCTTAAATAAAATCCTCCATCTCCCCTTTAACATTCCAAATGCACGCTCCACCGCTATTCTTGTGCTTAATTGAATGAAATTCCAATATTATTTCTCCCTTGAAAGACCGGTCTTCTCTTCTTTGAATGGTATATAGAACCATGAGCGCATAAGATATGCAGCATCTTCAATAAGCTTATATGGTAAAAATATTCCACTCATAGTTCTCTTTCCAATTTTTGATTTTTGAAATAGGATCCAATCATGTATACTACCGGTCCACCCAAAATCATAATCCCAAAATTTGCATTGAGAATCTACTACACCTTGAAATAAAACCGAATAAAATTCCTTCCTATAATAATATTAAGTAGGATCTATATTAGGAGCTATGATTGGAATGTGACTCCCATCTATTGCCCCTAAAATGTATAGAATTCTATGCAAATTCTCAAACTCTAAAGCTATTTGCTTCATTTTTGACAATGTTGGTTTACAAAAAATCAAAGGCCTCAAAACACTTTTAATACCCTCACATACTTCTCTCACTATGATTGAAGCACTTGACTTTGAAATATCATACAAATCGGTAAGTATATGCAAAATATCACCGGTTGCCAATCGATGCAATGTCAAAGAAATTCTACACTCTATTGGAATACAAAGTCTTAATTTTGTATCTTTCTTGTTCAACATGGGTCCAAGCAAATGACATAAATAAATAAAAGTAGGCTTACTCACCCGTACACGATCTTTGAATATTTTTGCATTATATGATCCAAGAAGAAATTATGACACATATTCACTTGGCCGGTCAAATTTCCACACCACCCTTTCCTTGCTCCCAAACAAAAAATATGCCATCATCATAATTGAAGCATTATGGTGATACATGATGGTTTTTTGTATCGCCATAGTTGAAACGATAAAATACTTCAAAACCATAAAGATCATAAGAGAGCACAAAATCTCTCTTCTTCGATTATCCATGATTGAAGATCAAAGATAAGAAGAGAGAAATTGATGAGGATGATTAAGAGGAGAGCATGTCTTAAATAATACCAAAGAGTAGTGTTTTGTCCAATGTGTATGGGTTTTCCCCTCTTCATTTTTAAACACCCAATTAAACATTTATTTCCTACATGGGCCAAACTTGACAATTGGCAATTTGGCAATTTTCATTATCTTTTGAATAAAATTGAACATTATATTACACAATTCTTATTAATACAATTCTTGTTGAAATCTTTTGATACAATGTGAATGTAGAGAATTATGGTTTTTTATCACAAAAAATCTTCACCATTAGGTGAACTTCTCTTCACCGGTGGACTTCTCCGGTGGACTTCTCCGCTAAACTTCTCTTCTAGGTGTTTAGACTTCAACCGGTCAAGACTCCTTAAGAAATATTTTATTGCCTTTAATTCTTCTCCGGCACATCCACCATTTGCCTCATATAACCATGTCTTGGCCAAGCATTCTTGACCGACCGGAGGCCTTCTCCACCGTAGTGTAAACCGGCCCTTAGCACTCGTTTTGTGGGCCTCCGGAATATAACAGTGGGATGTTCAAACATATGCGCATGGAGATTCATATTCAACTAAGCTCCCAGCACCCCTCTATTATTTTATGAGGGTCTACATCATTGAGTAATGTTACGTATGTGTTACTTAAATTTGGATAATAACCCTTGAATGTATGGGCCCATTTCCAAAAAGTCAAAGCATTGCATATGAATAATTTTTGTTTACTTGAAAGAGCACAAATTCAACAGTAAAATCCTACACAAATAGAAAAATGTGTATTGAAGCTATAACCACAATTTCAACATGATTGGACCATATTTGGATTGGTTATGATTTTTTGCATATAAAATATTTAATTGAAAAAACATTGTAAGAATTCAAATTCATTAAAACATTCATTGGTGGTGAAGATAGTAGGTATTCATTACTAGGTAGAAAGTTGCAAAGGAGGAAGTTAAAAGAGGGCACATGATTGAAGCATCCCTCGAATTAGGTTTGTATTTTCAACACTCAAATTTCAAAATTTTCAACGGGTGTAGAATCTACATATTAGGTTTGTTGCTCAACCCCATCGATGGAAGGATGCAACGTAACCTAACTCAATCATCTTGTGGAAGGAGTATCTCCAACAGAGGTATGGAAATTGATGATTTGGCCTTTTGACCAGAAATCAGCCACTTTGAGGTCACCCAACTTTTTTTAAGGGTTAAGATTGTTTATAAGTTGTATATTATTCAAAATATTGACTTGTACTATGGAGGGGGCACTTCAAAGTACATCACAAAGGGCATAAGCCATGTGCAGACGAGCAGTTTATCTCCTCCTCTACACTTTATGTCTCCTCTTTCTAGCCCTACACCTCCACTTATTCCGTCACAACTACAAATGTGAAGAACATGTTCAGTTCAACCCTTGTGTCGAAATCTAAACATTGAAATGTACATGTATAGAACATGCCCAAAAACAATAGTTGAGCACTTCGGAGCTCATCACAAAGGCTAGCATAAACCATCTTTAACTTTAGGTCATCAATGGAATTTATTTCTTTATTTTCTATTTGAGTTAGTCGGCGGCCTTGTGATGACATGGCAATTTCCAAGAGTTGTACATATTATGGTCCTCCCACGGGGAGGTCACTCCATTGTCAAGTTGAAAACCACGTGCATACAAAGTTTATATGCCATAGATATTTTAAAAAATTATGATATTTTTTTCTACATATACATAACCATTGATAATATCTTTTGTATATTTTTTTGAAATTTTTAGTCATCTTCATTTTTGTAGTACTTGTTTTAGTTCAATTTTGTGTCATTCTAGTTAGAAACGGTATTTTTTATAAAAACAAAAGATCATCAAATTTGGTTATCCTTTTTTACTATGTAATAGATACCGTGTATATCTACCCATGAAAAAAAATTGATAAAATTTTGACCCATTTTGGTGATGCAACTTTAAAAAAGTAGATTTTTTTGTATGCACGTGGTTTTCAACTGGACAATGGAGTGACCTCCCCGTGGGTCCTCCCAATGGTCACAACATGGGGATAGGCAGCAAAGCCATGGCCATGGCCATGACAAGATGACAAGAATAAGGTTGTAGTTTGGCACGGCAACATGTTTTTGAGGGGCCATTGTGAGTGAGCATCAAGGAATCGACGGGCACTATGGGGTTGAACATTGTGCCCAATGGGAGGAGGAACACATCGTTTTGATCCGGCAAGATTTTGGTGTGGCAATATGACATTTGAATTGGGCTTTTAAGAAAGGGGACAAGGTAAAAACTTGTCATGTAGTTAACAAGGATTAAGTAAATACGACACACACTAACGAGGCTAAAAAATATATAACATTCATGGGTTACGACAAATCGAAGTAATGTATATGTTTTGTAAGGATTGATTGGTATGATTGGAGTGAGTACGGTAGTTGTATTGAGTTGGGAGTGTTATCATGTGAGTGGTGAGTGGTGAGCAGTGAGCGATGAGCAGTAACATATGAGCATTGAGCAAGAAAATGTCCATGATTTTACATGCACTAATATCCTATAATCATGGTATTTTTACCTCGAAAGTGTATATGAATGTACATAAGATGATGTATTGTATGTTTTCTACCACCCAAAACCCGAGTTTATAATTCATTGAATTCACTTTTTGCCAAGACCATGAAACCACCATTGCAATCCAAAAGATGAAGCTAAAATACCAAACATTGGTGGACACCCTTGAAGATGCCATATGGTATGTGACACTTGCCATCCTAACGGTAGCATCTAAGGAAGCATACACACAAACAACATCACCAACCTATTTTAATAATGTTATATCCCTATAATGCCCATACATATATGCATGCAACAAATCCACTTAATAGCTATCAAATGACTCACCCTACTCATGTAAATTGGATAACCATCAACAACCATTATTACCCATCTAAGCAAGCACCAACACCACATACACACAACAAAATCCCAAGAATGAGTTTTACAACATGATGCCTACACCTAGTCAATTAGCTCAAATTAAGGGATAGACAACCTCCCAGAAGACACCTCAAAAATCGAACCCAATTTAGGTTGCAACAAGTTAAGACACCATGCCCTCACAACACCCACACTTGAGATGCATGACATTGTTAGACAAAGACACATATTTCCGCTAATGGGCCTACAGTGCCCCCCCTGTCATTGGTTACTAATAGGGGCCAACTCTGACATGAGGCAGTAGCACTTGTCCCATATCCCTGCTCAATAAAGCTACTCCAGATTCACATATGAGCTCACGGATATGATCAAGATGAAGCATCCCTCATTCACGCCAATACTTGTGGTTGGCATTGTCTATTTTCTTCTCCCTTCTCTCTATGTTTGCTATATTCACAACTTTTAAACATTTGCCTCTTAGGTATGCAATTTCCAATGAAGTGATTGTGTTAGAACTACGTAACTAATGAGCCCCATAAGATTCAACATTAACCCTTAACTTCGTAGACCGTGTTGTGGTTTCATTAGATCATCTAAAAAGTAGGCTTTTTAGAGCTCAATTTTCATTGTACCTAAAAGAAAAGTTCTTACTAACAGTTTTAAGATCACATCAATACAATAGCAATATTTAATGATTTTCACGATTTGTTTATAATCAATTGAGAATCTTTAAACTCCAAGAAAATGTGATAAATGCATGCAATGAAATTATAATCCGAATTCAATATTATATTAAGAATATATATACACTTTAAGGGAAGAAAAAATTCCATAGAAAATTGACAATTTTCAATCAAAATAATATGATGTTACTATATATAGTGATGAATCAACAAAGGGAAAAGTTAGTTCACTCTTTAAAAATTTCTTGTGAACAACCATCTTTTGAAATTGGAATGGGATTATCGTCATTGACAAGATAATTTCATGAGGAACACAATGATACCTGTTGTGACCTTCCTAGCGCCTTTATTTTGGATGAATTTGCCTCCAAGAGTCATTCATAAGCCCAAAACAAGCCTCTCAAGAAGTTAGGGGTTAACAATTGGAATCCCAACACGATTGGAATACCGAGAGGGTGTTTTCAAGAATTCTTCATACTTATTTTTAAAAACAAATTTGGACTTTCAATGCATCTTTGTGGGGCCCTTATTGGTCATCATAGAATCAAATGTTTTGATTGTTGAGGACTCGCCATCACGCCAACTTTCCTCAACATATCCTCCCAACCATTCTAAGATCCAATTGCTAGTTGGGGTGCATGCCACCAACCTAGTCAAACCCCCCTTGGTTACCTCCCAAATACATTACCAAACCCAACAATGAGGGCACCAAACATCCCTTTAAACTTGCAAGGACAATCCCAGAAGAAATGAGGTCGAAAGCCTTGCGGCTAGTGTGACAACCAATTCAATAAAACCACATGATATGATTAAACGATGCCCATAAAAGGGCCCACAAAGATGCACAAAACCAACTTTGGTGTGTCCAAAGCCACCCTCTTAGCACCGAGAGTGTTTTCAAGTTTTTGAGCATTTTTCAGAAGCCATGAGAAGGCCCTAAGAAGGATTGGGGCATCATTTTTAATGAATTAAAAAGTTTGATAAAATATGGAACTACTAATAATGTCTCCAAAATTATTTATTACAATCTATAAAACAATTTTCTATAAATTGAAAAATATGGAAAACACCCACTTGGCACCGAGAGGGTGTTTATCAAGTTTTTGAGCATTTTTCAAAAGTTCTGAGAAGGCCCTAGGAAGTGTTTAGGGCACCATTTTCAAAGTTTTTTTTAAAAAATGAATGAATTTCGAAACCAACAATAATGTCTCCAAAATGTTGGAAGAGACCCTCTGGTTCTCTTTCAATTTTTGGGAGATTTTTTAAGAATCCTTGTGAAGGCCTTTGGAATGTTGGGCTGTCATTTTTGAATTTTTTATAAATAAAATTATAAATCAATAGAAATGTCTCCAAATTTTTGTAAAATGCCCTCTTGGCACTAAGAGTGTGCCTTTCAATTTTGGGGGGGGGTTTTTTTTAGAAGCGCTGAGAAGGTTTTGGGAAGCACTAAGGATGTCAAATTTGAAGATTTTTTAGAAAATTAATAAAACTTGAAACCAACAATAATATCTGGTTTTTTTTGGAAAAGACCCGGATAGCAAGTTGAGTCTTTGAGACCCTTGATGGTCTTTTGGACCATGTACAGTTGAAATTTGATCTTGGTTTCTTTACACATTTAATGTATCATTGCAAGTTTTGCACAATTCCACAACTTGTAACTAGTATAGCGTCCCTTTAATTGCAATGAGATCATAATTAGAAATAATGTTAGGAGCCCCAATAAGCCCAATTATATGAGAATTAGAACATAATAGGGTACCTGATATTCTCCCAACCCTAAGTAATATCCCTTGGGTAAAGACCCTTTGATTGCAGGTATAATGGAAAAATACCAAAGGTGTACTCCCAAGGCATCGCCTCCATAGAACACATATCCTACCACATGACAATTGTTGACATCCCACATTGCACATGTTCGAAGTTCATGTGTGAGGCCAAACCCCCCACCCTTAAGCGTCCGTAGTCCGAGTAGTGGGTTTGGGCTCACATTCCTCCGCGGTATTGGATTTGGACTTGGATGAGTCCATAGTGCAAGGTTCACCCTTCAAGTGGTCTTGGATTTAACTGGAATTTCACTTTTAACAACTCAATGTACGATTTCAATACGTGTGTGGAGAATGCACAAGTTAACTATGTTATTTTAACCTCCTTATGCTCGGGTGCTATGTTGTCTTTGTTTGCTTCTAGCGTCCATCCGGCCGCTTTAGCTACACAAGCCCTTAAGGATATCCCTCTCCTAAATGGAGTCCGTGCCGTTGACTCTATACTAGTGCTCGTGACCTCGTTGAAGCTATGGCTTGTTGATTCCATGAGGCTCGGAAGTCTTCAGTGCACTAGTTACCAATTTTTGACACAATGCCACTTCACTTGTGTGGAGCTAACAACTTGCCTTGGTGCTTCCCATCACTGTTAGCACTTCAATTCACTCCATGATAAGAATACAAGTGTTAAAAAACACTTATTTCTCTCATTAATGTCATGACATCTTCTACCACAAATACTCTCCAAATTAACTCCCAAGCTCACTCCCTAATACCACCAACCAACATAAGATTTTCCTAATGTGGTTCTAACACTAACCCTCCTATCTTCATAAATCCTAACTTAACTACCTACCTAATCTCTAACCTAGCTCCTACCTAACCCCAATATTTATGCCCCTAATCTTTCGCCAACCTTAACCCAACTCTGCTGGGCTTTAAACCAGCAGTCGTCACCAAACTTAGCCCAGCTCTGATGGACTTCGAACCGGCAGCCTTCACCAACCTTGGGCCATCTGTTGGTTCCTCAAGCATAGTGTGAAGCGAACTTGGGCCGGCTCCACCTTTTCTGCCAATGAGAGTGCTTGAAGTGAAATGGTCACGGCTTTCAGTCTCGTGTGTGAAGTAGCCCTTAGTCCAGCTCTGCGTTCACCATGCTTAGCCCACCCAGCTGCTGCTAATTAGGGGCTGTGGTCTGTATGCATTTAGCCTCAATCCCCCAACAGCTGCGACTAAACCTAGGCTAACTGCATTTAGCCTTAACACCCAGCAGCTGCGAATAATTCCATTGAGCTGCCAATTAACTATTCTCAGCTGTAGGCTAACTAGTAACCACACTGAATACCTCCCAGGCTTCCAGCAGCTGTATTAACCCAGCACTGTAGAGACTGACCCAACACCGTGAACTAGTACTAGCAGCTTTAAACTAACCCAGCCCATATAAGCCCAGCTGCCCCCTTGGCAGAACCGATTCCAGCTGCCTCAGCATACCTTGCAGACCGGTTCTAGCAACCTTTCAGTCTGACAACACTTAACCCCAGCTTAACAACTTAAACCAACTGCTCCTGCCTTCGGCCAATTACTAAACACAAAACTAAGTGCCTTAATCTAACATAAATCTAAACACTATAAATCTAAATAACATGAGCTAAGCACTTATTTCTAAATGCCTCAAATCAAATACTCCATCTACACAAGATAAAGCTAACTTCAAGACTAGTTGGCCTTAGCTCTCCACCTTGAAACCTTGCACCCCCACGTGCACCTTTCTTGCTCCACACACACCCACACTCACACCACATGAGGTGCCAAGGGAGCAAGAAGAAAAGAGAGGATGAGTGAGGGAAGAATGAGGGATTATATAGTAAGCTTGAGGGGGTGAGCACCCTCAAGGCTCACGATAAGCCCTTGAGATTTCCTCCTACTTAGTAGGCGCCAATCCTATCTTCTAAGCCTTCCTCCCTCAAATGATCAACAAGGATCCTAATTCGAACATTTAACTAGCCTTGGCTTTCTACCTACCACACTTTACCAAACTTGGGATGCTTCAACCCAAACTTAGCCTCCTTCGCTTTCCGCCGCCATAACTTTCTCCCCTTACCTTCCCAAATCGTCGCTCACCACTTAATTCAAACCACGATGCTTAACTCGTGATTTGATTGGTGCTTTGAGAATTTGCTTATCATCCACCTTGCATTCTTCCTTGGACCTTCCCCATTAAGTGGCCATGATGAGGTGGTCCACTTGTGCGCTCCATGTGATCCTCCATTCATCCCAATTCGAATGCACTTGCCTCTTGAGTCACTTTGGTTGTCTCCATCCATTTGTACTAGCCTACTCACTAACTACTCAATCCAAGTTCTCCTTACCTATCCTCATTCACTCAAATCCTTCCGAAGGTAAAAACACAATAACAACTCACATCCTAGCCTCTTACAACATGGTACTTCTAAGACTAACATTTCACTCTTTTTATATTTTTGTGAAGTAACATGCTACTTCAAAGTGCATCAACTAACGTTTCAAGGGTCTAAGACTAAATGTGGGCACCCTTTTGGGCTCACATAATTGGCGACCATCGGGGGATGAATCCAAACATCTCTTGCTCCAAGGGTAAGTTGCCTAGTCAAGCTCGGTACTCCTTACATCTACTTCCCGATGTACGGGTAGGAAAGAGCTCATCATTCAACGTTTCCAATTGAATTGAATTATTAGGAAAGACCTCATAGACAAGGTAAGGTCCTAACCATACCGCATCGAATTTCGCCGGAAATTCAAGCTTTCGTGCGTCTTGAATCATGACCATCATTCCCGGTGTTAGGGCCCTTCTCTTATGTCGTTTGTCGAAAGTAATCTTTCTCCTTCTTTGGATTGCCTCAATATGTTGAGCCGCCATTCTCCTCCCTTCGTCAAGTGCTTCCAAATCGGTTAGTCGATTTCGTAAGGATTGACTTTCGGTAAGTCTCGTACTCACGGCCACCCTAAGTGACTCGACTTCATATTCGATTGGTAGTGTCGCTTCAAGACCATAGACTAAGAAAAATGGTGTAGCACGCGTAGTTACCTTATAGGTTGTACGGTATGCCCAAAGTGCCGCCGTTAGTTTCGTATCCCAATCCCGCTTCGAGTCTATAACCGTCTTGCGTAGTATACTCACCAAAATTCCGTTAACCCTTTCCGTTTGTCCATTGGTTTGTGGGTGGTAGGGAGTAGTCTTCCGGTGATCAATTTTAAATTTCTCTGTCATCTCTCGAATCAAGTCATTCAAAAAGTGAGTACCCCTATCGCTTACTAGGATCTTCGGCACCCCGGACCGCGAAATTATGTTTTCGTACATAAATGTTGCCGCGTGTTCCGCCGTGTCGGTCTTCACCGCTTTGGCTTCCGCCCACTTGGTGAGGTACTCGGTTGCCACCACAATATATTTCATTCCTTTTGAAGATTGGGGATGGACCTCACCCACATAGTCGATGCCCCATTTTTCGAAAGGAATTAAGGGTAATGATACATGTAAAGGCATCTCCATTCTAAGGTCGTTTCGGGCATACCGTTGGCAAGCGTCGCATTTCCTTACATAGTCATGGGCGTCCTTAAATAGTGTAGGCCAAAAGTAGCCCGCTCTAAGTATTTTTTGCCCGGTGAGTTGACCCGAGAAGTGACCGCCGCAAGCGCTATCGTGGCAAGCGATTAAAATCGCTTCAACCTCCGTTTTTGACACGCATCGTCGTAAAATACCATCGGACCCCCTTCTAAACAACCTATGGCCCACTACAACAAATTGCCTACTATTTACCCTCACCTTCCTTCTCTCTTCTTTTGTCCACTCTTTGGGCAACTTGTGGGTTGTTAGAAATTCCACTATGCCCGCATACCACTCCGGTGTAGAAGTGACCACAAAGAGGCTATCATCTACTAACATATCATTTACCGGATTTTTTCCTATCTCCTCCGACAACCTAGACAAGTGGTCCGCTTGTAAATGCATACGACCCGGTTTATATTCCACCGTGTAGTCGAATTCTTCTAATAACAAAACCCACCTAGCTAACCTACCACTTAACTCCGCCTTGTTAACTAGATACTTGATAGCCATGTGGTCAACAAAAAATACAACCGGGTTGCACATGAGGTAATGCCTAAACTTTTTAACGGAAAACACCATGGCTAGGCACTCCCTCTCCGTTGTAGAGTAGTTTCTTTCGGCGGGGGTCAATTGCTTACTCGCATAAGCTATAGGTTGATCCTTCTCTTTTTCTCCCGTTGCTTGACAAAGCGCACTCCCTATTGCCACATTACTAGCATCACAATAGACGTGAAAAGGTTTACCCCAATTGGGTGGTATCAACACCGGATAGGTGCTCAACCTATCCCGCAATTCCTCAAAGGCTTTTTGACAAGCATCTGTCCACTCGAATTTGACATCCTTTTTGAGCAAATGGGTAATGGGCACCGCTATCTTTGAAAAATTAGGAATAAGTTCCCGGTACCATCCCACATGTCCTAACAACTTAGAGATCCCCTTGGAATTGGTTGGAGTTGCCAAGTCGCTTATGGCCGCAATCTTATCCGGATCGGGTTCTCTACCTTTCTCACTAACAACATAACCCAACAACACTCCCTTATTCACTCCCAAAAATGTCTTATCCGGGTTCAATGCTAACCTCATCTTCCTACACCTAACCAATGCCTCCCTAACACAATGTAGGTGATCGTCCACATTACTTTGTGTGCTAAAATCGTCCACAAAGACGGTCATGGATTTGAACAACAAGTCGGTGAAGATATACATTACTAATCGTTGGAAAGTAGCCGGGGCATTACATAACCCAAATGGCATCACTACCCACACAAAAGTACCCCAAGGTGTAGTAAAAGCCGTTTTATGGATATCTTGGAGGGCTATGGAAATTTGATTATAACCCGCATACCCATCCATAAAGGTATATCGCGAATGACCTCCAACCTCCTCAAGCAACAAGGTGATAAAAGGTAAGGGGAAGTGATCCTTTTGTGTGCACGAATTCAATTTCCTATAGTCGACACAAACCCTTAATTTCCCATTTTTTTTCTTTACTAAGACCATAGGAGAAACCCAATCCGTGATTTCCACCGGCTTGATAAACCCGGCCTTCAATAACCTTTCCAATTCCGCTTTCACCAACAATTGCAATTGAGGATTCATCCTCCTCTCCTTTTGTCTAATTGGCCTCGCCCCCGGAATTAAAGGAATCCGGTGCTCTACCATTTCCCTAGGAATTCCCTTAAGCTCATCGTAGGACCATGCAAAAGTATCACTAAACTCATCCACCAAATTGCTATACTCCCTAACCTCTTTCTCCCCCAATTTGGAACCCATCTTCATTTGTCGGGTTTTTCCATTCTTTAATTTCACATCCACGTACCGCCAATCCGCTTCCGACACATGTGCTTGTTCCTCTTTGTTCCGATACCAATCGGAAGGCACATTGGGGTAATCTTTCACATCTTGACCTACAACTATCCCCGTAGACGTGGTCTTGAAATGTAAAGGCTCCTCCAATTTCGATGACTCAATAATCACATCCTCCTCTTGAGTCCCATCTACATGAATTAAACTAACCTCACCCTCTTCCACGTCATCTACCCAAGGTGTTAACCCACCGCTAACCCACTCTTCCTCGGTGAGCACCTCACATGGCTCCAACAATGAGCCCTCTCCTAAACTAACACTAGGAAATTCACTCCCTAAGCCTACTTGGTGAAATGTAACCATTACATCAACCTCGGACTCGGGGTACTCCCTTAGCCATTGGGCATAATCCCCATTATCCCCATAATTGTAAAAATTAGGACCTAGACTTCCCGAGCCCGAATCTATAACAACCCTTTGACCTTCGGGATGGACGACTCCCACCAATGCCTTGCCAATCTCATTCTCGTTTAAGTCATCAATTTCCTTCTCCAATGGCAAATACATCTCCTTCTTCATCCATCCTTCTAATGAACCAATGGACACTATGACCCTATTACCCTCCGGACCATAAGTGATGGATGGTTTAGGTCCACCCCAATTGACCATAGCATTCGCCATCCGCAACCAAGGCCTACCTAGCAAAATGGGGGAGGTGTCCTTGTTGGAGTGCATTTTAATGACATGGAAGGTGACCAAGTACTCCTCGCCTCCCGTAGTCATTCTACAATCCTTGATCATCCCCAAAGGCGTAGTCGAACTTTGATTTGCCATATTTATGACCAAAGGTGAAGGCCCCGTGAGTCCAAGTCCCAATTTTTTCATAGTATCCTCCGGTAGTATATTTAGACTACTCCCTCCGTCGACTAGCACATTAGGAACCACCTTATCTACTATAACAACTTCTATTTCTATAGCTTTCACGTCTCTTCCACCTTGTGATTGGATCCTAGCGGCTATTTTAGCTTTCACCTTCCTCATCCTCTTGTGTACCGGCATTCCCTCCTTTAATGTTTTCCTTGCCGTGGGTGAAATTTCCAATAGTTGGCCGAAAGTAATATCCGCCTTGAGTGTACTAAGGTCCGCCCACAAGTCGTACCCGGTAGATCTTTCCACCTTAGAATTACCCACTACGTCGAATTCGTCTACGGGAACCCCCGGTCCTTCCCATTCACCCACATCGCTATTATCCAAGTCATGTACCGCATTAGTCCTCTCCCTATCTTGTAAAATTATATTTTCCCTCTCCACATCCTTAGTAGCTCTTCTAGCTACCCTATCCAACTCGGAGAGATTAATCTCTTCATCCGAAGAGTAATTTCCTTGCTCTCCTATTCCTACCTCCAACGGGGCATCCCCTCTCCTAGCCCTAGTAGTTACCGCTAGTGCAGGTGCTTCTTCAACCACACCCTTACCCTTCACTAACTCATATGTAATAGCATTGGTGTGAGGAGGCCATTGACTTTGCTCCTCTCCAATTCTCGTTGGGAGAGGAAGCATGTCATCACATGTGGCCTCCAACACTCCATCCATGAACCTAACATCTTGGGAGTTAGATGGTCCCGGATCCGTTGGAGGCGCTTGTCTCCCGTTACTACCATTAGGTGGAACTCCTTGTCTATTTTGTATTGGAATGTAACCGGTTGTAGTTTGCAAGCCCGCCGGTGGATGAAAAGTTTGCCTAGCATTACTATGGTCATAGTATAAGTTAGGTGGCCTAAGTTCATTGGCCGGTACTCCTTGTGGCCTAGCACCTCGCATATTATCCCTTGCTTGTTGTTGTGGATTAGCCACCGGGTAAGGGACATTAATTATTTTGTCCGGTTGGCGACACGTATCCGAGGGATGACTTCCTCCGCAATTGCTACAATTAAACTCTTGACCTTCGGACCAACATTGTCCTTGAGCGTGCCACCTTCCACAAAAGGGATGAAATTCCTTCTTCTCTAAATTTTGGCCACCTTGCCCTCTAGGTTGTGGTCCTCTATTGCTTCCATTTCCATAGTGAGGTGGCGCTTGACCTCGTTGATTTTGTTGAGGTGGGTTACCGTTTCCTCTTTGGTCACGGTTTTGTCCACTTCTACAAAATTGACGCGTGTGGCCCGGTTGGCCACATTGGACACACCATAATCCGGAAGAATGCCTACCCGACTCAACCGGGGGTGGAGGCCCCGGTTGTTGACTCCGGATCATTAATGACATTTGATCCGTGAGGCTTTGCATTTGTTTTATCATAGCCTCTTGGAATCCTAGTTGGCTAGCACCTAGTCTTCTCTCAACCTCCTCCAAGTGTGGATCCGTTCTAGGGGCCGGTAGTGCCAAAAGAGGTGCCGGTTCCCTAACCGCTAAAGGTCGGGGACCGGTGTCCACAATGGCATATGGAATTTGGTTCTCATACTTAGCGGGTTCTACCGCTACCACCCTAGGGCGTATGGGGATGAATTGTGGGATCAATTCATCCTCCCTTCTCCATAGCCTTTCGTGATCTTTATCCAAGTTTTCAATATCTCTAGCCGCACGCTTGGCATCCGCCAAGGTCAAGGGATTCCTTTCTAGAACACCCCTAATAGTTCCGGACTTAAAAAACCCTTGAATGAAAAATTGCTTTAGCGTGTCGTCGTTGAGCATGGTACCCACAAATCTAGTGCACACTAAATCAAACCTCCTAATGTAAGCCGAAATTTCTTCCTCCCTTCCTTGCTTCAATGACGACAATGCCCTTAATGCGGTACTTTGACCCACTTCCGGCCTAAATTCGTTAAGAAACTCCCTTTGTAATTGTTCCCATCCCCTAAAATGTCCCTCGGCATGATCCCGATACCATTCATAGGCTTCCCCCTCTAGAGTGGTAGGAAACCACACTAACCAATAACCCGGGTCGGTTATGAGGGAGCTAGCCAACCGTTCGATATACCGTTCCATGTGCCGAGAGGGGTCCTCATCCTTGGTCCCATAAAATTTAGGGAGATGAGATGGCATATCCATCGCCGCTAAATTTTGTGGAACCACAATTGGTAGGCCTCTTGGCCTAACCAATGGGTCTATTGGAGGTATAGGAGGTATGGGCGGAATTTGGGGTATGGGTGGTGGATCCATCCCCCGTTCCTCGGCCATGGTGACCGGTGAACTATTCAACAATCCCCTATCAACTTCTACCGGGAATTCTTCTCTAAGTGTGTAATTTTCCGAAGAAGTTTCACCACTCAATTTGGAGGGAGTGATCTCCTCTTCAAGTTGAGCTCCAAGTTCTAAGGTGTCTAGAATTGACCTAGTCCTAGGTTCGACGTTCAAACAACTCTCTATTCTAATATTATCTTGTTCTAATCTATCACTGATTTTAGAGGACCGCCTCTTTCGAGTAGATTTCTCTAGTCCTACTATCAAACTTGGTTTTTGTGAGCGAGTCCTACCTTGCATTCCATAAGAATCGATCGACCCTCACTTGACCACACATAATCCTAGCAATTCCCCTCTTAATATTTTCACTTGTCTTGGTGTGGTTATAATTTTTTTTAGGAGGTGAGGAAAAGAACCTGCAAGCCCACTTAGGTGAAAGAATCCCAATAGGGGATAGGCATGTTCATGTTAATTTTTTTGGTTAAGTCGGAGCATCACCTCCGCACCTTCCCGCAAATTAACACTCACCACAATACCGATTGTGAGGGGGTGACCTTCCGAGTAGATTATGTTAAAAGTCGAGGCTTCACCCTTCAACTTCTCACACCATCCACAATTCGGGAATTACCCTCTACAACGGATAACAACAATCACGAGTACAAAAGGCATTCCTTAATTAGTTAATGAGTTCACTTTGAAGAAATAAACATACCTTGAGCAATCGCATCCCCCTGTGAGTTAGCACTCCCCTCAATCGTGACTCAATGTAACAACACCATAAACTTTGTGAAATATTAATTTAATCTAGAGCATGAAATGACAACTCCCAAAACTTTGAGACTCACCCCGAGGTGAGTGTCAAAGTTCAATGTCCTAAGGTGAATTTACCCTCTAATGTTTTAATGAGCTACTCGGTTATAGGTTCCTTTTAAGTTCTTAGCAAATCCCCAAAAAGGTTGAGGACGTACCTTCGCCGCGCTCCTTCCTCAAAAATGAATTTGCGTAATTGACAATGCAATTCATTCCAAGGAATAGTTGAAATACAATGAATTCAAATGTAACCCAAAGAGAGAATACTTACCGAGTTTCGGGTGCTCCTTCCCTTCTCTCAAGTTTGTGTCTCCAATTTTTCCTAGTTGCCTCCAAGTCTCCTAGTCGCCTCCAAGTCTTGTAACTACCTTCCGCTTCGCTCCCGGCGGACGCACCAATTATGTGAGGCCAAACCCCCCACCCTTAAGCGTCCGTAGTCCGAGTAGTGGGTTTGGGCTCACATTCCTCCGCGGTATTGGATTTGGACTTGGATGAGTCCATAGTGCAAGGTTCACCCTTCAAGTGGTCTTGGATTTAACTGGAATTTCACTTTTAACAACTCAATGTACGATTTCAATACGTGTGTGGAGAATGCACAAGTTAACTATGTTATTTTAACCTCCTTATGCTCGGGTGCTATGTTGTCTTTGTTTGCTTCTAACGTCCATCCGGCCGCTTTAGCTACACAAGCCCTTAAGGATATCCCTCTCCTAAATGGAGTCCGTGCCGTTGACTCTATACTAGTGCTCGTGACCTCGTTGAAGCTATGGCTTGTTGATTCCATGAGGCTCGGAAGTCTTCAGTGCACTAGTTACCAATTTTTGACACAATGCCACTTCACTTGTGTGGAGCTAACAACTTGCCTTGGTGCTTCCCATCACTGTTAGCACTTCAATTCACTCCATGATAAGAATACAAGTGTTAAAAAACACTTATTTCTCTCATTAATGTCATGACATCTTCTACCACAAATACTCTCCAAATTAACTCCCAAGCTCACTCCCTAATACCACCAACCAACATAAGATTTTCCTAATGTGGTTCTAACACTAACCCTCCTATCTTCATAAATCCTAACTTAACTACCTACCTAATCTCTAACCTAGCTCCTACCTAACCCCAATATTTATGCCCCTAATCTTTCGCCAACCTTAACCCAACTCTGCTGGGCTTTAAACCAGCAGTCGTCACCAAACTTAGCCCAGCTCTGATGGACTTCGAACCGGCAGCCTTCACCAACCTTGGGCCATCTGTTGGTTCCTCAAGCATAGTGTGAAGCGAACTTGGGCCGGCTCCACCTTTTCTGCCAATGAGAGTGCTTGAAGTGAAATGGTCACGGCTTTCAGTCTCGTGTGTGAAGTAGCCCTTAGTCCAGCTCTGCGTTCACCATGCTTAGCCCACCCAGCTGCTGCTAATTAGGGGCTGTGGTCTGTATGCATTTAGCCTCAATCCCCCAACAGCTGCGACTAAACCTAGGCTAACTGCATTTAGCCTTAACACCCAGCAGCTGCGAATAATTCCATTGAGCTGCCAATTAACTATTCTCAGCTGTAGGCTAACTAGTAACCACACTGAATACCTCCCAGGCTTCCAGCAGCTGTATTAACCCAGCACTGTAGAGACTGACCCAACACCGTGAACTAGTACTAGCAGCTTTAAACTAACCCAGCCCATATAAGCCCAGCTGCCCCCTTGGCAGAACCGATTCCAGCTGCCTCAGCATACCTTGCAGACCGGTTCTAGCAACCTTTCAGTCTGACAACACTTAACCCCAGCTTAACAACTTAAACCAACTGCTCCTGCCTTCGGCCAATTACTAAACACAAAACTAAGTGCCTTAATCTAACATAAATCTAAACACTATAAATCTAAATAACATGAGCTAAGCACTTATTTCTAAATGCCTCAAATCAAATACTCCATCTACACAAGATAAAGCTAACTTCAAGACTAGTTGGCCTTAGCTCTCCACCTTGAAACCTTGCACCCCCACGTGCACCTTTCTTGCTCCACACACACCCACACTCACACCACATGAGGTGCCAAGGGAGCAAGAAGAAAAGAGAGGATGAGTGAGGGAAGAATGAGGGATTATATAGTAAGCTTGAGGGGGTGAGCACCCTCAAGGCTCACGATAAGCCCTTGAGATTTCCTCCTACTTAGTAGGTGCCAATCCTATCTTCTAAGCCTTCCTCCCTCAAATGATCAACAAGGATCCTAATTCGAACATTTAACTAGCCTTGGCTTTCTACCTACCACACTTTACCAAACTTGGGATGCTTCAACCCAAACTTAGCCTCCTTCGCTTTCCGCCGCCATAACTTTCTCCCCTTACCTTCCCAAATCGTCGCTCACCACTTAATTCAAACCACGATGCTTAACTCGTGATTTGATTGGTGCTTTGAGAATTTGCTTATCATCCACCTTGCATTCTTCCTTGGACCTTCCCCATTAAGTGGCCATGATGAGGTGGTCCACTTGTGCGCTCCATGTGATCCTCCATTCATCCCAATTCGAATGCACTTGCCTCTTGAGTCACTTTGGTTGTCTCCATCCATTTGTACTAGCCTACTCACTAACTACTCAATCCAAGTTCTCCTTACCTATCCTCATTCACTCAAATCCTTCCGAAGGTAAAAACACAATAACAACTCACATCCTAACCTCTTACAACATGGTACTTCTAAGACTAACATTTCACTCTTTTTATATTTTTGTGAAGTAACATGCTACTTCAAAGTGCATCAACTAACGTTTCAAGGGTCTAAGACTAAATGTGGGCACCCTTTTGGGCTCACATCATGCAAAGTTTATTCGAGCTGCAAGAAGCTCTGCTCAAATAATTATGTCCTGTCATGCTTTATAAAAAAATAAAATAAAAAATACTTCAAACATATTTATTATGTTTAGATTTTTGTGCAAGGTGGATTACAATAGTGATAGGTTTATTCATGCACCAACATACACCTACAACAAGGTCATGCAACTACTTAAACTTGCCAATATTGTATAATGTGAGTAATGTTTAAAACGTTTGTATTATGTTGTGTGTTTAAAATGTCAGTAAGTGATATGTATTGGTATAGATTGTTATAGCAAAAATTAACAATGGACTGATATTTTCTTAAAGTATCCATGATAATAGGCCCACTTCACTCTTGAAATATTTCAATTGTAAAATGGGCTTACAATTCTATGTCAAGTAAATATATGAAGACAAGTCCGCTATACCTATGGATGCCACCTTGACACTAGTGTTTGTAATTACTTTCTCTATACGCTTATGGTGTTCAATGTTTGCCACAATGTAATTTTTGATGCGTGTATTATAACCAATAAGCCTGATTGCAAAAGTTTAGTTGTCTTTGTGAAACCTTTTATGGACAAGTTACATTTAGGCATTGTGATATTGACAAGGCCAAGCACAACACTTTGAGGTGGGTGTTATTATTTTATTCACATTTTATGATTTTTCAATATTTTTATTTTAAAAATCTCTTTGTAGTTTGTTTCAGTATAATCTATTCATATTCATTATCCTTATCACTTAATTTTAATTATAGTGCATCCAAATCTTTATCCAAATATATGAGAAACACAATGAATCACTTACAAATTGGAGCTCGATATCACAATATTAATGTAATCTAAGTTTATTTTGAGGGATGGTATAAAGACTATGGTTTAATCACTTCATAATGACATACCTATAGAAGATAAAACAATATAAGCGCACATACATATAGACAAAAAAAATCTCATAACAAACAAAACACAAATACATACATAAAATATTATTATAAAGCAATGTAGAGATCATTAATTTTCCTTATGATAAGATTGCGGGGTCGGCCGCTTAATTGATTTATTATAATGTCGATAATCTAAATTTATAACCATTATACACATCATTTTGCGATGAAGAAAAAGAGATTGATAAAAATTACATAATCTAAGAATAGATATTATTATTATAAATTTTTGTATTGTGAATATGCAATTTGCATAAATATTTGCAAACATCAAACCACAAGTATTTTGAAAATGATGATTGTGTCCAAAATAATATCATTAAATAATGACACACATATTACGGAACCACTTGTGGAGGATTGTTTGAGATGTTTATGGCATAGAGCAGATTTTATGGCAAAGATAGAATGATTATCATCATTGATTTAACCGACACAAATCACAAAGAAACACTTCATCTAAATGATATGGAAATTGAACTAGATGTCTTACAAGATAATAACGCTATTGAAATGAACAAAGGCCTATTTTAGGGCGAAAGATTAAAAAAATAAGTTAGAGATTATAAGAAATTTAAAAGATGGATTGATGACATAAATTGCATATGACAAAATATACTACTTTCAGGTTTTGGATATTGTTAAATTAAATGAGAAAATTTTATTTTCCAAATTATAAAGACATTTTTCATCCAAAAATTTAAGTAACTGGGGTCGTTAAGAAATGAATTATTTGTCCATTCAAAATAAGGTTAGCATGAGATAATGTACTTGCATGAGAAGAGGAAAATGAATACAATAATTAATTTAAAATTATATTAATATATAAATAGAGATTTATTATATGTTTAAATAAAAATCTTTATATTAAATAATTATTTATAACACATATTATCTTATGTGTTACACACATGGGCTTGGAATTTCACTTAAATTTACAAAATGGTGCTCCTTGTCGTTTATCCAGATTTATATTTTCCAATCCAATACCTTACTTTAAGTACATGAATACTAGACGAAAATGTGCGAAAGCATGCTTATAACTTTACATAATATTTAGGACAAATTTCCAAGTTGTTGAAAGTTTGGACTCCACCATTCTAATCCGGACTTGCCAAAGATAACAACCTTCCCAACGAAAGGTTCCTGCAATCCAAAGATCATGAATTGTTCAAGTGTGGCCAATCATTGAAAAACCCAAAGAAAACCTACATTACCTCGCGTTGAGACTCAACAAACATGTGAGACATATCGAGCGCACTTACAAGTTAATGATATATGTTATAATAATATTATGTAGATTTAAATTGGTGCAATCAAAGGCATTGACATATATGTGAAGAGCATATTACACCTTAACTAACATGTGAAATGTGAAAAGAAAAAGTGCCCAAAAGAAGTACGGCAGCAAATCCTTGCATGAGAAATAAACACTGACCCTCATGAGAAAATCCCGCCACTGACTCCTCCAATATCAAAATGACACTCATCGGTAGTGCTTGAGAGACAGAGTGTTGTTCGCTTCTAGGTAGCGCAGATTGAGGGGCGAGCTTTCGTATACAGATGGCCTCTGCCACGAAGACCACGGTACTTCTTGCCTACGGAGGTAAGTCCTCGCAACTCACGGTGCTTGTGCACATGATTCACAATCCAATTGATCATGGGATCCTTAATTTACATTCTAGTATTAGTGTTTGCAATGAGAAAGAATTATTTGCAACCATATTAGACATGTCTTCTTCATTAAAAACAAAACATTTTACATTTATTGAATTTTGACCGGATTTTTGGGATAATGAAATAATGACCATTAAGTTAGCCATCATTTTTTTTCAAGCTGTAATGTCTATCAATTGTTGTTTGGGTCCATTTTCGAGTCTCATTGCACAAATTACAAAAGCATATTAAGAGATTGGACTGTTCGCTTTGAATTTGTACCATTATATTTATAGCTCCACTAAATTTTGTCCAATCTTGCATAGAGTTCAATCTTTTCATAATATGATGAATCTTTTATTTTAAAGATATTTTATCATGGTTGTATCATGTTCTTATTGGCATCAATTGAATAAAAGGTATAAAATATTGACACAAATAAGAATATCTGCATGAAATTTTGTCATCCATCTCAGGCAATGCCTGCACGTGGAAAAAATTTAAAACATTAAATATTAAACTTTGGAATCCAGTCATAGTACAACCCAAACACAATAAAAAAAAAATGAAAAAAACAAAGTATGTTTACTGCATCTGGCGTTGCTTCAGATGGTTGATTTTTTTCTTGCAAATTTATACAAGGTCACTCACTGATATGTTTAGTCTAATTCCATTATAGTCTGGCACGATGCATTTTTCTTAGGAAAAAACAATCATTGAATGTTTTTTTTATAAACCATGTTATATACGACATGATGGTTTTTATTATCAGCACCGACATAACTGAACACATAATCAATCAAATCAATAGCAATTAGTCAAAAATTTCTATGAAATTCTTGTGAATATGCACAATAGATATTCGTTAACTCCTATATTTGGTGAATTCGCTAACAAATACAGATGTAAGTGTGAACATCTATGCCAACATCGATTTTAGTATTAAGTTGTGAACTGATTTGTTTTGTTTAAAAAATCATGTACATGGTGAATAAAAATAATATAAGCTCATATCACAAAATCAAAATAATGTTTAACTGACTGCATGAAAAATAAAATGCAAATGCAGGTGACGGACAGTGTGAAAGGGTGCGTAGTGGCTTTGGCAGATGCAGGGCTTCGAACTCTTTGCAACTTGCATTCAAAGAAGGGAGTCGGGGATGGGGAAAAACAAGACATTGTCATAATGAAGCAGCAACAACTACAAGTTGGAGAGAAGGGAGTCGGGGGCGTTTGGAGAAGGGAGTCGGGGCGGGGAACACAAATCCTAACTTGCTTGCTCCCTACGGTCCTGAAACCCTAACTTGTACTTCACTCCTACCTCCCAACATTCATCCATAAACTGGATGAAAAATTGTACGAACCACTAAGGTCCAAGTGTGAACGCAAAGTAGTTAGGAAATTTGCACTTGAATCCGAGAACTTGATGCATAGTCTTTGTCCTAGAGACAAAGCCAACAAACAAGAAACCTTAACTTGCTCCCAATGTTCAACCAGAAATCCTAACCAACTCCTAACATTCAACCAAAAATCCTAACTTGCACCTCATGTAACCCGTAGTTCCCAACGTTCATCCCTAAACTTGATTAAAAATAGCACAAACCACTAACATCCAAGTGTGAATGCAAAGTGGTTAGAAAATTTGCACTTCAATCGGAGAAGTTGATGCATAGGCTCTAACCTAGAGACAGAGCCAAAAAAATTGAATGAGAGGAGAGATGCAAAATGAAAAGTTAACCAATATGATATAGTTCTTAAATATAAAATTAAATCTTTATACTGATATTTAAAATAGTTGATCATGATTCGCATGAATATTGAAAATCATAAATTATACAAGCATTATGATATGTAAGCATTCCAACAAACTACATTGCATTCTTGAAAAAAATTAATTCAGATATAATATCCAAAGTTTAATTGAAATCAATATCAATAATCTATTTCATGAAGAAGACTCATAGGTCTATAAGATACAATCTCATGCAAACAATTACAAAGACTTTCACATTGTAATTATATAAATATGAAAATGAGAGTTTTTATAAGCAAAATATAATATAAATTTATTTCACAGTAAAACATTCTCATGCAAACTCATAAGAAAAGAAGCCCAAAACTTCAAAGCTACAAGCATGATGTGATAATATAATTATGCAATTTAAAAAAAAATGAATCCAAAATAACTTATAGTATCTAAGATTCAGAGATTACAAGTGACAATTGAGGGGCCATAAAATATAATATGCATCGAAATAAAATATGCCATGAAGATAGATTTTTAATATGCAAAATCTCATTTAAGCATACAAAATATTAAAAAAAAATTTATATTTGAAATTTGATGCAAGTATATCAAGCAGGCATGAGATCCAATACTTATAAAAAAATGTGGTTTTATTATAAAATTTACATTACTCAATCATTAGCACTATAGTCAAAAGTTTAAAACTTAATCTTCTAACCATTATTCAATCGTAAACCTTGAACAAGAATGATCTTATATATAATATATTTTTCAATCTTATTTAGATTTAAACAACAACTAAGTTAGACCTAAACTTCAAATTGCACATCAAATTATGGATTCAAACTAAGCATCGATATCAAAAACATAAAACACATCAACGCTTATGAATCAAGATTAAACTAAATTTGATAATAATGAGCAATATCATATAAAAAAATCTATGCATAATTCTTATTAGTTTTTTATAAGCAAATCTAAGAGAAAAAACCATATCATTCATGAAATTAAAAATCAAAATTTATTATGTTTCAAATCTATTGTATGTCTGCATTCAAAAGCAACCAAAAAAAATTATGTATTCAAATCTAAGAGCAAAACTCCTACTGACAAAGCAAATATGGTAAGAAGGCCACAAAAAAGCAAATACAAGAAGAAGGTTAACCAATACCCAAATTGGTTAACCACCCTCTACCTGTGCAGTAGACTGCTGTCATAATAGTGAAGTGCCATTTTTGAAACCGATCATGGTGAGGCTGGCCATTTCAATGCGCATACACTTAGTTTAGCCAAATTTAGTCATGTTTAATGTACTCATGAAGTTAACCGGTTTAGGTGATGTTATGTATGGAAATGTTGATTACCGCGTTCAGTGTGAGCAAAATCTAGTGAACGAGTAGGGAGTTTGACAACTTTCCACTTTGAAAAATTGTAGAAAAATATGAAACAACTTGCATTCTTCATGAATCCTTCTCTTCTATCTTGGAAAATTATCTCATGATTGTAACACCATATCTTCAATGCGAATCACCTTATTTTCATGGGTCATGGTATTTCTACCTTAAGAGCAAGGCCACAAAGCTAAGAGAGAGAAAAACACCAAATAGGAGAGAGAAGAATCAAGAAGGTTGCGGGGAAAACGGGAATAGTAGGTGAAAAAGCCAAAATATTCACATGTCGTTGATTAAAGAAAGATTAAGTGAGATGAAAATGAGCCATAAACGGTTAAACAAAATAATGTTAGTTATTTTTAAATATTCCAACTAGTAGTGATGGGCTGGTTTCCTATGATGCATATATTTGTTCCCATGTGAAGTACTTGGTTTTAGAATGATGAACTTTATTATTATTATTGTCCTTTAGATTAGGCCTGGAGTATTTAAACTCACTAAAACTAAGTATTTTTTGTCTCCCCGAAGCATGGAGCCGACATTGTAAGATAATGTCTAAAGTAGTTGTTCTCATCCACAAAGGTGAATGAGTTTTAACTAATGATAATACATGAGTCAAGCTCCAACATGGTCTTGTTCAAGCCTTCTTTGCAAGCTTGCATAGGTTGCTTGTGCCTTCTTTTTCTATGTGCTATGATTCTTGTGATCGTTGAAATTGAATAGATTATGTATTCATCCATCAAGGACGTGAATGTAATGTTTATTGTGTTATTTTGCATGCATTTTGATATGTGCAAAGAAATTGGCCCACTACAAGTACCTTACAATGTGATTTGTAAAACTCAACGACAAGGAATCTGTGTGGCCAAGCTTTGACATTTTTCTTGTTCAAGCTTTTTTTGCAACGTTGTTGAGTTTAAGTCCCTCTTTTTTGCATTAGGGTTTCATAATTATTGGAATTAATTTGAATGATGCACTAGACACACAACTTTGTGAAGCTCCACCTACCACTTACCCTAGACAAAAAAAGGTTAACGTCTAGGAATAAACATGTTGTGATTTTTAAAAAACAACAACTTTATTCTTAGGTTTAGGACAAAAATTCCCTTGAAACATAGCAGATCTTTCATTCAATTGGGTGAGGGAGCACGAGGATTAGTAATTTCATGACAATCAATACCATTAATCTAGTGTGTTTGTAATTCCATGTCTTTTTTCCTTGGTTTACAAGTTCTAGGCGATTGACCCATAACAAGTACTTCTTCAAAGATGTAATTTATGGTAACCTAATGAATGATTATGTGTGGCCAAGCTCCGACCTTCTTCACAAACTTGCTTAACTTGTGTCCCATGTTTCCACATGCTAGGGTTCCACAATCATTGAAATAAAACTGAAAGGTCCACTAGATCATAGAGACATTATTGCTTTATTTTATAATACAATGTCATTTTTTTTTTTTTTTTTGGTTTATTCCAAATTTTTGGCCTATAGAAAACACCTAGCATTATTTAATTTGTGAGTACCTTCTTTGTAACTTTGATAAGCTTGCGTCCCCCTATATGTTGTGAGGAGCTTGCGTCCCTTGTTTATGCTTGCTAGGGCCCTTAACGATCATTGAATTTAAATTGAAAGATGCACTCGATCATTGAGACCATCATTTTTTATTTATTTTGTAATTTGATATCTTTTACAATTCTTGGTATATTCTAGGTAGTTGGCCTATAGCAAACACCTAACATTATGTAATTTGTGAGAACCTTCTTCGTAACATTGATAAGCTTGTGTCCTCCTATTTATGCTCGCTAGGGTTTCACGATCATCAAAGATTCAATTGAAAAGTGCATATTGGACAATGAAGACCATTTAATATAGTTTTTAGTAATTCTATGTCTTTTATTTTCCTTGGTTGTTTAGTTCGAATCAATTGGCTCAACAAGTACACTAAATAATCCTTTTAGTGTGGGTGGAAAACAAGTGTGGAAATAATTAATGTGGGCCACTCTAATTGTCTAGTCGGAGTGGAAATAATGTGGATCCAAGACCCTGGATCTTCCCCTCCCGAGACTTTCAACCAACACCTTACATAAAATAAAATAATCACTTTACACTACAAGTAGCATAAATAAAATATTCATCCACATATATCTCCTTTAAAAACCCACAATAATTTAAAAAATAGAGATTCTATGTGGGTTCAAATTAACATGGTGCACATTAACTTCCCTCACGGGAATTAGTGTGGCCCACACTAATAGGACTTATTTAGTGTTCTGCCTAATGTAATTTATGTGACCGGAGACCGTGTAGCCAAGCAAGCTTCGGCAGGCAGCTCCTTGTTCAAGCCTTCTTCGCAGCGTTGCTTACATAGCTCGCGTGCCCTGTTCCCGCTCGCCTCGCTAGGGTTTCACAGCAAACCCCATGGCCATGGCCCGCCTCCGCTTTCTCGCCAGGGTTTGCGATGGCAGAGGACGAGAATTCTCTTGACATCGATCAATTGCGGCCACATCATCAGGTGAGCATCAGCTGTACTTCAAATCGGTCGTTTCGTCGGTAGGTTCGTCAAGTTTGAAGCAATTTGGTGGAGGAATCGGCACGTGATTACTGAAGCAGTAGGAGAAAGCATCCGTGCACTTTTAAGCTTCTTAAATTCTGCTCTAGTTTTTGCAATCGAACGGCACAATTGGTGTGTGGTACGAGCCAATTACTTAAGAGTTAGAATTTTGCAATTGTGCGAGTGTGAGATTCCTCAGAACGATTCTTGCAGGTTGGGAATTGTTGACGTGAGGGTTATTATACAGGACTGAAGCTAATTTCTGACTTCCAAGTAAATTGAATCAAGTAAGGAATCGTCGTTACTAAGACAACTGGAAGAAGAAAAATGGAGGAATTGACGAAGTCCAAGGAGTAGGATTGGAGGTGAAGAGGCTATGGAGTTTTTGTGAAGCTATATGTAGTTATGGTTATGCTGCTCGGGTGAAGTTTACTTGTTTTGGTTGTATCGTTGGCATAGTTAATCATGTTTAGTGTCTCATAGAAATGCCAGGTTGGTGGAAATTATGAAATGTTACTAGAATTTGTGTTTCACACTTGACGGCGAAGTCCTAGGAATAGGATTGGAGGTTACTTGTCAGCAGCGAAGAGGCTATGGAGTTATTATGAAACTATATGTATTTGTGGTTCTGCTCTTCGGGTGAAGTTTACGTCGTTTTGGTTTGAATAGTTGGCACTCCATGTCCAGTGTCTTATAAAAAAGTCAGGTTTGCGGAAATTGTGAAATGGTAATAAATTTTGTTTTGTATTCTCGCTTGGTGATGGCAGCGAGTCAGGCAAAGATGCTCGGCCATGGGGTGATTTCCGAGCTTACGGCGAGGCGTCGTGCTCTGAATAAATGCCTCTACTTACGTTTTGTTAGAGTGTGGAGAAACTTGTTTCTATGAAGGTTTCTATTGGGGCAGGTTCGGAGTTGTTGTTGCCAACGAGTTCCCTGTCTTTCTCACAGATGGCATCGCGGGGTAGGCCACGCAAGTACCCCCGACATTTGAGCATTAACGTATTATTCAACAGTCAGCACTCCAGTGGGTCGGCACAAAGCATCGACATCGAGGGTGCAGAGATTGTTGAAGTGGAGCAACCGCAGCTGAAAAGAGTAAAGCGAGTCGGCTTTGAAGGTGTTGCAGAAACTGCTGAAGGTGAGCAGCAAGGGCAGCTGAGAAGATTGAAGGATTCGGACAGTGTCGAAAGTGGAGAGATTGTTGCAATTGAGCAACAACCTCAGCCTCCCAGAGTAAAGGGGGTGGAAAATGAAGAAGGTGTGGAAGTGGTTGGAATTATTGAGCAACCGCAGCCGAAAAGAGTGAAGAGAGTTTTTAGACATCAATGGAAAGAAGGAAATGACTGGCTGTATAACATTCGTCCTCATAGCGGACCTGGAGAAGGTGTTATGAAATGTAAAGCATGCGAGGAGGCAGGTTATGAATCAAGGTGGGGAAAGGGAACTGGTTGCACCACAATGCAAAAGTCTGCTGTGAAGGATCATGCACAAAGTGGGGATCACAAGAGTGCACTAGCAAGGTGGGAGGCACTTCATTTGCCCCAATCAGGTGCAGGTCAGATCGATCAACATATTCCAAGCACAATTGATCGAGAGCAAGGTAGAATTGTCGTCACCGCGTTGACATTCTTGATGATTAACTCAGTGTGGAAGGTTGTACCAATCATAGCAAGCAAAGCCTCGTTTGAGATGCACAAAAACTTGGTATTACCAAGCCTGTCTATAAATATGGAGTTTTGGGTTGTATCTTGAAAACTTACAAGAGTCTATGCTTGACAGATGTTTGATGTTGCCTCTCTTATCTATGCTTGCGTGCAGATCAGTTAGAGGAAGAATTTAACAATGGACTAGCCTTGAATATGGTGTTGGACACAATTGTGATACCCTTGCTCTCCTGTGTGGACTTGGTTCATTCCATCTTGGGTGTTGTCCTATGTGTGTAGACAAGTTTAGGATTTTGCAGTGCTTGCTGGGATAACATGGTGGAACCTAATTTTTCCATTCAAAACAGTCCATTGAATTATTTGCTAAAGATTTTATTCTCTCATTTGGGAGGAATAGAGGAATGAGTGGAGAATATCATTCATATCTGTTGTAAATGTTATTTATCTCCAGTAATCTGGTGCACTTAGTTGATCATGGTGAAGTTTGTCTGAGATTGCTGTGTAGTCATGTAGGTGCTACTCATGGGTTGGAAGACCCCCCTCAAGTTTTCTGCTCAAGAAAGGATGATTTTCCACTGAAGCCAGTGGAAGGTTTATGGTTGTCATTTGTCACAAATATGATAATGTCAGTTTGTAAACAGATAATTCCTGCAGGCTGAAGTACATGGCCTTGAATTTGACTGCATTAGGTGCTGTGAAAATGGAGCACCTTTGTTATGGTAAGGTCTGGCCTGGTCGTCGGTAAGAGTGCAGTCAGCCTATACTTCAAAAATTAGAAGTGGAAACACATGAAATATGTGTTGATGTGACAGTTGGGTTCTCGTAATAGAATGACTCTTAATCCTGTAAAGTTATTGCCCTGTTTCCCTAGAATATGTGGTTACTTTTCCTTTCAGGGTTTGTTGGGATTTTGCAGTGTGTCTTCAAGATGTTGGTGGAGATGATAATGCACATATTATGACAGAGGAGCTGGGCCAGGGGCTAGGGCAGAGTGCAGGAGGGATGAACCAGCAGTGCCTGGCCTCCTTCAGTGCAGGCGTCAAGCAAATCAATTTGTTGTCAGATTTGACTTTACAAGAGGCTCGCACCTGGGATGAAGGCCTTGCCTCCAGATTTTCCACCACTCCACTCTCCGATATATTCAAGGTAACCAACCACACATTCATGCCTGGATGCCTATAGAGTAGATTACCAAAACCCTCAACCTATATTTCCACTGAGTTTGATGATATAAAGAGTTGACATCCACCTACATAGATACTTGGCCATTTGGGGATAAGGTGGCTGACATGTGATAGAAATACTTGAGCTCTGAATGAAAGTTTCTGAAGCAAGTACTACGAGGTTTATACAAGGTGTGGTATACTTGCTGTAAACTATTAGCCACATTGTAGCAGGTTATAATGTTCTACCCAAGGCATACATTGTTTGTGTAAAATCACAGGTTTTTAACCTAGTATGACAAAAATACTCACAGTACTATTGATTGAATGCATTGCAGGGTAAAAGAGTTGTCCTCTTTGGCCTCCCTGTAAGTGCTCTTCTCTCGATCAAAATTTCCTGCTGCATGTCTGAGCATATTTTGGCACCTCTATTTGAGAATGTTTTGCTAATAATACAGGTGTTAGTAAGGTTGTTTTCTGGTGACTAGAATTCCCAAGTAGAAATAAAATATAGAACCTGTTATAATAGGGAAGAGTCCTTGATAAGTGACTCTCCACCTCTTACCAGTGTTGAATTACATTAATAACTATGCTCTTAGTATTTTGCTGTGGAAATTTTGCAGGGTGCCTTTACCGGAGTATGTTCTCAAGCCCATGTTCCAAGCTTCATCAAGCATTATGACAGATTGAAAGAGAAGGGCGTGGAGTCTATCATTTGCGTTTCAGTGAATGATCCTTACACCATGAATGCCTGGGCTGAGAGATTGGGTGCCAAGGGGAAGGTAATTGACTTTGAAACATCATGTATTATGTAACACATTATAATCAAACATTCTAACTTAATTCAATTTGACTAGGTGATGGTGATTGCCTTAACACCCTGCGGTTGAAAAGCACAAGGTCAAGGATAGCATACTTAGATATTATGAAAACATTACACTATTTGGTTGTAACTGTTGTCTTTGCAGAAGTTGCATGTCCGAAGACACTGAAAGCTGTCTATATGTCTTGGGTTAAGCAAATACCTGGTCGTTTAGATGCAAACCTAGGCATAACTGTGGTGAACTACACTTGGCATCAGATTGCCAAAAGACTAGTTGCTTTATTTGTGTGTCATAGTATGTTAAGAATGTGTAACAATTGTCTATGATCACTGACCCAAAAGTGTGCTCCAGATTGAATTTTATGCAGATTTTGATGGGAAATTCAATAAATCTCTTGGCTTGGACCTTGACATGACAGATGTACTTCTTGGACCACGCTCTCAACGGTATCTTTCTGGCACCTATTTTTGACATTTTTGACATTCGGATAATGCCTTCTGACTATCGTTAGCATACTGCTGTCTTCAATTTATGTATATACGTTTGGCCTTTCAAGATTTGATGCTAGAAGCTTAGTTTCAGAGTTAACAAAATGTTTTGTTTCAGTCAAGAATGTTTTTAACTGTGTATTATTGAATCAAAACCTTATTGCACTAAAGCACTTCAAGTCTTGACTGTCGAGCAAATGGTTTACTGCTTGGATAAGTGAAATTTGAGGAGCCGGATTGACTAAGAGATAACTGTCTTTGCAGGTACGCAGCTTTTATTGATGATGGAAACATCAAGGTTTTGCATGTGGAGAAGGCTCCTTCAGATTTCAAAGTCTCTGATGCTGAAACCTTATGGAAATCTCTGTAGAATAACTCGGTGGAAGTAGGTGAACCTTCACCTCATGTTAAAAAAACGAGCTCAGGACAAGAACCTCTTACACATGTACATGGAAGTTTACACAACATTAACAATTTAACATGATAGAAAGTTAGCAGTAGATTAAATATACTATCAACCTGTATGCTGTTCTCTGAGGCCTACCTATTCTTTGTGACTTGCACATCCTCCTCTCAAGCCCTTGAATGCAAGGAGGCCGGTAAACAGCACAGCAGAGTTTTTCTGATAAAACTCTTTACGATTTCCAATGGGGAGTGTGGACAGTTCTGGTACAGATACTCCCTGTACTCTGTTTATTCCAGTTTTAATGTACATTATATTTCCTGTACCATAGCCTGCGCACAGATCAAGTCACCGGAGGTTGATCGCTCCTAATCTTATAGAAAGGTGAAAGCCTTAACATGGCAGTAATTGCCATATTCTCTGGCAATATTAGATGTAGGGCCCCAATTGAGAATGTTATGGGCTGATCTTTTTCCTTGAGGTTTTCCGAAGTTATCTGACAAAGCTGCCCCCTTATTTCATATACCGTACATCGTTCCATGATCTGAGAGATCATGGTTTGCAGAGATGACTCAACAATTTTTTTCTCTTGGGTGAAGAGAGATAGGATGCATGATTTATACGCAGCCTGCTGTCCATGTCTCATATGAAGCTGAAGTTAGTAGGAAGGAATGACAAGATACATTATGAATACAGGACTGGCAGAATATGAAATCAGAGACACTGAAGGCAGGTTAAATGATATTCCTCAGTCCTCTTCAAATCCAATGTATTAGTACCATCTGTCAAATTGTGATTCTTGCCACTCCTGTTGAGAATTTTACCAAGTTGCCACAACAATCATTGGTTACAAAATTGCTTTTTGAAGTCACAATGAAGCTTCTTCAAAGGGTGGACTTTCTTTTAAATGCAAAGCTAGGGCATCCAAGGATCTATAGTGAACAAGTCTTTTCACGAAAGATCGAAATGGGAGAGTTATAAAAAGACCTTAATACACAGTGACTGCACTGCATAGTTCTTCTACATTGAAGTGTCTCCTTTATCTTGAGAACTGAACACAATTATGCCTCAACTGCTTTCAAGTATAGGGTAGACGTGCCTAAGTTGGTTACTTATCTTAATCGGACACATGTATTTGAGGGGTATGTGATTAGGTGTGGCTCCAAGAACGGATATTAAAAAGATGTTTTTAAAAGAGAGTAATTTATGTACTCAAAGTAAGATAACCATTCCAGGTTCAATAGTCAACATAATTAAGTGGACCTATATGACCACTCAATGAGCACAAGAATCCTCACTTTGCAAATGAATAGCATATTCATATGAGTTCCGAAAATTATGAGGAAAGTGGCTATGGCCTTGCTTTGGATTTACTAACCATTTTGTACTAATTGTGTGTTTCGTATCCTAGAAGAAGTGGGCTAGTTGGAAAAACGTAATCATTAAAGACCCATCTACCTTATGCAGAATAGAACATCAATAAGAAGACCTAGTCCAAAATTACAACGTGCTTGAGTTATATAGGGGGGGTGGGGGGGGGTTCATAGACCTTGACTTGGTCCAATGAGATTGATGGGGTGAATCAACCACAAACCTATAGGAATCCTCAACAATCCCAAGTTGGTGTACATACACTGTAGAACTTGATGCAAATTGTGGAAGATATCTTTCTATGTAATTTTAGTAGCACCTAGAATGAACACAAAGCTCTTGAGATCCTTAACAAATTCAATATCTCTCACCAAATAAATTCACAAATGAGTAAATCCATAAAGACTTCAGAGTTTGGCATGAGATGTTGACATCATATATGATTTACATATAATTTATGAAAGCCAAGATTGTTTTGCAATCTAAAGTAATGACACAAGCTTGCCAAAGCCCATAGTATCAAAAAGTTTTTTTTTTTTCTCTCTCTCTCTCTCTCTCTCTCTCTTTTCAATCTCAATCAATGACCTACATTTATGGTCCTTGAATTAAAATCATTTCGAAGTATGTGGCTACTCACTTTGGAACCAAATATAGGTGTTGGAATTGGTTCATTTAATGGAGTTCGGTGCTTCTATCTTACACAATTCTCTTCGACACTCTCTCTACTTGAAAAAAAGAAGCAAGATTTCATGGGATGTAGAAAAGAGGTAAAGGCATGTATGCTTATTGTGGGCACTTCCAAACTCCAAAAACCAATTTGAGCTGAAGGGGCCTTTGGGTAAGAGAGCTAAAGAACTCATTTTGCAAGAATGCAACAAAGAGAAGAGGGGAGGGGAGGGGAGGATAGCAAGAGTTTGTGAAGTTTTGTGAAGCCCAAAATGCAAGATGATTGCCTTTACCGGTATGTAGCTCCCCTTTCTCTCATGCCCATTTACTGCAAGGTTTTTCACAAATTCTTTCGCAGTCACCGAGTTTGATTTCTTCTTGTTCGGCTAAAATTTCTTAGATACAAAAGTCTCAGGAAGTCTGTTCATTTGTAGAGGCAACGGCACATCGTTATTGGGTATGACTTGAGCGCTACTTGCTTCTGTAAGGCTGACTTTCCATTTCCGTCCTATGGAAATCTTCATGGCTTGGAAAGGTCAACTTTTAGCTCGAGTTAGTAATTGTTGCAATCAGGTCTTCCCATCTTGGGAGGGTCACCTAATGTGATCAATTGAAACTCGGTTCGACTGTCTCGGGATTTTAGCAATAGTTTGTATTACAAATATGAGATTGAAGACTTCTAAGTGTTTGTACCGAAACCCTAAAAGCTCTGTATTTGCATTCTCTCAAGCAATTTGTGGACAATCGCATGATTCAGATGGCTTTGATGTCGGTAAAAGAAGAAATGTGAAGCCAAAGTTGTAGGTTTTGAAGATGGAGAAGAATGGTGGTGCAAACTATGTGTTGATGCAAACCGTGTAGCTGCAATTTATGATGCCTACATTACCCAAGACGTTGTTCAAGAGAATGTGTAAGCTTGCAACTTCCATATCCAGTTTAAAGTCTCGAAGCATACCTATGTGTTGTTGACAAGTCTTTTCCAAGTTTTTGATGTGTGCAATGAAACAATAAGTGTGTTCTGCTAACATTTCTGAATTAGGAAGAATGTGCGTGAGAAATTCATGATCAAAGTTCGCTTGCAGGGATTGTCCAATCAAACTGAAGAATCCACGATTCATAAAGTGGCCATTTCCAGGTTCATCTGGGCTTTCTCTTTACTTTCCAACGCTCTTGACTGGTGTGATTTTTGTTTGCCGAAAACATGGAAGAGGGAGTTCTGAAATGGGCTGGCTGCAAGGAAGGATGAGGATGATGTGGAGCGTTGAAGGCTTGAGTTGTTGAGTGGTGGAGCTGAGGATTGTAATCGGATGGGGACAAGCAGACAGAAAGCGGAGTGCACATGTTGCGTGGGGGGAGTGCACAATGGAGTAACGGAGTCTATGGAAGAGATGGACTTCCAGAGGAGCTTGGCGGGAGCCGCGCAGCTGGGCGATGTAGGCAGGATGCGAGGCTTGATCGCCCGGGGCGCCGCTGTGGATGGAGATGCGGACTCGGGATACACTCCACTACATTATGCTGCTCGCCATGGCCATGTCCAAGCTTGCCTCCTCCTTGTGCAGGTATTCTCTGCCACTGTCTCTGTCTCTGTCTCTTTCTTTTTGCATGTTTTTCTGTCTGTGGTTTTCTTCCTTTAGAATGTCTGTGTGGAGGTGAAGTTTGGTTGTTGGTAACGGAAAATTGAGATGGCTGTAAATTGTTGACTTGCAATTCGTTCGCCAACTTTTGGAGGCAGCCAAACCCTCGATAATAGATTGCAAGTCCCCTATCCTCCTATAGGTGTTAACTTTGTCTCTCTTGTTTTGCATGTGTGTGTGTTTTTATCTTTAATATATAATCCTGTGATATTTTGAGCATGATTTCCTGTGCAAGCCGACCTTCAGATTGTCATTGTGGAGGTTCAGTTGTTTGTTGGTGGTGGAAAGTGAAATGGCTGCCAATTGTTGACTTGCAATTCGCTTGCCAGCATCAGGAGGGAGCCAAACCCTGGATCAAAGATTGCAATTCCAATAACCTGTATAGGCATCATCTTCTTTATGAAGTCGCTGAGCTTACCATCGTCTTCATCTGTCTGTCTGGCTTCATTTGTTGATTCCCAATTCATTTTCTGGTAACTACAGCCATACCCTCGCTGAAAGTTCACAAGTCCACTGATCTGTATAGGTATCATCTTCCTTATGAAGTCACTGAGCTTGCCGCCATCTCCGACTATTTTTTGGCATTTTTCTTATCTGTGATTTTCTTCCTTCAGATTGTTTGAAGGTGAAGTTGGCTATTGGTAATGGAAGGTGAAAGGGATGTCCATTGTTGATGGGCAGAAAATGCTTGATTGAACGAGTCATTCACAAATTTTAGATAGCAGGACGCACCAGCCAAGTGAAAGCACTTTGAAACCCTAACCTAGAAATGGAACAAGCACATCAATTGAGCAGAAATATGTATGTGCACTAGGATTGCTTAAACTTTGAGCACAAGTTGACCTGCATCTAGAGATGCTGATGTAAGTGTTGTATTTGTGGACTTGGAATTTCATTTGAATTTACAGAATGGTGCTCAAGTAGGCAGGAGGACCCGAGCAGGACAAGCCACGAGTTTGCACCGAGCAGCATATGCAGGCCATACAGATGTGGTGAAGGTGTTGTTGCAACACGGAGCGGATGTACAGGCAAAGGATACCGATGGTCAGACACCCCTCCATAAAGCCTGTAAGTGCACATTGTCAAGGATAAACAAGTTTTGTATTTGAGCATTAACTTTGTTCAAAGTTGTGACACGCACTTGGAAATTGTGATTGCTGATTGTTGGCAAACTTAACGAAGCTAACCATCAAACCACAAAGGATGATAGGTATACACATGCACTATATACCATGCAAGATCCTTCATGCCTAGGTAAAATCAACTTGGTATCAATCTGGTTTAGAATGGTAACTCAGGCCTAGAAAGATTCTCTCACCTTGACATATCCATCAAGGATTCTGATATTACAATTACAATATACGTGGGTAAGTTCTTTGATGCCATTATTGATGTTGAGTATGGATTCCAGGCATTTACCTATATACCAGACCAACATTGCGGTAATTTATCACCTCTTTCAAGGTCACTTAGTGAGCATGATAGGCACCTGATTTGAACCACATATTTTTTGGTACATTCAGGATCCTTGAATTCATATCCTCACACTGTATGACTCGTGCAGCTATGCAGGGACACGGTAATGTAGTCAAGTTGCTCAAAGAAGCCTGCCCTGCCGCTTGCTCGATTCCCGACAATCAGGTTTGTAGCTTCATAAATACCAGCTCCTGAGTTGCTTTACTTATATTTCTTTTATGGGTTTTAACCTTCCTAATTGCTTCTAATCTTGGACAGTTGGTTCCTGATTGTAAACTTTCGGATTTGCAGGGGCAATATGCAGCATGTTGAAAGGATAATGTTTAGATAAACAACATCCCTTGGAGCAAATACCCAGATGATTTGGTTAGTGTTTTCAAAAATATCCTTATTTTCTTGTAATGTGTCAATGGAGCTGACACATACGTAAAATCAATTCTGTTGATCCTCTTACTGTGAAAATTTGTAGTTGTCAATGTCATGTTACAATACCTCATCAATTGTTCAGACCTTGCACCATCCACAAACAAAATGTCTAACCCTGACAAAGACATCTACAGGTTTTCTTTACATGGTAATGTCCCTAGCTACACAAAGGTCAGGTGATGAGACTACTCACCCAATGGAAGTCCCAGATTTGCAACAACTTGATGATCAAACTGAAAGAATGAGGACAACTTTCATGATAAAAATAGTGTCCTTGTGTGTACGTCCTGTAATTTATCATTCTGATCATCAGTTGCCAACACCAGCTGAGTCTATTGATCGTTTTTAGAACCTTTCTTGGCTGCCTTCTCTGCTTCTATGCCAGCAACAATCTCTTCAACCTCAGTTTCTTCCAGAAGCCGTAGACCCTCGTTCTTTGTCATGACCGCTATCTCAATGTTCTTGCCACCGCTTTCTACCACCTGCCACCACTCAATCGAGATTTTATTATTCATGGAAAAGGACTGGGACAGGGTTATCAAGGATCTTGCCGCCTGCAACAGCAGTTGAACATTACTACACATATGATCATATCCCCTAGTTAAACAGTGAATAAATGGTTGGACTGGAAATGGATCTGATCATGCATAATTGCAAGATGATCTCATTCCGTAAAATTATTTGTACCTCGTTGATAACTTTGACATTAATGGTTAATTATCATCCCTACTATGTTTTTTTCCAGTCTACTGGACAACAGAGGACAAAAAAAAGGTGACTTACTTCAAGAAGTGCTCGCACAGCTAACTTGATTGTTTCAGCACCTGATGTCTCTGTGTAATTCTTCTCCAAAAACTCTCGCACAGAATTTGAGTTCCGACCTGTGGCGTTTGCTTTCCATGCTGAGAAAGTGCCTGAAGGATCAGTTTGGAAAAGTGACGGTGCACCTGTATAGGGGTCAAAACCAACAATCAATGTAGAAATACCAAAAGGGCGAACCCCTCCACTTTGAGTGTACTTCTGCTGCAGGCCAGCTATAAAACGTGTGATGTACTCTACAGTCACAGGGTCCTCAACACTAAGTCGGTGACTTTGGCACTCAATTCGAGCACGATTCACAAGAACACGTGCATCAGCAGTCAGGCCTGCGAAAGCAAGAGAAACATGTTCATCTAGTTTCAGGACCTTCCGCACTGTCCTGAAAATAGCAGACAATTCAAGCTTTGTCAATGCAAATGAGCTCACATGAACGTTAAAAAGTGGTATATGAACAGATAAGATAATGTATAGATCAAATTTACACTCTCTTGGGCTCCCTTATTAGTTGCCTTTCATAATCGGTGATACCTAGAACAGTGCACTTTGCATTTATGCAATTTAATAACAGAAAGACCAGGGTTCGAAATAAACACAGCAGAGTTCTTGTTGCACAACATTGCAAACCTCTCTCAAACTATTGACATTCAGGAACTATAAATGATAGTTCATGTTTGATGAAGATTTAAACCAAATATGAACTGAAGGCTCAATGGCCAAGAACTTGAGTTTCCATCAGTAGACAGGAGATATGATGCCTAACTGAAGCAGTGACATACCGGGCATCTTGCAACTTGGCAGTTGATTTCTTCTCAACACCCAGAACAATTGTGTCGGATCCACGCACCCCGACTGCTGCGTTGCCTTTCCTCACAGCCTCCAAAGCATACTCCACTTGAAACAAATGGCCATCGGGTGAGAACACTGTAATTGCTCTATCATATCGTGCCATTTTTTCTCTTCCTGTCCTCAACCTGAGCCAAGAGGATACCCGAAACCTAATGTCACCAAGACAACACCCTACTGAAAAGGGAAGACATAAAAATTAAACAAACGAAAAACTAATTCTTCTGCACCTGAGTGAAATATCAATGCTACCTACCAAAAATTCAACATCACATGTCTACAAAAGGCTCCATGAGAGACCTGAGGCAGACAAGACCACATTCGAGACTCAAAAAATGCAAGAAACAGCTGTAAATCCGACCTCACAGAAGCTAAAGAAACGCACAATTACAACATAATGCAGAAATCCAACCGAATACATTGCCATATCAAATTTACAAGAGCAAAAAAATTGAGAGCTCATTATTTGGAAACCTAAATTTACCAACACAACACCCTACTGCGAACTACTAAGCCAAATGAGCCTTCTAGCAAATTAACATACGTATGAACCAAAAAAGGATCCACAAGAGACACGATGCAAGAACGACCGTAACCGAATCTCAACACAAGAACTATGTAGTTCTAACTCCATCCTTCTAAGCAACCAACTCAATACATAATCACAACAATTGAGAACATTCTGTAAAAGGGGTTGCATTACGAGCTAAAAAAATTGGAGTGCCACAATCATGAGAGCATTGAGGAGCAAAATGGATCGAGAATGACATACCTGGAAATTGGAAGGCGAGAATCAGAGAGTGGAAGGCAGGTTAATGGAAATGTGATTAACAATGGCTTCCCTTAGAATGGCAGAATAATTAGGGTTACATAAGATTTGAAGTTGTTGATGGAAGGAAAGTGCAAGGAAGTTCCCTTCGAGAATTCTCCTTCTTTATAACCCCCTATGACTTTCCTAACTCCTCTAATAAGGCCCATTTTACACACTCAACCAAGGACGATGTGATGACCATGACCAAGAGAAATCCACATCACATTTTAAAGGCCTTGGTCACGGGATATAGTATAAAGCGGACTTACACCAGGAGATGGTGTTTTTTGATGGAAATAAATAAAGTTAAAGTTCTTTAAATAGGTTATATTATAAATTAGTTATCGTTATAAAATAATTTTTTTGGACTTGGCCACTTTCATTTCTTGTTGAGACAGATCTATTTGGGTTCTCTTGCCACAAAATCCAAGTGATCACCAAACATTATCCACTTTTAGACACGTAGAAATCCATGTCACTTCCTCATCCATTTTCCGATATAGTCACTTTTATTTTTTATAACCTTGTGTAAAACGAAGTGGGACACCACTCATTTCTCAACTAATGTGACAATTCAAAAAGCGGTGGTTGTGGTCTGTGGTCACTAGTGTAAATGTGCCCTAAGGTAAGTGGGGCTAAATCAGTTAATGGACACTTACATTTGAGTGGTGTGTGATTAGGCGTGGATCTAAAACAAACATCAAAAAGACATGCGGCTAGAAGAGATTCAAATTAAACTATGAAAATTTGTTGGCCTTCAACGTTCGATAAGTAGCATTCTGCGATTGTTTGAACCTATGTTTGTTGCAATCGGGTAGTATGAGGAGTTTAGGGCATTGGTAACTTTTGTGAGTTGCGATTGCCTTGTGGTTGCTGTGACTTGCGGTAGTCGGGGTTGCTGTGACTTGTGGTAGTCAAGGTTGCTTGGTTTCTCGCTTCCTGCAACAAGTGATTGTTGTATTCATTGATTTTTGCCTTTGGGCATTGGTTAGAGTTTAGGTGACTTGCGATTGTTGGTGAGTGGTTGAATGTTTAAGGCTCCAGTTACATGGGCTCGTTGCCTTCTAGGTATGAATTGTTGCCTTCTAGGTATTGATTGTTTACCTCCAATGATTCCTTGATATTTTTAGGGATGTTGACTAATTACGTTATCGGCACCTAGTTGAATGTTGGATTGCGAGGTTGAATTTTGCGTTAAATAGCTTCACTGGGCTTGAAATTGTTGCAAGGCTAAGATGGTTCCACTAGGCATGAGATTGTTGCGAGCTGAATTCCAACTAGTATTGTTGCCAACTGAACTTCCTTCACAATTTGTGGTGTAAGTTATCTCGCCTCACGTGGTTTACAAAATTGCAATTGAGATTCATGATGGGTCTCTCCCAACATCAATGTCCTAGTTTTTCTCATATTCTACTTAGATATAACACATTTCAATTAGGAGCTTCATTTCGGTAACAACCTAATTCTTTGGCCTTGTTTCTACTATATGGAAGATTTGTGAATTTTGATCTTCATTTCTTATTCAATTAATATGGCCACCACAACATAGGTTGTGTTTTCCATTGATGGGGTTGTGCAACCTCTACTAGAACTAGGAGAACTTATGTGGAAGACAATTGAAAATGGCCAAGTGTCAATGTCATCAAATGATGGTGCCAAAGAGGAACTCACTCCATACTATTTATGGGATCTATACTTAATTTTGCATGATGCAACCACTTGGGTGTACTTTGAGTTCAGGTATCTTGAGTTGTTTGAATTCTACATAACAATCTAAGAAGAATTTGAGGTAAGGCTTAACCTAGAGCAAAGAGTATTTAACCTAACCGGGCGGGCTTTTATGAATCACGTGAGACCAATTACATTGCCATATGTAATGCATTTGTGCATTGAGGTGGGGGACCTCCACTTAATTCAATTTTTTTCTTTCCATCCATTCACTTTAATTGTTTTCCTAAATTTTGTGTGTGATGAATCTTTTTTTATTTGTTCGTGTCAACGAGTCTTTTGATTATTGTACATATCGAATGCATAGTCATATGCAAGATGGTTATGGGTTGCTTGTGTACATATGCACAGATAGTTCATGTAAGTGTTGGAAAATATTGGGTGGAGTGACACTTCAACTCTTATTTAGGCACATACTTGACTCCCATTTGGTGTCCAACATTTTTTTATTGCTACATTCATGGCATGTGCTATGTAAGTCTAATTCCAATACATGTGGCAGGCATGGAGCCATTCAACGGATCACCCATTGACACTCGAGTACACAGTGAGTTTCGCAGCACCATGAACGATCCCAATGTGCAGCACATACATGGATTTCCCAATTGTATTGTGTTGGACTTGATTTAGCCTATCCTAGTTGATAGATTTGCATATCGTGCATTATTGGATCCATTGTTGACTTCAAGATATTCACACATTGTCAAGCATCAATAGGTCATGAAGGATTATTGTGGCTACAACATGTTGCATATTGCTACGCTATCGATCTTGGCTATACGTTTCCTCGGTGTTGCATGAGAAAATCTTATACACATCAAATCTTTGCTCTCGATTCCAGCTAGCCAACACATACTTGAGGGAGGACATAGTGCTATTGGAATCAACATCTTTGCCCAAATTACTTCCTCCTTTCCTTTTGCTACCCAACAAATACTTGTGGTGTCTATACAAAGCAAATGAAAACGACTCAATAGAGGAACCCAACAAATCTCATCCAAACCCACTTCTTTTTTCTTGCAATGTTATACATCGATACTTGATTTGAGCATATTTCCCAAGAGAACGAGACTTGCCAATTTAATGATGGTTGGTGTGGAGTACAGGTGAAGAAGGAATGTCATGTAGAGAGGCCGTCCCAATGTGCATAGGGCAAGGCTTCATTGGACATCCTTTTGAGCAATTATTCCTATACCAATATAACCTAAACTATGTTATGTCATTAGTTACAGTCGATGAAGAGTCCATGAAGAGATGACGAACTCATTATCTAGGAATGAGAATTGCCTTGTGGTGGAGGGAATGGGTCTACAGGCAATGGTGGTAAAGAAACTTAACCGTGGGAAGGTTAAAGTTGTTAAGAGAGAGAAGACATATTGCTTGATGCTTGAATCATCTATGTTAAGTGTTATACAAATATATTATCTTAAAGATTTGAGAATTACTCTAGAAGGTGGAAATAGTCACACACACACACACATATAACATCATCATACAACTTGCTTGTCTTTGTTGCCATGGAAATGTTTGGGTGGGAATAATACAATCATAACCCTAACTATTTTGAGTAATAAAGTTGAATGATCCAGTGAAGAAATACCTTCAAAGTTAAGACTTCCTTCTCAACGATTAATGTTCCACATGGAGAATAAAAAACACATTTGTGTGTAGTATATATATAAAGTTGAAGATCTATATACTACGAAGGACATGTAATTTGTTGATTATCTTAACTACATAAGAAATATTTTGGGATTGTGATTACTACACTAACTATGATATTTAGTGTCACCAATTGCAATTGCCTTGCTCAATACTAATTCTAAGCCGCAGTATAGTGTCACCAACACTAAATGTTAACCCAACATTATTTGTCATTTCTTGTAAGTTTTTTTGGGGATTATAGATTTATAGTGTTGCAATGACTGTCACTTACTTAGTGATTTCCCATCCAAATTTCAATCATCCATGGCAATATTTCATCACAAGTTGCTGATGAGAGGAGGTAGGGTTTCGGCTAATGGATGAACTCATCCATCATCCATGACAGTATTAGTAAACTTATTCATAAGAAGTGTCTTCCGAAAAGTTACCACAGTGACATTAAATACCATATGACACTAAATATCATATTCAGTGTAGTACATAATCAGTCTTGATGACAATATTTAAAAGATTGAAAATTATATAATGGATGAAATTGACCTAATTTAGTTTCATTCAATTGAATATCATAATTAGACCTTTTTTTGTTAATTGTCATGTCCCGGGGAGTGCACTTAAAGTTAAGACTAGGAATCATGTGAGTGCGTACTTTTGACCCCCTTATGTATGTACTAAAAAATCATCTAAAAATTGTAAAAAAAATATGAAGTTGTTAAACACAATCTAAAGTTCTTGTTGTATAAATTTCAAAAAACAATCAATTGTAAATATTTTTAAATTGTTTTTTGAAGCAAAAAACAATGCATTTTAGTTCAAACTTCTATCATTTTTTTAAATAATTTTTAAAAACTTTTCGTCCTGAAATTTATACCAAGTGATAGATATATACGTAATGATTTGGCACTTAAAAAGTCTTAATTTAAAAACTATTTTAAGGCCAAGTATTGTAGGGGGTATGCCATTAAAACGCACTCACGTGTATTCCTACCCTTAACTTTAAGTGCACTCCCCGGGTGCCATGTTAGGCATACCATGCATAGGGTGGGTTTACATCATGGTCCAAACCACCCCTCGATGAACCTTATTTTTGGACTGATATTGGACCTAAACTTGAAGATTGCTTACTCAAACCAGGAGGGACTTTTTAAAGGTCATGACTACTAAGATTTGGTTGGGAAATGAAACCACATTAATGCCACTTCATTATTGCATACCTTGGACCCTAAACCTAGTGTAAACTTCTTGTAAACTAGTGTAAATTAGTCTAGAATTTTGCTCAAGGTATTTGGCATACATATGGCAACCGTATAAACCAAACAAATTATTCCCATGTAGGAAAAATAGACCAGGTGTGCTACAAGTTGTTGTTTTTTCCCCCATTATTGAAATAAATACAAATTCTTGAAGTGAAAACCATGTTGGCACCCAAAACCATTAGGTGCGCTTGATGTTTACATGGTGAACATTCTCAAATTCAATATGTATTTATCATACCAGATTTTGAGGGTGTTGGTTTAACCCCTAATGTCCTATGTGACCATAATATGATTGTGAGCAATTCACGTCAACTCCCTTAACACTAGTTCGGATGGTTTCTTGATTGTTTCAACTACTCCTCTTGTTCATGTTGAAGTCTGCTATGTTCTGCCACGTGGATAATTTTGATTCAACAAAGTTAGATATTTTTTGGATTAATTCAAATATAAGAGTGTGCTCTCAGGTGGTTTCCAATGGAACCGGTCCACAAACCAAAACTTGACATTTGTCACCTCTGCGGTTTAGGGGCATCATATCCTAAACACGTTTTTTTGTTGATCCCTATGTGCAAATGATTCCCAATTGATATGAAAACTTGCATGACACTCAAATGCGACATATCTTAAACATCTACCGTTGGGATTTTTAATTAGACATGTGTTGGTGGGTGTAAATCCATGTGGAATGTGCACAGTTGTGGCATCGCTGCCTCAAATTGCAAAGCTTCCCCCAAAATTAGAAAATATTGGTTTCAACAATTGTGAGCTGATATGAGTAGGTAAATTTCCTTTTTGTTTGTTTTTGTTTGAATAAAGGGTAAAGTTTTTCATTTGGAAATAATTTGAGTGAAGGCTCAATAAAAAAACTGACCCTAATTTAATTTCTAAATTGTTGCCCCTCAAGATCACTAGTGACATTCCTACTATAATCTCCTACCCAACAAAAATTCAACATTCAAAATTTGAAATGTGAGTAGTCACTTCTAACCTGCAAACATCTATATGATTGGATTTATCAAAAAAACTTTAGATCTTCAGCTACAGTCGCTGAAATTGAGGTCACATTTTCTGGGCAGATTTGAGGGAAATTGGGCGTGGGAAGTTAGGGGTTAAGGTGCTTCTGCCTTACCTATTGTTGCGGAGCTTGGAGCCGTCACTACGGGATGAAGCACTGGAATGAATAGATCCATCCAGACATTCATCCATCCACACTTCATCCACGCAGGGTCGTATCCTCCATCCAGTAGCGTAGGGGTTTAGGGTTTAGGGGTTCGGAAGCACGGCTTGTCTCTTTGTTGTTTTGCCTTCCCAAACAACGCCCCTTTCTTGTGACCTTCTTCTCTCTACTTACACTCGATTTGATCGCGTCGTTGCGACGAGCATAGCAAGCGTTGCAAGATGCAGTCGGACGAGGTCATATGGCAGGTTATCAACCATGTTCACTGCAGCTTCAAATCGAAGTAAGTCTCTTGCATTTCTTTCCTCCCCCCGAGACTCTGTCTGGTTTCTGCGGCCCAAATTGAAAGGGTTTCGCAACAGCAGAAATTTTATAATTGTATTTTTTGGTCAAGAAAGAGGGTGTTTTTTGGGCTCTGATGATGTTGGTTTCGTTTTCTGCCGTGAAGGATGCAAACGCAGAATTTCTGTAGGAATGAATATAATGTAACTGGGCTATGTAACCGGAGCTCATGCCCACTCGCCAACAGCAGATATGCTACAATTCGCGAACATGATGGTGAGTCTGTTTACCATGCACTCTGAATTTTTTTCTTTAAACCAGATTTTGGATAATCTAGAGCTGACTGTGAGGAATTTATGACTTGTTCAGTAGTGGAAGATCGATAGGGTTAGGTTTCGCTGTTAGTGAAATATCTCAAAATGGAATTGTGAAACTACAGGAACCTTATATTTGTACATGAAGAGTATTGAGCGAGCTCATTCGCCTAAGGAGTTATGGGAGCGTGTCAAGCTTCCCCGCAATTATGGCAAAGCCCTAGAGTTGATCGACAAGCATCTGGTAGTTCTCAAAACTTATGAAATTGATTGAGTGACGACTTTCAAAATGTCAGAACTTTAGAAGCATAGAATGTTATGTATTTGAAGATTTGTGCGGAATGGAGTAAATGGTTTTGTTTAAATACCGGTCCTTATAGCTGTGAGGTGACTGGACTGGGTGTGTCATTTGCAGATTCATTGGCCGAAGTTTCTGGTGCACAAGAACAAGCAAAGACTTACAAAAATGACCCAGTATCTTATTCGAATGCGCAAATTAGCTTTAAAAACAAAGTAGGTTACAGAATATCTTATGATGCTTTCTTTTGTCCTATTTTTCTATCATGTGCCGATGGTTGCAGAGTGCCACAAGATCAAATAGAATTTTGAATAATACCGTCAAATGCTCTTAACTCATAAATTACACAATCATAAGTTGGCATGTGGTATTGGAATTGTGAGGAATATCTGTCTCAAATGATTGTGTTGTTAGTTGCACCCTTTTTCTTTTCCAAAGTTGTGGCATCCTCTCTTGCCACAAAGTCATAGATGATTCATGACCTTGTTATTGCTGCAGGCGAAAACTTGTGACCATGCCTGCAAAGGATGTGAAAAGGGAGAAGCGTCGCGAAGCTAAGGCATTGACTGCCGCTGTCTTGGATAAGGTATACTCTACGAGCCAAGGTTGCTAAGCTATGTTGTTTCTGACATTGTGCTAGTGTTTGAAGCCCTTGAGCTGACCTGATGGTTGTATTTTGTAATTATGACTGCAGTCCATAGAGAAAGAATTGTTGCAGCGACTCCAGAGTGGGACATATGGCGATATCTATAACTTCCCTGTAAAGGAGTATGAGAAAGTGTTGGCCATGGAGGAGATGGAAGCTGCTGGGGAGGATGATGAAGAGGAGGAAGAGGTGATGTCTTTGTGTTCCACTTCCACGAGTATCAGTGTTGTAGTCAGGAGCATGATTTTGGGAACACATATATAGTGCATGACAGTGCTTGTGAGGCCCAAGAGACCTTGAGATCTATTGTATATACCTACAGCTGGAAATTGCCTGGAATACTTTTCCCTGCATTGCTGTTATGATGATTGCATTGACAGGAGCGTTTAATACTGGTTTCTTTTTGTTGGCCTCAGGAGGAAGAGCCAGAGGTTGAGTATGTAGAGGGTTACGAGATGGAGGATGAGGAAGAGGATGATCCTATGGAAGATTTTGGCAAAGGTGCCCAGGGACTCTCAGATTCAGAGGATGGTATGTGTTTATTACTTTTTTTGCATACAAGTTGCTGCCTACACTAGTAAGTTTGTGGTTGTATAGCTTATTTTTGAAATGGCATCCTAATCTCCAGGTTTTCAATCGCCCAGCTAAGTCCTATAAGTAATATTGTTCCCAAATGCTGCTGGAGGTTAGGTGTTCTAGGGTTGGCTATTGAGTGATTTGGGTGGTAGTCAACTCTTAAGTTGCAAGCAGTGTTGTCAAAGCATTGTACTTCACTTATGCAGCTTGAAAGCTTCAAGGATGGCATCTTTGGTGGGATGCTTGTTTACATGTAGACACATCACTATGTGTCATCAAGTCATCATAATTGTTCACTGAAACAGAAATTTTGGTGCAATATGTGCCTGCATGTATTTGGAGAAGTAACTTCTGTTTGTGGTCTTCAGATGATGAGCAACAGGATGATGATGAATCAGACGAGGATGATGCTAAGCCTGTGAGAAAGTCAAGGAAACCAGAGAAGCCATCAAGATTACCCAAGGTACCTGCAAAGAGGGAAAGTCAGGATGATACTGCTGCTATGAAGAGGAAGAAAAGGAGACCACATGTGGAGGTACTTCATTCAATTCTGCTTTTTTTTACCAGCCAATCATAGATTCTCAAGTTTATACATAGTTGGTAATTCTCTTATTTCTGTTCATTTTTTCATGGCAAGAGTTGGATGTGGGAGGCATTAGCTCAGAGCAGACTCTTTCATCTTTCTCCCAGCATCCTGTTTGTGAATCTCTCCTCCCTAGAGGTTGCCGAAAATAATACTTTGTGGTGGTGTGATGCAGATTGAGTATGAAGAAGAGCGTGAAATGCCTAGCATTGCATTCTGATCTTAAACTTCTTTGCCAACTTTGTTGTGCACACAATTTTGCTTGGATTTTACAGTAGTGAGTAGTCTGAAGAGAAAGCAAAGAAAGGCTTTGCCAGCTTATTGTAAGTTCACATATAGCTCCTGCCTGCAAGCACAAGGGGAGTTGAAACAGGGAGGTTGAGAAATTTTCCACTAAATTGATCTGTCAAGCTTGCAAATAGTGCACTTGAAGGGGGCTGTTAATTCCATCCTGGCAAGAGATACAGCGACCACATTCACCAGAGAACTTTAGCCATTTCAATTATCAGAATTTCTAGAGAAATGATCTGTTGCCCCTTTTGTATAATAAACATGACCTTCTGAACTGGCTCTAGACACTGATTGGCTGTTTATTTGGTCTGTAGTCAGGAGGCAAGTGTTATCAGGAAAGTGGAGTTTCATTGTTTATTTAATCATGCCACATGCACGATCCCTTAATGTGTATATCGAGGTTTTGTGGATAAGCTTGTGGTGGCATTTTCAAAAGTGAAGAGACATAAATGGAAGCGCTCAACTATGTCCAACCATGAGCTATGGAGAGGACAATGGAGAGGGAATTATCGTATAAGAGTGTACCTCTTGTACTAGTTGTGTGCTCATGATCCTAGGAGGAGTGGCTGATAAGAAAAAAGCAACCTTCAATGTATATCTACCTTGTGTAAATACTAATAATTGAACAAGACTTCTCAAAAACTACACTATTGTGTCTAATTAGTGTGGGCGGGAAATGCACGTGGGTTGGAAATTAGTGTGGCCCACACTAAATTTCAAGTGTTTGGGTCACTTTGGATGAAAAATGTAATGTCATCCATCCGTGTGTGTTAGGGTTCTCCGCAAACAACCTCCGTTAGGTCAATGTGGGGAAAGTCTTCAAACACAATTGGATGGAATTATGAAGTTTCATCCAATTGTGGAAATGACAAAACCCACACAAATTTTTCACCTTTGGAATTAGTGTGGGCCACTCTAAATTATAATTTGAAATTAGCATGTTTTATTAGGAATTAGTGTGGCCCACACTAATTAGACACAATAGTGTAGTCAATGACCTGGCAGTCTGTATGTTTTACACATCCATCCACAATAAAAACAACTTGTCACTTGATATTGTGGTAATAAACATTAAAAATAATGTGGAATGTTAAGAAATTAGTGTGGGGCAACCTAATTGCACATTTTGGTGTAAGGCATATGTGTCTAAATTTCAGCACAACAATGATTTGCACATCTAAAATTTGAGTGGTAGGTGGTTAGGTGTGGATTTAAATGTTGATTGGTGTCTAAAAGACAAAGAGATTGGATGACATGCATGTTTCCAATTATTATATTTCATTATTCCTCAATTGATTATATAGATTTAACATAAAATAATGCACTAATTTACTTTCATCATACTTCAATATCATAACATTCAGACAACCATTGAGGATTCACATATCTCCATGAAATTCAATTATATTGAAGCGTGTTGACAGATCTATCCGTACTATTTGAGGCAACCCAAAAGTCTAAATTTTGAGAATATGTCCAATTTTACCTAAATTTGAGTCGTAAGAAGTGGTGACAAGTTGGTAACATTCCTCCTAAAAGAGGAAACATAGACAACAATATTGTATTTGGTTGGATGCATTTTACCTCAACACCACTAATGCATGTGGAGGGAAGACATCCAACACCAATGTGGTCTTGCCATGAAGCATAATTTGGCAAGTAAGTTAGTGGAGGCACAAAGTTTTGCATTCAACCAATTGTAAGTGGGTGGTTCACTTATGTGACATGGTCATGTTGAAGTCACCTTGAAAGTCCTCATGTCAAGCTATGACTTAAGGCAAACGGACCTAATTCGATTACTTATCTTAGTCAGATACATGTAGTGGAGTGGTGTGTAATTAGATGTGGATTCAAGAATGGATGCCAATTAATTACCAAAGTATTATGCTTAATGACTTTGGTAAGCATAATTTTTTATTTGATTAGGCTTAATTAGGTTCATTCAATTTAATTAGGCTTAATACACTTAATTACATTTAATTGCGCTTAATTGGATTGTATATGTATGAATACTTGTGAAAGTAGAATGCATTAACTAAATTAAAATAAATAAACTAAAAATAGCACACTAATATAAATTTCATTTTCAAATGGCAAAAAACCCTTTCAAATGGTAAGTCACGTAAATTATAACCTCAATGCTAACGAGGATTTTGTAATCTTTTTAACTTCCAAGTTAAATACATGCACTAGAAGAAATCGTGTCCATTTCAACCCTTGGCCATCGCGACTCGCACCAAGAAAATGCATAAACAATTCAATTGGTAGGCAACCGGAAGGTACCTGTGGTGTACCCATGGAAGGTGCCCCCCGATTCCCAACCAAATTGATTTGTTTATGCATTTTCTTAGTGGAAGGTGCCACCCGATTCCCAACCGAATTGATTTGTTTATGCATTTTTTGGTTTAGTCTTGATGGCCTAGTTGAAAGGAGGGTTGAAATGGACAAGATTTCTTCTAGTGATGCTTTAATGACGGTTTCACTTCAGGAATGAAATCCCAATTGATTGCTTATTTACTAAGGGGAAGTGAACATATATATTGGATTTTGGATTTTGAGCCTTGAAGGTGAAGTGCACTCAATATAGGATTTTGTGAACAAGTGGCCTTCAAGAATGCAAGGGCAAATTTTGTTTGTTTTGTGTGTGTGGGGGGGGGGGGACGGGCAATATTTTTTAGTTGGGATCATGATTTTATTTTATTTGTAAATAAAATAAAAATTGGCATGTGCCAAATCATGGGCCTTGGCCTTGACATCCCTCCCCCTTCTTCCTAAACCCATGATGGGTCATAGCTAATTGGGGCGGGCCCATGTGGTTTGGCATGAGCTCTAGCCCCAACCGGTTTATTTATGTTGGATTGTTAAGCAAGAGTCACCACAAAATCACCTTATTGCGGGTCATGATCTTCTATTAAATGTAGGTGTTGTCCTCCTTACACCGCCTCGTTGAGTGGATAAATCCCCAATTAGCCATTGTGATTGGTCAAAGTTGATACCCTTCTGAAAGTGTTCCTGCATCTTTCTTTGCACTGCTATTATGAATGGCCAGAAGTGGAGTTATTCTATACTGAATACCACATATGATTAATCGCTTTTAAACAATGACTTACTTGATGGCACTGTTGCACTCACTTTGTTGACGGCTCAAGGATTCAAAATAGATGTCACCAAAAGGAAGGCGTTACTCTAAGGCCTCAATACCTTATGTATAAGCAGCAATGAGGCATGGCTTAGTATCAACTTAGTACCTTAGTACCTTAGTTATCGTACAAAAAGAATTCCAGCTCGGAGCCTATCCATTTGGATATAGTTAGTCACAGATTGAGATGAGGCCATCACAATAGTCATGGATCTAAGCAGCTGACCAGATGATTAGTCATCTGAACCTATCCCTACCAACCACCAAGCTCCATGGAAAGTGTAGTTTAATGCCTTATATTTCAAGTTGGCACGCTCACCAAGCGCTCATGTGAAGGTGGCCTCGATATGATCTTATCATTCTCACATTCTCTAGATGGATACTTTTCTATCTGCACCCACTTCTCATATGATATGAAACACGTGATTAGTGCAAGATGATTAGCAAATCGTGCCCCCGTAGCCATTTGTTTCATAGTTTTTGGAGTTCGTATGAATTTTTTACTCATTATGAAAGCGAAGGTTCTCGTGAGACTCTACGTGTTGGATCATCCAATACTTCGATTATCTTCTATTTAATTTCGTGCTCCAAGTTCCAATGTTTTGACTTCCAAATCAAAGGATTAGATTCTTAATGTAAGGTATGTGCACCTGCTTTGGGTAGTGTACCTAAACCACACACAATCTATGACATTCTTAGATTCTAAATGTGAGATGAAAACCAACCCTAGATTATGTCCATATTAAGTACAATGTCTGTAGTAAGTGCACATGCCTTAGGTTCCAAGTATTAACGTATTAACGGTAAACGATGCGAATATGCCATATTCAGGTGTCCATAAATATACAAAATTGAAAGAATCGGGAAGGATAGTTGTAAAGCCAATTCTTCTTTGCTGAAATCACTACACTATAGTAGTACATCATTGACCCACTTAAATGATTTTGGAATAACTAGATGAAAATTAAAGAAAGTGGCATTGGACACTTGTTGCTACATGGCAAGTCATGCATGTCACTATAATTAACATGACACATCAATTTTAATTTCACTCTACATCATATGCCAGTATAGTAGATCGAGGTTTATCATGATGGAGGGTGAAACGCAAGAAAAAATATTGAGTTTTATAGAACTTCCGTTTTTTTGTAAAGTTTGCCTCTCCCGCATTAGGACCTACAAATGAATATATGGTCAAAGAGTTTTTCCTCCTATTCTTTGTCTCACCGAAATTTAGTTTCAGTTTTGATTGGGTTCTCTTTGGAACATGTAAATTGGGCTTGGGAACTTCTTGAGAGGCGTGAGATTAGTGGGCCTAGCATGTATATATATCCTACAGAATTTGTTGCAGCTCAAGACTCGAGAGTTTTCGACATACAAAATGCACCCTCAACCCGTAAACTTCCTAGAATGCCATATTCTGGCTTATGAATGACTATTGGAGGAAGATTCATCCAAAAGGAAGGTGTTGGGAAGTCACAATAGGCATCATCATGTTCCTCATGAAAATGTATTGTCAACGGCGGTGATTCCATTCCAATATAAAAAGACAGTTCTTCACAAGAGACTTTTAAAGTCAAGAATGAGCTAACTTTTCCCTTTGTTGATAGATTATTAGACATAGTAACTTATAATCAAAAAAAATTTATGTTGAAAGTTTCATTATTTATGGACTCTTTTTCTTATCTCAAAGTGAATATTTATTCTTAGAATAATCTTGAAAGTTTGGACCATAATTTCATTGCATTTATTTATCACAAATTCATGATGTTGAATGATTCTAAATTGATTATAAAAAAATAATGAAAATTACTGAATATTTCTACCATGTTGATGTGATCTTAAAATTGTTAGCAACCACTTTGCTTTTACTAAGTACACTCAAATTTGAGGTTTAAAAGGCTTAGTTTTTAGATAAACTAACGAAACAACGATATTCTCTAGGAAGTTGAGGGTTAATAACGAACGGTTGCTCCCGACCTTTTAAAGATAGCTTTATTGTTGGGCACAAGCTATGTAGAAGAATTCAAAAATTTGTTACAGTAGTTTGGGTGGGCTCTAATTGGTTGAAGAAGAGACCAATCCTTGCAATGTGCAATGATTGGAGACTTTAGACTTATGGTGAATTCCATCGCCATTTCCAAGCCACAAATCCTGCCTACGGTGGGGGTCGAACACGCACCTTTCATATTTTCCTAAAGCCCCCCGACCCTGGTTCCGAACCTTATCTTCAGCCCCCCCGAGGCTGAGCCCTCCTGGCCCGGAACGTTACCCACCGTTTTCGCATCGTTTACCGAACCCGCGTGAACTGGAGCCCCTGCCGAGCCTCAGGCACGGGGCACGGTTCGGGGCTGCTTCCGGGCCGCTTCCTCCGCCCCGTGGTTTCCGAGCCTCACGCCAAGCCTGTGATCTGAGCCTCAACCGAACCTAAACCGAAACTCAGGCTCGGGGGTCGCTTCCTTGCTTCCTTCCCCCTGGCATCGTGCTGCTAATTCCTGTGGCGAGGACCATCGCACCGAAGCATCTGCAGCTCCAATCTCCTCAGAATTACGCAAGGGCAGGTGCATTTCATTTCCTATTCGATATTTCTTTGTATTTTCTTTCTTTCAAGCCATGTGTCACCTCCTATGGTGCAGAATTGAGGAAAATTGAGACAATCTCAGCTTTCGTACCTTCGAGCAAATCAATTGTACAGATCTTTACCTACAAGAAATTCAATTGCATCTCCCTGTTTTCCCTTTGTTTGAAGCTCTTTTTTCCCTGTCATGGTGTGGAACTGAGAATTCGCAACATTTGCACAAACGCGTGAAGCGCTCTAGGTAGACACTCGGCTGTACAGGTCTTAGAAAGTTGAAAGAAGCCTGCGGTCGATTGTCTTTCTCAATTTTCCTCCTTTTCAATCCGTGTGGCTACTCCTTTGGCGCCGAATTGAGAAATTGAGACACAAGTTTCACAGGTTTCACAAGTTTCGCACACGACACGTAAAGTGCTCTAGAAACTGGTCTGTACAGGTGTTTGCATGAAGGAAGTCAATTATGTAATGGAAGCGGTGTTATTCTTGATCTAGTGTATTTGGAGCCATTCTTAGTGCGACTACTAGATTTGCTGCGCATTTGACTTCGACTGAGGTTTGATCGGCTTTAGAAGAAGTTCATCTTTGTCGATTTCCTCGCATTCTGTAGTAATGTGAACGGTGGAGGGATATCCTGTCATTTGAAACAAGTGTTTCTGAAAGAAATTTGAGGTAACCAAGGGGGAGTTTGTAACGACGCTTGAACTGCTCTAGAAACTGGACTGTACATGTGTTTGGATGAAGGCAGGCAAATGTAATTTGGAAATTCGCAATGGAAGTGATATTATTCTAGGTCTTGTTTACATGGAGCCATTCTCAGTACGAGTACTAGATTTGCTGCGCATTTGACTTCGTCTAACTTGGTACGATCGTCTTTAGAAGAAGTTCATCGTTGTCAATTTCCTCGCATTGTGTAGTAATGTGAACGGTGAAGGATATCCTGTCAGTTGCAGCGAGTGTCTTTGGAAGCAATTTGAGGTAACCGAGGGGGAAGTTGAAGCTATAACGAAGACGGAATGTTAAAGAGCCTTTGTGTGTGTATTTTGATTATTTGTCTCGTTTGTTGTACTAGGTCATAAGAAAGTGAACATCCTGAAGGAAGTGCAAAGCTCGTAGCCATGGATCACGCCGCAGACGCCATGCGGACGGACCTGATGACTATCACTAGGTTCGTTCTCAATGAACAAAGCAAGTTCCCAGAGGCCCGTGGCGACCTTACGATTTTGCTCAACAACATCGTGCTCGGTTGCAAATTTGTGTGCTCTTCTGTCAGCAAGGTGTGTTCCTCTATTGTAAACTCCTTGACAAAGTGCATTCTGTAGCTCCTATGCATGTGCAAATTGGAACGCTCTAAGTCGGACGAGGCCATTTGCGTGAGAGGGAGTGATCAAGCTTCCGCTTGTCCATAACGTAAAAGCTTGTGAATGTATTCTAGAGTTCATTGCTATTCACTATAAGTGAGATGTTGTAGTTTGACCCTTTGAATCTCAGGTTCACCTCCTTTTTTGCATTGATATTTATCCTAGGTGTAGACCTTGATCTCACCTTCGGAGATTTTATCCGCGTTAGAAATTTTTCAATGCAGAGGATGTATATAACCTCTCAGGGTAGGATTCATCTGCTTTGTCTTAATATTGGTAGTCTACATTATGACTACCACCTATCAGTGACAAGAGTATTTTGTTTCTGGATTGTTAGTTGCTGTGTAGAGTGATGTAGCCAGTTGCAAAACTTGGTCAAAATTGGAATAGGCGAAATTGAAATTTCCTTTTTGGGTTTTTGCACTTTGAACGTGGTTCGGCCCTATCAATCTCATTTCCAATCCCTGTTCGCCCTGTAGGATAACCCAGCCAGAGCAACATGAATGTACCCAAGATGTTGTAGTGTGTTTTGTTGATCATTTTGGTTCTCCTAAGGTTCATGTCTGAATATCATGTCTGAGGTTCTGTTGACACTGGGAGTTAGCAATTTCACAGTTCAATAAGACCATAAGAGATCTGTAAGGCACTCAGGTACCAATCTGCATCGAAAGGACGAGGCATTTCAGATAACACCAACGGTTTTGGGTCTCAGCAGAATACAGCAAATATGTGACACCAATTATTAATGGGTTCACGCATCATTGACATCATATTGTCAGGTGAAAATGAGTTTCAACACTAAATCATTTCGGTAAGGTGGTGACAGTATAAATTGGTGTCCACCACTCTAGTGGAGAAATGACAAGTAGGGAGTGTTCATGCAAAGTACGTCAGCCTTCTAGATAAATTACAGAAGTGGGCTACTATATAGATAGTCGACTAAGCTTAGCACACTAGAAAGGAGTGGAAATCAGAGGCAGATCTGGTACACTGCCGTATGTAAACATTCGGATGTCAGCAGTCTGGTTTAGGTGTCTTTCTCAACCTCTTGAATTTTTAAGGTAGAGATAGTTTGGGAGCTGAAGGTATGTTCTAATGGCTGTACAGGCAGGGTTGGCGAAGCTTCTTGGTGTGGCTGGAGAAACAAATGTTCAGGTAAGAAAGTGTACTTCACATATCCTCTGTGAGTTGCAGAAGCATACCAACACACGTTCATTCAAGTGTAGGTTTTATGCCTATCCTATTCAATCAAATGACTAGTTGTTACATAGCATTCCTTGACAACTTGTTTTCATACCTACTCGGTATTGTAAGAAGTGTTGTTCTTCAAACTAGGGTTGTTGGATGTACATAGGCCTATGAGCATTGAATTTGTAGAGAACCTGTTTTTATAATCTCTTGAAGTATCTTACCAGAAGGACTTTGGAGAATGCAGGGAGAGGAGCAGAAGAAGCTTGATGTGTTGTCCAACGATGTCTTCATCAATGCTCTTGTGAGCAGCGGACGCACAGTAAGAAGCGGAACTTTCTTAGCTGTATTTCCTGAGGCTCTAACTGTTTACTATGATTCCCTTTCAAAGTCTGCAGTGTGCTCATGTCATGAACACTTTTCTGCAGAACGTACTCGTTTCTGAAGAAAATGAAGAACCAATTATTGTGGAAGCTTCAAAGAGAGGAAGGTAGGTACACTGAAAGCATCTCTGAATTGCCATTTATGTATAGTGGTTCTCATTGCATTTGTTAACAGTGGAAGAAGCTCAATTTACTCATAAAGGCACGTCTTACATTGACGTCCCTCTCTTTACTTTTGTAGGTATTGTGTTGTTTTCGACCCACTGGATGGGTCGTCCAACATTGACTGTGGTGTCTCCATTGGAACGGTATATTTTATCACCACATCGTTGCATATTTTCTTATGTCTTTGGTTTTCTATGTGACACGATAGAACAACAACGGCTGATACAGTTCTTTTTATGAAACCCATATGATAAGGTGCAGAGCAATCAGGAGCTTCTGGAAGCATTATTGTGCATGCAAAACCTTTTTTGGGCACGTTGTACATAGAATACAGAAATTTTTAAGCAATTTTCTTCCAGAAAAGAACAATTTCAAAATAAATATCTATCTGAGGAAAGACTGAGAACTATCAGCACAGTCGTTTCCAAATTATTGGTAGGGAGATAGGGCCTGTTCAAAAATTAGGCCACTATTTCATGGATGTTTAAGTTATCGGAGGTTATACATCTTGTTCAGAGATGCTCGGAAAAACTCAACATCACATCAACTTTATCTGTATGTGCTGGTCAATTAATTATCCCTTTCACCTTGTGTGAACAGATTTTTGGAATTTACATGCTCAAGGAGGGTGCCCATGGTACGGTTGAGGATCTGTTACAGCCTGGATCCACAATGATTGCTGCAGGGTACTGTATGTATGGCAGCTCTTGCACAGTAAGGATCTAACCGCTCTGGAAGAGGATGTAGTCAGGGAGTGAACTAATGAGTCCAAAGCATGAATTTCTTTAAAAAAGGTGACAAGATGGGTCATCTTTGGCGTTTAAGGATGGGCGGAATGGATAGCTGGTTTATTGGAATAATTTGCATTGCACTAAAGGATGTACTCGATTCAAGTGATGTCACTTACGAAAATTATTGTGTTTTTTTTAATGTACTCAACTTTGTTAAACTTATACACAAGAGAAATGTTTCGCAGCTGGTGCTGAGCACAGGTAGTGGAGTAAATGGCTTCACCCTCGACCCATCTCTCGGAGAGTTTATCTTGACACATCCAAATATCAAGGTACAGATACTGTGCTCAGGTTACGAAAACTTATTACTGTGCATAGGATGTCTAGTAGCCATTCAACTTCTCTTGTGAAAGTGATAGTGATCACATAATGAACAAAATCACCAGAGAATTCTCGTTTATTCAATCTCTCGATGGTTATTTTCATGTGCTTCACTATAAAAACTAGACTCTAGATTAAATTGGCTAAGGTCCTATGTACATATTTCACCACAGGTGCAAGCTGACTTAATCTTGAGAGTATGACTCTGCAAGCAGTGATCTTTAGGGAGGTTTTGTGAATTTTCCTAAGATCACTCTACCTGATGGTGGTGATTGCTTGTTGATCTGTATCTAAATGGCTATCAGCTTTTGACGCCCACGTGAAGTGTCAATAAGTGCTCATGAACTGATAGATTCCTAATCTTCATGCAGATTCCCAAGAAGGGCAAAATCTACTCTGTAAATGAAGGAAATGCCAAGAACTGGGACAAGCCAACAACAAAGTATGTTCAGATTCATTCCTTGCAATGCAGATTGTCATATGTTGGTAATTTCATTTCAAAATCAAGGTTCAACTCTGAAGATAGTTTCCAGATTATTGAAAAGTACAATTTGGATCACTTAGACAAGTGCAACGATGTCCAGGCCTTTTGAATCATGATGTGCTGAACCTGTTTGTTTTCTTACGTCTAAAGAGAAGAGGGTTTTTGATGGAAGCTTTGCTTCTTTTACCACCATTTGACATGTTGCACTTTTTACTCCTGACAGGTATGTTGAGAATGCTAAGTTTCCAACAGACGGGTCATCGCCCAAGTCTCTGAGATACATTGGCAGGTAATTACACATCAATATGCATATTTTCGCTAACTCACATTTGGAACATGTTCTGGGTGATGAAACTTGAGGGAATTGGTAACATATTCTGAAGTGTGCATTGCTCTGGTCAGCTTAAGAAAGTTTCTCACGTAGAGCTTACAATGTGTTTAGATGAAGTGATTTAATTTCTTTTCTGATGATGGTGTATACCGTGGGACAGTATGGTTGCAGATGTACATAGGACGCTGTTGTATGGTGGTATCTTCATGTACCCTGCAGACAAGAAAAGCCCCAAGGGCAAGTTGAGGTAGTTCAGCCTTTCCACTTGAATGTCACCAAGCCAGTTGTTCTGGTTGGCTGGTTGGTTGGCTAATCCATGCGTCATGTACTCTTCCGGTTAATAGCAAGATATTGGATTTATTCAAATACCTAGTGATTTATAACCAGAAATTCTAACTTGCTGACTAGAATTATATCATGAGGTTGCTAGTTATGTCATCGATCGTACAACGTTCTCTTAGCAGCTAGGAGCATGTTGTATTTTCTGTGCACCAGTTATTGTTATTTGTTGCGAGGTTGCTATTTTCTCATCTGCATATGGGACAATGAATCAACTGATTATTGTGTTCAGTGTTTCACCAGATTTGTAAATCTCTTATCTCCACTTATCTGAGAATCATATTTTGCTCCGTGTGTCTAGTGTTGTACTGATTTCAACACCTGACGCAGGGTGCTATATGAGGTATTCCCAATGTCATTCTTGATGGAGCAAGCTGGCGGTCAAGCATTCACTGGCAAGCAACGGGTATGTTCCTGACCTTTAGGGCCATCATGTTATTGTCATGATCCGCACGTCTATTGTAAAGATGGGAGAAGAGGTTCTTGCAGTATGTATTTGCTCTATTTGGATGGTTTGTTACGAAATGCTGTGTGGCACACAATGCAGAAAGGGATTTCCTACCATTTGACCACAGAACTCGTGAAGTAAATAAATTTTGAAGGAAGAACTTTGTGTATTATCAGCAAGAATGCTCTATAGATTACTCTACATGTTCTCCAGAGGAAAGTTTAGAAAGGCTAATTTTGAAGTGGCAACAGACTTCGATAGGCATCTCATAGTTTCTTCATGCAATGCAGGCACTTGACCTTATCCCTGAGAAGATTCACGACAGGTCACCCATTTTCTTGGGAAGCTACGATGATGTGGAAGAGATCAAGCGTTTGTACGCAGCCGAGACGGCTTAAGAAGTTGGATGAAACGTTTTTATTCATGATGTACAAGGTCTAAGTCCTTGCTTGATCTAGTGCAAGGATGCTGTAGTTTTTTTCATTTTTCTTTTTTGGGTTCAGGTACTAGCTGGCAAGAGATGTTTCCAGTTTCAGGAAGAGCTAATGCTCTCTAATTTTGCAACTGCAATCGCTTTGTAAGTTGTACATTTTGTGTGTCCCTCTGTATGCATGTATGAGGGGACTGCCACTATTTCATGTAATGTATTGCAATGAGAACTCTTTCTATGGAAAGAGACATTGTTTCTTTGCGCGGAGAGGCAGGAACTCGTGGACTGAATCAGGTGCACAGTTTAAAGTGTTCACTATTTGCAAAAGCCCTTGATTTTATAATCTGCAAACGATCATGTATTTTATATATAGTAATTGCGTCTTCTTCATTTACAAGTATGTTTATTACATTTGTAGAATGCTCTCTACTTTCTTCTACTTCCCAACCAATAAGCCTAGAACAGAAGGCTCTAAAGTTACAAGAGATAATCTCTCCCCAATTGCATGTTTCCTGAATTGTGTTTTATGGTGGCATTTCAACACACGTAAGCTCACAATAACATTTGAGGAGGTCCATGGTATACATCTAATCTTTGTGGGGAAAGTAAGAGGGAGGGGGGGGGGGGTTCCAATGTAAAGCTTTTATTGCGATTTTAGGGCCATGGGCAAATCTCTTACCCACACTATTTGTGTGCTTCGACAAGCCCTTGGGGTCCAAAGGTTTTGTGACAGGTCCATCGGGTGTGGGGTGTAAAATTCTCTCCATTTGGTGGGGGCACGTGAGCGGGTTTGAGAAACATGAAAAATTAACAAAATGTGTCCATGATGATTTTCAACCCTTAAAGGATATGGGACCTCAATATTCGGCCATATACGCAATCTATACGGGCTTCACCAAGTTCATAAATCATATATAGATAGATAGATAAATAGATAGTTGTGTTTGAAACCTTATTATGTACATTGTATTATGTTCAAATGGAGAAAATAGAAATATATTCATACTAGACTTTCATGATCAAAATACGACATATGTATTTGCATCCAAAGGCACGGCCGGGGATTCGTGGCACTCAAGTAAAATCATCCATGCGGATGAAAAAATCCAGGAATCATCTAAATGACTATTTTTAGGCAATTTGATTCCGGAAATAGAGTCAAAGGTAGTCTAGTGATGTCACATTCGAATGAATCGGCCCTCAACCCCATAGGGGGGCTTTTTTTATTGGAGCCACTTCATCCATGATATCTTGGATGGATGTTCCTTAGTGAGTGCCACGAATCCCCAGCCCAAAGGCACCCCAAGCTGCAAATTTGAACTTAAATCATCAACAACAACAAAGTGTTTAACTTATTCAAATAATGCACTTGTAGAATAACTTAGATGAGGTCAATTTTGATTTGATTAGCTAAAAATGAAAGCATGTAGCTCAAAATACAATGTCTTTTTGTTGGGAGAGGCCTAGTTTGGGCCTCTTAGACGCTTAGGGGTTAAGGAGGGCACTTGGGAAGGTATCATGTTCGAGGGCCAGGGATTTGCAATGTCTATATAAGCTCATGTAGCAACAAAATGTGAATTTTCATTAGGAGGATGGGATGTGGCTTGTTTTAGTGGGTGAGTTGCAAGTTGACATGTAGGTCCTCCTTGTCCCCTCTCTGTTAATCTCAATCAAATAAGGAAAAACATGTGACCATGTTGGAACTCAAACCCACAATTAGCTCGAAGGAGGCATGTTGTGTACCAATGACGGTTGTCTTGTGGAGTTGAGTGGATTTGCGATGTCACTAACCCTACACAACCAACGCCCATGCAAGCCTTTAGCCTTAATCCCCTCAAAGCCAAAATGCAGAGTGCATGGCAAATGCTTGGCTATGGGACACCCTAGACCAGGCCTCATAAAATTAGGCGTTTGCATAAATTAAATATATTAGCTTAATTTATGTGCATTGTGCCCCCAGGGTGCCTAAAATAGGCATTTTTCAAGAAATGGCTGGAAAATGCTCGGAATTGGACAACTGGAGTGTGTTTCATATGGCATTGTGTGTGGCGTGTTTTATTGTGTTGACAGTGAGAAGGCTCTAATTAGCGAAGACGACCATTAGGAATGCGAACTGCACGTCGAACTGTGTAGATTTGTCATCGAGACACGTCCTGGGCGTTTTTGGAATTTTTTTTCCTTAATTTATGCACGCCACTATAATTATTTTATGCATTTCATGCATCTATTTATAGACCGCCTAATTTAATGAGGCCTGCCCTAGACCCTTGCCAAATAGGGTTTAGGGTTGGGAGTCACCTGACCCTCAGTCCTAGGGACATTCCCCCAACCCCCCCCCCCCCTGCAAGCTACCGTTACCATTCACTAGCCTTGGGATGCTCAATCATGAGTTTGGGACATGCCCTCACTGGTGCACATAGATAAGGAAGCCAAATGGCTCTATTGGGACTAGCCGCACTAACCTAGAAGTGGAAAAAGTCCCAGGATACCACCTCATGACTTCACCACCCTTTCCCACTCATCATGATGGCCTTTGATCCTCCGTGCAAGGCCCCACGCCAGCATCAAAGAATGGAATATCCACCCCAAGTGAGGCCAATTGCCACTTTGGGCTAACTACCCAATTGATCAGACAAGGGATTAGGGGTGCGATGCCTACAACTCCAATTCCTAAACTTATTATACAAAAATCAAGAGGCACTACATAGCTTTAGTAGGCACTACACCCTATTCTATATCAAGAGGACTGTGAACATGATAAGGTTAATGGACTCATATTCAAATATGGAAAAGTACAAATGTTTGTTATTCTTTTCTTGGATGAAAGGGTTGAATGTGGTCTTGGCGGGTGAGTATACACTATATATTATATTTAGTGTCATATGGTATTTTATGTCACTAAGGTACCTTTTCTAACGACACTTCTAATTGTCATGGATGATTGAAATTTGAATGAAATCCACAGTGATTATTGACACAAAGTTTGGCATATTCTGCATCCTAACCATTATGCGATGTAAATGTTGTCATGGATGATTGGTATTTGGATGAAAAATCACTTAGTAAGTGACAATAATTGCAACATCGTAAATCTATAATGCCCTATATTTTTTTACAAGGAATGACAAATAATGTTAGGTTTAAATTTAGTGCTCATGACACTACATGGGCGTGTACAATAAGCATTGAGCAAGACAAATAGAATTGGTGGCACTATATTTAGTGTAGTCTTTGTATGTGTTGATGCCAAAGCCATAGAAGGCAGGAAGGTGAGCTCATAGAACATGAAGTTATTAGAGTTATCCGTAAAAGTTCCTCAAAGTGGGACAAAATCGTGGGTTTGATCCTTTTTTGAGCAAACTTTCTATTAAGAGCTTGCTAGCTCATTGTGTTTCGGAGCCTATTTTGAAAGTTGAGTGTAATTTTTGGGACCTCCTCTTCCCATCTCTCAAACTTTGAGAGAACTTTAGGATCTAAAAAAGGGTATGCGCATGGGACTTGTTGTCCTAAATCTCAAATCAGCCTATATGAGGTTAGCTTGGTCCACCCATCCTAGTAGGACAAACTAGAAAGCTAGTTTTCAATAGCCCAACACCACTCCTTGCGGATGATAATTTATGCATTAAGGAGACTTGGACAACTATTTGTTAATTCTCAAAAACTCATGGTTCGAGACTAAACCCATGGTTTCATCCACTTTACTTTACAATGACCCTTTTTTTCTTTTATGATAAAGGCTTGGAAGTCATTCCCTTGTGTGTATGTGTCTATATTGGTGTCTGAATGCATGAACGTGTGTACGATGTGTGTGTTTTTTTTGGGTGGGGGGGGGCACATTGGAAGACTAATCGTAGTGTTCAAAACTTGGAATTGAATATGAGCAAAGCTCATGATCATTGCCCCTTGTTGATGGGAACAAACTAAATAGGCACTATAACAATTGTTATTGTTTAAATCTATTGAAGTAAGCTTTGATAGCCAGAACTAGTCTAAGCTTTACTTCACAGTGAATAAAGTCGAAGTAGAATGAGACAACATATAGGCCATGTAGATATAGGTAAATGAAATGGTTGCACGGCATCAAACATTGCAAATCAACTTTTTGATGGACAACATTCAGAATTTCGGATCCTACAAATTTTGTTTGGTTGATGATGAAGTCGTTTGAGCTCTTTTGTACATGTTTGCAGCATAGGTGGTCATGCTATTTTGCAAAGATCCCCCACATCTAGTACATGTCCTCACAACATCTTTCCATTTTTGGGTTGCAATTCCGTCATTGGAGTCTTGTGATACTAGCATCCTCACCTTCTTCACCACCTCATGCCTCTCAAAGGACAAGTCATCGTGCCGCTCAATAACAACCCCATCTTCCAAACCTCCACAAGAAACCTATCATTCATAGTTTGGTTAGCAAAATATGGGCACCCAACATTGGAACCCCCGTGGACATGCTCTCCATCATCGAATTCCAACAACAATGTGTTACAAAACCAACTATGGCCGGGTGCCCTAGAACCTTAACTTGAGCACCCATGATACAACAAGGGCCCTTTGTTCACTCCTCAAAGCCACATGGAATACCTTGCTTTATACCAGTGACAAAATCAGGACAAACGACAAGTAGGAATGACACTTGGGAGTCCTCGAGTCTGAGGATGAATTCCTCCAACATGCTAGGTGTCATTACAATTGAGCTTCCAAACGACATGTAGACGACCAATTTTGGTTGTTGCTTGTTGAGCCAACCCATGCAATCCACCTCTTCAGGCCAACAAACTACATGTGTTTTTTTCTTCCATATCATCACCATGGGTTCCATTGGAAATGGTGGGAGCAACAAGAAGGGGTCCAATAAGTATCCAGTTGGCCCCTGCATCTCGTCGGGATGGCAGGAAGACATATACTTCTACCTTATCAAACGTGTTAATAAGGAACCACTCTTGGTTATTGACGCTCTTTGATTGTTGGGTTGTGAAAAACTAGAACAGAGAGCTCGAGAGATCTGTGGTGAAAAGAACGGTACGAAGTTCTCGTACACGGATGGGGTGCAAACCCGGAACACAAGTCACCATATGTGCACAAGCTGCCTCATTCTCCTCACTTGAATTTGTAATCTCTTGCAAGCTTCAGATGACTTTTGCATCCCCCGTGGCTGTTGGTAGGGGTAGTAATCCTTCATCAATCATCTTTTGGGAAAGGAACTTCTTGATAAGTGGCATGGCGGATTGGGTGAAGAAGCCAACATGAAGCGCCATATAGTGGGTTTCCATAAAATTGAAGTCCGATATGATGCATGTAATTAGTACATGATCAAACTTGTGGATATTTTTGACACATCTTTGGAGTACATGCTCGATAGCTCTAAGCTCCAAGAATGAGGGTTTGAATCCCTTTGTGATGCAATATTTATATGGTATGTCGTTTTCAATATTCACAAAGTGGATTTCATTTTCAATGCTTATGCACCCAACATCAGTGAGGACGATGTTTCATTCAATACTTATATTAGATTATCAATCCTTTCTAAACCTAGAAGTTCCTCCCATCCTTCCTCCAAGTTGAGAGGTCCTATGTATATTTACACCAAACTAATAGCAGCACCTAAACACAAAGTCCTTTGTAAATGAAGAAAGTTTGCCTTTTTTCTTATAAAACTCAATACAGAGAGGTTGGGCCAATTGACTAGGTAGCATCACAATTCTCTATGTTCACATATCATTAACATTGATTTCGCATTAATTCATTGCAACAAACTAGAACATAGAATTGATGCCTACCAAACGTGGGGGTTGCAATTCTATTTTCTTGTTTCTACATTTATATTGTTGCAAGATCTAGAAGGTTGTATTATGAGTTGAATCAATGTCGCATGCTTTATTAGCTAGATGTTGAGTTTAGCACTGAAAATCTTTTTAATCTTGAAGGATATATATTGACACAGATTCAATGTTATATGTTGGTTGCTTGCATTTTAAGAATTAGCAATGAACTCAACAAAGCGCATACATGTGACAACCTAACCAACTTCAACATACTCGCCATGATTTCCTCCCATCATATGAATGATTGATCCAACCAGCACTCATGGATAGTCAGTGCACAGTGAGCTTATGACTGCTATCATGTGTAACCAATGACCCAAAATCTCCGCAATTAACAAACTCTGATGCAATCAATACTTTAAAATCCAACACTCAACATCTCCACTATGGACAAACTATACGGTTAGTGCTTTAAATTTCAAAACTCAAGATTAACAACCTACGCAATTAAAATTTTAGAACCCAGTTACTCAAGATCTTCATGATTATCAAACTATACAATCGATTCTTTAAAACCTAGTAGTGAAGGTCTCCGTGAGTAACAAACTACACAATTAATGCTTTCAAATCCAATACCGAAGACCTCTGCAATTAATATATTGCGTAGTTGATACTTAAATTTCAATACTATCATAATGCAATTAGTACTTAGAACTTCAATATTACTCAAAGCTTTTGTAATTGAACATGCAAGTGATGATGTGGGAACATAACTTAAGTGTCAATGCTATGGTATCCTAGCCTATTACCGATATGTGGCCTTAAACCGAGCTCTAGGGAACAAATTAGAAATAATGTTCCCTAGGTGGATGACATGTCCCTAGCTCAACTAACCTCACATTAATGCATTTAATGACGTGGAGAGAGAGAGAGAGAGAGAGAGAGAGGAGGAGGAGGAGGTCTCAGTTCGAGGCACATAGGTCTCGGTTCAAGGCACATGAGACCTTGCCACAACGTGTTGGATGAGATTAGTTGTTCGTTTAGGATGTCTCTTGACATAGTAAGGTCAAAGTCAGTCTACGGTTCCCGAACATGTTCATAAAAGATAATTATAGAATGCTCATAAGTTGTATTAGCATTGACGTCAAACTTCTTTAGGTCTATCATAAGATACCCTAGGGAACATCTTTAAAAATCATATTTACTTCAAAATTAATTAAAAAAATTCCAAATTTTTGAAATAGACAAATATTTCATTTTACCTTGCATGAAAAATTTTAAATCGTTCATTACCATAGAAGAGGTCATTGTGAAAATTCACCAATGTGTAGCTCTCGGTCATAGGCTAGGATACCATAGTACCCAAGCGCTTATGAATGTGCAATGTACTGGAGAATGTGATTTTAGAACCACACACGCGCCTCAAACACTGTGCAAGCTGCATGAATGGCTGCACATGGCCTTGAAAGGGACACGGAAACAAAGAATGTGTTGGGCGGTGGCGGTGGGGACAAAGTAATCAATCTAACATTCAACTTTGCAAAATTGAGCAGCAAATACACTCGCAATAAATCTCAAAGTCGACACACCGCCTGGAAAGCAGCAGGATGAATCACCCCATTTTTCTTCACTACAATTTGTAGGCTACAAACTAAAAACAAATTCTACAACACTTCACTAGATTGTGGGAGTATAGATATTCTAGCTCAGCACCACTGCAGGCGATATAAGATAATCACACTCCCTCATGAAAAGTATCAACCCAAAAAAATTTGACTTCCCACTGACTCATCAGTATCGATCATGAGCCAACTGCAGGTTCAAATATTTTTGCAAATGGTGCGAGTCTCTTCCCATATATATGAGAGAGTAAAGTAGAATAACAAACATCAGCAGATTGCAGTGTAAGAAGAAGAAAACTCGGGGTGCTTCCATTAGATGTACAACTCTAAACTCCGTAATATCAACCTCCTTAACGTCTCTCCTTCTCTTATATCCCGAAACCCTAGGGAGCGGATGTTTCTCAGTTTGAATCTCACTCCTTGTTATCATGTTTCCCTCCCACATTTCACGGGTTTTGATGTTAAAATAAACCCCCAAGGAATTCAAACCACGCGCTCGCATGCAACACGTTGTCATCAATGTAGTAATTATCATTTGTTGCAATGTCGACTTCGTGTGATTTCATAATGTCACATGCTAGATTAATTCTCTTTTATCATGCATCCATGTTAACACTACATAACTCCTTAATATCACGTGCACTTTAGTTGCCACAAGCGTGATATTTACGGAGTTTAGAGTGTATCTTGCATCCATTAGAGAGCATCTAGATTGCGCCGGAAGATTTTTAGCTGAAGAATGTGCGGAATTATTATACAGCTCGAATTTCATATGTGACGGAATAAGTTGATAGGTTAGGAGTTGCCATCGGAAAGTTTTGACCAGCCTGAGATCAGGGATTACACGTCACGTCGCGTCACGTCGCGTCACGTCGCGTCACGTCGCGTCACGTCCTGTGACAGCGACGTGACGACAGACCTGAAAACGTCACGTCCGTTTGGGGGGGGTAAAACAGTTTGCCCTGTCGTCACACAGGGTAAACTGTCGTCAACAGTGTCGACTGCTAGTGGGCAGTCGACGAGTTACAGCGACTACTACTAGGCAGTCGACACACTGAATCGACTGCTAAAGGGCAGTCGTATAGGTGTGTCGACTACTGACGGCAGTCGAATTTCCATGTCGACTGCTCAAGAGCAGTCGACTACCATAACTAGTCGACTGCTAATAGCAGTCGACTTGGGTTGTCGACGGCTCTTGGGCAGTCGACATGGAAATTCGACTGCTATTAGCAGTCGACGACAGGCGGGCGACTGCTTGTGAGCAGTCGTCTGCCCTTCAAGTCGACTGCTATTAGCAGTCGACTTGGACTGTCGACTGCCCAACTGCAGTCGACAACCCAAGTCGACTGCTAATAGCAGTCGACAAAGTCCGGACGACTGCTGGTGGGCAGTCGCACCCCTTCGTCGACTGCTAATAGCAGTCGACGAAGGGATGCGACTGCTTACAAGCAGTCGTCTGCCCTTCAAGTCGACTGCTAATAGCAGTCGACTGCCCAACTGCAGTCGACAAAGTGCGGACGACTGCTGGTGGGCAGTCGCACCCCTTCGTCGACTGCTATTAGCAGTCGACTTGGACAGTCGACTGCCCAACTGCAGTCGACAACCCAAGTCGACTGCTATTAGCAGTCGACAAAGTGCGGACGACTGCTGGTGGGCAGTCGCACCCCTTCGTCGACTGCTAATAGCAGTCGACGAAGGGATGCGACTGCCCACCAGCAGTCGTCTGCCCTTCAAGTCGACTGCTATTAGCAGTCGACGAAGACAGTCGACTGCCCAACTGCAATCGACAACCCAAGTCGACTGCTAATAGCAGTCGACAAAATGCGGACGACTGCTGGTGAGCAGTCGCACCCTATGGTCGACTGCTATCAGCAGTCGACTTGAATGGGTTGCGACTGCTCACGAGCAGTCGCGTAGAGACACCCATGGGCACGTGGCGTCCATGGGTTGGTCCAGGGGGCGTCTAATCGAAAGGACGTCTCCTTGGGGTATATATGGACCCCACTTCCCTCATTCCCTCACTCCCACCTCCCTCCATTTGGGCCTAGGTTGTTAATCAGCCCTTGCCATTTGGAGATAGAGGTGAGCTGGAGGGCTACAGGTGGACATACGTACTGAAATACGTATACGGTGCATACGATATACTGTTATTGCCTAACGTGTGTATTGCAACCCACCTACATACGGTCTACATTGTACCCCATTGCGGTTAGTTTGAACCATACCGGAAATTGTTATATGTGAACACTTATTTTGAAAGTGGTTTAAATCTAATTATGTAGTTTGAACTTTGAACGGCCTTAATTTGGTTTTAGTGGATTGGGAAAAAAATTGTGGGTGGTGGCGCTCATTTTGGAAGTGCTACCATATTAGGTTTAATTTATAGTAGGCATACAAAGCTAGGGGTTAGGGGCAACGATGGCAGACGAAGATAACTTGCCGCCGGAACCTCCACGTGGCGGGGATTTGGATCCGGGGGGGACTCCGCAAGCGAGACCGGGGTCGGCAGGCGCTAGAAGACGCGGCAATGCGCCGAGGGGCAGGCCGCAACCAATCAATTTGGAGGTGGCGCGGGACCCGAACATTCTCGCCAATCCCGGCTGGCAAAATGAGAGGGGCATGTGGTTGTATAGCACGGTCCGAAGGTACGTAGAGTGGACCCATTTGACGAGGATGTTCGTTCCTAGCGCGAATGCTGAACGGATGTCTAGACAACGCTATGGCATATAGAGGGAGGTGAGCCATCAAATATTTGGAGAACGGTGCAAGGAGGTGTGGGATTTCTTGTGGGGTGCACCGAGGGAATTTGATCGCGGGCATATGCTAATGTGGTTATGCCAAATGGTCTACGCGGAGGTAATTTTGGGAGTGGATATCGACTGGTCCACCATACCCCGCACGAGCCCGGACTTGAGGCAGGCACGCCGGGTCACGGTCATACCAAGTGCCGTGCTAGGACGGAACGCTGGCCGTCCGATTCCATTGGCATGGCAAACTCCAATGAATCCTTTGAGGGTCCGATCTTATTTTGATTTCCTTGCGGGACCAGATCATCAAATTGTGGGGACTCCACCGGCCGCCGAGTCAAACATGGACGAGCACAACATTGTCATAGGGTTGCCGGTTGAACCACCTAGCCGGCGACAAAGGGTCCACGTGACACCGCCACATGGTTCCCGGTTGGTTTGTCCTCCATCTTCGCCCGTTGATGTGGAGATGGCATCGGCGGTGCCATCCCCACCACTGGTAGTTGCCGGCAACGACGTTGTGGAGGCGTTGAGGGCGGAGTTGGCAAAATGCAAATCTGACCACGAACGGGAATTGGAGATGGTCCGACGTGCACACGCCGAGGAGGTCCAAGGGTTGAAGGCCGAGATTGCACGTTTGACCAACCTTGAACTTGCGAGGGCTGATGCGCCACAACTGCCGCAAGCAATGTCTGGTAGTGATGGATAAGGGCGGGAGCCGTCGCCCACAACAAACTTGGAGGCAATGAGGGTTGATTACGACCGGGTCATTAGGAGGAACCGGTTGTTGGAGGACGACTACATGGGCATGGTCACAGCCACTATCATGTTCGCCACGCGTGAGAGGGCATTGATGGACGAGCTGACACACTATAGGGACCACGGCGAACAGTGGCCCGAACGACGGCTTCTTTTTACCTCGTGGCCGCCATTGGATTTCATGTATCCTGAGAACCTCCCGGTCGATGACGACCATTACCCCAGTATTGCGTGGACCAAGAGGCCCGAGGATGAATTCCAATGGGATACCGCAGTATCATCCCGCATCGTGATACCCCCGGCCAGACCAGCCTTGTTGTGGCCATGCGTCCCCGATTGGATCAAGGACGGGAGCATGTGCCCCATTTGTTCCAATCCTTGGGGACCCGAAGGCGCATGGATCGTTGGGTCGTGCGGTCACATGGTCCACCCGAATTGTTTGTTGCCACACATGTTGCAAACACGCCGTTGTCCTACGTGCCAAGCCCCTCTGCATCGAAGGTTGTACGAGCAATTCGGAGTGCAATGGGGAATGCCTCCCGATTTTGAATACACAATAATCCATGGTGTGCCGCCCGCAGAATACGGCGATCCTCCTGCTTATAGCTGGCGTGCACGGAGGTATTTGAAAGACCTGCGAGGCTACCCGACAAACTTCACGCCTGAAATGTACACAAGGGTTGCTCATGAGTTTTACCCCGGCTCCTCTCCTCAGGCCGTAGGTTTGAGGGCATTTTTGTACCGTGTTGTGGGTGGGCATGCCGGAGAGACGGGTGAATACGTCCCAGGTCCTCACCCCCACGGATACGTGTATGACTCCAACGGCAATGTGACAGTGGGGGTATTACCACGGGAACCGGTCCCGGGCGAGGAAACAACTTGGGATGTGGAACACGTGTTGGACACAACAAGTTTTGAGGCCGATCTGGAGAGGCAGGAGGCCGTTACACAAGAGGGTAGCTTCAATGAGGTGGACGTCCAAATCCATATGAATGAGTGGAAATACGTCAACGGCCTTTTGGACATCCGTGACGGGGCCTCTAGCCCCACCATGCAAGACGTCCTGCGCCATCCGAATGCCGCGAGGGGGTTGCACATTGGAGACCGCGTGCGCGCTCGTGCACAAGCTGACCGGGAGACTGCGGCGCAAGAACTATGGGCCATCACCGAGAGCAGGCGTGAGGCGAGGCGCCGGACACTACGGCCACCAAATCTGAACGGTGCAAGCTCAAGCCGCGGACCCCCCATTGCATTGGATAGTGATTCGGAGCCGGATTAGGAATGTTGGCTAGTGTTTGTGAGATAGGCGTTGGACTAGGAGGCATTATTTGATACTCAATTGTACACAATGCGGGAAAAACCATGATTTTGGAAATGTTTATAAGTGAATTATTGTTCACTATCAATTTTGGGAGTAATAAACAAGTGTCGCACAATGATCATTTCTTATGTTTGCCCACACAATCGGTTGCCACAAACATCCAATTAAACCATGGACTTTGCATCTACATGCATTTGCACTTGAATCAAACACGTATCGATGCAAATAACTGTGACAATGATTCCATGTGGCATGATTATAAGTTCACACCAAGCGGAAAACATCACCGCAATATTGCTGGGAATTCATATATTGCGCATTTCCAACTTACCAACATACGTAAGTATACGTGCAAGTACAAACTTGATACTACGCTCTCACCATATTCGTGGGCAAATCTTACATTGACGACCTAAGTGTGTACTCTCTATACACCCGGTATTCCTTTTGGTGCGTGGTGCACCGGTTGAACCCCCAATGAATTGCGTCATGCACCGAGTGTTTTATGGTTTGGTAGAACCTTTACAAGGTCCCATAGTTTTTTCGAAAATACAATTGATTTTTCCCCTTTGTGAGAACGTCGCTAAGGTCCTGAAACAAGTGCCATGGGAAAAGTTTTTCCTTGTAACCGATGCGGCATGCGGGCCTTTCTTGGGCGTCCAAGTATCCGCGGTGGTGACGATCAACTTGTCTCCTAGGCAGTCGAACCCAATAGAATTCAGTGAACCCTTGAATCGGACGTAAAACACTGCGCAAATCGTCCTCATTTCGAGTGTTCTCTGCAACCACTTCGGGTGTAAATTCGTCCGGTTCGTCCGGCAAGCCCCATGCGTGTCGGGGATTATAATACATACTTCTTGACGAACCACCCGCATCCCGTATCTTGCCACTCCCAGCCATCGCAATCCTATGGATTGCCCACACCGTAGTTGATCTTGGGCAATGTATGCGACGCATACAAGGTCCTCAAAATCACTACGAGGCAAGGTGGCCTCATGGTGGGTAGCACACTTGATTTTATAGGGATATCGCAGTGTGGGCCCTCGGGTGGCATCCAATGATTTGGCAGGTTGAGTTACGGGTGTGTCTAATTAGTTGTCTAAATTAAGCTGCAAGGCAGTCGACTGCTGTGTAGCAGTCGACCATCCACAGTCGACTGCCTTGTAGCAGTCGATTTGCATAGTCGACTGCTGCACAGCAGTCGACTGTGGATGGTCGACTGCTACACAGCAGCCGACTATGCAAATCGACTGCTTCATAGCAGTCGACTATGTAAATCGACTGTTGGGCAGCAGTCGATTGATAAATGCCCAGCAGTCGACTGTGGCTGGTCGACTGCTACACAGCAGTCGACTGATAAAATCGACTGCTTCCTAGCAGTCGACTAAGATGGTCGACTGCTGGAAGGCAGTCATTCATCCACAGTCGACTGCCTTCCAGCAGTCGATTTTATCAGTCGACTGCTGTGTAGCAGTCGACCATCCACAGTCGACTGCTGCCCAGCAGTCGAATATGCGAATCGACTGCTGCCCAGCAGTCAAAATTAGGCGTTAGGGTTTGGGAAGAGCGTTAGCTTAGTCAAATCATGCATTAAATGCATACAATCATGACAAAGGATGCATATATATAGCAATCCAACCTCCCATTTCCCTCATTCCCAAGTTCTCCATTGGCCATAGCCTGTTCTAGCAAGCTTTGCAAACGGAGAACAAAGGGAGAAGGAGCGGAGAAGCTGCTATTTCAGGGTTGTGCCAAACATGGCACCGTCGACCATTTTACCCGGATTGACCGCGGAAATTGTGGGGGAGCACATATTGCCGAAGGTCCTAGAGCCTATTTTGGAGCCATATCACCGAGGAGAGTATGGGCGGGGGTGTGAAGTGAGGGCGAATTTTTTAACTCTCATATGTATTTTTAAATACATGGGAGTTAACAAAGCTTGGCGGGAACATTTTGGTATGGGAGAAGTCTACAATGCGTTGCGTATGTCAATTTGGGACGTAGACATACCAATGGGGCATCGATTTAGGGGCGTGAGAGGGACTTCGGAGCTCGCCGAATTGTTGCGAGCGTTCCGACTGAACCTCTTCATGTTCAGCCATACGCAACGCATTGCCATCCCAATTCGATGGCAAGTTCAGCATGCTCGGCTCAACGATATTTTCATAATGGAACTTGAATACTTGCGGGATATGCTTGTGAAGAATGGAGAATATTGGCTTCAAGTCGACAAACATTCTGCCGAATATCGTCGATGCACCAACTTTTGGATTTGTCCTTCGGAGCGACTATTGACATTATAATTTTTCTATGTAGATGTAGCGGTTCATGTTCTATATAGTTCGCCGATTTAATCCTAGCAAACACATTGTATATGTGTTTAGGCCTAGTGGATATAATCGCACTATGTAAAAGATATGATCCGTAATGTGAAATAAAAGTGGATCGTTATTTAAACAAATGATAACTTCCTTATTAGCTACACCCGTGTGCAATATGTATGTCTAACATGTATGGGTGTACGTGCAAATTGCAATATGTATGTGTATGTGCAATATATATGTGGGTTCCCGGTATACCGTATGTTCTATATGTATGCGCTATATATATGGATGTATGTGCAATATATATATATATATATTTGGGGGTATTTGCAATATATATATATATGTGTGTGTGTGTGTCCATTAATTCCATCCTCGCCCATGACATAGGGCCTATTGGCATTACAAATCAATTCCATATGTCCTACTCCTAACCTTAGTGCACATTGGACATTCATTTCATCCTCCCACATGACATAGGGCTAGAGGTGCATTTATTTTTACTTTATCTTAAAATACACATTTAAAATGCATTTTAAAATCCTCGACAAATTTCTACGGCATTTTTAAATGTTTTTTATTATAAGTTCACGACTATAGCCAATCCATGGCAATAGGGCAAATATAGACACGCTCAACTTTGACAATTGTTCCATATTACCATATAGCATTAGTACATTCAAACTCAATGGCAATGTTTGAGCCTTGAGCATTGCCAATTTGCCACACAAATTGGCAAATATTGGAATACATAACGCCCCACATGGCACATCGGACAAGTCGTGAATGGTGGTCTGCATTTACAATGTCATCATTCTTGGATCAATATTTGGGCAGAGAAGAGCTCGATGACCTAATCCTAGAAGAGGGGAATGTTTTCGACAATGATTTGCCATAAAAGACCTCACGGATTGATGTCTTCGATGATTTTCAATAATAAAAACATAAAAATAGTCTTAAATATTCTTAAAATTATTTTATAATGCCGCCTCCGACCTATAGAATAAAAAATGCAACACTACATAGGGCCTATTGGCATTACAAATCAATTCCATGTGTCCTACTCCTGAGTCCTAACCTTAGTGCACATTGGACATTCATTTCCTAAACCCTACATCATACATGTAGGCTCAATTTCTAGTCAACATCCAACATACAAATTTGAAATTCACATTATTTTTTCAACAAACATACCCAAAAATAGTTATTACAAAAATTGATCACCAATACAACTAAACCCATTGAACACCATAGGACATTTGACATTACTATAAATATTCATTCATGAAGGGGCATTATCGTTGTCTTGAGGAATAGAATTCCTTGTCATGCGTGGCCCTCCCACAGCTACCCTTGGGGGCGGTGCTTGGTAATCACTATCATCGGGAGCTTCGCCTACGCCGGATTCATCGTCCGTGCTGGCATTGTCATCTGTTCGGGCGTCGGACTCGTGGCCATCAATTGCCGGGCCGGGAATTCGACTAAGCCGTGTGCCAGCCCTTGGCATTCTAATCGATACCATTGGTCTTGAACCCGTTGCATCCATAACGCCGTCAGTTTGTGGACGTGCAAGTGGGGTGGCCCCGGTAGTCCTCCATTCTCGCACATCCCTTTGTCGTTTACTTTTTTGACCTCTCGTGGTCCGATCAAAGTTTGTCAATGCAATATTAGGGGGTGGCCTAGCCGGTGTGGGGCATAGGGCGCGCATGCCGATGGTGGCACCAACCAACCGGGAGCCCATGCGTGGTATTGTTGGGGCCCGATGCGCAATGTGTTGCGTCAATGTGTCATCCGAGTCGGATTCCGGTGCTCGCGCAACGGCCGGGCATTGCCCAATACCTCGCAATGGACTAGTGTTAAGGACAACATTGGACGTGCCCTCTCCGTGGGGCTCGGGAAAGGGTGGTGTAGTTTGCATGGGTTGTGCATATGTTGTCGGCACAATAGGAGTGGGCACAACATCCGTCGGTGGATGAATGGGGGAAGCATGTGGTGGGACTTCGTCCATGTCCATCCGGTTTGGAGCCGCTTCAAGAGCTTCATCCACATGTGGTTCGGCCACTACATCTTCATCCACTAAGGGTTGAATGTCTACCGGTACATCGGGTATTGTAGTTGTCGGCGTAGCGGGACGCACATGCGTAGTGGAGAGAAACTCCCGACCGGCTATGTTGGTCCACATGTGAAGATCACCATCGTCCTCGGCGTCAAGTCCATCGTATGCAAACGGATCATTGTGGTTGTCAAGGCCCAAATTCCCTCCACCATGTCCCCCATCGCTCTCGTTGTCCGAAGGCCCCGAGGAATCTCCGCCGGGTCCCGCGGGGGGGTCACCATTTATATCCTCGTCGGCCGAATAGTCGGAGTCTTCGGACATCATGTTCACTAGATACCATGCGGCCGAGTCCCGATCAACCCTCTCCCGTGCCAACCGTGAATTGGTATAAATGTACACCAAATTTTCGGCCCTCGCCGAACTCAACCGGTTCCTAGTCTTGTTGTGCACAAACGAATAACTACTCCAATTCCTTTCGCAAGACGAAGAGGAGCACACTTGGGCCAATATTCGCTTTGCCAAAGGGGCCAAGTGCGTGCCACCTTCGCCCACGAGGTCCCACCACTCGTGGGGTGGGATGTTGGCTTCCATGGCTAGGGGCATATTGGCGAACGCGCCCCTACGCTCTTTGAATGCTTGAAATTCGGCCACAACCCGACCGTAATGACCGTCCTTGCCCGTGATCAACCTCCTCATGGCGTCCAAGAATCCGGATTTAACGGCCGCGTCTTCGTGGACGACGTTGTCGTCCAATAAATAAGGATTCAAGATTGCACCGGCATGGTGTAGGTCCGTGGTCATCATACGCCACCGGCTGTAGAAATCTTCTTCGGCCAAGGTAGCGAGGTTGTGTGCTAGGTTGAAAGGAGGATTCCTTAGGCTAAGCACATGTTTCTCCAAGTTCTTCATGGTCAACCTAGCCTTGCCCATTGCCGGTTCAACGCCATCAAACACTCTCAATGCTTTCAACACCTCCTCCGACATGTGGCGGTAATTATCGCAACTTGTCCAAAAATTGTCGTCATTAACCGTTGTCTTGATTTGACGTGCCTCCATTGCACTTCTCCTTCGATCATCGCCTCCTCTATTTAATTTGTTCACGTAGGCGGTCCAATCGGGATGAATAACCGTTTGTTCCAAAGCATGTCTCACCTTTAAAAGCCGGTCAATCATGAGGAAGTTGGTGGCGAATCGTGTGGACCCGGGCATCTTCAAGCCCAAATTGGGCGAGTAGGTGAGGAAGACCGCCGTCGGACATTGGTGGGCCCGGAAGTATTTGACAATGTCCTTCGCCTTGTCTACGACGTCCTTCGCCCATCGTTGTTTACCCCAATCCTTCAACAACAAGTTCAAACAATGCGCCGCACACCCTTGCCAATATATGTGTGGCCATTCCCGGCTAATATTGCTCGCCGCGGTTTTCATGGCCGCCGCATTATCGAAGCAAACTTGAACAACCTTTGTGGGATCCACTCCAACGATGTAGCGTTTGACCTCGGTGGCCACGTAGGCGGCATCCTTTGTGCTACCGGTGGTGTCGATGGAACCAAGGAACACGTCGCCCGCCGGACAAATTTGCATGACGTTCATCAAAGGGCGGTGGACAACATTCTCCCATCCGTCCGAACAAATAGTGCACCCATATTTGTGGATGGATGATGTTGTCTTCAACTCCACGATTTTTTGTGTATTGAACCGTGCATCGTCAAGTAAACTCTTGCGCATTGCATGGTATGTTGGGGGTTTGTACATAATTCTAGCCTCGGCGGTTGTCTTAACGGCCTGGATGAACGCGGGATGGCGGACAATACTAATGGGGATATTAGCCTCATAAAAGGCTTGCGACCATTTTGTATCCAAGTCTCGTTTTGTCGAATTTTGCATCCCTTCTTTTAGTCTCATTTGCCGTTGGGAACGTCGGTGGGGTTCGGGAGTCGTCCCGGACACCAACTCCCTTGCCACTGACGGTGCGGGCGATGGTGGAGCGGTTTGGCTTCCGTTCGCGTTCGACAATGCACCGCATGACGCTTGTTGTTGGGACCCGACCACAGCTTCTCCCCCGTCCTCAACGTACTCGTCCACAAAGTCATCCGGAATTGGCGGCCACGATCCGCCGCACCTCGAAAATAAAGACTTTACAATCGGCCCTTGACGTTGACACAATGCCACCCCCCGCATCTTGCCGTCATTTTTTTGGTATCCCAAATGGGCAACCATGCGGTCCTTCCTATAAACTAATTCCAACGCGCAAAATTTGCACTCGACCTTCTTGGACGTTGGAGTCCACTCCTTGGGCACAAACCAAGGCTTCCATTCGTTTCGCGTGCCCATCCCAATATAACCTACTACCTCTCTCCACTTGCAACGAATGCCAAAAGGCAATCAAGGCCAACTAGAGCGAGGGGGAATGATGAATGCTAATGAGCGGTGAACCCTTTATAGTCCCGACGCTTGAACGTGCACTAAATATAAAAGATGCTATGATATTAAAAGTGTTTAGAGTAATCTGCTATAGCATCCATTGCAAAAGCAATTTGTTTATGTTTGGAGGGGGGGAGGTCCAATGTCTGCCATTCGCAGCGGACTTCGGGGGTCGACTGCTGCTTGGCAGTCGACGTGGCAGTCGAATTCCAGGGTCGACTGCAAACTAGCAGTCGACATGGCGGTCGACTGCCACGTCGACTGCCATTCGCAGTCGACATAGGGGGTCGACTGCTGCTTGGCAGTCGACTTCCAGGGTCGACTGCAAACTAGCAGTCGACATGGCGGTCGACTGCCACGTCGACTGCCATTCGCAGTCGACATAGGGGGTCGACTGCTGCTTGGCAGTCGACGTGGCAGTCGACTTCCAGGGTCGACTGCAAACTAGCAGTCGACATGGCAGTCGACCGCCACGTCGACTGCCATTCGCAGTCGACATCGGGGGTCGACTGCTGCTTGGCAGTCGACGTGGCAGTCGACTTCCGGGGTCGACTGCAAACTAGCAGTCGACATGGCGGTCGACTGCCCGTCGACTGCCATTCGCAGTCGACATAGGGGGTCGACTGCTTCTTGGCAGTCGACGTTGCAGTCGAATTCCAGGGTCGACTGCAAACTAGCAGTCGACATGGCGGTCGACTGCCACGTCGACTGCCATTCGCAGTCGACTGCGGGGGTCGACTGCTGCTTGGCAGTCGACGTGGCAGTCGACTTCCAGGGTCGACTGCAAACTAGCAGTCGACATGGCAGTCGACCCCCGCAGTCGACTGCTAAATGCAGTCGGCCCACACGTCGACTGCCACATAGCAGTCGACGCCGCGGTCGACTGCTAATTGTCGACTGCCTTATCCAGAGTCGACTGCTATCTGGCAGTCGACTGGATGGTCGACTGCCGTATAGCAGTCGACCAATCGTCGCATCCATCCTGGCCGTTGGATGATGCACGGTCCAACGGTCAGGATCCAGGGGCGCGGCGTCCGGTCGTACCGTCGGTGTGAGGTCCACCCAACCTATATATATAAGTGGGGAGGCCTCATTGACATCATTTTTCAACCACCCCTCCTCAAGCGGGACATTGGGACTAAGCATGCTACCATCCTTTGCCTAATGTTTAGAGAGGGCCTAGGGGGCGGTTGGAAGATTGGTTTAGGGTGCAAACTCTTGCCAATTTTGGATCCGATTTTTTGCGGTGGAGCTGTGTGAATACGGCCGTGTTTGTGAACACATTTGAGTTGTGTTTGTGAACACAATAATAGCGTGTTTTTAAACACGATGGAGGATCGAAGTTGGAGGATGCCGGAGGACGAGCCGGATGCACCCGGCAGGGTGCACAAACGGCCCCCTAAGCGGCAACGACATTCCGATGTGGGATCAGGAAGTGCTTCGGGAACGGGAGCCAATATTACCCCCCGTTCAGATACTACCGTTCCCGTCCGCCCAGATGCCGGTGCCCCTACGAGCAGCCAAGGAGGGGCTTCCGCGGCCTCAGGGTCGTCGAGTAGGAGCGGGAAACCAAGGGTAAAATTCTCGGATGCGATAACGGCAAAGGTCCACCAAGCCATAGTTGACTGGTATTTGAGGAATGGGGAGGCCGGCATTAAATTCCGTTTTTTGGAGCAGCCGAAACACAAAAGGGTTGAGATAATTAAAAGGGACATGGAGGTTGCTATTCGACAGGAAGTGGATGGCCCCGAGTTTAGCGGTGATAGGAATCTTGCGGGGTTCGATTCATGGGTGAAGAATAAGGCCCAAAATGGTATTTTCAACCTCAAGCAATTGGTTGAGAACATGTTCCCGGAGGGCGAAACAGGCGAGGTGTTGAGCCCTCGAGCTGTAAGAATCCGGGAAATATTTTTGTGGTGGGATCCCGTGGCCAAAGGATTGTCCAAGACGGCCTCCAAAATAATTCCTTGGAAGGCGGAGAAATTGGAGAAGTGGCTAAGGGTGTCGGGCCCATGCCAACTATTGTGGATTCCCGATACGGCAAATGTCGTGAGTTTGAAGAGCATAAAGAAGGTGGGGGGTTACGGGGAGGTGAGGAAGGTGAGGATCGAGGGCGACGATCGTCTCCCACCGGAGATTACGTGGGCTGAAAAGACCCCAAAGACGTCGGATAGGCAAAAAGCTCGTATCCAAGTAAGTGCGGAGGCATGCGTTTTAAAGAGCACGCATCCAGGTTTCATCAAGTTTTGGTTAATCAACAGTGTGTCCAATGCGGGCTATACACTATGGTGGAACGGGGGCACTCTACGAGAGATGTTCATCCGGGATAGAGCCCACCGCCCAAATGCCAACATTTTGACAATGGACGCAACCGAATGGCAACTCTATGACCAAGTCCAAAAGTTCCGGGCGAAGAGGGTAAAGTTGGCTTGGGCATTGTTATGGATCATGGAGGCTTTGCACGCTGCAAATGTGCAACACAACGATCTATCCATTGACAACATTATGTTGCATTGGGAATCGGACGGGAGCCTCAAGATTGGGGTGTGCGATTGGGGATGTGCAATGCATTCGGGTGAGGATGTCCTATCGCTATGGCATGCGGAAACCGTAGAAGCGAAGGAAAAATTGAGGAAGGAGAAGTTTTGGGTGGCGCCGGAACTGTTTTACATCCAAAACAGGAGACACCATGATCCCGATGTATATTACACCGCGGAGGCTGAGTGTTATGCGGTCGGCATGATTGCTCGACAACTTTGCAACGATGGTGATGACCGAATTCTCTTTGCCAATGAAGGAAGGAAATTTTGGGATGTCACTTTGAGTGCATTGACATGCGAGAACGTGTCCAACCGCATTTCATTGACCATCGCCAAACTACGGATGCAGATGCCGTTTGTGGGGTGGGATGAGCCCATAGACTGCTGGAGAACTGAGGTTAAGGATAGTGTTTAGTCTGTTTAGTTCTTTAGGCAACATCGTAGGGGTTAAGGTAGTATGCGTGTATCATTGATATGGACAACCTTGTATATTTTTTATATCTTTACGATATACTTGTTTTAATACAACGCGGTTTTTTTTTCTTCTACATATCATTGTTGGCTTTAATCACATTTTTCCTAAACTACTTCCATCCATCCATATTCCACTATACCCAAACCATTAAAATTTAACCCAACAAACATATGATGTTGACTGCATTTGTCTGTTAATAGTATCAGTCGACGGCAATGGTCGACTGCTACAACTGCAGTCGACTATCTTCGTCGACGGCAACATAGCAGTCGACTATCAACCATGGTCGACTGCCAATGTAGCAGTCGACTACCATGGTCGACTGCTATGTTGGCCGTCGACGAAGATAGTCGACTGCTACATTGGCAGTCGACCAAGGTAATCGACTGCCTATATGGCAGTCGACCATGGTAATCGACTGCCTATATAGCAGTCGACGGTGGTAGTCGACTGCTACATTGGCAGTCGACTACCATGGTCGACTGCTACATTTGCAGTCGACCATTGTAGTCGACTGCTACATTAGCAGTCGACCATTGTAGTCGACTGCTAAGTTAACAGTCGATTAAGTGGTCGACTGCCTATATAGTAGTCGATCACTTAGTCGACTGCTACATTAGCAGTCGACCATTGTAGTCGACTGCTAAGTTAGCAGTCGATTAAGTGGTCGACTGCCTATATAGCAGTCGACCACTTAGTCGACTGCTACATTAGCAGTCGACCATTGTAGTTGACTGCTGAGTTAGCAGTCGATTAAGTGGTCGACTGCCTATATAGCAGTCGACCATGGTAGACAACTGCCTGTATTGATGTCGAAATAATTACTTATCTGGAAAAAAAATCCCATTAGTAATTTTTTTTTACTACAGTAACGTCCGTTTGGCGTCACACCCTGGACGTGATGCGACGTGACGCCGTCACGTCATTCGTGACGCGACGTGACGCGACGTGACGCGTTTAGGCCGCGTCACGTCCATTTGTACATCCCTGCCTCTGATTGGTGTAAGCAGGGGACTTGGTAGGAGGGCTGCCCATGACTATCTTGAGCCATCGTTAAAGTTTTGTGCATTATTGGTCGTCATTCTGACACCCATGGATGATGTCGGGTTATATAGTGGAAAGTCGTACTTCCGATAATAATGCTTATGGCATTTGGAATTTGGGACCTAATAACCTAAGGCCACTTCACACACGAGCCAAGAGCCGTGACCATGAAACTGTGAGAGCCCAAAAGAAAGTGTCCAAAGGCTGTCCCAACACACCTCCGAAATCATGTAGTGTGGTCATGGACCCTCAAGTGTAGTGTGAAGCCATATGTGACCAGGCCCTCAATCAAATGCTATTTCAATGAATTTCTATTCATGCGGGTCCCCACAAATGATAAATTAGAATAAATCAATGGTTGGGAGCGTTCGGAGTGATATGGTCTCCCGGTTTTGTGTTAGGCTAAGGTATGGTGGATGCTATTTGGTTCATTTTTCATGTTCTAACTTCTACCAATTAGCTTTACACAACGGAAATTGTGTTGCATTAGCAAATCTACAATAAAGCATTAAAAATTTGGATTGAACGTCATACCTCTCCCGATTTAGTTACGAATATCAAAATTGCATGTTTGTTGATTCCTTAGTTGAATAATATATAGCTCCTCCCAGTTGTGTTCAATATTTGATTGTGGAATAGTTAATATAATTTCAAGATGTAGTCCAATTTCTTTTAAATATGTGTCTTTATGGTGTTTGTCCTTTGATCCTCACTGACCCCCACACCAACCAATCTAATATAGGTGTCTAATTTAAGAAAAAGTTAATTGAATAACACATGTATACCTTATAGGTGACCCTTGATTATGTTCATTGTCGAGCCTAAAATGGTCAACAAATTTCGAGCACATAGTCCAATATGATTTGAACACAAATTTTCTTCTTCTCTATGGCCGTTCTTAGATCCACACCTAACCACACACCACTCAAATCTAGGGGTCCAATTAAGAAAAGTAACCGCATAACACATGCATACCTTAGGAAGAAACTGACGCTGGTATGAGTGATATGAACATTGTGAACAATGCCAATACTGTCAACATGAATAATGTTATTATGAATAATATTTTAGTGAATAGTGCCATGATAAATAGAATATTATGAATAGTGCCGATATTATTAGTTAATAAAGTTGCTACTAATAGTATTTCAAGTGAACAATACCATGATTAATGGTGCCGGTACTTTCAGTAAATAATGCTAACATGAATAGTGCCAAAGGTGATTGGTGTGTGGTTAAGTGAGGATCAAAGAGAAAACATCATAAAGACACATGTTTAAAAGAGATTGGACTATGTCATCAAATATTAATAACTGCTCTACACTCAATAGTGAACACAATTGGGAGGACCTGTGTATCAAGTTAAGAAACCAACAAACATGGACTTCCAATAACCATAACTAAAGCAAGGGAGGTCCAATTTTCAATCCGGTTTTTGCATATGTTTCATCGTAGGTATGCTAGTCCAACACAAGTTTTGTTGTGTAGATCTAATCAGTAGAAGTTGGAGAACATGAAAAAGGACCCACATACCTTATTATCTAAGTTCCTTCCCATAAAGGTAAGACGGTGGAGGCCCCTGTCAGATGCTAGATATAGAAATGAGACTCAACCATAGGGTTGAATGATGTTATGCTGACAAGCATGTGTTTACATTGATTTGCAACCCATCAATTTGCAACCGTTCACGCTCTTGTCTCTCTCCTAAGAACGGTTGTAACATCAAAAGCCGTGCATGCGAGACAAAGAAGAGTTCATGTGGTTGGGAAGGCGAGTCTCCAAGCCACGTTCGTTGAAGGGAAGTACTTGAAGGTCCTTTCCAATGAACGGAGAGCAATCCACCGCTTGAGTTTGAGAAACAAGCGGTTGAAGTTCAAGACTGCAGGGAAATTACCGATCCGTTTAGAAGAATCCTTGGAATATACCTCAAATATATGAAGAAAAACCGAAAGATCACAAGCATGCACCCGGTTGGATTTGGAAACGCTGGGATCTTCACGGATTATGCCCAAAAATCTCCCCGGGCACTTGGTCCTTTCACACAAGAGCCGCCCACGAGCCTAAACCAACTTAGCCATGGGCGACGATGCTTGGCATTCTTTATTGTTGTTAAGGTAGATGGGTATTGAATGGTTGCTTTTTCCCAACTACCCACCTCTCCTAGGATATGAGACACGCGATTGGTAGAGATCATTAGCAAAGTCCACATCGAGGCCATATAGCCACTTTTCTCATCATTTTGGGAGTTCATATGAATATCTCAAATAATATAGGTTTATAAAATAAATAAAAGTTTGAAGGTCTTGTTCTTATGTCAATTCACCTAGCAAATGTGGTCCGGTTGATTTCAAAATTTCACAACAAGAACAAATGGTAGTGTAAACACATCCGTATGATTTGACTTCTTGAAAACATAGTCTATTTTCCTACATGACTGAAATTTGAAGCAGTGGTGCTACCCTTGCCCGAAAATCGAATGTGAAGGCTTGAGCATCTAAAGAACCACATTGGCTTATTCACTAATACCAAATCAATGGACAATAGGTGTTCTTGATCCACGTGAGATTGGGAGGAATGCCCTCCTTTTATACAAATAGAGTGTTACTAGTTTGAAGTAGTGTCCATGGTTCATGAGACAAGCCACCGGTAGTCCACTTGTATATATTTGTGCAAAACTACTTCAAATCTCAAAGTTATTTTTAGAAGTCATAATGTGTTTGATATTTGGACTTTCTTGATTGAACACAAAGTCAAAGAATAATTTTTTTCTTTGCACAATCAAACTCCAAAAATCAGGATCAACTTTTGTGAAAAAAAACTTGTACTATCTCCAAAATTCAACTTTAAAAGAAGATTGCATCAGCTTTCAGATTCCCTTTATTGTGTTTGCAACTAATTGAACGAACGTGATATGTCATTAGACAAATCTATGAAGTTGCGCCAAATGGACTGATAGTGATCTAGTTGCCACAACACTTCATCTCTTTAACTACACGAAATATTGTATTTGGTGTCACCAATTCTATTTATCTTGCTCAATACTAATTGTAAACCGCCCATGTAGTGTCACCAACACTAAATTTGAACCTAACATTATTTGTTATTTCTTGTAAAAAAAATTGGGCATTATAGAGCGACAATGTCGCAATTACTGCCATTCACTAAGTGATTTTTCATTCAAATTTCAATTATCCATGTCAAAATTTCATTACAAAAATATTAGGATGCAGATAACATCAAACTTTGTTTCAATAATTAGCATTTGGATGAACTAAAAGTAAGTTGGGATGACCATACTTGTAAACTTATGCATAAGAAGTGCCATTAGAAAAGTTACCAAGATGAAAATATCGTATGACACAAAATAGTGTAGGTATTGTACACATGTAAACCATCTCCTATCAGAGGCAGTAGCACTCGGCCCACATCCTAGCCTTGTAACCCATTACAGAGTTTACATTTGAGATCAATTTATGCCCAAAGGGTGAAGTTTCTCTCATTCATGCCAACCTCATTTGTCTCTCTCGCATCCTAGTGCATTTGCATGACAACCCAAGAGTGTTATCCAAATTTCGAGATCAGTTGCTTCATGTTGGTGCACTTCACTGGATATACCTAACACCCTCATAAATTTGGGAAGCATGATGACTTCAAAACCAAGTTAAATAACAACCTAATCTGAACATGAGTGCATGAGAACATTAGAGTAGAGGCGCACATAACCAATAATTTTAAGAGTTTATGCACCAAGTCTAGAGAAGTATAAGGCAGTGCAATTTTTTCATGTGTAGGAAGATAGAAATCAGGAGGCAACAATTTTTTTGGTAATTTTATTCCTAAAATTAGAAGTATTGTGAATTTTTGAAGCCAAAAGTTTGCCCAGACATATTACCAATGTCTAGAGTATGCCATAACTACCCATTTTGACACAAATTCCTCCTCACTTGAGCAAGGACTTGTGTCATGGCACTATCAATTTCCTGGTGATACCATAACTAAAGTTGGAGACTTAGGGTCAATTTCCATGTTGGCCACTTCTCCCACTAGATTCTATTGGAAATGTAGATTCCACTTGGTAGCATATACATTTTGACTAGAATCCGGCGCACAAGTAGCCTACATGAAAACTAACCCTTAAAAATTGTCAAACATGGAAGCTTATTGTAACCACCCACAAAAAGAAATTACTCGAATCAATCCCAACCTGATTGGAATTACAGCAACCTGTAGATTCCCAATGAGGTCCTGATTGAGAATAGGTGGCTCTACTTTAGATTTACCCATAAAGTTTTCAAGTGAAGGCAAGTTTGAGACTTTATGGATACAATGATCCAAGTTTCATAAAGGGCTTAAATTAACTCGATGAAAATTGGAGTCATGTTACTAAAAATCCAACTTCCTAACTTGCCATACTAGAACCAGTGGGCCATCTAGCCTTGCATAGACCGAGGTAGGAGTTTAGTGCCTCTTTTAAGGACTTTGTGGATTACTCTATAATCCGTAAACTATTTTTGGAGGCTGACACATAATATTGATATATCAACCATGATCAAATTGTAGCATCATTCTGTGTCTCGATTGGAAGGAGGCAAATCACAAACACGCATCCAAACAGTATGAATCAAAGATTCAACACAAGATCCTGGCTCAATCAAACAAAGTATACTTGGCAGGAAACCTGGGAGCTGCTGGGAAGACAATTCCATGTAAACAGTAGCTTGGTCAGAGGTCACTAACATTGGCTTTCTTGCATGCTTCATCGCTAGCAATTCCATACTCGTATTCCTGTTGCCTATCAATGGTTCGCTAGCCATGACTCATTTGAGCAGGGAAAATGTCATTAGCTGCATGGTCACCAGTCTATTTAAAGTGTGAATTCCTTATCTTTCGCTTTGTCTCCTGCACAAGAAGATTTATTTACATGTTTTGGACAGACATCCTGTGTCCTGTACCTCAAGACAACCCTTCCTAAACCAAACCCTTATTTCATCAGCAAGGAAACCCTCAATATTGCTTGCGAAATCAATTTCTGCAAACTCAAAGCAAAAATTTACACTGGGTCCAAACTGGGGCCAAACAATTTGCAAAACGATTGACACCAGATGTAGATTCACAAAGATTCTTTAGCCACTCCAATTGAAAAAACTACCTCACTTGTCTTTCATTTGAAGCTTCATCACAACCTATACATGAACAATGTAGCCCTAACCCTCAACCTTAACAGGAAGACGCGAAAAATTTGAATCAAAGCCTCTTGATTAAACCACCACACCTAAGTATCACACGTGCTCTTCAAACCCTACACATCAAGATCACAGTCCAACTCACAGCTTTCCACAAAAACAGAGCTACTTGCCTGTCCGAGATTTCAGATGCAGATGTTATACACATGGCCAAGACATGCATAATTAAAACTTATACATCATCCACAATCAAATTGTAGTGCATTTTTTGTGTCTCAATTGGAAAGAGGCAAATAACAAACAATCCCCAAACAATATGAAGAAGAGCTACGTCCACACAAACTCCAGGCAATGAGACTTGGGGGACATGTGAGAAGTTTGATAAATGCATCATCCGTGATCAAGTCGGAAAGCATGTCTGCGTCTCAATTGAAAGGAGGCAAATAACAAACACTCCCATACAGTATGAAAAAATAATTCCCCACGATCTCCAGGCACAAACAAATCACGCAGACTTGGGGGAGGACCTGTGAGAAGATGACTCAATGTGAAGTTTAGACGCTAGCTAACCAAGCTGGGCAAGCAAGCTTGTTTAGAGACCATTGGTTGTGGCTTTCTTACATCCTTCACCATCCAAACCCTCCCCAGCAAACGTCACCACAGGTTTCAATAAGGATCAAATAAAAGACAGCGCTACTTGCCCGACAGAGGTTTCGGACGCATATGGCCACCACATGCTTAATAATATTGAAACATCATTAGTGATCAAATTTTAGCGCACGTTTGTGTCTCATTTGGAAGGAGGCACACCACAAACTCTCCCAGACAGTATGAAGAAGAGATAATTCCCCTCAAGCACGAGTGCTCAAACAATGTAAACTTGGGGGAGGAGCTGTGAGAAGATGATTCAATGTGAATTTTAGACACTAAGCCTGAGTAGAGGCCACCTAAACCTAAACGACTAGTTGTGGCTTTCTTCCATCCTTCATCCTCCAGACCCTGACCACCAGAGATTTCGGGCACAGATGTTCTCCACATGGCCAACACATACATATACCCATACTGATACATCATCTATATCAAATCGGAGCACACTTCTGTGTCTCCCATCCGAAGGAAGAATATCACTAACACTCCCAAGCAAGTACGAAGAAGAGACAATTCCCCTCCACCTCCTGGCACGAGCGCTAAAACGAAGTAGATTCGGGGGAGGAGCTCTAAGAACATCAATTCAATGTAAATTGTACGCACTAAAGCTTAATTGGAGGCCACCTAAACCTAAAAGATTACATATAACACTTGCATCCTTCATCCTCCAAACCCTAACCCTAACCAGAGCTTCCGATACCAAAAAAATAAACAGAGCTATAACTTGCCCGACACAGATTTCGGGCTGCGGAGACGTTGTTCACATGGCCACTTGCGCACTGCAGATTGCAGATGGCAGCCACAACGTCGAAGGCGTGCGGGGTGCAGAATCTAATCACTCGCGCTCATTGGAGGTAAGTTAGCGGGAGCTAGGGTGTTTGCGAGGATGGTTTGGACTCTTGTCAGCTGGGTGGATGATGGTGATGATGTATCTGTCGGTGGGCACTTACTGATGACATGAATGAGCTCCCTCTCGAAAATGAGGGCGAGGATGCAGGCTGGGCTGCTGTTGCAGGATCGATGGAACATATCAATTGCTTCAACAATTACGTGCGTTCACATCCAGTTGCTTGTGGCTGTCCGTGAGTGAAGGGAGATGGAAGCCACTTACTGGTGGCCCGGATCTCCTCCGCTAACTTATCCACTTTCTTCAACAGCTTCGAAGAACTTGGCCCACCAATGCTTCGCTTCCTTCTCCAACACTCCCAGATTCCGCGATCTGTACTTAAGGGCCCTGTTTACACGAAAGTCATTAGAGCGATGGCTTTTGAGTATCCTTGAATTCTCATTGGTTGAGTGTCCCAGCCCGCTTTAGGTTTATTTACATGAGGGTAGTTTTGGACTGCATCCCATAACAAATTCAGTGGATGGGAAATCTATGTGATATCCCACATGGCAAGTATGGATATTGTTGGCTGGGATTGTAGGGGAATTTTTTTGGGACAACTCTTGAAGGTAGGCATGACGGAATGTGAGGCGGGAATTTGGGCTTATGACCTCCAAGAGACTTTGGGCTATAGCCCATGGATTTCTCTATGCTCACATCCAAGATTCGTGGTACCATGGTACTTAAGGGCCATGTTTTGCACGGAAGTCATTAGGGCCATGGCTCTTGAGAATCCTTGACTTCTCATTGGTTGAGAGTGTCACAAGCCCCCGCTTGGAGTTTACATGAGAGCAGTTTTGGATCATAGACCATAACATTTTTAGTGGATGGAAAATCTATGTGATATTTCACATGGCAAGTATGGATGTTGTTGGTTGGGATTGTAAGGGGAGTTTTTCAGGACAACTCTTGAAGGTAGGCCTGATGGAATGTGAGGTGGGAATTTGGGCTTATGACCTCCGAGAGACTTTGGGTTATAGCCCATGGATTTCTCTATGCTCACATCCAAAATTTCGGGGTACCATGGTACTTAAAGGTCATGTTTTGCACGGAAGTCATTAGGGCCATGGCTCTTGAGAATCCTTGACTTCTCATTGGTTGAGAGTGTCACAGGCCCTTGCTTGGAGTTTACATGAGGACGGGATCGTAGACCATAACATTTTTAGTGCATGGAAAATCTATGTGATATCCCACGTGGCAAGTATGGATATTGTTGGTTGGGATTGTAGGGGGATTTTTTTGGGACAACTCTTGAAGGTAGGCCTGATGGAATGTGCGATGGGAATTTGGGGTTATATACTAAGGGCTTGTGACCTTCAAGAGACTTTGGGCCATAACCCATGGATCTCTCTATCCTCACATCCAAAAATTGGGGTATTATGGTACTTAAGGGCCATGTTCTACACAAAAGTCATTAGGGCCATGGCTCTTGAGAATCCTTGAATTCTCATTGGTTGAGAATGTCAAAGGCCATGCTCGGAGTTTACATGAGGGTAGTTTTGGATTGTAGCCCATAACATTCCAATGGACAAAACCCTATGTGATATCCCACATGGCAAGTATGGATTGTTGGTTGGGACTGTATGGGAATTTTTTGGGACAACTCTTGGAAGTAGGCCTGACAGAACAAACAACAAGAATTTGGGTTTATATATTAAGGGCTTCGCAATGCTCCACCCAACCATTAATGATGATTGGTGTATATATTTAGAAATTATGATTTGTACTTCAAATATGTATGAATTCAAATTTGGATATTGAGACCGTTTATAAGCTATTTATTTGAGTATTGACATGTAACATGGGGGGTTCGGTGAAAATTGTCCCCTACATGTTCACTTTGTGGAATCGTTTACTACTACTACTACTACTACTACTACTTATAATAATAATAATAATAATAATAATAATAATATTTCATGTTATTACTCTATATGAACTCACATAAAAGAATTTAGGGGCAAGACAAGTTCAATCAATAATATATGATAAATTGTAAGATCCAGGGCCTCCTCCTTTAGCTCAAGCAAATGAGTATCTCCAATTGTGTCCACTAACATAACAACAAAACATCTAGCCACTATCTTTCTTGTGGTTACACAAATCCAAACATGCAGATTCACAAACCGATGACACAAAGAAGGAGATTAAACAATTATATCACATTTTGTGAAGGCAATTAATTTTCCATAGACACACATACATGGGTTAAGTTATCACATGAAACTTGAGATTGCACAAAATTGTCAATTTTTACTCCTTGATGTTTAAACTAATGCTTTCCCCTCACTTTGATGACACCACACTCTAATTTATCAACGTGTTAAACTCAATAGTCAAGAGGAGATACAAACACAGTTATAGTTTCTTGACTCAGTGATACTCACGAACACACATTTGTTTCATTGCACACATAAAAAACGTGGAAAAGACTTAGGTATACTCTTGCAGGCATTGGATTGACCTCATTGTTAGTTGCAAGTTATTTTTGAGCATTTCCAAATACTTTTAGCACAAGTGCTAAGTACAATTTATATGACCCTTGGATGAGGACACTAAGGTACAATTGCTCTGCAATCTCAATGCACTTTGTGCCTTAGAAGTTGGTTTCAAGTTTGATAGAATGCACACATTTTTGTGCACAAAATATGGTAAGATGCATACAAATATGCTACTTTTTCGTTCTTTTTTTGTTGTAAAATCATATTTCAAGTTACAGTAAAAAAAATGTGCTATTGATGTTGTGTGCAACCCTCTTGGCAAGTCACAAGGTGCTCTCATTCAACAATCCCTGATTTTGAGTTCTAAATCTTTGGCAACTTCAACTCCATATCCAACCCATACCCAACCCATCCTCATCTTCACTTTATCTTTCCTCTTTCTATCCTTTCACCTCCACCTATTCCGCCACGACTACTACAAATGTGAAGAACATGTTCAATTCAACTTTAGTGTCGAAATCTATGTGTATAGAACATGCCCCCAAAATAATAATAAAATGCACGTGTATAGAACATGCCAAAAATGATGGTTGAAACTTTAAAGGTTGAGCACTTTGGAGATCATCACAAAGGCCATAAACCATCTATGACTCAGGTCGTCAATGGACTTAAGGGCTTGTGACTTGCAAGAGACTTTGGGCTACAGTCCATGGACTTGTGTATGCTCACATTCAAAAAGCGGGGTACCATGGTCATTTAAAAGAGCCATAGCCTGGTGCCTTTACTGTAAACAAGCCCAAAGTACATTAATTATCCCACTCACATTTTATTATTCAGAGTCTAGGGGGTGGACTCTTCAGACCATGTACGAACTAATGTGAGTGTAAGAAGGGGTATTATTTGAGGCACTAGCATACATGCTATACATAAGGGAGGGGTATTATTTTTTTGTAGTGTGCCAAAAATTGGATTGAAGATGGGACCTCCCTTAATTTAGTTATGGTTGTCAAGAGTGCATGTTTGTTGATTTCTAAACTAAATACAAAAGTCCTCCCTATTGTGTTCACTATTCAAGTAGTTAATAAAATTCAAAGACACAATCCAATCTCTTGCAAAAATGTCTCTTCATGATGTTTGTTATTTGATCATCGCCTAACCACACAACAATCAAATATAGAGGTCCAATTAGGAAAATCCAATGAATAACACCTGCATAAAATACCTAAGATCAAATGGTCTCCTCGTCAAGTGCAATTGAGGTTGGATTATCTAACCAAAATGCGATTAAGGTGTATTGTAAGTTCATAGATTCTCACCCAAGTCAATAAGGCGTTGTGAACAGAGGGCATGTTGGTCGTGGGCAGATCACATCCAAACCATTCGCTCACGTAGTCATATCCTATGGTGCATAGAACCATTTGGGCAGCCCTGAACAAAATATTGATGGATGAAGTTTCAGATGACAAATAATCCATGTTTGCTTAATGAAGCAATTCGTTGTTCATCCCAAATGTATGGGAAATATGACGTGGAATTTTAGTGGTTCCCTTAGCATTCCCTACGTTCCTTTCGGAACTTAGGGAGCACTAATGGAACATCTTAATTCCACATCATACCTCCCATACAATTGGTTATATTTAATTGCGTTGCATTAATGTTCATCGAAGAGGGCTTGGGTATTATGGTTAACACCCCTTGCACTTCCATTTGGGTAGGAAGAGATGAGGGTTAGAATTCCCTCACCTCCACACCCACTTGTTGAAGGTCATTCGAGCTTTTCTTGGAAGTGTGGCATTGGTTATTATCAGTTGGGTTTTTCATCCCTGATTTTGCGAGAAGGTGAAGGTGGAAATTTCATCCGACTTGAAGTTTATAGACTTTGCCCGAGGGGGAGAGAAGTTGAGAGCTAGGGCAACATAGGAGCCTTTGTATCTAGTAGAATGCATTCGACAATGGAGATTTGCTCTACCCATGACCACATGGGAGGTGTTTACAACACTTTAGTGACGCGGGATTCTCACGTTGCCACGCCAACTTGATGATTTACATAACATTATTCAGATACATGGTTGTGTCTCATTCTATATTTAGCATATGACATGGGCCTACACCATCTTACTTTCATTGGAAGAAACTTATAAAAGAGGAAGAAATTGACATTCGTATGTATTATGAATAGTATGGATATTGTGAGTAGTGTCGGTAATTTCAATGATAGTGTTGCTATGAATAGTAGTTTCAGTGGGTAATACCGAGATGAGTAGTAATTCTTGTGAATATTGCAAGGATGAACAATGATTCCCTGTCAAGAGTATAACTTTACCCAAATTTCCAAATGCTAGCCTAAATGTATGGGTAGTAAATGGGTATTCTTACTTTGTTCAAGGGACCCTGCAAAATATAATAGACATACTCCAAGATCATGGAGCCAACCCACATGGTTGAATAATGTTATGTAGCACTGACTGCTTGAACTTAACATTCCAAAATATTCAGTATTACTATTATTACTTCTGCTATATGTCCTCCTTTGGACCAAGGGTCGGGTGCCCAAAACTTCAAAGTGAGATTACCAAGTGGAAGGCAGATGGGTCTTAAATGGTCAATTTTTTTACCAACTAAACCCACTTCTCAAAGGATACGAACCATGCAACTAGCATGAGATGGTTAGCAAATTGAAATCAAGGCCATAGCACTTCCTTATAATTCTTGGAGCTCATACGAACATCTTAGTCATTGTCAAATTGAAGATTGTTGTGCTCATCAAGTGGTCACAAAGGTCCTCCCCCTGATTATCTTAATAATTGCGCTTAGAACAATTATCATCATATTTTGAGCACGTAGTCCAATCTCATTTAAACATACGTCTTTTTGATATTGAATACCATCCAAATATAGGTGTCCAATTAAGGAATTGAGTTGCTTTTTGATGATCCAGTCCAATACAACAAATGAGATTGAGCTTGCAAGAAAAAAACGTGAATTACAAACGTGACTTGAAGTTGAATCTTATGACTAATAAGTAACCGAATTAGGCACGTCTACCTTATTAAGTAGTGTATGAACATCTCATGGGGTTATCTCAAAGGGTTGCCCCCACTCGACTAGGCCACCATTTGAAGCCACCATTCCTAGCTTGAAATGGTGGCTGGCCAAAGAAGTTGAGTGTCCGCAATCACACACCGGAAAATTGTTGAGAAAAAATTAGGATATGAAATAGCTACAAGCTTCACAACCCGTGTTATATTGACTTGGCCCCACAAATGTAGCATGTTAATTTTAAGCCCTTTAATAGAGTTGGGTCTCTTTATGTGTAAACTCAAAGTCTTATTTTTGCCAACTTACTCCAAGTGCCACCTAGAGAGTTTATGGATAGATTTGTGATTGATCAAAAAGTTAGACTATTGATACCACGGTTGCATTTATTTGTTGAGTTCCCTATTGTAACAAACAACCTTACCATCTCATTACTTCTTGACCCTTAAACGTCACCGTTTGACCCCCAACATGAGTTTGGAGAGAAGAAGAGTGAAATTTTGTTGTTGTAACTTCAAATTTTGTCAATTGAAAGAAATTTAACCATTATTGAATCTCTTTGTTCTTCTAGTGAGATTCTTTGACTTAAAAAATAAGTTGAAATTGGGGTGCACATACAATATGAAATGTTGTGAAGAATACAATGTGATTTTTTATGCAATATTCTACTTCACCCATAACTTCAACATACATTTCATCGAATTCACCTTTTGCCGCAACCGCGATTCCACATCAATATTACAAGACAAAGAAAACAAAACTTAAATACCCATTGTTGGTCAATATATCAAAAGATGTTGGATGGTATGTCACCCTCACTATCTTGCAGTTGGCATCCGAGGAGGTATCCACACATACTTATATCATCACAAAAATATTTGAGTGTTGTCACATCCCCCTCATGCTTGCCCTTGCATGCATGCAACAAGTCCATTTAATAGCCATCAAATACCTCACCCCACTCATGCTCAACAAACAGAAGACTTAAGAGACACCGACTCCCTATGGTACCCACCTAAACGCAACACCAAAAGCACCCAAGTATCAAAACCCCAAGGTTGAATCCTACATCAATATGCCCCAATCAACTCAATTAGCTCTTTTACAAGGATAGACAACCACCCAAGGCTAGGCCAAGGACCAAACCCAACACATGTTCAAACCACCAAAGACACCTTGCCACTATAACACCCACCCTCAAGGTACCAACATAATACACATAACACAATCATATACACCTCAGACCAACACATGGGCCCTTTTCTGAGCATCCTTCTTGATACCATAATGGACCACCTTTGACACGAGGCAATGATATACAAGCTTGTGACTATGATCAAGGTGACATTTCCCTCATTTGCGCCAATGCATTTGGAGTTGGTGTCTTCTCTCTCTTTCTCTGCAATGTTTTGGTCACAATTACCACATATAATTGTGTATATTTTAGTCCTCCAAACTACGTTATACATAGATTAGTCATTAGCCTTGGGTTAGAATTTCCTTATATGATGTCTCGATATGAATTGCTTATGAGTATTTACAGTCTAAATCTAATACATGGATTTATGCTAAGTGTTAAAATTTGAATTTGATTTGTATGAAGGTAAATTTTAGATGCTTCATAACAACTTTCTTTTTTATGTGAACAACATTTGAGCACTGAAAGTCGTTCATCTTAAGTTATTCCACTCTTAAGAAACCCCAAGTAGGCATAGGTTTAATACTTAACACACTTGAAAAATGCATGTGTGATTGTTTGAAGAAGAAGGCGCATTTTCACTTTCACCTCTTATAACTTTTGCATAGCCGCTCTAATTCTACAACTTAAAATGACAATTTGCGTGATTCGCAATTGCTAGCCGGAAGAGACAATTCCCAATCCAATCCAACGATCAAAATTGTACGTAGACTTGGAAGTCCCAACAAAGAAACCACACACATTAGATTGTTTCACATACTACACTAAATACGATATTTAGTGTCGCCAATTCTACTTGTCTTGCTCAATACTAATTGTAAACCGCGATATAGTGTCACCAACACTAAATGTTAACCCAACATTATTTGTCATTCCTTGTAAGTTTTTTTTGGTGGATTATAGATTTATATTGTTGCAATTACTGTCACTTACCCAAGCAATTTTTCATCCAATTTTCAATCATCCATGACAATATTTGTTCCCTTTTCATAAGAAGTGTCATCCAAAAAGTTACCATCGTGACATAAAATACCATATGATGCTAAATATCACATTTAGCGTAGCTATATAGTTGGGTTGTCTTGTTCTCCTTTTGATACCGTTCTTTTTGTTTCTCACCAAGGTTATTTTCAATGACTTGTTCTTTCGGTGACTTTCTTTTCATCAATGGCACCGGATGAATGATGCTACCGTGGACTCGAGATATACTTTGCTAAACTCCGATTGGTGGAAGCCCGGGGTGAACGTAAAGGTTGCACGGCAACCCAAAAGTGAAAAATCCCAAATAAATTCAATAAACTCCAAGCCTTCACGGTCTTTGTCTTTCCTACATCTCGTGCATGTGCCTTTCCCACATCCGAGAGACAAGACCCCCCCTTCACGGAAGGCAAACTTGACCCTATTGGTCCGAGCAAGTCCCAAGCTCTTTGAGACATTATTGTCCACCATGCGGTGGCACCACACACAAGTCTCTTCTTCAACCCTTTACAATCTTCAAGTCCCCCTTTTCCATTTTAGATTGTGAGAAGGTTCCTCGAAGTAGGGTGATAAGGAGACGTTGCATACAAGCATATCTCTCATCCATCCATGTCAATAATAACATGCTCTTTCTCAAGGGTTCATAACATTATTCATCCATATGGTTGAGTTTTGTTTTTATGTACAGCTTCCAACACGGGCCTCCACTGCCTTACCTTCATGGCAGAGAAACTCAGATAATAGGAAGAGATTGATGTTGGTATGAATAGTATAGATATTGTGAACAGTGCCAATGTTTTTAGTGAATAGTGTTTCCCTAAATAATGGGTTTGGTGAACAATGTCAGGATGAACAATGCTTATTGCAAATTGTGTCAGGAGAATAATTCCACCCAAATTTTCAAGTGTCGACATGAATGTATGAACAAGAATTGAATATTACTACTTTGTTTGGGGGAGGGGGGTGGCACAATATATAATTGCTTAATTTGTGGGTTAGTGGAATTGACTCACATGGTTAAATAATGTTATGTCGCTTCCGTCGATGTTTATGTTTGTGGTAGTTGTTAACCATGATAAACAATCACTATTGCAGTTTTTTATTCATTCACACTTGTCTTGTGTAAATCCTTGTGGTTGTGGTTCATGATGGGGTCGGTCTTTTTAGAGTCACAATCTATCCATTTTTTTTAAGATCATGGCTGCGAGAGTAATTTAAAATGATCATCCTTGATGGCCTTGGGTTGTAATGCTAAAGTGATTGCCTCCTCAACTTTCTCTCTAGACCTTGGCATTGAAGCTCTCCAGTGATAACGTGTGAGCATGAACAACCACCCCAAGGGTGGTTACCTTCGCGGAGTAGAAGGGATGATGGGTAAGCAACAATCTTTGAGGGGGGGGAGTAAACCACTGCCACCCCTAGTGTGACACAACCCTGTAGAGGATTGCGGTTAATTGATCTCAGAATGTGCCACACCATACTAAAGTTGTGGCCTTTCAAGCTTACCCTAGTGTCAAAATATATACATTGTTGTGAGCCAAGGGGGCAGCACCACTCACGTCATGTTTTTTCTACCCTTCACACTTATCAAACCCCTCTTTATTTTTCATCGTAAACCTTTGAACGTATGGCAAGAAGAGGGAATTGATGTATATCGTTATACCTCTCATCCATCCATATTAACAACATGTCTCATGTAAGTTTGTGGTCGTTTCATCTCGAATATGCTTTGCCATATTAACTTGAACATAACATTATTCAGCAGTATGTGTTCGTTCAAGTGGGTCCCGAGAATATAACCATGGGATGCCCCAGCCAATGCAAAATCAACCTTTGGGCTAATGATGTGTACACCTATATATGAAGTCCCAACTCCCAAGTCAGATACATGGTACACATATAAGAATATCCCCCCCATGTTCTCGAGATTTCTTCTCCCTCTCTTTGTCAACATGGACCAAATCCAATGTGAAACAGTGACCTAATCACACAGTTCAAAGTAACTTAATTAGGTACACGTGCAACGTCCCCTTTACACTATGTAAAGGGGTTGAGAGCTCAAAGATCGAGACTCTAGAAGGAAGGTGCCTCCTCATTGGCAAAGAGGAGCCTCATCGTAAAGTATGTGGGTGTTATTTGGTTCCTTTTTCATGTTCTCCAACTTTTACCGATTGAATTTACACAACAAAACTCATGTTGCATTAGCAAATCTACGATGAAACATATGCAAAAACCAAATTGAAAATCATACTATTTTAATTATGGTTATCTGAAGTGCATGTTCGTTGATTTCTTAATTGGATACGTATGTCCTCTCAATTGTGTTCACTAGTGAGTGTAGAGAAGTTAATAATGTATGATAATGTAGTCCAATCTCTTTTAAACATGTGTCTTTTTGATGTTTGTTTCTTTGATCCTCACTAGACCACACACCAATCAAATATAGGTGTCCGATTGAGAAAAGCAATCGGATTCCACCTGTATACCTTAAAGTGCACTTGGAATGAATGAATAAGCGCGGGTAAGGTATGCAAGTGTAATCCAATTACTTTTCTTAATCGGACACCTATTTTGATTGGTGTATGGTTAGGTGAGGATCAAAGAACAAACATCATAAAAACGCATGTTTAATAGAGATTGGACTACATCTTCACATTTTATTAAATACTCCACACTTGATAGTGAACACAACTGGGAGGACCTACGTAGTTAGTTAAGGGTCAACAAACATGCACTTTTAGTAGGTATGATTTTCGATCTGATTTTTGTTGATGCTTCATTGTAGATTTGCTATTGCAACATAAGTTTCGTTGAGTGAATCTAATCAGTAGAAGTTGGAGAACATGAAAAACGAATCAAATAACATCCACATACCTCTTACACTTGAGCTTTAACTCTGAGAGGTTGAACTACATACCACGTTTACAAGACTTAGATGGCGCCTTCATGGATCCCACATGGAACGCCTATGACACATTTTATATAAATTTTTGACAAGCTTTTGTTGAGTATCCTACACTATCTCATGAAGATCACATAGGAATGTTGAGAGTTTCAACTTTCTTTTTGTGGGTCCCCAACAAATCGGCTTCCAACATAATTTGAGAGCTCAAAGTTCGAGAGATTGAAGGAAAAGGCCTTCTCATTGGCGGCAGGAGCCTTACCATAGTCACGATTGTTCATCCTAATGCACTTTACACTAGAGCTTTCAACTTGAGAGGTTGCATTATTAATTAGATTAGCAACGCTTGTTTAGATGGCACCTTGATGGATCCAACGTGGAACGCCTATGACAAACTTTGGGTCAAATCTTGACAAGATACTAGTAAGAATCCTAATCTATCTCGTGAAGATTGTTTAGATATGTGGAGAGTTTCGGCTTCATTTTGTGGCTTCCAACAAAGATTGAGAGCTTGAAGAAAGGAGCCTTCTCGTTGCGGGAAAGGAGACTCGTACTCATTGTGCTTGTTCGTTCAAGTCCAATTTACACTCGAGCATTCAACTTGATGATATGTCGATCCCTCTACCGAGTTTACAATGCTTAGATGGCGCCATGACGGATCTCTTGCAAATAAAACCCATGCCAAGCTTCAAGAAGAAAAAACGACAAGCTCGTGGTCAAATTCCTAAACCACCTCACGAAGATCGCTTGGGAATGTCGAAAAGTTTCGAGCTCTCATTTGGTGGGTCCCAAGCCAACATGCTTCCAAGCATGCCTTGACTCGTCACAAAATCTCATTTGTTTAGTATCATTCGGCCCCTTGATATCTCACTTGGACACAACCACTTTACACTTCCTCCAACTCTTGCGAGCTTAAAGATTGGTCAAAGTTCTCAACAATTCAAGCTTTAGATGAAAGCGTGTGATCTCCAAGTACTCATATATACCAAACCCTCCCAAAGCTGCCAAGTTTAAGATCTCATCCCGAGCAATAGTGTAAAGGGATCAAGGCTCAAAGTTCAAAGCCATCCACTTGGGCCAGGTTCTAGGCACCACCAAAAATGTGTTATGTAGTCTTCCAAGAAGGAATCCCAAGCAAACGTTCCCTTTTAACTTACCCCACAAGACAAACGGAGGTGGCCAATTACTTGGCCAAGACACTCTCCTCCCGTATCTACCATTCCTACTCCTTACATGTAGGCAAACACCGGGAAATGTAGCCCTTTTGTAGATCTATTGATGAGCTCCTTCTAGAGTACACGGCTAGGGCTAGACACCCACCTCTTTCATATGGGGCTCATCCATCCATGACATGCTCAACTTGTTTTGGAAGCCCGCAGCCCCATTATCTAAGGAAGATCCACTTGAGATGAAATCATCATGAATCTATCCGTGGCATGTTTTGAATAGACCTGCCCCCCCCTCCCCCTTTTACCTTGGTAATGTTGGTGAAGACTCATGATCCATCTCAAATAGGTGGGTGTCTAGCCTTGGCCTTGACATGTCCTACCAAGGTATCATGGACAATAGAGTCATTTGTAAAGTAAAGCAAATGAAACCATGGCTTCAATCCCAAACCCTAAGTTTATGAGAATTAACACAAAGTCAGCCCAAGTTTGTTTAATGCTTAAATCGCCATACACAAAGAGTGGTGTCATGCTATTAAAAGCTAGTTTTCTAGTGTGTCCTACTAGGATGGGTGGGCCAAGCTAGCCTTGCATACATTAATCCGGGATTTAAGATAGCGAGTCCCATGCACATGCCCTATTTTTAGATCCTAAAATTCTCTGAAAGTTTGAGTGGTGGAAAGAGCAAGTCCCAATGTTTCACCCATTTTCAAAATAGGCTCCAATACATGACGAGCTAATGATCTCTTAATAGAAAGTTTTCTCAAAGAATGATCAAATGCACGCTTTTGTCCTTCTTTGTGGGACTTTAAACTGATAACTATATTGTGAAAGGTTGAGAACTCAAAGATCGACACCCCAAAGAATGGAGCCTTCTCATTGGGGGGGGGGCTTCTTATGCATGCTTGTTCACTCACATTTACTTCACATTTTCTCAAAGTATTGAGAGCTTGAAGATTGGTCCAACGCTCAATAGTTTGAGGTTTGGATGAAAGCTTTGTCAACTCCAAGTAACACATTCCCAACATGTGTAAGGTCAAGCTTTCACTTTAGCTCTAGTGAACATTGTTGGCTAAAGTTATGCATGCCTTATGTGTTGACTCGTCTTACATGGTTAGATGGTTTGGGATGTTAATTGGACTCTATGCACAATTAGGTTGCCCACATTATTATATGCATTTTACATGCGAACAAATCATTTTAGGCATATAATCTTAAATACCCTGTATATAAATTTTAACTACTTTCATTTATGAAGCTTGAATGAGACAATTTGAAAAAAAAAACGTTCTTATTTTTGTAACTTGGCTAAAGGTACACTACATGTTACTCTTAGGGCCAATGTACATGGGATCCCAAGTCCTGAGTCCCAAGTCACTTGAGGCCAATATGTGCAATCCCAACCGTTGAGAGCCTGAAAGTTGGGACTCACCGCTTCATACGGGGTCCCAGTCCTAAGTCCCAAGTATGACATGGATGGCTACATGGCAACATTTTTGAAGGTGAGGCTTAGGACTCGTGTGTGAGAGTTGGGTTGAGCAAAAAGCTAGACCCAACTCTCAACACAAGTCCCACCAATATTTTTGCATAAGATAATTAAGATCCAACTTTAATGATAATTAACCATACTTTAATAGTTTCTTGAGGCTCAAAAGTTGGGACTTTGCCCCCATGTGAACTGGCCCTTTGTGAGCTCTTAGTTTGTTGTAAGTATTTTAGACCAATGCCATGCATCTGCAAAGTGCCTCATGTGCATAGTCACTATTACTAAATGCAATTTGACTATTATATCCCATGAACATACGAACTTCAATCATAACATTACTATGTTGATGAGTTGTGTTCAATTGCCATGACTTCAAATTCATTCTGAAACATTGGGATTCCGGCATCCGGAGGCTTTCTTCTTGAATCTACTACGGCCCCATGAACGCAACTCATCAATTGAGTAATGTTACGATCACAAATCCCTCGCCAAAATTTTCCTCATTAAGAAATGCTAGCATAGTGAATCCTTCATCTTGTTGATCTAGTAACCAAATTAGTATGAGTTGGAAGTGCCCACTATAGTCACATACCTAAGGGCCACTTCACATATGAGATTGAGACCCCATGACCATTACAGTTCAAGCACTCTCATTGGTGGAAAAGGCAGAGCCGGTCCAAGTTCACTTCACACTACGCTTGAGGGACCAATGGAGTATGTGAATGCAAGATGGATGTAAAGTCTACATGGATTCCTACATGGCATCCAATGGATCATGTTTCATGGTCACTTGGACTATTTTCAAAAACCACTTCTTGGAGGTAGGCCTAACACAAAACCGGGAGACCATGGCACTCGGAACGCTCACAACTGTTGATTTATTATATTTTTATCATGTGTGAGGACTTGCATGAATAGAAACTCATTGAAATAGCATTTGGTTGAGGGCCTGGTCACATATGACTTCACACTACAATTGAGGATTTGTGACCACACTACATGATTTTGGAGGTGTGTTGGGACGGCCTTTGGACACTTTCTTTTGGGCTCTCACAATTTCATGGTCACGGCTCTTGGCTCGTGTGTGAAGTGGCCCTAAGAACCCAACTTCTTGTCAGATGGACCTGCAAGATCTCACATTGGCAACTCCATGTTTTGCATAAATCATTGTAGTTAATTCTTTATTGATTGTCGTTTTTCTTTCGTCGATGCTCACAAGTCATTGAATTATCAATTTATTATTTAATACCACAAAAGGTTGTGGTTTTAAGTGATATGATGTGATCATGTTACACTTAAGCAGACTAGGAGGATATAAATTTATTGGACACATGTCAAGTCACTTGGAACTACAAGGGTTCAAGCGAGTGGGATTGAGTTCTTCTCAATCTCCAAAGTGGCTTGAGGATGAGTGGGCTTGAGCTTAGTGGATTGAGTGGTTTTGGGTAAAAGAAGCCCCCGTATAGATTGAGAGCCAACTCCTTAAGATTAGACTCCACTAGATTATTTCATAATTTTCAAGAATAAATTTTCAAAGCTCACAACACCCAAACAACATAAAATTCTCACCTTCCCAATGGATAAGATTCATATGAGATTACTTATCAATAATCTAATATGAATCACTTTGACTAGACATGCATGACAATCCCACATGGAGAGGGTCCCACGAACCCATCCAAAGTGATGAGATGTGTGAAACATTAAGTACATTGGGAAGAGGGGCTAGGGATTCCTGGTGTCTACGTAAACTCATCCACTGTGAAGGTGAAAACGTAGTGAATTATATTACAACATGTAGATGACTATTTTAAGATATCGTGAATCCCAAAAAAGTATAAAAAAATCCCGAATTAATCTAATGATGTCAAATTGAAACGAATCAGCCCTCAATCTTATAGGGACCTTTTTTTACTAGAACCCCTTCATCCACGATGAAGAAGTTTATGCAGACGCCACAAATCCCAAGCCCATAAAGAGACCCTTATCCGGTTCCAATTACCAAGGGGATGAGCTTGTATACAAGAAAAAAGAAAATTAGTGCGGATTGAAAAAAACGACGTGCGTGAACCCTGTCAAAAATTCCTCCTAATCCATCATCTCGATAGTAAAGAATTTCCACATCCGGTATGATACATGCGTTTGAACTTATCGGGAGGAATTAGGACGTATCACATTGTTTTTTTAAAGCACTTGCCGCAATTAGTACGAGAGAGAATCATAGGAATTCGGAGGATAACATGCATATACTCGTACTATATAATTGGATACTCCATATCCTCGACCAAACCATTCAAACTTCACACATCTTGGATAGCGGAGAAGAAACTATTCCACTCTCGGAATCGATTCCCTTTCGCGAAAGTACCGATGATGAGTTAGAGGCCACAATTAGCCGACTCCATCAAATTCTCAACCATTGTATACTAGTGTTCAATCATGGGGAGTTGTTTCTTGTACTTTTTGGCACGTTTGGAATTGGAAGACGTTGTTTATTTTTATTTGCTTTGGGACTTCTGTGACATTCCTAAGCAGCTACATGATGGTCTCTTTCAAAATCTTGGAGCATGGCCGCAACGGAGAAGCTATGTGGGGTGTTAGGAACGTCCTCTGTAGGAGGAACAATTTACATATTGTCTAGAATTGGAAGTAGCAACGTAGGTAGGTAGCTCAGCTCTCATTGTTGGGCAATGTTGGTGGCATGGGGGTTGTCCTTGGCTTGGTGGGTCCGGGGGTTGATTGTGGTGGGGTTTTGTGGCTGTCACTTTTTACGTGGCAGTGTTTTGCGTCCGAGGGGCCCCGCCTCCCCTTGATGTGGGCGCATTTTCTTGGTTCTCAATTCATTTGGCGTTGGCTTTGTTGGCCTTCTGTCTCAAAAGAAAAGAAAAAATATGTTCTCTTCCAAAAGAGAGGGTTTGTGATTATAATACTTTGATAATTTATAGTTGCTTGTCGAAAAGTTTACAATACACAACTTGAGTGCTCCCTGTAAACGGGGGATCCTAGAATCATGGAACACGACCAAGGAGATGGGTGATGGTATGTCCATTGCAAGAGATTACAAATACGACCAAGGCAATGGAACTTCGTAAGGAGTTGTGTTCGGAGTGGACCAATCAAGGACGTAAGTAGAGAAAACAAGATAGGTAGTCAAATTATTCAAAACAAAACTAAGTTGAAGCGAGTTGCCAAGGAAGATGACCCCTTCACTCTCTTCTATCAATGTTGAAAAACCATGGGATTGGGTGGGTGCTAGATAAGAACTTAGTGCACTCCTTCGAAAGGAGACTTGCATACTTGCCGTTAGATAGCTCTTCCGCATGCTTGCAAAAGCCCTCATGTAGACCCCAATACTTGTCCAAATGTTCAAGGTACCAACCTTCATTTGCATGTGTAGATTTAGCACTACGGAGGTTATTAGCCCAAGCCAAGCGGTTGTATTCCTAGAGTTGTTGCGAAACGATAATCCCAAGCTTGGCAATGGGCCAAACATGGTTTATTCTAAGCCCACGTCAAGAGGTTCCCTAACATTGCTCAATAGATGAATTGTGTTCACTTCCCATAAATGGTTCAACCACATATTTAGTCTTTCTCGTAGAAATTCGCACATCCACATTGGTTATTCTGGCATCTTTAAGTTGTGATCTACTGGGCCCACGGAACAAGGTAGAGACCTTGAGCAATGTTATGTCATCACTAAAGTTTTATGCTCAACACACAAATTTATGTCATCACTAAATGTTATGCTCAACACACAATTTTATTTTTGCAAGTTCAAACTATGAATTCATTCGTAAAATAACATGGGTGAAGTTTTTATTTTGAACTTGTACATCACAAGAGAGTTTTCCATTGTAAGAATATCTCACATGACAAGCCAAGAGCTCCTTGTCGGGCAAGCCTAGAGAAAACCTCCAATAGAAAGAAGGAAAGAGAGCAAATTATATGTGCAAATTTTGATTTCCTTTGCCATAAATGAAGGTCTTTGATGCTAATTTGGGGGTATGAATCAACTAAGCAAACTAGTTTCAATTTTAAAATAGACTTGACTTCATTTGTACCCCATGTATATATTGAGAGAGAGAGAGAGAGAGAGAGAGAGAGAGAGAGAGAGACTCACAAGGGGTTGGCATGAATGAGGGACGCTTAACCTTGAGCATCATCGAGAGCTCATGTGTGGACCCGAAATAGGTCAACAGAGCAAAGCCATGGGACAAATGATATTGCCACTTGTTGGAGGTGGTTCATGTTGGCGTTTAGGTAGAACAGGGGGGGTCTGTGTGCCCCATGTTGATTGAGTAGTGTGTAATAATTTGTGAGTGGTAGTGTACGTGCTTTGAGGGCGATGAGGTGACTCTATTGGTTTTAATTTGTGTTGGGTTCAATCTTGAGGGTTGGCCTTGGGTGCATCCCTATATATGAGCTAAATGTGTTGGTTTGGTCATCTTGTTGTAGTAGACAACCCTTGGGTTTTGATGTGTGCGCGTGTGTGTGTGAGTTGGGGGGGGTCACCTCATTTATGATTATAGAGGGAGCCTCTAGCACAAAGAAAAGGATTCGTGTTTGAATAAGTTTAACAACTAATTTAAGAGTTGGGATATAATTGACTGCATTTTCACCTTAGATACGATTACAGAAGATTCACCTCCGACACAAAGAAGGGGAGAGTGCAAACATTGATGACGTTGAACCCCTTAATGTTGTTTGGGCCATGCCCAAAATGCCCAAGTGCATTTAGAGGTCGGTTTCCTTCGCCAAAACGGCCTCTAAATACATGGGAGTGCGCCCTAATCCAAAGTCCTTGATGTGAAGTCCAAGGTTAATACCTTGGAGTGCGCCCCAACCTAGTACTCTCATGGAAAGTAATTCCCGAGTTCCGCATTCTTGCATGTAACTAAGTTGTTAGTACTACAAACTTAGGGTACGGTTCGTGGTGGCCCAAGCTCCATGAGCCAATAGGAAGAAGTCTCTAGACAGTAAAGCTTTTAAGCATTAAACAAGTATACGGTCCAGCCTCCAAAATTGCCGGGCCGACCCAACACCTGGCACCTGCCTAGCCTCCCAATTCCCCAAAGCACACCCCACACTACTTCATTATTTACTCCCTAGGCCTGGCTCTCGTTCACTCTACTACTAACAATCCCATGGCAGGCCTGCAACCTTGGAGCCTTGTCTCCCTTGAAACTTGGGATAATGAATTAAGTACACGACTCGACGACGAATTGGTGCCGGCCAATGAACGGGGAGAACCAACCACTAAGGTAGAAATACCATAACCCGTGAAAATAAGGTGATTCGCATTGAAGATATGGTCTTACAATCATGAGATAATTTTCCAAGATAGACGAGAAGGATTCATGAAGAATGCAAGTTGTTTCATATTTTTTTGCCATGTACAGAAAATTCTACAATTTTTCAAAGTGGAAAGTTGTCAAACCTCCTACTCGTTCACTAGATTCTCCCTACACCGAACACGGTAATCCGCATTTCCATACATAACATCACCTAAACTGGTTAACTCATGAGTACATTAGACTTGACTCCCATTGGCTACACTAAGTGTACACGCATTGAAGTTGCCGCCTCGCCATGATCGGTTTCAGAAATGGCACTTCACTATTATGACGGCGGTCTACTGCACGGGTAGAGGGTGGTTAACCGGTTTGGGTGTTTCTACTTTACATTGTTTTAGTATGAAGAGTGTGGGTTACCATTTGGAGTTATGTGTTGCTATAATTTGCTTTTAGTGAGAATGTCATTTTTCACCCAAATGACAATAGTAGTTAAGTATCCATACTGAGGAATATGATGTAATTTGATTGGTAAAAAATGACCATGTCGGTAAAAATTTATAGCAACACGTAACTCCGAATGGTAATCCACACTAATTAGACAAAACAATGTAGTTACATATGAGCCGGTTATGTTTGAGAATAACTGGTTGGAGTTGAAGACTTCAGGTTTAAAGGAATTTAGAGATCATACCTTAAACTGATAAAGAAAATCTGAAAGATGTCAACATGGAACGGGTTGGACTTGGAGACACTAGAATATCGACCGATTATGCCCAAAAATCTCCCTAGACAACGGTTTTGTAGCTGCTTATATTTTTTGATAAAATTTTGACAAGTTTTTGACATTTGACACGTGAAAACTTGCATGAAAAAAGAGAGATGACATTTTAGAGTTAAGATGTAGATGTCCATTTGACATTCATTTTTGTTTTTGAAATCATCGTGTGACACTTTGGATTGGAAGTTGAATGTCAAATGAATTTGTCAAACATACACGCTTGGGGCCCGGTTAGTACAAATAAGCTTAAAGTCTAGTCCGTGAATCCCAATGAAAACTGAGTTCCATTGAATTCAAACATATTCCAACATGATTTGCAAATTCCTTTCTTGAACTTCACAGATGAGCAGGAAAGTTCAAGGAGCATCTCGGGATTACGGATTCCTTGCTTAATTACTATAAGCCAGTGGACTCCCACATTCGGGGGCCGTGGAATGAACTATGTAGAACTTATTAGCACAACATAACATTACAGTCAAGACTCTATAAATGTTACAGGTCGGGAGTAGCAAAAAAATAACATATATAGAATTATAACAAGTAACACTTATAGAATTCATACCGATGATTAATAACATTTATAGAAATAACACTTAAATTTTCTGAAAATGAAACAACATAACGTTTTATAAAAATAAAAAATGAAATTACAAATGATAATACATAATTCAACTAAACTAACCGAAAGAAATAATCTATAAAGTAGTAACTTGACGATATTCTTCCAACTAAACTAACCGAAAGAAAGAGTCTATAGTAGTTTGACGAGAAACTTTCAAATGATGAGATGAAACCTCGTTTTGGAGTCCTTGAATGCTCCTGATGTGTGATAGGGCATCATTTGGTCTTTGTTCAAGGTATTTCTTCAAAGTCTCTAGAGAACACTCAACAACACTCAATCCTACAACTTCTTCTACCACATCAACCATAACCTCATCAACATCAATTTCTTGATGTTATGAGGAATACATATCCAAAAACTCCTCATCGGTAGGTTCATAGGGGTTGTTTAAATCAAACTCCATCTCATAATTGAGGTATTCATGAGCATTCATCATGTCACCCACCTCACTATCAGATGAGAACAACGTCTGTTGATGAAGTAGAGTAGCAACTTCATCAACCTCTACCAAGCGCCTAGCTTCCTCTATCTCCCTCTCAATAGAGATCGAAAGAACACCCGTGTGCCTCCAACAATTTTGAATTGTCGATGTGGTAACTCCCTTGAAAGTGCACAAGGAGGAAGGATCTCTAAATAAGAGAGAATATTTGACTTGTTCGCAAAGAATATGGGATAAATGTGATTACATGTTTAAAATGTATGCTCTCATATATTATTACTTTGATTTTCTCAAAATTAACACTTATAGAGGTGCAATTAACAAAGAAGGGAGTAGAGCATGTTATAACACTTAACACATAACACTCACTAGTCTTACCAATTGTATTTTTGTAGGGGAGTAAAATTTTCTTAACATATATGAAATTATAACGCTTATAGGGGTAACACTTATAGAGTCTTGACTGTATTTAGCGGTCATTGCAGGCTGGGTGGGGCCGGGAATAAGTCATATACTATTTGGAACTAGAGTGGGGGCGCTCATCACCAATCACTTGGGAGATTATGCGCCAAGTCTGGAGAAGTATAAGGTAATGCAAATCTATCTTGTGTAGGAAAAAAAATCAAGATGACTGCAAAATTCTTGGTAATTTTACTCTTTAAACTGGTTTTTTTGTTAATTTTTGAAGCCAAAAGTTGGTTTGAACACATTACCAATGTCTACAATATGCCATAACTACTCATTTTGAGACAAATTCCTCCTTGCTTTAGCATTCAAAAATGGGGACATGTGTCATGGCATTATCGATTCCCCTGGTGATACCATAGCTGAAGTTGGAGACTTGGGGCTAGTTTCCATGGAGGCCGCTTTGCCCACTAGAATTTGGTGTGCGAGTGGATTGCATGGAAGCTAACCCTTAGAAACTATCAACATGGGAAACATAGTATTTGTAAAAACGTCACATTCACATGTGACGTTTTTTTCTTTCAAGGGCGACTTAGTTTCTAATCTTGTGGAGTGCACTTCAACTATGGAAAACATTGCATTTTGAAACTAATTTCTTATGAGCACCTATGGTCAAAGTTTATACAGTAAAGTAAAAGTCTTTTAATATCATGAAATATATGTTTTGATTGCTATCAAGAGTGTTTGAAGTAAGAATGAAGAACATAACATTCATGACATTAAAAAGACTTATTCCCTCATTATCACTAGCACATGCTACTGGCATTTTGTAAATGCATTCATACGTAGTTGGCAAAAGTTACCTTCAAAGACCAATTCAAGCCGGCCTTCCTTGTATTCAAGAAAACGGCATTTGTGACATTTTTGTGTACCATGTGATGTTTTCAAGAATACCATGTTGAAACCTTATTGTAACCACCCACAAAAAGAAATGACTGAAATCAATCCCAACCTGATCAAAATTATAGCACCTTGTACTCCCGATGGGGTCTTGGTTGGGAATAGGTGGAGCACTGTCACTTATATTATTAGAATGGAATAGATGATAACAATTGAATATTGTTATGGACCTAATAGTAAGCTAGTCAATTTTTTAAAATAGCTTAGTTTGGTGAGTGTGCAATTGTGGGCCACTAGTGTACACAACAATGAAACAATGAGAGAGTGAATTATCTCATATACAAGTATACCTCTCATTCATCGAATATGAAACCCCTTAAATAATATGCATCCAATAGGTTACTGTAGAAGTTGATTTGACATTGCAATTACCTTTAATGTCCATGTTTCAGTCTACTCAAGAATTATTTGGGATGCATCGGCAACAAACCTATAGGAGGTCAAGTTTTTTATGTTGGAATATGATGAGAGGTACTCTCATATATGATCATTCCCTCTCTCTTGAAACAATGAACTTCTCATGGTTGATGGACATGTACCTATATGGGCACATGATGAGTCATGCATGGTATAATAGTTCAATAGTTGGTAGAGGTAAAGTTTTGTGACACCTACCAAAAGGGGACGGCCAGGGAGCACGGGGGGTTCACTCCATGTCAAGTTGAACACCACGTGCGGCCAAAGTTTGCTACCCCTATATTACATGGAATAGATAAATTTAAAAATTACGATATTTTTTCTACATATACATAATCATTGATAATATCTTTTTTATATATTTTTGAAATTTTTAGTCATCTTCATTTTTGTAGTAATTATTTTAGTTCAATTATGCGTCATTCTAGTTAGAAACGGTATGTTTTATTAAAAAAACAGATCATCGAATTTGGTTACCATTTTTTACTATGTAATAGATACCGTGTATATCTACCCATGAAAAAAATTTGATAAAAGTTTGACCCATTTTGGTCATGCAATTTACCAAAAGTAGATTTTTTTGGCCGCACGTGGTGTTCAACTTGACAATGGAGTGACCCCCCCGTGCTAGGGAGAGAGGGAACTATCGTATATGACCGTACCTCTCCTTCATCCAACACAAAAGCCATGAAATAGAATGCAACCCAAACGTTACTTTTTTAGTTGATTTGACACCATAATCCAACTTTAATAACCCCAAATTAGTGTACTCGAGGTTGTTTGAGACGACTCGGCAACAAACCTATAGATGTTCTACTTTTTATGTTGGATGAATGAGAGATATGCTTGTATACAATAATCCCCTCTTGTCAACAGTTAGTACCAATCTTGGTATGATATATAGTTGAATGCATGGGTATCATTAAACAACATCAACAGTGGTATTAAGAACCTACCCGTGGGTATCAAGATTGTAATGCCAATCAAACATTGAAATTTGGCAGTTCCAACTACCAAGAGACATCCATGGTGCTCATCCATAATGTGGGGGCCTAATCTACATTACTTCAAAATCCCCAACCTACCGAACCCTATGGTATGTTAGTTTTTAAACTTCTCTAACATCATCAGTTTGTAAACACCCTAATTTATTTGTAACATGGAGTTCAATATATAACTTGAGTTTTTTTTACAACTATATGTTTTATAATTTGCAGGTCACAACTTTAAAGTGGACCCTATATTTGTTCTCATGCAATTTTCTAAAATACAGGAGTGAACCCCCTGGGAGATTCTTTCACACTATGCACCAATAGGAAGACAATTATGTACTTATTAAATTTCACACCACCCTTTGTAAATGTTGTGATGTGAAATATTCTATAACATCTTGGAAAAAGATGTCTTTTACTCAAAAATGGCATGAGAGACCCACATTAGTCTACGGGGACACTTCCAACTAAGTTGCGTCCAATACCAATGAATGTTGACACGTTGAGCCTAATTATAATCCAAAGTACCTCAAGGTCTTCAACATAGATTGGGACGTGCGGAAAACATGTGGGGATGGATAAAGCAAGGCCATGTTCACATACCATGGAATAGTGTTTATCACATACCATGTTTTCTCCCATGAAAATACTAACGGACATGGTGTCATGTTACTTACAACACACACCAATGGATCGAGTCATTGCATCCCAAAGCTCCCTTTGGGACCACACCAATGCGAAGACAATGAACCAATTTCATGTGCATGAACGTCGGATCTAACTCACTAACATGATTTGTTTGCATACCCAAAATATGCGAACTTTCCCCAAGTTGCAAGTAGTACCCTAGCCCTTACCACCGAGGTTACTTACATCGGCCACTTTTATTGGGTCCCGGGAGTACAACTATTTTGTGCTACGTTTGAGGCGGTGATACCGTCTCGTGCGTAGATTGGGTATGTGGGAGACATGCGGGAGCGGATAAAGCAAAGACTCTACTACATAGCTTCGATGCATAGGCCACCACATATGGGACTTGAGAGTCGAGACTCGAGAGCTAGAGAAAGAGAGAGAGAGATCCTCTCGAAGGGAAGTTGGAACACCGAAGTAGGATCGACACGTCGGTTAGTTATGTACACTTTGGTCTTTGCGCTCATAATTGATGCGGTGGACACTATTGATTGGGGTATGTGGGAGACATGAAAGGATCACTTTTATGGACATCATGATGGAAAGAAAAACAAAGGGGGGGGGGGTGTAGAGCCCATAAGCTTAGGGTCAAGTGTTCTCTAAGGTAGAAATACCATAACCCGTGAAAATAAGGTGATTTGCATTGAAGATATGGTCTTACAACCATGAGATGATTTTCCGAGATAGAGAGAAGGATTCGTGAAGAATGCAAGTTGTTTCATATGTTTATGTCATGTACAAAAAATTCTACAATTTTTCAAAGTGGAAAGTTGTCAAACCCCCTACTCGTTCACTAGATTCTCCCTACACTGAACACGGTAATCCGCATTTCCATACAGAACATCACCTAAATCGGTTACCTCATGAGTACATGAAAACTTGACTCCCATTGGCTACACTAAGTGTACACGCATTGAAGTTGCCGCCTCGCCATGATCGGTTTCAGAAATGGCACTTCATTATTACGACGGCGGTCTAGTGCACGGGTAGAGGGTGGTTAACCGGTTTGGGTATTTCTACCTTAGGTCGCATGAGATGACATTGCATGGAACACCAAGTTCATATCTTGTGCAATTTAACCCTTTCTTTCCCAATGGTGCATTGCAATGAACATGCAACTTTCATATTATTATGGGTGTTGAGGGCAATTTAACCTCTATTATCATAATATTTTTTGATCGACCATTTGTATGTAAAAATCATCTCTATTGTGAAGATATGGGAAGCAAAAAATGTCTTCATTTGAGAAGATCTAACGGTTGCAAAGTTGAAGTTCCCGAGTTGGGGCATCTTGATGAGATTTTTTTTAAAGAAAAACATTTGGATGACATGGTGGATGAGGTCCATTGATAATAATAGGAAAGTTGTGTAAATTTGGAATATAAATATTTAAGGATTTGAGTCTATGAAGTTTGATTGCACATGCCTATTCTAGAGGTGGTCAAAGTACATTAACCGAATGATGAGTGTTTCTCAGGATGAATTTGAATGCTACTTTTGGAACATTTTTGGTTCGGGGTGTTGCCTACACTACTATAGATGGTTGATCTCGCAATGAGCAACACCCCATGCATCAAAAGTAGTTGCCTCTTTCAAACCTTAGTGACCTTCTACTACGAGCTTCAAAAAAAAGAAGCTTTGGAGCACCGTGTCTTCTTCAAATTATAATGAAATTGATGAGACTTGCATCTATCTATTATTGAGAAATTAAAAATCTTTGTGCCAAGCGGGGGCCTTGGATGAAGACAACTCCATAGTGGTTCTTTTTTTTGGGAAAGAGAGCCCGTGAGACTCTCGTGGGTAATAAAAGGGATTAAGATATGTGACCCTATTGTGGGAACTTCCAATGTGGGTACACCTTGATTAGCAAAAGTGAAGTCTCTTGAAGTGATTGCAACGGCCTTCCCAATTGTGGTAGGAATTGAACCTACAATGGTTAATATACTTAGATATTATAGTCCAATCTTGTTGGAACACGTGACCTTTTACATGGCTACTATGAGAGAATGAGGGAAGATGGGCAAATAGGAGGGCGGGTGTAAGAGAAGTCCCCGCAAAGTTGCCTAAAGACAAAAGAGGGCATCAATTGTTTCAACATGCGCGAGTGTGAGAACTATAGGAACCACTAAGAAATTGATTTGACCTTGAAATTAGCACATGGCATTGCAAACAAGTCTATTAGGACTAAGTTAGGAGGAATGAAACACATACCTAATTTGTGATGGAAGAAGCCCAAGTACATAACATTATTCAGATCCATAACAATGTTATGTGGGATTGACAATATTCCATGTAGTATTTCCGGATATTTCCCACATTCAATCTGAATGTGGGGAATGTGGGGAATATCCGGAAATACTACGTGGAATACTGTCAGTCCCACATAACATTGTTATGGTTTTGAATAATGTTGCGTATCAATAGGGTGGGCACATGAGAAATAGAAACAGAGATACCCACTATAATATTTGAGATACAATGTATATCGGGACTTATTCAAGCTTGTTTGACCCATTTGACCACAACGGAATGAACATTTGATGCCCTCAATCAATCCAATGAGACTAAGATGGACGTGGCTAAATCCAACACATCAATAATATGGACACCTACATTTGAGTGGTATGTGGTTAGGTGAGGATCTAAAAAAACACCAAAAAGACACGTGTATGAAAGAGATTGGACTATGTGCTACATACATGTTATGAGCATGATTTTGGTTTGTTGATTATTTTTCGTGAATTGTGCATTTCATGTCCTACATGAAGTGGGTGCAAAGAGAAAAAAGTATCCAAATAACACATGTCTACCTTAAGTTGAGGGAATGAAGCAAAAAGATATAGGATACATGGTTTTACCATACCCCACAAAATGGTTATCAACGAGGGAATGAGGGGAGGAGGGCCGGATTGGAAAACAATCATGGAAAATGTGGGAAAAATGTGGAAACCACTTTGCAATTGGTTTGGCCTTGGAATTGACATGCAATCGACATCCTAAATGGGTCCAATGGTACGCTACTCCCACAAGAGTACTTCCCAACTCAAAATGGTGACCAACACGTAATTAATGTTGTATGGTCTTGTCTTTGGCCAATGGTGACCATTTCAAGTTGGTGACCATCAAATGAGATTCTTTGAATTTGAGGGTGACCAACTTGAGACTGTCACTATCAACCAAAAACATTAAGAGACTAACATTAATGACGTGGCGGTTACCATGTTGAGGTGGCACGCCCTCTCATGTGAGTGGTAATCCATCCAACATAAAATCTTGACCCCTTATAGGTTTGTGGCTAATTTATTTCAAACAACATTGTCTAAACCAATTCAGGGTCAAAACAAAACAAACAAACAAAAAACACATGTTGGACACCACACTATTACATGGCGTTTTATCTGGATGAATGAGAAGTAATTTTGTATGTGATTCATCAACTAAGGTTGGGTATTAAATAGGGTATGGGTTCAAGAATGTTGGGGTAAAATACACTCCTTCATGGAGCCCAAGTTCCGGATTCCAGATTGGACCCAAGCTCGGAGATTGATTTCTCAAACTAAGAGAGTTTGGAATTGGACCAAACATCTCAAGCAAGATATATGGTATGTGGGTGATATTTGGTTGTTTCCAAGTCCTCTAAGTCCTACCAATTATATTTTCACAACAAAACTTTGTGTTGCATTAGCATATATACGATGATGCATCAACGAAAACTGAATTGAAAATCAGACCAACCTTGATTTAGTTATGGTTATCGGAATTGCATGTTTGTTGATTGCTTGGTTGAAATACACAGGTCCTCCTAGTTGCATTCATTTGTTGAATATGGAGTAGTTGATAAAAATTGAAGACATAGTCCAATATCTTTTCGAGGAGGAGGCTTATAGTCCTCCCACGATATGCAACCCTCTCAGGCGGCCACGTCACCTGTTAGGGTTATTAGCGTTAGGGTTAGGGTTAGGGAGCGGACACGGTGGCGGGAGTCATCTCTGAAGTATCCCGGAATGCAAGAAAATTTGATGCTGCGCAATCTGGTCATGTTGTACATGCGGATGCAAAAGAAAAGGGACGAGCTTTGTTGCACCGCAATGTTGTATTGGCAAAGAATGTTTAGCATGTATCTTTATGGTGTTTGTTCTTTGATTCTCACCTAACCACATGCTAAGCAAATACATGGGTCCGATTGAAAAAATGATTATATGACACCCGCATACCTTGTAGTGGCAAGCAATGGTTGGTAGGTACACCAATAGTTGGAAACTTGTAGTTGATTACATTAACTTCTACATCACTTGAGGTAAGAAAAAGAAAAAGAAAATGTCCGAGTCTTTTACCCTAGCATGTGATGTCCGTTCACTGCCTCCCTCTGAGCATGAGAGTGGGGCCGGCTTAATGCCTATTCTCATAGGTGCATTGTGCGGCTAGTGTTAGGGCTATGTGTTCTATGTTAGTTTTGGGTTTTAGTGTTAGTAAGTGTGTTTAGTAGTGGGACCATGGCTTGTTTCTTTTCTAATTTCCTTTTGTTAGGACTATGTGTGTTAGGTACCTTATACCAAATCGGGAGAGGAATTCCATCATTTTATGGACTTTGGAGTTGGGGATTTATAGTTTTTGGAGGAGTTTAACATTTGTTGTATGTATAGTGCCCCTTATTCATGCCATGATTATAATGGATGGTAGTATTGTCCACCCTAGTTGGAATAGGATTGGGTGGACAATGTTGCATTTATCAAGTTTATGGTTGGTGGCTTCTGTATGAAATCTATCGTTGCAGTAAGTGAATTCAAATATTTGTTCTTTGAGGTTTGGGCTAGGTGTGAAGGGTGGTTTATTTGTAGTGTGGCTCCTAAGATGCACAATATATCATGTCCGAGTTGAGTTGGGCATTTACATCTTGGTACATAGCATGTGCATGGAAGTAGCCACAAGGGTGTGGTGTTCTTAGGTGTGTAGTTTTTAATGTTATCGGCGTGGATTAGGGTAAAGCAACCGGTTGTGGGGTGGGCTAGTAGTGTGTTCGCTAGTGTGTGTATTGCTTTCTTGTGTCAAGTTGTCCTTAGTTTGTATATGTGTTTATTAGTCCAACATGATAGTAGATGAAGGTATGTGTCATTTTGGTGGAATATGCATAGGCTACATGTTGGGAATATGTATTGTTTGAGGATGCGTTTTTTTCCGGTAGTTCTCTAAGTATCTTCCATATCTAAATTTGAGGGATTTGTGTTATTTGCACATCGGTAATCCAGGGGGCATCCCATAATAGATTTGACCATTTTATGCATATGTTTGTGTTGGAGAGCCATTTGTCTATGTAGGGTTTTATATTTTTTGCATGGGAGATGAGTGCACTTACGTATTCATTTTCTATGTAGTTCTTCATGTTGTGGATTAAGTTGTCATGTTGTGTGGATGTTGGGGGGATAGATGGCCAATATGGTGTCTGATGGCCGATGAGGTGGAAAGGGGTTTCTACAAGGTGGGGTTGTTATGCTCCTTGTTTGGCCAATTTATTAGCCTCATCATTTCCAACGATGTTTGTATGGGCTCTGACTTTGTGGGTGGTGATATTGTGGTGGGTTGATTTTAGCTTATTTACTATTCGGATTATGAAGAGCTTACCTGGGTGGTTATAATGGGAGATGGGTTTCTTACGTGGTTGAAGAAAATATATATCCTATTGAGGCTATATGTGAATATGATTGTATATGTTGGGAGCGTTTTGGTGGGTGTTGCGGAGATCAAGATTGCATGTAATTTTGTTATGAGAATATTGGGGTATCCATGTAAGCGAGCAACGATATTGATTTGTAGTGGTTCGTTGAAAACTTCAGCCCTTGCAATATTGTATTTCCCTTCTCCATCCGGTGGTGTGAATGAGCCATCCATATAGTAGGATTGGGCTGGTGGGAAGCGTAGGGGGAGGATTGATGTTACAGTTGGAGGGAGGGTGTTGGTGGGTCAGGTTGGTGGTGAGGGGAGGGGGGGGGGATTGGGCTACGTGCCATGCTTTAGGAATTTTGACATATGTTCTATTTGTATGGGGGTAGGTGGTGCAAGTAGGGAAGAATGTTGTAGGGAGTTGTTGGAGGAAGGTGGGTATTTGTGGTGTACAGTCTACCCTCTATAAATGTTAATCCTCGGGAGTGGATCAAAGTTAACATTTATAGAGGTGTTAACAGTTAACAATTATAAAATTACTTTTTTGAGCAATATACAAATCTTAACATTTATAAATATAAGCAATTGTGAAGAGTCCTTGTGAGAGAATACCATTCATAAAATTGCAAACCCAATCAAAAATTTATTCAATATCAAGTTTACAAATCACGGGTGAAGTATGAATCGATGGTTCTTTGGTGAGATTCATCTGCATGCACAACTTGCAAATATTTCTCAATCTGCATCAACAAACCCACATACTTGGACACATCACATGAACGTGATTCCATGTACCTTCTAATGGTACCAAAACTAGATTGCAAGTCACTATAAGATGGAATGGGTTCCACCTCACACTCCTCTCCCTCACAATCATCATCTGAGACATTAGAAGTCCCACCAATAGAGCCTAAAACATCCCATACATCCTCTTCGGTGACCTCATATGGATTGTTCAAATCAAAGTCTAATTCGTATTGCACATACTCTTGTGCCTCCATTCTTGAACTTCCATCACTAGAACTATTAGTAGCCAAAACTTAGTCTTTCCAAAAGACTAGTTAACTCCTGCAATTCCACTTGAGGATTTGGAATGGAAACTCCATTCAAATCAGGTAGTAGGAGCATACCGGTATGTCTCCAACAATGATAAATCACATTAGATGTGACTTTCAACCTCCACGCACATTCTAGCATTTTCACCGCTTCATAAACATCAATCTTTGGGTCCTCATTGCTCATTAGTGTGTCCAACTTGTGCTCAATCAACAACTTGCGATATTGAGCCTTGAAATAGTTTATCACACCTATTGTGCCTCGCCCTAACGCATGGTGAGAGAGAGAGGAATGTAACTGGATGTGTAGTTTTTATCATCCATATTATGGTTGTATTTCATTCGTTAACATTTATAGAGTCAAATTTACAAAGAAGGGAGTACCATTTTGTTAATAGTTAACACGCTTAACATTTATAGTGTGCAATATGTGGGGAGTAGAAGAAAGTTAACATTTAGAGAGGGTTAACACTTATAGGTGTAACATTTATAGAGGGTGGACTGTAGTGGGTGTGTGGAAGAGTATTAAAATGGAGGTGAGTAGAGGTTATTTGTTGTTGTAGTATGCGGGGAAGGGCAATGTTTCGGTATATTGTAAAGTGAGGGGGTGGGATGGTAAGTATAGGATTTACATGCGGTTGTTGAAGCAGGTTGGTTAGATTGTTTGTCCAATCATCGTGTGTGATGATAATAATTGTAGTGGAGCTATGATTGGTGTGTGTGTGGCTAGTCTTGCCCATTTGATAATTTTTAGGAGCATGTCTAGGGTTGTTATATGGGCTTACCCACATCCTTTCTCGAGGGATCCTTTTATGTTTTCTATGGATAGGCCAAGAATAGGTTTTGGAGTAATGATTATGAGGGGGTGGTGTTGTGTGAGATGTTGAATTTGATGTGCGAGTTGTGTTGGTGTGTGGGCAATGGTGAGCGTTTGGGAGATGGGACAAAGAGTAATGGGGGGACAAATGGGGTGGGAGAATGTGTAAACTTTTTAGTATAGTGAGACTACGTGCATAGAATCCGTTTTGGAAGGTGGTGTTGCATTGTGTTGGTACGGGGCTTATGGAAACTATTGGGTTGTATATGATGTGTGGATTGTGATATGCTCGGAGGAGTTGGGCATGTTTGGTTAGGTGATGGAGCTCTTGGTTGAGGCTAGTGTTGTGTATGGGAGATTGAACAAAGGGAACAAATGTGTTGAATAGTGTGGCATATTCAAGTTTTAGTGCCGTGGAGTTTTCTTGGTAGTATTGAGAGTGTTTTTGTGGTATGTAGGTCCCAGGTTTGGGTAGATATCTCTAGCGAGTAGAACGAGGGTAGAGGAGTTCCACATGTAAAAATGAATAGTTTTATATTTGTGTTTTTTTGTTAAGGTGTGTGTATGAGATGTGGAGGAGAGTTCTTATGAATTTTGTGTTTACTATGAGAGTGGTTAAGTTGTTGTTGTATGTGTTGGGGGGGGGGGGTTGGTGTTTATGTGTATGTTGGGTGTACTTCGTATGCATATAGATGGTGTCGGATGGTGTGCTAGTGGGTGTGAAATTGTAGGGTCAATCTTGGTGATAAGTGGTATATCCATGGTGTGTTTTCCCCATTGTGATATATTAACACGATTTTATTTTCACATATCTTGGACCCACACCCTAATGCAAACTCCTTGGATCCCAATATTTTCTCCTAACCAATAAAATCAATTAATTTCAACGTTTCTTCGGTCTTATTAGTGTAAACTAAGTAACGAACAAATATATAGGGACCATGACTTTTCCACGGATTCTTTCCATGGCTACCACAAGTGAATGAAACAAAAAAGACAGATCGAAGAGGAAGACTCAAGATTGGTTTCTCAAACTAAGAGGATGGGTTTCTTGAGTTGAGTAAGCTGATACTTGGCAAGAAAATTGATGCCATATTAGCACCACTTCAAATTTCCAAATACCTTGGACCCTGACCCTAACGTAAACTCCGTGGGCTCACAAATTTGCTCTCGACCAATAGGGTTGCTCGAGTTTGGAGCTTCTATGGTCTTTGAACCCTAGTATAAAGCAAGGAACGACTCACAAACCTATGCAAGAGCAGGGTTTTACCACGGACCATTACATGGCTGCCACGAGTGAATGAGGTAAAAGAAGGAACCCCCCCCCCAATCCAGCGGGCAGAGGAGAAAATTCCACGCGGGCAGCTGCCGGAGAGAAAGCGGGCATCGTCACTCTCCCTTCGCAAGTCCCCCGGCGTTCTTGCTTTGCGTGCAGGGACCCATCACCGGGTCACTCCCTCGTCCCACTTCCCCGCACTCACTCGCTCGCTCGCTCATCAATCAACAACTGCTACCCGACTAAACTGAACTTATTATTCCAACCCCTAGATTCCGAAACCACTCACTCATCCCAATCTCACATCCCATCCCGTGGGGCGGCTCTGAGTGAGTCGGAGAAGACCACAATCACAACTTCAAAGAGAAAACTCTCGAGTGTTGGAAGCCTTTGAGAGAGAGGGAGAGAGAGGGAGAGAGAGAGAGTTGGGAGATTGTGAGGAGGAGGTTCAGGTGTTCGAGCTCCATGTTGTCTTGGCGAAGGAGGTCCTTTCGTCGCTTGGAGGGACTGGCCCTGTTGCGGCGCCGCTTCTGAGGGTTTGAGAGGATTGGGGAGATTTGGAGGATTGATAGATCGATCTGCGAAGGACGGAGGGGGAGGTTTGAGTATGCCGAAGCCATGTGATGTGTGCCATGCCAACAGTGCCGTGGTGTACTGCCAGGCAGACGCGGCCTACTTATGTGTAGGATGTGATGGCAAGGTGCACGGCGCCAACAAGCTGGCGTCGCGGCACGAGCGAGTGTGGATGTGCGAGGTTTGTGAGCTCGCACCCGCTGTTGTGACTTGTAAAGCGGACGCGGCGGCTCTCTGCGTCGCGTGCGACACGGACATCCACTCTGCCAACCCGCTCGCGCAGCGCCACGAGCGCGTGCCTGTGAAGCCGCTGTTTGAGTGTTTGAGTGTCGTGAAGGGGGTGCAGCATATGGGGTTTTTGGTGGCTAATAACAGCATCGGAAGCGAACGGAGCCATCCGGCGGCGAAGGAGGACGACGAATCGTCGGCTGCTGAGGCGGAGTCCTGGCTCTTGCCCCATCCCAAGATGGTTGCGGACCATGCTGTTCTGAAAGGTAGTTTTAAGAATTCCACTCTGTTGCCTGCCAAATCTTAGCCATTAAGAGTCTCTCTCTCGCATGTGTATGAATCTAACATGGTTCGTATGTGAGATTCCCGAACATCCGTTCAGCTTAATGTGATGTCATTCGACATCCTCCAATCTTGCCCCATCCCAAGAATGGTACCGGACCACACTGTTGTCAAACATAGTCCGAAAATTCCACTCTGTTACCTTTCATAACTTTAGTCATGAAAACAGTGTCTGGGATGTGCACGGACCGTACATGGTTGGTATGTGAGGTTGCGGAACATTGGGTCAGCTTAATGTGATGTGATTAGTGATCTTCCATCTTGCCCCATCCCAAGAATGGGGCCGGACCACACTGTTGTCAGACGTAGTCCAAGAATTCCACTCTGTTGCCTCCCAAGACTTAGCCATTGAGAGTTCTCTGGCATGTGCACAGACTGCACAAGGTTGGTTTATGAGGTTTCTGGGTGTAACTCAACATTAGTTCAGTTGAATGGCATGTGATTCGTTAGCCTCCAACTCCGGCAAGGAGGAGAATGATGAACTCGCCCCATCCCAAGATGGTTCTGAACCAGGCTGTTGTCAAAGTAGTCCAAGTATTCCACTCTGTTGGCTCCTAAACCTTAGCCATGAAGAGTCTCTCGCATGCTCACAGACCGCACAAGGTTGGTATGTGAGATTGTGGGTTGTAACACAACATTGGGTCAGCTTAATGTGATGTGATTAGTCATCCCCATCTTGCCCCATCCCAAGAATGGTTCCGGACCAGGCTGTTGTCTAAGGTAGCCCAAGAATTGCACTCTGTTGCCTTGCAAAACTTAGCTCAAAAGAGTCTCTCGCATGTACACACACTGCACAAGGTTGGTATGTGAGGTTGTGGAGTGGTAACTCAACATTGAGTCAGCTTAATGTGATGCTTTGCTGGGATACTAGGAAGGCTATGAGGACTTGCCCTAAGAGATTGCGGGAACCCACTTCACGGAAATGAACATTGAGAGTTTCATAGTGGTATTGGAGCATATCATCCATCCGAGCTTCTGAATTTGCTACCAGACCCTCAAAAGATACCATGCCGACACTATCTTTGGGGTCAGTGAGTAGTTTCTTGGTGCAAAGTTCCAACGATTTCTTGTATGGGTGTCGTTACCACTGCTAAGCCTTTGAGTGTTGAGAGTGTGGAGCTTATGATGTTTGGTGATCTGGGAATCTTATTCTTTCTCCCTGGTGTATTTGTTGATGACAGATGATGGAGGAAATGTCTCTACACCCTCATCGTTCATCGAGTCCCATTATGCTCCCAAATCTCAGAAGGAGGTCTTCAAATCAAAGATGGACTTGCCCTCAGACGTGTTTGCGGACGTTGATCCATTCCTTGAACTTGACTATGTTGCTGCCGTGGCTGGTGCGGAGGACAGCCTCGTACCTGTGCACATTTCGGACAGTCATGAATCGTCAGCCATGACCCAATCCATGACAACATCATTTGAAACCGATTTGACTGTTCCACAGGAAAATGGATACAGTGATGGCACATCTGCTCTCACCTATAGCGTAAGTTCCGGACACACACAATTTATTTGGCTTAAGTGGTCTAACTATTATTGTTATGCTGATGATTCTCAAATTGAGAAGGCCTTTCAAAGCTGCTTTCGTTGTCTGTGTAGTAGACTGCCAAGCTGAAGAGCCTGAATGCTTTTAGGATGATTTGTGGAAGCTGTGTGTCCTTTTTCAACAGATTTCGTCTTCATCTTTGGACACTGGTGTTGTGCCGGATTCTGGTAATAGCGAGATGTCTACTCCTGATGAAGGCTCACAAAGAGTGCTTGAATGTCCGACTCGTATGATGCCACAGGTTGGGGGAGGACCAGTTGAGACAATGGCTCGGGAAGCAAGGGTCATGAGGTACAAAGAGAAGAGGAAGAACCGGAAGTTTGAGAAAACCATCCGCTATGCATCCCGGAAGGCATATGCGGAAAGCCGGCCGAGGATCAAAGGAAGGTTTGCTAAGAGGACAGACTCTGAGGTGGAGCAGTTGTTTTCCATGGCATCTGATGCTAGTTTTGGCGTTGTTCCTACCTTCTAACTTGTCGATGACAACCATGTGTGCAATGCAGAGCCAAAATGCTTTCCCTACATGGTCACTACAGGGGCCCTTCCTGTGTGAATAGAGTACTATATCACCCCCTTCCCCATGTCATATCAATCCATAGGGAAGCAAAGGGGGCTGTTTATCCTAGCTGTACTTGATGGCAAATGTGGACGACTATTTAGCAGATTGAGGTTTGATGCATGTCTATGTGCAGCAGCCGATGCAAGTGAAAAAAAAAAACTAGTTGAAAGTGTGCAGGTTTGCTCCATTCTTTTTTCACGCCAGCTAAAAAGAAAGACTGTGGGCTTCACATGGGCATGAGGGAGCTGCCCTGTTAATCTTTGGACTACCTCCTGGTTGTTCTTTAATTGTGTTGAAGGTGGGCAGCATGTGCGTGCCCCCCTTTGTCCATTTTCTTCTTCTTTCCATTTGTACCGCTATCCTTGATGTACATTTTGAGAACACTCTTCCAATTATTTGGTTTTTCTTCAAAATTACCTTTGAGAGAAGCTCGTGACACCTTCAGCATATCAGCAAAGTGCTGCTGCTACTTGTATCTGCTGCCCAAAAATGTATAGGAAAGTGTAGAATAGTTGTGGAGGTAGGTAGAATAGCTTTTTGCTGACTAGAGTATACCTATTTGCTGTTGGTTTTACTATCACTCTGCTGCGGATGGACAAACAAGCCTGGCTACCCTCTGGGGCTAGTTGGGATTAAAAAAAAAAAAATTCTGGAAAAAAACTGGTCCTAGGCTTTTTTGCTGTACATGTAGATGGATTGTGGCCAGGATAAGTCAATGAGATGTTGGATACCCTCCTAAAGTTCTCTTGGGGTTGTTGTTGTGTTGTGTTGTGTTGTGGATGGTGAAGGTTTCTTATGGAGATAGAGTGGATGGTTTATATGCAACAATGCAACATATGATGTTTCCATGTTTGTTGTGTATCGAATGAGTCAAGGTGTGATCTGTCTGAGTACATATCCCTGACCTGATTTTTTGTATCGGCATGTATTTCTACATTTGTGAGTAGGAGTTGGAAGTCTCTCCTGAATCAAATGATGGCCTAGCAAAGCAAAGCCCCTGTACTTTTGTATCCCTGTGCTTTCAGGTTTATCACCATCAGACAAGAGCACATTGGATGTTGTTTTATGCATTGGATGTTGTTTTACTCATTAGAATCCATATTCTCTTGTAATACTTGGATGATGAGGCAGTATATGCAGTTTTGTGATTCTCAATGTGAATGCGAAGGGGAAAGATGTACTAGGTAGGTTGGCTGGAAATACTGACTCATCTGATTTGGGGCTTGGGATTTGGGTCACCCAATTTGGGTGGGACCAACACCTTTGTATACTCAGCAGCTCTCTTTTTGTGATAAAAGTGGCACAGGGGATAATGAGTTGAAAGTAATGAAATTGAACCTGGAGTGAGCTGGAAATAAAAAGAATGGTTTTGGAATGGAAAGGCACAGGAACTGAAGATAACTTAATAGCACACAGAATTAGAGGGCCAATTTCATCATTTAAGGAGAAAAACAATATTCAGTCTGACTTCTTATAAATTGAGCATCTCAATTTCACTAATTTTGAAATTTGAAATGATATTTGCAATTTCTAACTGGATGAGGCGATTCTCAATAGGTGTGATCCAACGGTCAAAATTGTCTCTGGAGTTGGAGGTGCCCATGATAGTCACATACCTTACATCCTAGGTTACACATGATCAGGCTGTAGAGAAACCTGTTAGCCAAGACAATGAGGTATTAAATGGGTTTCAGTCCCCAACTAGGTGCACTTTTAAAAACAGAAATGACAAATTCAAGTTCGATGTCATTGAATTTGTGAGAACCATTGAGGACCTTGCCAAGGTTTTAATAATGTATTCAGCATGTACAGCAAAATATTTCCATCAAATGAGTAAGGGTATTTTAAGGTAGCTCAGCCTTACACCAACATAACACCTATGATCATTCAAGTCAAAGGGAATTTTATTATAGAATGCAAATCTACGACTGCAAGGATCTCTCATGCATGAAGGCTCTTGTAAATAAGAGATCATTGGAGAATAGTGATTCCTGTACCATGACAAAGCGTCTTAAAAGACACTTCTGCTAATTACTACAGTCAAGACTCTATAAATGTTACAGGTCGGGAGTAGCAAAAAAATAACATATATAGAATTATAACAAGTAACACTTATAGAATTCATACCGATGATTAATAACATTTATAGAAATAACACTTAAATTTTCCAAAAATGAAGAACTTAACATTTTATAAAAATAAAAAATAAAAGTACAGATGATAATACATAATTCAACTAAACTAATTGAAAGAAATAATCTATATAGTAGTAACTTGACGAGGTTCTTCCAACTAAACTAACCGAAAGAAAGAGTCTATAGTAGTATGAGGAGAAGCTTCCAAATGATGAGATGAAACTTCCTTTTGGAGTCCTTGAATGCTCTTGATGTGTGATAGGGCATCATTTGATCTTTGTTCAAAGTATTTCTTCAAAGTCTCTACAAAACGCTCAACAACACTCAATCCTACAACTTCTTCTACCACATCAACCATAACCTCATCACATCAATTTCTTGATGTTCTGAGGAATACATATCCAAAAACTCCTCATCGGTAGGTTCATAGGGGTTGTTTAAATCAAACTCCATCTCATAATTGAGGTATTCATGAGCACCCACCACGTCACCCACCTCACTATCAGGTGACAACGACGTCAGTTGATGAAGTAGAGTAGCAACTTCATCAACCTCTACCAAACGCCTAGCTTCCTTTATCTCTCTCTCAATAGAGATCAAAAGAACACCCGCTTGATTGTTGACCCTAATTGTTGTGCCTGAAAGATGCTATATCAAGTACTGTAAGCCCCAACTAGCAAACTAGCACCCAACAAGCACCCCAACTCCCAAACCTTCTATGTCTGCCATCTCCTCTCCCAAATTGCTTGAAAGTGCACAAGGAGGAAGGATTCCTAAATAAGAGAGAATATTTGACTTGTTCGCAAAGAATATGGGATAAATGTGATTACATATTTAAAATGTATGCTCTCATATATTATTACCTTGATTTTCTCAAAATTAACACTTATGGAGGTGCAATTAACAAAGAAGGGAGTAGAGCATGTTATAACACTTAACACATAACACTTACTAGTCTTACCAATTGTGTTTTTGTAGGGGAGTAAAATTTTCTTAACATATATGAAATTATAACGCTTATAGGGGTAACACTTATAGAGTCTTGACTGTACTACCAATAATTATATTGATGAACCACTTAAAATCTACATTCCAAAATAATCCTAATCATGATCCAATGCAAACTCTTTGATATAGATTACAGACACTCTAAAGTTGATGGAAATGGAATCCTGCTTAGATTGTCTAAAATTACCACAGCCTGCAGGTTTTCAGTGCAGTAAAAACATGGTTATTTTAAACAAATGGTCAGAGGGTAAAAATCAGTGGAGGAACAGATTTCCTCAACAGAATGTATGATAAAACCTTCATCCAACAACCATTGGAATCCCATGGCATCAATCCTCGGACTCACAAAAATTCTCTTTGAGGCTGTGCTGTTAGTACAGGCTCATTATGTAACTCTTCAGAAATTTATAGAAAAACAGGGGTAAGAGTTAGAATTAACAAGCATGGGGGCAAAAACTATCTCATAGCACTCATCACTGACTCGGATCATTGCAAAAATTGCATCCAACAGCCATTGGAATTCCATCATGGCATCGTCATCATCCTCGGACGAAATTTCCTTCAACTTCAAAGGACGAGGCAGCACTTACTACTGCTACGGTCACTCAGATGCCATCTCACTGTAAGTTATGATGTATTTATTTTTATTTAGGTTAGTTAAGTTAATCGGAGATTCCTAAGTTCTCTGCACTGGATTTCGTTGTTGATGTCAAATGATGTTGTTGACGGAGCTTGCCCAACCTTCAGGTGCCCATCGGTCACCAAGACTCAAACTGCAACATAGCCTTTGTTAGGGTGGAAGAGTTGAAGGTGATGATCGAGGGGTTTTTACAAGGCTCTTAACATGTTTGTGAACTTTTTTGTGTTTTCGATGTTGTTTGGTTTCTGGGTGACTGTGCATTTAAGTGAGGTTTTGAGTTGGTGGCAATTTGGTTGGCAGGGCTAGGTTGTGGCAGGATTTAAAGTGGTAGGTTCTTGCACATGAGCTTAGGATGATCGAAAAACAGGGGAAGTGGGAGTAAAGATGGGTACCACCAATGGAATCTGGGAATCAGCGGTGTTGTGCTGGTAGTGGAATTTTGAGTTGGATTTCGAGGCGGGTTTTTGAGGGGGAGAGTTTTTGGATCCGTGCTTAGGGTTTTAAGGTGGAAGGAGGAAGAAAAACAGAAGGATGGCGGCGTCGCAGTTGCTGCATAAGTTGAAGCAGCTGGATGCATACCCTAAAATCAATGAGGATTTTTACAGCCGAACGCTCTCCGGAGGACTCATAACGATTGCTGCCGCAATTTTCATGGTTCTTCTTTTCTTCACAGAATTACGTAGGTTTCCTTCTCCTGGTTCTTATGAATCTTTCGTCTTCTACCTCACCTTTAAAAAATATATTAATATATTAATTAATTAATTAAATAATATCCTTGCTTTGCAAGTTTTGTGCTCCTTCATGAGTACCTAGTCCCAATCTTATAGGAATACCCATATATGTGTTTTGTCAGATACGTTTGCCTTCCGTCACACCTAGTTGGGTGATTTTAGGATTGGCGTCTTACTGTATCTTACAGTCTGGTTAAGCTGGAGCATGCAACTTGCATCATTTTGTTGGATTTTTCTCTTTGAAGCTTCAAACATCTAGTCCGGTTGCCTCGTCAAGCTGATCACAATTGTCAAGCATGAAGGCATATGCTTCATGTTTGAATTGATATGTAGCAGTCTACCCTAAGTTGAAGAAATTAGGGTTCAACGACATTAGGTTCAATCACGGTTGCCTTTAGTGCAAGACCTACATGAAGAAGAGCTGTGTTCAGCTTAAAACTTGCTATAAAATTCAGCTAAAGTTTTTATAGCTAGTGATTTTGAACTATGTTAGTAGCTTATCTGAGGAGATTTTTGAACTATGTTAGTGGCATATCTGAAGAGACTAGAATCGGAGTTATGCGTCATGGATGAATTTTGAGAACGGATTGGGTGTGTGTTTATTTGGCTTGAAGGGTTGTTTTTACAAACTCAAACATCGACAGAGCTACTTGTGGACACAGCTCGAGGAGGCACACTCCATATCAATGTGAGTTTATGCTTTTCTTTCTGGATGATTACTATCCATATTTGCCCTTTTTTTGGGGTCCAAGCAACCTAATGTCTTTTCAATATGTGGGTGTGTCCAGTTGGATGTCACGTTTCCAGGTTTGGCATGTTCTGTAGTCAGTTTGGATGCCATGGATATTAGTGGGGAGCAGCACCTGGATGTGGTAATGTTGTTACTCTCTTTCTGTGAGCTGTAAATTGGTTGTAAATTTACTTCCTATGCTCATGCGAAGATTAGGAATGTTGTAGGATATGTTTGAGTTCCTTGTAAATCTACAGCTCTTGGATAATTTTCTGTATATGTCAATGTAATTGTGGCTGTTGTTGTAATCATATCCTTAGCCACTAGTGGGGCTGACATGGTGCATGATATCAGAAACATGACATCTACAAGAAGAGGTTGAATGCTGCTGGGGGTGTCATTGAGCCTCCAAAACCGGATGCCATCAATCAGCCCAGGGTATGAATTTTGTGGAGATCCCTTGTTCCTTTTCAATTTCTTAAATTGACACTTTAAACCACCAGGACACAAATTGGCTGCATAATGGTTCTAGCCCTCACTTCTTGATGATGACAATGTAGTCGTTAGGTTAGGATAGTGGTAGAGGTGAACGTAAATCCATAAAGTTCAGGTTTATTAAAGTCTGAGAGCAAACCTCATCTCATATTGTTAACCATATACCGATCTTTTAGTGTAGAAGAGAATATGGTAAACAAAGATCAAAAGATAGGTAAATGGTAATATCTCTTATTCTGTATATGGTAAACAAATAATAATAATCTATGTTATTGCAGCTAGAAAAGCCACTGCAGAAGCACGGGGGCAGGCTGGAGCACAATGAGACATACTGTGGTTCTTGCTTTGGAGCAGAAACTGTAAGTTTGTGAAATGGTTTTATCTTGTGGCTTCCATGTATATTCGGATGTTCAATGCTGTATCTTATGGTGCACTGCGGTTTTGATGTATATTTTGAAATGCTGAACCAAATGGTGCTGACAAGTGAAGAAACACCAAGCACATTGGAAAACAATAACCTCAAAAGAATGGTCAAATGTGTTTCTCAAAGTAAGGATAATTGTAGCTGAGTTCTGACTAAACTCCTTAACTCACAGTCATTTGGTGCTTCATATAAAATTGTTAGGTCAGTGGTGGCTGAAGAAGACTGCAGTACAGTATGATATTGATCACTCTGTTTCTTGAGCTTACATTTGTGGCTTTAGTTGGTCCACAATGTCCGGAAAATAGGTTTTCAATCTATAATAAAAAAGGCCTCTTAATTAAAAATGCTGTTTATAATGTAGATGATAATGTCAGAAGCTAGCAGCTCTTTGTATACCATATACCTAATTTTCAATGTGGCCTGGTTTAAGGCAACATGATAATGACAAAGTTTGTTTGTCAGATCAAATTCAAGTATGACCAAATCAGTATATTAGACCTAAATGGGTAAAGACAGGGTAAAGTCAGGCTGTCCATTCTCAACACCACTAACTTTGCAGTGGTTTTTGATTGCCGTATAGCATCAAATGCCAGTTTCGATTGTTTTGGCTCTCTATGAGAAACATATGTATTCCTACAACTTGTGGTCCTTTCAAGTATCTGTGAATTTGTTGTCTCTGAAATGGCAAATACTCAGTAAAGTAAGGGCGAGACCTGTATTTAGAGCATATATATTTATTCTTTCCCTATTTCTGGGTGCAGGAGGAGGATCATTGTTGCAATAATTGTGAAGAAGTCAGAGAAGCCTATCGGAAAAAAGGCTGGGCTTTGACTAACCCTGACCTTGTTGACCAGGTTAGACCTCTGGTGTTGGATCTTTATCATAAATTGGTGTGTACTGTTTGAGTTGGGACTCCATCAGGAATGGTCTACAAAATTTAAGATTTGTACCCTCATGTTGTTGTCACCTCTTACCTGTTACGCCTTAAAGGACCCGGGATGTGTTCATGTGGGATACATGACAATTGTATGAACGCCCAACAAGTATTGGAATAATATCTTATTTGTTTTATGATATTGAGTCCATATTTTAACACAACCTTTAAGTAGAGGAAGTGAAAATAAAGTCATATGTGACAATGGTACTTAGATACATGTGGTGTGTATTGGATTCAAAGTCATTTATCCAAGTAGTAATTTCCCTATAACACATTCTACATATATTTATGCTCCAATTGGAATAGTCCATATGATACTTGAGCTAATTTTAGATAGGGAACCTTTTGACACGTTGACCGAGATATATCTAGTAAGTAATATTAAACCCCTCCATATGACATCCTGAGGCCCAGAATGGGCCTCTTGGACCTCTAGGGTTCACATTCGTGAGAAATCTACCTGTCAATCTTGAGCTGAGATAAGTTTTAATGGTGGACCTCAGATTAGTTTTAAGTAGTCTCATACTTAACATCAACAATACGGTGAGAATTTTTGATGCTTGTAAAGGATTTGTTGTCTTTTGTGCTCCTGATCCTTAGATGGGTTGCGGGTGCAACATTTGCAGTGCAAGAGGGAGGGCTTTATGCAAAAGATTAAGGAACAGGATGGAGAAGGGTGCCAAGTATTTGGATCTTTGGAAGTGAACAAGGTTGCTGGCAATTTTCATTTTGCACCTGGCAAATCATTTCAGCAGGCAAACATGCATGTGCATGACCTTATGGCTTTTGGGAAAGATAGCTTCAACATGAGCCACAAAGTGAACGAGATAACCTTTGGTGTCCGTTTCCCGGGAGTTGTGAATCCCTTGAACGGGTACATTAACCTAATCCTTTATAATGTTTTGTTTTTGATATCAAAGGACAATATTGCAGTAAGTAGATGCTAAGTGAGTATCATGTTTCATGGTGGAAATCCTGCACTGCAGTAAGAATATCAAGCTATGAAAAAATTGATAGGTTGAACAAAAGGATTGTGGGAGCTTGTTTCCCCATATTTGGATCTTAATTGGATTCTGAAAGAAAGGGATATGACAGGCTTGAGCGGATACAAACAACAACTCATGGCATGTACCAGTATTTCATCAAGGTGGGTAATCCTCATGCTTCTTTTTGTGGGTGTTGCATAACCTGAACCCCTTAGATTGTCTGTCCGATATTAGAGTTTACACTAGGAGTATTGTGCCTCCACGGGTCCACCCTCCTGTAAAGTGATCAGTTAAGGTAGATGTGCCTAATTCCAACATAGCAATAATTTGGACACCTTTATTTGAGTGGTATGTGGTTATGTGTGGATTTAAGAATATGCCATAAAGACATGTGTCTCAAAGAGATTGGACTACATGCTCAAATAATGCTTAGTATTTTAGTATCAATAGTTAACATAGTTGGAGGGACCTATATGACCACTTAATGAGCACGGGAATCTTCACTTTGATACTGAATAAGCTCCAAAAATTATATGAGCTCCAAAAATCATGAGGCAAATGGCTATGGGCATTATTTGGATTTGCTAATCATCTTGTACTAATTGCATATCTTACTAAAAGTGGGTGCAGAGAGAAAAGTGAGTAAATTACCTTACTGAAACTGAGTTGTGAGAGCCTCTTGTGTTGGAGTTCAATTTCAAAACATGGGTGAAACTCCTTGGAAAACCTCTTTCAACCTGAAAAAGTTCAAGAGAAGTTTAGGATTTGAAATAGGGTGTGACCTATGGGGACCTGCCACCTTAATTTCTACCTTGGCCTATGCAAGGCTAGCTTGACCCACCAATCCCAGTATGACAAGCTAAAAAGTTGGTTTTCTTATAGCATGTTAACTTATCCCTTAACAAAAGTTGGGGGCTTTATGCATAAGCTCTCAAACTTACCTTTTATTGAACTCACCCGGATTTCACTCACAGAATTTATGGATAACTCTGTTATCCTCATACCAAGGATTTGATGTAGGGATTGTTGGTTGGTGACTGTTGCAGGTAGTACCTACAGTATACACAGACATCTATGGCCGCAAAATAGCAAGCAATCAGGTTTGTGAAGCTAGATGCTCGGTATTAGTACACCATGGGCATTTGCATTTGATATCAGTACAGTGTTTGCACATGTTTGATGAGGCTTGAAATATTTTCACTTAGGAATCTACTCAACAATATTTGTTTACACCTAAGAATCATATTTGGGTGCATGTGCAGTTTTCAGTAACTGATCACTTCACAGGAGGTGGACCCGGGGAGGGTCAGTCTTTACCAGGCGTCTTCTTTTTCTATGACCTGTCTCCTATCAAGGTTTGTTGCACTCCACTTTTTCTTTCCTATACAAACTTATGCATTGTTGGATACCACTTTTGGTGATATGGAAAAATATGTGTTCTTTTGGAGAACTTGCTTCTAGTTCATTGGTTTGTGGTGTGCTTCTTTCACATATTCTGTAGCTTTGGTCATGGCTTATCATTTACGCAGATGGTGCCTTTTACTTACTCCATTGAGCCTAGCTTGTTAGAAAGAAATAATACTGTAATTTTTGTCTTTGATTTTGTGAACAGGTGAAATTTACAGAGAAAAGGATGTCCTTCTTGCACTTCATCACAAATGTGTGTGCTATTGTGGGAGGTAAGGACCTGCAGCAGACCTAAGAATATCAGTAGAAGTTAAGAGATTCAGGCTCAATTATTCACAGGCGTGGTTTTGTTTTGTTGCACATGCTTCTTTCAATCGTGAGTATTTTGTTTTCCATGGTTGTTGACCGTCAGGTCTCAGCTTAATAGTGTTTTAATGAATATATGTAGCTGCTGGAAATTCTTGAAGAGTAAGGTATGTGGGTGGTATTTGGTTACATTTCTTAATCGAACACTTATATTTGATTGGTGTGTGGTTCGGTGAGGATCAAAGAACAAATACCATAATGACACACGTTTTAAAGAGATTGGACTACGTCTTCAAGTTTTATTATCTACTCCACACTCAATAATGAACACAATTTGGAGGACCTATGCATTCAGTTAAGGATTAACAAACATGCACTTCCAATAAACACAACTAAATCACACAATTTTTGCTGTTCGATTAACAATTTTATTTTTGCTGATGCTTCATCGTAGATTTGCTAGTGCAATGCACGTTTCGTTGTGTAAATCTAATCAGTAGAAGTTGGAGAACATGAAAACGAACTGAATAACACCCACATACCTTAGATATCTGTGGTGTCTGAAGGGTTAGATACAGTCAACTGACATACTGTGATAATTTTGGCTGCAGGCATTTTCACGGTGTCAGGCATTATTGATGCTTTTGTATACCACGGCCACAAAACTGTCAAGCATAAGTTAGGAATAGGAAAATTAAACTGATCTATTTTTATGTTGAATGAACTGAAGTGGGTTTGGATTCAGGATACAAATTTGTGTGTTGCTTTTACACCTGAAGACTCCCTATTGCATACTGAGCCTTGAGTATCTGATGAGCTATTAAGTAAGCTTAGCACCTCATCTTGTATTCTTGTGCATCTTTTGTAAAATGGGCAGGGATGTACCTTTTGACATGTGTACTGTAAAAACAAATGTGTTTTTGGTTTCAAGTGCTTTTTATCTTTCTATGACACTTGCAAGTGAATTTCTTGTCCACTTCATGAGCATGGTTGTCACTGAAATCATGAACAGGAAAGCCAAGAAGTAAATATCTCCTTGACCTAAGTGTAAGTTATGGCTTTGTGGTTCTCAACATGGGAAAATGGGTGGACCATTTACAGTTCTAAGTTCGTCTTAACAACAGACATGATAGTTTTCGGGGTGAGGTCTTCTGTTCATAATGGCCAATTAGGTAAATGAAAGTTGAAGTCTTTTGGAGGTAAGGTTACCTATTCTTCTATAGAGCACCTGACAGACATTTAACTTTATGCTGTGCTGTTTGTTGTGTAGGCCAAGGCAAAAAAAATAGGACCAGTATTTGGTCCACTGAATGCCTACCATCAGAAAGAACTAACTTAATGATAAGCACAGAAATTTTTCTTCAATTTGTTATTCTATGAAGCAGCGCAATTTGATGTCATCAACCAGAAAGTACCTATTTGTTTCTGGAATAAAACATATTTTCATTACTTTGTATTCTTTTGCAAAAAACCGTGTGGACCCATCAACTGGATTTCATGCTCAAAATAACAAAGACTTTCGTTTTCTTTACCTCATGCCATCATCTTCAAGATGATGCTGGAGGTGAAAAGCGAATGATCATGATCCCACAAATCACAATCACTGGAATCGTAACATCTTTCAAAAATTTGTCTGACTCGAGAGAGATCTTCCAGAACATGATGATGAGCACTGCTGCGCCTACTTATTAACTTTCGAAGGATTGGTGCTCCAAGATGCTCCAAGACTCGACGAGCATCTTGCTGGAGAAGAAGAAAAAGTATAACTGAAGTCAAGCTACTATTTGACCGCTTTCATGGTGCTAATCGTGGCGGGGAATATACACCAGAAATAGAATATTCTCTATTCCGGATCAAATGCTCTTGAAGCATATTCAAGGGAGGTACGGTGAAGATCATGCCAACTTCCTAGATGAGCCTAGAAAACAGTCGTGGGTTGTACTCAATCAGATCCTACGAAGCGGCAGGCGGATCATTGTGACACGATGATTTCGAACTTTAAATGAATGTGTGTGATTTTGTGGGTCTTTGCAAGCTTTTGAGTGCTTCCGAGTGTTTTCCTTTCGAAGCAGAAGATGTAAACATCAAGTCAAAGAGACCGATCGGCTAACTTGAAATCAATCGTCACAAGAATTGCTGTCTTCCTAAATTTGGAACTGGAATCTCTTAACTGTGCTCCGAAATCGTTTTGGGTTTCTTCCAGGAGCCTAAGTTTGGATGGTATGTGAACTTTTGGGCTTTTGAGTGCTCCTCCTCCTGTTTATGAAGCAGAACATGATGATGTAAAGAGGCAAACCGACTTGTAAATCCTCACAAGACGTGTCGTCTTGTCGATCGAAAACTAAACTTCTGGGTTTCGCCGTCTTCTCAATTCGAAACTGGAATTTTGGGTTTTTGGGTGGGTTAAGGTGGCATTCGCAGAAGCAACACAAACATGGCGAAAGAGAAGCAGAGGAATCATGGTGTGGCCGAATTTGTGTTGGTTTTGTCAATGATGGTGTGTCTATGGGCGAGGGATGGAGAGGCGCACAAGCAAATTCATCCGCCACCCCTTCGGTTCAATTCGGATGGTGAATTCAAGATTATCCAGGTGGGAAGATTTATTGCCAGTTTTTCTTCTGCGCATCCTTTGACCTTCAAGGAGTCTTATGTTGGATCGATCGCATGTTAATTAAGCTGTCCAAAAGTTAAATTTGTCATTCATTAGAGTTATCCTCTACCTCAACATGATCATTTTCGATCGGGAGTTGGTTGTCATGGATACAATACCCTCCATGTTCGGTAAGTTTTCGGTGGATGCTTGAAGGTAGAAATGTGGGGTTTTAATGAAGAACATTCTATATTGCTTCATTGAGGGTCGAACTCATTTTAGCATGCCAAGAGGTCCTAAAACGAGTTTGGCTTGCAATGACCCAAAATGGGTTGCTCTCTATTTAAATTCAAACGCTACCTCCAAGGATATAACCAATTCCCGATCAAAGGTCATGTTGAGTTAGAGGATTATCCTATTTTACTCCATTTTTTGTGTTGGATCGATAGCATATTAATTTGTGTTCGAAATGCAATTTGTCATGTCATTCATTATGATTTCATGTGATGGTGTTGGTATAGGTGGCTGACATGCATTATGCGAATGGGGCATCGACAAAGTGCCAGGACGTGTTACCGGAGCAGTATGCAACATGCTCCGACCTCAACACAACGGCGTTCCTCCACCGTGTCATTTCGGAAGAGAGACCTGACTTTCTTGTCTTCACAGGTACTTAACTTACTTGAAAGGGGGTGCCTTAAACCTAAGGCCTTAAACTAGGATCCCATCGGAACTCTGAGGTTAAGCCTCCTAAGGCCGGAATTGTACTCGGATAGATCACCTTCCTAGTACTTGATTTCCGGTGCACCCGGCCACTACACCACACAGGTGCAATTTTGTATTTCACTCACTTGATAGAAAGAATGACATGTCGAAACCAATTTTTTTTCCATCTGCAAATCTTCTGTTCGCCGCAGCTTATGGCGTCACAAACGGACGCAGAAGAGGGGGATTTCTTCTTAAAGATGATCATCTCCAACATAACATCACATCTTTCTTGAAGGTGATCATCCTCAACATAACATAATGTAAGGTAACATAATATTTTTCTTGAAGGTGATCGTCTTCGACGTGATTTAATGTACCACAACATAATATCTTTCTTGAAGGTGATCATCTTCGACATGATATAATGTAACACAACATGATATCTTTCTTGGAGGTGATCATCTTCAACATAACAAAATGTAACATAACATAATACTTTTCTTGAAGGTGATCATCTTCAACATGACATATTATCTTTCCTTTGCAGGAGACAACATAATGCAAGAAGATTGTGAGGATGCCATAGCCTCGATGAACATGGCCTTCGCTCCAGCGATCGAATCAAAAATTCCTTGGGCCGCGGTGCTCGGGAACCATGACCAAGAAGGCAAACTATCTCGAGAGGATGTGATGTCTTACATTGTCAGCATGGATTACACAGTCTCCCGAGTGAATCCAAGTCGTGACGATGGGTGCCGTCCCCTCGATGGGTTCGGAAACTACATCCTCAACATCTTTGGGCCGGCAGGATCGCCGCAGGAGAATAAAAGTGTGATGAATTTGTACTTGGTGGATAGTGGTGACTACTCGAATCTCACGCAAATCCCAGGCTATGGTTGGATACACGAGACTCAGGCAACTTGGATTCGGAAATCCTCCAAGAAACTGCAGGTGAATTCTTATTCTTTTTCTCTGTGGGGTTCGGTAAATTAAGGTTTAAAGAGTCATCTGCTGGTTGAATGAACTTGAAACCCATCAAGTTGGCATGAAGAACATTTCTTGTTGTTGTTGCATGCAAGTTCCAGTTGAATTTTAAGTCGAGTCGGAGTCAAAATTAAAGGAGTCGTCTACTGGAATCTGAATGTGCAAGAGTTCATGACTGGGGTTTAGGGTTTAAAGTTGCACATTTACAACACATTGCAAAAATTGCGATTAACAATTGCTCATCAATTGAAGAATATGAAAACACCATGCGCATCAATAAGGTCTGACAATGAGCATCTGTGGGAATTTTTTATGACAGTCGGCTTACATGAAGAAAGCACCAGCAAAGCCCCAGCCTGCACCGGCATTAGCATATTTCCACATCCCACTGCCAGAATACAGCCTTCTGGCACCCGCAAATTTCACTGGGGTCAAGCAGGAAAGCATCTCCTCAGCAAGCATCAACTCAGGGTTTTTGACCACCCTGCTAGAGGCTGGAGATGTGAAAGCAGCATTTGTGGGTCACGACCATGTCAACGATTTCTGCGGTGATGTTCATGGTAAACTCAAAACCCTAAACCCTCTTTCTTACCTCAATTTGCTTTGGTTGTCCACATTCTTGTGTGTGCCTGCATTTTTGGTGTGTATTGTGAGTGGAAGAACATCTCCTCAATTGTAATTGATCTTCTCCTCTCTTAACATTTTCTTTATTTTTCCCAAAGTCCTCATGTATTTTTCTCAACATCCGATCAGTTTATGGTGAAGCTATGACTATAAATCTGAGCCCTTACCTCAACATGCTTTGTTTGGTTGTACACATTCTTGTGTCTGCATCTTTGATATGCATTGTGAGTGGGAAAATAACACCTACTCACTAGCAATCTGATCTTCTCCCTTAACATTTTCTTCATTATTTTCCTCAAAAGTTTGCATACATTTTCCTCAACATCCATTCAGTTCATGGTACAGCTATAACCACAAATCTGAGCTCTTACCGCAACTTGCATAATTTGGTTGTACACATTCTTATGTCTGCATTTTTGTTTTGTATTGTGAGTGGGAAAATCATCGCCTATTCACTTGCAATCCGATCTTCTCGTCCCTTTTCTTCTTCTTTTTCCTCAAAAGTTCGCACACATTTTCCTCAACATCTGTTCAGTTCATGGTATAGCTATAACCACAAATCTGAGCTCTTACCTCAACATCCTTTGGTCGCTATACACATTCTTATGTCTGCGTCTTTGATTTGAATTGTGAGTGGGAAAAAAACATTTACTCACTTGCAATCTGATCTTCTCTCATCATTATTTTTGTAATTTTCCTCAAATGTTTGCATACAATTTCCTCAACATCTGTTCAATTCATGGTAAAGCTATAACCATGAATCTGAGCTCTTGCCTCAACATCCTTTGGTCGCTATACACATTCTTATGTCTGTGCCTTTGATTTGTATCGAGTGGGAAAACAACATCTACTCACTTGTAATCTGATCTTCTCCTCTCTTATCATTTTTTTTTGTAATTCTTCTCAAAAGTTTACATACATTTTCTTCAACACCTGTTCATTTCATGGTAAAGTCATAACCATAAATTTAAGTTCGCTCTTACCTAATTGTGCTTTGGTTGTTGTACACATTCTTACGTCTGCATCTTTGATACACATTAGGAGTGGAAATAACATTATCTACTCACAATGCGATCTTCTCCTCCCTTAACATTTTCTTTTTCATTTTCCTGAGCATGTCAGTGCCTATGAACCGAACAGTGCCCTTTTTTGATGGACATATGTTTATGCAGTGTCTTGAGTTCGTTTCTATTCATTGTCATGGTCAATTTGATGATACTTTAAGGATGGCTTAAACCCAAGACCTTAACCTAGATCCCATGGGAACACCGAGGCTAAGGCCAGAATAGTGCTCGGAAACAGAAAATAGTGCTCAGAATAGTGAAAGGAGACAGTAGTCTTAAGCTAGGTCCCTCTAATTCTCGTGATGTATATTTCGAAATTACATATAGAATTAGACTAAGTAGAAGATGAAGCAACACCACAATTCACTTCGGTGGCAATGTCGGATTCATCTCTCTGATTGTGCTTTCGGACCTTCAATGAGGGATTTGCAGGGGTGAAGTTATGCTATGGAGGAGGGTTTGGCTATCATGCATATGGTAAGGCTGGATGGGACCGACGAACCCGAGTGGTTGTGGCTGCCCTCGAAAAGGATGGAAATGGTGATTGGCAGGATGTGAGCTCAGTCGTCACATGGAAACGCTTGGATGACAAGAAGTTCAGTACCATCAATTCTGAAACCATTTGGACGAAGACAACGAGCAACTTGTAAGAAGAAAAAGGATTTCCTACCAATTTGGAACTCTAAATGCTTGTAATTATCAGCCACAATTAGTATATATGTCTATAGGTCTCTTGTATATCGAGCTCTTATCGAGATGCTTAAGAGCATCATTTGATCCCAATGTAACATGAACATTCAATCTGTCAACAACCTGGAAAATTATGGTTATCTTTTGATTGTGCTGCTTCATTTGCATTGAAGTTTGTGGATAATTGCACAATTAGCATACAAGTCCCACAGCACACGCCTCACCGCAAAAACACAAATTTGCAAATCTATCACAGTGGTAGATTTACAGATATTTCCGTCAGACAGGATGTGTGCTCTGGTTTTAGAAATCTACTAGTGTATCACATATTACATGAGTTCCAATTTGAAGACTGACATGCATTCTATGGACATGCCACCACTTTCACACATGCCTGAATCAAAAGCTTTTCTCTAATTGGTAAGTAAAGAATCGAATGGGTCTCAATACTGTAACTTCCCCTTGAGAAATATTACAGCAATAATTGAACCAATTGAACCAATTGAAGGTTTTAAAGCCTCTGCATGTGTCAATGGTTTCAGGTTGCAGGTTTGATGGGAGTTGCTGAACGATGACCGAAATTTGTGCGACTTCGAAAAGGGACTATCATCCAGTGTTCCCAAATTCCAGCTTCTCGAAGGTCCGATGACATCACATGCCATTTAAGCCACTTATGTGATCATATGAAGAATGAAAATTTGCAAGCTGTGGAGGGCTGATGGAGGACAAGCCCAAGGTTTTTCAGCAAGCTTCGACATCTTGCTGAGAAATGAACCAATGCATCACTCATGATCCTTTTGAGTTACCTCCGTCAGTCCAGTTTGTTGCCTTTCAAACAAAATTGGCATTTTTGTCACTGCTCAATGAAATGAAATGGATTCTAAGTCTGGAGTGCCAACAGGCTTATGGGACTAAAAGTGCATTAAGATGGTGTGGAACATGCTAATTTCCTAGAGTAGCAGAGTGCGGAAGCCTTGAGATCAAGGCTAATATCAACTAAATGGTACAATTGGAAGAAAGACTTGAGACTTCCTAGTACTACATTCTCATGTAGTGAAGGAACTTATCTCCGTTTAAGTTGTAGAGAGGACACTCCAACACAAAGTTTGCGTCATTTTCAGTTACAATGTCAAAGCAAAAATGGCATAATCCCTTATCTCAAGGGATTGGGATAGTTGACCACTGGCCAATTTCAATGACAAGTTTGTGATTCGAGGTGCAGTAAGCAACAATTATTTTGCATTGGTGTTGTTGTCAACAATTGCTTCAAGTACAATTCACATTCATAATTGAGAAAGTCCTTGAGGTGGAGCTAGTCTAGTTTCCTTCATGTGGTGGAAAGAGTTCCACTTTTGTAGCAAGAAAGCCCACCTTGAGAGCATCATATTTGATTTTTGGTGAATGTTTGATGGTGTTGGCTCAACAATTTGTACCTTGAAGAATGCTAGACATCAATGAGCACAAAGAGACCACCTCTATTATGATGTAATAGCAATTGGCCCATAACTTAGCTTTGGTGAGCTTTGACATCTTGTTGAAAGTTGAACCAGTGCATCACTCATGATCCTTGTGGGTCATCTCCTCTAGTCCAACATGTTGCCTTTCAATAGTTGGTATTTTGTCAATGCTCGATGATAAATGTTTCATGGTGTTGTTTTCGTGATTCCTATCATGAAGGACACTAATGAGCTCAATCTATATTCAAGGGTGAAGCCTCTCTCACAAAAGAAAAAACCCCAATTGGTGCTCTCTCTCTCTCTCTCTCTCTCTCTCTCTCTCGCGTGAAAGAATCTATCCCTATGGCAAAAAAATAACCCTAACAAAAAAATTACTTTAGGGTTTGGTAAAAGCTACAATGACAAATGTCCACCGTAGATCTACATCTATGAATCTATGGTCAAGAAATTTACCTAATGTTCTAACATGCAAAGGAGAAACCATGAGAGCTTTCTTTCATAGTTTAAGCAACAATTGTTGCTTACCTTAAGTAAACCATGAGATTAGGTTAAGTAGTGAAGACTAGTAAAGGTGGAAGGAGCATGTAACCTACCACAAAGCTCAATCTTGCATGGTTTAAATGGCTAAAGAATAGGTAGAATACTCAATAGTGGCATGTGTATTCATTGATATAAAATGATTGTTTATGCTAAACATGATTGTGTAACATAGAAAACAATTGGGTTATGTTGATATTTACCTCGTGTACATTACTAGCCCTCTCTGTGGATTTGGTTGGTGGCATGGGCATAGGTGAAGCAGACCCTTTACAAATTTGGCAGCACTCTAAAGTTTTGTATCTCATATTTCTTCAAGTTTTTTTGCATGTTGCTTAGGTATTCTACGAGACAATTTAAAATACAAAGCATACGGATTTGAGGCAGACACTTGAAGCACTATTGATTTTGTCTTGCACATTTTTTGAACTTGAGCATCTAAACTTTGGATATTTCGCACAGCTTACCTAAGTGTAAAGAGGGTAAAACCCTAATAGGATGATAATTGAGGTTGTAACTTTTTACTTTGAGGAGACAAACTTATATGAGAAAGCACCAAGTTAGGAAAGATAGTTGGATAGAGATTTTCCTTGCGGGATGGTCCCACCCACCCTCCCAAGTTTCGAAGGATACACAAATATGTAGGATAATAGGTTGCCGCTGAACAAGAGGATGTGCTAAGAAATGACTATGCTTGAAAGTAAGCATAGAATTGCTCAATAAATACCCAGCTCTCTCTATACAAATTAATTTTTTTCCATTTGCAAACTCTTAGTAACCAACTATGGAGAGTATTGTCCATGGGTTGAGTATCACAGTTATGAAAGGTGTGCTCCCTAAAAAACGTCACAATGAGGGCCAACATTCATATTACCTAAGATAGTCACACCTATTCGTGACACTTTGGCAAGGTTGGATACTTAGGGCCACTTCACACACAAGGCTGAAGGCCCCTGACCATGGCAATGTAAGAGCTCTCATTGGTCGAAAAGGCGGAGACCGTCCAAGTTCACTTCACACTAGGAGGTGAAGGCCTAAAGGCCCAAAGAAAAGTTCGTGGATGAAAAGTCTACATGGAGTCCTACATGGCAGGTTGTGGATAAGGGTGCATGGTCTACCGGAATTTGCGTCAGGCCCACCTCCAAGAGGTGGGCCTGACAAAAATTCCAGGAGACCATGACTTTTTAATAATTTTTCCAACAGGACAGATTTCAAGGCAGATTTCAGGGAAGATTCCAGAATAGATTCCAAGGCAGATTCCAAGGCAAACAAACACCACCAAGTAATTCTCTTAAATTGATAAAATTTGAGACATATTATATTACACCAAATCCTCCCTTCTTTTTCTGCCAACAAAATATGCAATGGTCCCGCAACATGGTCCATTCTCACTTCACACTATGCTTGAGGGCCCGTGACTACATAAAACGGCTTTCCCAACACCCATGAACACCATTTTAATTAAAATGAGACTTTTCAAAGTCTCATTTTGCCAATCACCTTAATAGCGTACATTAAGGTGAATAATTGCGGAGGATGTGAACATGGTGGGGGAACACTTGTAGGGAACTTTTGGTACTTTATCATGTACCCACTTATGTACCCCATTGGAACTTGGCTTATGGGAACAAAGTTCCCCTTGGATTTTGCCTTAAATTTCCTTTAAGGTGCCTTGAAACTTCACCTTAATTTTTTGTCTCAAAATGACCAAATTGTCTCATTTTAATTAAAATGGTGTTCATGGTACGGCCTTTGGATGAGAGTCAAGGGTGCTCACCATTACAAGGTCACGGCTCTTGGCTCATGTGTGAAGTGGCCCTTAGAGTGATCCAATTCATGTGTCAATCATCTCCTTGGATAAGCCTTTCGAAGTGGATTTGACTAAAGTGACGTGACTAAAGATACTTGAATCGCACCTCAATTCTTAAAGAATTCCTCAAATCAAAATGCTCCAAAACATGATGTGTGCATTTAGGGCCATTGGTTTGTGCCAGTGCCCATCTATAAGGTCTTACCCTACCTTTGACGTAGGATATAGTACTCCTTCAATAAACTATGATTGCCTTGCTTAAAATCTCATGATTGTAAGAATGTGGGAGCACAAGTGACAAACCACACTTGCTTATAATGCCTTATATATGGTTCATTTCAATGTAAAATTTACAAATTCATGACCCTACCTTAATTGGAGCCTCCACTCACTTGTCGCCCGATGAACTTGTTGCGTGTGCACATAAGTTTGCTATGTCTCCACTCGATTCTTAGGTTTTCAAAAACCATGTGACATATGCTATGTGTCTAATTTAAGTGTCTACATTGATATGTGCAATTAGATTGTCCCATGCTAATCTATTGACATCCACACTACAATATTTGGAATTTTTATTTCCACAATATACCTTTTTATTTTATTGTGGTTGCTATACAGATGAATAAACAAAGCTATAAGTTTTTGTGTTCTACTTTTGGCCCAAGATAATTTGCATGGGTAATGGTCCAAGACGACCCTAAACTACTGGATGATGGTGGAGAGATACCCAAATCTCAAGGAAGAGGCTGGCAGTTCGATTCCCAGGTGTGAAATCTCCTCTCTACTTGACAGTAACTTGCCAGGTGGTCAACTGCCTCCTATGCTTTGGCGTTGGCCTATCGGCCTTCTGTCTCAAAAAAATATAAAAAATAAAATAAAAATAAAAATGCATGGGTAAAGAGGCAACCTAATTGCAAATATCAGTGTAATTAGAAGACCTAAATCACAAACTCAAAGAGGTGTATTTACCTTAGTATCTTGCTTCTTGGTTCGACAAACAGTAATAATATGTTGGAGGCTCTACATGCATGAGATTCTTGCCAACTGCTGACCAATATAAAGATGACATGTGGCAAAATAAACAGAAATTTTGGGGAACAATGTTGTGTCATTTTAAATGTCAGAGTATGAGCCAAATCCCAGGTATTTTGTACTAAGTTATGTGGTAATAATGTGGACATTTCTAGCTCAACAAAAAAAACTCCAACCGTTGGATCGGATCAGAAAATGTCTTGTCATGTTAGCGATTGCAAATCAAGCAGAGTTGTCATTTCAAGTTTCAAAATTGGAGCTGAAATGTGAAAGTTACTTGATGTCAAAGTGAAGATTCTAATTCTCTTTTTATAAATCTTTTCATATGTGTTAATGTTTGAACTTAGTATGATGTCTACATTCTAAGCACAAAGTTCAATCTCATTATAACATGTGTCTTCTTGGTGTTCACTCTTTAACTACAAATATTATCATATGTCACTTGCATGGTGGTGGTAAATAAAGAAGAGTGAACACAATGCACACCTTACATAGCATGTGAGACATGTCAATGTTTAGGAAGGGATGATGGCCCTTATTTAACCCCTAAATTGCCCAAGCTCAAATCTCCCCAAAATTGTCTTAAAATGTTCATCTCAATTGAGCAGCTTTTATATATATATAATGGAATAGTACCTCCAATGGTGAATCTGACCATACGATTTGGATATTTATAAAGTTAGGATTGTTCCAATAGATAAGCAATCATCCTCGCATCCAAATTTAGAAGATTATAGCATAAATGTGTACAAAATGATATGGACAAGCAAAGGCGATTGCCCAAGTACAAAAATATTTAACTTAGGAATTAAAATAATTTGACTCCAAGAGTGATGGTCCAATATTTTTTTTCTTCTACCCCCTGGTTGACCCAGTCGTTCTTACTTACCTCCTTTTCACACTACCTTATTCGGTGCCTACCTAGTCAATGTTGCATTACATCCCTTCCATAACCGTTCCCTCGTTTTTTATACTACTTCGTCCATTCTCTTGCTCTACCTTATATTAAATCATTATGCCTCTTTTGTCCTACATAACATTATTTAGACCCATGCAGTGTTCTGTCGGACTGACAGTATTCCGGGGAATATTCCCCGGAATACTGTCAGTCCGACAGAACACTGCATGGGTCTAAATAATGTTATGTAAGTCTCATAGTATTCCATGTTGACTATCCTTTTAATGGTAGTTCCCATGTTACTAGTACTCCTAGTAATCTCTCTTACCAGTAACCCCCGCTACTGCATTATTATCTGCTTATTTCTTATGTTATTGCAAGTTTCAAGCAGTGGTCGGTGGCACTACCTTGTATTTGTTCTATCCTTCTTTTGTCTATATTGGTAGAAAGTTCTACATCCCTTTGGAAACATTCAACAACACTTCATATACCGAATCATACAACATTCTTAGTTGATTCCTTTTATTGTCAAGTGACTATTCTTTAATAGATTCGTTGACATAAGTACATTTCCTCTAAATACATGACTTAACCATTCAAAAATATCCATCTATGCATGCATTTAAGTTCTAGTAGAACATAACTGAACACTTCATCTATTCCACAAGGAGGTAACCATTACAATGCTCAAAATGGCCATACTTTAACACATCGTTTCTCTCCTTAAGTTTCCTCCTTAAATACTATCCTAAGCACAATTGAAGTCCTTTAACCCCTAAATGCTCAAGCCTTCACTATCCATTTTGGGCATTTCCAGCACCAGTGCTATAAATTTCTGTTATGTAACAAAGTAAACTTCGATTTCCTTAAATCCAACTGTATGGATGTGAACTAGACTACCATATCTTCTATTGTTGTAAAATTTGAAGTCAATCGGACCATGTTTGCTAGGCCAGATTGACATATGAACATGGCCTTCATCTAGGGGGCAGCTAGAGAAAAAACTCTAGTTTTTTTTGTTTCATGACCATTTCAGTTATGCCACAATTTTTTTCTAATTGGCAACTTTGCCATAGTATGTTATGTGGATGTCAAATGAACTACTCCCAAAATTTTGGGTTTTTTTGAGAAAATTAGATGAAGTCCATCACCCTCAAAGTTGGAGGGCCACATGAGGTCATTTTGGGAGATTTCCCCTTTTTCATGGAGCAAGCAACATGTGCACTATTTTCTTTCTTCCAAATCCATCCAGTCAAGTTGTGCACAACTATTGCCTTGTCCTAAGGGAAAAAAACCCCACCCACATTGGGCATCATATGTGAACGATATTGGCTCCTACATTTGGGTAGCTCATAGGACTGCCTCTCAAAACAAGCAATGCCAATCTAACAAGAAAATCCTACATGCTTCATAACATTACTCAGTTGATGAATTGTGTTTAGCTACCCTAACTTCATATTTAGTATGAAGTAGTGGGATTCCAACATCCAGAGTCTTTAATCTCAAATATATTTTTGGGCCCATGAACACAACTCATTAGTTTCGTAATGTTATGTTGGAGTATGAGGTTTGTATATATTATTTTGGCCCACATGATAGTGGGCACCACCCAACACTAGTAGATATCTTCCATCCAAGTAGATCGCAAACCCCATCAGAATATTAGGTGGCAACCCATTTCAGGTTGCATGAGCATTTAAGAGTTAACTTAGGACTTGAATAAAGTGATTATCCCAATTAGTGCATGTTATTATTCGGAGCTAAACATTGCTATAACTATTCAATGGGAATGTGATATTTTATCAAGCAAAGTCATTTATGTTCTATAATATCCGAACAACCTACTAAACTTTTGTTAGTAAAATTTTGAACTCCTGAGTAAGACGTTATTGCATTGTGGAACTTTGAATAGTAGCATGCACTAATTGGGATATTTGGTGTAAGATCTTGATTAATTGTGCCCAAAAATCTTCCTGAACAGTGCACCATGTGGTCTTATGTTCCAACCGTGAAATTACTAGGGATTATGTTCATAAATAGATGTTGGCCAACTACTTTTCACATTGTTATAGCCAAAGATGCCGACGGATGGTGTCAAAACTCACCAGTGTGATCAACCCCTCGGTAGGATATCATACCTCGAACTAACGAGGTGATTTTGTTTTGATAGTAGAAAGAACTGGAACCCCTTGAAGAGGAGAGTTTGTACAATTTGGTTTTAATACAACCGCTTTCTTGATCGTGATGTGAATGCACATGGGTAGAATGTTCAAAATATGGGGAGACTAGGGCAGGGCTGGGGCGAAACAACCTGTACACTGGTTCCTTGGAGGCAAGGCTGCAGTCATCCAACAAGGAACCAGTGTATGGGTTGGTTCGCCCTCCCCCTAGGGCAAGTCCTTTGACCAGGACACACGGCACTGTAGAGACATTCTGCATCAGACAACTGCGAGGTGATTTCGGTGACAAAAACATGCACAAGCTAAGAAGCAGCGGCAACAGCGGCAGCAGCACAAGGGGGAGCCGATCGAGGGTAAGGACCAGAGGAGGCCGCGGAGCAGACCGAGAGCGGCCACGTGGCAGGACAGGCTGGGAGCCCAGCTAGGGGAGCTGGAAGGAGGACTGTGAGCCCAAGAGGGAGAAGGCCGCGAGAATTAGGGCCGGGCCACCTCTCTTTTGTAGGACCCACCAAGCTTACTAATCAGGGTTACGTGTCGAGCTAGTGAAACTCTATACTAGAAGGTTAGGGGGGCCCAAGTTTAGTGAACCTATTAGTAAAGCGTTTCGCACTAGTAGGTTAGGAGCTACTTAGTAGAATAGTAAGTAGGGATGGGAGAGGATGAACCCAGAAAATGGTAGATGAAAGGACATGAGGATGACTATTTCTGAATGAACTCACCTAACTACATTGCCGTCAATGAATGACGAGCCAATCTTGGGGATGAATGGAGGAGATGAATGGTAACCAACTCATGGCACATCTAGGCGGTTAGAACATGCCCGTATGTACTTCATGGGTAGATCTATTTTAAGCACGTGTCAGTCTAATTATAGATCTGACAGGGCTGAATTTAGACTGTGAGGACATATATGACTGAAATTAGTAAATACAGACATTTAAAGACCTAACCGCCACATCTTAGATTACCCTAAATTCGAAGCCTATATAAAGGGGCCACATATGGCACCTAATTCACCTCATTCTAACGCAAGCTATTGGAGGTGGAGGACTAGAAGACCGGTGGCCTACAAGACTGGAGGACCTCGAGACTGGAGGACCGCGAGACCGGAGGCTTGGAGTTTAAAGGATTGAAATATATCCTCGCGCTTGAAGTTTAAAGGATTGAAATATATCCTCGCGCTTGAAGTTTAAAGGATTGAAATATATCCTCGCGGAGTTTAAAGGATTGAAATACATCCTCAAACTTGGATTGAAATATATCCAAGTTTCTAAAATTATAAAAGGCTTCGAAAAGTCCTCAAAACCTTGGAGAATGTGCAAATTGAGAACTTAAAGGCGTAAGACCGTAAAACAAGCCTAGTCTTGTTTGGAGGAGTTTGAAACCAAGGGCTGGCTAAAAATAGCAAAGAGAAGGACCTTTTGGAGAAACTATAATTTTGAGCTTGGAGGAAACATTTTCGGAATCGGAGAAATTTCATGAAAAGTGATCTAAGCTAATTGGAGTTGGAGTACCATGGATTAGGAAGTACGAAGTGCTTTACTCGGGGGAGATATCGGATTCACCATCAAGAGGAGGACCGAAAAGAGATGGCCGTCGATTAGGCCACATCGAGCCACAATCCAAGATGTCATTTCTAAACACTTCTTGTCATTCAAATGAACTCTAAATGATTACGTAGAAATTCCCAAGGATCTTCAAAGAAACTCTAAAATGATGACTTAGGGATTACAAAGAACTTGAGTAAACCTAGGACAACCATTTGGAATGAAAGGACTTCATGCAAATAAATGCGAAGGAATGAATTCTAATGAATATACTTTAGCGAGGGAGTATGTTTGGACCTTCAAGGAATTGTGACATTATCATAAATGCATATTCTTAAATGGATTAAGAATCTTTTACGATCGTTCAAACCATGAAAGATATTGTATATATAAGAAATGTTTTCCTTAAACACTTAACCTTGACATTAAGGTTTAGGGGAACATAAACTTGACAACTTGAACACTTTACTCCTAGAGATTCATAAAAGGATCTCGAACACAATATTCTTGATTAAGAACAATATTGGGTTACCAAATCTATTTAAAGGTTTAGGATCACTTAACCTTGACATTAGATTCAGGGAAACATAAACTGGAAAACTTAGAACATCTACTCCTTGAGAATTCAAAAGAGCAATAACATTATAAGAGAGTACAAACACCTTCACAAGTATGGGAATCTAAGATGATCTAATTTTGGTGGGAGTAACTTCCATGTAAACCGGTTCAGCAGCGGGTTACACCGTCTAAGGCTGGAAGGTTGAAGGTGACCTCCACAGGCACTAGGGCCAGAAAGCGTCTTAGGGCCACTTCACACACAAGACTGAAGGCCTGTGACCGTTGCAATCTAAGAGCTCTCATTGGTCGAAAGGGCAAAGACAGTCCAAGTTCACTTCACACACAAAGGTGAAGGCCTAAAGGCCCAAAGAATACTTCATGGATGAAAAGTCTACATGGAGTCCTACATGGCGGACTATGGATAAGGTTTTATGGTCTCCCGGAATTTTCATCAAGCCCACCTCCAAGAGGTGGGCCTGACACAAATTCCGGGAGACCATGACTTTTTTAATATTTTTTCCAACAAGACAGATTGCAAGGAAGATTCCAAGACAGACAAACACCACCAAGTAATTCTCTTAAATTGGTAGACTTTGAGACATATTATGTTAAACCAAATCCTCCCCTCTTTTTCCGCCAACAAAATATGCAATGGTCCTGCAACATGGTCCATTCTCACTTCACACTATGCTTGAGGGCCCATAACTACATAAAATGGCTTTCCCAACACCCATGGTACGGCCTTTGGATGAGAGTCAAGGGTCACAGCTCTTGGCTCATGTGTGAAGTGGCCCTTAGCTCTAGAGAGACAAATTAGAAGCCCGCTTGAAGATCTACACCCAGGTCGGACACATAAGAGTAGTATAGAACAATGAGAGAAGTTCAACCAAAGTAGTAACGATGAGCCCGGACGACGGCTGCAGGTTGTGGCCTCCCCCTGTCCCGGCGGCGAGGCCTAAGGGCCACTTCACACACAAGCCAAGAGCCATGACCATGAAATTGTGAGATGCAAAAGAAAGTGTCCAAAGGCCGTCCCAAGACACCTCCAAAATCCTGTAGTGTGGTCACGGACCCTCAAGTGTAGTGTGAAGCCATATGTGACTAGGCCCTCAACCAAATGCTATTTCAATGAATTTCTATTCATGCGGGTCCTCATGCATGGTAAAATAGAATAAACCATTGGTTGTGAGCGTTCGGAGTGCATTGATCTCCCGGTTTTGTGTTAGGCCTACCTCCAAGAGGTGGTTTTTGAAAATAGTCCTAGTGACCATGAAACATGATCCATTCGATGCCATGTAGGAATCCATGTAGACTTTACATCCATCTTGCATTCATATACTCCATTGGTCCCTCAAGCGTAGTGTGAAGCGAACTTGGACCGGCTTCGCCTTTTCCACCAATGAGAGTGCTTGAAGTGTAATGGTCATGGGCTGTCAGTCTCGTGTGTGAAGTGGGCCTAATGGGCCTGTAACCTTTGTTACCGTGACTGGAATCACTGGTTACCAGGACAAGAGACGCCGGTAACCAAGGTTAGGACCTTGTTACTGAACCAACAGCCCCGAATATTAGGTCAGGAGCACTATTGATAGGCCAGGGGACACTGGCTTAGGGTTTAAGGGCCGGTTCATACGGGGTCCTCAGTCCCAAGTCACTTGAGGTCAATCCGTGCAATCTCAACCATTGAGAGCATGGAAGTTGGGACTTACCACTTCACACGGGCTCCTAAGTCCAAAGTCCCAACTATGATGTGGATGTCTACATGGCAACACTTTCTGGAGGTGAGGCTTTGGGACTTGTGTTGGAAGTTGGGTTGAGCGAAAAGCTAAGACCTAACTCTCAACCCAAGTCCCGTATATATTTTTGCATAAAATAATCAAGATCCAACTTTAATGATAGTTAACCATATTTTAGTGGTTTCTTGAGGTTCACAAGTTGGGACTTTGCCTCCATATTGGGATGTGCTAACATGAGTGGGACTTGGGACTTGGGACCCGTGTGAACCGGCCCTAAGATTATTGGTCGTGGGCTCCATGTACTAGTCAGGGTCAAGTAGTTATAGAATTAGCACGGGAAAAGCTTGCCCAACCCATGAACCAAGTCATAAGGGAGGAGAAAAATCAGTGGGTCAGGTCCCCTATGCCCCGGGTCACTGGGAGGTGAGAGAAGGATTAACAATACCTAGTTCCACGGAAAGACAACCAAGGAGTTGTGTAATGCTATGGGGGCCAACCTTGTATCATGTTTTCAATTTTCTTTGAGTACATAAAGCCCGTTGGTGTTTTAACAACCAACATCCACACAACATCTGTTGCAACCCTTCCAGAACTCACCTAGCCACTTGAACACAATGAATCCATAACTCACCCACTTATGTTAGTGATCCAATTCCATTACCTGTTTTAAGACAAAATGGACAACTACAGACATGTTTCAACATGAACACCAATGATACTATTCTAAAAGCAAAGAATCAAATCTCGTCGGTTACAAAAGATACAAAGTCAATGCTCAACACTATACAATTTAAGGGGGAAGGGATTAGATAACCACTTTATATCCCCAAAGAAACCTTCGACTTTCATAAATCATGTCACATGATGTCAAACTTATTACTTAATTGTCTCACTGATGTCAAACATGTTGTCTCCTCTCTACTTGACAGAAACTTGCCAAGTGGTTAACTGCCTCCTATGCTTTGACGTTGGCCGGTCGGCCTTCTATCTCAAAAAAAATAAAAATAAAAATAAAATAAAAACAACTTGTGATTTACTGTGCATGCAAACTCGTAAGTACTAACAAATTGGTATCACAAAACCCTTCGAACCAATGATTTTTTAATTCAAGGTTCCAAGACAAGAGCATTGGCTACAACCATTGGAGAGACCATTTTCCATCCAATTTTATATACATTCATCCAAAATTGATAACTTCATCCAAAATCTCATGATTATTATAGATATTTCCAGCTATTTCATCTACACTATAGAACAATCATAGAATACTATAGTTTCTATTCCTAGAATCGCAAATCACCGGCGTCGTGGGTGGATAAAAAACACTGCTACAAACACCGTGGTTCCAGTTAAACATCCACACACCATCTGCACACCTTCAGTAATAAATCGATATTTATGACTTTGACTAATTTTTAGTCAACTTTACGAACCTCTATTTTCCACCCCGTCCCAATTTGAAGGAACGCTTTAGGCCTACTATATTTGGATGTCCTCTAACTTTGGCGGGCCCTTGTTCATTCACATGACCCTTAGAGGACGTAAGGTATTTTGATACGGGATAGTGAGTGACGACTTATACACACATGCTAACAAGTATTGAATAACTATATTACTTTGTCATTGGTATTGAATTCATAACCAACACAATCATTCATATAAAAAGAGAAAGTGAACTATAATCGTATATGACAATTGTTATCATGTATATTTGGTATGTGTTTGACTCTACCGTAGCTCTCAAGCAGCTTGGGATTTAAAGCACCTTTAAAATTAATTATTTTCAGCCCAAGCTGCTCGAGAGCTACGGTAGAGTTGAACGCATACCAAGTATAGTACCTGATAACAATTGTCATATACGACTATATTTTCACTTTCTCTTTTTATATGATTGATTGTGTTGATTATAATTTCGTTGAGTGTCCAGAAAAAAAAAAAACATACAAAGAGTGTCTTAAATCACAATAATGCCAGTGGCATTCATTGGGATCCAACAAAGTAGCATCAAATAACTTCAACAAGTGACATACAAGTAAAAGCCAAACTTTAGGGTAAGGAATGTTGGTTAAGGGAAGTGTTTAAATTAATCACAGCCGCCATAGATGAAATTAGGAAAACCATCCATGAATTATAGAAATGACTTGGATGAATGTCTAACTTATTTTAAATTACTTATTGAATCTTCCCAATTTTAGAATATTATTTTTTGGGTTGCCTAACTTACTTTCGCACTTTAATAAATTATTAGGCAGAAAGGTGCCCAAGCTTCTAGAGAACTACGGTGTGTCGTTTCTATGAGTTCAAATCTCCCTGGTTTTATTCTACATGTATGTATGTTCCAATACGAACAATACGTATGATACAAGGGTTAATTTCAATACATCCATATTTAAGTAAAATTGGACATATTTTCCAAACATGGACCTTTTGGTTGAAGTTAAGTACGCCTAGTGGGTCCATTAATATTCAAAATCTAGTTTTAAATCCCCTTTTAAAAGATTTTCGTAATATTTTCGTAACCTATGATACAAATGAACATGTCGTAATTTGCATTGGGCCTTGGTCCAATTTTGCTTGATATTAGTTAATAGTGTCACTTTTAACGACTTTAGATAGAATCATCATGAAGTCGTCTTAAGCCCCTTGGTATGACATCTAGAGGCCTAAAGTGGGCCTCTCAAATATTTAAGGGCAATTTCCTTGGTCTTTATCATCCAAGAACTCGGGGATGTACAAAACATAAATTTGAGCTACATTAATGTCTAATTGTTGGAATTTTTTAATGAAATAAAATAAATAAAGATAAAATCATCAAGTGAATACCACATTGTAACTAAAGTTTTGGGTTCTACCTAATACACAATGTGTGTGTTCTTGGATGCAATCTATGCTTGATATATTTATCAACAATGTCACGTATGACTTTTGACATATTAAGACAAAGTATTAGCTTAAGCTTCAAGCCCATTGATATAAAACATACATCATTCTAAGACTTGGTGAGGACTTGTAGAAATTGTGTAGATCTAGGTCCTACATTGAACCCCTTAGACAATAATCTAATATAAGTATGACAACTACGTCCAAAATTGTCCTTTGAAATATTTGAGCATAAGTATTATATGCAAGTCAACTCACTTTTTGTTGGATCTTGTTGGTGATTGAAAGAGAATTTAGTACAACACATCTCAACGTGTAGTACGTTTTGGACACCAAATGACTAAACTGTAACTTTTTTTTGGAAGTGTTGATAACATGTGCATCCAACTGCATTTAACAAAAATTGAACCAGGGCCCAACCCAGAATTACAACATGTTGATTTGTATCGTACGTTTATTCGACATAATCGTATGATGAGATCCTATGATAGAATATGCAAAGATGATTATTAAAATGTATTAGAATCAATAATATAATTAGATTTTGAGTGGTCATCAATCTAATATGTATAGTTCTATATTTAGTATGCTATTTCATCTATTATTTCAAGAATCTATAGGGATAAGGGTCATGATCAATGAACGGGAAGAACCGACCTCTAGTTATAGATGAACCGGTTGAGTTTGAGAAATAACCGGTTGAAGTTCAAGGCTTCAGAAAAATTACTGATCATTTTAGATGAATCTATGAAATATACTTAAAATTAATAATGAAAAATCCGAAAGGTCACAACATGTAACCGGTTGGACTTGGAAACACTAGGATTTTGACTAGTTGTGCCCAAAAATCTCCCCAAACACTACACCAAATATGATATTTAGTGTTTGATGATATATAATGTTGTTACCACCCTACCCTGCTCAACACTAATTTTCAATTCCTTGACAATAAGTGTTAGACTTAAATGTGTTGCTACCTTCCCTACGCCACCTCCCGTCCTGTGAAGCACTCTTCTTCAATCGCTTCAAGAATCTCTGTTTTTCTCTCTTCCTCCTCACTTCCTGGAATTCTCCTTTTATCATTTTTTTTTCATATCCTTACTAACACTAAATTCAAACATGTAACTTCCACATTTACCATAGTTGATATTTAGTGTTTGAGTTTACATTTAATGTTACTTACTTTCATGGGGTTATCAACATTTAGTGTATGCGTTCATATTTAGTGTATCACACACTAAATATCATATTTAGTGTAGTCACAATTGGGTGTAGTTAGAACTTAGTTACCGGAAACAACATAGCGTTACTTTCTACTTTATGTGAAGTCAACAATCTTAGTCAAACCGGATGCACCTTTTGAATCGGTGGACTAGCAGCCAGTAACAGTGGTTTGTTCATAAAAGGAATGAGCCTATTCATTGGCTTTTGGCCCATCCCTTGCCTAGCTTATGAGGCGCTTTAAATGAGGTTGAGGGAGACCTAGGTGGCGATGTGGGATGATTTTGTATATTGCAAATGCGACAAGAGATCCTACGTGTGTGGCTAAGGGATATTTTGCATGTAGGCTACTTGCTCACCAAATTATACTGAAAATGTAGATTCCATTATATAAAATCTACATTCCACTAGAATCTGGTGGGCGAGCGGCCTACATGGAAACTAACCCTAAGCATAATTTATGTGGTGAGTGTATGTGGCTACGTTTTGGCGATGTGGTGCTAGCATATGGCCCCCACTTCGTAAGTTGTTGATGTAATGTGGCTAACACATTGCAAAAAACATGAAAAAAATTGGCTACATGTAAGCATTATTGTGTTGAAAGATTAGTTCCATAAGGGAATTGAACCTTAGTCTTTCGACCCTGCCTTCTGCAACATGGAACGGCTTACAAAACCATACATTAGCACAACCCATTCACCACCCTAACAAAATTAATATCTAAGCAGCTGACATGCACTGACATTGTCCTCTAACGGCTCCATTCAAATATAGCCAGTGCACCTCACGCAAACGGGCATGAAGGACTTGCACCCTCAACCATACCACACACAGTTCAAATTTTGACACTAGACTATTGAGGTATAAATGAATGCCTTGCCTCATCATGTTCTAAAAATTGAGTGCAAGTTCAATACATTAGGTACCTTACCTAGAACTAAAGTTGCACTAGTTCTTCATTTTCAAGCCACTACTTAGTTGTTGTTGCTAGCCTACCCTTGACCTATGCATACATCTACTAACACTACATTTAGAAACTACACAAAATATGATATTTAGTGTTTGATTAGATTTAGTGTTTTACCACCCTACTCTGCTCAACACTAATTTTCAATTCTTTGATAATTAGTGTTAGACATAAATGCGCCACCGCCGCCTTCCTTGTTGCCACCTCTTTCCTGGAAACAGTCAATCGCCTTCCTTGTTGCCACCTCTTTCCTACTAAACACTAAATTCGTGCATGTAACTTTCACATATTACCATAGATGATATTTAGTGTTTGAATTTACATTTAATGTTACTTACTTTCATACGGTTAGTGATATTTAGTGTAGTGTTCGTATTTAGTGTATCTAACACTAAATATCATATTTTGTGTACTTGCAACACCATTCATTAGAACTTATCTACTCTTCCCCTCCATAGCAAACCCTATGAGCTTTCTAATCTGATATCTCTGCTTGGTAAGGTAATGTGTTTAAGGTGTAAAAGTCTTGGGAAAACATGCATACCACCAAGTCTAGATGGGTCGTGGGTAGGTTCCTTAGCTTGCTCTTAAAAAACGACAAGGAGTTGAATGATCTCTCATTTTCCACATTACCCATCACTTGGACATGAGCAATCTCAACATCTTTGATGAACTCCGAGAGCTTCACTGAGATGAAGGTGTTGCTAGAAAGCTTTCGCCAAAAGACATGACATTGGATTCTTAGTCATGTGCAAGGACATGGCAACTTGTGCATTGGATATCATGATGATTTTGAAAAAAGAGTTTTCAAGCTCAAGGTTGTGGACATCAAGGGGTGGAAGCACCCACTCCTCAATATGCTCGGTCTTAGCATCCACATGTACCCACAACTTCTTTGCTATCCCGTAGGATGCTTTCAATGTTGCAATATGCCTAAGGTATGTAGCCTCAAGTGTATCGGTTAGCCAATATCAGGGGTAGCATATGCCCATGCACACATTACCTTTTGGCATGGGAAATGTTTCTCTAACTCCTCTATAAGGTTTTTTGTTGCACTAGTTAGTTGCCGTTACACCTTGCCAAAGATTACCTCATGGCCAATCTTGTTCACCTCTACCCATTGTCTTGGGAAGGCCATGGACACCTACAATCTTGAAGATGTGGTGATCTTCCTCATGGTTGTAACAAAATAACTACTCTTGCTCAATTACCATGGATGTGTCATTTGCCAATGATCTAAAGTTGTTGAACTCCTCTCCAGAGAAAGCAAAGGTTGGATCTACATACAATCGATATAGATGACCTTGGCAAATTGTCGTGTAAATAACGATCGTGTGTCACTGCAACTCGAGTACCAACCACCACTAGCAAATAACACTAAAACATAGCAAAGCCACACATACACAACACGCCTTCATAGAGAAGGAAGAGAGTCAAAGACTACTATGAGCTCTAGTTCTCTCTTCAAAAATGCACACAAGTCAAGTTATCTCTCACTCCACCACGGGAGAATCCAAGAGTGTAAGTAAAGGGGAGAAGAACTCAAGATTTCATTGCAAAATCATGCAACATTCACCTCACACAAGCTCTCTCCACACACTCACTCACAAGGCTTGACTTGGCAAGAATGCCAAGCCAAGGAGGAGACTCTTCACATAGGAGCATCTCCACCATTCCAAGGGTTTCATCCATCCATATCTAAATGGATGAAATCCCTCCGGATGCGGTGTGGTCACCGATGCCACATACCGTGACAGCTGTCGTGTAAATAACGATCGTGTGTCACTGCAGCTCAAGTACCAACCACCACTAACAAATAACACTAAAATATAGTAAAGCCACACATACACAACACGCCTTCACATGCCCCCCCTCAGCTGACTATGGCGCCCCGCCAAGCAGCGAGGACCAAAGCCAATCCAAAGGGTATGGATAATGAAGGATGGCTCCGCTACTAACTAAAGTGGTGAACCTCGTCCCAAGGAACTGTAGGCTGGGTGCAATGTGAGCCCCATCCTTAATCACCTCTGATGTTTGGCTATCAGATTCCAAATAATTAATTCCACCGCCTCGCGTTCGATAGCGTCCTTAAGCCATAACTCCTCATATTCCACTTGGGCAAGCAAAACACGATGAAAGCCACACAGGATCATGGAGTACGACTGGTGGAAGCACCAGGTACCGAAGATCCTCGACAGCGAGGACAACTCCACTGTCCAGATGGTAGAGAAGTCAAAGGTAGCCTCAAGCATGCCATGTGCCAACCACGTTGACACTGATCACACAAGAGCATAGTAGCCGCTCCTTTCTTCTCCCCGCACACAAAACATGGAAGGCCCTCTGGCACGACGGCCAGTTCAGGATGAACTATACCCTCAATGGGTAGGTGACATGGAGCACAATTTTTGGAATGCTCGCGACATTTCCTGCCATCCTTGCCTTCCAACAATAACAAACCACTCGGCAACAATTCCTTCACCCGAAGGATAGTACGTCCCGTCTTAACATCCAATGTCGTAGGCGCCTCACGTTGGAGATAAACATAATCCCCTTGCCGGAATCTCCGCAACTGAGGTCGGTAAGCACCATTGCAAATGCGTGCATAACGCAGGGTATCACGATGCTGAGCAATGGACAAATTCTCCATGGCCATAGGCATGGCCCTTTGGAAGAATTGAGCCCGCTCCTGCAAACACTCTGCCCAAATGTTTGGGTCATCCAAGTCCACAACAGGAGCTAGTTTCTCCCGAATAGAACTCGGGAGTATGGGCTCACATCCATACAACAACTGATATGGGTTGTAGGACGCCAAAGAGGCCTGCCTACTAAATCGGTAGCCCATAGCAATCCAAGGCAACATAAGGTCCCAATCCCGATGGCTCCCCCGAAGTAATCCATACTTCCTCAAGCCACGCTTGGTTGTCTGAACAACCCGTTCAGCCAAGCCATCCGCCTCCGGATGATCCCGCGAGGTGGTGCGGTGATCTATAAGGGCCTTAGTGCATAACTCCTCAAAAGCACCGAGGAATTCCCTCCCTTGGTCCGTCAATACCTCATCCGGTGCTCCAAAACGTGCCAACACACGATCCAAAAAGGCTGCCGCGGCCAACTCTGCCGAGTTTTGGGGTAGAGCAACAAGCTCAATCCACTTGTTGAAATGCTCCACCATCACCAACACGTACTTTGCTCCACGTGGTGTGACAACCAACGGTCCTGCAAAGTCGAGTGACCAAAGGTAGCCTAGTCCCATGATAGGTAAAGGCTGTAATTTGGGTGACAAGGTGTTGAAACTAGACCTGACCCGGTCGCAAACTTCACACCTCCCGACATAAGCAGCAACATGCTGATACATGCCGGTCCACCAATATTGGCTGCGCAACATCGAATGTGTCATGCGTACGCCAAAATGGCCAAGTTCCTCGTGCACTTGTCGCACTAAGGAGGCCCTTTGATCCGGTCTAGGAACAATCCGCCTTGTCCCATCCGACCACAATCGAAATAACAAACCGTTCTCCCAACGGAACCTTGTTATTCGATGTCCAATCCTATCCCTTTCCATCGCTGAGATGGACAAAGGAAAGGTTCCCTGCTGAAGCTTATGCAATACGGGAAGATCTTCCCATATATCCGCAATAGCTTGAGGTCGATCAGTCTCATCATCCGAGCCCTGTATCGGAACCTCAACAGCAGAGCTAGAAAATAAAGTGAGGTAAGCAGCTGCATGCCAACCTGGAACCGCCTCTCGATCACAATCCCCATGCCACCTGGCTCCGGTCAAGTCCTCGTCTGAAGGACTTGGATTGCGTGAGAGTCCATCCGCATCCAGGTTGGTAACACCGGCACGGTGTACCACCTCAAAGTCGTACTCCTGGAGCAATAAAGCCCACCTGGCGAGCTTGCCAGTAAGCTTATCCGACTCCATGAGCCACCATAAAGGCTGATGATCAGTCACCAAAGTGAAGCGTTGACCATAGAGATATGGTCGGAAATGAGCAATAGCCCATACCGCCGCCAAAGCTTCTCCTTCATAGGACGAATAATTGGCCTCCGCACTGTTATTGCTTTGCGAAGCATAAGCAACTACATACTCCCGGCCAAAATCATCCTTCTGAGTAAGAACTGCTCCCAAATCCAATGAATTCCAATCCGTATGCAACTGGAAAGATTTGGAAACATCAGGACGTCGACGCACTGGAGCTGTACCCAGTCTCTGCTTCAATGTCTCAAATGCATGTTGTTGCTCACGACCCCAAGTCCAAGGTTGGTCCTTGCTCGTGAGAATGGTCAGCGGCTTGGCAATCAAGCTAAAGTTCTTGACGAATCGCCGGTAGTAATTTGCCAAACCCAAGAACGCACGAAGTCTCGGCACATCGACCGGTGCCGGAATCTTCTGCAAGGCATCTACCTTAGCTTGCTGCACCCCAAGACCTCCTGGAACAATCATATGACCTAGATATGCCAGTCGGTCATGAAAAAACTTACACTTGCCATGGTGCAAGCGCAATCCCCACCGTTGCAACCGTTCAAAAACGGCTTGCAGATGCCTCACATGTTCCTGTGGTGTCCTGCTGAAGATGATCACATCGTCTATGTAACACCGAGCAAAGGGCAAACCAAAGAGAACCTGGTCCATCACTCTCTGAAACTCAGCAGGTGCATTCTTCAGGCCAAATAGAAGAAACTTCCAATGGTAAAGTTGATCCTTCCCATCTTGATCAACTCCCCAGAATGCAGTTTTCACCCGATCTCCCACAAGTAATGGGAGTTGGTGATAGCCGGATCTCAAGTCCAAGGTGCTGAAGACTCGAGAAAATCCGATGGCATCGAACAATTCTTCCGGGATTGGCATGGGATACCGATCCGACTTGGTCTTCCGGTTAACTGGACGGTAATCCCCGCACATCCGCTTCTCCGTCCAATTGCCAAAGATATCCTTCTTCGATGGCATAACCGTAGCACAAGCATACTCCCCGTTGGAAAGTTCGATTAGACTTGCCGCCAAGAGCTCTCGGCAACGAGCTTGGACACCAATCCTCTCGGGAGCACTGAGCCTATAAGGTCTCCGAAAAATAGGATGGTCGTCCTCCAACTGAATGTGGATGGGTTTTCCTTTGTAGCCTTCAAGATCTTGAAGGCTAAAAGCAAAACACCTACGATACGAGCGAATGAATGCTCGTACCTTCCGTGTCTCAGCACCAGTGAGATGAGGGCCTAACTCCAATGGCCAATCATCAAACTCTGTGGTCTTCCTCTCCACCAAAGGAGAACCACCTGGTGCTGGCACGGACTCTAACTACTACTCAGAGGAGGGAGCATTAACCATGCCCCCAACCTCGATGCCAACAGTCGAGTTTGGCTTCCCTTCATCACCACCAATATGTGATGATGAAGCCACAACCGGAGGCGAAGAAGCCAAAGCAGTATAAGCCCGTTGAGCTCGAAGCTCCTCCATCAACTGCTGCTTGAATCGAGAGATTCGTTCGGCTTCTCCAACCATGGCCTCAATTCCCTCCTCCATGGATGTGGACCGCTGTGCCCCCTGACCAGAGTCCTCTGCCCCCAGAGACAACAACTGGTCACCATGATGTCGTTGCAATGCAAGGCATAAACCAACAGTCCACACCATGGTGTTAAGATCCATAGCTTGGCCCAACACGAACCGCCGTTGGCCTTCAGAAAGGCCAAGAGCTGTTGTGGTTCCGGTCCGGAATCCCATAGCACGCTCCCGTTCGTCGGCACAGGGTTCGCAATGGGTTCTTGTGTGTGCATCCCACACCATACCTGGTCCCTGATCGCGGAATGCGAATGACTGTGGGAAAGTCATAAAGGTGGGAAAGGCCCTTCGTGGTACCCCCACTTTGTTGACTAATGCCAACGGGGGGTAAATCATCTCGAACAACCGGCAAAGAGGTCCGGTGTGGATCCAAGATGTCATCCACCTTTTGATCCAAAGGTGGAGGCACTGCAGAAAATGCTGCAGCTAAAATGGATTGCGGTGCGAGGTTGGTCCAAATCCACCGAGGCCGGTGGGAATAAGAACCGAGGCTCGCGGCATCCATAAAAATGGGATCTCCAAGGTGTTGGCAAACATAATGTCGGCCTTCCAACACCTTGTCCCGAGAGTCTCCCAACAAAGGTACATTCTCGAATATGTACCCTGGAGGAAAAGGTTGGTGGGCAAACCACCACTGCATGAGCCGGATGAGGTCCCAGAAAAGGCTAGACCTGGGATCCTCTAAACCTCGGCCCGCTCCCGCACGTGAGTGGCCCTGGCATGCCCATCCCGCAATCACCAAATCTACGGGACCCAACCTTCGTAAGTCCTCCTCGCTGATAAGTGTAACATCACGAGGAAGACGTCCAAAGCACCCACGAATGGCAGTCGGGTGGAGCTGGTGTGGATACAACACCATCAACTGGTGTAAATGGTGACGCGCCACACGAATAGATACAGGACTGTTGTCGACATAAACGTACTGTCGAACGGTAAGGCCGGCCTCCAACAACGGCCGCCAATCCTGTCCCGATGCCCCCAAACAGTTCCACCAAAGTAATCCCCTCGTCTGGCGGACGCCATAAATGGGATGTGCCAACGCCGATGGGGCATCCGGTATGACCGGTGTCGTAGAACCGAGAGAGAGGACAATGTCCTCACATCTCCGGAATAGCTCGGCGGAATCGCGCCAGGGAGGAAGAGGATCCTTGGGATGGCGCACCAATGCACCCTTAGGTGCTATATCCCGTGAATCGTCCGTACTCCCCATGAATGCCAATGATTCCTCCAACAATGCGGAACCATAAGGCAATGTATCCACAATAGCACCACATCCAAAAACCATGGATAATGGTGCTATAGTCGCAGCCGCCGCGAATGCCACAGGAATAAGTTCCCTGCGGCCGTCCCCAGCCGACCAACCTGGTCGGATCCAAGCCTCCTCAGTCCAGTTGTCCAAACCAAAACCAAGGGGGTATAGTGCTTGCTGACCAACTAAGATGTTGTAGTTGGTCGCATCTGTCACCGCACACCTAAGAAGAAGAGGTGCGGGTGGATCTCCAGGCTTCACTCGGAAGCTAAGCTGTAATGGCTCCCGAGTATAACCCGTGGCCCACTCCACGTGGCCGATGGATGTGACAATGGTAAATGGACATGGAGCCAAGTCCTCAGCCGCCAACCCCAACTTTTGGGCAAGTCTCTTGCCGATCATAACCGGTTGTGCCCCTGAATCCATCATCACACAACGGGGAGCAACCCGAGTGGCATTGCCCCCAGTCCGACTGACCACCAAAATGCCGGTGTCATTCACCATACGCACGACACCGGGTCGAATTCCGCGGCGCTCACGAGCAGGTCGAGCGGCGACATCGGATAGATAAGCTGCTCCCGCGGATTCCGGTAAGTCATAAAAGATGGCCGGTCCTCTATCATCCGAGGTGTGTGCGTCAAAAGACGCAATGGTCTCCGCGGCAAGCCTCGCTCGCCGTTTGGCCACTTCCTCGGGATCTTCAGAGATAGGAATGTCCGTGGTGGCCTGAGCCACGGTCAAAGATGGTGCGGATGCCTTCCTTTCCAAAATTCTACCTGCTAAGTGGAAAACCTTAGCAGGCTGGAATTCTGGCGACAACAACTCCATCGCTGTGAAGAAAGGTGTGTGCAACACCTTCGATGCCAACGTGTGCACCATGTCGGTCACCGGATTCGGAGCCTTAATGCTCGAATTACGACCACTGACAGATTGGACAGCATTGGCCAATCCAAAAGACAAAAGTAGCCGTGCCTGTCCAATCTGATCTGCGGGACCATTGTCCCGAGCTCGTAAGCTTGCCACAGACTCCCCTGTGGCCGGAGGTATGGTTCGTGGCACGGTTTGAGCACGTGTCACGGCCGCCGAACTCATCACCTCCCCTGAAGCTCCGAACATATAGAAGTGAGACATTATTGTTAAGTGAGAAGGAAGAGAGTCAAAGACTACTATGAGCTCTAGTTCTCTCTTCAAATATGTACACAAGTCAAGTTATCTCTCACTCCACCACGGGAGAATCCAAGAGTGTAAGTAAAGGGGAAAAGAACTCAAGATTTCATTGCAAAATTATGCAACATTTACCTCACACAAGCTCTCTCCACACACTCATTCACAAGGCTTGACTTGGCAAGAATGCCAAGCCAAGGAGGAGACTCCTCACATAGGAGCATCTCCACCACTCCAAGGGTTTCATCCATCCATATCTAAATGGATGAAATCCCTCCGGATGCGGTGTGGCCACCGATGCCGCATACCGTGACAAATTTTTTACTGCAAACATGAAGTCTACAATGTAGTATGTTGAATTCTATGCAAACTTAATGAAGGATTTCACATAGTCTAGCATGGCCATCAGGCAAGGTAGAGTTAACATATTCTACCTGGCTACAAGCATAGAAAGGTGTCTTTGTTGTTGATTCCTATGAAACATCCACTGCCATTTTTGTCACCAAGGGTTTGTACTCCTTGAGCACCCTCTTTGCAACCCAAGCAAAAGATATCCAATGGGTTTTAACAATTTTAAGGATCTTATTACCTTTGGATTCTGAACAAACTGCAAGTTTCTGGAACTTGAGGGTGGACTTTGGAGAAGAGTTGAAGTAAGAATAAAATGCTACCAAGAAATCCTCCACATGTCTCACCACCTCAAAATCAGAGAGTGTTTGGACCACAAGGCTAATTTGATGTGCCTTACAATTGACATCCACCATGAAGGGTGCATTCTTGTTGATAAGTTGCACTATCACACTAGATTTTGCACTTTGAAAGGTAGAAACCCCATTTGTTCCGAATGTGATCAACCCCTCCCTAATCTTCTGGTCGGATAGACCACCATAAGCATGAGCAACACTTACAATGGCAACAGTAAGATCATATGATGTTCGACCCTCGATAACTCTTTCCAAGCTCCACTTCCAATTTTTCACTATGTACCCATGGACATTGATCCATGATTGACAATCTACCAATGCGACCTCATCACAAGATGAACTAAAGAAATTTACAAGTTGCATGACTTCCTTGGTTTTGTTCAACACCATACGCTCTATAACCTCTGCCATTTCTAACCCACTAGTGTCACTCCAATGAGGGTGTGGATTTTAGTTTGAAGGTTTCAAAGAGCACATACATTTTCTCATAATTTGTGATTAGTCTACCTTGAATCAACAAGTGGAGAAGAGTGACAAACTATATCCATTTCTTCTTCCTATCTCTAACTATAGACTCACCCACTTGAGCACGAATGCTATTAGTGGGAATGGTAGGAAACAATCTTTCATTCTAGTTATGCTTGTTGTTATGCTTCATGTGTTTTTCCCCAATGGCCACTCCATGACCTAGTCTCTTGGTTGTCTTCCACCCTTGGTGTTTCCACAAATTGTCACTCTTAGCCACCAAAACTACTGACTTCCCATGAATTTGAGACCACACCTTGCAAATCACTTTGGTTACTTCCTCTTCCTTGTAGATAGGCTATGCCCAAGGAAAAACATGCAAGCAAAGGAGCTAGAATTGATGGTTCTTATCATATGACTTCTTCTTAGGGGTGTGATCAACAATGGGAGTTGTTAGATCCTTGCTAACCTTAAGACTTATAAAAGGAGCAACAACATCAAAGGGAGGTGCTTGGCTTGTGCTAGTAGTGTTTGGATCTATTCTAGAGAAGAATCAACAAAATTTAAAACCCTTGGGAGGGGCCAAAGTCGGAGCCATGACTTTGGTTCCAGCTATGGCCAAGAGGATGCAACAATACACATAAAACAAAATAAGAGATGTATACAAAAATACAAGCAAGGGTTGTGGAAATAAAAACAACACAAGAGCATCATGAGTTGTGGAAATCACAAAAACAAAGAACAACAACAAGGGTTTAGAGCTCACAAGGAGTTGTGCAACAAGGTCCATAGTTGCAACATTAGACCACCAAGGCTTTCCACAACTCAAACATCACAAAAACAAGGACCCAAACAACCAATAAATTATAACAACAAGGATCATATGCTACATGCTAACATTGAGCTTAGGAACACATAAAAAAACCTAGAGAAATGTAAAACGCTCAAAAAACCAAAGAGAGGACCTGCCATGTGCAAGGTTCCATGGATGTCTCGGGGGGGGGGGTGACCGGCCGAAAAGTAGAAACCACGTGAGAACAACTATAGGGTGCTTTTTCTTCATTGGCAAGAAAAATTATAGAAACTTTGGATCTACCATAGCCTACTTAAATTGCGAAACATGTGATTATATATAATTTAGCATAAGGGGAAACCCCCACTTTAGGTTTGAGGTAGAAAGAAATTAGTATGACATAAATAATAGAGGGATTTTTTTAAAATAGAACGAGTATATTCACATATAATACATGCAAAATGGATGAAAATTAAACAACTGGGTTATGATGTGTACACTCTTCTTTCACCAATACATGGCAACATGGATATACGCCATGCCATATTGGATTCTTAACTTTGCCTTCATATGGAACAAGTACATCAAAATTTTATAAATAATTTAGCATCATTTGAAATAGTATAGGTTTTCTTTTATAATTACCTATAGGGTGCTGCATATTTAGTGAAGTTGCTTTTTTTCTACTTAAAGGGTTCCCTAAAATCCAAATGAAGAGGTAAATAGCCCCCCATTAAAGTACCCTTTGTACGCACGTGGTTACATAACACAAGAGGGAGTGACCCCCCCCGAGATGGATGTGTGGCTACTGCCTATACGAAGATGGTCTTCCACCAGAAATACAACTTGCAAGCTCAAAAAACATGACCAAGAACATATGCAAATTACTAGAATAACAAGAAAACAGAGAGGGTATGAATTGCTTGATAGCAAATGACCACAAATGCCACCACCTATAAGGATAAAGGTGAAAACATTAAAAAATCAAGATGGTACAAAGGAAACCCAAGAACAAAATCAAGAAAATGAAAACATTTCCATACCCTTCTCCCAATTTTGCATAATGGTTGTCATTACCGCAATCGGTTGAGAAAAATCCAAGGTAGATAACAGAAGGGGAGCATGTGCAACCTCTTCATATGTATCCTCCATGAAATCCTTTTCCTTCCTTTGGATGTAGTCGTGCATTTCCGGGTCATTAATCGACACCAAAGTAGCTTGCACGGCACATATTGGAACTGGTAAAGGTTCTTTGTAACCTAAAGCTTCACGTTTGGAGTCCATGATTTAGGTTTCCTAGAATCTTGATAACATCACAAATTCATGTTTCTTATTAGTAATAACAAACAATCAAGTAATGACAAAAGCTTGCCACTTTTGTGTGAATGGTGTTATAAGAAAGATGCTTGGGAGGGTGGGTGGGGTCACCCTCTTGCGAAGCACTACTTTCTTGCACAATTTTTTGCTTAAAGAAATGTGGTTCAGAATCCAAACTTCGTCCATCCAGTACATATGTTCCAGTGTACAAAATAGAGTGTGAGGTTTGTTGAGAACTTGCTTTGTCATGCAAGTTGTTTGTCCTCTATTGTAGCAGAGAAAACCAACTATCACCACTAGACTATTTTGTGATTTGGGCGGCATTTATTTGCTTTATCTTAGTAGCATGCAAACTTGATCTACCTACTTTGTGTACACATAAAAACCTCTACTATCTGCCAACAATCTTGAGGAAATGGCAACATGTATTGTGTTTACATACTTCCATTTGGGCACAGTCTTCTCTACTAGTTTAGCAGAGTACATGATACCATACAACATACACAAAACCTCCTTTCTCCTAACAACAAAGCTCTTATAATTACATCCCTAAAGGAATTGCCTCACATGTGCCCATCCAACCAACACCGTAAAAATGAGATAGTTGTGTACACGAGGTGTCCGTAGTAGTATTCCACATGTCATAGACGTCACATGTATACAAACATAGAGTTGAGCTTTGAAAGCAAGAAGGAAACCTGTTTTTTTTATTGCATCTAGTCTTTGTAGATTTGTTCTACACATGGAAGTAAGAAATCTCTTTGCACCTTAAGTGTCGCCATCATATGTGTAGTCCTAACTATTTCGCAGCACCGGTGCACAACTCGGTTGACTTTTGATAGCACTTACCTCCAACAATGAGTGACTACTCATTGTTTAATGCTAAATAAGGGTTAAAGATTCACTAACCCTCATCCCTTTACTTAGAAACCAAAGGACAAATTTCCTCCAACTTAGGGTACTCCTATCTGGACGTACCATATTAGGTAGTATTGTGCCCATGTTGGCTGCCTCCACATGGCTTTGTCCCAAGTGATTTTAGGGTTTGTAGGTATGGGGCTGAGGTATGGTCCTTACCCTTTCCTTGTATATTTTTTAGGTATTTATTACGCCTATTGTTTTAGCCAACTTTATGTACCCTATATGGTATATTATCCATTTTAGATGTACTCACAACCGTATATTGTGAGGCTTTAAAAAGGCCATATTGAGCTTGTATACTCACATGCCTTGCTCATATACTGTACATGGCAATATGAAACAATCCAAACTGAATATATATATATATATATAGAGAGAGAGAGAGAGAGAGAGAGAGCTCAGCCCAACTCAAGGATGGGAGCGGCTCCTCATGTACAATGTCTAGTCCATAGTGCGTGTTGGTAAATAGTGTGCCCCATAGTATTATCCCCGATGTTTTTAGTGTTGATAATTGGCTATAAGTGTGGCCTATAATTTTACCATTATTAGTGTAGTAAAATGTGAAGTCTTTGTGCTTGGTGAGGGAGCAATCATCACAAAGTTGCACTAAGGTAGATGTGCCTTATAATTTGGTTACTTATCTTCATAAGAGACCTATATTTGAGCACTATACGATTTTGTGTGGCTCCTACAACACGTGCCAAAAAATATGTATTTAAAAAAATCATACTACATATCCAAATTTTGATAACCATTCTAAGCCCAACAAAAATCAACCTGAATTGCCGAGACGTATATGATCATTTAATGAGCACAAGAACCTTCACTTTATAGTGCACAAGATATTCATGTGAGCTCCAAAAATCATGAGGAAAGTAACCATGGCCTCGATTTAAACTTGCTAACCATCTAGTACTAAATTGCAATTTTCACATCCTACTGAGAAGGGGGTTAGTCGGGGAAAAAGTAACCATTTAAGACTCATCTACCATATTGCTTTGGAAAACAAGCCCCACAGTAATTGTTAAGGACTTTTGCTCTCGTAGCAGGATCCACACTCAGGTACTATTGCATCGGAAGCTACCGCCCTTTTGCAAGAAAGCGACAATTTGGACTCAGGAACATGGCTTCTTCTTAGTTATTTCTTCCGAATTTCAACTTAGTTATTGTGGCCCTGTGCGGTCAAACCGGTGCGCACTGAAGCAGAGCTGAAGACTTGCAAGAGGACTAAGTTGGGAGGGATTTCAAAGAACGGTGGACGGTTGGGTTATGTGAAGGTTGTGTCAAACCTTATGTTAAGTTTATGTGAAGGAGGGTTATGTGAAGATGATGCAATTCCTAGCTGTAATGGGAGTGGAATCGGTGATGGAGGATCTTGCGGATGATTTGAAGCCTCTGAACTTGTGGTGGTGTTCCTTGTAAGTACTTCAAAAAGCATCATCATCATCATCATCATGTGGTGAACAATACATTTGTATAAGGTATTGGTTAATCGTCCATGTGGAGGGTTGGTTGAGGCGAGTGGACAGATTTGTGGAAATTTGTTGTTGGGCGTGCATCGAAACTTATTAGCCAATTTGGGTGGAAGTGAAATACGCAGTGTTTGTTTCCGTGGTTAATGATTTTAAAGGAGCTCATATGGTGTGTGTGTGTGTGTGTGAAACCGATTCTCTTGTTTTATGTTTTATGTTTTGTTTTTTTTTTGATTTTTTGATTTTGAGAGTGGGTGGTTAGTGTGCAAGAGCTGGGGTTAGGGCATTTCTGTTGAAACTAGAGTGATTGTTGGCGACGCTTGGAGAAAAAATTGTTTCAAGCAAACGCAACAAGAGAGCTCCTTCAAATTATACACAAGCAGTGGTGATGGACACTGTTCTTAAGTCATTGAAGCTCAACGAGTTGAAACTGACCCAATTCAGTAGACAGGTTTGTGGAATTTTGTTGTTGGGCGTGCATTGAAAGTTTTTAACCAATTTGGGTGGAAATACTCAGTGTTTGTTTCCGTGATTAATGATTTCAAAGGAGCATATAGTATGTGTGTGAAACCGACTTACTTATTTATTTATTCGTTTGTTTCTATTTTTGAGTGTGGGTGGTTAATGTGCAAGAGCTGGGGTTAGGGCATTTCTGTTGAAACTAGAGAGTTTGTTGGCGAAGCTTGAAGAACAATTTGTTTCAAAAAAATGTAACAAGAGAGCTTCTTCAAACTATACACAAGCAGTGGTGATGAATACTGTTCTTAAGTCATTGAAGCTCAACGAGTTGAAACTGACCCAATTCAGGTCCAAAAGAGTGTTTGTTTCAGTGGTTAAGGATTTAAAGGAGCTCAAAGACTGGTTCCCAAACTGATTTGAGGTTTTTTTGTCCATAATTTTGATGGTGGGTAGTGAATGTGCAAGAGCTGGGGTTAGGAAAAGTCTTTTGAAACTAGAGTGATTGTTGTCAAAATCTTGAGAACAGCGTTCATCACCACTGCTTGTGTATTATTTCAAGCAAATGCGACAAGAAAACTCTTGAAATAATACACTGTTTTTAAGTCAAGCTCTGAATTGACTTGAAGGTGCAAGCATTTTCTGTGATGAGAATTGTTACCTTGAGTTACATTTTTCCGCAAGTCATGTGACCATAATTTGTACTAGGCGAAGCAGCTACACGTAACTATAAGAAATCAAATTGTGATGTCATGTATCCATACAAATACTGCTGCCACCTCCTGGGGTCACTTAATCATCAGTCTTCACAAAGTTGTTATCAATGCTGGACAACGGGTTGCAGATGTGGATCCAAAGTCTTAATGAACAGTGTTCAGCACTACTTGTGTATTGTTCCAAGCAAATGCAAGAAGAAAAGTCTTGAATTGAACTCTTCATGAATGTTACCTTGAGTTGTTGGGTTTTTCCACAAAGTTGTGCAAACTTAATTTGTACCGAGTACCACCTGCTAGCTTAATTTTATCATCAGTTTTTATTATCATAGCTGCTATCAATGTTGGAAAATGGATTGCTGATCTGGACCCCAGAAACTGGACAATGTTACATTATTGGTGAACTTGACAGTTGTTACTTGACAGAGTGACCAATGGGAGTTGGAATTTGAAGAATTTTCAGCAACTGCACCTGGGTCCTGTCTGATGAAGATGATACAAAGGCAGTAAACTATTTATTTGCTGGCGGGTGTGCATGTCCTAGAATGATGAAGCGGGGTCATAACGGAGTTCAATACGTTACCCTTGCAGCAGCAGCAATTTTAATTTTGGGGTTTTTTATTGCTACACACCATGTAGAAGCTACATGTATTCCATCAGCTGGGTGTGAGCATGCGCTCGCGTATTATAAAGTGCAGTCGGCAGATACAATTGACATTCTAAACCTGCATTTTCAGACGACTTTAAGTACTCTGCAGAGCTACAATAAGAATCTTTCAACAAACATCACTGCTGGGCAGAAACTTTTTATTCCCTTCCAGTGTATGTATTGTTCGAATGGCCAACTTCAGCACCTGTTTCAATACTCGGTAAGCGTGGGTGAACTATCCATCCTTCATTTTTATCTTAACTATTGATGAGTGAATGGAACCTTCATGTCAGTATCAAGCAAGTAGTCTCTCTTTTTAGGGCTTAATTCCAAGTGCGAACCAGTTTGAGTTGAAACACCTGTAGTGGTCGATAACAGCCAGAGCTCGAAGATTGGGAGCTCAATGAAATGAGCCTTCTCATGCTTGTTCATTGAAGTCCGCTTTACAGTTGAGACTTGAACTTGAGAGCTTGAACTCCTACCAAGCTTACAATGCTTAGATGGTGTAAGCCTTGATGGATCCCATGTGGATTGACTACAACAAGCTCTTGGTCATTTTTGACAAGCTCTCAGTCAACATCCTAACCTACCACCATGAGGTTGCTTAGGAATGTTGAGAGTTCGAGCTCTCAATTTGAGAGCTCTGAGCCAATGGGCTCTCGAGCATTCTTTGGCTTGCCATAATTGCTGGTTTGTTTATGGTAGATGGGTCCTAAATGGTTACTTTTCCTGACTAGCCCACTTTTTCTGGAATATGAAACAGGGGATTAGTATGTGAAGGTTAGAAAATCCAAGTTGAGGCTGTAGCCACTTTTCTCATTCTTTTGAAAGCTCATATCAATATCTTGTTCATTATCAAAGTGCAGACCCTCCCTAATTTTGTTGACTATTGAGCCTACAATGGTTATCATATTTTGAGGGGGCAGTCCAATCTCTTCTAACCACATGCTTTTTTGATGTCTGTTCTTAGGTCTCAACCTAACCACATACCACTCAAATATAGGTGTCCATATTGCTGCTATGTTAGAATTAGGCATATCTACTCTAGTATCATTTCCCACCTTGGTATCTCACTTTGAGCATGGCCACCTTACACTTGCTTAAATTATCGAGAGCTTGAAGATTGGTGAAGCTCTCTATAGTTTTGAGTTCTGGATGAAAGCTTGTTAACTCCTCCAAGTACCAAACTCCCAAAAACTGCAAGTTTGGGCTCTTGACTTGAGCCTATCATGTACATTTTGAGCTCCTTAGGTACTAGTAGAATTCCTAGAACTCGTTTGAATGCTTTGACTGAAAACTTTCTATTTTTTTGCAGGTAGTCACTGGTGACACTATTGCAGATATAGCAGATACTACATATGAAAGTCTAACTACAGTGGCAGCTATTTCTTCTGCCACCACAGGCTTGGAGAATAGCAACAATATTTATCCAAATCAAGTTTTGAGTATTCCTGTCAACTGCTCTTGTGGGGACCCAAGTGTGAGCTTGGACTATGGTCTCTTCACGACGTATGTGGTGCAAAGTGGGGATCAGCTTGCAAGCCTGGCAACAAATTTCAGTGTTTCTTCGGATTACATCTCAAAGTACAACTCTAATGTCCAAGTTCTACAACCAAATCAAATTATCTACATTCCTACAAGAAGTATGGCCTTCGAGATTCTCAGTCCTAACCATGTATGCTGTAAACTCTACAGTTTTTTTTTCCTGGAGTATTAAATAATTTTCTAGCCACACTAAAGGAATGTCTTTGTGATTCACTTGGAAGAGGCCTTCAAACAACAAATTTAGTTCACAAAATTTGATCTGTGCCAGCAAGAAATTGTCTAGCATTTGGTTCATGATCAAGTGCAATGACAAATTTTTGGTTAGGGTCATAAATTAACCATAGTTTCTTTCTTTCTGATTGGTTGCAGATGAAAGTGGATTATTCCCAGCATATAATGGGTATGTGTACAATTTGGTTCACAATCAAAATAATTTTTGTGTCCTTTGATTCATATTCAATTTTTGTTTTGGATCCACTTATTACCAGCATAGCCTGTCCTTCATCCTCATGTTTATGCACATATTTCTATATTTCCTCTGTTCATAAAATAATTTTCTATGCAATTCTGTTCTTGTGCAGGACTACCGACAGCACCAGCCCAAGTTCAAGTAGTAAGCCTTCTGAAATCCTTCATCATACCAGACAATATTTGCCATCCTTGAATGTTTCTCAATAAATTTGTCTACAAGAGAGGATGAAAATTTTGTTGTGCTTCTCCCTACAACCTGATGTTTCCTTCGCCTGTATTACATTGTTCTCAGTATTTTGTTACATGTCATTGCAGAGTCGAGCAACGTTGGTGTCATAGTGGGTGCCGTAGTTGGAGGGCTTGTGCTTGGCGGTCTCGTTCTACTTGGCTTGTTTTACGGTCGCAAATACGTCCGCAAACGTAGCTCAAAACCAAAGTCGGAGAAAGATCAACATTCAGGTTCCAATTGTAGGCCATTATAACATTCCATTTATGTGGCAAGAAACTCGAGTCATAATGGTGTTTTCTTTTTCAGATAGTTATTGATGTTGTGTCCAAACTGTCAGTTCTATGACCTTTCTCTCCAAAAGGGCATCATTTACCAGATCTCTGAATGGGTTGTCAAAATGTGCCAGAGTCTAACTTGTGCATTCTGGTTTTCTTTAGGTGCAGTTTTACTCCCCACGTCAACGTCATCAGGAATATCAAGGCGTGACGAAAGTGGAGGCTCGGTGTCAAATATGTTGGCAGAATTCAAATCAGTTGAATTTTCATATGAAGAACTGTCTGCTGCAACTGACAACTTCAGTTTGAGTTATAAGATTGGGCAGGGTGGCTTTGCCTCTGTCTACCTTGGTGTTATTCATGGCCAGGTCCTCTTTCCTCCCATTCAAATGAAATAATCGGCCATTTGAAGAAAGAAAATCCTTTACTGATTAGTTTCTACTCTGATTTTTTGGCTTCATAACTAGGCTTTGTAATAGGATGTGTTCCAATATCGATGTGCAGAAGCTGGCCATCAAAAAGATGACATTACAAGCAACCAAGGAGTTTATGGCAGAGCTCAAAGTGTTGACGAACGTCCATCACACGAATCTGGTGGGTGCATTTTTACTCAGTTTTAAAGCTCCCATCGCTGAAGTTGGGAATTTAGAGCTGAAACTATTGTGATATTCTGTGTGATATATTCTCTTGTAATTGGCTGTGTCCTAATGTATATGTGAAACAGCCTTACATTCAGAGTACCACCTAGTCATCCGAGGGCTGAGATGGATAGATGAAATTTTACTATCAAAGAAAATGATGTATAAACTTGTCTTGAACTTGTTCAATATATATTGTCCTTTATGCATCTATCATCATATTAAGCTTGACTGAGATTAAGGTAGACGTGCCTAAATCCAACATGAGCAATCATCTGGACACTTATATTTGAGTGGTCTGTGGTTAGGTGTGGATCTAAGAACGGACTATGTGCTCAAAACATGTTAACCATTCTAGATTCACTTGTCAACATAATTTGGGGGACCTATATGACCACTTAATCAACACAACAATCCGAAAACTATGAGGCAAATGGCTACAAGCACGATTTGGATTTGCTAATCATCTCACACTAATTGCGTGTTTCATATCCTACAAGATAAGTATCCAAATAGCACACATCCACTTTAAGTGATACAAAGTTCTTTTCCTGGATGTTCTGCAGGTGCAATTGATTGGCTACTGCACCACCAATAGTCTGTTTCTTGTATATGAGTTTGTGGAGAATGGAACTCTTGACCAGCATCTTCATTCCCGACACACGGAAGGTAAATGTGTTTTGCAACTTTAGTCTTACTAAGCCTTAATTTTGTGTAAACAAATGTTGAATGTGGTTAAAATTTTGTGCACTGTGTAGGAAAACCTTAGTTAGGTCCTTTTTTTCCTCCTCTGTCCATATCTTTGTCTTCTTTGTATATGCAAGGATGAAATGAAGCATAACCAGCAAACACTTCTAATTGTGGTTGGTTTTGTTCGTATTAGGTGGTCATTTTGGGTATAAACTTTGGATTTCTATGTTTGCAAAGTGCAGGAAACTACATTTTTCATTATACTGGCAAGTGTTGCTGGAAAATGCAAAACACTTCAAGTCTGTTAGAAGTGCCAGGTTGACTTGTATGTAGTTCATATCTAGTGGATTGGTGCACATTGTAAATATTGAACTGTGTAATTCTAATCAGATTATCCACCGCTGACGTGGCAACAACGAGTTCAAATCTCGCTTGATGCGGCTCGTGGGTTGGAGTACATACACGAGCACACGAAACCAACATACATCCATCGTGACATAAAATCGGCCAACATCCTCATTGACAACAGCTTCCGTGCGAAGGTTCTATTCAAGTCTCTGTTTCTACTACAAGGAATTGTAACTGTGTTCCTTTTTTACTTTGTTAAGTCAAGTAGGTACCTTTCTGTTCGGTTCAGATTAGGCAGCAAACTAAATTTTGCCAAAATGTGCCCGATGTCATCATGTGATTGGTTGGGACCTCGTAAAAGATGATGTGGAAATTGAATACAGTATGGTAAACATCCTTAACATATGGTAAACATCCTTAATGACCCTATGTCTCTTCGCCCTTTGAAATTCTATTGAGTCTTCGGAGTATCGCTCTTTTTAGTTCTCTGTTGCTCTTGTAAGACAATTGACTAAAATCATCAAGGTAAGCGCGTCTTCAACAGTTGACTTTCTCTGTGCACCCACTTCTTGTAGGATATTAATTACGCAATTAGTGCGAGATGATTAGCAAATTCTAATTGTGCCTGCAGCCACTTTCCTCATTATTTTAAGAGCTCATGTGAACATCCTATTCATTGTCAAAGTGAAGATTCTCTGTGTTTTATATGATCATTTAGGTCCCCCCAACTATGTTGACTATTGCATCTAGAATGGTTCACAAATTTTGGACATGTGGTCAAATCTCTTTTCAACACATGTCTTTTTGGTGCCTGTTAGATTCACACCCAACCATACACCACTCAAATATAGGTGTCTACTTCAGATCAGACATTGAATTAGGCACATCTACCTTACCTGATGCAAACAGCACAATAGTTGTGTGTTAATATTGACGTTGCAACAGGTCGCAGACTTTGGACTGGCAAAGCTCACAGACAGTGCAACTGGTACCGGGGTTGTTGGCACGTTTGGCTATATGTCACCTGAGTAAGTCGTACACCAGTTGGAGATGTTATTACAGCTGTCGGATTCTCACAACACACCATTGAGTGTGCAAAGATAGAACTAAGTTGAGCAAGACCAGTTTTTTAAGGATAGCTTTGAGCAAGATGATAATCTGATTCTGTCTGATAATAATTGGATTCCTTGGCAGGTATGCACTTTATGGAGAAGTTTCACCAAAGCTTGACGTATATGCATTTGGAGTAGTGTTGTTTGAGATTATTTCAGGGAGGGTAGCTATTGCGGCTGAAAGCAGTTCTCTTGAAAACCGTACCCCTCGTGAAGGCAGGACGCTCTGTTCGTTGGTTGGCCCACTGTGCCTTTTAAACTTGTGTTCCTGCATTTTTTCGTTCTTAGTGCTCTTTGAGGGTGTGGACTTAATTCCATGTGCCAACTGAGTGTAACACCAAATTGACAATCAAATCGACAAATCAAAATAAGTGATTAAGAGCTTTAGGTGAGAATAATCTGACATCATATGGCATCTTTGATAGACAGTAAAGAGAGGCATGCACAAATCATCGTTTCCAAGTGTATACTTAAACACAACCATTTAACAAACTTTCTGTTGTGTATTGCAGTTCGAGCCAATTCTTAAAAATCCAGATGGAAAAGCAGAGCTACATAAATATATCGACCCTGCCCTTAACAATGAGTACCCTCTAGATGCTGTCTGGAAGGTAAGGAAAATGCTCAAAAACGCATTGGATTTGATTGATTGTGCTCCTTTTTATATCATCCTGCAATATCCATGAGTTTCAAGAAGATAGGATCTGCTGGCAATCATCTATTGTAGGTTTTATCATATGCTGTGTAAGATAAATAATTTGGCATTTAAGTCTACAGAGTCAATCAGTGTTTGTATATTATTTTCCCTTCTTTGTGTTTTCTCGATATGGCCAAGGCCTTAACCTGGATTTCATGGGAATTCCTGTGGTTAAGCCCGCCTAAGGTTGGAATAGTACTCGAATGGGAGACCTTCGTAATAACAACTTTATATTCCGGGAAACCCTTCCCACTATGACCCAACCATGTGGAAACCCAGGGGCTATCAAGGTGAACTGGATATTCTCAACCAACCATGTGGGAACCCATGGGCTTGCCCTTGGGGAAGATAGGTGTTGGCTGGCTTGTTTGTGCCCTTTCAAGGTGTTCAACCTTTAAAAGGAGGCAGCAGTCTTCAAGGACCTTCTAATTCTCGTGATGCCCATTTTGGGATTACATATAGAGTTAGATGAACTGGAAGACGAAGCAACACCATAAATCACGCCAGTGGCAACATCAGAGTGATCATCTCTTCTCTTGTTGAAGATATCAGTGAACAAAAGGATCATGATGCCTTATGATGTGGATTTTTGACGAAGTGTTCGATATTGCCACCTCACTCTCTTATTTTGTGTTGTATATAGGTGGCAACTCTAGCAGGCCGATGCACTCAAGCAGCCCCGGACTTGAGACCATCCATAAGGGTTGCTGTAGTGCAGTTAATGACATTGGCATCCTCCACACAAGAATGGGATGTTGAAAGCTTGAATGAAGATACATCTACTACTGTACAGGTTCACTGAGTAGGAATCTCAGACACAAAAATAAAATTTCCTCCTTTTCCAGATTATACTCCCCTTCCATTTCTCAGAAGGGATGCTGCTATCTGGCTGCCACATATTAAGGAATTTTCTTGTTTACTTGCATACAGTCTCCCAATTACACGAAATTTTGAATGGATATACTTTATGCTCAGATACATTCATTACAGGTGTAGTATAACAACCAATTGCAAATTATGCAGTAAGAAGACGACTGCTTTCTCGCCCTTCACTGGTTGCAATTTCTGTGGATTTGTACAGAAGAACTGGCGGCCACTCTGTTATTTCAAAAGTGTTCCTGTTGGCATAATAACCTCGTGTGTTTGGATCTAAATCAATTAAGCCTGTGGAGGTGGCAGCAAGTTTTGATACGCAAAGGATTGCAGAGAATCAAACAGTTTTGTGAGCACAGATCTCACCAATAACTCATACCTGGTGTTTACTAAACAGGTAACTTATAGCATCATGTCTAGTAGGATGATCATCCTGTATGAGTTAATCACAGGAGCCTGACACCATAGGCGGCTGGGGTGAAACAACCCGTACACTGGTTCCTTGGAGGCAAGGGTTTAGGCATCCAAAAAGGAACGAGTGTATGAGTTGGTTCGCCCAAATCCACCATAGGCTAGGTTAACATTCTTCATCCATGTTTTTACTAAGCAAACTTAGTTGCAAATGATAGACTCAACCACAGGAGTGTAAGTTGTTCAAACTCTCACCACATTGCACAAGTGCCCTTTTGAGTAATCATCTCAACATGTAGTGAATGTTTCGGGTGTTTTGTGGGGTGTGAGTTTGCATAAGTTGTTATCGGAGCCTGACCCTGTGTCAACTATGCTAAATAGGAACTGCAACTAAACACTCTTCATGTATGTTAATAACAAGAAAACTTAGTTGTAAAATGATAGTAGACTCAACCACAGGACTGTAAGTTGTTCAAACTCTCACCCGATCGATATGTACATGGACAAGTGCTCTTTCGAGTGATCATCTCAACAATTAAGGTCTGTGGGTAATTCGGTTACTTTTCTGCCTTACTCGACACCTATATTTGATTATTGTGTGGTTCGGTGAGGTTCAAAGTACAAACAGCATATAGACACACATGTATAAAAGAGATTAAATTACTTCTTCAAATTTAATTAACTACTCCACTCTCAATGGTGAACACAATTGGGAGAACCTTATGTATTCAGTTTAGAAATTACCAGACGTGCACTGCCGATAACCATAACTAAATGAGGAGGTACGATTTCCAACCAATTTTTGCTGGTGCTTCATCATAGATTTGATAATGCAACACAAGTTTTGTTGATCAGTTGAAGCTGGAGAACATGAAAAAGGAATCGAATAACACCCACGCACCTTACTATCGTGACGGTGAAGAAATCTGCCGAATTCTGATTTCTCTTTTTTCTATCCTGCTCGAAATAGGGCAAATGAGTGGGCCCACTGGAACACCCAATCCAGATTTTCCAAAAATGAAGAAGATAGAGAAAAAGGCTGGAATATGTGTGAGTGGCTCCGCATCTCCCTCCCAGGTTCCAATTGGATGAGAAACGGATAGAGGGAGAGAGCCAGTCACCACACGCACTCATCAACACAAAGAATCACCAACTAATCCTACAGCATCCCCTACCCTGGCTGGAAATAAATTTTATCTTATCAGACAGCCTGATCACCTTCGCTCTTGAAGTTCTGAGCGGTCATCCTCACTCACCACACTCACACTCACTCTTCACCATTGCCATAGCCAACCCACTTCTGCTCCGAAGCACTTAAAACAGGAGGAGAGAGATGGCATCCATGGCAGCTCTCACGCAGCAGGTGGTGCTGGAGAGCAGCTTGGTAGGGACAAGGGTGCCAACCACCAATGGCAATGGCAGCAAGGTGACCACCACAGTGTCTGCAGGGCGAGTGCCTATGGTGCGAGCTCAACAGAGTGAGGAGGTTTCCGCCACCAGGCGTTCTCTCCTCAGCTTCGCAGCTGCCGCTGTTACTGCCACTGTGGTGGTGAAGGAATCCAAGGCCCTCACCTCTCTCAAGCTGGAAGGCCCTCCCCCTCCGTCCGGTGGCCTGCGTAAGTCGCAATCCTAATCCCATGTCATGTCATCTCATGCCATGCCTACTGCTTCACCATGGGTTTGGAAGAAGCTATGCATTTTCTGTGATGCATTATGAATATTCTATATTTCCGGTTTCATGGCTGCATTGTGATGCTGTTTCTGTTTTTGTGGAAATGGTATCATTCTTTGTGGGGATGAGTTTGGAGACGGGTTGTGGAGAGCGCAAATCGCAATGCCATGCCATATTTGGTGCTGTCTTCGGGTGAAGATAACCCTTCTCTTTCCCTGTGATAGTATAATAGGTTCTCTACTTCGGTGATGATGCCTACATTTTGTGCTGTTTCGGGTTTTGTGGAAAATTGTGTCATTCTTTTGTGATGGATTTGGAGATGGGGTTGGATGCCGCTGCAAACGTGAGAATCATCACCATCTACCGCTTGAGCCTCACAGTCTTGACCTGGAAAAATGTCTTTTGGACACGACACTCTTGTTTCCTGTGATGCATTGTGGGTCCTCCGTTTCTAGTGATGTTCCCTGCTTTGTGAGAGATCGTGTCACTCTTTGTGTTTCGCTCGGAAATGGGTTGGGTGCCGCTGCTAATGTGAGAATCACCATTGTGGGACGCGCCTGTCGCAAGCTACACAGTCTTCGAGTTCTGGAGTCATGGCTTAAGAATGCTCGAGAATACTGCCATTGTGACTTGCTGCTATGCTACATTGTGCGCAGCTGGAACGCACAAATACCCTCTGTCTCCCTGTGATCCATTTTGGGTTTCCTGTTTCCAGTGATGCCTCCTGTCTTTATTTTCGGGGGAAATCATGTCACTGTTTGCATTTTGCTACCAAATTGGTTGGAGTCTACTGCTTAATATGAGAATGACTATCCTGGAACTCGTCTGTTGCAAGCCTCAGTCTCTAAGTTCTTGTGTCATGGCGTAAGAATGCTCTTAGGATAAATATGAATTTGAACTGCAACTATGTTTGATTGTGTGCAGCTGGAACTGACAATTACCTTTGTGAATTCTCTGTTTCTGGTGATGCCTGCTGTCTCTGTTTTTGTGGGAAATTGTGTCACTTTCTAATTTTTTCTCTGAAACTGGCTGGATGCTGCTTGCTAATATGAGAATCACCATGTTGGGACTCATTCTTGGACATTTGCTCTTGGAAATTCTACATCTGACCTGCTATCACTGATGAATGTGTGCAGCTGGAACGGAAAACTCCGACCAAGCCCGGGACGTGGACTTGCCATTGAAGGAGCGATTCTACTTGCAGCCCAAGACCCCCCAGGAAGCTGCTGACCGTGTCAAGGTTGCAGCGCAAGAGATCATTGACACCAAGCCTTTGATTGCCAGGAAGGCCTGGCCATATGTCCAGAACGGTCTCCGCTCATCAGCCAGCTACTTGCGCTATGATCTCAACACCATCGTGGCTTCCAAGCCCAAGGACCAGCGGAAATCGTTGAAGGACCTCACCGCCAAGATGCTCGCCGCCCTCGACAACGTAAGAATTCTATAATCTTCACTTTGTTTTCTTCAAGATATGTCTCTTGCTGCAAATGTGAATCACAGATATCACGAAAAATATTCTGATCAATTCATCATTCATCGGTGACTGCTGTTGGGTTATGTGATGTGACGTGACTTGATACTGAATCATGGACTTTTGTTTTACAAATGAATCAATATCACATTGCGGATTTGATATACTGTCATGGATTCAATTCCCCATTTAATGAATCAATATCACATCACGGATCAATATCGAAGAGACGAAATGCTCATTTATCTCAGATGAGTTTGACTGGTTTGTTGATGATGTTATGTGAAGTGGTATTGAAGAATTGAATTTTTATTTGTTGGAGAATCAATATCACATCACGGATCTGATATACTGTCAATGATTCAACGTCACATCCAATGATCCGTTGATTGAATATCACGTCATGGGTTCATATTTAAGAGATGAATCACTAATTTATCTAAGATGAGCTGGAGTGGTTTGCTTATTGGTATCTCAAATGAGTTTATGTGGTTTGTTGATTAGGTCATATGATATTTGAAATTTGAACCATTCATTTGCTGGTGAAACAATATCACATCACGGTTTTGATATTCTGTCATGGATTGATATCAAATCCAACAAAATTGTGATTCAGTATCATATCACAAATTTGTATTCAAGAGATGAACCACGCCAAGATGAGTTTGAGTGCTTTGTTGGTGGGTTTTAATGATGGTATGTGTGTTTTTCTATGAATGCAGTTGGACTTCGCTGCCAGATCCAAGAGCTCAGCAAAGGCCAACAAGGCATATGAAGAGTCTGTTGCTCTTCTGAACCTGGTCCTTGCCCAGGTGTAGATGATGATCACTCTCAAAGTCTCAAATGTAAGATGATGGTTCGGCTGGTGACAACAGCTTGTACGTGTAATAGACTCAGACAGAGCATTCTTTCAGGCCCTCCTTTCTTCCCTTCTGCACTCTTCAGAATCATTGCCAAAAATTCTGATTGCAATTTGCCGACCACATCTGATCTGAGGAATCTGCGGAATCTTCGTTACCCAGACATGTAGCCAATACAATAATTCAGTTTAAAAAATTCATAAGGTTTTGGTACGAATGGCACGCCCAATCAGTCCATTGGCTTCTGTGGAGCAAGCATCTGTTGAACTGTAGTTCTTTGGGTTCTGAGTTGGTAGGCAAGGTGATTCTGTTTCGTAGGGTTTTCATTTTATCACTGTTCTCTATTTCCTCTTCACAAATTCTGGTTGCAATTCTCTGACCACATCTGAGGCAAATCTGGGTCATCCAACTAGAAGGTGAAAATGAGCTCAATTTTCACCTTCTGAAGGTTTTGGAATGACAGATTCAATCACACTCTGGTCAGCTCAATGGCTTTTTTGGAGCATGCATCTGATGAAGTGCATGTCTATGAGTTTCTGTTTTGAAAGCTAATCTGAGTTGTTTCAAATCGAAGGAAGAGATTTCAGTGGTATGTGCAGGCTGCCATTCTCATGAATCTAAGTATGATATGGAATCACGCCTGCTTGATGCCCACTTCGTCCTGGATATCATTGTGCTCTATTTCTTGTTCACAAGTTCTGGTTGCAATTCTAGCTGGGTGAGAATTCGTCCATTAAAAATTCCACTTAATTAACGGATGCTTTCACCAAATTTCTCCACTGTACTCTTATTAAATGAACGAAATCGACAAAACATACTATAATAAAATACAAATAGATGCATTGGACTTTGAAGATTCCATTAATATTTGATTACAATAAGTTAGACTCCCTCACCGTGGGGATCGGCATGATGCTTCTTCAAAAACATGAAAGTAATTACGCTGAGACTGCTGGACCTGGGAAGGATCTTTAGGGTTAGGGTTAGGGTATCCATGGGCCTCGAACAGGAACCCACCATAAGAACTTCCCCTCTCCTCCTCACGTCATCTCTCTCTCTCTTCTCTGGCACTCTGCAGACTTACCTCTTCAGAGGATACCAGTACTGCTTTCGTGGAGTTTTGTGCTTCAGGTTTATTTAGGGCTTAGGGTTTAGCGTTGAAGTTTCATATATTCCTGCTTATCAAGTGTATCTCTCCAATGTGCATTTCGTTCTAGGTCAAAGGAGTTTAGTATGTCGTGTGTTTACCTGTACCGCTCTCTGTGATGACTATCTTAGATGACGAATCTGAGTTTAAGGGACTAGGCCAATTGAGGGGAACTTTCTGCGAGATGTTTTATCTTACGGTCCTGGGAACCTCCAGATGCCTACACCTCGCTGGCTTGCCAGTTACTCTGATGCATAAACGAGGCATTTGTCTGAGAGATGAAAAAATAAACAATAATTATTCCTGCAAGGAGTCTACTCGGGTGATGAGACATTCCTATCACGACGGTCTTCAGAGCTTCGGCTATGTTGATGCCCACATGGAATCACTGTCTGACGAGTTTGTTAGGACTGGAAAGGAGGAAGCCTGGGATGTGGACGGACGGAGCCTGATGATGTTTGTCAAATAATCTTTGAGACCTGAATTGCCTTATGGCAGTGTTGTTGATAACTAGCAGACCCTGAAGGCTCATGTTCATTCCACTTTGGTAATTTCGGTGTCAAACGACCTGATGATATGTACTTGATACAAGTATGGGGTATGGTAAGCCTTCAAACTGTTCCACTATTCTCTGTGATGACGACCTTAGATAACGAATCTGAGTTTAAGGGATTAGGCTAATGGAGGGAAACTTTCTGTGAGATGTTTTATCTCGCAGACCTGCCAACCTCCAGGATGCCTATTTTCCGCTGGCTTGCCAGCTACTCTGAAGCATAAGCGAGGCATTTGTCTGAGAGAAACCCTAGCAGCCATCGCCGTAACCACAAGGATTTGCGGAAAGTGGATATGGATGTTCATATCTTCCGAGAAAACGAGTCTGCCTGCGGCCACTGCAAACTCTCAACAGACATACCTAATGCGACGACACCGAATTTTACCTGATGATGACTCATTTTCCTTAAGGGCATACATTGCCACCTAAAGGTGTGTTCCTTCACCTCAATAGTCTAGGGAGCTTCGATTGATGAGCACTTTAACGTGTCTTTTGGGATGGCAATGTGAAATCAGTAAAGTTTTTTTCCTGAATGGGGATATGAATACGGCAACTGGTGGGAGAATGCACCACTTCTGCATCTGCAAACCCAAAAAGTGGTAGAAGGATTTATTATTCAGATACGGCAAAGATGTCGCACAACCATAGTTGATGTTATTCTTCATGGCAGAGGCGTTAAGGCTGGAATTGGTCAATCCATGCTCTGGTGATGAGACATTCCGATAACGACGGTTACTGCATCGTGCTAGAATAGGCTTTAGAAAGATGTTGTGCAGTTCTAGTTGGGTGTAGCCGAAGCAATAATGCAGTTTCAAAATCAATTAGACTTTGGTTGGTTGATTGGCTTTTATGGAGCAAACATCTGATGGCTTTGTTCACCTGAGTTTGTGTTGGTGGCTAAGGAGATAGATTTCGTAAGCCTTTATATATAATTTGGCTCGGACATGTCTACCTATCACAACTTGAGATAGCCAACTCTAAGGAAGAATGAAAATGAACTCCTTTATGGCAGATAAGTCCATGGAAACTTAAGATAAGGTTAAGCTTGGAAAAGGTTAGCAATTGAAAATGAAAATAACACCAAGGCATAATAATGCTGAAGTCCTGTGGCAGTGTGTCCGGATTGCGGATTTGATAGCATAAGAGCATTTCAAGAATTCTGTTGACATTGATGAAATGAACTTCATATATACACTTGCAACTGACTTCTTGGCAAATGACATCCAGCAAAAGTCAGAACATATGTGGGCGATGCAAAGGGAATGGCATTTGGCTCAACAGTGTATCCTCGGGGCTTCCATCACTGTAATTTATATCAACAGAAGAGTGTTTTAAATAAATTGCTGTTTAATGAACCACATTTTACCGGAAGGATATCCTACATTGAGTGATTTCATACAGAAATACCTCACAGTGTTTATTTCCTTCTTGAGGCCAACTTTGAATCAAGGTCCATGAAGAGACTCAATTGGAAATTATGAGATCACAAAGTTCATAGGATCAAAATTCTCAACAAACTACTTAACACCTACCAGTAAATTATATTACATAAGCAGTTGTGTTGAATTGGGCTTCACCAGAATTGTCAATTATGTATGGGATATGTGTAGTGACATCGGTCCTAATGGGTTTGATGTTCACATCACTTGGATATTCTAGAAACCTCCTAAAGCTATTACAAATGTTTTGTTGAAGTAATAACCAAGCACATTGCTCTCCAAGACCAAAAATGTCATTACAGCTGGCTATGATATATATCCGTAAATAAACTCTTGAGTGTGCATAATTCTACACAATCCTCCAACCTGAGTAGTCCAGTTATTTTGTCACCTATGGATTTTGTATATAGCTTCTCCAGACTTTAGATACAAATGGACCTCTCAATAATTTTATTTTTTTACTCACCTACCATGGTAACAACAACTTTCCCAGTGGAATGACCCTCGATTTGTTTTCGCCAAGCTTCCTCTGCACGTGACAATGGGAATGTCGAGTCAACGACAGTCTTCAGCTTCCCGTCTTTGGCAAGGTCTGTTATAATTGCAAGATCCTTTGCATTCGCAGACATAAGGAAAGGGATGAATCTTTGGTTTGAGAGGGTTGCAAGCTGAAGCCCTGTGACGAGAAGACCTTTTGGAGAAGGTGTGAGGTCGACTACCTTTGCATCTTTTGTTAGGTGAGGTTTGAAGTAGGAAAAAGGTTGGTATTTGGAGCAGTGAATTACAGCATCGTACTTTCGTCCAGATGGGCTCTGAAGTTTTGCGCCTTCAGGTGTTTTGTAGTCCAATACTTCATCAGCTCCTAAGCTTTTGATCAAGGCGATGTTACGAGCCCCACATGTCGCAGTAACATGAGCTCCTGCCAATTTAGCAATCTGAAGTAACAAAACACATGTTGATGTTGGTCCATTAAATTTCCATCAATACATCAAAGACTTAAACTGTCAGGTTTCAAGCTAAGGTAGATGAGACTTCAATGATTACTTTTTCCGACAGCCCACTTATGAAACAAACGATTAGTCCAAGATGGTTACAAATTCAAATCAAGGCTGTAGCCACTTTCCTCAGCTTTTAGAGCTCATATGAATATCTTATTCATTATCAAAGTGAAGAGTCTCATGTTCTTTAAATGGTCATATACGTCCCCCCAATTATGTTGACAATTGAGCCTAGAATGGTTGTCATATTTTGAGCACAGAGTCCATTCTCTTTTAAACACATAATGGCTTTCTGGGATCCATTCTTGGAGCCACACCAAACCACATACCACTCAAATATAAGGTGTCCTAATAAGAAAAATAACCAAATGAGGGTTGTCTACCTTGTCATTGCATTTTCTAGGTGAATGCATGGTATCAACAATCAACATTAGTAATTGTATCAACATTGGTAATTGTGTCACAAAACATATCAAATTGTAATACCAATCTTACAATGACAAACAATTTTGAAAAGAAAACATCATAATATTCCAATAAAAAAAGCTTAGATTATAAAGGATTTTTTTTAATATTGAAAAAAATTCAAATACAAGTTGAAATAGACACAACAATGGCCCATATTAGTACTTGGAGGTCTTTTATGATGTCCACTCAACCCCATGCCATCAATTCCATGAAGGATTGTCAAATGCCATTCTATGTAATTTATCTATTTTTTGACAATTTGAATGTTATTGGAAGCATACAAATGCCGATTTCCATTGATAAAGGATCCACACATGTTTAACATGATGTTTGACACTACCATAGAAGCAGCATGCCAAAAGTTTGGCTTCGTTCCAAGTCTTGTATGTTTTGAAGGCTTTCTAGACAATTTCAAACAATACTGAGTATTTGAAAGGACCAATTTTGACATTTTATATCTTTCACACCCTAATTAAAATCCACTTCAAACTTTTTGGCACTATGTAGTACATCATGTACTACAACTTTCATTTGAATGCACTTGGATCTTGCCCACTCATGCTTATGGTATGATTTTTCAAATGGAAGTGAGTCAGAGTTGTACTCAGTTTTGTTTGTCACTGTACATTGATATTTGGTGGGTATGTCAAAGTGAGTGAATCTTGACATACAGAAGTTATTATTTGGACATACCATTCTAAACCATATTGATACTAGGGCGAATTTGACTAGATATGAAGATTCTTGCATGACATAAATAATCAAATGATATTGAAAACAAAAGAACCGTCAAATACCCGTACCGTACTGGAATCAAAAAATGTGAGACCCTTCTAATAGGTACCCAAAAGTATTAAAAAAAGGACAATACCAGACCAACACTAGTATCTACATAAAACTCTTTAAATTAATCTAGGTAGTTTCTGAAAGGTAACATTACCTTGCCAGGAGAGGAGTATCAAAGACAGATGCCCTTTCCAGCTTAGTCACTTAATTATTGTCATGAATGCAATTGATAAATTGGTTAGTTATTTGACATCGTTGAGAAATTTACCTGCACTGCATATGTTCCTACACCTCCAGAAGCTGCTGTGATAAGAACGTTCTTGCCCTTTGAGCTGCCATCCAGTGCAATTCCCGCGCTGTCACGTATACTTTGCAGGGCCGTCATACCCGCCACACCAAAGCATGCACCATCAATTGCGGAAACATTTCGTGGCCTCTTCACTGTGGTTTTTATAGGTGCTGTTGCGTACTCTGCTAATGAACCACCAAACTGCAAACATAATATGAAGAAAAGAAAAAAGTTCACTTCCTTGTTCAGATAGCAGAATTTCAACTCATCTTCCATTTTGGGAAACCCTTTCTGTACCTGAATCTACAGTTGCATCACAGATTCACAAGGTTTCATATTTACAAATCAAAGAAAGTTATCAAGCTTCAATAAATTCATGGTTTTGAATGGCCACATTGTATTTATCCTACAACTCAATGGGACTTTTCATCGGGCTCCCATTAGTTGTTTTGCATAAACAATCAATGATAACTTACCACTTGTGGTGGTCCATGCTTGGAAGTAGTGTTAAATTTCAATGGAGAGTAACCTATTTTGGTTCATTGAGGACCAAACTCATTTTAGTATCTTTTGGGATACCAAAATGAGTTTGACCTCAATGAACCAATACAGAATTTTCTTCATTCAAACCTCCACACTACCTCCAAGCACACACTCAAAGACTTACTAAGCATGGAAAGTGTTGTATGCAAGACAACCAATTCCCGACCAGAAGTCGTGTTGAGTCAAAAGATAAATCTTGTCATCCCCAAGAAAAACATAAGGTGGGAAAGATTGCAAACCCTTTAATAGAGCAAAAGAAAGGTGCTTTCAAGTGTGCTCAGAAGTTTTATCACAATTAAGTATCGCCAACAAGGTAGGATATATAACATAGTGAAGGAGCCAAAACAGAGCACAGACCCGAATGTCGGTCCAGCTGGAAATCTTGTCACCGACCGCAAACGATGTCACCCCAGGACCAAGGCCAACAACTTCACCTGCAATATCAGTACCTGCCAGCCAAAGTAGACACCAGGAGTTTAGCTGATGATTCATTCAACAATACTTCAACTCATACTTCAACCTTGTAGGTCTTGAAACTATGAAACATAGGAAAGAAATGATTGTATTTGCAACCCTATCTTTGGTAGGCATTGATTCAATCCTGTCGTTTGACGTGATTAAATAAATCAGAAACCAGTGTTAATATATGAATTTAGTGGTTTGAGATGGTAACCACAATTTCATATGTTTGCTTCGCAATGCGAGTACCAAGCCTCTCATTGTACGTGGGGAAAATTAAGAGGAAAAATATCAAGTAAGACTACTCTGAAACTGTCCTTGCACAAAAGACAATCCACATATGTAAATGATATTTCCCTCTTGCAGATCTGCAAATCTGTTTGAAATAGATGATTTTATTGCTTGAGAAACTCAAATCAAAGTACCTGGTGTGTGTGGCATCTTTGCAGGCAAGAACAATCTGACAAGGCCTGCTTGGATGGCTTTCCAGTCTACTGGGTTCACACTCGCGGCTTCGACTTTAACTAACACCTGGTCCTTTCCAGGTGTTGGCACTGGAATCTCCACATGCTGCAAAAATATAAGCAGTGTAATCTTTTTGATAAGTTTCTATTTTTCCTTACAGATGGTCTTAAAAAAAAGGCCCATATAATCAGCGTGCCGGAGGTCTAATGCCAGCAATGGGTTATCAGGATGACAATGATATGAGAAGACATAAACAGCAATTAAAAAGGAAGGAAATCAAAAATCAACATGAAATAGGAAACAAATCACACATGCGGCAATACAGTTCCTGACAGTGGTTCCTTGTCTCGAGTTTCTGCGACAATTCCAGAGATACATACCTCAATTTCGTCACAAAGAACCAGGATATTTAAGACAATACCCTGAAGTAGGAAAAATCAAAAGCCTAAAGTTTAAGGTGTTCAAGAAAGCATGCTATTGGCCAACAATACCTGTAACCTTTGGGAAAGAAGGGAGATACTCCCCAAAATTCCTTGCCAGAAAGAAAAAGAAATACCCACATATCAAGAAATAGAAGAAGGAGCAAATTTCCATTGACCTGCTTAAAAATCTGCAATACTTCACCAATGCACTAACTACACATACTAGTGATCCTCACCATTCCAATGCGACACAAGACCTGTAACCCCTTTCCGGGTCACAAAAAGGCAACCAAAATAACCTCAAAGCATGAGAGTTTGCATGCCCATCACATGGCCACGTTGCAGGGCAGATTGAGAGGGTTAAGTCTAAATTTATTTTGTTTAGGTCGTGTGCAACATTAACCCACATCTTAGCTCAGTGCATCACCAGCACCATAAGAAAGAAACCGACAAACAACTTGCACTCATAATGTCACAACAAAATACAGGTACAAATTTCCAATAACCCTGCACCCTACATACTGGCATCCACTGTCCAAAGAAAAATTGGATTGAGTGACCGAGGTTCTGTGGCCATTTTGCAGGGCAAATTGAGAGGGTTATGTTCACACTTTTATTTTGTTTTCACAATGTGCACGACATAACCCATAATCATACATATCCTTCTACACAAAAGCATATATCGACTACAAGGCTTTGGCAGCTCAGTGCATCTCCAGCACCATAAGAAAGAAACAAAGGAACCGCATGCACTCATAATGTCACTCATAAAATACAGTTCAAATTTCAAACCAACAACCCATCTTACATGATGGCATACACTTGTCCAAGAAACAATTGGATTGAACGAATAATTTTAAAAACTAGACTGACCTTGAGGGCTGCAGCGCCTCCGCCGAAGCTCGAGTATTGCACGGCTTGCATCATCTTGCAGACAGCTCTCAGCTTCTGTAGCCTCTCGCTCATAAACCAATGGAACCTACTTGTAATCGACACCAATACAGCTAACTATGTGACCTCAGGCCAAACCTCACAGTGCAGGCAGAAATCACAACTGTTTTCCTTTCTTGCCGGTGGCAGACCCAATTTTGAGCGAGAGTTTTGTGTGTAGGGTATGGAAATGGAATGGAATGGGGATGGGGCGGAGCTCTGGCAGCTGCTCTGGCAACAGGAAGCACGAAAGCGGAAAGCTTTCATGGCACTTACTATTGAAGAAAGGAGCGGTGAGAGGAATGGCACTTGGCCTGCCACGTCGAATGCCACGTGTGATTAAAAGGGTAGTGTGGGGGAGGGCCACCTCCTCAGGCAGCATGTTGAGAAGTCCTAACGTAGAAAAACGGAGAACGGCAAAGGCCCACTACACTGTTTTTTGCATTTAGTGTTAGTTACTATTCGGAGTTACTCACTCCTATATCTTTTTACTATTAATGAAATTTTTTTACCAACGAAGGTCGAATTGGGTTGTTGGACATTATAGAACATTAACAGCTTTACGTGATAAAAAATTACACTAATAGTAAAAAGATATAGGAGTGAGTAACTCCAAATAGTAACTAACACTAAATGCAAAAAACAATGTACATTGTTTTGTCTAAATAGTGTGGGTTACCATTCGGAGTTACGTGTTGCTATAACTTTTTACCAACATTATCGGTTTTTTAACCAAGTAAGTTAAATCGTATTCTCCGGTGTGCATACTAACCACACTAAACATGATATTTAGTGTCACCAATTCCAATTGTCTTCCTCAATACTAATTGTAAACCGTGGTATAGTGTCACCAACACTAAATGTTAACCCAACATTATTTGTCATTCCTCGTAAATTTCTGGGGGGATTGTAGATTTACAGTGTTGCAATTACTGTCACTTACCAAGTGTTTTTTCATCCAAATTTCAATCATCCATGACAATATTTCATCGCAAGTTGCTGACAAGAGAAGGTAGGGTTTTGACCAATGGATGAACCCATCCAACATCCATGACAGTATTTGTAAAGTTATTGCTAAGAAGTGTCATCCGAAAAGTTACCATAGTGACATTAAATGCCATATGACACTAGTGTACTTATGTTATTTGGGTAAAAAATGATACTTTTAGTAAAATGTTGTAGCAATGCGTCACGCTCACTAATTGAACAAAACAATGTACTAGTACATTACAATAGGAGTAGAATGATTCTTGTGTGGACTCAAAATGGCTAATTGCAAAAGCGGTGGTTCGACAAGGATGCAGTGATTGGCCGGAAAGTCATGTTTCACACCACCTGGGATCACTTTTGGGTGACATTCAGTTAATCGTTTGGTGTGCATTCGTGTGCATAGTATAATATTTTGACGCTCAAATTAGGGAGACTCTACTATACAAGTGCGGGGATTTAACTTACTTGCCTCTTTAGGACAATGTAATTAACTATTAACATGGAATAAAATTATGAAACGAATTGCATTCCTCATCATTTCCTCAACTCCATCTCTAAAAAATATTGCACAAATTTCAAGCCACTCTTTCTCACCGAATCAACTTCTTTTCACCATTTTCCATTTTCCTACCTTATTCAAAGGATGCACAAATATTAAATGTTTTGATGACTTGACTTGGCAGGCTCTTAGGATGAATGCCAGAGTGCTTTTAACCCTATGGTAGATGGGTCTTAATGGTTACTGTTTTCAACTACATTGAATATCCCAAATAGTGCGTGTGGTACTAATTCCCGAAATGCATATTGTTTTGCCAAGCCTCAAAATTAGCGAGGGCTGAAATTTTTACTAAGTGACACCAAATTCATGAATACATGCTCATTTTGCCATGCATTTCAAGGAAATGAGTGTATGCTCTAAAGTGTTTGTAGAGCGATAAAATTAATTATATGCAAACATTACTCAACCCCATGGTTGAGTTTTGTTTCTATTTAGCATCTAAGAGGGGCCCCCACCGTCTTAGCTTTATGGGGAAGAAACTTGGACAACAGGAAGAAACTGATGCCAGGTATGAATAGTGTGAATATGTGAATAGAATTGGTACCTTCAGCAAATAGTGTTGCTATGAATAGTATTATCAGCAAATAGTGCCAAGTTGAATAATGCTAGTACTTTCAATAAATAATGAGCTATGAATAGTATTTTTGTGAATAATACCGGGACGCACAATGCTTCCTAGATCTTTTGGCGGCACTAATTTCATAGCACAAAGAAATTTAGCATCACCTTCACTAATTTCCCACGTGCACAATTAGCCCACCCCTCACTAAATGGGATAAGTAGTGCAGCTCACTTCTCCTAGGATACTACGAAACACCGTACAAGATGCTTAGAGAGTTCCAAGTCGAGGGCGTAGCCACTTTCCTCATGATTTTTGGAGCAAGTATGATTATCTTATTCATTATCAAGTGAAGATCCTCGTGCTCATTGAATGGTCACGTAGGTCCCTACAATTATGTCACCTACTGAGCTTGTCTAGAAGTAAGGTAGAAATACCTAAAGCGGTGAAAATAAGTTGATTTGGCTAGAACAAGTGGCTTGAAATTTTGTGCAAATATTTTTCAAAGATGGAGAAGAGGAAATGATGAGGAATGCAAGTTGTTTCGTAATTTTATTCCTTGTAAATAATTAGTTACATTTTTTCAAAGAGGCAAGTAAGTCAAACCCCCTACTTGTACAATAGAGTCTCCCTAATCTAAACATCAAAATATTCTACTCTGCATACAAAGACACACAAAACGGTTAACTTAATGGCACCCAAAAGTGATCGCAAGTGATGTGAAACAACACCTATCCAGTCAATCATTGCATCCCATCTAGCGATGTATCCTTTCGGGCCACCACTTTTCCAATTAGCCATTTTGGGTCTGCACAATAATCATTATATGCCTAGTCTAGTGCACCACTACACCGAATAGGATATTTAGTGTTCGATACACTAAATATGAACGCATACACTAAATATCAATAACCCTATGAAAGTAAGTAACATTAAATGTAAACTCAAACACTAAATATCAACTATGGTAATATGTGGAAGTTACATGTTTGAATTTAGTGTTAGTAAGGATATGAAAAAAAGGATATAATAAGGGACGTGGCAGTAGGGAAGGTAGCGGTAGCACATTTATGTCTAACACTAATTGTCAAGGAATTGAAAATTAGTGTTGAGCAGGGTAGGGTGGTAACAACACTAATTTAATCAAACACTAAATATCCTATTAGTGTAGTGGTCATTCACCGCTTTAGGGATTTCTACCTCAAAGGCTCCACGATGCTCCCCCCAACCATTTGGATGATTGTAATGTACCTCTATTAAACACATTAAATTGTTCATAATTTCCAACCTAAAGGCTCACCTCCCAACTTGGAGACACACACAAAACACAATACATGTGTTCTCCTTCTCCCGAGCCTTCCCTCTATCCATAGTATCTAAGTGATACTTTTAGAATCCTCAAGTCTTATTAAATGTAGACTAAAGCTTCATTGTCTACATACATAGATCATTTCACTTTATGATCCTCTCTCTTCTATATAGATAATACTTATTTAACTTCTCATTCATCGACTCGTTTTCATCCATGCTCCTTAGCCTTGGACATCCATCCCTGCAATTTCCATCATCCTCAATATTCCATTTCCCAATTAGTCTATTACAATGACAATATATAAATTAGGTGTGTAGCGAGGAAATAATAATAATAATAATAATAATAATAATAATTGGCATATCATTTAGAATTTATGATTTGTATTGTCCAAATATGTCTGCATTCAAATTTGTATATTGAGAATGTTTATAAGTTGCTTGTTTGAGTGTTGATGGGTACCATGGGGGAAGGGGGGGCAGTGAAAATTACCCCTACATGTTCACTTTGAGGAATCGATTTCATAATACTAATAAAATATCATATTTTGTGATATTACCCTATATGTACTCAACAAAAAGAAATTAGGGGTAAAACAACCATTTAAATGTGTTGGGGTTACTTTCATGTTCAAATCAAAGATGGATTATTTATATCAATCAATCAATGAAATGCTTGCTTTGGATTGAACATACAAAAGAAAGTTGTACAAGGTGGAGTTAAACTACATCCATAGAGTTGGAAGTTGGAACTAGCAACATCATCGTTGTTTTTCATCAAATTTTTTTAGAAACATTTGATGACAAATATAGATATACCAATTAATTTGGCCCCTCAAGTAGGATTCAAAGATGGTAATGTTCATTGCCTTGCAAACCCTTGGTATTTGCCGTCCCTACCTAGATTTACTCTTTCTTAAACCCCTACGCACCTTCAATCGTGTTCACAATTGATTTATCTTGAAACTCCATGGAAGAAGAAGTTGCTACATATTGACCTTTGACCTCTAAAATTACTCAAATATCTACATGTGAGTATACAACACAACATTGGGACCAAAGGGGCTTCAAATGAGTATGAGAACGGTGTCAGGTGGATGTTGATAAGAGATCCCAAAGCGAAAGATGTAGAATGTGGAAGTTGGTGAATTCAAATTATTTTCATTCTAGGGTCTAACTAAGTCAAGAGAAGCATTTAAAGCTTGGCAACCAAGGCATTACAAGCATGGTTTAGGAAATCAAGCATTATGCTCTATGATAAAGATAAAGATAAAGATGCAGGTCTTTATATTATGTAGAAGCCTTGACTCTCTAGTTAGGGGCTTTGCATTGATTCTATGATTGGGATGTTACACATGCCCATTCATGTCATTCCTCTCAAATACTTCAACAACTCCACTTTGGTTCTCACCCATGCTTCAAAAACATTGTGCATTGGTGCAAGTGAATACCCAATTATTACCAATTTGGTAGTGATTACCCATGCTCAAGAAACCTCCTCGTGTTTTCTTTATTTGAAACTATAAGAACCATTAGTATTGTGCCAAGTGAAACAAAACAAACCCAACAAAACAAACCTAACCTACATGGCACTTCACAACCACCTTCATCAATTTGTAAATGGAAAACTTGCCACAGTTGACAACACATGCGATCATTCACAAACCAAATGTAGGTAAATATAAGTTTACATCCAACTTGTAGTTAATCTGCCTTTCTTGTGAATTCCTTCTTCAACCACTCATCATGTATATCTTGCATTATCAATATCTTCACAACCACATCCTGAAGAATCTAATGCTTTTGTTGATCAACCAATGTCAATCTACTTTCCAAAAGTCTACTTATTGAAACTAAATGTAAAGAGTCAATCGGTGTGTGTTGTGAATGTGCACTACCATATTTAAGCTTGACAAGTACTTACTAAACCATCCTATGGTGTTTTCTATTTTAAACTTGTGTAGGTTTAAAATGGAAAAGGCAACACATGAAAAATCAAGTGCAAGAACATAGCCTATCTTCGTTTTTTGATATGAACTGAATGAAGACTTCTTTACTTCAAGCAAACACATAGGATCTATCCAGAGTCATCAGAATCTATTGCCAATGCCCAATGTTGATTTGAATCATTTCCAAGAATCATCTTTGGTATTGAATATTTAGGTCATCTTTGTTGCATACCTTAAGATTCCTTGTTTGTGAGTTATAAGCATGTCTCATGCCTTAACTCTATTGTCTCAAGGACAATTTGTGCTCTAGTTTGCTTTTGGGCCCTTGGAGCATTGGACTTGGTCTAAGCCATGAGAACTAGTAGTACACAACATTATTGTTCATGTGTGACACAATTGTTTTAGCTAGAAAGGTGCTCTCTATAGGGATTGTGCATGACTCTTTCCTTCAAAATTCTACTTTAGTTTTTGAAGATAGATATTGATTGGAACTTTCAATTCAGATCTCCTCCTTTTCCTCACTTTATCTCCCCTCTTTTTATCCCTACAACTCCACCTATTCCACCACAACTATACAAATGTGAAAAACATGTTCAGTTCAACCCTAGTTTCGAGATCTAAAATCTGAAGTGTACGTGTATAGAACATGCACGAAAATGGTGGTTGCAACCTTTACGGTTGAGCACTTCGGAGTTCTTCGCAAAGGGCATAAGCCATCGCCAACTTTAGGTTGTCAATGGAATTAACACATCTACTATTTCAATTGGAGCATACATACCTCGGGGTGGACTCTTAATTGGAAACCTAAATGACATGCATGGGTCACTATGAAATCAAACCCCCTATATACAAGAAGTTTGTAGAAGAAAACAAATGTATACGTACTAATGGCATGCTTAAAAATGAACTCATGTATTTATACTAAGATTTTCAAATTTTTGTGAGAAATGCCTCCACTACATATACAAAATATAAATCATGAATTAAATAGGCATATAACATCCACTTTACTTTCTAATAAGGAAGCCATTGAACATTTTTTTTCATTTATAGCATGTAATTCAATGATTTCATCAATAAACTTAGCCACAACCTAGAGAGCAAAAGTCAAGCGAGCCCATGAGCTCTCCAAGAGCCTCTAGTTTGTAAAAACCCAAAACCCAAATGCAAACCCTAACAACAATGGTCAAGGTAGTCATTGAGGACTATTATCATATGACAACAATGAATGATCATGTGAATCGAATAAACCAATACATCTATTATGAATTTCTCTCTCTAAACCTTAGGGCCCTTTTTGTACATCTACCTTTACTTCAATATTCTTAATTTTCTTTTTTAAATGTACACACTAGAGGATAGTAATACCCCTCCTTTATATAAATTATGTACACTAATGCCTCAAATAACACCCCTTCTTACACTCACATTAGTTCGTACATAATATGAAGAGTCAACCCCCGGGCATACATATATGTAGGATTGTTTATAAGAGGCATTTGAGCTTGTATTAATGACTTAGACTCAAACACATACCATGTATACCTAATCATTGTTATCACATTTGACTTATTTTCACTTCCTCTTTTTATTAAGTTTTCCTAAAAATGGATTCAATGTCATAGATTGCCTTAAACATTATCTCAATACTTGTTGGGGGTTCATACAAACCATCACGTATCCCATATAAACACAGACACGGTCATTTAAGGGTTAATTGATGTCACCCTAACCTTATAGGTTGCTCCTTGGCATGCACAAGGGAGTCACCTACTGTTAAATGTTGCATATACGTGCAATATATTTTATGGGGGCCTAAAAAAAGAGTAGGGAGCTCTAGAAGTATTAGGTTTATTTTTTAAATAAATAGACTTGATAAATAATTATGGTATTAATTTTTCTGGCATACATTTTGAGGACCCTATAAATACATAGTATTGGAATTCAAACCTTTTGATGGAATGGTATGTTAATTATAAATTTCTAGAGCTTTTGTATCCATAAACATATATATATATATATATATATATATAAAGAAATTGAAAACCTCGAAAGTAGGAGTAGAAGTAATAGAGGCATTTTTCAAGATTCCAATACACAAAAACATAGCAGTGAAAACTACTTTTGATATATATATTTGTTCATGTGATGTAGTGTAAATCGAGTGACCATAAAATGCATACATAACATTTCCTGAAGATGACAACCAAGGTTCCAAGATTACTTCAAGATTTCAACGCAACAAAAAGAAGGGCATCCTAAGATTTCAGAGGTCCATGTATAGTATCTTCTGTTGTTCCATGATATCTACATCCTTGAATCTCATCAACGGCGCATAACTAGTTTAACTCTATCCTCGGTGTCGGGTAGAGAGGATTTTGCTATGGAAAAAGCAAGGATTCTAGCTGCAAGTAGTGTAATCAAAAAAATATAAGGAATCACAAAAACAAAAGGAACACGCTCACAAAGTTTCATTCAAATCCCAACTATACAGAATAAGTGGTTCCTCCTCAGAGATACAGAAAAAAACTCCAAATTCTAAAAAATATATGAGAGAGAGAATGCGGCCTTGGAAGAGGAACCCCCCTTTATATATCCACTCACACTTTAGATAACTAGGTGATCCACATCAACCCCCCTAATCTCTATATGCGCACACTTTTAAACAACTAGGTGATCCACATCAACCCCCTAATCACTATTCACTCACATTTTTAGACAACTTTCTCTATCACTTTCCTAACTTTACACTTCTTCTAACTTTAGACTTCTCCTGACATTACTTTCACATTTTGGACTTCTCCTAACTTTAGACTTCTCCTAACATTATTTTTCCATCTTTAGACTTTTCCTAACTTAGAAATTTCCTAAATGTAGACTTCTTCTAATTTTGGATTTTTCCTAACTTTAGACTTCTCCTAACATTATTTTCACACTTTAGACTTCTCCCAACTTTCTCTATTATTATTATTTTCCACAAAAATCGACGAAGACAAATCAAAATAACAATATCATATGTTTTTTACATCGTGTAAGAATTTGCCTCACGATATTCACACCTTCTAAACCTGCACATCCTCTGATATGTGTCAATTTAAATATCATCGTCTTGCTTACATGCCTTTACATCTTCTACTTCATCAAAATCAAAACCCTCAAAACATGTAAGATCATTTGGAGTAAACATGTTATTTCTCTTCCTAAATACTTTTATCCTCTTCCCGACCATGGGTATCTTCAACCTCGTGTCATCCAACTCACGAAGGGAATAGGTGGCACTGTCATGTACTACAATTACCACATATGGACCAAACCATCTTCGAGCAAATTTTTTTAGAATGCTATGTTGATGCTCAAAACTACTATCGATACTAACATTCAATCTCCAACCTTAATTCGTTTAGATCTCAAACGGTGAGTTTTGTCAAACATCTCTTTGTTATGTAGTCTGATAGTCTTCGGGTTTTCTAATACAATCTTTTGATCTTGAGGCAATATTTCAAGTTGTTGAATTCAGAGCTCCAATAACATCTATTTTGTAATGTCATCCTTCCAATTCAACACTAATCACGTAGGAACATAATCTTTCACAAGCATAATTGGTTTTTGGTCCAACAACAACTCAATAGGCATATATCTAATAATAATATTATGAGTGATTTTGTCTACCCATAAAGCAAAGCCTAAAGCCTAAAGCATAAGACTTTGTTTTATGGGCAGACAAAATCACTCATAGCATTGTTACTGGATATATGCCTATTGAGTTGATGTTGGGCCAAAAGCCAATTATGCTTGTGAAATATTATGTTCCTACGTAGTTAGTGTTGAATTGGGAGGATGACATTACAAAATAGATGTTATTGGAGCTCCGAATTCAACAACTTGAAATATTGCCTCAAGATCAAGAGATTGTATTAGAGAACTTGAAGGTTGCCGGACTACATAACAAAGAGATGTTTGACAAAACTCACCGTTTGAGATCCAAACGAATTAAGGTTGGAGATTGGATGTTGGTATTCGATAGTAGTTTTGAATATCAACATAGCATTCTAAAAAAGTTTGCTCAAAGATTTGGTCTATATGTGGTAATTGTAATACATGACAATGCCGCTTATTATCTTCGTGAGTTGGATGACATGAGGTTGAAAATACCCATGGTTGAGAAGCGAGTAAAAGTATTTAGGAGGAGAAATAACATGTTTACTCCAAATGATCTTATAGGTTGTGAGGGTCTTGGTTTTGATAAAGTAGAAGATGTGAAGGCATGTAAATAAGTTGACGATATTTGAATTGGCACATACCGGAGGATGTGCAGGTTTGGAGGAGGTGAATATCGTGAGGCAAATTCTTACACGATGTAAAAAAACATATGGTATTGTTATTTTGATTTGTCTTCATCGATTCTCGTGGAAAAAATAATAATAGAGAAAGTTAGGATAAGTCTAAAGTGTGAAAGTAATGTTAGAAAAAAATCTAAAGTTAGGAAAGTAATAGAGAAAGTTGTTTGAAAGTGTGAGTGGATAGTGATTAGGGGTTGATGTGGATCACCTAGTTCTCTAGAGTATGAGTAGATAGAGATTAAGGGAGGTGATGTAGATCACCTAGTTATCTAAAGTGTGAGTGGATATATAAGGGGGGAGATCTTTCTCTCCCAAGGCATTCTCTCTCCTATGTTTTTTTAGAGTTTGGAGTTTTGTTATGTATCTTTGAGGAGGAACCACTTATTTTGTATAGTTAGGATTTTAATGAAACTTTGTGAGCGTATTCTTTTTGTTTTTGTCATTCCTTATGTTTTGTGATTACATTACTTGTAGCTAAAAACCTTTCGTTTTCCCATAACAAAACCCTTTCTACCCGACAGCGGTAGATGACATTAGGGTAAATCCTTTGGTCTAAAGAACAAAAAGCTCACAAATCGTTTGTATTTGGCAATCGAGCTTGAATCTAATGACATGATTAAGCTAAGAGAATAAGTATTGAGAAGATCTATTTGGCTGAGGAATTTATCCTAAACCAAGCTTCAAATGATCAAGGAACAAGCATCTTCCTCATACAACAAGTTCTTAAACCCTAAATTCAAAGTTTGTGGCAACTCCCATCTTGCCCACAAGTTTGTGGCAACTCCCATTATGTTTGAGCTCCACAACATAACATTATGCAACCATATGGCTGAGTTTGTTTTCTATATTTACAATCTAACAGGGGCTCCACCATCTTACCTTCATGGGAAGAAACTTAGATAACATGAAGAAATTGATGTTGGTATGAATAGTGAATAGTGCCACTATGAACAATGTTCGTACTAAATAATGTCCGGGATGTACAATGATCTCTATAAATAGCATTGGGAATATAAATCCACCCAAATTTCCAAGTGTTAGCCTATGTGTATGGACAATAGTTGAATATTAACACTTTGTTCTTGGGGCCCACAAAATATAATAAATTTATTCTAGGACACGGGGGGGTCACTCTATAGGATTTTGTGCACCACGTGCGGCGGAGGGGTATTTGTTTAGGGGCTATTTACCTCCAAGGCACAAATTAAAAGCTCCCTATAATTACTTAATTTTCTAAAATGGCCTATTTTTTTGCACCCTACCATTACTTATAATGCTTATGTCATTGTAATTTTTTGTAGTCTACATTTTTTTTAATTAAAAAAATTTAATTTAAAAGTGTATGCATTGCAAAAGTGGTGGGAAAAAAATGGCAACAAAAAGGTATAAAAGAATAAATAGCATTGCAAAAACTAAGTACAAAAATTTAAAGTGGAAACACAACAAGAAGGCTTAAGATGGAAATACAACAAGAGTGAATGTGTGTTCACAAACATAACACCCGCTCTGTAAAAATCCTTCATTCAAAGTCAATTTACATACCAGTGAAGACCAAAACCATAGTGTATAATACTTACATAGTGTGAAACACACCAAGCTTGGTCATGAACCCTATATAGTTTGTTCTGCCACAAACTTGGACAGTTGCTCTGAATCATTCCTATCTATAGTGTACACTTCATTTGTAGAATTGTAGCTCATGGTTACAGTAGATATAAAGCAATTTACATCAATCCATTTGCTATCCGTGTGATCAAACTTAAATTTGTTACGGCCTGGATGTTTTCTATAATATTGCAACATTACTTCGATGTGGACATTGTTAAGATTTCTCCTCCTAATTCTTCCGTTCATGCAAGGAGGTCAACCGCCTACCTTAGTACCTCAAATTGTTTCCCATTGCACAATGAGAGACAGCTTGGAGCAATCAAAGATGGAAGTTGGATTGAAGACAACATCACAATGTGTGAGGGGTTATTTTGATTCTTTTATCAAATTAACCTAGTAGTAGTGGTAAATATGAGTTAGATGGTAAGTTATAAGGTCGGTTGGATAAATTTAGACTTAGAAGTTAGTTTAGTAAGTAAAATCCTAAAAAGACAAGCGGAATTTGATTATTAGATGATTATTTTAGGATTGACTAAGCTAAAGTCAATAAGTGAATAGTTGACAAGGCTTAAAATATAGGATATTCTAAAGATCCAAGATGACTACGCGCCAAGATGATCGAACTAGTGAAGCAAACGACGTTGACAATCAAAGATGTCCTTTGACTTAGCCGATTCACCTCGACGATGCAAGATCCATTTTGACAAATGTCTTTTGACACTACTAAGTCAAAAATGGATGAAGTTTAGATGAAAATAGTCGACGGTGGCTAAGAAGATCCAATGCAAAGGGGTACGTGGTAAAAGAAAAGTCAACAAGAGGAGTCGACCCACACCGCGTGAAGCAACCCTATTTAAGGGGTGTCGAAGTTCATTGAGGCATCTCTCTTACTCTTCCACTTCTTGTTCTCGTTCTCGGACCTTCGGAGATCCGAACTTCTTCAAGTTTAGTCTTTTTCTTCTCCAATCCCAACCACTTCCAACTTCGATTGAAAGACTCGTAGTTAGTTACTTAGTAGTTTTGAGTGTGAGTGTTTTTTTAGGATGGAATGAGGTGTTTTAACACTTAATAAAAGTATTTTTTTGTTATTCATATAGTCTTTGTTCTTTGTGTCAAAGTGTACTGAAATCTCTCTTTCTTTTGTTGATAAAGCATAATTAGTTTCTATAGAATGTAACCTTAGTTAGTGATTTTGGGTTGAAAAGTACAGTACACTTTAAAAGCTCACCGTATATTCATATAAAGTCTAATTCTAACATGTTTTATATGCTTGGATAGCTCTTCAAGTTTTCTTTCCAACAAAATTAGTCTTGTAGGAATCTACAACTCTGTCTAGAAGTTATAGGCATTACCGTGAGATAGCTTCTATTTTGATACTGCTAACTTTGTAGCTTCACTCCGGCTTGCCATAGTATCCATTTTTTGTGATTTTTATATTTCTAGATAGATATTCAAGTTATCTTTCTGGTCCAATTAATTTTATCTCATTCTAATAATTTGACTAAAAGTTATGAGCGTTTCCGTAAGGCAGCTCACAAAAAACCTTCTCTCCTTATTTTTTCTCTCAAATGCCTAAAAAGCTTTAAATGCCATATTAGCTCTTGAACCACTTTACATTGAGTTTTAGTATGACAACTATATTAGAAGGGTCTAAGTTGCCTATTCTACGGCAACTAAGCTTATGGTGGACTAATTAGACGTTTAGAAGGCTAACTAGAACATTTCTCACTCACAAGACTTCCGAACCTTAGAAAATAGTATTTGTGAATTAAGGGTAGGCGCAAACCAACCCTTTGGCTTGGAAACCAAGGGGGTGCTTACTTTACCTCACACAATGATCTTGCAAAAAAATCGCAAAATAAAGAAAATTGAACAGTTGGACAAATATGGTAGAGGCAACATGCAAATCACAAAGACTCCAACATTGAATAAAATGTGTGTTATAAAGAAGCGGTGGTAAAAATGAACATACTTGTTGGAGATGACGATGTCAGAAGAGAAGTCACCGAAGAAAAATGAAAAATGAGAGGCCACCAAGGGAAGGGAAAGAAGCCACCAAAAGGTATTAGGAAGAGAGTTAGGATTAGGCTTACAATTTCATCCATTTTTGGGTAAATGATGAGTCGTTTTTTATCCATCCCTCGTGAGGCATGCGTATAAAATTGATTCTACTAAACATACATCCTAGGATCCTTATTTTCAGCCCCTATATTATTTTTACAAAAAAAGAATGGCCTATATTTTATACCTATCTATCTTACTTGTAATGGGATTTTCTACTTTTAATGGACCCTTCATTATTTGGAATTCTTTTATAAATTTTATGACAAACGAATTTAATCCTCCCTATATTATGCCGCACGTCGTTTTTAAAATGCACTAAGTGACCCCCCCGTGTTCTAGGATCCAATGAACTGACCCAAATCGCTGATTAATGTTATGAGTGTCAATGTTGGAAAGTGATATTGGGATCCTCATAAGTGACCACTCATGGACCTATCCCACCCGAGAATTATTGGAGTTCCTAATCAAATTGCACATTTCAATGCCAATTTTTCCTTAAAAGATAGCCACATTGTTCATTGTAATTTTCCTTTAATCAATTTGGAAAACATATCATTATCCCTCAACAACAAGCCACTACATTGTGGGGCTAGGGATTATGCAAGCATGATGTCCCTTTCACATTGAGCCATCCTTACAAAATAAATAATACTCAGTCTAAGTAGTGTTCATTCTACGACAATAATCCAACAATTGTCGATGCAGGCCATGCTTGACCTTTTGACATTTAAATCATATTTAATATTTAAAAAAAACTCATGCACTAGCACAAGGCGGTGGCATGCCTGCTAGGACCCCACATGGAGCTCGACACCAGCTAGCCATGCTAAGGCCGACGTTAGGCTAGATAGTTCTCCAAGTACGGGTTGGGAATAAGGGTTGCTTCACACTATGGCCGTCCAAGTCGAGAGGCCGTGGGATCGAGTGGCCAAATGTGACATACCCTAGTGGTACTTTGATTAAGAGATTTATTGATTGGAAAGAAAAAGAAAATGATAACTTACCATGCTTTGTTGTATTTAGCATGTGAGCAGATGGGGACTGGAGTCAGACAACTCCAGAGGAAGAAATGGGCTAGACAACCCATGGACATAGTATGTACGGGAGTTAGACAGCTCCCGATGGAAGATCTTTGCGTTGGAGTTAGACAACTCCAACTGGGAGTTAGACCTCTCCCTGTGGAAGATCTTTGCGTTGGAGTTAGACAACTCCAACTAGAAGAAAAGATGGATGAATTAAGTTGGAGTTAGACAACTCCAACTAGAAGAATGGATGGACGAATCCAGTTGGATGAGACAGTTCCAACTGGAGGAATGTGATTGAGCTAGAAGATGAAAGAAGGTTCTAGAGGAACCAAAGATAGAAGATTCATAGTAGAACTAAAGATAAAGCTATGAATAGAGTACTTTTACTATATGTGGAAATAGAAGTAAAAGTAGTGCCTTTGGCATATAAGAAAGAGCTCGGGGGAGGAGAGGGGATCTATCTTTTGTCTCCCTCCTATGGTCGGGTGGTTCGAGCTTGTAAGAAGCACAATTATAATTGCAACAAGAAAACTTTTGTAATACATTGAAAGTTCACAGTTGTTTTGGGAGTATAATTGTTTTGCATTGAGGTACGTGACACCAAACCTTGTTGAGAGTCCAAAGAAATGGGCTGAAAATAGCCAATAAAATATAGTAAGTGGAGCCTTCGGCCGGGCATAGTGTGAAGCCTCCAAAGGCCAAGCCCAAAGTCCAAACCCAAAGGAGCATCCCACTTTATTCCTTGCTCAAAATAACCCCTCCAATCTAACGGCCAAGATCTTGTCAATGATTGATTTTTTTACTGAAAAGAAACTGACAACGTCTCGACCATAGTTTGGGTTTCCATTCCTGTCCGACCCAAACTTCCTTCGAGAGTCCACCGCCTTCTTCAAAAAGTAATCATTTTAAATTGCGACAGCCTTTGGACTTTGGCCATAGTGTGAAGGGTCGAGAGGCCGAACTCTTGGTTTCTTGCAATTTGATTGGTGGAAATCGATGGCCTCTCGACCTTCGGCCATAGTGTGAAGCGCCCCTAAGTAGAGAGATTGAGGGCCACTTCACACTATGGCCGAAGGTTGAGAGGCCGTCGATTCCCACCAATCAGATTGCAAGAAACCAAGAATTCGGCCTCTCAACCCTTCACACTAGTGGCCAAAGTCCAAAGGCCATCGCAGTTTAAAATGCCTACATGGCAATACTTTTTGACCAAAGCGACAGACTCTCGAAGGAAGTTTGGGTCGGACAAGAATGGAAACCCAAACTATGGCCGAGAGGCTGTCGATTTTTTTTCATAAAAAAATAAAAAACTGACAAGATCTTGGTCGTTAGATTGGAGGGGTTGTTTTGGGCAGGGAATAAAGTGGGATGCTCCTTCTTCCTTTGGACTTTGGACTTGGCCTTTGGAGGCTTCACACTATGGTCGTTCAAGTCGAGAGGCCGTGGGAGTTCATGGCCAAAGGTTTGGACTTTGGGCTTGACCTTTGGAGGCTTCATATTATGCCCGGCCGGAGGCACCAATTCCTATATTTTATTGGCTATTTTCAGCCCATTTCTTTAGACTCTCAACAAAGTTTGGCTAGTCAATCCCACGGCCTCTCGACTTGGATGGCCATAGTGTGATGCGGCCCTGAGTAATGTTATGTAATTCACATAAACAATTATCAAATATTTAACAATTTCAGTTAAATAGTTGAATTTATGTTGAATGTGGTCTACAACTAGGGTTAATGTCAATGTATCGTGTACAAGAGGCTCATCACCCTGACACTGAGGAAATCGTGTGTGCACCCAAAGTGTCATTGCAACATATCCATATATCTATATAATTAGAGGAGAATGAGTTATGTTTTAGAGATGACTCTGTTTTGGATTAGCATATACCAGGCAAATGCCTCCCAAAATACCCATTTGAATGTCCTAGAAGCAGCTGCTTCTCCTCATGAGGTAGAAAAACGGAAAACGGTGAAAAATTGATTCAGCCAGAACGAGTGGCTTGAGATTTATGCAATATTTTTCAGCGATGGAGTAGAGGAATGGCGAGGAATGCAAGTTCTTATGTAGTTATATTCCCTTTAAATAACTAGCTGCATTTCCCAAATCGGCGAGTAAGTCAAACTCCCTACTCCCTAATTTGAGCATCAAAATATCCTACTTTGTCTATGAACGCACATAAAAGCAGTTAATTCAATGGCACCCAAAAAGTGATCTCAAGTGGTGTGAAACATGACCTATCCGGCCAACTTATGCATCCTTTCCAAGCCACCATTTTTCAGTCATTTTGGGGTCCACACAAGAATCATTATACTCCTTGTCTACTGCACCAGTAGTGGTCATTCACCGTTTTTTTTATACCTTACTCTTGCAATATATGATAACCTGCAATGCTCTCAAAATTGGTTACCTTGAAGTTACTTTTTTTCCTTGTCACCATGGATCCTACATGTTGGGCACGCTACGCTAGAAAAATCATTCTTGGGTCCATATAGGTAAATTTGGTGCAATTTGCACGCACTTGTGAACAGTGCACTCTTTTTTCCTTTGAACTTTCCAAGGTGAAAGCCGGGCCCGCGATAAATAGCTTGCTAAAAGGTTGAAGGTATACCGGTAAGTCATCTAGGAGTCGGTTGGTTATCATCTAGTGTCACGATCGGGAAGTTCGAGAGCCCCTTCTCGCCCACCAACTTGTGAAGGCTCCCGTTATGTTCGAGCTCCACGGTGTGGTGGCGGAAGGAGATGATGGGATCCTTGCAAAACAACCACTCTTGGCCGAGGATGATGTCGATGTGGGGCAAGTCCATCACCCCAAAACCAAGGAAATCATGGTACGTTTGGATCCTTAGGGGCACATTCTCCACACGCTGCAATAACATATCAATTAACCTTGTTAATACGACAAATCATCTCAACAAGAACCACCCATACTTAGGCCACTTCACACACGAGCCAAGAGCCGTGACCATGAAATTGTGAGAGCCCAAAAGAAAGTGTCCAAAGGCCATCCCAAGACACCTCCAAAATCATGTACGGTCTAACCTTGTTAATACGACACTCGTTTATACGACACCCTCGACATTACGACACATTTTTTGCGAGACCAAATTTTTTTAGTTCAAAACTCCCTCTTTTATATGATTACGACACTCGACGATGAGACATCTAGAATCTCCGTTTTGTCATATGAAAGAGGTAGTTAGTGTTGACATTCCTTTCATCTATGTTACGTACATCAAAAATACATCCATTTTCACTTGGGAACTACTTGGGAACTTCACTTATCGTTGGGAACTTCATGAGAATTAGGGTTACTAGTGTAGAGTGGACATGGGTTAGGGTTAGAGTGGCCCCTCCTGCCTAGTATGTTGCCTTGTACACGGGTGATATAGTATCACCAATATCTTGATGCTAAACGTCATGCATCATTGTTGTCTAGTTTCTTATTGGAGAACTCTTTATATTTGGGTGTTAATGAAATTATTAATTGTCAAAAGTTAGTAGGGAATTCAGAGAAGATGACAATTGCTAACTTGGGTAGGCAACACCAGAGATCTTTGGACTCCTATTTCAAGAGTTCTTGAGGATATTTATATTAATTTTGTTTGGAGTCATAAGTCATTATTTCATACCATCTATATTGCTTAAACTCGTTGTGTGTATATATATATATATATATATTTTTATTTTTTATTTTGTTTAAGCTCACATTACTTATGTTTTCGTATTCCCTCAATAATATGACAACTTTACAACATTGTCATACTTATGAGAAGACGACACCTTTTTCGTATTCCCTCAATAATACGACAACTTTACGACATTGTCATACTAATGAGAAGACGACACCTCGACGACTTTTTTTGTGTCATACTAAAGAGGGGGAAATCTATGGAATACAATATGCACATCACCCTAGCATTGGGTGCTTCTACCGTTGCCGCCGCGGCCTCGCCATTAGTAGTAATATATGTATAGTAGAGTCTCCCTAATTGAGCATCAAAATACCTTGCTATGTACACCCTAAACTCCGAAAGAATCTTAGAACGTTTGGAGAGATGAATAAGGTAGAAAAAACGGAAAATGGTGAATGACCATTATTGGTGCACTAGACTAGGAATGGAATGATTCTCATGCAAACCCAAAATGACTAATTGTAAAAGTGGTGGTTCGAAAAGGATGCAGTGATAGGCCGGATGTAGTGATTGGCCGCATAAGCATTGTTTCACACCACTTGGGATCACTTTTGGGTGCCATTGAGTTAACCATTTTGTGTGCATTCATATACACTCTAAACTCCATAGCATCACACCTGTGGCAACCAAAGTGCACGTGATATTACGGAGTTCTGTAGTGTTAACATGGATGCATGATACTAGTGAATTAGTGTAGAATGTGACACTATGGAATAACACAAAGTGCAACATATTAAATGGTGTGGTGTGGTCCACTCCACTTCGCCTTCCAAGGCGACGTGACGGATGCATGCACCAACATTCAACAAGTGGCATAAGAAGAATAAGAATAAGAATAAGAAGGTGACACTCCACATATTGACACATGGCGCAATGCAAGGGTGTGGATTGACTTCTTTGGTGGTTTGCATTAATTGCAAAATTTGTGATATGAGGGAGAGAAAGGTGACACTAAGGAGTGAGATTTGAACTACGCACATCCGTTCCCTAGGATTTCGGGATATTAGAGAGTGAGTGACATTATGGAGGTTGATATTACGGAGTTTAGGGTGTACATAGCAAGGTATTTTGATGCTCAATTAGGGAGACTCTACTATACATATATTACTACTAATGGCGAGGCCGCGGCAGCGACGGCGAGGCTGCGGTGGCGACGGTATAAGCACCCAACGCTAGGGTGTTGTGCATATTGTATTCCATAGAAATGGACCCAAGGAATGTTCTATTATAAACTGTACTATTTTATTTGTTATCTCCATGTGTGTCAAAACTTACGCCCTCTTAGGAAGTACAAAGGACGAAGAAAGTGTTGTTGTCATAAAGAAGGGCAAAGGACTATGAAAGGACCTTTGCATGTTCCATCTCAACTTTGCAACTTTCTCTATGATTTCAAGGCCGAATTTATTTTCATAAGACACCGGTGGTGTTCATAAGGAAAGTAATATTTACATGGTACACTTATATTTAGTCTCTTCAATTGCGTATAAAAAAATGCCTTTATTGATGTAGGGATAGATGCAACATTGAAATTGGGTAATGTCAAGAATAAAAATCATCCTATGATGGTCAATATAGGTTGGCTTTCATAGGAAATTTGGAAAAGACTTACATTGGTCCAAAGTTGGTTCGACCCATCAGGCAAATGGACCACATAGGGTTCTGACCGCTTGATGGTCTTGAGCCCCAACACTTGAACAACTTTGGAGCTAATGAAGTTGTGGGTGCACCCCGAGTCCATTAAGACCAACACCTGCTTGAATCGGATCCGCCCTTTGATTTTCATGTGCTCCCAATCATGGAACCCATTGTCCAAATCATTAATATGGTTACCTGAAAATTGGACTTTTGGATCCAACCCGTGCCACTCAAGTGGAGGAGGGTTAGGTTGCTCTGCATGTAACAAGGAGTCCGTCCTGGAGGGGCAACCTCTTGTATAGTAAGTAGGGGCATTGGCAAAATAAGGCTTTGCCAACTTATAGTGAACTTGCAATAATGCATGAAGTTGTTAAAATCATATGTTTAAATATGAATACAAGGTGTAATAAGGTGTAATAAGGCATGGTTTTATAAATGATGTTTATATAATTTCTTGTTGTATCCTACAACTCAAGCATAATAAGAATCTTATTTATTCCTCCACCATCGATCATTCATAGTGAATATAGAGTTCACCCATATCAAATAAGATATTGTTGGATTTATCTCTTTGAGTTCCTTGTAACAGGATCAAATCCATCGAGAACATATGGTATATGGAAGAAAAGTAAATGGGCAATACACAATGTTATAATGTTTAATAGAAAACCTGAGTTGCCCCCCCGGGAACGATTCTGCTGTGGAGGCTCGCCTCTTCAACAACAATTGCTTGTTGGGATTGACTTGCATTTTTGTCATCTGCGTAGCCAATCTTCCATGTTTCCATAGTTTTTGCGGACAACAATTGTGGGACAACGTTTTTTTCCGCTTGCAAATTGGACACAATGATCCCGACAATGTAGCTTGTTGCACGTTCATTATTTTCAATGATCAAAGAGTTTGACATGCGTCATCATTCTTTGCTGCAAACGATTTTGGAGAACTTGAGGTGACTATATAATATACCTAACATCACTTGCCCCTCCCTCTTCCCACTTTCACGCGAACATGACTAGAAGAGGGTGAACGGACATAGCACGCTTGTGTAAAAAGCACTGACATTCCTCATTATTACCACGTAACATCACTTAACCTAGAAAGCTTGTCAATCTCTTCCTAAACCTAGTAAAATTTGACTCTCTTTCTTCCACCCACTTCATCTTCTGGTTGAAAGTGAATCAAATATCACGAATCGTGGACTTCTATTCCATGATCAATGTGCAGCTAGCTAAGATTATTGGAAGAGACTCAGTCCTCCCACATTATTAGGTTTCAAGTCAAGACTAGGTAATAACCTCATTCCATTAGTGCTAAAGTGAGTTTTAGCCTGGCAAAAACTTCAGCATAAATCATCAAGAGACAGCGTCATTTTGGACTTGCAACTACAAATTTTGATGTTGTTATTACTTACGTCATGCACACCAACCTCCCTCAATTGCTTCATGAATCTCTCCAAAAAAAAAAATCAGATTCATTCTTCATCATGTAGAGAGCTTCATCAGATGGTGGCCATCTCTGCGGAGAGCTGAATCTGGAAATGTTGACCTATCATTCGATTCTGGAAATTGGTAGTCTTTGATTGGTTTTGTGGAGGATTGGAGCGCGGGAGGTCTGGAAAGATGAGTCTCTTCCTTAGTGAACAGGTGTAACCTTTGACAACAGTCAGTCTTTATTTGCACGTGCACATTAATAAGTCACATGAACTGTAATCAAGTGGAAAAATATATATACACTACACTAAATACTGTATTTAGTGTTACCAATTCTACATAACATATTCAGATCCATAACAGTGTTCTGTGGGACTAACAATATTTTATGGAATATTCCATCATTTAGATTGAATGTGAGAAATATTCCGCAAAAAATTGTCAGTCCCACAGAACATTGTTATGCATCTGAATAATGTTATGTATTTGTCCTGCTCAATACTGATTGTAAACTACCCATGTAGGGTCACCAACACTACACGTAAACCTGACATCGTTTGTCGCGCCTTGAAAAAAATTCAAAAAATCGGCATTATAGATTTACAATGTTGCGATTATTGTCACTTTGCTAAGTTATGTTTCATCCAAATTTCAATCATCCAGGACGATATTTTATTGCAAAATTGTTAGGATGTAGAATATATCAGACTTTGTTTTACTAATTGGCATGGATTTCATCCAATTTTTAAATCATCCATGACAATACTTATGAACTTATTCATAAGAAGTGTCATTAAAATAGTTGCTATAGTGACATAAAAGACCATACGACCCTCAATACAATATTTAGTGTCCTTTATTAGGGGTGTCGGGTCCTGATTCTTAGAGTATTTCCAACAATGCTCCACCCCCAAGCTGACTCAGATGAGGATCCAAAGGAGTGAACAATATAATAAGGGTGAGTTTATAGTAGGGTCCAAGCCTAAGCACTTGCCGTCCAAAACACCCACTAAGATAGATGGGTCTTAAATGGTTGCTTTTTCCGATTGACCCACTTGTCTTAGGATATGAAATACGCGACTAGCATGTGATTGTTAGCACAACCAAATGAAGGTTGGAACCAATTTCCCCATAAATTTTAGAGCTTGTATGAATACCTCATTCATCATAAAAGTGAAAATTCTTATATGAACATCTCATTCATTATAAAAGTGAAGATTCTTATGCTCATTAAGCAGTCATATAAGTCTCCGCTGATTATGTTAACTATTGACCCTAGAATGGTTGTAAGATTTGAAGAATCCAAGGTGTCTCAAACTATTCTAGGAGGAGTATTTGCTTAAGTGCGGACCATCAAGATTTGGTGGTAAAATGATGCTACATTAGCGCCACTTCATCTATCTCTCATACCTTGGACCCAAACCCTATTGTAAACTCTTTGGGTCCATAATTTTGCACTCAGCTGACAAAGATTGCTCAATTTTGATGTTTCTTTGGTCTCAGAACCTAGTATGAACCCACGCTAAGTATCTCACAATCACTCACACATATAAAATTATTTATCAAGAATCTGACAGAAGGCAATAGCACTTGTTCCATAGCCGTGTTCAACAAACCTGCTCCGGGTCCAATTTACCCTCCATTCTTGGTGGCATGATGGTGATCCCCATCCCATTGATGTACCTTGTTTGGGATCTCGTGTTTCTCACTAAATAGAGAGAGAGAGAGAGAGGCAACACCAGCCCCAAGCTGGCACCATCACTCTCTATCTTCAGAGAAGCAGAGTTCATCAACGGGATGAGGACCCCATCATGTCACCAAAAAGGAGGAGATTGAAAAAGGATGTGTGAATTGGACTCCAAAATGAAGTTTGACAAACTTCTTGAATGTTGTCAAATCATGCAATAAAATAGTATGCCACAATTTGTTTGCTTCGCTTATAAAAGATTGGAGTAAAATAGGTTAAAACCCTCAATCAAGGTGGTCAAGAACGACTCAAAATGATTCAAAAAAAGCACTAGATCCAACACTTTCAGGTTGATTTGCGAGTCATGGAATTGCAAGGTAGTGAAGTGTGCATCACTGCATTGTGCTATATTATGGCTCCTTTGCTACTTGTACAAGATACAAACATCTATGAGTATGAACATAGTTGTGTGAGCTGCTTTCAAGTTTTAGGTTGGTAAGCATTTAGAATTGCTAAATCTGAACTCCAAAAATTCAAGGGCAATTTACCTCAAACAAGTTTCTCAACTATCTTTGCTCACCATATCAGGATTTAAGCACTGCCCCTAGTCCAATTTGACGTCAACTGCCAAAAGTCTGAAACAGGCCCAAATTCCATCAACTAACCTCACTTTCTGGACTGAAAGGGCATTCATTCGAAGTGTTTGGATGCTAGTCTGGATGGAAGGTTTGAATTATTCTGCCTCCAAGACAATTCACAGATGCATCCTCCAATATTCGTTACACACCACAGAACCCTAAAACATTTTCCAAGTAACCCATGCAAATGCAGCTTGAAAGCTGCACCTATGTATGATATATCATGGATAACATCAGGAACCTAAATTTTTCAGCATGGACTTCACACACGAACATTCTGACAGCAAATATAGGATACAACTGACTTCCAAACCTAATAAGGGACAATACAGATAAATGAAAGCTTTTCCAGACACAAAATTGGCATTCACTAGATAATATATCTGAGAATACCTCAAATGATACCCTTCACAAAGAAAGGTCAAGGGCACTTGATGCATTAAGTTCGAAGAAACCTTTATATTTGAAATTCTGCTTTCCTCTGAGACCCGCAACACATTATTCCCAGCACCATAACTGAGAATAGCAGCCTGTGTCCCTACTGCAAGCCTACTGACAGTCAGGAAGTCTGAATAATCAAAACTGACCCCTCTCAATAGAAGAAACCTAAGACCTTGCCTCCAACGTTCTTCCTCCTGGCCTCGTCATGGTCCATGATGCCGGCTGAAGTGGTCAAGACAATGTATCCAAACTGCAGTACATACAAAACACCAATCGCTTAGTCTCCAATATGCCAACAATGCAAAAGCTGCAATCCACAATCTCGTCCATATTGGCTTTAACAATCCTCTCCTAGCTAAGCATTTGCATAATCTGGTTCTTCATCAGATTGATTTCCTAGAACCATCACACAAAAACAAGCAAGTGGTTTTTTGACAACTATATCATGGCTACAATGTGATTGTTGAATACTGAAGTTGTTAGTGAACCTAACATACGCAGCGTCCACTGTGCCTCAAAACACATGCTCTTCACATTGACATGTCCTCACCCGAATGCCTGGATACACATTTGTCGTGAAGTCGACACACTAAAACCCTAAACCTCAATTCTTGGCTTTGGGATATTGTACATACATAATACAATCCGTAAACATGGCTGTCATGACAAGTATCACACACCTGACGTGAGGGAAGAAGTCGTGCAGTCCACGCTTCCAACTCACTTACGCCGATATTGTAACGGGGGCTGATCACGCCACACTTGTTCAGTCTGCCGTTCAACTCTACGACAATCTTGCCGGCCCTGTGGTCATCGACCAACTCGAATTCTCCAATGTAACCTGTTACACACAATATTGTTCCCCTTGAATGCTGAGGAAATTTACATCGATCATAATTCGTTTATCTCGGATACAAAGCACAAGACCAAACGAGTTGCGTTGACCACTGTCTGTGAGCATTGACAGGATGTCTTGAACAAACTCCTTCATCTCATGATAGCAAGGGTGCGTCCACTTTTCTCGAAGTACAAAAGAAAATCTGCACACTGCCTTGCCGTCCCCACGTACCAAGACCCGGCGAAACGCAGGAAAGATATACGAGTGAAACCTAAAACCTCAATTATTTAGACTGCCTACTGAGTATTGCACCCTAATTGCCTGGTCGCATCAGATTCCTGCCATGCCAGATGACTAACCTTCTGAAACCCTGTCCACCCTCTCAACCCTTAAAAGAAGAAAACAATCTTCCCAATCATTACTCCTTCGTACACAATGATCGCACAGGAGAGGCCCAGCTCCACGGATAATCGATTTGATCTAACAGTGTGCAATGATAACGAGTAGGTTGCAAGTAAGTGGTGGTTAGGTCAACCGACATCGAGGTTACAAATCTATCGAAAAGTCAAACCTGAACATGGAAACATCACAACGTATGATCCTCGTCGACATGATAACTACTAATCCACCACTCCATATAGACTGCAATATATCCGCGAGGGAACCCTCTCCAGGGTGCACTATTCCCGTGCACGAGGTTGTGTAGCAAAATCGTCGCAGTAGTTAGGGTTTGCGAATTAGGGCAGAGGGACATACCGTGCTTTTGCATGACGGAGAGGAACTTGATGACGACCTTGGAGGAAGGCCGGATGAGCACCTGCCTCTTGCCACGCTTCTCGGCATTGAACATGTTCTTGAGGGCATCGTTGAGAACACTGATGCGAACCATGGCTGGTTGCTTCCTGTTGCAGCAGCAACAACAAACGGGGGAGGCAGGAGCGGCAGGCAGCACGCGAAAGAGAGAGAGCGTCGTCGTGCTCTGGATTCACCAGGTGCAAGAGACGCCTTACCAGACCTAGCTCCGTATTAGGGTTCCTAGCTTCGGACTCGGCTCGGGGCAGCTCCGGCTCAGGTTCGGCCCCTAACATACGGTAAGCTACTGAGGTAAGAAGGCCTAATTCGGTTATCTATCGTAGGGAGGGGTCACACTTGTTTGGCGAAGTTAACTTAATGGTTACATTTATCTATGTAATAGATGCTTATTTTTGTTCCTTAAATGAGTCATAATTTGTGTCAATATCATCCAAATATTTGTGTATGTGAATTATGTTGTTTAAATTATGGCATGATTAGTTAAAAAGTGTGTTTGATATAAGAGGAACCGTACACCCTATCAACCAAGAATGGTGTGAATGGGTTTTGTTTCGTTTAAGGTAATTAGAATGGAAATCTCCAAAATTATTGAGATATTAGAGAGCATAAGTCAACAAGAGTTGGGGCAATGGGGGGATAGATAAATCTAAAAGGCTTGGAATAGGAACCTATCAAGTTATGTGTATATTCCTTAGAAACTACATGCAACAAAATATAGGGTTTATTATATTAATTGCAGGTAATTTTTTTTAAATAATTACATATAGTATAGGGTGTTCTAGATGTGTGAAACATTATTATATGTAATATAGCATTTGACATAACATCATAAAATTACCTATGTGGTACATATAAAATACCCTGGAAATAAGGGGCTAGATATGAAAAATCATTACCTTGCATTTCGATTATGGAGAATGGATGGGTAACTATTGATTTTATGTGAGCATCGAGGGATGAATGAAATTACTCGTGAAATCATCACCCCCAACGGCTTCTATATCAAGGTTTCATTATTCTATGTCGTCATAATAGCTTCAACCCAATTAAGGGGGCGTACATATAAGTAATATAGGGTATCATTAATTCAAGCATTCAACAATTTATATATACTCATAGGTCGCTAATAGTCACAACAACTTACCATTTTCTGAATGAAAATTAGCATGTCTTATATTCCATTCTAATAGTCTCCCATAAAATACAGTCTAACCTCGATAATATGACACCTCAATTATACAATGCCTTTTCCCATCGACCAAACTTTCTAGTGTTAATTTACCCCGAGATTGCAACTATGAAGTTTGTAATACGTCATTTTCTAGGCCCAATTTGTCATATAATAGAGGAAATTAATGCGTGTAGGTGGCGGGACCCATGATAGGATTTGCCTTGGGATCGGGGAGTACATGGTGATTTGATCAATGGGTTAAATTAAGTTAACTAAAGTTAATTGTTTTAAACTTTGGTTTCAAAACAAACGTTGCACTTTGAGTCTTTGGATTTGGGTGGAGGTTGAAGGGCTTAGAGATTGTTGGATCATCATACTAGTATTCTAAAGCTGTTTGATTTCTTTTCTTGATTCAAAATTTGTTCTCGCACATGAATCTTACATCTATTTAGAACACAATATTCGTAAAAATGTCACATTCACATGTGACATTTTTTTCCCCAAAGCCAACTCAGTTTCTAGTCTTGTGGAATGCACTTCAACTTTGGAAAAAATTGCATTATGAAACTAATCCTATATGGGCACAATTTCATAGAGTAATGAAGAATTATTTTTATATCACGAATGTCATGTTTTGATTGCTATCAAGAATGTTTGAAATAACAATGAATAACACGCCATTCATGATATTAAAAAACTTCTTCCCTTGTTAGCACTTGCACATGCTACTAGGATTTTGTAAAACATCTGGATGTAGTTGGCAAAGCTACCTCCAAAGACCAATCCCAGCTAACCTTCCTTGTATTCAAGAAAACGACATTTGTGACATTTTTGCATGCCATGTGACGTTTTCATGAATACCATGTTTTAGATTGGAAATTTCAATCCTCACCGATTTATACTCTTAGATTTGCCCATGCTACTCTTCAATTTCTTGGCTATGGAGGTGGCGGCAGTCTTGAGTGGTGGGTGCTTTTTATTTCGGTTATAATTTCAACAATTTTGGCGTTGATGGCCACGTCTACACACAAAACAACTTGCACAATTTGGTAAGCACTAACCTTCCTCTGCATTGGTTACGACACCGGAAAATATTTACAATATGAATGAGATTGGTTTATTTTATCATGCCCAACCAAAGAAGACATTAAGTGCAAGGAAAAGTTCTTGGGCGCAAAATTCAGAAGAATTGTTTCACTCTTGCTGTAAATGTAACAAGAATAGGCAAGTTGAAACATGTGATTATTTACAAATCTTTATGCTCAAGATGCTTTGGAAGGTGGTTGCCAACAAATTATGTGTGGTGGTTTGCAAACCAAATGGCCTGGATGACATCAAAATGTATTTGAAAGTTGGATGATGAACCTCAATGTCCATTTTGGATCTCCAAAGCAGAAGGTACTTTTAATTATGGACAATTATGCTACTCATTCCCTTAAGCATGTTGGTAAGGGGTGAATCATTTGGTTTTTCAATCTTGCAGTTGAGCAATATTACTATTGCTTTCTTACCACCTAATGTTACAAGTGTGGTACAACCCTTGGATCAAGGAATAATTTCTTCATTCAAAGTTCAGTATAAGAATGAACTTTTGGAATGGATTCTCTCTTAGTTTGATTATTCTACTACTCACTAGGACATGAGGAAAATAGTGCCTAATGTAAGCCATGCTATGATGTGGTGTTCTCAATTGTGGAGAGAGATGAATCCCCAAATCCTATGAAATAGTTGGAGGAAGTCAAAGATTTTACCAGCACACTGGAATGTCAATTTTACCATGGATGATGAACGTGAGAATCGAGAATGAAAGAAGCAACAAATGAATTGGCAAGTCTCATTTCCTCTTTGAATCTTGGAAGTGAAAAAATGGCTATCGAAGAATATGTGCAATGGTAGGAAAGGGAATTGTTGATGTAGAGTACAAACATGGTCGAGTTGGTGGATTTGGCATGGGGTAGATAATTCCATTTGGGTTTATATTTGAACGAAGAGCCAATGAAGGGGAATGATATGGATGACCAACCAACACCAATTATCAAGCTTCCTCAGGCCCATGGGTTTGCCCGACTACTTTAAAATTTTGCAGTGGGGCATCCTTTGAAGTTTTTAGTTATAAATGTGATGAACATGCAACCTTTTATGGATAAATTGAACAAACTGCCAATTTATGAATTTAAAAAACATCATTAGAAGATAATAGATTCTTACTTTTGTAGTGTGTGATATGGTGAAGACATCATCATGGGACTATATATATATATATATATAACTCCATTTATGTGATGTTGTGAGCATATTTCTTTAATAAAAATGTTCTTTCATACTTATATATCTTCATTGATTATACAAATTGACATTTTATATTGAATCAAGCCATTTTCTTGAAAATCCTCGTTAATACAACATTTGAAGCTAAATTGTCATATTATACAAAATATGAAATTCATATAATATGACAATTTCTTGCATGACCAAACATGTCATATTAGAGGGGGAGAACATTACTACCTTGCGGCAAGTGTATATTTATTTAAGAGAAAGGGGCCCCCTCAAGACAATTAAAATAACTTAAACTGAACTAAAGGACGTATTGTGACAACCCAAGGGCGGTAATGTAGTGTTTCAATGTGTTAACTAGTATTTTCATGTTTTTTTGGTATCAGGGTGCAAGCACGGTAAAGTGGACAGCTCTTGATCCTTGCTCAGGTTTAAGTGAAAGTGATCCAAAACAATATACTAACTTTGAATTTTATGAAATAAAAATTCATAAACATTTAGAAAACATATGAATCTACAAAGCCAAGCAATTTATGTTCACAAAAAACAATTTCAAACAACGTATATGTATTTTAGAAGACGGTGCAAGTGGTGGTGCAAGTGGGTGTCATTGAAAAGATAATTGTCAAAAACTTGTTTAAAATACAATTACATTACATTAAATTGATGAATTTTTGAAAAAAAATTTACGATGACCTCAAGTTTATAATGAATTCAAGGAATATGAAAAGAAATTCCAAGTTCAAAATATTTAAGGTCATGAAATTTACGTTCAAAACTATATTTAGTCAGTTGCTTTTACGCGTCACTTTTGATGATAGGTTTTGAAGATCTCATATTGATATTCTATATTTGAGTACCTAACTTAACAATAGAGGTCATCATGAAAAATAATCTATTTTAAACAACATTTTGCTACTACTTATAGGCGTTTGACCAAGAAAATCATGGCTTTCATGTACCGGAGCGCTTTTTGGTCCACTTTACTATGCTTGCACCCATCACCGGTCATAAAATTCATCTCTTATTTAATGCCAATATCCCCCCCATTAAGAATATAATGTTGGCCACAACAAACATCGAACTAAAATTCAAATAATCAAGGAGTCTAAATTTAAAAATACTGTAAGATTAAAATTAATCAATTTAGTGGATATTAGTGGGACCAAGTGTGCTTCTGATGCCAAATTATGATACATTCTAGCATGAGGTGGCCTACTCAAGGGAAAGTCCATAAAGGGATCTCCCCATCCTAGATGATCACCATATTCCCAAGGAATGAAGTGTTAGTCATGGGTTGAAAATTAAACAAACCTATAATCGTTAAGAAAATTAGAAGCAATAAAATACCATACAATATTGACGCTAAATATCTATGATTGGGTTACACTCCAAAAAATCTCCCCATCCATCTAGCTTGGAGTAAAATATACACAATAAATTATATAAAATGAAGCGCACGCGGAGATCATAAATAAGGTTTAAGGAATACAAATGTATTCATATAATCTCCTACATTACGGCGAGGTAGGATCAACTCCAATGATTTGCCTTAGCGATAAGCAACATATGAATGACACTTCGGTAGCTTTGTGGGATGCAAGTCCACGGGCTTATCTGGAGATTTTTTGGGCTTAAAAAATATGGTACCTAATAGTGCCACACTCGCAAACACTCGATCCGAACAAAAGACAAAATTTAGAGAGTGTCAATCCAATCAAAGAGAGAAATAATACCCTATAGAAATGAAGCATTGGAGGTCTCCCGGTCCATGATAGGAACCGAACGACTTATTCAAACATGAATAGAGAGTGAGTAAGAAGTACATATTCATATGTTTTGAGATTTGATTGAATTTGATAGGCAATGTTGGTCACAAATGGGCCCAAATCATTTATGGAATTGGGGTTGTCCATTCATAATATGATTTCCCAAATACAAAGGAACATTTGGTGCATGTATGAGTTTTCAATGTAAAGGTAACAAACGGTGGTAATATTAACTATTACTCAAGGACCATGCCAAGTGTGGGGGAAGTGACAACACTATGAGGCCTTGTTCCTAATGTGCTTGCTAGGTTGGTCATTGACAAACAAGATATCGTCCTCTTTGTAACCAAACAAATTTTTTTCGGGTGTTTAACGAGGACTTCTTTCTCTTAAAGGAGAGGTTTGTCCCTACTAACAAACCCATTTGTATTTGTATACTTCAAATTGCCCCTGATGAACTCCGGTCTACAAAAAAATGGGTTGAAGAAGTTTGTGAAGAACTATATCTTCCATGCATGACCATTGACCACACACCGGCATGGAAATTTTGTAGTAGTAAAGACATAAATTCCCATAGCCTTGGACAAACTTTGGGATTCCATAGCTTATCCCTTCCGATATTAACATGTCCTTAAAAAACTATCATGGCCTATTATCTCACCCAGAGCGAAGCGCCACTACAAAGTAGACCCAATGTAAATCATTGACATAAAGAATGATCAACTTCACTAGGCACATGTTTGGGTTGGCACTTAGGTTGCACACGGCTGATAGAAACCTCAAAATCCTATAAAAAATCTTCACAAAATGAAGAGATTAACCTCCCGTAATACAACTACTTTTGTGAAGAGCCAAGGATCGGGTCTTTAAAATAACAATCCAACTTAGCATCCAACTTATACATAAAACACGCCTTTTGGAGACATTTGCATGGGCGGCATATCTTGTAGAATTGCCGCCTCCCCTCCCCCCCCAACCAGACCCCCAACCGGACTTCCAACCACTTGGCCCCTTCAATATTTGGGGAGCATGTGGTCAAGGTGGGGTAGAATGAGAAGCAAGAGGTTGTGGATGTGGTGTATTGATTTCTAGAAAATCATCTTCCTTGTATTCATGACAAAGAAGCTTAGTTGGACCAAGTCGGCCAACATCCAACTCAAATGACAAAGGTGGATGTGGGGGTGTAAAAATAATTGTATTTCCATGTAGTGGGAGGCCTCCTGCTGCAAGGGAGGGAGGAAACATGGTTGTAGTTGTATTTGCAACAAAAAATGACGAGTGAGTTGGAGATTGACCAAGAGATTGTAATACATCTTGCGGCATTGGGAGGTCTCCACGATTTATGTATCATTAAGGTTACCAACGTACATCATAGTGTCAAAATCATTGTCATCTTGGTCCTCCTTGTGTTCTACTTGCTCCATTGCAATATCCTTGAGTTCCTTTTGAGCATATTGAGTCTCATGTTCTACCCCTTCCATTGCAATTTTCTTGAGTTTCTTTTGAGCATCTTGTGTTGCAACATTAATTTAGCTTAAATGCAACACTATGCAAAGATTTTATAGATTTTATGCAAGTTTTATGCAAACCTGTAGATTGGAGGTGTTTGTAACAATGTCAACAATAGGCATCTGTTTATGGTGACCCAATAATGTCAAATTTTCATAATACCGAATGCTTAGAAGGACAATTTTGGGGTTTAATACGAATCCTACAATACCTTCAAGTGAGAAAACGGTGATCTCAACACGTAGGTCTTCCCCAATGCAAATTGTGTAAGCGTTTAAGCGTTTTTGCATCAAGATAGCTTTACAATTTTCCAGCACCGAACATTTTTTTCCTAAATGTTTCACGCCCTTTGCCACGATGACTACTCTTGGGAATACTACCAAAACATACACCAGGACCTCGGTCACTTGAGCAGGTGTCACAAATTTCTCGAGCTCAAGAAAGCCACCATGTGATAATGCCAAGCGCTTAACTTACACAACCATCCTATGCGTGTTGCTACAGTCTAGAAGCTGCAGAAGAAAAAATGACCCCCCCCAAAAGAGCTTGTAGGGAGAGTTAAAGGAGGGTTATTAGTCCACTGTGGAAGAACTCCAGTCCATGCACTTAGAGCACAAACTAAGAGCAAGGCAAAAAAAAAAAAAACAGTAAATCCATTTCCCATCCATCTTATGAAATAATCTGAACATAACATTACTTTGCCACACAAAGTTGTCATGATAAAAATCATCAGCTTCCAACGGAGCACCCATTGATCATTTACTGATAGCTTTTTAAGGTATATGGAATGACGTTATGATGTGTATGAAGTTGTTGAATGTGAGTCCATAGGTTTGGTCTGCGCTCTCCAACAGATTCGCGTAGAGCTTCTTACCCTGTTGATCACATCATGCCAAAAGCAGTCAAAGCCCAGTTTTTATCAACAGATTGGAGGGTAAAAATCTCATATCAATATTCTTCAGCAAGTGTTGGGGTAAACCGCTGAGATCTACTTCTCGGAGGTTGTCGCAAAGGATATCCATTGCACTCTCCCTTGAGTTCATTTTGTGATTGAGTGTGTAAATTTGGGTTCACATCCTAAGATAGGTACAGTTAGGCGAGGACTAATAGGAGCTTGTCACTAGTATTTCTCGGCATTTATTCTTAAAAATGAGGCCCTGATTCTTCAAGATTGGTTTCTTGAAGGCCCAACTACACATAACTTGAGCTTGAGCAAGTTTGGTGGGCGGGCTAAGGTAAAGCTTGGACCCTTATATGCCCCAAAATGTTGGAGTTTTGGTTCCTCCTTAATATGGAGTGATTTTCAAGCACACACTCAAACCTGAACTTCTTGCCATCGACCTTGTAAACTCTACAAAGTTCAAGTTTGGTCTTGAACTTCAAAATCAATCTAGAAAAATCAATTCGTTGAGACTAAGGTCCATCATCTTAGGCACAAGTAAGGGTTTAAATTCTTTGACAGGTGTGCTTAAGGCTCAAGAATATTATGCGGTTTAATATGAAAAATTTCAAGAAGTGTGTGGGTGGCATGTGTACACTAAAGTGTGAAAGAGTTATTAATATACCATTTGGTTGTCTGGGTCGAGGCGAGCCAACAGGAGAAGACGACGCAGATGGACAAGGTGCAACTTGGTGCGGCGGTAGTATCCAGGATTCAGTTCATCAAATGCATGACGTAAAGCATCCATCTGCTCAGCTCTCAAGCTCCCCACCTGGTTTCCTCCATTCTGATTCAAAATTATAATTTACAATATACAAGTTAGGGGTTCCAGTATACCGTATTGTTCGGATTTGGTTGGGGACGTCGATGACTAATTCCAATTTCCAAGTCAAGAGGTTCCAACCAACCACAAGATGACATGTGGCACTTTTTTTTTCACTAGAAATATAATAATTTTCGCCTAATCTGACCCGTAGCACGTACCATATGAAGAAATAAAGACTTATGTTGCTATGAGCTACCAACAGCAGACATAAATGGCGAGACAGTGAAATTCTCAGATACATTGCAAGAGAAGAGTGATTCATGAAAGAGTCAGTGAGGATATAATTTGACTTCCTTGAAAATCACTGTGTATATACAAAAAATAATGGACATTGCAAATCTGACGATCAAGTGACACGCTCTTATTAGTCTCAGTTTAATGGTTGCTCAAAGTGCGGACTAAGTGCTCTGTTAATTGAGCTATATTGATTCGTTGGTCCAGGAATGCTAAGCATAACAACTTAAATACATTAAACTCACTCCGAGGATATAAGCTTAAATGGATGCAAATATTGAAGGCTGAATCATAATATAATTATGGGACTCACCTTCTTGATGATTTCATCAACGTCAATACCCTCCAGTCGTTTTGTGCGCATCGCACAGCATCTTGGGTAGTACACAGATTCAGGATACCGAAGCCCTTGGAATGGGATCTGTTTTTTTGAAAATACAGCAAACTTCTGGATAAGTTTTTAAGACGTGATCAAATTTTCATTGTGTCAAATATCCAATGAAATGTTGAACGCCTGATCTACTTGCTGTCCAATCAATTTAGTGTCTTTGGCTTGCAAGAATTGTGATACAAACATTCAGTTGTTGACAGGAACCCTAGAGAGCTTCCCCTAAGGCCTTCTTTACACTAGAGCTCAACCTGAGAACTTTTTTGGAGGTTGATACTTGGATTTGACAAGCTTTCATTCAAAAGCTCAAACTATTGAGAGCTTCACCGATCCTCAAGGTCTCAATAGTTTCAGCAAGTGTAAAGTGGCCATGTCCAAAGAAAGATATTAAGGGGGTAATGGAACTAAACAAAGGAGAATTCATGACAAGCACAGACTGTTTGAAAGCCCATTGGTTTGGGACCCAAAAAATGAGATTTCAATTTCTCGACATTCCTAAGCAACCTAAGCAACCTCCATGAGGTAGCTTAGGATTTCGACTGAGTGATTCTCATTTTTTACAGAGGGCTTGTCATAGATGTCCCACATGGGATCTTATCAAGATTCCATCTAAGCATTATAGACCCAACCGATAGTCCAAGCTTTCAAGTTGAAAGCTCAATTGTAAAGTGGACTTCAGTGAAAAGAGTGTGAAGTGAGAGGCTCCTTTCTGCCAATGAGAAGATATTCACCTTTAAAAGGAGCCAAGATTTGTCAAGGTCCCTCTAATTCTTGCGATGTTACATTTAATCTAATTAGACCAACTTGAAGATGAAGTAACATCATAAATCATGCCAGTGGTAAAATATGAGTCATCTGTCTCTCTCTTATCAATATGTTACAATTCTTATAATGGCAAATTTTGTAATGTGTGCATGGTAGACTATGGAGAGAGAATTAGCATACACAAGCGTACCTCTCATACATCCAGCATACAAATTTGACCCCGATTCATCTCACACGACCTTGAGTAGACTAATTCGAGGTCTTTACAACTAATTCCGGTGTCAAATCAACTAAAAAAATAACCTCTGGGCTGCATATTATTTCAAGTTTTTATGTTGGATGAATGAGAGGTACACTCGTATCCAATCATTCCCTCCCTCCGTGAACTGTGGCCTACTGGTACCTGAACTTTTTCTTGAGGAAAGCCATTTCTGAGCATTTGTTCACAAGCAGGTGTCCATGGGAGCCCAGTGTTGATAAGCAATTCAAAGTCCATTGCTGTCATGGTACTCCAACGGCCGCAGATTGGGTCATCCCCATTCCATTCACCCTCGTACTTCCGCCTCACCTCCGGCCAATATTGGATTCCCCAGCCGTCGCGGTTGCTTTTCATCCAACGGCCAATGTAGGCCTCCCCATCGTGGTAATACTATCACAACCGTAATCGTTACCGTTACACTTGAGAGAATATTCTCTGTCATAGAGAGCAGGCAGACCTGGCTGAATAATGCTATGTGTGCCCCCAAACTGAACTTACTTTCCTATAGAAGAAACTGAAGCGCAAAGGCACTTGCAGACCGGAGCCAGAGTTTTCAAGTGTTAATTCCAACAATAAACATTTGTGGTTGGTGTTTCCGTCCCTGTTTACAGTATATAGGTCACCAAAGATTTAATTTTTGCTTTGTTTTGAGGTTGACGCTAGCACTGTACATAGTGTTCAAGATAAATTATGCCTACAATATGTTGTTGTGTTATCAACTAGCTTGTTCCTAGTCTTGTTGTCTATGATCACTGACCCATTCGATTGGTTCATACCTAAAAATAAGAATGACGCCTATGTTTTTCAACACTAGCATAAATCATAGTCTCTCTTCACTTGCAAGTTACTGCCTAAATTAAGAGGTGACTTCTTTTAACGATGATAACCAGGGCAACTTGATCGTCCATTGTTCCTCCGGGCTTGCTAGGCTCGTCGAGCCCCTCGCTACCCACAACTTTTAAATCCTTGTTCACTGATTCATTTCATAACAATGACAAATTATGACAACATTAAACAAATTTGAAACAGACAACAAGCTCATCAAGGTACTAAATAGGGTGTGGAGTCTCTTTGCCCATATGCTACTTCCTCAATTCAAAGGTGGACTCTTTCTAACGGCCGTAACTGGGGCAACTTGGTCGCCCACTGTTCCTCCCCTACTAGGCTTGTCGAGCCCCTGGGTACCCACAACTTCAAAAAATGACCGATTCATTGGTTCATTCCATACGAATGACAACAAATGGAAATAATGAACAACTTGAAAAGCTCGCCTACAAGAAGCTTGCTACAAATTCAAATAGGGTACACGAGAGATAGAGGAGAGAGGCAACCACTTGTGTTGGAGTAAAATGAGGGACGCTTCACCTTGACCATAGCTGCGAGCTCATATGTGAACCCGAAATGGGTTTACGGAGCAGGGCTATGAGACAAGTGCTTAGGGTGTAAGTATATTTGTGATATGGGTGAACTGATCCATTGCCTTACAAATGTGCCAATGCCATGTCGCCGGCTCTTGTACCAATTTCCACTGTAAATGTCCCCATTGTTGTAGCGCATGGCTCCTTGTCCATGGTGGTCTCCACGTCGCACTTCTCCTTGGTACTCCTGCGCCGAGGTCCCTTCACCCTCCCCTGTTTCATCTTATCTTCTCTGTATAAAACTTCATTTTGAGCCTCCATTTGACAATGTAGTGGTTCAAAATAATAATTAAAAGGAACACGTTTCTGCTAGAAATAAAAACCTGTTCGTCATCAAGGAATACTCATGCAGTTCATGGTATTATGTAGTGGTTTAAATCATGATAAGCCATCATGCTGAGATTTCATAAACCAGGGGAAGGATAAGTTACAGGAAATGATACCATTCTCATCCAGCTCTACATCAAATCCAGTCATAGACCTCTCAAGAACAAAAAATTCACAAGTGCATGTAGATTCCATAACCAGGACGGAATAACCCTGCATTTCTAGTATCATGACAGAGGTATTTCAAGCTAGATGATCTCCACAGTGCAGCTTAAATTTTCTCAGCAGACTGAAAGATTTGCAACTATGTCAATGTTACCTTTTGCAATCTGAAACATAGAATTTCACATACTCGCAAAACATGAATAAGGGCTTTTTGGGCTAACATTGGGTTGAAGGTGTTTCAGGACAGTAGCAACAGCTTCTATGAATGCTCTGAGAGGTAGGTGACAAAAATGAAACAAGCTCAATCGACAATGTTGCTTAATTATTTTGGCAGACTGAAAGATTTGCAACTATGACAACGTGACCTGTAATTTGAAACATAGAATTACACACACTAGCAGAATATGAACAAGGCTTCTTCGCTTGGGCTGACATTGGGTTGAAGGTGCTTCAGGTCAATATCAGCATCTTCTATGAATGCTTTAAAAGGTGGACGACAAATGAAGTGAGCTCAATCAACGAGCAGTGCAGCTTGATATTTAAGCTGAAAAATCAACTATGTCAACGTTACCTTCTGTAATGTGAAACACAGAACTTGACATACTCACAAAACATGAACCAAGGGGGTTTTCGTTTGGTCTAACATTCGGTTGAAGGTGCTTCAGGTTAATAGCATCATCTTCTACGGATGCTCTGAGAGGTAGACGCAAAATGAAGCAACCCCGAAGTGATCTCAATCAGCAATGCAGGTTAATTGTTCTGGTGGACAGAAAGATTTGGAACTATGTCAATGTGACTTCCAATCGTCCGAAACATAGATTACACACACTCGCAATCTACATGAACAAGAGCTTATTTGTTTGGGCTAACATTGCGTTGAAGGTGCTTCAGGTCAATAGCATCGTCTTCTATGAATGCTCTGACAAAATGAAGCGAGTTCAATCAACAGTGCAACTTGATGTTTTGGCAGAGCAGAAGATTTGCAACTATGTTAATGTGGCCTTTGGTCATCCGAAACGAAGGATTTCACATACTCGCAATCTACATGAACAAGGGCTTATTCGCTTGGGCTAACATTGGATTGAAGGTGTTTCAGGTCAATAGCATCAACCTCTATGAGTGCTCAAAGAGGTAGATGACACATGAAGCAAGCCCGAAGCGAGCTCAATGAACAGTGCAGCTTCATTGCTTTGAAAGACTGAAAGACATAGAAAGAAATACACATACTCGCAAATTACATGAAAAAGGGCTTCTACGTCTGAGCTAACAATGGTTTGAAGGTGCTTAAGGTCAATAGCTTCATCATCTTCTATGAATAAGATAGTCTGAGAGGTAAAGGACAACAAAATGATGAGAGCTTGTGTACCTGGCCATTGGTGTAGAAGTAGGATCCAGTGCCAGTCTTGCCACCAAACTCCCATTCACCATCATACAACAAGTGTTCTTCGTGTTTAGGTCCCTTTTGCACCCAATGTTGGCCAACACCATGGGGCAAACCTCCCAACACATCACCAATGTATCGTCCACCACTGCTACCTCCAAGGAGCATTCGCCCTAACTCATCATGGTAGGCGGATACCTGTGGCTTGGCCACCTTGAGGGACCATCTCTTGCTGGCTCCTCCCTTGTAGGGTTTCAAGGCCCTGGTGACCATGAACATGGAAGGAGCCTCCACCTCCGAGTAATGGTTTGAGGGGAGTGGACCCCTCTCTCCCTTCTTCCGAATCATCGCCTTGTCTTTCTTGGTTGGTGTTCCTGCCCGGGGGGAGGATTGCTTCGATTGGTCTGCACTGCTTCCTGAGGGTTGCCCCATTTTTGCTTACAGCAAAAAAATCTCACTGCACAGATGTGTGAGTCCCTATATGTGTTGATCCCTTTTCAGCAACAAAATTTCACTCAAGGTCTCCTCAAGGTGCAAGTCTCACCTTGTAGGTACTATATGAGTAGATTGAACATAACATCTCACATGCGAGGTTATGAATTCCTCAAGGTGTTATGATCCAGATGGGTTTGGCCTCATTTTAGTCATGTATATTGTATTATGATGCAGTTGTGTTGTTTCGAAACAATCATTAATTGCTTGCAATCATTAATCACAATTGCTTCAATTGGTCTGCACAACTTGCCGAGGTTTGCCCATTTTTGCTTACAACAACGAATTCGCACTGCATCGATGTGTGAGTCCCTACATGTGTTGATTCCCTTTTTCAGCAGCAAAGTGTCTTCAAGGTGCAAGTCTCACCGTGTCTGTACTATATGAGTATGTTAAACAAAACATCTCACATGCGAGATTATGAATTCCTCGAGGAGTTGTGATGATGGATTTGGCCTCATGCAAGGAGCATATGTTGTATTATGATGGAGTTGTGTTGTTTCGAAACAAGCATCAATACCCGACTCAGACTTGTGGTGCATTTAGAAAGAAGGATAACCCTACGAAGTCATTCATGCTAAAAGAGAGCAATACATCTTGTTTGCATTCCAATGACTGCTTTGGTGTGTTGGTCATGGCATGGATAGCATAGCATAGCATTCTCCTAACATATGTTGTATTGTGTTGTTCAGAAACTATCACTAACCCCACATCGATTCAGACTTGTGGTGTACTTGCAAACAAGGTACAAACAACAAAGATGCTCGTGGTTAAAGAGAACACATCTTCTTTTTTGCATTCCTATGACTGCGGTGCCAATTGAGCGATACATTCAGGCTAGTGGATTCCCACCTTGAAGGAGCTAATTCATGGGCCCCTGAAGTGCCCACTGCAATTTCATGTGAATTGCTCCTCGTACTGGTTTCTCATCACTTCTGGTGCCCTAACCCCTGCCGACCTATTTGCTGCTGGTATGGGTTGTTGCTGCTTATGAGTTTAGTATGTGGACCAGATCAGAGTGATGAAATTTCGGGGGTTGGATGTCTGAAGAGGCTTGGAGATATGATAAGCAACCAATCCATCCCTTCGTATCTCGCATGGCCACAGAAACGCTTATTACATGTAATTTAGTCCAGATAACCCAACCAATTCTTCGACCTATGGAAGCTTGCTCTTGCCCTTGCCCTATGAAAGGTCACTCCACTCTATCTTCTTGTGGACATTCCTCCCCTCTTTTTCCCGACCCGGATACATATCATATTTTTCAGATGATGTCTTCAGGGTTTTGAAGAGCAACAAAGAATTGTGAGAATCATTTTGGCAATACATATTCTGACTACCAAGCGTCTTACATCGGATGATGATATTTTCAGGGTTTTGAAGAGCAGTAAAGAATTGTGAGAAGCATTAAGGCGCCATACATATTCTAACTGCCCTGCCTCTTACATCGGATGATAATGATGTTTTCAGGGTTTTGAAGAGCAACAAAGAACTGTGAGAAGCATTTTGGCGCCACACATATTCTGATTACCATGTTCTTGCATGTGATGTTTTCAGGGTTTTGAAGAGCAACAAAGATTTGTGAGGCAATTTTGGCGCCATGTCGGACGTGGAGGTGGGGCCTCCAATTGTGAAGGCCGCCTCGAACCAGCGCAGCTACAAACTCATCAAGCTTCGCAATGGGCTTGCAGCTCTATTGATTCACGACCCGGAGGTTTCTCTCGACGAAGAGGCGGAAGACGAAGACGACACCGACAACATGGAAATAGATGCGGGTTGTCCCAGTGAGCAGCCAGAGGGCCAGGAATGGTCCTCAGATTTTCAAAATAATTGTAGGGGTAAGATCCATCTTTTCAACACCATTTTGTAGCCATTTTTGGAGATTTGTTGGCAGTAGCAGATACTTATTGTTCTTTTTTTACCCACTTTGCTCCCCAGATCTTTCTTGTCGGTGTGTGTCATATCTCCAAGTTCGGTCACACCCGGACTTTTGTAGCAATGGCATGTAACTACAGAATCTCGGCTCCAGGTATATAGAAGAGTTTTTCCTTGACATTGTAGGCATTTTGATCACCATTGGGAGGGTTAGGGCATGTTAGATTAAATGCCACTATTCCCAGATATAGGGCCTACCCTTGAAAAAGGGCAGTAGCATGCGGGCATATGAGGCTCTACATTCATCCTTCCTTTGTCAGGAGCTGGCGTTTATACTTATCTATCTATCACTATTCCTTTCATACGATTTGACGACAATCACATTGCCATACTGCTGCAATGTGGATGTTCTTTGTTGAACTAGGTAAATAATTAATGGAGCAGTGATCCCAATCCCATCAGTTAAGTAGCAGGTGTTGCTTGACAACTTCAGCTCTGGCACTCGTCTGTGGTCCGACTTGGTGCTAAAAAAAAGTTAGAAAGACAGTCTTAAGGAGGGATATTCTTGGTCTACTAGATTCTTTGCACTAGTGAGCTCACAATAATTTCATAGAAAAGTTTGGAATTTTTGGAGTGAACATACTTGCTGTCTTAGTTGCACCCCTGAGTTTGTGAGGACTTGTTGCATGCGTAGTAGGACCTTCATGAGAAAGTTGAACCAGGATGAAGTGGTGATCATTTGTAGGTTGAAGGCCTAAAAGAGCCCCTCATAACAATTTCCCATCCATCACAACATAGAGAGTACATCTTGTGTCTTCGTTGAGTTTTGCCAAATGTCATGGTCAAAGGATAAGTTTTCTCAATTAGGGCTAATATTTCTCCCGCAGGCTTAGGAGGGATCGACTTGAATGTTGACCCAAGGCCATGTCTGAGATTCCATCCAGGTAACATCATTCTTTTAATTGCAAACAAAAACATCTGTACCACACTTTTCCCTGATTAATTGTTATACAAGAAGAAACATGGATAATGGTGAAATTCTATTAAGTATGAGGTTGTGATCTTGACCACTTTATCATCACCTATGTTGCTCAAAAATATGCTGGACGAAACCCAGGTTGCGTCCTGGTCATGTTGTGTTGCAGTCAATGAGGTCATGTTCACAAGGGATCATGATCAAGGGGGTATCGCATTACTAGACCCTTCTAGTAGAGTTTTGTCCTCTTTGTGACTGAATTGATTAAAATTCTGTCTGGTTTGCAAAGTGGTTATCCAGATGAAGAGGGGAATACGAAGAGCTCAATCTTCAGCAGCTTGAAGAAGGACAAGGATTTTGGCCCATCTTCAACCAAAAAGGTGCAATCAATGTTTATTTAATATCCTGCAGTGCATATCGACTGTAAATTTGAAGGATCGATGAAACAATGCAAGCGCAAAGCATCTTGCCATTCCATGAAAATAAATTTGATGCATTCAAGCATTCTAGGTTGGTTGATTGGAGAGTGGCACCAATTCACACTGAAAAAACTCAAATCCAATTTCAGGCTGCTGCAGCTATGTGTGTTGGTGTGGGAAGTATGGCAGACCCGGAAGATGCACCAGGTTTAGCTCACTTCCTTGGTGAGTAGTTTATTTTCTACCATGTTGACACTATCCTCCAATGTTACAGCTCTCTATCTTCATTGATAGTTGCTTAAGATCATGTCACTAAATAATGCAGTTTTTGGTATCCTCCATAAAGGAGCTGTTGCCACAAATAAGGTATGTGGGTGTTATTCAGTTAGTTTTTCTTGTTCTCCATCTTCTATTGATCAGAATCAAGTCTTGATATTTGTGTTGCATTAGCAAATCTATGATGAAACATCAACAAAAATTGTATTGAATATCTGTCCTCCCCTGATTTACTTATGGTTACTGGAAGTGGATGTGTGTCGATTCCTTGAATGAATACATAGATCCCCCAATTGTGGTGACTATTGAATGTAGAGTAGTTAATAATTTTTGAAGGCAGAGTTGAATCTCTTTCAAACATGTGTCTTTAAGGGGTCTTTTCTTAGATCCACATCTGACCACACACCATTCAATTATAGGTGTCCAATAAAGTCAGGTAACCGATTAACACCCACATACCTTACTGGAACTCAGTCATGGTTTCATGACAACTACCAAATTAATTTGCACAATCGTGTGGCCCCGAGATTATTTGTTCTACTCTTGCTATCATTTAGCATATTCTGGGCAGTGGTTGGTCTAGTGTCCATGAATTAGGGGTTTTCATTGAGATCTTGTTCCTTTTTCCAAAGAAATATTTCTGGTATGTATTTCTGGTGCATACAAGCCTATGACAGCAACAAGCTTCAAAGTGTTACAATAAGACCTGAGTTCTGCAATTAAAGAATGATCACGACATATATTATTCTTGGATTGATGCAGAGCACATGCTGTTCATGGGTAGCACTAAGTTCCCCGATGAGAATGAGGTTCCACAATTTCCACTTTATGAGATATTTGCAGTGTATTCTGAGTTTATTTCTTCAATAATCTATCGACTGCATGTGCATTTTATATTTAATGGTACAATGCACAAATGAAACACATATTAATTGAAAGTGATGGCATCATGCAATTGCTTTCCTTTATGGGTTTCTATTTGAAGCGTGTGGTAAGCTAGAATTTGATAGTAGTGGAGGTCCAAAGTTGGAACTAACAAGCCTAGGCTGCATGCAGTATGATAAATTTCTGTCTCAACATGGAGGTTCTTCCAATGCGTATACGGACCAAGAATTTACATGTTACCACTTTGAAGTTATCAATAAGTGTTTCAGGGATGCGCTTGAAAGGTGAACTAACACCTTACAACTTTGCAACACATTTCTTATTTTTGATGATCGTTTTATGGGCCAATTATGGATATATCCACATTTGCAACTTGGCAATTATTATTGAGTAGAACTACATGACCATCCCTCGCCAAATTCCAAAGTCCATAAAAGTGATGCAGATTTTCGCAGTTCTTTATTTCTCCTCTAATCAAGGTGGAAGCCATGGACCGGGAGATTCAGGCCATTGAATCAGGTAGTTTTTTTGCATTTACCATGCTCACTATTTGCTTCTGCAGTCTCTTGCAATTCTGTTGTACATTCTGTTGCCTCCAATCTCAAGTAGGGATTGGAGTGATTGGATTGGGAACTGTCTCATTCACTTAGCTACTGCAAATCACAAACATTAGAGTTATCCTTTAACTCAACCGGAGTTTTAGTAGGGAGTTGGTTGTTTCGCATGCATAACTTTCCATGTTCGGTAAGTTTTGGGTGCATGCTTGGAATCAATGTGGAGGTTTGAACGAAGGACATTCCATATTGGTTCATTGGGTACCAAACTCATTTTGGCATGCCTTGGCACCAAAAAATGGACACCAAAAAAGACTTGTGTTTTAAAGAGATTGGATCGGATGTTAAAAATTTGTTAACAATTCTAGTCTCAATAGACAACATAACTAGATGGACCTAGATGATCATATAATAAGAGAAACTTCACTTTGACAATGAATAAGATCTTCACATGTGCTCCAAAATGTAAGAGGGGAATGGCTATGGGCACAATTTGCATTTGCTAATCATCTTGCACTGATTTCGCGTTTCATATCTTATGAGAAGTGAGTGCAGAGCTGAAAGTGTCTTTTTAAGGCCGCTTACCTTACCACTCAAATGTAGGTGTTTGATCAAGAAGAGTGACCACATAAGCAGCCCACACACCTTATTCATGCACTCGATGACTTCGAGCTTGTAGTGAATTAATGCTGAGCTCAGTGGCTGGGTGAATGCAGAATTTGTGCAAGCATTGGCAAATGATGGGAACCGCCTCTGCCAAGTGCAATGCCATACAGCTCTGCCGTCACATCCAATTCATCGGTTCTCTTGGGGTGAATGTGATTCCTGACCCTCATACCAAAACCCATATAATTCATACCTTCCTTTGAATATCGAGTGATAAGTGTTGCGGTGACTAACCAACTTCCAAGTCATTTTTCTTGATCACTGCATGCAACTATTCACATGCAAGTGGCACTACCTCCCTTTGGTTCACATGGTTAAATGTACCAACGACCAATATGAGATTATTATCTTCTCCCTTTCTACTGCCCGAATTGTTTTTAAAACTCGTTTCACACACATTTGGACCCCATGTAAATACAATACTTAATGAACTGGACATTTTCTTGTGAAAAAATGTGATCAATGTCAGAATGGGTTGGTGCACCCTACCACCCGTGGTCCACCCAATCATAATGGGGTAGTATGGGTGAACCATATATTTTTACCCAATCATGTGGGAACCTAGGGGAGATAGGTGAAAGTTAGTTTGTCCGCGCCTGTTCAAGGTGTTCAATTTTCAAAGGAGGCAGTAGTCTTTGGGTGCCCTTTGATTCTCATGATACCCATATCGGGATTACATATAGACTTAGACCAACTCGATGATGAAGCTACACCTTAATGCACGTCAGTGGCAACGTCGGAGTCATCTTTCTTTCTCAGAATTGGTTCTGGTTGGAACAAAAATAACAAAGCAACAAAGAATTGGGTTTGCGACATGGTCAAGACTTGTAGTACCATATGTCAGTTCCTACAAGCAAATTGAAGTTTGGCACCTTGGACTGGTGAACTTTTTTGTTTAGTTTTGCTTAGTATGATATATAGTGCGGTTGCAGGAAACAGGAAAAGTTTAGGTGAACCCATGGAACGAGGGGTGGACATGAGGGGTAAGCTGCTACAGCTTTACCATGATCATTACAGAGCAGGACGCATGAAACTCGTATTGCTTGGTGGAGGTGCGTGGTAAGCCCTTATCATCACAACCGCCTCACTTGTATATTAAGTTTTCAACTAGAATGCAAACTTGGATAACCCTCTCTTGGAAAGACCTGCACATACATGCTTTGATTTTTAACCAATTAACCTCAAATGTTCAAGGACGGTGTCACCAATCATTCTATTAGAGTTATGCTTTAACTCAACGGGACATTTTGTCGGGAGTTGATCCCTTGTGATGTATCAATATATTGGTTGTTTGGCATACAATATCAATAATTTCATTCCACCTGGTGCATGCTCGGAGGTAGTGCTTGAATTTGAATGAAGAGTAACCTATTGCAGTTCAATGAGGGCCAAACTCATTTCAGCACCTCTTGGCATGCCAAAATAAGTTTGCCCCTCAATGAATGGATAAAAAATGTTTTCTTGCAAACCTCCACACGATCTTCAAGCATGCATCAAAAATTTACCAAACATAGAAGGTGTTGTATCCAAAACAACCAACTCCCGACCAAAGTCATTTTGAGATAGAGGATACCTCTATTGTGTGTTTATGATCCCTTGATGTTTAGAAGTAAATATCTGTAAGGTTTGTGTAGGTCCTCACAATGACTGAATTTGCGGGCATCCAAAGCGTGCTCGTGTTGTTCACGTGCTTCTTAGAATCATCTCCTGTCTACTTAGTAAACATAATGCACACCTGGAATATTAATCTATGCCAATTTTCATCATGAAACCATGTGACTTTTGAATATAAGAAATTGATCACTGCTTGTTGTTTCAACCTATGTTCTTGACATTTGGTGACCAGATTACTTACTCTGGATGTATTGTATAAGATCCTTACATTAGCATACAAAATTAGCATCTTAAATTTCATTCAAAGACTTGAAGACCCACTTCCTCCAATTGGATATTTAATGCATTTAGTAGGTGTGGATGGACTTACTCTCACCGCCTTGTCGGCATTGAGTTTGAAGCAGCAGATTTGCTTACAACTTTACAGCTACTGACGTGATTTTCAATGCTTCATCATGTGTGTTGCCAAATGTCTTGAACTCTCAGAGAGGGCTAGGGATTCGTGGCACTCACTAAGGAACATCCATCCAAGATATCGTGGATGAAGTGGCTCCAATAAAAAAAGCCCCCCTATGGGGTTGAGGGCTGATTCATTCGAATGTGACATCACTAGACTAATTCAGGGCCTTTGACTCTATTTCCGGAATCAAATTGCCTAAAAATAGTCATTTAGATGATTCCTGCGTTTTTTTCATCCGCATGGATGATTTTACTTGAGTGCCACGAATCCCCGGCCCTCAGAGAGTACTTTTTACGAAATACTTGCGGTTCAACTCCACTCTCTTTAACAATATGTATGTATGTATGTATATACATGTATTCAAACATAGTACAGTACAAATATAAATTACATATGACAGTTTCTTTGACTATTTTCTTAAAATTCAGAATCAATTGAGACCCTGCAAAAGTGGGTGGTTGAGCTCTTCAGTGAAGTGCGAGAAGGTGGTCATGGCCGCTTGACGTTTCACTGCGAAGGCCAAATTTGGAAACCTCATCGTTTCTACCTCTGTGCAGCTGGACAAGAGCAGAGTTTAGCATCAGTGACTTGGCCCCTTCCTTGCCTCGAGAGTGCCTATCTTAAAAAGCCTCAGGACTATTTTGGTCACCTCATCGGCCATGGTAATCCAAATCTTGCCTACCATTCAAAAAGTTTAGGAAATTGAAAGTTATACTATGCTATTTGATACTATGAACTAAGTAATGGATGCGAGGAGCTCTGTCGCGGCTTGTAGTGGCGTCCAACATATTAGGTGCCCACCACAGCCAATGGCAGGCGACAAATGTTCATTAATGGACGTAGTGGACAAGCAATGGCAAGGCCATCGATTACAAGTGATAATTTGCCTCCTTGTATCCAATCAAGAAAGAGACGTCAACAGAATCTCTTGACCTGACCACTACGTTATTTGATATTCGCCTGATGAGAATTCGCGTGGTCATTGTTTGCAGAGGGTGCCGGAAGTTTGCAGGCATTGCTTAAGAAGAGAGGATGGGGTAGAACCGTTATGGCGGGCTGTGGAGATAATGGTCATGAAACCAACTCCGTCACATTCAATTTCACTGTTACTATTTCTCTTACATCCCATGGACTTGAGCATGTATGAAATCATGACATCCCTCCACTATGTATTGGTGTCGCTTCATATGTTGTTGTTGCGAGGTGTGACTGGTTTCCCTGTGTGTTTGCATTCAACCCGGGGAGTTCACTCCTTTGTCAAATTCAAAACCTCGTGTGATTAACATCGAAATAATACTTTGTAATACACGTCTAATAAATTGGCGTTATATCTTCCTTGTTTGTCTCACGTAATTTTCAAGGTTTGATGAACTCCTCTTGCAACCTTAAGTAATAGTCTATTTGCAGGTGATGGAGGTCATTGGGCTTCTTTACCAGTATTTGAAAATGTTGCGATCAGTAGGACCACAGGAGTGGGTATTCAAGGAGCAAAAAGCTGTTAGCACATTGAATTTTCAATTTCCTGAGGAAGGCTCTTCAGATGAGTATGCAATAAACCTTGCTAGTAAGTTATCTACACAATCTAAAGTATATGGGTGTTATTCGATTCGTTATTCATGTTCTCCAACTTCTATCAATTAGATTTACACAATGGAACGGAACTTGTGTTGCATTAGCAAATCTACAATGAAGCATCAACAAAATTCGTACCTCCCCTGAATTGATTATGGTTATCAGAAGTGCATGTTTGTTGATTTCTTCAATGAATACATGGTCTGCCCATTTGTGTTCATTATTGAGTGTAGAGTAGTTTATAAAATTTGAAGACGTAGTCCAATCTCTTAATAAACATGTGTCTTTATGGTGTTTATTATTTGATCCTCACCAAACCACACACCAATCAAATATATGTATCTGATTAAGAAAAGTAACTGAATAACACCCGCAAGCTGCATACTGTATGTCCACCTATTTCTAGCAAGGTTTCAGCTTGACACCAATTATCAGACACCGCTCTTTGTTTCACAAACTTGAGAATAGGTAATGGTCATTGGTTGTAACATACATTTTCACATTCATGTAAATCTCGTAGGTGTTCCCAGGATATGTTCAAACCTTCTGAAATTTGAGCTGACTACCATTTGAGGCACTTGAAAACTTCACTGATTCAAACTTCTCGTAGCTTGTCCCAGTTATGAAATGAAATGTGATTATGATGACTTCATGTTTTGAGAGGGCTGGCAGCAAACATGCACTTGTACTCGGAAGCACATATCCTGTATGGGGAGTACGCTCATGACTTGTGGGATCCATCCTTGATTACCTCACTTCTAGCCAGATTCACCCCAGAGAACATGCGCCTTGACCTATTGCTACACAGCTTCGACAAAAATGCTCCAGGTATCACTTACCCAACTTGGCATTTGCATTTCCATGATTGATTTTTCTCATATAGAAGCAAAAACTTTCGTTTGCACTTACCTAGAATTTCAGTTGAGATTCTCTTGGCAGAAACCAAATAGGAAAACAAAAGATTGGACATGACTTTTGGTCGGGAGTTGGTTGTTTGATACAGCACCTTCCATGTTTGGTAAGTTTTAGATGCAGGCTTGAAGGCAGTGTGGAGGTTTAAAGGAAGAACCTTCTATATCCGTTCATTGAGGGTCAAACGCATTTTGGCATGCCAAGAGTTGATAAAACGAGTTTGGCCCTCAATGAACCAAATTAGGTTGCTCTTCATTCAAATTCAAACACTACCTCTAAGCATGTACCACAAGTGGAAGAAGACATTGATATTTTATGCAAAACGATCAAATCGAAAATCATAGGACATAAACTCCTGATGGAAAACCCCATTGAGGTGAAGAGCTAATCTACTATAAGACAGCACAATTGAACTTGGGATGCCCAGGGGAGGCACTCCCTTGTAATTTGAGTGAACACTTGAGATAAAGGGTTGTTGTTGGGGTGTATTGTCTTTTTGGAAGGGAATTTAGAAGACTCTTGTATTGGGTAATTCTCTAAGACTCTTATTAATGGGACCCTATGAGTAGTTGTAATTGGTTAATGAAATCTCTATACTTATTAGGATAGAGTACTTCTATCTCATTTTTCTGCGAACAAGAATGCAAGCACTTCCAAGTAGTAGGGCACACAAAGGACATCCACACATAGACAGAGATAGACATAGATGTAGCTGGGGGAAACATGTGTTTATAAACACAGTTCCCTCACTTTCAGGGGTAGGCTACATAGAGAACATGCAAATTTAGCCTAAGAGTAAGTAACAAAGCTTGAATGTCGGAATGATATAGTTTCTCATCCACATTTTCTGATGTGAAGTACCCAGAACCTTTTATTCTTTCTGAATCTACTTAAAATGTTTCTTCCTACCTTAATTCTAACATTTGCTATGAAGAATAAAATCTTAGTTTAGAGATGTGTTAATAATATGTGTCTGTTGTTTTGTCAGGTGTGCAGATTGAGCCATGGTTCGAAACTCCCTTCAAAGAGGAGACGCTCCCGGCAAACACCATGAAAATTTGGGCAAACCCACCATCGGTGGATCCGGCTCTACATATGCCAGTGCACAATGAATTCATTCCTCATGATTTCACAATCCATACCACAGGCAAGGAACACGCGCACCCGAGTTGTCTTTTGGACTCCGCCGCACTCAAAGTGTGGCATAAAATTGACACAAAGTTCAGTACGCCTCGAACAAATGCATTCTTTTCAATAACTCTCAGTGCGGGAACCAAATGCGTTGAGGATGCAGTATTAGCTCAGCTGTACGTGGTTCAGCTGAAAAGTGAGCTGAACAAGATGTTGTATTTGGTGAGACTTCCACTCCAATGTCGTGATAAAAGATGGGTCCCGTTTGATGTTTCAAAGTAATATAGAAGTCTTATAAAAACTAAGTCTATTGGAACTGCATTTTGAGAATATACTAGATATATGTTAAGAGTATGTAGAATATCCCATGAATATGCACATTACCTCATACCCTCCTGAATTTACCATTTTACCTCATGTGGTTCACATCTCTACAAGGGAGTGACCCCCTGTGGGTAAACCAAGCCACTTGCATATTAAATCCTGTCACTTTGATACCCTGATCCCTAGAACCCTAGAACCCTAGTCGATAGTTTGAAATCCATCTGAAAGATATGAAGAAGATGCAAAGCAACAAGATCCTATGCATGCAAGGCTCTGTCCAAGCCCTATTTTAAGAATGTGAGTTAATTTAGGTTCTAGATAGCTCTATCTACACTAAATGTTGTATTTCTTGTCACCAATTCTATTTGTCTTGCTCAGTACTATTGTATACCACCCGTGTAGTGTCACCAACACTAAATGTAAACCTAACAATATTTGTCATTCCTTGTAAAAAATTTGGGCATTATGGATTTACAGTGTTGCAATTACTGTCACTTACTAAATGGTTTCTCATCCAAATTTCAATCATCCATGACAATGTTTCATTACAAAAATGTTAAAATGCTAAATATACCAAAAGTGATGAACTTAAAGTAAGTTGGGATGGCAGGACTTGTAAACTTATTCACAAGTACCATTAATAAAAGTTACCACAGTGACATAAAATGCCATATGACACTAGATACAATATTTAGTGTATTTTCGTACATGAATTTCTAGTTACCGAAAGTTAACTTAATTTCATCCACATTCATTCATTCAGGGACAAATCTTATGGACAAGAAAAATATGCAAACTGTAAACTCTGCTCTAGGGCAGAGCCAATAAAAGAATGCAATTAAATTGAAAGAATTTACCAGTGTTGCAATTAAAATAGACTTCATTAGATAATCAAGTTAGTAGTGATTGCTACTTAAGAGTAGAAAAGGGATATGAAACTTCCAATAATCATCTTGAAACTAAACATGGCCTGCAAAAAAACGAATTGATGTCTGTATTGGTCCTATTCATGATTCAGGCAAATATGGCAAAGCTGGAGACATCAATCACGCTGTCAGGATATAAGCTTGAAGTGAAGTTGTCCGGATTCAGTGAGAAACTCCCTGTCCTTGCTGAAAGAATCGCGGCCAATTTGAAGGGGATCTTTGTAACCTCGGGGAATTTTGAGGTAAGGTATGTGGGCCTTATGTGGTCACTCTTACTTAATCGAACGCCTACATTTGACTAGTAGATGGCAAGGTTGTTGTTAGAAATGGACACTAAAAAACACATGTTACGTTGAGATTGGACTATGTGCTCAAATTATAGACACCATTCTAGATTCAATAAATAACACAAGGAAGGCCTGTGTGTCTACTTAAAGTCCCGAGCCATTTCAATGGCCAAAGTTGTTTGTGATGCAGAGCTTGAAGGAGTGCATGTTAGAAGATTACAAGAGGGCTAATGAGAAGCCTATTGACCACGCTTCATATATCTCAACACAAGCATTGAGCAAAAGATTTTGGAATATTGAGAGCAGAAGTGCATGTCTAGCTCGCCTTACTTTTGCAGATTATGTCCCTTTTTTCACGACCCTTTTCAACAAGGCATGCACTCTAGTACTTCCCACTGTTTTATCTTGACAACAAGCTTCTCAGATGTATCTTGGGTATTTGAACTCGTAATCGAATGTAGGATTGCGAAAACAAACATAGCGTGGCATAGTTTATATCATGCGTTCCGGCATTTGTGACGTGATATGTGATGGGCCAGACATTACTGGAATTTTTTCATTATTTTTTTTTCCTTGTCAAATCAGAAGTTAAACCAGAACAGACAGCACTGGACATATGTGGACCTGATGGGACTAGAGTAGACATAATGGGACCAGACCGGACTGTAATGGACAGTTTGATGAAGAGCGATCGCTATAATGTTGTTTTCTAATCCCAGGGTGGCTTAAATCCAAGGCCTTAACTTGGATCCCATGGAAACTCCAAGGTCAAGCCGCCTAAGGTCAGAATAGTACTCAACAAGTGACCTTCCTGGCACTTGATATCTAGTGTACCCTACCACCTAGGGTCCACTCAATCATAGTGGGGGTATTTGTGTGAATTTGACATATTTAACCAACCCTGCGGGAAGTTCAGGGCTTGTCTTGATGGAGATAGGTGTTGGCCGGCTTGTCCGCATCCATTCAAGGTGTTTATCTTCGAAAAGAGGGAGTAGTGTTTGGGGGCTCTCTAATTCTCGTAATGCCCATTTTGGGGATACGTATAGACTTAGACCAACTCGCAAACAAAACAACACCATAATCCACCCCCAGTGGCACCATCAGAGTTGTCTTTCTTCCTCTCTTTTTTTCAATCCCTAATGTGGCGCATTTTCTTTTAAAAATGCTCTGCTACATCACCAGGGAAACCATCAAGAAAGTTGCACAACATTAGGGTCTTGGGTAGAAGTGGGCAACAATGTCTTCCCAATGATTGCATTGTGATGGACTTGTTATCCTTGAAGGCAATGCAGTAGCTTGAATCAATGTTAAGATTACAACTGCCTACAAAATTGATGTGATAATTTTTTGCTCCGGATTCTATTACAAGCATGTGGTGTTGCCATGAACATCTTATTGCAGACATATATCGAGTGCTTCTTTCATGGCAACATTCTCAAAAAGCAGGCTCTGCACATTGCCAAAGTTTACAAAGACGCTCTGGTCAGCAGTCCTTTGCCATTGGAGAAGAGGCCCACAAACTGTGTGCTCAAGCTCCCGGCTGGAACTTCTCTACTATACAAGGAGAACTGCAAAACCAGTTGCGAAAAAAATTCTGTCGCACATGTACCACTCTCTACTTGTCTTCCCCTCATAATCTATACACACAGCCCACACGCTGCACTAATATAGTATGCCTTTTTCTTTCTTTCTCTTGACTCATAGTGAGCTCTGTTCTCCAATCTTGACAGTTATACTTTCAAATTGGGCAAGACCTTGGAAAAGATACCAGAAGGTTGAGGTGTTTGCTTGACTTGTTTGAAACCATCATATCGGAACCCTTTTTCAATCAACTCAGGTGTGCTTTTGCTTCAAACACAACATAAGTTCATTAGTTTATTAGTTTAACAAGCACTTGCTTTAAAAGGTACCAAGTCATTAAGGTCTTGCATGATGAACATTATCCAAAAGCTGGAAATGTAAAGAAGTTGACAAGATTCTGTGTATCTAGCATAAGAGAGAGAGATGACTCCGATGTTCCCACGGGTGTGAATTATGGTGGTGCTTCATCTCAGAGTTGGTCTACCTCTGTATGTAATCTCGAAACAAGCATCACAAGAAAGTTTCTAACCTCAAAAATTCTTGCCTCCTTTCAAAGGTGAAGAACTTTGAACCGGTGTGGACAAGCCAACCTGCATCTATCTCCCCCAAGGGCAAGCCTCTAGGTTTCCACATGGTTGGTTGAATATATTCGGTTTCTCCGGATATACCCCACTATGTTTGGGGTCAGCAATCCTAGAACTATTTTGGCCTTAGGCCACTTAACCTTGGACTTCCTGTGGGATCCACACAAAGGTCTTGGGTTTAAGCCACCCTTGTATCCGCATAAAACATACAAGGAAAAGCTGACATGAAAAGGGTGTGAAAATTGGCTTTTATTGGTGACAAGTTTTGTTTTGTGGACCTTAAGCTAAGATGATACAAAGAAGTTTGTCTATCCCTATGTTATTATTTTGGAAGTGAGGAAATTAACATCTTTTTTCATCATGGGTATGGTGGGTGACAGGACACAGGAGCAGTTGGGTTACACCGTAGATAGTGGGTGTCAAGATTTACACCAAGTGCTAGGTTTCACTTTCATGGTGCAGTCTGCAAAGTATAGCCCTGCATTTCTTCAGGCCCGCACAAATGCCTTCATTGAACAAATACCCGCGATATTGGTATAGTTGTCAACTACACGACTTCTTCCCACTGTGACTTCATCTTAGGGTTAGAGAAATATAATCTAGTGCTTGCAATTTTCTATGTTACTTTTCAATTTTAGTGTCATCTTGTGTTATCTTTTCTGTGATACATCACCATCTGAACGCAAAATCATTGTTGCCTACCACAACTCAAATCGTAAGCTTGTCGTTGAAATTGGCCAACGGACAACTATCAAACCAATCCCTAGAGATAATAGATTGTGCCATTTTGCTCTTGCAATGTATTCGAAAATGAGGCACATTTTAGATTAGAATGCCCTCTTTACAACTCCATTAGAAAGATCTTTTTTCTTCCTTGTTTCAGAAGATAGCATTGTGCAGTCTCAAGTCTTTCAATGAACTTGATCATGTGGTTGATATTAGTTGTTCTCTACAATAGCCATTTTATGCACTCCGTTATTTGAGGGAATTATCATTTTGTGACTCCACCTTGATGTATCTAGCCCCATGAATCTTTTGGCTTCCTGAACTTTCAAACCAATTTCATTTCATTGCATCATCTGAGGAACATGGATTAGACCTTGGCAGCACCATAGGTCAGACTAGCTCAAGGCATTGTTTCTTGCTAAAACTAGAATGGAAAACACTATTTTATTTTTGTAATCAAACTCATCAGTGAGTGTCGGGGTAGGGACAGACAAAAATGACGGAAGAGCAGTTCAAGGATCACAAGGATGCTTTGATAGCCCAGAAACTCGAGCCTCCATGTTCTTTGTATGAGGAAACCGAGCAACGCTGGGAACAGATCTGGGAGCGCAGGTTGGAAAACAACCTACTCTTCTGACCCTCACATGACAATACATCTCTTCAAGCTTTTGAATTGGATTTGAGATGCAATAGTTATGAGAGATCAATGTGAAGATTTCCTTTCTCTTTAACTGACTGCAAAGGCCTTTCCCAGTTGTGTTAAATATCCAACTTAGAATAGTTTCTATGTTCTTTAGCGCATAGTGCAATCTCATCATAATACATTGGGAGGGGGGGGGGGAGTGCACTCTACGTTGCAGTAGCTACCCATGTAGCTGCACCAAAGGGGTATTAATTGACTAGGTCTTATTGACCATATACATAGGAGAGATATTGTTGAAGGTAAGGTTTCTATGTATATTTAGGTTATTATGTGATGTTTCTGTAAAAATATAGTAGGTACATCATTTGGACATGAAATGAAATTTTTTGATTCTATGATAAGTGGGTGCATATATTTTGGACTAATACATATATTTGAGGCTATATTTAACCCTACATTTGTATGTATATTCTTGTTTCTCTTGCAATGATTTTTTGTATACAAGGGTATTAATTTGGAGGTGGCCCACATACCTTAATAGCATGTTTAGCGTCCCACAAAAAAAAATGGGCTAATTGGAAAAGTGTTTGTTGTAGGCTAAAATTATGTTAGTAGATGTCCATTTCAGGAGAGAAAGTCTTTCTTCCTATACCATGTCAAACCCACGAGACCACTCTTCATGAGGAGATTTTTGGCATACTTAGGGTGGCTTTACATTAGGGTATGGAGCCAAGAAACTTGGGGTTCACAACATCCCTAAAACACCCTTTAATGGGCCTTACTTCAAACTCAAGATTGGACCCAAGCTCCAAGATTGGTTTCTCAAACTAGGAGGAGTACTTTCTTGAGTGCAGATTGCCAGGGGAAGGGATGCCTCATTAACGCTACTTCATTTTTCTTCTTCCATACCTTGGACATGGACCCCAATGTAAATTCCTTGGGTTCAAAATGTTGCTCTTGATTATTAGGATTGCTTGGTTTTGGAGTTTCTTTGGCCTTGGACCCTACTATAACTTCACCCTTGAGGTATGTGGGTGTTATGTCAGTGTTATCCTCCAACTTCTATTGATAAGATTCACACAACGAAACTTGTGTCCGCATTAGAAAAACTACCCTGAAACATCAACAACAAACCAGTTTGAAAATCGGACCTCCCCTGCTTCAATTATGGTTATCGGAAGTGCACGTTTGTTGATTCCTTAACTAAATACATAGCTCCTCCCATGATTTTTATTTACTTTAGGGTCTAGAGTAGTTAATAACAATCGACGATGTAGTCAAATGCCTTTTAAACATGTTTGTCATCATGGTGTTTGTTCTTTGATCCTCACCTAACCACATACTAATCATAGGTGTTTCCAATTAAGAAAAGCAACCAAATTTAACACCCACACACCTTAATGGCGGCGGTGGAGCAGGTACTTATTTGATGAGTTCAAGAAACAGGCGCAAGAGCTGGAGACCTTGAAGAAAAACGAATTGATCAATTGGTGCCGCCGCTTCATCGGCATCCGCTCACGCAACCGGCGCCACCTGTGCATCCACATCGTCGGATTGAACGCACGGGAGGGCCATGTGGACGACCCCAAAGTCGAAAGTTCTCGCAGCACAGGTGGCACGGAGATTGCACCACGCAGGGCTCTGGTCATTGACAACTTGGAGGAGTTCAAGAAGCACCTCGAGTCATACCGAGTCGTGTTTTGAGAGCTTTGCAATTTCCGGAACAATATTGATTGATGAATGTTGTCGAAGTTTGGTAACCAAATCAAGGTCCGTTTTGTTATAACATGTCGCGACAGCGCTCATTTCGATTGCACTTTCATGTGTTGAGCCGCAAGTTTTGCAGTCGCCTGAACAGGCAGATTGATTGATTGAACTAGTTCATTCATGCATGATACCTAATCTTTGAAGTCGCATAATTGCGCACATTTTAGCTTTAAAATCAATACTTTACCTTGTCACCCATTTGTTTTCTAGTCCTAGTGAAATTGGAACAGCAAAGTCAAAAGTTCTCGCACAGGTGGCATGATTGTGCCGCAGAGGACTCTGGTTATTGACAACTTGAAGGAGTCCAATAAGCACCTCGAGTCATACCGAGTCATGTTTTGAGTGCTTTGCAATTTTCAGAACAATATCCATTGATGAATGTTGTTGAAGTTTGGTAACCAAATCATGGTCCGTTGTTATATTTATGCCGTGACAGTGCTTGTTTCGATTGCACTTTCATGTGTTGTTTCAGCCGCAAGTTTTGCAGTCGCCTGAACAGGCAGATTGTTTGATTGAACTAGTTCATGCATACCTAATCTTTGAAGTCACATTATTGCGCACATTTAAGCTTTAAAATTGACACTTTACTTTATCACCCATTTGCTTTCTAGTACGCGTGAAATCGGAGCAGCAAAGTCGAAAGTTCTCGCACAGGTGGCACGATTGCGCCACGGAGGACTCTGGTCATTGACAACTTGGAGGAGTTCCAATAAGCACCTCAAGTCGTGTTTTGAGTGCTTTGCAATTTTTGGAACAATATCGATGAATGTTGTTGAAAGTTTGGTGACCAAATCAAAAGTCTGATGTTATATTATGATATTCACAACAGCGCTCATTTCAATTGCACTTTCATGTGTTGAGCCGCAAATTTTGCAGTCAGTCACCACAGGCAGATTAATTTGAGCCAGTTCATGCATAAGCTTACCTAATCTTTAAAGTTGCATTTAATTGCTCACACTTGAGCTTTCAGATTGACGCATGATATGCTCACCCATTTGCTTTCTAGTAAGGGCCTAATCACACGGGCGGTAGTGACTCACACCTCTGTGCCATGATTGGTTTAGGGTTTTTGACAACCAGCATTTAATTGGAAGTTTAAGTTGTTGTTGAGTGAATTATCATCTAAAGTGGCACCCGCAACTCTTGCGTTAGCTTACAGTGGGAAGTGCTTGGAAGAGGACGTTGCAATTCAAAAAATGTAGCCATAGAGACGAAAAGCCTTCAGGTCATGTGGTGTTGGGTGTTTGAAAAGATAAGGGTCTTCACAAATTCATAGGCCAATTCCTAGCCAGGAGTTGCTAACTCAGTGCATGTCGTGTGGTTAGGCCCCGGGGGATGGACTCTTCCTTGAAACTTGAATGACGTGCGTGGGTCACTATGAAATTAAACCCCTTACATACGTGAAGTTTAGAGAGAAAAACAAATGTATACGTACTAACGGCATGCTAGAAAATGGACTCATGTATTTATATTGAGCTTTTCAATTTAATTTGATAGATGCCTCCACTACATATTGTATACAAAATATAAACCATGAATTAATTGTGCCTTTATTCCATGTAAAATCCATCCTTCACTTTCTGATGAGAGAGTCATTGAACATGTTTTTCATTCATAGCATGTAACTTAATGATTGCATTGCTAAGTTCCCTCTACAAAGGAAAATAGAAACATTTGTACTACCATCAACACATGTGTTTTTTTGTATATTCAAGCTCCTCAAAAAAATGTAAAGACACTAGGACCCATACACCTTGCTAGATTTTGTTGGTTGTTGCCATCTTTTGAACCTTTTTTGCATTTTTTGTCACCTTTCTTGTGGTGATGAATGTTGGATCAAATTACGTATTTCTCCCTTGAATGGACAATGCATCCATGGCCGCACTAGGTAAGCTACATTTCCTATAAGTTTGTGAAGCATTTCTTTTCCTTCCATGAATTTTCTTCCCACTGTGGTTACTTGAAAAACATACCAATCATGTAGACTACCAGCCCAGCCACACTCAAAACCCCATAATTTTCAATTTACATCTATTATACCTTGTAATATTGCCGAATGGAAAAAAATCCAACAATAATAAGCCCCTCCACATATTATAGGAGCTAAGAAATGTATATGTGAGCCATCTATCACACCTACAATATAGGAGTTTCCATGAATAGCTTCAAATTCAGAAGCTAAAACCCAAAATTGCAATTCGTTAGGAAATGGAACAAAACCTTTTGCGAGTGTTTCCTAACCGCATGACATAATCTTCTTACAATGTTTGAAATTGTACATGAAGCAACACCATAATTGTCTCCTATCATCACCAATCTATTTTTTGTCCCCAATCGAGCTAAAGATATTGCAGCCCTAGTTTCAACTAAAATTGAAGGCCCTACGCAGGGCGCATGGCCACATTCATACAAATAATGCTTTAAATAGAATATTTCTCCCACTCTCCTTGCAAAATCAAAGCTTGCATATTCATAACATGTTGCACTAACATGTGCAACACGTGCAAGCACATATATAACTATTTTGCCAAGACAATGTTTTCCTCCCACAATAAAATAAAATTCTATTGCAACCCTGAAAGCAACACCTCAAGAAGAAAGAGCAAAGAAGAGAATGGACAAGAAGAAGAGGAAGAAGAAGATTTTTTTTAGGGGTTGCCCGATTTTTTTGAGGGGGTGCCCGTTTTTTACTTTCATTAAAAACTCTACGTCTTGGTCTAAAGTTCGCTTTACACTATGACGCGTGACCAAGGCTTTATAAATGTGACATGGATTTCTTTTGGTCATGGTCTTCGGACCGCCAACCATGACCATGATAAATCATAGATCGTTTTTATCTCGTGGTCACCGGTCACGTGTGTAAAATGGGCCCTAAGCGTTAGATGGGAACATAAATGTCCACGGATACTTAAGTTGCCCACAAATTTCCTAGAAGGTCGAGTCCAATTTGTCCTTACTTTATCCATTCCAGTAAAGCCTTTACACTTTAAAGTCTCCTAATTCCTGACATGATGTGAGTTTGAGCCTGACATCTCCATGGAAGACTTGAAGTGAACAATGCGAAACTCCTCCATAAAATTTTATTTTACACCAAAAACTTGAAGATATCAATGGATGTCAATGTTTGGTAACCAAATCAAAGTCTAACTTATTGTTCAAGTTGACCGGGGAAAAAAACTAAAAAAATAAAAAAATAATCATTGGTCTAAAATTGAAGACTAGTTTCAATTTTCAACTAAGGTGAGTGCATCTATTATGGACACTTTTTGAATGTGAGCGTACGTAGAAATTTGATAACAAAACAAAAACTACATGAACACATTGAAAAACCCAATATGAGGAGCATGAGGTGTGATGTTGTTAGTTTTGGATTGCATGTGAGTTTCTATTGAATTAAGTATAGGTGATTTGAAATGTTGTTCCTTTCAATTTGTATTGAATATGTACCTGAATGTTCAAATGTAGCCTATATTTGAGTGGTATGTGGTTAGGTGTGCCTCCAAGAACAGATGCCGAAGTTTCAAAGAGATTTGGTCTACGTGCTCAAAATACAATAACAATTCTAAACTTACTAGCCAACATGATTGGGGGAACTTGTATGACCATTTTATGAGCACGAGGACCTTCACTTTGATCATGAATAAGATATTCGTATGAGCTCCAAAATTTATGAGGAAAGCGGCTACGGCCTCGATTTGGATTTGTTGATTATCTCGTACTAATTGCGTGTTTCATATCCTACGAGAAGTTGGCTACGGTTGGGGAAAAAAACTCAATCATTCAAGACTCGCCTACCTTTAAAAGATACCGATAATTCCCTTTTACAAGATAGTTTCTTCCGATCGCAACAATAATTTTAAAAATAAATAAATTAATTAAAAAAATAGTTGATCCAAGGGAGGCATAACATTATTAAGAAGTGTGTGTTTGTTCATGTGGACCCTGAGAATCTAACCATGGGATCCCCCAACCTGGTGCAAGGAGACTCAGATTATGTTTGAATTTGCACTAGGTTGGGGGAATCCATGGTTAGATTCTCAAGGCCCACATGAACGAACGCAACTGCTTAATTATGTCATGGGCTAGACTCTCATGCTTGAAACACAAGCATGTTAATCGTAAAACCACAAGGGCCCTGAGAATATAACCATGGGATGTCCCAACCTAGTGCAAGGAGACTCAGATTAAGTCCGAATTTGCACTAGGTTGGGAGATCCCATGGTTAGATTCTCAAGGCCCACATGAACGAACGCACACCACTTAATAATGTTATGAACTATATGCTCATGTTTATAGCACAAGCATGTTAGTCGTAAAACCACATCATAAAATGTTTGGAGAAGATTTATGGGCATAATCGGTCGAGATCCTAGTGTTTCCAAATCCAACCGGTTACATGTTGAAATCTCTCAGTTTTTCTTTGTTAAATTGAGGAATATTCTATAGATTCCTCTAAATTGATCGGTAATTTTCCCAAAGTCTTGAATTTGAATGAGTTTTTTTTTCTCAAGCGGTCAGCTCTCCCTGTTCATTGACGAGAATAGGTGACGAAAATCTGTCAGTTTCATTTACTACTACTTACATGGCACTTTACACCCGAGACAGGCGGCCAAAGTGCACTCACTCTCCTCACCCGTCAAAATTTACGACTCTGATACTTCAGGTATTGGCAGATGCATTCAATATTATCACGGGCATTTATAAACTTAGCGTGGCATAAGTAACTTAGGACGAGACACGTCTTTGATGAGGAGGAGGTGTGGACTCGAAGACCCGGTCAAAACCAACGTTGGACCGGTGTATTGGTGAATGCGTGGAAGTGAAACAACAATCGACATCAATAATTTAAGGGTATCAAAGAACCTACACAACTGGCATCAAAATTGTAGTACCAGTCAAATATTGATGTTTGATGGGTATCTTGAGGTGATAGAATCTTTGTATATGCGACAGGTATCAAATTTGTAATCACCAGTCAAATATTGATAAATTGATCTCCCCTCACCTGCATGCCATAAGCCACAAGCGGACGAGGAGGTGTGGACTTGAAGACTTGGTTAAAACCAATGTTGGAACGGTGTATAGGAGAATGCGTGGAGCCAACCATCAATGTCAATAAATGGTATCGAAGAACCTACACAACTGGCATCAAAATTGTAGTACCAGTCAAATATTGATGTTTAATGGGTATCTTGAGGCGAGAGAATCTTCGTATATTCGAAGGGTATCAAATTCATAATTACCGCTCAAGTATTGATGTTTGGTGGGTCTCTCAAGGTGAGAGAATCTTTGTATAGCCAATTGATATCAAATTTTGTAATACCGGTCAAATATGGGTATTTGGTGGGTATCTCGAGGTGTGAGAACCTTTGTATACCCAACCTAGTATGTAACACCAATCAAGTATTGATATTTGGTGACTGTGTCATGAAGTTTTGGTGAGTATGCAAAGGGTATTGATAATACTGGTCAAATATTGATGTTTGGTAGGTCTCTTAAGGTGAGACAATCTTTGTAAACCTAAGTTATTATTTGAACTGGGATTTAAGTATATTTGGATTTGTGCATGAATTTTGGACAATTTCAACCACCAATATGGCGTACACTAGATCACAAAACTACACAAAATATGGTGGTTGGTGAACATGGACTACAAACATTCGAAATTGTGGTTGTTGTGTTGTTGCTTTTGTTGTTGTCGTTTGATGTTTTTGCCCCCACAAGTGCACATCCCTTATTGGTTTTGGACAAGTGGTTTGTCCAAATACAAATAAATGTCAACTTTTGGGTTGATACCATTCTAAATCCTATCGATATTACAGTGATTTTATCTAGGTACGAAGGTTCTTGCAAGGTATGTAGATCTTAATGGTATCATTAACAAGTACTATCCAATACCCATACCATGTAACTTGTATATATATATATGAAAATCCTCATTATCAATACTTGAATGGTATCAAACAAAGATGGTACCAATCCAACACCAGTCAAAACCTCCATTTCTATAAAAACCAAAGTCTTCTAAGGGTATTCAATTTTGACTTATTTTATTCCTCATGTTGCATGCAAATAGACCCAAGTGGAAAATCAATGGTAGGCATACTCAAAACCAACATCTAGTATGTACCATTTGTCATTCAATTGAAAGTTCAAATGTATGACTCTAATACATAGTATTGGTTTTGGATAAATGCATTCATAGGCACTTATACAATCTTGAATTTGCTCCTTCCTCACATGCATCCCATAGCCACAATAGGAGGAGATGTAAGTTACACTAGTACATGTGTGGTACCTAAATGACACAATCATCTAACATGAAATGATCGAAATAACGCCTCCACCCACCATTTTGGTCATTTTTTGTTAGATAGTCAAGTCATGTAGCTGCCGATTTTGTGCTTGTGTTAACGACCTACTTCATAATATTTATTGCCATGAACACAAAAACCTTCCAAAAACATTCAATTATGGCTTCTTTTAATGTTCATGTAGACTCATGCAAATGGGCCCAAGTGAACTTGTTAACATATGGTAGGCATACCCAAAACCAACACAAAATATGTACCATAGTCATGCATGTGAAAGTTTATAATGCATGCTTGTAGTACATACCACTTTCTGCCAATGAACGAAAAGAACCGACATCTACACTAAATAGTCCTATCATCGTGGGCCATAGTAATTTTCTAGAGCCCACGCTAATTCTCATATTAAGAATTAATGTGGACCACATTAATTTTCACCCACACTAAATATATATAGTAGAAATTAGTGCGGGTCACATTAATTATTTCCCTAAGAAATCATGTGGGTAATTATTTTATTTTATGCTATGTGTGTCCTATAAATAACATTTAATGTGTTGGTTGGAAGTCTTCAAGAAGGGTTAGGGGAAGATCATGGTCTTGGATCAATGTAACTTCCAGCTTGACTAGAAAATTAGTGTGGCCCACTCTAATTTCCCACCAACACTAATAGGACTATTAGTGTAGTTACATATGAACCGGTTGAGTTTGGAAAATAACCAATTGAAGTTCAAGACTTTAGGAAAATTACCCATCATTTTAGAGGAATCTATGGAATATACCCCAAATTAATAAAGGAAATCCAAAAGATATCAACATGTAACCAGTTGGACTTGGAAACACTAGGATCTTGACCAATTATGCCCAAAAAATCTCCCCGGACATTGGTCAAAATTTCTACTGCTATGAACACTAACACTTTCCAAGGAAGTCTAATTGTGGCTCATTTATTGCTCATGTCTCATGCAACTAAGCCAACGGATTTTTAAAAATAAGGTTAATACACCCAAAACCAACGAAAATCCTATTAACATTGAGACAAGACATGTACCATTATCATACATTGGAAGTCCAAAATGTATGACACTAGTACATAGCATTGGATTTGGGTATGTGTATCTTACATCACATGATTATGGAATACAACTTGGTGGACGGGGGTTTGGATAACACAAATGTTTCTTATATTTGGTTATCCATGCATTGGCATTAATGGCATTTTGAGAGTTGGATGATTTGCACACCAACAATGACCAATCTAAGCCCTAAGTATTATTATTAAGTTTTAGAAGTGTAGTTTGCTACTTTGATGAGCATGTATAGCATAACATTTTCAACCTCACATTTTTGTTCCCTTTTAAAATGGGACGTGGAAAGTGAGAGGCTAACACAACCGTCAAGTATCAAATCAAAGGCACCAATATATCTATAAAGGCATGGCTAGCTGGTTAGGTTTCGAGTTGGGGTTCTACATAGGGCCCTCACTAGCCAGACAACACTCTCTGTCAGACCATCACAAAACACAATGTTGATAAACCCCGCCCAGAATTGGCAAACTACTAGTGTTGATTAAATATTCAATGTGAGTATATCCAAAATTTGGGAGGAAGCCCAAAATACAAGAGGCTCGATGCTCAGCAGATTCCCAAACATGCATAGCATTGATACACATTGGTATAAGTAATGTTATGAAAACCTCTTTTGCATCCATGAAATAATCGATTATTTGGCAAAAACGAGTTGTGGTGAACCTTTGAATAGTTATGTCATATTTGAAGTGATGTGTATACTAAGGTATATGGATCAAATTGTTTTGCATTGTACCCAATTTGAGGTACCCATGCTATCCCCACATTTTATCCCGATGTGCCATGGTGGGTAAGATGTGCCCATAAGTCCTACAACATGTGGTATGAACATGTGGATATATGATAACAATGAATCTTGTAAGATGAAGGCTTCCATTCCCATAAATCTATGCTAGTAATTGTAATTGTCACGACTTCATCCGTGTCACATTTTCATCCTACATATTTTGGGGCCACGTTATTATCATACTAAAATCCATCCATTTTTCCTCATCGCATTCATTGAACCCCATTCACAAGAATTTGGTGTAGTGCATGTACATAACATACTAAGCCCTATGCTCCCTCAACCATCCTAAACAAAACAGAGTCCTTGTTTCATCAGGACCTTGCCGTGGTACTAAGACTGAAGCTGTCATTTTTGTGAAACACAACATGTTTACTCCCAGTCTTTGGTCGATGTGTTCACGTGCATAGATAAGTGACAAATGAAGCTTAGCGACGTTATGTATGTTGTTTAGATCATACATAGAATCAATATCAACCACACATCACTTGAATGTACACGGTTCACTTTGAAACAAATTTGTGACAACAAAGATCATGTATATTACATATAGGAAGAAAATTAACATTAAGAAAGTCATAACTATTCCCGAAGCACAATGGGAGCACAATAAAAAAAAAAGTTCGCATTTGGTTGAACATGAGAAGCTCCATCCTGTGGATTATCTGGAGAGAGAGAGAGAGAAGAAATGATATTGTTTTCAATAAGGTGAAATGGCCAGTTCCTAAGAATCGTCATACTATTTGACTTACTATTGTGGATTGTGGTATGATGGCATGGGATCAAAGTGCGCTTGATGAGTTTGATATGAATTGGTGTAAGAGAAGTCGATTGCTCATATATAGGAGCAATCTTGGTCCGAGATGACTCTAAACTACCAGGTGATAGTGGAGGGTACCCGTTTCTAAATGGCGTGGTTGGTGGTTCGATTCCCGTTGTGAAATCTTCTCTCTACTTGGCGAAAAAAAAACTAGTTAGGTAAGTAGGAAGCCAAGAGCCCACCCACCGCAAGGTAGGCAGTAAATCTCATCCTATATCAAGAGGATTCTTGAGCAAGTAGGGCCAACATGCTCAAATTCATATCGGATTGCCCAACGTCGGTTGTTTATTTATTTATTTAGGAGCAATCTTGTGGTTCATTTTGAAGAACAAATAACAACTGATCACAGTTATTCTCACCCTTGACATAACATTTTTCGGCGTGCTCTTCTCAATCACTTGCCATTTCAGGTAAAGAAGTACACTAAATGGTCCTATTAATGTGGGCCACACTAATTTTCTAGTCATGGTGGAATTGATGTGGATCCAAGACCCCGGCCCTTCCCCTAAGTCTTCAAGAAGACTTCCGACCAACACATTAAATACTAGTTACAAGCTAAAAGTAGCACAAATTGAACTAATTGCCCGCATTAATCTTCTATAAAAAAAATTAATGTGGTCCATGCTAATTTTTTGCTATAAATTTAGCGTGGGTTAACAATTATTGTGGCTTACACTAATTCTCATTATGAGAATTAGCGCGGGCTCTAAGAAATTACTATGGCCGATAGTAATAGAACTATTTAGTGCAATGGGCTAAAATGGGAAGGTAACCATGTGAAGTCGAAATCTAGATGTAGCCGGTTGGTGACACGGTGTAGTCTATTATCACAAATGTAAGACTAATTTTTGGCCATAGCCTAGCCGAATTAGGCAATTTTCAAATTTTGACAGCATTCATCCGGCAAATAGACAGTGGATGTCATCTAAAGTGGAAGTTAGAGGCTATCGCCATTGGAAATCGGTCATGACCTTAACCGACTCCTCCTCCTTCTCGACGCCATAAGGAGGAGGCAAGAAAAGATGTAGATAGGCTATTTAGAATCAGGCATAGTCTCAGCAATAGAGCAATAGGTTGGTAATGACATCAACACTTAGTGATTAAGGTTGAGTGCAATGGACATCCTCCGAGCGTGATACTCGAGAGGGTTAGCAATAGAAAGATGAGAACTGAGGGATTCAGTCTCTTGTGATTTTGAATTAGAACATAATCAAAATATCAATTTGATGAGCAATGGTCTTGATGTGTGCGTAATACAAGTCTGATGCTAAGAGTAGTTGTTTGTGTCCGAGTGTTTGTCTTGAGTGGAATGATGTCTTGAGTAATGGCTGAAAGAGTGATACAATTGAGTCTTAGTTCGGAGCCTGTGTCAAGAAGGCAAGTCGAGCAATGAACTTTATTGTGGCGATTGGCCCAGATGGACATTGTCGTAGAAATTACATAAAGAGAGAATTGTAGGCAATACCAATTGGTACTGAGAGTGGTGACATGATAAGAAAGTGTGAGGCAATAATCTATGAGAAGCCAGAGAGTGGCAGGGCAATTAGTCCAAGAAGGGACTTGACGAAGGTGGTCAACCTGTCGAAAAGAAGGCAAGTTTAATATCGAAACATTTTGGCGATAGGCCGAGAGAAGGAAGATTTAGTTTGAGTGTGAGACTCATAGAAGGCAATGTCTGTAGAGGCAAAGATCTTTTGAAATTGAGACATAGTCAAATGCATGAGGGGCGATAGGCTGTGAAATTAGAAAGTGAGCATGTTAGGAGAGAGGTGACACCTCTTGTAAGAGCGTAAAGTCTTTCGGCGAGAGGCCACAAAGGAAGCGTTTGAAGGAGAGTTAGAGAGAAACAAAGTGGAAGAGATATTAGCAGGCTATAATCATGAGAGTTAAGACGCTTACCCTGTGCGAGGGAGTGAAGACGATGGCCACCAGAGAGGCAATAATCTGAAGCCGTCGGTGTAGAGGCATGACCAGTGAAAGGTCAAGACATGAGTGACTTTCATATGGAAGGTGAAGGGCAATAGCCTATAGGCAGGTGAAAGGCCATAACCCGAGAGGCCATAGCCAAGACTTAGGCCAGGAGATAGCCTAGTACGCGAAAGGCATTACCTTGCGGTAAAGACTAAGAGGCCTGGGATGGGCCAAGACATAGTCGAGAGAGTTTGATAGGCTATAGCCATAACCCAAGGGCTTGAGCCGTAATAGACATTACCATGTGGTAACCACTTAAGAAAAGATATAGCCTAGGTGAGTCAGCCACATATCGCCAGCCAGTGTAATGAAGTAGACCGGTAGTAATGGTGAAACCTAGTAAGGGCGGAAGCAGGTTGTAGACTGCATAGTCAAACTGATGTGAAGAAGAAGACTCTACCGTGTGAGGCAATACTGAGTTTCATGCAAATCCTTTAGACAGTAAAGTTGATTAATTAAAGGATATAGCCTGATAATTATATATAATCTTACGTATTAACAAGATGAATGTTCTTTGAGATGAATTGTCAGGTCTGTCGGAAGAGGAAGGTGGAGGTTACAGTTTCCGAAGACTTGCTTGATGGCTGTAAGTAAACTAAATGGATTTAATGTGAGATTATTGCACGCATAATTCATCACACTTAAAGACAAAGATGGATACTAAAAAGACGATGCCCCGGACGCATTGTCCTGACTATGAGTTACAGATTATTTGCCAAGTTTTTGAGCTTCACGACTGAAATAAGTCAAAACTTTAGAGTGATAGAGCCCACCCTAAAGATAGGACGGAATCACTCACGACTGGAGAAGCACAAATGAACCATAAGAGTAGAGAATAAGCAGAGTAATGAAGGAACAAAGGAGTAAAAGACTTAGATTGTTACTGTAATCCTTAATCCAATGTGACATTAACCCTTATAGACACTATCTCAGTCTTCCTGGAGACTTAGTTCCATGGGTTGTTGTTTTTAAGTGATAGCAAAAAACTAACTACAACAAACATATCTAGCACATCATATATTTGGCTTCCGTTTGTCATGTCACCATGCTAATATAACATCAGTCATCCTATCCACCAAAGGTTCAAATTTCATACTGAACTTTATGGGGATTAAAACATTCAGTGGCTAGCGGTGTCGGCCCCACCGAGCAATTATCAACCATTGAAAAATATTGTGGAAATTCCCAGTTTTAGAATCTCACCTCTCGTGATTGTTCCTTTAAAAAAAACAATGCTTCACGCAATTGTGGTTTCAATGTGTTCCAAGATAAGACAAAGTAAACAAAAGACGGTCATGAATGGGTTCTAATATAACATACTACTATAGCATGGGTCATGCTACCCTAATTAGGTTTAAATTCATACTGAACTCCATGGAAATTCAAACATTCAGTGGCTAGTGGTGTTGGCCCCACTAAATGGTTATCAACCACTGAAGAGTCCCGGTTTAAAAGCCTCACCTCTTGTGACTGTTCCTTTTCTTGTCCTTTTCTTTTTTCTTTTTTCTTTCGAGCAATTGCGATTTCAATTTGGTCCCAAGATAAGATCAAATGGAGTAAATGAAGGACACTCAACAACGGGTTCTTTGGGGAGACTAGGGGTACGATTACTTTTATAACTATCTAGTGGGTGTGCGTAAAGGTACCATGCCGGGGCCAGTCTTTTTTACCCCAAAATTTGGCGTCCTTCGGCAGGCATGAATGCCCCTTCTGCGGGGAGTGTCGAGTGTTATGACGGAGAATTGAATGAATGTGGGGTGGGCCTTGAATGAAATGCCTGCAATTCCATGTAGGAACTTAATGAGATTTTCAAGCGGTGTTGTTTGGACTTTGTGGGTCATCTGCCCCCTCCAGATGAGAGTTATTATTGTGGGCTTTTACCACTAAGTAGGGTCCAAGTCCGAGCGAGCAAACTATCGCATGTGAGCCCACCTCTCATCCATCGAACATAAAAACTTGACCCCCCCCCCCCTAAAAGGTTTGGCACCCGATTCATCTCAAATGACTTGGACTCGATGAATTCGGGGTCTTGGAAGCTAAGGGCCGCTTCACACTATGGCTGTCCAAGTCAGGAGGCCGTGGGATTGAATGGCTAAACTTTGTTGAGAGTCCAAAGAAATGGGCTAAAAATAGATCATAAAAATATAGGAATTGGAGCCTTCGGGCGGGCATAGTGTGAAGCCTTCCAAAGGCCAAGCCCAAAGTCCAAACCTTTCACCATGAACTCTCACGGCCTCTCGACTTGAACGGCCATAGTTTGAAGCCTTCAAAGGCCAAGCCCAAAGTCCAAAGGAAGAAGGAGCATCCCACTTTATTCCCTGCCCAAACAACCCCTCCAATCTAACGGCCAAGATCTTGTCAGTTTTTTTATTTTTTTATGAAAAAAATCGACAGCCTCTCGATCATAGTTTGGGTTTCCATTCCTGTCCAACCCAAACTTCCTTCGAGAGTCCGTTGCCTTGGTCAAAAAGTATTGCCATGTAGGCATTTTAAATTGCGACGGCCTTTGGACTTTGGCCCCTAGTATGAAGGGTCGAGAGGCCGAATTCTTGGTTTCTTCCAATCTGATTGGTGGAAATCGACGGCCTCTGGACCTTCAGCCATAGTGTGAAGCGGCCCTAATTCTAGTTTGAATCAACTAGAAACACCAACTTCCGGGTTGTGTACTATTCCAATGTTTTTTTGTTTTTTTTTATAAAAAAAAATGTTGGATGAATTAGAGGTATGTTTGTATGCGATAGTTCTCTTTCTCCATCTAAGCTTGTAGAAAATTTGATATTGAGCAATCTCATTGGTTGAGAGAAGTATGGTGGACCGAAGATTTAACACTAGGGTCATGGTGCAAGGTTTGAAACAGAGAAGTAGCGCTAATGTGGCATCACTTCTCTACGTTTGAGGTATTGCCTAAACGATTGATTTTGAATTGGCAATCTAAGAAAATGGACCAACTCCATTTGTAACTATTTGTTAGATTTTGCTCTTTGTCACCTCTCAACTCCTTGGTATACAACACATTTGATTTTAGTGCAATCCATATTATTCATCATTGAGCTACATGAATGACCTTGCAATCATTAAGTGGCAACCAAAGAAGGTGGTATGGGATGTTTGTTGTCATGTGATGAGCTATGGAAGCCACTTCAAATAACATAGCACATCATGGCACTTGTAGCTAATAAGCAACTTCAACACTTTAAAAATGTTGTTTTCTTTGGACGACACACAAATTTTTTGAATATTCCAACTGATAGAAATGTGACACATGGCACTTTGTTCAAATTTTGAATTAATATATATATGCCAAACTTGTTCATCACCTTTGGTAAAGTGTAGCCTTGCATATTATTGTAATCATACCAAACATTTGATTCAATGTGACATTAAATGTGGTGATGTAGGTCAGCTTAACAGGAGTAATTCTTGTGACTCATCATGTAGCACCAAGTGTCATGTGACACCCTCTCTAGTTGCCATAAAAACCATTCCCTACTTCCAATAAAAGTGGGTTGATGATGTATGTGTGGGCCACACTAAATTGCTTGTTTAGTATATTGACTTCCGGATCTCCCCCATTCATTGCTCCAAACTCCTCAATAATTTAGCCCCTAGTGTCCCACGAGAACATTTTAGTCCAAATGAGAATATTTGGAAGAATGGATGGAGGTGCAAATGAAACCAATTTCATTTAATTGTTTCTTGTGGCAATAGATAGCATATGTATGTACGTGTGACAAAAAGAAAAAAGAAAAAAGAAAAAAAACTGGCACTTTTAAAAGTCGGTGTGCAACTATGAACTTTTTTCACCAGTTGAATGCAACAACATCACAAAATCCTTAATATAAAAAAGGTTCTCATGTCCAAAATTCTACTTCTAAACAAAAAAAAAAGTTGTAAATAAAATTTTATAGAAGACTTTAGTGTAGTATAAACATGACTTGGACCCTATAATGTCCCAAAATCAATTACAATAATTTATACGTTCATATTTGACTTGGTGGTGGACTCTTTATACAACGTATGAGCTAACGTGAGTGCAAGAAGGGGTCTTATTTGATACATTAGTGTACATAGTATACATAAGGGAGAGGTATTACTTTTCTCTAGTGTGTATATTTGGAAAGTATATTAAAAAAGTTAAGTAAATGGAAATGTAAAAAAGGGGGCCTTGAGGTTTAAAGGAAAAATTGACAATAAATGTGTTAGTTTCATCCAATTCATGTTTTCATCCATTGTTGTCATATGATAATAGTCCTCAATGAATACCTTGTCCATTATTGTTGGGATTTACATTTGGATTCTAGGTTTTACAAACTGGAGACTCTTGGAGAGCTCATGGGCTCCCTTGAGATTTTCTCTTTGGATTGTGGCTAAGTTATTGTGCTCTCAAATCTTTGTTTATTTGATGATGTTATTGAAGTACATGGTACGGATGAAAAAAAATTCAATGACTTTCTCATTGGAAAGTGAAAGTGAATTTTTAAGCAATAAAGGCCCATTTAATTCATGATTTTTATACTATATATGTAGTGGAAGCATTTGATCACATTAAATTGAGTCCATTTTGTAGCCTGCCGTTAGTATGTATAAATTTGTTTTTCTTTGTAAACTTCTTGTATATAGGGGGTATAATTTCAAAGTGACCCATGCATGTCATTTAGGTATCCAATGGAGAGTCCACCTCCTGGGATAATTGACAAGAAATGCACATGGAATCACAGTGAACCTTTCCATTATTATGTATGACATATTTGCTCGACGTGTCCTAAAATATAACCACTTGTCATTCATCCTAGTGTTTCTTCTATATCATCCATAAATAGCCATAATAAGCTCTCATGGTTTGATACATCATAATTCCACATGCGGTTAGAACACCAAAAGAATTTTAATCCAAAGCATTTATTATAAATCATGAAGGATTCATTTAATCTAAAATTAAGAAATCATTGCATGAAGTTCACCAAGTTATTTGAGAACACCAACCGCATGGATGTGATTTGTGGATGATATCAACAAGTTTTACTTCACAAAGTTATCACTTTCAAGCCTTGTAACCCTCATTGTTATTGCACATGATTAATTTGTGTTACTATGTGAGGGGGGGGGGGTTGGACATTTAGATACTAACTTAGATTGGGGTTTGTATTAGGGGGTGTAAGCATGGTCAAGTACATGACTCCAACACTTTGCATAAGTTTAAGTGAAAGTGATTCAAAACTATATACTAACTTTGAATTTTGTGAAGGAAAAAATCAAAAACATTTGAAAAACACATTGATCTACAAAGCCAAGCAATTTATGTTGACAAAATGCAAGTAGTGTGCAAGTAGGTATATTGAACACGTAATTGTCTAAAATTTATTTTAAATATAATTAAATATGATTAACTTGATGTTTTTCTACATGTTTTGTAATGGTGCCTCAAGTTTATAATGCATTCAAGGAATATGAAAAAATAAAATCCAACTTCAAAATATTTAAGGTCATGATCATATCTATGTCCAAAACCAAATTGAGCCATTACCTTTTGACCAATAATTATAATGATATGATTTGAAGAGTTTAGCTTGTTATTTTGCATTTGAGTACCTAACACAACAATAGAGGGTGCCATGAAAAAAAATCCAATTTAAACAATACTTGCTACTACTTTTAGGCGTTTGACCAAAAAATTATGGTTTTAGTATACATGAGCATTTTCTCCGTATACTTGACTGTGCTTCCTGCCTAGGATCTAGGTTCAGGAAACGTGGGATCCAAAACACCCATTAATGGACCTTACTTTCGGTGTGAAGATTGGACCCAAGCATCAAGATTGGTTTCTCAAACTAGGAGTATTTTCTTGGGTAAGGACCCCCAACATTTGATAGGGAATCGATGCCACATTATCGTGTCAGTCCATTTTTCCATACCTTCAACACAAATCCTAGTGTAAACTCCTTGGGTCCAAAATTATGCTCTTGACCAACATGAACATTTGGTTTTAAAGTTTCTTTGATCTTGGACCCTAGTGCAAACCCACCCTTAGTGTACAGTTTATGGAGAGAGGGAATTATCACATACGAGCATACCTCTCATTCATCCAACATGTTATACCCTGAACTAATATGCAGCCCGGAGGTCACTTCTTTTCGTTGACTTGACACCGGAGGTAGCTTTAAAGACCCAAATTTGAGATGAATTGGCAACAAACCTATAAGGAGGTCAAGTTTTTAAGCTGGATGGATGAGAGGCACACTTTTATATGATGATTCCCCTCTCTCCCACATTTTATATAGCAGACGCAATGCCCAGGAAGCTATGATCGGGGAGAACCGGCAGTTAGTTACAGATGAACCGGTCGAGTTTGAGAAATAACCGGTTGAAGTTCAAGACTGCAGGAAAATTACCGATCATTTTAGAGGAATTAATAGAATATGCCCCCATTTAATAAAGGAAAACCGAAGGATGTCAACATGTAACCGGTTGGACTTGCAAACACTAGGATTTCAACCGATTATGCCCAAAAATCTCCCCGATCACTGCCAGGAAGTTTTTGGGCATAGTCGGTCAAGATCCTAGTGATTCTAAATCCAGCCGGTTACATGTTGACATCTTCCGGTTTTGCTTTATTCATTTGAGGTATATTTAATAGATTCCTCTAAAATGATCGGTAATTCTCCTGACGTCTCCAACTTCAACAGGTTATTATTTCTCAAACTCAACTGGTTCATCTGTAACTAACCGCCGGTTCTTCCTGGACACAGAGCAGATGTGATTTGTAGTCACGGTAAATACCGAGTGCAGGAGGGTTTAATTCATAGACTGTCTCATCAGACTGTGCATGTCCCTCTAAGTCGGACGATTTTGACTCAGTCTTTGCATGGCACAGGCGAGTCCTATGTCATAAGCCACTAAGTAAGCCAAGAATCAATGAATGGGGAGAACCGGCTGCTGGTTACAGATGAACCAGTTGAGTTTGAGGAATAGCCGGTTGAAGTTCATCAAGACTTCAGGAAAACCACTCATCATTTGAGAGGAATCTAGAGAATATGCCTCACATTGATGAAGAAAACCCGAAAGATTCGCAACATGCAAAACCAGTTGGACTTGGAAACTCTTGGATCTCGACGGATTATGCCCAGAAATTTCCCCGAACGATGAGCCAAGAATTCTGAATCAGGAGGGCAGCCACCATATCCACGTATCCAAACTAGTACACGCAACACTGGAGGAATTGCTGTGTGTTAAGAATTGCCACTGGGGTAAATGCAGGTGTTGTTTGGTTCGTTTTTCATGTTCTCCAACTTCTACCGACTAGATTTTTGTACAACAAAACTTGTGTCGCAGTGGCAACTCTACGATGGAGCATCGACGAAAATCGAATGGGGAATCGGACCTCCCCTGATGTAGTTATGGACGTTATCGGAAGTGCATGTTTGTTGATTCTGTGAGTGGATTTATAGGACCTCCTCCCAATTGTGTTCGCTACTAAGTGTAGATTAGTTGATAGAATTTGAAGGCGCAGTCCAATCTCTTTTCAACATGTATCTTTACGGCGTTTGTTCTTTGATCCTCGTGTAACCACACGCCAAATCAAATATAGATGTATGATTAGTCGAATAACACTTGCATACCTTAGTATGGGCACAACGTGATCTTGCCACTACATGGTTATAAAATCTACCATTTTCGTTGATCATAAAGTCATTCAATGGATGTACAACTATATCTTACATTTGAGCTGGTGTGCGGCATACTATTCATCATTGACTCATGTAAACATTGCATTTAAAAAAAATAAAAATCTAAAAGGCAATAAGAGGACGTGACATGGGACACTTGCTGCTGCATGACAAGCCTTGAAGGCAACTCTAGTTGACATGGCATATCAATTGTAATGCTATATTAAGGCGGATCGTTGTTACAAATGAGTGGTAATTAAGACCATGCGATCCTTTGAGTGAAGTGACATACATAGATCTACTACCGAACAATTTCAATCCTTTTGCCAAATCTAGATTGTGATGCAAACAAATGAAAACTTTTGCTACATGTTATAATCAATTTTTAATGCCACACTAAAGTGGAGATTACGTATAACCCCAGCCTGGGGGGGGGAAGGGGAGACCCGAATGTATAGATACGAACCATGTGCGATGAAGGAGTATTTTTAGGGGAGCTATGAAATAATGTACATATATTCATTGGACAATCCATATAGTTCATTGATGAATACTCTTGGAATATACCTCACATAGTCTCAAAACGAATTTGTAATACCCTATGTAGATCGTTTTATAAATTTTACTACTTTGGACTTTATTCCACCCTACATTTCTTTTGCATGTGATTCTTGATATTTTACAAAGAGCGACGTCCCGGGGATTACAAGTTAGTGGTAAAGAGATATGTCCATGTGATCCTTGTAGTGAAGTGAAATGCCTGTGTCTATCGAGCAACCGTAAGTCGTCCTTAAGTTCGTGACTGCTGAATAGTGACACTATGACACAACCAAATTGTAATAAGAAGCCGTCCGGCTCCAATGCTATGTAGAGTGTGTACTCCTGCATAAATTTAAGTGCTTGAATTTACATGCTGGTGATCCAAAATAAAATTTGGCACTTCGTGATGATGCTCGACCTGACGAATCCATGATGGCCACCGGTGACAATCAGTCAACCTGCAACAAGAGATTAATCGAAGTTGTGGCAACTCACATGAATCGTGCCGTAAGTTCACTCGCTACAAGCATATGAGTCCAAGGTAATTGACTTGCATCACTAGAAAAATTGTCCTACGTCATTGGAAAGATTACAAATCTATCATTACGATAGATTTGCATATTTCTTCCCGCGACACAAGACGATTGCTGAGCACTCATATGTTGGTAGCTTGGGTATGCAATTCTCATATTATATGCAAGGATCATCAGCATTAAAACGGTTTAGAGGACTGCTTTTGTAAAAATTATATCAAATTTTGCAAAAATAAAAAGACCAAAAAGTTGGGTGAAGACCAAATAAAATACAAGGAGATGTAGAAAAAGTTGGGTTGCATATTTAACAAGAAAACGGTAGAACCGTGAGGCTCTGTCCTTTCTTATGAAAGATTACAATTGTAGCTATACACTTTGCACTTGCCAATCCATGGCTAATTACTATACCTATAACCGACTATAGTCAATTAATTTTTTTCAATACATTTTAGGGAACAACTATATAGATAGATAGATAGATAGATAGATAGATAGATAGATATATATAACTATAGCTAACTAGATTTTAGAACAACTATAGTTAACTACAATTTTTGGCAAGTCAAATCGCGAACAACTATAGTTACGAAAGGCAACTAGTTAACTAATAGTTGAATTAGTTGGTTAGTTGTCCAATGTGTGCAAGCTTTCACCATCCACGTTAAATAAATTGGACCAAAAATAGCAAGAACAAGTGACGTCCAAGTGTGAACGCGAAGTGGTTAGGAAATTTGCTCTTGAAACATAGAAGTCAATCCATAGTCTCTGTTCTACAGATAGAGCCAACCAAAAAAAAGCTCTACCACGTATATAAAGAATTGAAACACATTTTTTCTAACCTTGTAGAGCATCTAATTTTAAAAGATCCACACAAGTAGTTGCCTCCAATTAAAATTAAAAGTCATTGGTAATGTTTAATTTATAATAAACAAACTTTAAATTTTATTTAAAAGCCCAAAAAGTTGGGTAGTTTGGCCTATGGTACCTGTATTAAAAAAACTCATATAATTAGGTTTTTAATGCGATTATATGTTTATGGAAATATTTATTTCCTATATATAATTACATTCTTGGATTCCTTGTTAGAAGGGCTACAAGAGTTTCCTACATTTAAACAAATTATATCACTCAAAATTGGACTAAAATGCATTATAAGTGATTATAATTAGGGCCATATTATACGGGAGTTGCGTACATAACACTGGTAGTGACTCCAGGAGCTGCAGTTCCTTAACTTATCACTAGTTTTTTTCAATACATAGATTTTGGGCTAGTAGTCATATATTATCCATAGTTTCTCTGAGGTTTGTTCACCAAAAATTTGATATGAAAATGGACTCTACATTATGGTACCTACCCACATGGACGCAGGCTGGGGCGAAACAACTCGTACACTGGTTCCTTGGAGACAGGGGTTTAGGCATCCAACAAGGAACGAGTGCATGGGTTGGTTTGCCCAAATCCGTGGGTGCACAACATGCATATCGATTGTAAGTGTTCCCTATTGGGTCAATGCGCCAACTCTTCCATAGACATCATGGCCACATGGCACATGCAATTGCCTCTCCCACTACGAAGGATTTTGAGGTTGTTGATATCAACTACTAATTGGATGACTCCATTCTTGTCAAGCACGGGACAACAAGCAAGTCGCCACTTTATTTTGCTACACCCTTGCTATGTGGGCTAGGCGCATGCATTGTACACATGGGTAGGATATTGTTGAAGCCAAGTGAATTTATTAACATTACATGATGTTTCTATTTGTGAAAGTACAAAATAGGTTCTAGCCATGAGTGGGTGCATAGACTATGGGCTAGTACAAGTATGTGAAGCTTTATATAATATCTACGTTTGTATGTATATTCTTGTTTTCTTGCAATTTTTTATTGTTAGTTTTGTATATAGGAATATTAAACTGAAGATGGTGCACACGCATTATTTTTTATCCTCACAAAGAGGCCTGGGGGTGGACTCTTCATTGAATACCCAAATGACATACATGGGTTGCTATGAAATCAAACCCCCTATATACAAGAAGCTTATAGAGAAAAACAAATGTATACGTACTAATGGCAAGCTAGGAAATGGACTCATGTACTTATACAAAGCTTTTCAATTTAACGTGATCAAATGCCTGCACTACATGTAAAATATATGAATCATGATTTACATAGGCCTATATTACTTTAAAAACCCACTTTCACTTTCCAATGAGAAAGTCATCGAACATTTTCTCATGCATAGCACGTAACTCAACAACTGCATCAAACAAACAAAGATTTGAGAGCATAATAATTTAACCACAATCCAAAGAGCAAAACTCAAGGGAGCCCATGAGCTCTCTAAGAGCATCCAGTTTTTAAAACCTAGAACTCAAACCCTAACAATAATGGACAAGGTAGTATTTGAGGACCATTATCATATGAAACAATGGATGAAAACGTGAATTGGATGAAACTAACACATCTATTGTCAATTTTTTCCTTAAACCTTAAGGCCCCCTTTTGTACATTTACATTTACTTTCAAAAAAAAACTTTCTAAATTTACACACTAAAGAAAAATAATAATACCTCTCCTTATGTATATTATGTACGCTAATGCATGATAATAATACCCCTCCTTACACTCACGTTAGCTCGTACATTGTATGAAGAGTCCACCCCCAGGCAAAGAGGGTACCTCCAAGGGTTTTTGATTGTCTTTGGAGGCTCAAGAAAGAAAAAGAAAAGAAAAGAAAAGAAAACTATTGCGTGTTGATTTTACATAACTTACTAATGCCCTCCAATATATTCAATCACTTTTGTTGCCCTAAATCATCACACCCTAGTGTTGGCAAGGTATGCAAGTGTTAGAATTCAGTTAACTTTCTTATTCATGCACCTTTATTTGAATGGTGTATGGCTAGGTGTGGTTCTAAGAACACAAATCATAAAGACACATGTTTGAACGAGATTGGACTATGTCTTCATAATTATTTAACTACTCTAAACTCAATAGTGAACACAATTGGGGGACTCTATGTATTCATATAGAGAATCAACACACATGCACTTTCTGATAACCATAACCTAGTGAGGGAGGGAATTTGTATTTCAATTTGGTCTTGTTGATGTCTAATCACAAATTTGCTAAAGCAATAGGAATTTCAAGTCAATGATTATTGAATAAAAGTTGCATACCTTGAGGCAAAAGTGTCTTTAATGATAACTTTTTCAGACTAGCCCACTTCTCTTGAGATGCGAAACACGCGATTAGTACAAGATGGTTAGCAAATCCAAATCGAGGTCATAGCCACTTTCCTTATATATTTTGGAGCTCAAGAAATATCTTACTCCTTATCAAAGTGAAGAGTCTTGTGCTCAGTGGATGGTCAAATAGATCCCCCCCCCTTATGTTAATTATTGAACCTAGACTAGTGGTTGTTATATTTTGAGCATGCATTGATATCCATTCTTATAGCCACACTAAATCACATACCACTTTAATATACGTGTTTTGATTAAGAAAAGTAATCGATTTAGGCACGTCTACCTTATTTCCCTCCAACACATTCAATCACTTTTTTGTTTATGTGAGCACATAACATTATTAAGCAGTGTGCATTCCTTCATGTGGGCCCCATGAATATAACCATGGGATGCTGCAACTAGTGCAAATTCATATTCATGTTGTCAAGTTAGTGCTAGTTGTTTTGAGCAATGTTTGGGTTTGGGCATAATTAGTCAAGATCCTAGTGTTTCCCAAGTCCAACAGTTACATGTTGGCAGCTTTCGATTATCCTTTATTAAATTGGGATATTTCTATAGATTCCTCTAAAATGATTGGTAATTCTCTTGAAGTATTGAACATCAAGTGGTTATTCCCCCCCAGGGTTGACACTTAGTGTGACTTATGGGAACCGCATTCGGCAAGGGTATAATTGTTTGGGGGGTATTATCTTGGTGACAACAATTAAATGACCCATGCAATAGGGTGTTTTTCTAATGGTGCATATTTTTGTAGTACCTTTCAATTACTTTGAAATGCTAGGGTTAGTCATCTTCATGTACCATATGTTTATTATAAATCAACAAGTTGCTTGTTGCAAGAGTGCTATGCCCTATGATTATCCTCCACATGTGGCCAATTCTAGTTGGTTGTCCGATTGAGGCCAAACTTTGGTTCACTTCAAAAACCATGTCAAAAGGCAAAGCCAATAATTCATTGCAACATGGTTTAGCCTCAAAGCAATCTCATACAACCACAATACAAAACGTACATAAACAAAAATAGATATGCACTCAAAATCAGCCTGAATTGCGTTTATTGCGGACCTATAAACCGATGACATCTCCAAGCAAAATAATGGAAATTTTATTGCATATAACTCTTTTGCAAATTTGTATACCATGGTATCTTAGAAATAATATAATCTTCATCTCATGGAATTTGTAACAACTTGCATTATTTTGAACTCAAAATCACATACTATATGGGGCCTCTTTTATTTTGAAACCACTTCAATTTGTTTGATACCATCAACCAACCTAAAAAAAAATCTTTGGCTACCCTAGTTTTTAATTTTTGGGAATTGTCGGCCCCATGTATTTCTAAAACTCAACCGGTTGTATTTAGTGTCACCAAGTCTTTTTGTCTTGCTCAATACTAATTGTAAGCCACCCATGTAGTGTCACCAACATTAAATGCAAAAGTAACATTAATTGTCATTCCCTGTGAAAATTTTCGAACATTATAGACTTTACACCGTTATAATTACTGCCACTACTGAGTGATTTTTCATCCACATTTCAATCATCCATGACAATATTTCATTGCAAAAATGTTAGGATGCATAATAGAGTTATCCGTTAACTAAACCCCAGTTTAGTAGGGAGTTGGTTGCTTTGCATGCAAGACTTTCCATGTTCGGTAAGTTTAGGGTGCATGCTTGGAATCAATGCGGAGGCTTGAATCCGGGACATTCCATATTGGTTCATTGGGTGCCAAACTCGTTTTGGCAAGGCTTACCAAACTTTGTATCAATAGTTGACATGGGTTTTCATCCAAAATTTCAATCATCCACAACAATACTTGTAAACTCATTCATAACAAAATGACATTAGAGAAGTTACAATACTGACACAAAATACCATATGACACTTATTAAATACAATATTTAGTGTAACAGCCGGTCCTCCCCGTTCATTGGTTTTGAGACATTTCATTGATCTTGAAGATAGTTGCTTGCTTCAAAATATGGACATTGGCAGTAAGGGTCAATGCCTAATCCTATATTTAAATTGCATTGATGCATAAAGTGATATCCTCAACAAATCCTACATAACATTATTCAGATCCATAACAGTGTTTTGTGGGACTGCCATTATTCCATGGAATATTCCCCACGTTCAAACTGAGCGTGGGGAATATTCCATGGAATAATGGCAGTCCCACAAAACACTGTTATGGATCTGAATAATGTTATGTAAAAAGAGGCACGACTTAATAACTTTCATAATGGATCAAGTAATGATCAAATATTCCATACTTTGGGACAAATTGAGCCTGGTGCAATTGTAGTAGAGGCACCTATTCCCGATCAGGACCCCATCGGCAATCTATAGGGTTCCGGAATTTCGATCAAGTCATAACTAATAGTTTTGAGTGCTAAAGTGAGGGGGAGTGAGTGGTCATGGCAAACTCTAGACATTGGTAATATGTTCGGGCCAATTTTTGGTTTCAAAAATTCACAGTATTTTCAATTTAAGAAATAAAATTACCGAAAAATTTGCACCACCTTATACTTCTCTAGATCTGGCACAAATCTCTTAAGTGATTGGTTATGGGTGCCTCTACTATGTACCTTGGCTTCAAAGCTAGAAGTTGTTGAGCTCAACGGGCCTTATAGTAGAGGTGCCTATTCCCGATCATGACCCCATTACCAATCTAAAGGGTATCAAAATTTCAATCAAGCTAGGACTGAATTTTAATCAAGCCACAACCAATAGTGCCATGACACATGTCCTAGTTTTGACTGCTAAAGTGAGAAGGAATGAGCGGTTAAAATGAGTGGTCATGGCAGACTCTAGACATTGGTAATATGCTCGGGCCAACTTTTGGCTTCAAAAATTCATAGTAATTTGAATTAAGGAATATAATTATTGAAAAAATTTGTAGTCCTCTTAATTTCTATCTTCCTACACGGGAAAAATTTGCTCCGCCTTATACTTCTCCTGATCTGGCGCAAAATCTCCTAAGTGATCAGTTATGGGCGCCTCTACTCTAGATGGAGACTTTTAGCTCTACACCCACTTCTTGTTGAGATGCATGCAAAAGACGCAATTAGCCTAGGGGTGGACTCTTTACACCACTTACAAACTAACGTGAGTGTAAGAAGGGGTATTACTTGAGGTATTGGCGTACATAGTACATGTAAGGAAAAAGGTAAAAAATTTCTCTGGTATGTACATTTAAAAAGGGTTTTTAAGAATTTTGAAGTTGAAGTAGATGTACAAAAGGAGGCCCTAACGTTCAGAGGTAAAAATTGACATTAGAAGTGTTAGTTTCATCCAATTCACATTTTTAACCATTTGTTGTCGTATGGTAGTAGTCCTTAATGACTACCATGTCCATTCTTGTTACGCATTTGGATTCTAGGTTTTTACAGTTGGAGGCTCTTGGACAGCTTATAGACTCCTTTGAGTTTTTCTCTTTGGATTGTGGCCAAATTATTATGCTCTGGTCTTTGTTTCTTTGATGCAATTATCGAGTTACATGCTATGGATGAAAATCTATTCAATGACTTTCTCATTGGAAGTGGATTTCATATGTAATAAGGGCCTATTTAAGTCAAGATTTATATTTTGCATATATAGTGGAGGCATTTATCACATTCAAGTGAAAAGCTTTGTATATATACATGAATCCATTTCTATCCTGCCATTAGTACGTATACATTTGTTTTACTCTATAAAGTTCTCGTATATAGGGGGTTTAATTTCACAGTGATCCATGAACATCATCTAGGTTTCCAATGAAGAATCCACCCCTTGGGGCAATTAGTGCGAGACACTTGCTCATTTAGCCAAATCGTGTCCGTAATTTTTCTCATTATTTTCAGAGCTCATATGAATATCTTATTCATTATCAAAGTGAAGATTCTCAAGCTCATCAAATGGTTGTATAGGACCTCTTCCATCCCCCCTCTCACTTACGTTGACCAGTGAACCTAGAATGGCCAACAAATTTGAGAATGTAGATCGATCTTTTTTTACCACATTTCCTTTTTGATGTATGTTTTTAGATCCATATTTAATCACAAACCACTTAGATGTAGGTGTATGTAACTTGAGAAAGGGAACCAAGTAAGGCCTACATACCTTTAGACGGAATGCCTAATATTAAGATATGTGACCCTATTGTGGGGGCTGGGGCAAAACAACATGTACACTGGTTCCTTGGAGGCAAGGGTTTAGGCATCCAACAAGGAACGAGTGTATGGGTTGGTTCACCCAAATCTATTGTGGGCACTTCCAACTCCATAGTTTACATTTCCATCCATTGGATTGGGTGGCTAATTGTTTTGATTTAGCAATTGCGAATTCTCAATATTGTCATTTGAAGTTTTAGGATTTTAGAGTTGACATGCAAAGTTACATTTTTAGAGATAAATGTGGGGGTTCTTGTTTCCTATAAGTCATCACATGGACCTTCCCAATTGTGTTGACAACTGAACCTAACATTGTGTTTGTGATTTGAGCACATAGCCCAATCTCAACTAACATGGGACTTTGTGGTATTCGTTCTTAACTACAAAGCTTGCCATGTACCATTCAAATATAGATGTCCGATTAAGAAGAGTGACCACATAAGACCCACATATGTCACATGTCCGTACATGAAAAGTGAAGAAAAAAAATGGCCATGATCACGAACTTCTAAGGTAGATATGCCTAATCTAGTGTTCGATCTTAAACGGGCACCTATATTTGAGTGGTGTCTGGCTAGGTGCGAATCTACGAACAAACACCCAAAATTCATGTGTTGAAAAAGGACGGAACTATGTGCTCAAAATATGTTGACCATTCTAAACGTAATAATTAACATAATTGGGGGGGACCTATACGAGCAATTAGAACTCAAAGAATCTTTTGATCACTTTGACAATGAATAAAATATTCATACAAGCCAAAAATTATAAGGAAAGTGGCTATAAGCATGATTGGAATTTGCTAATCATCTTGCACCAATTGTGAGTTTTATGTTCTACAAAAAGTGGGTGCAAAAGAAAAGTGTTCGTTTTAGATTAGCTTACAAAAGGTAGTTGACTCATTCCCGACCACCACCCCATTTTCACAACTTAGGCCAACCTATTTCCATGTAGCACAACATCAATCTCTGGTCAAGGCTGACATGTCACGGTTAAAATCTAGATTTGGGTTGGCTAAGTTGACAACTAGGTTTAGATTGCAAGCATATTTAGGTGCCGAAATAATCGATTACAAGAATCAAGCTTTCTTGATTTTCTACCCGATTGGTGATATGAAATAGAGTAACCTATATTGCAAGTATATGTCGAAGAGAATATCCACTTAGAAAATTCATAGTAATTTGGTTATTGCAAAAATATGAAAAAATATGAAAAAATATGAATTGTTTCTTATTTCTAATTCTATACATGGGGAATTTGTTCTCTAATCGAACCTAAATTGCAAATATGCTAACTTGCTTAACTAGTCGCAAATGGTTGACTACCTTATACAAATGGAAATTTTCAAATAATAGACAAGAAAATGTATCAAGTTAATGCAGTGTTTGGAGAGAATTTTGGGCATAATCGGTCAGAATATCCTAGCGTTTCCCAACCCAATCGGTTACATGTTGACCTCTTTTGGTTTTTCTTTATTAAATTGAGGTATATTCTAGTGTTGGACCGGTATATAGGGTTTTTGAGGGTATGAAGTAGGGGTAGGGTAAGGGTATGTGGGAACCAAGGATATGGGTATCGGGTGACCACTTGACCCTATACAATATAGGGGATCCTAGAACAAGCACAAAACCCTACTAGTGGGGTGTTTGGAGGAGGAAGATCCGCCCCCGACCATTGCAAAGTTAGAGCAGGAGGGGCTTAGCAAGGTAGGGTTTAGGGAGTACATGTGAGGTGTGACTACAAGAACTTCATGTCAATGGTGCCATTAACAACGTAGGATATGATGAGATTGTTCCACAACTTTACAGCAATTGGTTTCATGTCTGCCCCTTCAAGCAAGTAGGTTTGGTTGTGATTTTGTGGTGTTTTTTTAAAGTGCTCGTGGGATTTGGGGTGATCGTGGCCATTTGGGGGGGGGGGGTTTGTGGGTGTTTTTGTCTTCATCACCAAGCTGCTTGCTAGCATTTCTTGCTAGGCTTTAGTGTTTCATGTGCAAAAATGGCTTGTTGCATAATTTTGTTGATTTCGGGCTAGTGGATAGTTGATGTAGCAATGGTCACTCTCAACATTCTTGTGCTTGTTGCTATGAACTACCAAGGGCCGTGGTGATCTACTGTTGCTTAGGGTTGAGCATTTTGTGCTTCTATCCTTAATAAATTTCTAGTCATGGATGAGGTTTGTGCCAACTTCTTCGAAGAGTGTGTCTTCACGGATGTAGGGGATATGGGTGTCACTATGGAGTTGGTGTTGGAGACCCAAGTGACTGGCAACACCACCTTGGACTTTGAAGACGTTGAGAACACCATAACTAAGGGCACTGATGAGGTGTTGGAAGCAGAGGAACTTGCAGTTTGGAGAATTTGGCAAATTGCATTAAATGAGAACAAACATTTATGGCTCCCTTACCACTAGAACAACGTTGTGTGGGCTTTATTCCGCCTTAATGATTGTGGCATGTCCGTGGAGGTGAAGAACCCCTAGACGAGGCGGTGTGTGCTCTGCCACCCCACATATTCTATGTGGAGTTCGTAGAGTACAACAAGGGCACGAAAGGAAGTATTGAAGTATAGTCTTGGCCATGGGAGCATGAGCATGTCCAAACACCTGGTCAATGAGCATCCCATGGATTTTGAGCGCCACGAATGCGAGGAGAAATCAAAGGGGGACAACATGGAGGACGACAAGCAACCTTGCAAGAAGTAGCAAAAGGTCCACCCCAACTCCATCACGGAGTTTTTTAGCTCCAACGCCTACTACAAAAGGGTGACCCAACTCATGTAAGATTTGTTGAGGATCTAGTGCTTTACATTGCAAAAGGGTTCGTCCCCTCTACTATAGAAAATCCGTGGCTTTAAATGTTGTTTTTGCGGTAGGATGGCAAGGTTCAATTTCCCACAAGGAAGGCCATAATGAGGGAACACATTCCAACCATGCTCACCCGCATCATGAACAAATTTGTCTTGCCCCTTCTTGCTAGTTGTGTGAATGTCTCTGTCACTTTTGATTTGTGGGTGTCTCGGCGTGGGTTTGATACTTTTTGCTTATTGGTGAATTTTGTGGATGATGAGTGGGTTCCTCGGCATGTCACAATAAGCATCTTCTCAGTGCCCGACATGTCTGGGGTGGCCATTGCTTAGGTCATCAAGCGGCTCCTCAACGAGTTTGGGCTTACTAACTGAGTGTCAGCCTATGTCAAAGATGATGGCACCAACTTGAACACGTTGGCCACTACCCTAAAGTTTGTGGTGAAATGCAAACTACTAGAGATTGATGAACCATATCTTGGAAGTTGTGTTGGGCATGTGATGTCTAAGGCCTGCCAATATGGCACAAATGACACTATAGTCTAAGCATGAATGACATGTGTGAGTTTGAAAAATGCACATGCTGCCTTGTAAAAAACTATAACACGGACTAAGAAGTTTGGCAAGGGCATAATTGAGTGGGATAAGGCTTGTGTGGAGGTTGGGCTTTTCAGCAAGAAAGTTGAAAGCCCCAATGAAGATACGATTTGCATCCAAGGTGGTTTTATTTCGGGTAATAACATACCTAAAATTACCTGAAATATCGTATACCATACCAGGCAATCATTTGCCCTCAACCACAAAATAGACCATACCCATGCCCTTCCTTTACAAGCCATCCAATACCATTTCCATACTCATCCACATCTATGCCCTCAACCCCAATACCTTCACCCTAGTGTTGTCAAAAAAGTCATATACCGGTCCAACACCAGTATATCTCTAAATTCTTCTAAGATGATTGGGAATTTGCCTGAAGTCTTGAACTTCAACCGGTGAATTCTCAAACTCGACCGGTTCATCGGTAACTAGCAACCGGTTCATCCCGTTCATTGGGTTATTGGTACTTGTTTCTATTTAAATACGGAGATCTGCAGTACACTAGCCTGGTACTCAGAACTAGGACTTGATTGCATAAATATAGACATTGTCTTTATATAAGATACTCCCGCCTAAGGCCTTTAAAACATAAGTTGACATTATGGCAAATGCATCATCGAAAGCCACCGCACTGACTTGACCGTCCCCTTCAAATTGCATTACAAACTAACTTGGCGTGTGGGATAAAGGTTTGAAGTGGATTCAATGAGCTTTAAGGTGGTCCACCCATGCCCAAAAGCGAAGCTAGTGTGACGTAATTCCCATCTACATGTTATGATGGCAACACCCATGTTCATCAATTTGCATGGCCTCCACCAAGTTTTGCATTACTTCCGGGTAATAAAGGGCTATACCGGTTTATGGTATTTAGTGCCACTTAACTATATGGTATGATGGAGTGGTATAAGTTTCTTACTATAGATATAAAGTTTCATAAACGAGCGTGGACGGTATTGACATACTTGAAAGAGTTTGAATACACTCGGTGTATAAATTACTTACGGGGTAATAAAGGGCTATACCCGTTTATGGTATTTAGTGCTACTTAACTATATGGTATGATGGAGTGGTATAAGTTTCTACTATAGATATAAAGTTTCATAAACAACGCATAAATGCATCGGTTGGACGGTATTGACATACTTGAAAGAGTTTGAATACGCTCGGTGTATTTAGCTGACTTTGAAATAATAGTTTATAGCTGTGCATAATGTCGAATAGTAGGTGACATTAAATACAATAAGGAATTTACGACTATGCCCCAACTAACTTATGTGACAACCAAAGAAGCATTAAGGAGCCATCAAGACAATTTACCTCACACATGCCTAGTATTGAGGGAGCTCACGAGATGAAATTTAGCAATATAATAGAGGATTAGGCAATGAATAAAAGTTACCCAATAGTCATCTTGACCTAAATATGATCCAAATATTTGTGATTCTCGGCCTGGGAAAAAAGGACCTGGGTCAGTGAACGCGGCGAGCTTCTACTAGCATAATACTATTAAGTAGGAGGAATTTGAAGACTTAGGGGAAGACCCGAGGTCTTGGACTCCCATCATTTCCATCATGGCTAGAAAATTAGTGTGGTCCACGCTTATTCAATGAATGGGGAGATCCAACCACTACACTATTTTGTCTAATTAGTGTGGGTTACCCATTCAGAGTTACGTGTTGCTATGACTGTTTACCAACATTTTTTTTTTTTACCAACTAAGTTATATCATATTCTTCGGTGTGCATACCAACCACTTATGTTATGTGGGTAGAAAACGATTCTCTCAGTAAAATGTTATAGCAATGCGTAACTCCAAATGGTAACCTGCACTGATTAGACAAATCAACGTAGTTACAGATGAACTAATTGAGTTTGAGAAAGAATCGGTTGCAATTCAGGACTTCAGGAAAACCACCGATCGTCTCTGAAGGAATCTATGGAATATACCTCAGATTAATAGAGAAAAACCGAGAGACCACAACACATAACATGGTGGACTTGAAACACCCTGGAATTTTCGACTGATTATGCCCGAAAATCTCCCCAGACACTGCGTTAATTATCCCATGCTAATTATCCCATGCTCATTTTCCACGCACACTAATAAGAAGAGGCTTTCATGTAGCCTGGTGGACGTAAGGCGTAATAAGTTCCGACTTGGTGCCTGGGCAGGTGCCGCTCGTTAGTGAAGAGCCACCTCTCATTATGATCCATCAAGTGCACCTTCTCTCCCACTCACTCCCTCCATCACTGCCCCCCTCTACCCTCTCCCTCCTCTTCTTATTTCCTCTCCTCTCTCCTCTAGTCTAGTTTTTGCACTCGCTGAATTCCTGGGTGTTATCTTCACCTCAACGTAGTAGTATCCCTGCTCTCATGCTTACAATACAGACTTCTGTGTTCCTCTTCCCACATCATAGCTGTTTGTGGAGCCATCTTCTCATTTCCAACTGCTCACTCAGTTCCTCCTCTGACTTCACTTCTGCAGGTTCTGCATGTGGTTCCACTTTCCACATCATAGCTGTTTGTGGAGTTATGTCCTCAGTTCCAAGTGCTCACTCAGTTCTTCCTCTGAGTTTTGTTGAGGAGGTTTTGCATGTGGTCCCACGTTCCACATCATAGCTGTTTGTGGAGGTATGTCCTCAGTTCCAAGTGCTTACTCAATTCTTTTTAAAGTTTGGTTTTGGAGGTTTTGCATGAGGTTCCACTTTCCACATCATAGTTGTCGGTGGATGAATATCCTCTGAAGTTTTTGCTTCATTCCCTGCTCTAAGTCCTACTTTTGTAATCAATTGTTTGTAGTTTTGGATTTTCCTTGCTAAGTTTGTGCTTGGTTCCTCCTCTGGGTCTAGTTTTGATGATTTTAGCTGTGTTCACCTTTCCAGACTACAGTTACTTGTAAAACCTCAGTTTATATCCGATCATTGCTGCAGTTGTGGAGTTTGCTCAGTTTGTGCTTCACTTGCTGCGAGTCTGGGTTTTTGATGGTTTCACTTTTTCAGATCATACATAGTTGTTTGTGAAGTCGACTCCTCAGTTTGTGCTTGAGTCATGCTCCGAGTTTTTAAGCTTTGATGGTTGTGCAGTTGTTTACCAACTTCCCAGATCAATATTTGTTGTTACTGTGGAGTGTCCTCTTTTTGTGCTTATTAATTGCTGTACTTGAAGTTAATTTTGATAGCTTTGCCTGTGTTTTAAGACTTTCTAGATCATAAATGTTGTTGTGAAGCGTCCTCAGTTTGTGCTTAATTCCTGCTCCGGGTCCTTCCTTCCAGATTATTGTTGCATGTTGTAAACTTGCTTTCTTCCTGCACCAAACAGGCTTGATTTTCTATTCCTCGACTTTCTGGCTTGAGAGAGCCTGGCTGTGAAACACCGTGTGTTAAAGTTTCCTCCAAATTGTTGCTGTTATTCTGCTTCTCATCAGCTTCATCATTCAGTGGCAGTAGAAATTTTCATACTAGACTGGGCTCCCTCTGGGCTTAGTTCTTGATGAAGGTCGATAAACATAAAAAGCGTGTGGCAATTAGCACAGCAAGTCGAAGCAGAAGAAGCTGAGAATTCATTGTGGTGGCATTTCTGAGGTGAAGTAATAATTAGTTGCGAATTATGGCGGATATATAGTTTCTCACGAAAGGGGTTCACCCATCTTCCCGGGCTCTCAGAGGAAAACTGTTTCGTTTGGACATGGGAATTGGAATGGAGCATCTGCTGCAGCTTCTCCTGCTCGCCGTCACTCTACTCACAGGTGCGAACAACAAACTCACATACTTCGCTTTATGAAGAAAAGCTAGTTTTGAGAAGTTCAATTTAGACTAAGCCTATCCCTCTTCTCACTTCTATGTTTAGCCTTACTCAAGGTCCAAGCCTCTGCCAATTTTGCAAGTTACCAAATTATTATTTTTAAAATAAATTATCAAACAGGAAAAGTTTTTTTTTCAGTCACGGCTGCAATAGTGTGTAAAATGAACACAATTGTGGTGGTCAGGGCATGCTTAATTGTGGATTTTTTGCATGTTTCCTGTAGGCAACATATTACTTAGAAGATAGCAACATATGTTCTTGCTGTTAGAAGGCGACCCAGGAGATTTATACTCGCGAGGTGTGCAGATTAGTCTTGAATCACTCAACCACTCAGTGGTTGACAATCTTCAGATGTCCTTGGAATTTTGAGCTTCTTGGAAAGCAAATCTTTACGGCACATAAATTCAAAAAAATTATGTGCTGCTAACTAACTCTCTGACTTTTGTCAATGTAGGTGCATTGGCTGCACTCTCATCACCGCAATCAAAGGTAAAAAAAACCTAAATTTTCTGCTGTTGTAGTTCGCCAGTTCGTAATCAGGCATTTTCAGAATAATTGCAGATTTGAAGCACTCCACTGCAATGAGAGCTACTGGTAGACTTGAATGTTTGTTGGTGGTGCTGGTAAATGAAGGGTGCAATTTGTGTTGGCAAAATTTGCAGGAACTATCTGACCATGACAATGTGAGCAACCTTTCGCTTAAGGTATCATCATCATCATCTCAAACTGTCACCCCTCAACAACCACAACACACATAAACTCCTTTTATCATATAGGTTAAAAAATGTTGACATTGGTGAGTGGTGGTTAGTATGCTCTTAGAACACAAATTCATATACATTCCCGGAAGCTTCATTCTTGAGCAAGGTTTCAGGGTGTACCCCCAACATCTACCACTCTTGGATATTTCATGTGGATCAATTTGCATTTCTCCTTGATTTATTAACCTACAATCAAATGTGTGAGCTTCACCACCTAAGATAGGTGACAATGAGGTGAGGACTAATGTTAGGAGCTCCTTGCCTATTTTCATGATGCCTTGCTCAAGCCTTGTGTGCATTTACAAGGAATGCTCATGATGGCATACTTCCAAAGTATCATAACGAATTGGAGAAAATGCATACTTAAATGGTACGTGGTGATTAGTATGCTCTTAGAACCCTAATTCGACATTCTTGAGCAAGTGTTGGGCTGGACCCCCAAGATCAACTTGAAAGCATCCACAATTGACTTCCCATGTGGATCCTTTTGTGCTCGTCGTTGATTTATTAACCTACAATGAAATGTGTGCTAGTATCACCACCTACGATAGTTGACAATGAAGTGAGAGGACTAATAGTAAGATCTCCTTGCCTAATTTCACGATGCATTGTGATTTTGTGGTGCTCATGATATGAGAGGGATTTTTGATGAATTTTGATGTACTTGTTGCAGGCTTCTGAAGAGTGGGACACCATCGCCAAAACACCGCTGACAAGTGACTTGATAAGATTTGCAAACGGGACCGAACTGCAACTGTTTCCAAACTTCGAAGGTGATGTTGTTCATAAGCAGCAGCAACAACAACACATCAACAATGGTACGAGACGAATACTTGGAGATTTCAGGCAATGCTCTCCTTGCACTTGCTGCGACCGCTCTCGGACGTGGTGCCTCCCAACTGTTTGTTGCTACAACATTCGGTGCGGGTTACGAGGCTTACCCTTTGGATTATGTTCTTTTACTCCCGTCTCATGCACGTGCTTCGGGTGCCGCGATTGAAACCTTAAAAAAAAAGAAACCAAAATTGTACATTAGCTTGCGACAATATCATTGTACAACAACAACAATTTGCATAGGGTTGTGGTTGGCTAGTGGTTCATGATGATGATAATGCTTTTGTATACTTAAAATAAGCAACATCCTCAAAGTTGAGAATCTTGTGGACCCGACCATGATAAAGTGTACCATTCAGGACTTAAATAGAAGGGTCCTTACATTTCCGACTAAGGACTCATGTTTGAGGCGACATTACATTTAATCAGTAACCAATTGCAATGACAATATCTATAATTGTGCTAAGTCTCGACTATAAACTTACAAGTGAGGCTCAAAATAAAAGTATGCTAATCATTCAAAGGAGTGTCGAGGAGTGTGGGAAAAAGGGTGACTCGGGACACAAATTTGATACACCTTATTGTGGTTGAAACCCTTGTATGCAAATGCCTCTCTGCATTCACTGATCATATGTACATGTTACATTGTTCTAGATTGACGACTTACCTGTTAAAACTTATATCTAGTTCTTAATGGGATTTATTAAACAACAAAAAATTATATATTATATATCAATTCATCATCATCATCACAACATAATTGAAGATGATGTCCTTGAGCGCAATTGGATTAGAGTTTCCAGTATTTTCCAGGCATCTTGTAATTGAACCAGACAGATTCCAGTGGCTATAACATGTTTTTGTTGTTGTTTTGGTGTTGGTCTCGTGTCCTAATGGAAGGATTACGATTTTGCTAGTGCTGGGCCGTTTGGCACATTTTGGTAAGGTTTTCAAGGCTCAATCAACATCACTATGAGTATACATGATTAATTTAGTGACATTTATGCAGTAGTTCGCATTTATTGCATTTATGCAAAGAAATGATCGTGTGAAAGTGTTGGGATCACATTCTCCTTGGTATTGTGTATTTCATGTAACTTATGAGCAAGCTTCATTTGCAAAAATGGAGCAACAATTTTAGGTTCAAGAGTCAACACAAAAAAAATTCTTCCATCACTTTTGCATCTCTACATTGTTTTTGAAATTTGAAATGACAATCTTCGTGGCACTATCAACACATGAGACCTAGGCAACTCATCTTGCAAATCTACTAGAGTTGGTAGAATGTTTTGATTTTTCCAGCGAAGTAGGATAGTTCTCACCGATGCAAGATAAGTTTGCCTAGGTCTCATATGCTTGTCATGCGGTTTGCAATTGCTAGCTAGATGAGACAATTCCTGAGCTGATCCACCATTTTAGAAATGTCTGGGAGTTGGTTGTGTGGCACATATATACTACAACTCCTTAGCAGGTCATTGTGGGTATAAAAATCCACCAGAAGGCTTAATGTCATAGTGTTGCCACCATTACCGACCTCGAGGAGGAAGAGGGCATGGTGTTACTAATTATTCTATAAGTTCAAAATTGAGAGAATTGAGATGTAATTCAAGAACAATATGTGGGTTACAACAATCATATAAGTGTGTGAGCCTTATGTTGTATACTCTTTTTTTATCGGACACCTACATTTGTGTGGTATATCCAAGGTTTGTAGTTGAGAATTTACATTAAAAAAGAGCATATGTAACTAATAGATAAAGACACTATTGAAGACTTAATACTGAACAATACCTATTGGAGGATCCAATGTGATCACTGAAAGAAAAAGGGAATGTTCATTTCAATCTCCTCGAGCTTTTGCATCTCAATTCCGATTTAGAAACTTGAAATGCCCATTTGCAAAAACCACAAGTTGAAATGATATTAGTATAATAATTATGGTGAGTATCATGCAAGTGAGATAGAACATGACATTTGAAATGTGGCACGTGGATATGCATAGGATGTTGGACATGTTGTTTAAATTCTTCGGGTGTTGTGTGCAACTAACTAGGTAATCCACTGAGATCATAAAAGTTTTATGCACTATACTCTATACTGGTGAGCTACACTAAATAGTCCTATTAGTGTGAGCCACAGTAATTGTCCGGAGCCCATGTGAATTCTCATAATGAGGATTTAATTGATCCACGTCAATTTCCAACCTACGCCAAATCTCTAGTTCAAAACTAGTGTGAGCTTCGTTAATTTTATTCCTAGGAGGTTCATGCAGGTGAAAATTATATTTCATGCTACTTTTTGATGTAATGTGACTACATTCTTTTATGTAAGGTGTTGCTTGACAGTCTCAAGGAGAACTGAGGGGAAGACCCAAGGTCTTGGACCCATGTTATTTCCACCCCCGAGTAGACAATGAGAGTGGCCCATGTTAATTATTTCGACGCTCAGTGCCCGGGAAGTTTTTGGGCATAGTCGGTCAAGATCCTAGTGATTCTAAATCCAGCCGGTTCCATGTTGACATCTTTCGGTTTTGCTTTATTCATTTGAGGTATATTCTATAGATTCCTCTAAAATGATCGGTAATTCTCCTGAAGTCTCCAACTTCTGCTGGTTATTTCTCAAACTCAACCGGTTCATCTGCAACTAACTGACAGTTCTCCCCGGACAGTGTCCACGCTGATTCCCAACCCACACTAATAAGACTATTTAGTGTAGCTGCCAGCAAAAAGAACGATTTCCACCATACGAACTAAATGAGCTTGTCGAAGTCAGTAAGTCAGTGACATGAAGGGCCTCGAGATTCTGCATCCAAACATAAAATTGTAGAGACATCAATAAACATATCAATAGAGATGGAAATTGTAAACTGCAGTTGGTGAATCAAACCATCAATGCACACCATTGTTGCCGCATTACTTCCGCATTTAATTGTCAAGGGATGCGTGGTAATGCTCCTCTGTACTGCACAATAAAACTTCATACGAACTTTTTGGTTCCCTGCAGACTTCAAGAATCCAAAGAACGCTACGAGCCAGTTCATCCAGATGCAACTATGAATGACAATGTTCTTGACAAAGCTCCATGAATGAGCGCTCTTTAGATATATTATGTTTGTTCACTTACATAATAAGAGTGCAACCAGTTATTAATCCTCAAACTCCACCAGTTCATCAGTAACTAGCAGTCGGTTCTCACCGTTCATCGACCCTCGCCATTTGTATTTGTCAATCATGTGGCTTCGAAAACATGAATTTAAACAGAGCACTTGCTTCCATATTCCTTGTCTATGTTAATGGCAGCAAAGGCACTCAGTTCCTTGGCTTTTTAGCGAATATGATGAATGTTGGTACTGGTGCAAGGGTTTGGAGTGTAATTTAATCCCCAGTTTCTCAATACAATTCGATTATAATTCTTGACATGTTCACTCTGGTGGACGAGAGTTCTAACAAACAATCAAAAAAAAATTCAGGTTCTCTGTATTGATGGCCAAGTGATGCATGTCAATGGAAAGGCCATCGAAATTATAGATATGGATTCGAAACCGTGCAGATGTCACACGTGGAAATCTGCACAAAAAAATCAGGGAATCTGTTTGTGCACAAGATTGTGGAGAACTCTCTAAGTGTGAGAGCGTGGACTGTTTTATGAATGCCATTCATGATTTAGTCATCGACATTCACCAATTTCTTCCAAGATTTAGGTTAAACACACTACAAGCATGTGAGTCTTGGGCAATTGTCCAACGTCACTCTGAAACTTGTCCTACGTCACTAGAAAATCTGCAAATGTATCACAATAGTAGATTTGCATTGTTCGTTAATTGACATAGGAACGATTGCCTAGGACTCATATGCTGAGTATTTGTAATATTCAGGTCATGCTTTCTAGTGATGGAATATTTTATGAATTAACATGAATTTGAGTAAGGTACGTGGACATTAAGTGTTCGTTTTTCTTAATTGAACGCCTATATTTGAGTGGTATATGATGGCGCTTGTAATTAAGAATAAAAACCCAAGTGACACATGTCACAACGAGATTGGGCTATGTGCTCAGAAATTACGAACCATTGTAAGTTTGACAGTGAACATGGTTGGGAGGACCCATACATGTGATCATTTACAGAGGAGGAGAATCTTCACTTTAGATTCATAAAACATTTACATCTTTGCTTTGATTCAAAGAGTTGAGATGACAATCTTTGTGATTCGCAATTGCAAACTAGATGGGACTATTTATTCATTCACGTGAGGATTTTGTACTCGTCCACTCAACATGTTGAAACACAGGATTTACCTTTGAGCCAGATTGAGCTCCTTATATATCCACAAAACTAGGTTCTAAGAAGTTCCATTTGTTCAAGAGCCTTATTAATATCCTCTGATATCTATCCTTGTCTATCAAAGCCTTAGCTCTTAATTGCCAAAATGTAGATAAATTATGATGCATAAATTATGAAATTGTCTATCACCTTCAAAAGTTTCATTATAAAATCTTCATGAACGGTTATCTACCAAGCTTTAGTAAGTAATTTTATTAACCAATCCTATCAAATTTGTCAAGCAAAAAAATGAATTTGTGATTTTGATGAATTTTGTAAGAAAATGTCTCCAAATTCATCATCGGAGGACCAAAAGTATGTTTGGTGTATACAAGTGTATGGACGTGATTTTTTTTGTTCTTGAATTTTGATATTTCTCAAGATTCCTTTGGAGACGTTCCCGACACGTTGTTTCATAACACATCGTAGTATGCTCATAATGTGCGACTTATTCTTAGGGGCGTTGCCATGCCTAGGCCCAGGTAGGCTGGGCCTACCTTGGGCCCAAAGGGCCCACCTAAAAGCCTAGGTCATATACAAAAAATGACATTTTTCCTATAAAAAAAATGCATTGGATAAAATTCGATTTCCGAGCGGGCCTACCCTTAAAATCAAGGTTGGTGACGCCCCTGCTTATTCTTTAGCTTGCAATACAATTAGTTATCACGAGGGGAACATCGAGATTTGTGAACATGATGACTCAATTGAAGATAGACCAAAATCCATTTTTAACCAAAACCAACCACATGGTTGTGATCATTTGATAGTGCTTCATAGTTTTACTTATGTGCATAACATTACTCAGATCCATAACAGTGTTTTGTGGGACTGACAGTATTATGCAGAATATTCCACCATCCAGGCTAAATGTGGGGAATATTCCATAGAATATTGTCAGTCCCACAAAACAATGTTATGGATCAGAATAATGTTATGTGATTAATCTTAACATAATCTTTGCAAATGTTGTTTCATAGGACATCTTACAAATGAAGATATGTATCATTTGTCAATCCATAGCCCTTATTGGCATGAACATCTCAAAAAGAGACGAACTTCATCTCAAATAATGGGATTATGTTGGAAGAACCGCTATGAAACAAATTGCCCTCAAGATGTAGATATTGTCTATTTGTGTGTTGTTGTACTTCACACTATATAATAATAATAAGAAGAAACTTTTTCTTTTCTTTTTTTCTTCTTTTTATAGAACTGGTGGTAGTTCTTAGGATTGACACTTATGCACAATTTTGTGGGCTACCTCACATGCGTCACCTTTGTGTATTGACGTCGCCCACAATCATGACATATTGTTAATGAAGTGTTGCAAAACCCCAACAAAACGGTTGCTTTTTGTTTGCATATTGTGTCAACTAGTATGTGATCACGTAGCATTTAATAGTGGGATGGCTATGTGATCCTTTGTAGTGATGTTGCACCTCCTTTTTCTCTCGCTTTCCAAACATATTGTGCATACTTTAAGGTGGACAAACCTAAAATGGCTACTTCTAGTATTTCGGCATAAACAAAGATATCCCAAAACAAGTAGAAATCAGATGAGCACATAAACAAATTCAAAATGAGAAACATCAACATTGAGCTTTAACATAGTTTTTAGAGCCAAGATGAATACATCATTTGAATTACTGAAGTGTTACTCGTGAAAAGATTATCCTCAAGTGGTTTTTCTTTTAATTATCTACATTTATACGTTTGTCAAAACCGCTTAATCCTAAGTTCATGAGAGGTGCTCTTTGAGCCCCTGCATACACAAAAATTTGTAATTGAGATACACACTTCTAGTTTTACTTAATTGTGTCAAAGGTGAACTTATCTAAACTTAAATCATTCAGCAATAGAACTTTTTAGACCAACTGAATACATGAATGTAAATATATACAATCTAAAATGTGTGTAAGTGCCATATCAATTGGAATGGAATCTAAATACGATTCCATATTTTACTCCGCATTGTGAGGCCAATGTCCAAATTTGGTTGAAAACACTAGTATTGTAGTCAATGCACCGATATAAGGGCCACTTCACACATGAGCCAAGAGCCGTGACCATGAAATTGTGAGAGCCCAAAAGAAAGTGTCCAAAGGCCATCCCAACACACCTCCAAAATCATGTAGTGTGGTCACGGATCCTCAAGTGTAGTGTGAAGTCATATGTGACCGGACCCTCAACCAAATGCTATTTCAATGAATTTCTATTCATGCGGGTCCTCACACATGATAAAATAGATTAAATCAACGGTTGTGAGCATTCGGAGTGCCATGGTCTCCCGGTTTTGTGTTAGGGCTACGTCCAAGAGGTGGGTTTTTGAAAATAGTCCAAGTGACCACGAAACATGATCCATTCGATGCCATGTAGGAATCCATGTAGACTTTACATCCATCTTCCATTCACATACTCTGTTGGTCCCTCAAGCGTAGTGTGAAGCGAACTTGAACCGGCTCCGCCTTTTCCACCAATGAGAGTGCTTGAAGTGTAATGGTCACGGGCTCTCAGTCGTGTGTGTGAAGTGGCCCTAATAGTGCAAGATTATGAACCCTCGCAGCAAAGCCTTGCAACAGTTCCCATCTTTGGAACGCAAAGCCCTTAACTATTTTGGACCCACGTCATGGCTCCGATTTTCCTTTCTCCATCTCCCAAAATCTTTTGAATGCCATGTGGCACCACCAAACTACACTAAATATGAAATTTAGTGTCACCAATTCTAATTGTCTTGTTCAATACTAATTGTAAACTACGGTATAGTGTCACCAACACGAAATGTTAACCCAACATTCTTTGTCATTCCTTGTTGAGGGATTATAGATTTTCATTGTTGCAATTACTGTCGCTTACCAAGTGAATTTTCATCCAAATTTCAATCATCCATGACAAATATTTCATCAGAACTTGCTGACAAGAGAAGGTAGGGTTTTGGCCAATGGATGAACTCATCCATCATCCATGACAATCTTTGTTCACTTATTCATAAGAAGTGTCATCCAAAAAGTTACCATGGTGACATTAAATACCATATGACACTAAACTTCATAGTTTACATCACGGTACTAGTACAACATTGATTAAGACGACTAAGGTATGCAGATGTTACTTGGTTACTTTTCTTAATCAAACACCTATAATTTGATTGGTGCGTGGTTAGGCGAGGATCAAAGAACAAACACCATAAAGACACATGTTTAAAAAGAAGTTGCACTACACCTTCAAATTTTATCAACTACACAAAATAGTCCTGTTAGTGTGGGTGGAAAATAAGCGTGGAAATAATTAGCGTGGGCCGCACTAATTTTGTAGTCGAGGTGGAATGAATGTGTGTTCAAGATCCTAGGTGTTTCCCTAAGTCTTCATTAAAGACTTTTGACCAACACATTGAATATTACTTGTACGACAAAAGTAACACAAAATAAAGTAATCACCCACATTAAATTGTCTAGGATAACAATCACTGTGGCCCACACTACTTTTCTATGAGAAATTTAGCGTGCGTTGAAAATTAGCATGGGCTCTAGAAAATTACTGTGCCCCACAATAATAGGACTATTTAGTGAACAAAATTGAGAGGACCTATGTATTTAGGTCAAGAATCAACAAACATGCACTTCCAATAACCATAACTTAGTCATGAGAAGTCCAATTTTGAATCCAATTTCTATTGATGCTTCCTTGTAGATTTTGCTAATGCAACAAAAGTTCTGTTGTTTGAATCTAATCGGTTAAAGTTGGAGAACATGGAAAACAAAGCAAATACCTTACACGCACATACCTTACATCTAAGTGTTTGAATAAGGAATGTCTACTGAGAGGATCCAATAACCATAACTAAACCATCGGAGGTCTGATTTTGAATCCAATTTTTGTTGATGCTTCATCATAGATTTTGCTATTGAAACACAAGTTCCATTGTTTGAATCCTAATTGGTAGGAGTTGGAGAAACATGAAAAAACAAAGCAAATAACACCCAAATACCTTACATCTAAGTGTTTGAATAAGGAACGGGTATTGAGAGGATTCAATAACCGTGGGAGGTCCATTTTTGATTCCAAGTTTTGTTGATGCTTACTTGTAGATTTTGCTAATGCAACACAAGTCTCGTTGTTTGAATCTAATCAATAGAACTTGGAGAGCATGAAAAACAAAGCAAATGCCTTACACCCACATACCTTACATCTGAGTGTTTGAATAAGGAACGTCTATTGAGAGGATCCAATAACCACAACTAAACCATGGGAGGTCCGATTTTGAATCCAATTTTTGCTATTGCTTCATCCTAGACTTCGTAACATTATTCAGATCCATAACAGTGTTCTGTGGGGCTGACAGTATTCTGTGGAATATTCCTCACATTCCGCCTGAATGGTGGAATATTCTGCAGAATACTGTCAGTCCCACAGAACATTGTTATGGATCTGAATAATGTTATGTTTGCTGTTGAAACGCAAGTTGCATTGTTTGAATCCTAATATGTAGGAGTTGGAGAACATGAGAAACAAAGCAAGTAACACCCACATACCTTACATCTGAAGTGTTGGAATTAAGAAATGTCTACTGAGAGGACGACAATCTCCCTGCCATCGCCTTTTTAAAATCGGAAGTAAAGTGACAGACAAGGAATTTGCTGCAACATTTCAGGGGCCAGGTGAGTCAACCAGCTGCTTGTACTCGGAAAAGACAAACAAAAACACACTTCCATGTAACTGTGGCCGCAACAGTGAGTGACAAAAGCTCTAACAGACACAATCCACAAGGGAGATTTCCAACTGGGCTACACTTATTTCCACCCTACTAACTGCTAATTGTAGTTATAATAGCTTAAGGGCCATTTGAACACACGTGCCAACAAGGGCCCCCAGGAAAACGGCTAGGGCGAACCGACCCATACATTGGTACCTTACCAGATGTCTAGTGATGTCACATTCAAATGAATCGGCCCTCAACCTCATAGGGGTCTTTTTGTATTGGAGCCACTTCATCCACAATATGTAGGATGGTTGATTTTAAGTGAGTGCCACGAATCCCCAGCCGTTCGCCCTCCCCGGTAAGGTATGGATATATGGGTTGGTTCGCCCCAGCCCAGGCAAACTGAGGGCCACTTCACACACGAGCCAACAGCCGTGACCATGAAATTGTGAGAGCCCAAAAGAAAGTGTCCAAAGGCCGTCCCAAGACACCTCCAAAATCATGTAGTGTGGTCACGGACTCTCGAGTGTAGTGTGAAGTCATATGTGACCAAGCCCTCAACCAAATTGTACACCTCCCCTAACCCTCAGCTATTACCAAAGGAAAAATCAGTCAAGAACCAACAAAGTGAGCAGCTGCAAGGGGATTGAATTTCGAGGGCAGAGTGGCAGCAGACCGGGTGAAGACAGAAGGGCAACAAAACAGGTGACAGAGCGGAGGGAGCCGTTTCGAAGCAAGGGAGAAAGGAGGCCAGGGCAGCGAACGGGGAGTAGGCTCCGGGAAAGGAGAACGAGGCACGTGGCGAGAAGAGGGACTGGGAGCCCAAGCAAGAAAGGGGGGGGCTGAGAGCCCAAGCAGGAAAGAGGGCTGTGAGGGAACTAGGACCAGGCCTTCCCCTCTTATGGGACCCACCGAAAGAAGCAATTAGGGTTACGGATTAGTAAGCCCCGGCCAAACATATTAGCAGGAGCCCTGGTGATTAGTAGGTGTTGGCCGATTTTGAGTAAGTTGATTAGTGACTCCTTACACTAGTAGGCTGGAAGCCACTTAGTAGAGTAGCTAAATAGAAGTAGTGAACACTTAGGATAGAGGTAGAGGAAAGGACCTAACCGAGGGGGATGAAATCCCTTCGGATGAACATAACTACCTATTTCACCTTAATGAACTAATGCAAATGAATGGATGGGTGCCAAGTGGATGTATGGATGAAGAGGAGTCATAACCACCCAAGGCACATCTAGGCAGTTGAAACATAGCCGCATGTACTTAATGAGTAGATCTATTTAAAGCACGTGCCAGTCTAATTATAGATCTGACAGAGCCGAATTTAGACTGTAAGAAGATACATGGCTAAAATTAGTAAACTCGGACATTTAAAGGCCTAACCGCCACATCTTAAAATCCTTTGGATTCAAAGCCTATATAAAGGGGCCACTTAGGGCACCTAAGACACCTCATTATTAACGAGCTATCCGAGGTGGAGGACTACGAGACCGGAGGCCTACAAGATTTGGAGGACTACGAGACCGGTGGCCTACAAGACCCGAAGGACTTCGAGACCGGTGGCCTACAAGACCCGAAGGACTTCAAGACCGGTGGCCTACAAGAAATCGGAGGCTTTCGGCGTTTTAGGATTGAAATACATCCTCTCGGCGTTTTAGGATTGAAAAATATCCTCGCGGAGTCTAAGGATTTGAAGTTCAAAACTCGGACTTGGATTGAAATATATCCAAGTTTTCTAAAGTTTTCTAAAATTATAAAAAGGCTACGGAGAGTTCTCGGAACCTTGGAGATTGTGCAAATGAGAACTTGAAGACGTAAGATCCTAAAATAAGCCTAGTCTTGTTTAGGAGGAGTTTGAAAGCCAAAGGCGGGTTTTAAAATGGCAACAAGAGGAGGACCTTTTGGAGAAATTACACTTTGAACTTGGAGGACACACTTTCGGAAATGGAGTAACTTCATCTAAGTTAATTCGGGATCGAAGAATCATGAGTTAAAAGTACAAAAGTACTTCATTTAGAGATTTCGGATTCATCAACAAAGGAAGACCGAAAGGAGATGGCCGTCAATAAGGCCATATCGATCAACAACCCCAAAGTGTCAATTCTAAACACTTCTTGTCAATCCAATGAACTCCAAATGATTATGTAGGGATTCCTAGAGATTTTCAAAGAAACTTTAATATGATGACTTAGGAATTTCAAAGAACTTGAGTAAATCTAGGGCAAACATTGGGAATGAAAGGAGTTCATGCAAATACATGTGAAGGAATGAAATCTCATGAATAAACTTTAGCGAGGAAGTATGCTTGAACTTTCAAAGAATTGTGACATTATCATAAATGCATATTCTTAAATGGATCAAGATATCTTTAAAATCATCCAAACCATGAAAGATATTGTATGTATAAGATATTCTTAAATGGATCAAGATATCTTTACAATCATCCAAACCATGAAAGATATTGTATGTATAAGATATTCTTAAATGGATCAAGATATCTTTACAATCATCCAAACCATGAAAGATATTGTATGTATAAAGAAATGTCTTTCCCTGAACACTTAACCTTGACATTAAGGTTTAGGGGAACATAAACTTGACAAACTTGGACACTTTACTCCTAGGGATTCATGAAAAGGGTCTCGAACACACTAATCTTGATTAAGAAAAGTACTGTGTTTCCAAATCTATTTAAAGGTTTAGGGTCACCTAACCTTGACATTAGATTCAGGGAAACATAAACTTGGAAACCTAGATCACTTAATCCTTAAAGATTCATAAAGAACAATAAGGGCTACAAAAGTATGAGAGTACCACACCTTCATCAAAGTATCGAAATCTAAAGAGATAGTCTAATTTTGGTGGGAGTAACTTCCATGTAAACCGGTTTAGCAGCGGGTTACACCGTCTAAGGCTGGCAGGTTGAAGGTGACCTCCACATTTTGGCGACCATGCTGGGGACTCGCCACATGGATGTTACACTCACCTAGATTAGGATATCTAAATTACAAACTACAAAATATTTTGGGAAAGTTGGATGGCAGGAAAACATGAATGGAGAACTTATTTTACCTATATAATGGGAGAAGCCAACGGGAGGCAACTCAGGCAAATGAACAACGAAAGTGGGCAGAAACATTTGGACCTCGGAAACAAGACCGTATAGAAAGGTCGGTACAACGGAGACTTGAACAATTCAATTTACGAGGGCTTATTGTACAAGGAAGTGAAGAAAGAGAAGAAGAGAACTCGGAACAACAAGGCATTTTGACCGTAGGAAGATGGCCATGGGATTATCCAAAGTATAACACGGATAAAACAACCTTGAGAACATGGGAAGGAACGAAGAAATTCCACGACTTGATGTGGGACATGCAAAAGTATTACGAAGACAAAACATGGCAGTTGTTTAAAGAAAAAGAAATAGGTTTTACTTACCGATCTCAATTTGAGAAAAACATTGAGGAATTACCGGAGGAACTACAGGCGTTAATTTATTCCAAGGTGTGGAATAACGGAAGTGAAGGAATTAGAGCTCATGTGTTAGGAGCAACACACCATCGAGGATACCATTACAAACAAGAGGGGTTGTTATATGACTTGTATGTTAGAAAAATATTTTTACCTTTGTATGGTGGTTTGCATGGTAGGGTGGGAAACTTGAATTTGGAACAGGAGCAGGACTTATAAACAAGAACATAAAGAAACTGGAGGTCCAAACAATCATCCATAGCAAACAGGTGGAGTACGAATGCATTGAGGCGACAGAGCTCGGAGAGCCGGCCAAGACCATGATTCCGAAACACTCTAAGTAGCGTACATGGTTGATCATGAGGACACATCTAGTACGAAAAGTACATCATCAACCCCGAGAGAACGGGAAGCCGAAAGAAAGCATGTGGAACGCATGCACTTCCAAGACGACAGTGTGAGACGCACTGATCAACAGAAAAGAGAGAGAGAAGAGAGGTACGCAAGGCGTACGCGACAAAGAACCACAGGAAAAGAAGAAAACAGAAATGCTTCTGAACCACCAACAGTAGGTTCCCACGCCACGGAGGCCATACACCCTAGAAGTCATAGCGAAGGAGGAGATAAGGATAAAACATACAAAGAAGTTGGAAGCACAAACGAAGAAAACTTAATCCAAAGTGAGGATGAAGATGACTTGATACTAGGTACCCCTCTTGGGACCTATGTTTTGAGAACAAAAGGTACAGGTAAAAACACGGGTACACATACCCCAGTAGATAAAGCGCAGGACAACACCCATCAAGGAAACACGGCCGAGGAAAATCTTTTCAACCCAAGGAGTTGGGAGAAACTGAAAAGAAATTTTGAAGAACAATTTAGCTTTGAAGACTCCGGTTTCTCCGGAGGGAGCACACAAGATAACACCGACCAAGGAGTAAAGAGACCCATCAATCAAGAAGAATTTGACGAACTACGAAGAAATTTTGAAGAGAAACTTAAGAAATTCCAAAACCTTGGAATTAACACCGGAGTTAGCCCACCACCTGCCAACAACAACAACTCACCTGGTGTTGGAAACAATCCACCTAACGCAGCCAACATGGCGGCACCACACAGAAGAACGAAGGTTCCCTTACCAACCTACAAAGGTAAGACGGATCCCGATACATATATGCAGGAGTTTAACAATGTTTGTCTTGCCAATCAGGAGGACACAGACGCAATCAAGTTGCAATTATTTCCGGTGACCTTGAAGAAACGAGCCTTAGAATGGTATTCCCAATTTGGTCCAAATCATTTCCCAGATTGGCCATCTTTGGGAGTCGCGTTTCTTATGAGATTTAGAACGAAGAAATCAGAGGGAGAAGTAATTGGAAGTCTAGGCTCCCTCAAACAAAAGAAGGATGAAACAGTTGAAGAATTTTACGAACGGGTTATGGTGGAGTCATCGAAAATTAATCCCCAACCCAGTGATCATTTCAAAAAGGCTTGGTTCCTTAATGGCCTTAAGAAGGAATATGCCAAGCATATTGATTTAATGCCAACGGATGACTTGGAGGAAGCCAAGGCCTCTGCCCGAAAATTAGAGCTAGGGCAGATGAGAAAAGGAAGATTCCATGATGAAAGTGACAGTGATGAATCAAGTGACGATTCTGAGGAGGAACGAAAGAAGAAAAAGAAGAAGACGAAAAGCAAGAGGAACGACATGACTAAGGATGACATTAAAACTCTCAGAGAAGAGATTGAAGGCTTAGCTCTAGGGAGCAGAAAATTCCGAACCGGCATAATCTGTCGGAGGTGTCGGAACGAAGGACACTACGTTCAAGAGTGCCAGATGAAGCAATGTACAAATTGCAATAGCCTAACTCATAACACCAGTGAGTGTGTGTATGAAAGGCATGAATCTCGGAGGCCCCGAGATAGAAGATACGGGGTAACACTACAACAAAACACGTCTTTTACAACTGGGTTTTTTCACTCCTACGAGTGAGAAAACCCAGACTTTACTGACGTAAAAAACGACCAGTCGCTTCGGACAAGCAGTAAAGTCTGGTCATAGTAATGTCGGACAAGACGTTCCCAATGGACACGTTCCCAATGGACACGTTCCCAATGGACACGTTCCCAATGGCAGTGAAGTTTGGGGTGCTCCGCGTGCTTCACTTCATAAAGTCATGTCCTACTTCACTATGCCGAGTCAATATAAGCAACATAATATACGTCACCACATAACTAGGCCTAGTGATATTGTTACTAAGTCATGTAAGTTAGTATTAACTGTTGCACTTCACTACACAAAGTCATATATGTGAAATTAATAAGAGTCTCCATATCACTCCCTCTAGTAATCTCAAACATACAAAATGAGAATCATAACTTTATGAAGTAAGTGCGTGTGACTTCTTATAGTAAACTTCTCCGGCAATGACATATACTTCTTACTTTACGTCGTAATATTTACTTTACTATGTGGAGTAAACTAGTCATATATGGGTGTACCAACATTCGCACTTCACTACACAAAATCATCTTACGTGTAATGAATTGAATTCTCCACGTCACTGCCAAGCGTAATCACGGACAGTAATGCATAACATCCATAACTCGGCATAGTAAGTGCATATGACTGGTTTTAGTAAACATCTCCAGCAATCGCACTGTTTGGCGTGTGGACCTACTTTACTATGTGAAGTAACTTTTGCATCAACCATTAGTATTTGGCTTACTTTGTGGAGTAAGATCGTTGTCATATGTCATTATTGTGTATAACCAGTAGTGAACTTTATATGGCTTTGCAAAGTGACATATTCTGGATGCATATGACTGTACTTACTACAACTAGTAACATGAGGTCAACTCATCATAGTTAGATATTAATGGCATGCTCAGTATAGCAATATAGCAAGTCAAAATATAACAAGTTCTACTTCCAAATGAATAAGGATACAAATAGTATGTTATTCATATTCCGAATTTCACTACTAGCAATCATAAATACTACACTCTGAGGTACTATAAGTCTGAATATCAACATTGCTCTACAAGTCCGCACTACACTCACGCAGGAGCATACAACCTAACACAATCATTTGGCCAAATCACATAGTGGCCTTTTGCCTTGCCAATCGTAGTGATTGGAGGGTCGTCGTCAGTGAGGGGAATGCATAGGGGATAGTCATCCTTATATGTCTCCGTAAATGTGAGAGATATGTAGCCTTCGCCAATCACCTTATTGTGGCATTTCCCACCCTGCAAGTTATGCATAATACCCTTTCCAATGAATGTCGTCTTCAAGTCTTCCTCTTCATAACCACAGATGTGAACCACATCGCCCGGGGCCTGGACAAGTGCAAGAACCACATGTTAGTGTTTGGATTACATTAGGGCAAGCTTATGAATTCAACAACAACATTGAATTGCATGTTTCCTAGCAAGTGCGTACCAATTCCATCCAGGGTTTGGTCTTCTTCGAAGCCTTGGTGGCAAGGGGAGGTTTATCCGCCCGGCGTTTCTCTACCACCTGTCTGTTCTTTAATGGGCTACTTCTCAGTTTCTCTACAACATCGCCTTTCTTTAAAATTGGCAGAGCCTCCAATGTCAACTTCTCGCCTTCAGTCAGTCGTGCACGCTTCTGTTTAGGGGCACTATCTTTTTTGGCATCCCCACTATGCGCACTCATGCCTTGGCTACTCGATGGCGCCCGAACTGGTCGAACTACACCGCTAGAAACCTCTTTTACCTGTGAATGTCAAATTCCAGTTCGCACATTAGACATATGCACAACAGTTGTGATTTAGGACAACACATACATAAAGCCATATATGCTAGCCTGGTCATATTATGAAATTGCTACCAGTCATGTCACTGTGAATTACATTGCAGTCATTACTGCCAATAGTAATGTGGACAAGAATGTAGTTAGTTTTTTGCTATGTCTTTAAAACAACAAAACCCAGGGAACAAGGTCACAGGGAAGACTGAGCTAGTGTCTATAAGGGTTAATGTCACATTGGATTAAGGATTACAATAACAATCTATGGCTTTTACTCCTTGTTTCCTTCATTACTTTGCTTACTCTCCACTCTTATGGTTCCTTTGTGATATCTCCGTAGTGAGTGATTTCCGTCCTATCTTAGGGAATTTTCTATCACTCTATGTTTTTGACCTATTTCCGTCGTGAAGCTCAAAAGCTTGGCAAGTGGTCATTGGCAATTTGTCAGGACCGAAGTCCGGGTAATGTCTTTTTGTATGCCACATCGTCTTTAAATGTCATGAATTATGCTTTGCAATAATCTCAAATTAATTCATCTTAGTTTGACTTACAGTCCTTCGGCCATTCTTCCAAGAACTGTAATCACCATATCCATCTTCAACTTATCTGGCAACTTGTCAGCCCAAACATCCACAAGATCATCTATAATCAATGCATCAACAACTAGGCTATATTCCTTGATTAAAGCCTAATTACATTTCAAGTTCAAAAAGATTTGCCTCTGGTAACGTCTTACACTAATCAGGCAACTTCTCCTGCTTGAGATGGTAGTGTCTTTTGCAGCTTATCGCCTGCTACTATGTATGTCTTTTATTTGCAGTCATGTCATCAGCCTTACGCCAGGTAATGTCTCGTAACTATCTACGGCTATGTTCTCTCATAATGGCCTCTCTGCCTTCCCTCTCAGTCGCGACACTTGGAAAGCCTATAGCCTATCCTGTCCTTCTCCTCTAGACTCTACCTCGTACATCACTATCTCTCTCTCTCTCTAACGCTCCTTTTTCCCTAGGGCTACTCGTCTCTCTTGGACGCTTCCCTCTGTGACTTTCTCTCTCAGTCTTCTTGCATGTTGCAGATAGGCGATAAGCCTTACGAACCAGGCGATAGCCCTTCTTTGTTGCCTCGGCTTCCTCTTGCTCTCACAGGCGATGGCCTTCCTCAGACTACTTGCCCTTGCTGACCGGCAATCATCTCTTCATGGCCAGTTGCCTTTACTAACTTAGCTTCAGGCTATTGCCCTCCAAGACACCTCTCTCAGGGCGATTGCCTTCTCCTTTATACACTCTCGATCACTCGCCTGCACTTACCTCTCCTAGGCTAAGTGTTTTGTTTTAAGATTATTGCCTATGACATTTCTCTCACAATGCCTTCTCTCAGGCAACTTGTCTTTGCTTACATTGGCCTGACTCTCAGTTTATTGGCCTCGCGCTAAAGACTACTTGCCTTCTTGACATTCAGGCTCTCTCAGCCTTAGGTTGATTATTTGCCTTCCTGACATCCAACTCTTCCTCTTTCACTCGGCTATTGCCCTTCTTCCTCGGCAATCAACCTTTGCTCTGACTTATACGCTAATGGCCATAATCTGACTGCGACCATTGCTAACTCCAAGACCTTACTTCTTGACTCTCTGTCCTTATGGCCGATGATGTGTCTATTTCAACGCTTACGGCTATTGCCAAACAATCACATAAGACATCATTTATACTCAAACATCAAGATCAACAATCAAGATTTCACTCAGGAAATATCACAACAATTGTTCTTCAACTGTTCACTTCTTCCAGTCAAAATTCCAAATTAACAGAGAGTCCGACTCACTCGGCTCTCGATTCCACTTCTATGTCTGCCAGCCTCTTGCTTGGCGCTGTCTATTGCTAATCACTCAGCCTCAATCACTGAGAGCTTGAGCTTCCTCTAAGTCTATTGCTAAGATTGAGACTACGTCTGATTCTACAATTGAAAATAGCATGGTTGGGCAATAGCCTGCCTTCCTCTTATCAGCCGAGGAAGAAGAAGGTGGTTGCAACCACCTTGAAAAGGCTATAGCCCTCTGTTCACACTGTGAGCTAACTTCTTACTGCCTATTGCCGCTATTTCTTACTAAGTTAAAGTTTTTAAGCTTGACAGCTAGGCGATGGCCCAAAAAATGAGTTTACAAAGAACAAACGAAATCCATTACTACACCTAGTAAACCCGTTTACTGCTTATAGTAAACAAATCCAGTTATGGCACATACATCTCACTTTATGAAGTAATCTCTACTTAACTATGTGGAGTAAAGTTTAGTTCAAGGTGATTTCACAAGATTCTGTCCAGATGACATACCTGTTCATGCTCCTCATGACCCGAAGAGGCTTTCTGGAATCCGGAGGGGGTTTCCGGGCTCGCCACGATTGGCAAATCGCCTGCACCTGTAGACTCTAATGCCTTGCTTGTCGGCTCCTTTGAGGCTGACCGTGAAAGCGGAGATACAGGGCCACGAGAGTTGGATTTTGCCGCATCAACACTGCAAGTGGGTCCTAAACGTGACGGTGAGCCTACCTCTTTTTCCACTGGGATCCCCAGCTTCGCCATCATCGTAAGAAGCGAGCTCTGAACAAAGTTGAATTTTTCATCCAACCTCTTAACCTTTGCCCTTACCTCCTCAAGATCTGCACTCCTCGTGCGACTTGCATTAGGAGATAATCCTAAACCCCATTGTGCATCGCTTACCCCTCCCCCCCCTTTGACAACGTGGAAGAAGCATGATGGCCACCTCTTGACCGGGAAGTGTTCTTGGGCCTTTCAAGCTCTTCCTCAATCTCTTCGCGGCGGGGGTCCCTCTTCAAAGACGACGCCTACACCAAGAAAGCGAGTGAGTAAAAATCAGAGCAACAAATTAATATCATTTGTTATTTTCATAGTTATTAGTGCGATGAACGTTAAAAAATGGTATCGCTATTGCCAAAGCGGGCCCGCACCTCACCCTCGGACCGGCCGAATGTTGAAACTTTTTTCACACATTTCCGTGCCTCCCTCATAACATTTGCCTGCTCAATTTTTTTTGGATCCCGGGTGTGCTCGACCATGTTACACCAATGATCAAGCCGGATTGCTTCTGGTTTGGACAAACCTTTCAGAATTCTCATTTTCATCTGAGCCCTTTTGTTCTTCAGTTGTTGTGCAAGGTTACTCTTAAATACCTCATATCTGAGCGTACGCGGTTCCCCTGCGTACCCTCGATACTCCCAGTTCTCGCGCATCCGCGTATATATGTTATCCAGTGCTGTCCCGTCCTGGTCGTTGACGTTGTCAATGCTCCAATCTAAGTCGCAGGAGTACCCGCGCAGAGCATTCAGCCACTGTGGCCTGAACACACCTGAGGGAAAACCTACAAAACAATCCACAAACTTAGAAAATGCAAACTTGGAAAATCCCTACTGTGCCTAGTAAGGTAATGCTGTGCATAGTAATCTGATAGTAGAATGTTATACTATATGCAGTAATGTACAACTCTATATAGTACTTCCTCACTGGGCGTAGTAATGTACTACTCTCCATAGTAATGTGATACTAGAATGTTCTAATGTATGTAGTAATGTACAACTCTATACGTAACTTCTTTACTGGGCGTAGTAATTTATTACTGTTCATAGTAATGTGATACTAGATTGTTCTACTGTATACAGTAATGTGTTACTCTAGGATCCAATCCACACACAAACCAAAAATGCATTTATGTCATGTTCAGCTGTTGTAGGTAGATCACATTGAATTGGAGAGGGAAATTGATTACCATTATCATCTAGATCTACAACAAATTTTTGCTTTCCATCCCGGGCTCTCTCCTCAAACTGCTCCCGACACGCTTTGTTGGCAGCCCTCCGCTTGGCCTTCATTTGCGAGTTGTGGTGTGGTTCTCTTCGTCTCGCTACCCATTCCTCGCCGATCCTGTCTGAATCTTCATCGCTGCTATGCGACCTCGCTGGGTGAAGGCGTGATTGCATAGCCAATTCTTTTTTCATGATTTTGAGCTCTTTCTTCTCTATTTCTAGCGCCAATTTGGCTGCACCATCATCTTCGTGCAAAGCACCATCATCCCTTTGGGGTTGCTTCCTCCGCATTCTACCATAATTTCTGGAATCTTCCATCAACACTGGCTTGCTCCAATCATACGCGTCTCCTTCCTCCTCTCCATCCTGTTCGTTGTCGCGATCTTCATCCCAGTCTCCAACATCATCAACGGGTAGAGCTCTCTTCGCCCTAGGGTTTGAAGCCATCTTCTTCTTCCTCACTGACCAAATTCTTGGATTGTGAGGAGTCTGAAAACAAATTCATAAAGGCGTCTCGGTCATATTATAATTAGTGTTGTTCTACTGTGCAAAGTGGATTTCAACTATGCAGAGTAATGGCCTGGAGTACATAGTACTGTCCTATTGCGCATAGTAATGGCCTACTGTATCTAGTAATATGGAAAGTAATGTCCTGCTGTGAATAGTATTGTGCAAAGTAATGTACTATAGTACATAGTAATGTCCTATTGCGCATAGTAATGTGGCACTATACATAGTATTGTACAAAGTAAAGCTCAATACATGGTGAAGAACTTAGAAAATGCAAAGATAAAACTATGATGAACGGCCATGGAAAGCATGATACTTACCAATTTTGCTTGTGGTGCAATGGGTTCTCTGCACTCCTCTTCGGATGCCTCTGTTTCCGATTCTAGAACATAATCTGCATCCTTATCAGTTTTTTCAAATCGCTCACTGCAAGAACCATCTTCATTGCTAGTATATCGTGCCTCTATGTGCGTTGAGGTTGATGGTTTAGTTGATAACCTGCAACTCCTCCTAGGTGGCTTCAAGGACTCCGAGATTGTCCTGGAATCCTCGAAGGTATCAGCCAATAGCTCTTGCATTTTGGTTATCATACAAGCATGTATTGCAGGGAATTGGGAAACCTCAATAAACAACTTCTGGATATTTTCATCGTACAGTGAAGCTATTTCATTGAGTAAGGTGGTTAACTTGAAATCCATAAAAGCGACTCGCATTTGACAAAAACCACCCTAATCTAGGAGTAGAATATTAAAGTATGCAAGGATACAAAGTCGAGGTGCGGCACATGTACTACTGCGACAAGGGAACTGCAGTAATGACACAAATACATGCGATAAGTTTGAGGGCGCAATGGTTCCTAGTGCATACTTCAAAGACAAAGATATGACGTACTTTGAATAATAGGGCAGATTTACCGATCTTTCCGAGGTTCCGGTGCGATCCCCGCCGCTAATGCTGGAAGGCTCAAGCTTTCCAGCTTTCTGCTGTTTCTTTCAATTTTAAGCCGCCGCAGTTGCTTATATTCCGTCTCCTCTACAATTACCAGTTTCCTACAGTGCTGCAAAACAATGTTTTAATCTTCTTTTTCTACTCGCTCCCCCAATTGAAATGTGCAATATGCATATTTGACGGGAGCATGTGTGCAGATAATTACAAAGGCTGGACATGAGTAGAGTCTAATTGGCTCTCTGTCTCTTCACCAAGATTTCAAAAATTTGGCAAATGAAAGAAGGGAGAACCTGGGAGGCATAGCGGGCTCCAATGCCGACTATCACACAATTGATGTGTGGAAGAAGAACAGCTGCATACAACGACACAACAGCTGCATATTACAACGTGTCGTAGCACGGTGGTAACGTATTCAGTTAATTAACCTAATTAACGCGGAAAACGTCAAAACCGCGCCGAGTTCGTTCCCACGAAGAACCTGCGGTCGTTTACAAGACAAGAGAGAGGAAATCGTTGATGAACACACACACACACAAGAAACACCATAAACTAAGATAACACAAATCGGATTAAGAAATCCGGGATATTACGGAAATCATAGCACGAAAATTTCCGCCTTCCCGGTAGTGGACCGAAGTAGGGAACACAAAACAAAGTATGGACAAGCTCCCACCATAGAGTAGTAACAACAATAGACTCAGCGTCCCGAATCCATAGTATAACAACTATATACACTCCATTCTAAGATTCCTTATTACGGGTCATGACTTCCGGGATAAGGTTTCCGCGATAGAGGTAGCGGATTTGACTTGTATTTCCCACTATCCGCTAGATTTTTGACCGTGTCACAAGGACAATAATTCTAGTGTTTTAGGCTAGAATGCTCAGAGAGACTTGGTAGTTGTTCATCAGGATCTCGCCCTTTGGGTTGATTTCTTAGGGTTGTCTCCCTATCTCCACTTCCTCCGCCTAACTACTACTCCCTTAGATTGGTGTTATGATGGGGGCAGCCCTCCCTTGGGAAGGAGTCCCACTCAAGTATCCGACGCGTGCCACCCCCTTTGACGGGGGAAAAGGTGGAGGAAGTTTTGGGTCTACAAAACCAGCATGATCCGCTTTCCGTGATGGCACAGTTTCCACTATACCACACGCGGAAACCGAATCCTCCCTCGAGAGAGGTGGAAACGCAACATCCGCGTCCTATCTTCACAATGGGTAGCTTGTGCTGCTCCACCGGTCACACAAGATAGGACCTAAGGTCTGTTGATTTCCGTGACGGCGGGGCTAACATAGGGATGGGGCTACCACGCCTACCATCCGCGGTGGGAACCAAGCGCCAGTCGCGGCAGGTGCATGAGTGTTCTAGACCATTCCGTTACTGCTGATCGGTGTGATCCACCTCCAGGTCACGGCAAGCGGAAGGCGTAAACCAGAACCCTCCCCCTACTATTGGACATGTCTATCCACTGCTACTCATTGTCGGTCCCTAGTTGGACGGAGTAAGTGGGGAAGAACCTACCGTGTGTGCGGAACTCCCCTTGCCCAACAACCCCACGGTGGGGTTCTTTCCCCTTGCTCGTCCAATCATTTCCGCCTTTCCGTGCTTAAGATTCCTCCGCCCATCACCTGCTCACACAGGGGCGTTTTAACCACACGCACCTTGGGGTGTTACTGACCCCCTGTCCTATCACGGAATACTAACCTAACTAACCTACACAGTGATAGGGAATGGCGGAAAACTCGGAAACCTCAAGTACGGAAAGGAGGGACCACTTGCATTACACATGGACTTAAGACTCAACTCATACCGAAGGTGAAGTGAAGCATAAGGTCTGAATTGAACAAAAGAACACTTGCATTGCAAAATGATGAGAGAAACACCGAAGTGTTCTCCCTTTAAAACCAAACTAACACCCACATGCCATGGTTTCCATGCTGGAAATCGCGGGCCACGTGGCAATCCTGACAATCCACCTCATTGAGAGGTCAGGCCCTAAACAAAGAAAATGACAAAGCACACAACTCGGGGCCACCTAACTACTTGCCCAAAACAAACCAAAATGGAATCCTAACTAAAATCTACTCCTTATCCTTCCGCTTCTTCAACTTGGCTTCCTTCTTATTTTGCTTCCGCTCCTCGCGGCGGTCCGCACTGTCAATTGCCAAAGATGGAGCACGTGGTGGTGGCACTGACACCTCGTGTCCATCGGGTCCGAGAATCACTCCCACGTGGTCCGCCGTCCCCGCAACATCCGGTGCCAGTGGTGCGGACAGTTGGTTGCCCGGCGGAAATCCCGGAGCAAGAATTGCAAGTGGCGGCGGATCCCGGGCAACCACTTGGAAGTCCGTGGCAAGGCTCGGTGTTGACACCTCGGCCATGTGGCAATCATCCCGGGTTTCCTCTCCAACCGTGGCGGAAACTGGGGTGGCATTGAGAACCACCACCTCGGTGGCGGAAACCGGCGGGACCGTGAGCGCCGTGATGTCCTCCACCTGGTCCACCTCTTCCGCATGTGGGTTTCCACCTTCTACCGCGGCACCTTGAATTTGCACCATGTCATGAGGGGTCAAGTCCGAGTAGCCCGATGAGGACTCCCCTTCCTCCGATGACTCAACTACGTCGGGAAACAACTCCGTGCAGCTAGCAATGAGGGCCTTCATTGCTCTCAAAGATGCGTCCATCTTACTCCCTTGATCCATGATGAAAGTAACCATCTTCGACCCGGAAACGTGGCCCGCGTTCTTCAATTCCGCGTCGAACATCTTGGCTTTCCACCACACGTTCCCCGGGATTTCTACCATATCACTCAATTTTTGTACCGTGAGAGTGGTATCCTTTACCCGCTTAAGGAGCTTCTCTCACTCCGCCTCCAACTTCCGCACTCGCTCCTCGGTCTTCCGCTTTTCCGCAGTAAGGTGGTCCACCTTACTCTCCAGCTTCCGCAACCGGCGCGGATCTTGGATGGCCTCCTTTATTGCGGCAAACAAACTCTCCCGCGGCGGGTTGCCCACCAATTCCCCTACTTGGTGCATTTGCAGCTCATAGTCCACAATCCGGGACCGTACTCCCTCCAAGTCGCGGATAATGGAGTCCACCGGATTGTCCTCCAAGGGAAAGGTGGAGGTTCCACCTCCTCCGGGTTTGGTGGCGGACTTGGTCCGCGTCGCACGATTCCCCAACATGAGTTTCCGCTTCTTGGTCGCAGGCCGCTCTCCACTGCTCAACTCCACTATGTCTTCCTCCTTCGGACCCTCGTGGCCCATCTCCGGCTCCGAATCGGTAGTCTGGAGTTCCCGCATGAATTGGTGCGACGTCCATTGGGTTTCCTCTTCGTCAGTGAGCAGGTTTCCGTGTGCGTAAAGGTGGAAGAGGAAAGGCCCAATGTAAGAAGGGTGGCCGCGTTTGGTGTTGGTTGCCAACTTGTGCACCAACTCTCCGATGATGCTTCCCCAATCCACCACCTTCTTCTCAGAGTACGCAAGAAGCAAGGTGGTGGCGAGAGTAAGAGTGATGTTATAGGGCTTCTCCGGGCTAAAGATAGGCACAAGAAAAGCTAACATCCTCCTTTCCCTCTCGTTTTTACAATCCTTCACAAAGTAGCCATACTTAGGGTCCAACCTAGAGGAGAATTTATCCCTCGTACAATCCTCTCGTTTAGTGGCCATGCCTTCCCCTCCCGGTTTGAACCCGTAAACGCCACTCCAAAGTTCCGCATTCCACCTATCCGGTCGGCCCCGGATGGTGGAAGCGTAAACGCGGTCCACCTCCCCGGTGACCAGTTCCCTCACCATATCCTCACTCCGCACTCTCCACGATTTCTCCCACAATCCGAGGCAGCCCATGCGTCTCAAATCCGCCTCCAACTCGTTGTTCTCCTCACGGTCGGAGGGGGTGACCACGTGCACCTTGCGGAGGGCTACCTGCTTCTCCGCGGTCCGCTTCCGAGTTTGGGTCGCCATGGCGGTTGCGGCCCGCTCTAAGGTTCCCAAGCCGAAAATGGAAACCTTAACACTAAACTAATTTAATGGTTTTAGCTACTTTAAGGATTCAACTCTTTCTACTCGATTCTAAATAGCACACCTAACAATCTATCTATAAAGTGCTTAATTTATGATCTTTTACTTTGTCAAACCTATCTTTTAAACGTAAAGTAAGGTTACTTAAGAACTTTAAGTAAAAGTGGGCCGCGACACAACGACACAACACTCCTTACTCGAATTAATTAAACAAAAGAATTCATATTAATGACAATTGACTCGATGACGCTCAATTGTAGAGACCATTCAGAAGCATGTATGTGCAACAACAAGAAGACGATAGTCTCTTAACCAGATCATACACTCAAACAAGAGAATTATACATTAGAACAATGGTGTGCTGACAGACCAAACCCAATCATCAGATTACATCTCAATTGACTGGGAAATCTAAACCGAAGAATCACTCCTCTTACGCATCGTTGACGTCCTTAATTATATTATGAAAATTACAACAACAAAGTGCAGTCCAATGTATCTACAGTCGTCATCTACTCAAGAGCCAAAGACTATAGTCGAAGGGGATTACACCATAATCATTCCCTCAATCAATTCAGTTTTAATCGTAAACAAATCAAATCTGTCGTATAAGGGGAAATCAACATTCCAGTCTATATATCCTACCTTATGAATATTCAATGACCATAGCCTTGAATCAAATCATTCGCGCTATCAGGGAAGAGTTAACAGGAACCTGACCCTAATTATCATTCATTTTAAGACGTCAGTGTAAATCATGGTAGATATTCTCACTGGATAAGGAGTTAAGTATCAAGCCCAAGGATTTAGAGACAATGGTCTCACATTCTCGCGATTTCTAAGGGTATTTCTTGTAATTAATTCAACGAGTCCATTGACTTAGAATTCGGTTAACCCTCCTCTGTGATCTGCCGTAATTACCATAATCTAGGGTCCCTGTCGTACAACTTTGCAGCGATACATTCAACTACAGAAGAATCAGACGATAGACTCAGTGATAGACCTAGTTGACGAAAATTAATAATCCCTCACTTTATAGACACTCGGCCTTATTAGCTCCATATTCAGACACTACATTAACTCCAAATTATAGCCAAGCAATCATAATATTAATTCCTAAACTGAGTTCTCAACTGTAACATCAGTCAACCACAAGACAATAGACTATCTGACGTGATCCGATTTCAATTACAATGCCTCACACACCCGGATTGATATAACCGAAATACTCAATATAATGGAATTGTATATTATATTCCAGCACAACCACTCCGTAATCTCACAGATTTGTAGCCTGTAGGTAGAAATGAATTCAAGACACTAGCAAAAAGTCATTCAAATGTTCACCAAAAACATAAGTAAAAGTTTTTATTCTATCTTGCGGCTCTCCCAGCCTTTTGCTCCGAGTTCGAGAGAGAGTTATGAGTCTTCATCTCCCTTGTATCTTCCACACGAGCCGGCCGAGGCCCAGTAACTTCCGTAACCGCCATAGACCATTGTCCTAACTAGTTACTGTTTCTAATTCTCCGAGTCAATTGCCTCTTCTCACTTATCCATTTAAATAACAACAAGATAAGTAAAGGCTCTAATCACACTTAATCCAAAACTGAACCAAAAAGGTTGAAAATTACTACCACATCAAGCTCAAGTTCAAGTTCAAGAAGTTCAAGCTCAAGCTCAAGTTGAAGTTCAAGATCAAGTTCAAGTTCAAGATCAAGTTCAAGCCCAAGCGCAAGCTCAAGCTCAAGCTCAAGCTCACATACAAGACCAAACACTTCCCATAAGCATTGTACATTCCATTTTAGGTACCCTTTTATAAGAAAAAAGACGGAGAAGGAGAAGGCGAAGGCGCGGGCACGGGGTCCGGGTCTGGGTCCGGGTCTTTGCTTGCGAATCTTGTTTTCAACTTTCGAGTGGCAAGTCCCGCTTCATACGAAATTATTTTGTTTGTGAGATGAAGAAGCGACCTCTTTACAGGAAAATTGTGGGTCTTATGTGGTCACTATTCTTTATTAAATAACTATACTTGAGTCATATATGGCAGGGCCTGTAGCTGAGAAGTGCCCATAATAAGACCACATACTCTACAAAGAATACCCACAGCTTCCAAAGAGAAAGAGATATACCTGAGCGGTAGTGACAGGAGCCTCTGCGCAACCCCTGCTGTTAAAGACGACCGCAGCCCAGCCCTGGCTGCGAGCGCGTTGCGCAAAATGCTGCACGTATGAGTCGTCGTTCCCGCCTGTCAAACCTGGCTGTCAACATGGAAATTAGGATCTCAATTCACTTCTTCAAGAATCACGCCTTCTCCTCTACAGAAAACGTTGGAGACGAAGATGGAGATAGCACTACCAACGACAATTTCAAACACCGCTTAGCTCCACAGGGGCATTTCGAAAGCTTTGTCAACGCTCACATGTTTGCAATCAAATGAAAGCGTCCCGAAACACTTCACAATCACTACGTGATGATTATCTTTTCAATGGACTGGATCATTCTCTGAACTCCAATCTTGGCAGTTGTCTTCTTTGTATTGGCTAACTATTCGTCTTTCGACTCTGAAAGAAGAGGTAGAGTTTGACAATTCCTATACAGCAAGAGGAAAGAGAAAACAATAAAAAATGGACTGTATCATTCTCTGATCTCCAATCTTTGCAGTTGCTTTCTTTTGGATGGGCTAACTAGTGGTTAATGCACTTCAAGATAGAAGACGTAGAGATTGGCAACTCCTATTCAAGCAAGGGGGAAAAGAAGAAAATGAAGAAGGCAGAGGGGGAGTGTGCCGAACCAGAAGAATGAGAACCGCCTTAGGATCTTGCACCTCCGGTAGCGGCCAATCGAGTGATTAAGGATGTGCGCTCTCTTTGTATTACATCAGCGCATCGGAAGTCACTGGCGCTCAGAAAGTGAAGAAACAACTCCCTTGAAGAAACAATCACCGGCAACAAGGAAACATTGCTAAACCCTAAGCTCTACCTGCTCGAAATCCAACAACCAACATTCATCCATCCCATCTCTAGCTAAATGCCGTTGAAGCCTTAAGCTACCTCACGCCGACCTCCTCGCGGCAATATTCCAACCACAATCGACACCAACCTCTCCCTCCCTTGCGTCTCGCCTGCGCCTGCGTCTCGTCTGGGGCTAGGTCTCCTTTGCATATCCAACAAAAGCATCTGGAGTTTTGCTGTGCGTAGTCCACGCTTACCAACTACGTACTGCTACTGCTGTGGCCATGGGAGTAGGAGACTATTTACCGCAAGAGGGCAAAGTTTTCGGTTGGTGAACTCTGAAGTAAGTTTTCACTTTTTTGCACCCTCAAGTAATTTTTCACTTTACCTGATAACTACATTGTGTTGTGGAATTAGTGAAGGTTACCATTTGGAGTGATGTGTAGGCTGAAACTTTTTACATGAAGTTATTTTTAGAAAGTAAATTATAGCATATCATTCAGTCTGTAGGCTAAGTACTTATTTTATTTGTAAGATAAAGGACACTCTCGGTAAAAGCGGCAGCAACGCGGAATTCCAAGTAGTAGCCCAGGTGTATTTGACAATACAATGTACACTAAATAAAATAAGATTTAATGTGTTGATTTAGGATTCACATGTTCTATAATTGCCCTTTCAACTGTAAAGTAATATCACTATATGAAGTAATGTCATTTACTTCATGACGTAATGTCATGAAGTAATGTTATTTACTTCATAACGTAATGTCATGAAGTAATGTTATTTACTCCATGAAGTAATGTCATAGTAATGTGACAATGTGAAGTAACGTCATTTACTACATGAAATAAAGACGTGGACTTTAAGTTAAAGGAACCCATAATTTAAGATCTCCAGACCAATTACAACAAATGTGTTGCAAAGGATGTTGCAGGTGAATTTGATTTTTGAATTGTGCCAACATCTCTAACCCGCTAATTGAAGGTCACATTCTTTCTACTATAATTCATTTAATTTGATGCAGAATCAAAATGGATGCAACATCGAGGCGCGCAATGTTGGACTTGGAGCTATGGGACTTGGAAGAAAAAGAAGCGGACAAAAGAAGATTGGTAAAGTATCGTTGCCCTTGTAGTATATGTGCAGGGAGGAAGGTATTGTCAAGAGCAACCATACGAAAACATCTTCGTCGATACAAACGTGACTCCGCATTTACGAAATCCATATTGGTGAATAAAATATATAGTCATATTCGAATTATATTGTATTGTAAACGAGGCAATTGAATTATGACGTAACATTGATTCCCTTCGTGTAGGCACAAAGACGACCCTTTGTTGAGGCCGCGGCCAAGGTGGCCATTCAATTGTTTTTTAAAGAGTCCACAACCCCAAAACATGTCCCCCAAAAGAGAAATTACACTAAGGAGGAGCTGAAATTGATGAATTGGAGGCGTGGAGCTTTCGATGGGCAGTGGTGCAATGGGCCCATACCGAAGTTCACCACTTTTAGTTTTCATTAAAGACACTGGGTGGTGAAAATTTCAAAATTTTCATTTATGGGCTGGGGTTTGTTTGCCATGGACTCCGCAAAAGAAGGAGATATTCTCTTGCCATTTGTAGGTCCCCAATATAGCAAGTCAGAATACATGATAATGAAAAGTCTTGTGCCAAGCTTCAAGAGTTATGTCCTTAAAGCTGAGGAAGATGTTTCCATAGACGGGAGTGTGGAGAAGGGCAATGTTGCTGGATTTATCAACAGCTCCATAGGACGAGAGGAAATTGGCAATGTAGTGTGGGAGTATAGTATGCTTCCCAAACCTTGGAAGGAGAACGAGTGGGGTTTTGTTATGACAATTGCATCAAGGGATATAGAGGCAGGAGAAGAGCTGTATGCGTATTACTCCGTGAATTAAATTCCTGCGATTTTGTTGAGACATTTTTCGAATTTAATGCATCAGCAATTTCACCACTATGTCTTGTATTTGGAGCAGCTAAGAGTTGTGATGGGGTGTCATATATTAATCCCACCTGTGAGGCCAAACCCCCCACCCTTAAGCGTCCGTAGTCCGAGTAGTGGGTTTGGGCTCACATTCCTCCGCGGTATTGGATTTGGACTTGGATGAGTCCATAGTGCAAGGTTCACCCTTCAAGTGGTCTTGGATTTAACTAGCTCCTTCATAAACCCAACTCCTTCATGAACCCAACTCCTTAGCTTCTAACTAAATAAACCCAGCTCCTTCATAAACCCAGCTCCTTAGCTTCTAACTAAACAAACCCAGGTCCTTCATAAACCCAGCTCTTTACTTTCTAACTAAACAAACCCAGCTCCTTCATAAACCCAGCTCCTTCATGAACCCACAACTTTGTAGTTGTAATTCCCAACTACCTCACTAATTATTCAAGCCCTTAACTAATCTTCCTACCTAATTTTCCTAATTCTACTAACAACCCCTTTCTAATCACACAATTCTTCTCTAATCCTAAAATCCTAAAATCCTAGAGAGGAGAGGGGGAGAGAGAATTTCCTAACTTCACTAAGACTAACTAATCCACACAAGTATATTTTTGCACTCATCACAACCTCAAGTGCTCAACTCTTAAACATGGAACTTGCAACCACGTGTATTCAAAACATGAACTTCAAGTACCACAAATTGGAATCATGAATTAACTTTAAAATCCTTCACGTCAACACTAATTCTACCAAGAGGTCAAGCCCTCTTCAAGGCTAACAAGCCTTGGCTCTCAAACTAAAAACTAAGCACACACATGTGCTCCAATATGGCTTCCCACACCCACACTTATAACTCGTGGGGTGCCTTGGAGCACAAAGGAAAGAGAGGATGAGTGAGGGAAGAATGAGGGATTATATAGTAAGCTTGAGGGGGTGAGCACCCTCAAGGCTCACGATAAGCCCTTGAGATTTCCTCCTACTTAGTAGGCGCCAATCCTATCTTCTAAGCCTTCCTCCCTCAAATGATCAACAAGGATCCTAATTCGAACATTTAACTAGCCTTGGCTTTCTACCTACCACACTTTACCAAACTTGGGATGCTTCAACCCAAACTTAGCCTCCTTTGCTTTCCGCCGCCATAACTTTCTCCCCTTACTTTCCCAAATCGTTGCTCACCACTTAATTCAAACCACGATGCTTAACTCGTGATTTGATTGGTGCTTTGAGAATTTGCTTATCCTCCACCTTGCATTCTTCCTTGGACCTTCCCCATTAAGTGGCCATGATGAGGTGGTCCACTTGTGCGCTCCATGTGATCCTCCATTCATCCCAATTCGAATGCACTTGCCTCTTGAGTCACTTTGGTTGTCTCCATCCATTTGTACTAGCCTACTCACTAACTACTCAATCCAAGTTCTCCTTACCTATCCTCATTCACTCAAATCCTTCCGAAGGTAAAAACACAATAACAACTCACATCCTAGCCTCTTACAACATGGTACTTCTAAGACTAACATTTCACTCTTTTTATATTTTTGTGAAGTAACATGCTACTTCAAAGTGCATCAACTAACGTTTCAAGGGTCTAAGACTAAATGTGGGCACCCTTTTGGGCTCACATAATTGGCGACCATCGGGGGATGAATCCAAACATCTCTTGCTCCAAGGGTAAGTTGCCTAGTCAAGCTCGGTACTCCTTACATCTACTTCCCGATGTACGGGTAGGAAAGAGCTCACCATTCAACGTTTCCAATTGAATTGAATTATTAGGAAAGACCTCATAGACAAGGTAAGGTCCTAACCATATTGCATCGAATTTCGCCGGAAATTCAAGCTTTCGTGCGTCTTGAATCATGACCATCATTCCCGGTGTTAGGGCCCTTCTCTTATGTCGTTTGTCGAAAGTAATCTTTCTCCTTCTTTGGATTGCCTCAATATGTTGAGCCGCCATTCTCCTCCCTTCGTCAAGTGCTTCCAAATCGGTTAGTCGATTTCGTAAGGATTGACTTTCGGTAAGTCTCGTACTCACGGCCACCCTAAGTGACTCGACTTCATATTCGATTGGTAGTGTCGCTTCAAGACCATAGACTAAGGAAAATGGTGTAGCACGCGTAGTTACCTTATAGGTTGTACGGTATGCCCAAAGTGCCGCCGTTAGTTTCGTATCCCAATCCCGCTTCGAGTCTATAACCGTCTTGCGTAGTATACTCACCAAAATTCCGTTAACCCTTTCCGTTTGTCCATTGGTTTGTGGGTGGTAGGGAGTAGTCTTCCGGTGATCAATTTTAAATTTCTCTGTCATCTCTCGAATCAAGTCATTCAAAAAGTGAGTACCCCTATCGCTTACTAGGATCTTCGGCACCCCGAACCGCGAAATTATGTTTTCGTACATAAATGTTGCCGCGTGTTCCGCCGTGTCGGTCTTCACCGCTTTGGCTTCCGCCCACTTGGTGAGGTACTCGGTTGCCACCACAATATATTTCATTCCTTTTGAAGATTGGGGATGGACCTCACCCACATAGTCGATGCCCCATTTTTCGAAAGGAATTAAGGGTAATGATACATGTAAAGGCATCTCCATTCTAAGGTCGTTTCGGGCATACCGTTGGCAAGCGTCGCATTTCCTTACATAGTCATGGGCGTCCTTAAATAGTGTAGGCCAAAAGTAGCCCGCTCTAAGTATTTTTTGCCCGGTGAGTTGATCCGAGAAGTGACCGCCGCAAGCGCTATCGTGGCAAGCGATTAAAATCGCTTCAACCTCCGTTTTTGACACGCATCGTCGTAAAATACCATCGGACCCCCTTCTAAACAACCTATGGCCCACTACAACAAATTGCCTACTATTTACCCTCACCTTCCTTCTCTCTTCTTTTGTCCACTCTTTGGGCAACTTGTGGGTTGTTAGAAATTCCACTATGCCCGCATACCACTCCGGTGTAGAAGTGACCACAAAGAGGCTATCATCTACTAACATATCATTTACCGGATTTTTTCCTATCTCCTCCGACAACCTAGACAAGTGGTCCGCTTGTAAATGCATACGACCCGGTTTATATTCCACCGTGTAGTCGAATTCTTCTAATAACAAAACCCACCTAGCTAACCTACCACTTAACTCCGCCTTGTTAACTAGATACTTGATAGCCATGTGGTCAACAAAAAATACAACCGGGTTGCACATGAGGTAATGCCTAAACTTTTTAACGGAAAACACCATGGCTAGGCACTCCCTCTCCGTTGTAGAGTAGTTTCTTTCGGCGGGGGTCAATTGCTTACTCGCATAAGCTATAGGTTGATCCTTCTCTTTTTCTCCCGTTGCTTGACAAAGCGCACTCCCTATTGCCACATTACTAGCATCACAATAGACGTGAAAAGGTTTACCCCAATTGGGTGGTATCAACACCGGATAGGTGCTCAACCTATCCCGCAATTCCTCAAAGGCTTTTTGACAAGCATCTGTCCACTCGAATTTGACATCCTTTTTGAGCAAATGGGTAATGGGCACCGCTATCTTTGAAAAATTAGGAATAAGTTCCCGGTACCATCCCACATGTCCTAACAACTTAGAGATCCCCTTGGAATTGGTTGGAGTTGCCAAGTCGCTTATGGCCGCAATCTTATCCGGATCGGGTTCTCTACCTTTCTCACTAACAACATAACCCAACAACACTCCCTTATTCACTCCCAAAAATGTCTTATCCGGGTTCAATGCTAACCTCATCTTCCTACACCTAACCAATGCCTCCCTAACACAATGTAGGTGATCGTCCACATTACTTTGTGTGCTAAAATCGTCCACAAAGACGGTCATGGATTTGAACAACAAGTCGGTGAAGATATACATTACTAATCGTTGGAAAGTAGCCGGGGCATTACATAACCCAAATGGCATCACTACCCACACAAAAGTACCCCAAGGTGTAGTAAAAGCCGTTTTATGGATATCTTGGAGGGCTATGGAAATTTGATTATAACCCGCATACCCATCCATAAAGGTATATCGCGAATGACCTCCAACCTCCTCAAGCAACAAGGTGATAAAAGGTAAGGGGAAGTGATCATTTTGTGTGCACGAATTCAATTTCCTATAGTCGACACAAACCCTTAATTTCCCATTCTTTTTCTTTACTAAGACCATAGGAGAAACCCAATCCGTGATTTCCACCGGCTTGATAAACCCGGCCTTCAATAACCTTTCCAATTCCGCTTTCACCAACAATTGCAATTGAGGATTCATCCTCCTCTCCTTTTGTCTAATTGGCCTCGCCCCCGGAATTAAAGGAATCCGGTGCTCTACCATTTCCCTAGGAATTCCCTTAAGCTCATCGTAGGACCATGCAAAAGTATCACTAAACTCATCCACCAAATTGCTATACTCCCTAACCTCTTTCTCCCCCAATTTGGAACCCATCTTCATTTGTCGGGTTTTTCCATTCTTTAATTTCACATCCACGTACCGCCAATCCGCTTCCGACACATGTGCTTGTTCCTCTTTGTTCCGATACCAATCGGAAGGCACATTGGGGTAATCTTTCACATCTTGACCTACAACTATCCCCGTAGACGTGGTCTTGAAATGTAAAGGCTCCTCCAATTTCGATGACTCAATAATCACATCCTCCTCTTGAGTCCCATCTACATGAATTAAACTAACCTCACCCTCTTCCACGTCATCTACCCAAGGTGTTAACCCACTGCTAACCCACTCTTCCTCGGTGAGCACCTCACATGGCTCCAACAATGAGCCCTCTCCTAAACTAACACTAGGAAATTCACTCCCTAAGCCTACTTGGTGAAATGTAACCATTACATCAACCTCGGACTCGGGGTACTCCCTTAGCCATTGGGCATAATCCCCATTATCCCCATAATTGTAAAAATTAGGACCTAGACTTCCCGAGCCCGAATCTATAACAACCCTTTGACCTTCGGGATGGACGACTCCCACCAATGCCTTGCCAATCTCATTCTCGTTTAAGTCATCAATTTCCTTCTCCAATGGCAAATACATCTCCTTCTTCATCCATCCTTCTAATGAACCAATGGACACTATGACCCTATTACCCTCCGGACCATAAGTGATGGATGGTTTAGGTCCACCCCAATTGACCATAGCATTCGCCATCCGCAACCAAGGCCTACCTAGCAAAATGGGGAAGGTGTCCTTGTTGGAGTGCATTTTAATGACATGGAAGGTGACCAAGTACTCCTCGCCTCCCGTAGTCATTCTACAATCCTTGATCATCCCCAAAGGCGTAGTCGAACTTTGATTTGCCATATTTATGACCAAAGGTGAAGGCCCCGTGAGTCCAAGTCCCAATTTTTTCATAGTATCCTCCGGTAGTATATTTAGACTACTCCCTCCGTCGACTAGCACATTAGGAACCACCTTATCTACTATAACAACTTCTATTTCTATAGCTTTCACGTCTCTTCCACCTTGTGATTGGATCCTAGCGGCTATTTTAGCTTTCACCTTCCTCATCCTCTTGTGTACCGGCATTCCCTCCTTTAATGTTTTCCTTGCCGTGGGTGAAATTTCCAATAGTTGGCCGAAAGTAATATCCGCCTTGAGTGTACTAAGGTCCGCCCACAAGTCGTACCCGGTAGATCTTTCCACCTTAGAATTACCCACTACGTCGAATTCGTCTACGGGAACCCCCGGTCCTTCCCATTCACCCACATCGCTATTATCCAAGTCATGTACCGCATTAGTCCTCTCCCTATCTTGTAAAATTATATTTTCCCTCTCCACATCCTTAGTAGCTCTTCTAGCTACCCTATCCAACTCGGAGAGATTAATCTCTTCATCCGAAGAGTAATTTCCTTGCTCTCCTATTCCTACCTCCAACGGGGCATCCCCTCTCCTAGCCCTAGTGGTTACCGCTAGTGCAGGTGCTTCTTCAACCACACCCTTACCCTTCACTAACTCATATGTAATAGCATTGGTGTGAGGAGGCCATTGACTTTGCTCCTCTCCAATTCTCGTTGGGAGAGGAAGCATGTCATCACATGTGGCCTCCAACACTCCATCCATGAACCTAACATCTTGGGAGTTAGATGGTCCCGGATCCGTTGGAGGCGCTTGTCTCCCGTTACTACCATTAGGTGGAACTCCTTGTCTATTTTGTATTGGAATGTAACCGGTTGTAGTTTGCAAGCCCGCCGGTGGATGAAAAGTTTGCCTAGCATTACTATGGTCATAGTATAAGTTAGGTGGCCTAAGTTCATTGGCCGGTACTCCTTGTGGCCTAGCACCTCGCATATTATCCCTTGCTTGTTGTTGTGGATTAGCCACCGGGTAAGGGACATTAATTATTTTGTCCGGTTGGCGACACGTATCCGAGGGATGACTTCCTCCACAATTGCTACAATTAAACTCTTGACCTTCGGACCAACATTGTCCTTGAGCGTGCCACCTTCCACAAAAGGGATGAAATTCCTTCTTCTCTAAATTTTGGCCACCTTGCCCTCTAGGTTGTGGTCCTCTATTGCTTCCATTTCCATAGTGAGGTGGCGCTTGACCTCGTTGATTTTGTTGAGGTGGGTTACCGTTTCCTCTTTGGTCACGGTTTTGTCCACTTCTACAAAATTGACGCGTGTGGCCCGGTTGGCCACATTGGACACACCATAATCCGGAAGAATGCCTACCCGACTCAACCGGGGGTGGAGGCCCCGGTTGTTGACTCCAGATCATTAATGACATTTGATCCGTGAGGCTTTGCATTTGTTTTATCATAGCCTCTTGGAATCCTAGTTGGCTAGCACCTAGTCTTCTCTCAACCTCCTCCAAGTGTGGATCCGTTCTAGGGGCCGGTAGTGCCAAAAGAGGTGCCGGTTCCCTAACCGCTAAAGGTCGGGGACCGGTGTCCACAATGGCATATGGAATTTGGTTCTCATACTTAGCGGGTTCTACCGCTACCACCCTAGGGCGTATGGGGATGAATTGTGGGATCAATTCATCCTCCCTTCTCCATAGCCTTTCGTGATCTTTATCCAAGTTTTCAATATCTCTAGCCGCACGCTTGGCATCCGCCAAGGTCAAGGGATTCCTTTCTAGAACACCCCTAATAGTTCCGGACTTAAAAAACCCTTGAATGAAAAATTGCTTTAGCGTGTCGTCGTTGAGCATGGTACCCACAAATCTAGTGCACACTAAATCAAACCTCCTAATGTAAGCCGAAATTTCTTCCTCCCTTCCTTGCTTCAATGACGACAATGCCCTTAATGCGGTACTTTGACCCACTTCCGGCCTAAATTCGTTAAGAAACTCCCTTTGTAATTGTTCCCATCCCCTAAAATGTCCCTCGGCATGATCCCGATACCATTCATAGGCTTCCCCCTCTAGAGTGGTAGGAAACCACACTAACCAATAACCCGGGTCGGTTATGAGGAAGCTAGCCAACCGTTCGATATACCGTTCCATGTGCCGAGAGGGGTCCTCATCCTTGGTCCCATAAAATTTAGGGAGATGAGATGGCATATCCATCGCCGCTAAATTTTGTGGAACCACAATTGGTAGGCCTCTTGGCCTAACCAATGGGTCTATTGGAGGTATAGGAGGTATGGGCGGAATTGGGGGTATGGGTGGTGGATCCATCCCCCGTTCCTCGGCCATGGTGACCGGTGAACTATTCAACAATCCCCTATCAACTTCTACCGGGAACTCTTCTCTAAGTGTGTAATTTTCCGAAGAAGTTTCACCACTCAATTTGGAGGGAGTGATCTCCTCTTCAAGTTGAGCTCCAAGTTCTAAGGTGTCTAGAATTGACCTAGTCCTAGGTTCGACGTTCAAACAACTCTCTATTCTAACATTATCTTGTTCTAATCTATCACTGATTTTAGAGGACCGCCTCTTTCGAGTAGATTTCTCTAGTCCTACTATCAAACTTGGTTTTTGTGAGCGAGTCCTACCTTGCATTCCATAAGAATCGATCGACCCTCACTTGACCACACATAATCCTAGCAATTCCCCTCTTAATATTTTCACTTGTCTTGGTGTGGTTATAATTTTTTTAGGAGGTGAGGAAAAGAACCTGCAAGCCCACTTAGGTGAAAGAATCCCAATAGGGGATAGGCATGTTCATGTTAATTTTTTGGTTAAGTCGGAGCATCACCTCCGCACCTTCCCGCAAATTAACACTCACCACAATACCGATTGTGAGGGGGTGACCTTCCGAGTAGATTATGTTAAAAGTCGAGGCTTCACCCTTCAACTTCTCACACCATCCACAATTCGGGAATTACCCTCTACAACGGATAACAACAATCACGAGTACAAAAGGCATTCCTTAATTAGTTAATGAGTTCACTTTGAAGAAATAAACATACCTTGAGCAATCGCATCCCCCTGTGAGTTAGCACTCCCCTCAATCGTGACTCAATGTAACAACACCATAAACTTTGTGAAATATTAATTTAATCTAGAGCATGAAATGACAACTCCCAAAACTTTGAGACTCACCCCGAGGTGAGTGTCAAAGTTCAATGTCCTAAGGTGAATTTACCCTCTAATGTTTTAATGAGCTACTCGGTTATAGGTTCCTTTTAAGTTCTTAGCAAATCCCCAAAAAGGTTGAGGACGTACCTTCGCCGCGCTCCTTCCTCAAAAATGAATTTGCGTAATTGACAATGCAATTCATTCCAAGGAATAGTTGAAATACAATGAATTCAAATGTAACCCAAAGAGAGAATACTTACCGAGTTTCGGGTGCTCCTTCCCTTCTCTCAAGTTTGTGTCTCCAATTTTTCCTAGTTGCCTCCAAGTCTCCTAGTCGCCTCCAAGTCTTGTAACTACCTTCCGCTTCGCTCCCGGCGGACGCACCAATTATGTGAGGCCAAACCCCCCACCCTTAAGCGTCCGTAGTCCGAGTAGTGGGTTTGGGCTCACATTCCTCCGCGGTATTGGATTTGGACTTGGATGAGTCCATAGTGCAAGGTTCACCCTTCAAGTGGTCTTGGATTTAACTAGCTCCTTCATAAACCCAACTCCTTCATGAACCCAACTCCTTAGCTTCTAACTAAATAAACCCAGCTCCTTCATAAACCCAGCTCCTTAGCTTCTAACTAAACAAACCCAGGTCCTTCATAAACCCAGCTCTTTACTTTCTAACTAAACAAACCCAGCTCCTTCATAAACCCAGCTCCTTCATGAACCCACAACTTTGTAGTTGTAATTCCCAACTACCTCACTAATTATTCAAGCCCTTAACTAATCTTCCTACCTAATTTTCCTAATTCTACTAACAACCCCTTTCTAATCACACAATTCTTCTCTAATCCTAAAATCCTAAAATCCTAGAGAGGAGAGGGGGAGAGAGAATTTCCTAACTTCACTAAGACTAACTAATCCACACAAGTATATTTTTGCACTCATCACAACCTCAAGTGCTCAACTCTTAAACATGGAACTTGCAACCACGTGTATTCAAAACATGAACTTCAAGTACCACAAATTGGAATCATGAATTAACTTTAAAATCCTTCACGTCAACACTAATTCTACCAAGAGGTCAAGCCCTCTTCAAGGCTAACAAGCCTTGGCTCTCAAACTAAAAACTAAGCACACACATGTGCTCCAATATGGCTTCCCACACCCACACTTATAACTCGTGGGGTGCCTTGGAGCACAAAGGAAAGAGAGGATGAGTGAGGGAAGAATGAGGGATTATATAGTAAGCTTGAGGGGGTGAGCACCCTCAAGGCTCACGATAAGCCCTTGAGATTTCCTCCTACTTAGTAGGCGCCAATCCTATCTTCTAAGCCTTCCTCCCTCAAATGATCAACAAGGATCCTAATTCGAACATTTAACTAGCCTTGGCTTTCTACCTACCACACTTTACCAAACTTGGGATGCTTCAACCCAAACTTAGCCTCCTTTGCTTTCCGCCGCCATAACTTTCTCCCCTTACTTTCCCAAATCGTTGCTCACCACTTAATTCAAACCACGATGCTTAACTCGTGATTTGATTGGTGCTTTGAGAATTTGCTTATCCTCCACCTTGCATTCTTCCTTGGACCTTCCCCATTAAGTGGCCATGATGAGGTGGTCCACTTGTGCGCTCCATGTGATCCTCCATTCATCCCAATTCGAATGCACTTGCCTCTTGAGTCACTTTGGTTGTCTCCATCCATTTGTACTAGCCTACTCACTAACTACTCAATCCAAGTTCTCCTTACCTATCCTCATTCACTCAAATCCTTCCGAAGGTAAAAACACAATAACAACTCACATCCTAGCCTCTTACAACATGGTACTTCTAAGACTAACATTTCACTCTTTTTATATTTTTGTGAAGTAACATGCTACTTCAAAGTGCATCAACTAACGTTTCAAGGGTCTAAGACTAAATGTGGGCACCCTTTTGGGCTCACACCACCTGTGTATAGTAATGTGTTACTTTTCATAGTAATACTGCATAGTAATGTTGTATAGTAATGTGCTACTGTTACTAGTAATAGTGCACAGTAATGTGTTACTGTTCATAGTAATGGTGCATAGGTGTAGTGCATAGTAATGGTGCATAGCTTTTAAGCTGCCACAACCCTACTATTACTGTATATAGTAATGATCTACTTACACTCCATGAATGCTACAGGTCCTGTCCAATTTACCGTGCTTGCACAGAAGATTGTTTTTTACCTTTGGGATGGTCATTAATTATAGATTCTCAAATGTTTGTAAATACATAAGGTTACTAAGAGAAAAAAATATTATTTTCTTCTTCATGGTGCACATGTAGGAGGTCAACAATGATATTTATATTGCCCAAAAAGACATATGGATGGCAATCCAAGGAGGGAGGTACATGACGGCACAAGGAAATACTGATATGGAAATAGGAGTAACTGAAGACATTGTTGCACACGAAAATGCAGAAGTGTTGCGGGATAATAATGAGGAAGTGGAGGTAATCCGGATGGTCCACGAATGTTTCGAGAGGTTTGATGGTTTGCCCGGATATACAAATACCACTCCAAATGAAGAGGGAATTGATGAAGAACTTCAGGGAACTCACAAAGATTTGGATGAATTGGCCAATACACATCCCCATGTAGGTGATGAGGTCAATGACGACATTGCCGACAACACGGAGGACTTATTGAAAGAAGCCAACACCCCACTATTCAAGAACAGCCCTACCAACCGGTTACAAGCAGTTCTCATGATCCTTAATGTGTGCACCATTTTTGGAGTTTCCAACGCATGTGTCGACGAGTTGTTGAAACTGCTAAAACATGATCTACTCCCAAGAGAGAACACTTGTCCTCAATCACACTACGAGGCCAAAAGATTGGTGAAGAAGTTGGGTTTGAGCTACAATACTATCTATGCGTGCAAGAATGGTCATTGCTTATTTAGAAACGAACTCAAGGACGCAAAAGTGTGTCCGGAATGCAAGGAATCTCGGTATGTTCCGAATTCGGATAGCATTCCAGTGAAAGTGTTGCGACACTTTCCTCTTATACCTCGGTTGCTCCGAATGTACCGTTGCAAACGACTAGCCAAGCTTATGACGTGGCATATTGAGGGGAAAAGGCAAGGATTCCACCATAAGATCGATTGTGGATTCAAAGGCATGGAAACACGTGGATGCAAGGTGGCCGGAGTTTGCGAAGGAGCCCCGGAATCTACGTTTGGCACTAGCGTTGGATGGTGTCAATCCTTTCTCTAACCAATCTTTAAGTCACTCTACATGGCCAGTTGTATTGCTAAACTACAACTTGCCACCTTGGTTGGTCACCAAGCGGTTTTTTGTGATGCTATCCCTAATCATTCCCGGCAAAGAAAGTGTGAAAGAGGAAAACATACATGTATACTTAGCACCATTGGTGGAGGAACTACAAAGATTGTGGGAAGGGGTGATTGCAAAGGACGGATCCATTTTGGAGAAGGCATATGAAAGTGTAGAGGATACACACAATACGAACCCCAATTTTAAGCTCAAAGCGATTCTTATGTGGAGCATTCATGACTTCCCGGCATATGGATTGCTTGCCGGGCAAGTCACGAAGGGGTACCGGGGTTGTCCTCCATGTGGGCCAAATGTGGCAACGAGGAGGTCCAGGTCATTGGGAAAAATGTTTATCTTGGTCATCGTCGTTATTTGACAATGAACCATCCTTACAGACGATTAAAAAGTAGTTTCGATGGAGGAGAGGAACGCCGAGGCCCCCCGCAGATATTGTTGCCACGCGATATTTTACGGTTTGCTAAAGAAAGACAAGATTGGTTGCTAGAGTCGCCGATCAATAAGGAGGGAGACAAAATGGATCCAATCCACGAGCATGGAGTGAAGAGGAAGAACGCACTTTATGCGTTACCATATTGGAAGGTGCATACTGAAAACTCGTTTTAACCGAATTGATGGGCATATGTTAGGGGTTTTATTTGAACATCAGAAGTTCACGAAGGCGGTAATTTGATTGTATCACAGTCGAAGTAAATGGCCAACGTTACTATAGGAAGTAAAACATGTCTATCAGAAGTGAATGAACATGACTAGTTGTAGTCATGTTCAAATACCGTTACTTAATTGAGTAGTGGTATTGTAATGTTCTATGGGAAGTAATAGACTATAGGAAGTAATACATGTCTATCACAAGTGAATGAACATGACTATTTGAAGTCATTGAACATGACTAGTGGTAGTTATGTTCATTCTCCATTACTTAACTAAGTAGTGGTATAGTCATAAAGGGGAACAATTGTTGATGCACGTACTATAATTCAGTTGTAAGGAATGCAACACCCAGCAATGCAGTTAACCTGGAATTTTTTGGTGCAACAAGGCCTTCTTATACGCAACACGCTGGATGTAATGCATTGCGAGAAAAACATGACGGAAAGTCTTATGAAATTCCTATTTGGGGAGAAGGATACACTAAAGGTTCGCATGGACCTGAAAGAAGCCAACATAAGGCCGCATTTGTGGCCCATACCGGGGAAGAATCAAGGAAGCTTGACATTGCCGCAAGCCCCATATGTGCTGACAAAGAAAGAGAAGGAGGTGTTTGTGGATGTTGTGCGGCAGTTGAAAACCCCTACTCACTATGTTGGCCAATTGAGAAAAAGAGTCCACGTGGATGGGAGTCTGAAAGGATTGAAATCTCATGATTACCATGTCCTTATGTAGCAAGTTTTGCCTCTTTATGTACGCATGATCATGAAAAAGGAGGTCCGTATATGCATAATAAGATTGAGTAGGATATTCAAACGATTGTGCGCCAAAACCATCAACCCATCAGAAATGAACGACTTGCGAGAGGATACGGCCATCACATTGTGCATGATCGAGAAAGAATTTCCACCGGCATTTTTTGACGTCATGACGCATCTTTTGGTGCACTTGGTGGAGGAACTAGATATTTGTGGGCCAGTACATGTCCGTTGGATGTATCCTATGGAGAGGTACTTGAAAACTTTGAAGGGCTATGTTCGGAATCGTGCAAGACCCGAAGCTAGTATGGCTGAAGGATATGTCATAGATGAAGCGCTTGGCTTTTGCACAGAGTACATGCAATCATATACCGTTACAAGTCGTAGGGTATGGGATGATAAAGAGGACCCTACAATGAACGACGAAATACTCGAAGGTGTTGGGCGACCAAGGATACTCACACCAAAGATACGCGACTGGATACATGAGTTTGTGGTCAATAATGTGGCTCCCTTAGAGCCATGGAGAGAGTAAGTTATTTCACCACACATGCATAATGCATTGATATTTACAAATGAATGTGATCTAATTGTTTGTTATGTCCATCGGAATTGAATGTCATTTGAGAGGAAAAAAATATACATTGTGCCACCAATGTAGGTCACTTACTAATGTTCAGAGTATGTGTAGTTTACAAACGTGAAAAACAGCAACAAATTGTATTATTTGTATGGCATGACATTGCAATTGTGAAATCCTTGCACTTACTAACATTTGCACCTCACTACACAAAATCATCTTACAAGAAGATCACTGCCTGTAGTAATCTCAAACTGCAATTCAGTATATCCATAACTGTACGTAGTAACCGTACATGTCATATCACAATGGCTAAATTTTAAACTCTATGCAGTAACATGACAAAGTCATATTAGTTCACATCACTGCCTCTAGTATTATTTGGCAAGAACGAATAATATTCCTAACTCTACTTAGTAAATCTAGAAGCCCCTTATGTACGCATTGAGATAGTAATTATAGTAAACATGCGAGGTATCACATAAATGTTTTATTATACAGGCGACACACTGCAAGTATGGCACAACGGAAACTGGAACGTGCAGAATATCGGAGGAGAAAACGAAATGGTCGGATTGTTTATCCTGAAGACCTTCGAGATGAAGTGTTCTCCAAGTGGTTCAAATCGGAGATTTCTCGCGCCAAAGAAGCAGGAGAGGCGATTGATGAAGATGTGCTTGTATTGTCTCTTCCACCGTCTAGCCAAGCAACATCGTACCGCTCCATGTATGCCTTCGGAAATCATATCCGCGTGCATAGTGCGGAAGGAAATTTGACCACGGTAGACTCTGGCGTGGCCGCCACATTCTCACAACATTGCCGGTCCAGTGTACATGCCAAGAACTTCAAGGCGGCAAACCTTGAATATGTGGGATGGGTGGAGGAAATATTGGCTGTGGATTATGGTAGGTATGAATTGGTTGTGTTGTATTGCAATTGGGTGATGGCAAACATGGTTGGGCATAATGCTACCATGAAGCGAAACGATTATGGCTTTAGCCTAGTGAATTTTGATAGATTAATGCCACTATCAGCCGAATCCTTCGCATTTCCACTACACGTCGAGCAGGTATTCTTTGCGGAGGATTTGAACAATCATGGATGGAAGGTGGTTCTACGAAAAGAGCCAAGGGGAGCAAGAGTCATTTCTACAAGAGATTCTATACCAGACATAGGATGCCTATCTTTAGGCAATATGGGAGACCATTGTGGATTGAAACCAACATCATTAGAAAATGATACAACCCCAGCTGACCCAATGTTAGATGAGGTTGTGGCTCTAAGCAGTGATGAGGTGGTAGCAGCTTTGAACACAGATGACCATGAACCATCTTGCGAAGACGGTGACGAAGCTGCACTTGAGGAAGATGATCATGCTCTGATAGATTAAAGTAACAAATCTTGAGTATGTGGTAATCTCATATTGTGGTCGAATATGTATATTTCATTATATGTTAGCAAAAATAAATGGGCCATTCTTTTGTGAGCATTCTATGGAAAACCCAAAAACACATAACATTTTGAAGTGACATAGTGAAGTCGACCACTTTACTATCCGTAGTAATGAACGTTCTCTGACGTTCCCGAACACGTTCTCAAGTGCGTTCCCAAGCACATTCTTGTCCCACATGACTACCATGACTTTCCGAAGTAAACTCAGACATGAGGACAGTAAAGGTGGATTTCAACAATTTCAACCGTTCACTGTTTATAGTAATAAAAGACATGCAGTGAAGTGGGTGCGGGAATAAAAGACATGTTTTGTTGTAGTGTAAACCAAATACAACCTCAGTCCAATCGAAGGCCAAGAGCAATAACTCCTAGGCGAGAAATGAATGAAAGAAGGGTTCGTTTTGAACCAAGGACAGAATTCCGAAGAGATGAAAGATCCCCTTTTAGGGAAGGCGATTACCGGCGGGAGGCGGGAGGCCCCTACCGGGGAAATGAATATCGCAGAGAGGAACGGCCATACTATAGGCCCAACGACAACTACCGAGATGAGTTCAGAAGGGAAGGTTATTCCCCTTACAAAACCCAAGATTACCGGAGGGAAGATGGATACCCCTACCGAGGAGGCCCTAGAGGACCTATTAACCATGATAGGTATGAGTATACCAGAAGCCTGATGGATAATAACAACACCAAGGCAGCGCCGAGAACTGGGTTCACTGGCGGACCACAGCGAGATGGCAACCCCGACGAGTGTTTCTATTGTCATCAGAAGGGGCACCGGAAACCGGATTGTCCGCACTTTATTAAACACCAACAGGAGTTGAGTGGAATTGGAAACACAAAGCCGGCAGTAGGAGCCAATGTGGTGTCCCCTGCGGTTTGTGTGATGACAAGAGGCCAACGGGCCGCAGCCGAGAAAGGCAAAAAAGATAGTGAAAGTGATGACAGCGATGACGATGATGAAACGAGCAGTGGCAGCTCGGAGGAGCAAGAAGACCACCAAAAGAGGGAGGATAACTCCGAAGATGAAAGGGATGACGCGCTCGAGGATAACGAACGCACCAAAATGATTGGAGAAAGGCCAATAGGAGCCAACAGTGAAGAATGGAAAGCAGATAGGGAGGTCCACCGGGAGGTGAGTAAGACCATCTATGAAATACAGGAGGAAGAGGGCGAAGCTCTACACACGCCAGAGGAGTTCGCACCTTGGTACCCAGAAGAAGAGGCAGAAAAGCCAGCAAAACGGAGCCCCGAGAAAGGAGGCGTCCCAACAACTACCCGGGCAAGGGTGGATAAAATTTTAGAAAGTGTGATGAATCACACAAAAGCAAACATCTCAATAGGGCAGCTACTAGAGATAGCCCCCTATTGCAAGAAACGGGTAATGGCGGCCCTTACCAGCCAAGAGGAGGAAACGGAGAAACCGACCTCTACATATCACGTAACAGCAAAGGCGTTCGACGAAGAAATGCCCATGATATCAGTAATTGTTAAAAACAGAAGAGTTCCAAACGTTTTGATTGATGGTGGTTCAGGAGTGAACATCATCACGGATACACTAAGGAGGAAACTAGGGCTGAACAAAATGGAGCCAGCCCCATTTACCATTAAGATGGCTGACCAAAGAAAGGTCATGCCCAAAGGAATCATCCGGGACGTACGCCTTGATGTCGGCGGAATCGTGATCCGGACAACACTCACCGTCATAGACATGGTGAGCACCGAGGACAGCTATTCCCTACTGTTAGGGAGGCCGTGGTTAAAGGAGGCCCAAGCACAACATGATTGGCCCTTAAACAAGTTAACCTTGACTCAAGGAGGAAGCAAGGTTGAACTGAGTACTCAGAGGACTCCAGCACTATCACCTGCAAGGAGACCCTTGAATTGGGAAGATTATGACTGGGAAATGGGACTGACCGATGAAGAAGAAGAGGTAGTCTACGAAGCATTTCCCGAGTTGTTACCTATGGGGGACTTTGATTTGAAAAGCTTAAGGAAATTGAGAGGATCAAGCTGTAATACAGTGGGGGTTGATAACCCTAAGAAGTCGGGAAGGCCTAGAGCAAACCCCGGCGAACAAGAGAAACCTCGACCTCGTAAAGCTACCAAGAAGGGGCAAGAGGCCATGGAGGAGAAACCCGTATATCCGGACCAATTCTACAAAGTTAAGGAAGGGGATATAACGGTGGACGTTACTCCTGCCACGGAGGCAGTGAAAGGAAAGAAGATAGCGGGATGGACTGTAGAAGATGAAGACCTAGTCAAAAATTTGAACCTAGGAACCCTTGAAGATCCTAAATTGGTGAAAATTGCTAAGGATTTGGGAGAATACGAAGCTAAAGTGAAAGACCTTTTGCTACGTTTTAAAGATGTGTTCGCATTCACATATAAGGACATGAAGGGGATACCCCCGTATGTTTGTGAACACAAAATCGAGTTACAACCGGAAGCCAAGCCGGTGCGGCAAATGCGGTACAGAATGAACCCCAATTACGCCGCTAAAGTGAAGGAGGAAATTGATAAATACTTGGAAGCAGGGTTCATATACCCAGTTGATAAAACAGAATGGCTATCACCGATTGTGATTGTGCCGAAGAAGAATGGAAAATTACGAGTGTGCGTCGACTACCGCAAACTCAACGCAGTCACCAAGGTAGACCCTTTCCCTCTACCTTTTACCGAATCAATTTTGGAAGCTGTCGCAGGACATGAAATGTACACGTTGATGGACGGGTACAGTGGTTACAACCAAATCATGATCGCACTGGAGGATCAATTGAAAACGTCTTTCATTACCGAGTATGGAGCATTCGCATACCGAGTAATGCCCTTTGGGTTAATGTGTGCCCCAGCCACATTCCAAAGGGGAATGATGAAAATATTTGCAGATTACCTTGATAAGTTTATGAAGGTTTTTCTAGATGATTTTACTGTTTATGGAACCAAGGAGGACCATATTGAGCATCTGGAGAAATGCCTTATCAAATGCCGTGAAAACGGAGTAAGCCTAAACCCGGAGAAATGCTATTTTTGTGTAAATTCGGGAAGGCTCCTTGGACATGTGGTTTGCCAAGAGGGCTTACTGGTGGACCCTAAGAAGGTGGACGTCATAGGAAAACTCCCTCCACCAACTACAGTGCGCGGAATCCGGAGTTTCCTAGGGCAGGCCACGTATCACCGGAAATTCATTTGGATGTACGCGGAAATCACTAGACCTCTGTACTTACTTTTGAAGAAAGGGGAAAAGTACATTTGGACAAAATCCTGTCAAGAGGCGTTTGAGGAAGTGAAGAAGAGACTCACCACAACGCCTATACTAATAATCCCCAATTGGGCTACGGAGTTTCACGTGCATTGTGATGCCTCCAACATAGCCATTGGTGTGGTTTTGGCTCAAAACATCCACGGAAATAGAGATTCTCCAATATACTATGCCAGCAGACTTCTAAACAACGCTGAGAGAAATTACAGCACCACCGAGCGAGAAGCCTTGGCTATGATTTACTCAGTCGGTAAGTTTAGGCATTATCTTCTAGCTAACCACGTGGTTTTCTACGTAGACCACCAAGCTTTACTATACCTAGTCAATCGACCAGTGGTATCTGGCCGAATTGCTAGATGGATGTTACTACTTCAAGAATATGACTTTGAGGTAGTGTACAAACCTGGGAGAAGTCATGTGATGGCCGACCACCTATCCAGGATAGAAAGCGGAGAAGACCCCACGGGGGTACAAGATCAATTTCCGGACGCCAGCCTTTTCATGGTTCACGTACAACCCTTTGAAGACTGGCGAGCACCTTTTATCGAGTACTTGACTCACGGGAAATTGTTATCCGTTCTAACTACCCCTGAGGAACAGAAAAGAATTTGGCAATTAAGTGAACCATTCTTTTTGGATGATGGAAAGCTCATGCGGGTCAACATCTCCGGCAAGATACAAGAATGTATAGCCGGAGACATTATTGAGGAAATTATAAGTGAAGCCCATGAACAAGACGGAGTGCATTACAATCTATCTACTACATGGCAATATACATTACGCACTCCTTATTGGTGGCCTACACGGAGAAGAGACGTACTGGGATTTTGTGATAAATGCCCGGTATGTAAGTTTGCGGACAAATGTGATGTGACCGGAGATATTACCCCACACGACTCCGAAGAAGACGATGACCCACTTCCTATCAAACCTTTAGAGGCACAAGAGGATCTGAATGGGAAGGCGGAACCAGATTGGACAACACCATATGTCCAATATCTAACCTGTCAAACACACGATACACCATGGGTGAGTTCCCTACCCTTAGAGGAAAGGAAATTGCTCGTTTACCGCAGTCGATTCTTTATTCTCAAAGAAGGAGAATTACATCGAATGTTTCACGACAGCATCATAAAGAAATGTATACCGGGAAGGTATGTGAGGAGTTACCTCAAGACCCTTCATATAAAGGAAAATCGGCATTTCTCGGTAAACGCCACCAGACAACTGGCGCTACAAGGCCCTTATTGGTGGCCAACAATCGCGGAAGATGTTTCACTATTCATCACGTTATGCACTGGATGCGAAGGGCAGGGAGAAGAGTTACCAATGGAGGGAAGCTCTTCCCAACCTAGTAATGAAACGGATATGATACCGTACAAGGAAACCTTCTACGATTGGAGAACCCCCATGGTTGAATACTTGGCACGTGGAAAGTTCAAAATGGACGCAGAGACTCAAAGACGGCAAAGAGAGCTCCTACGGGATAGTGAGTTCTTTGCAATCGAGAAAGGAAAACTCCGGAAATTAGAGAAAACCGGAAAGACCAAGATTTGCATTGGAGGTTACCAAATAAAACATTATATCGGGAGAATGCATGTCTATCGAAAAGCACATCTGAACGATCAATACACCTGGCTACGATGTTTACAAGGGAACCGGTGGTGGCCCACGATGGGGCTAAGTGATGTACAATTATACATTGAGTATGATTGTCGAGGCTGTCGAGAGCGATTTATAGGCCCATACCATAACATAGTTTGTGGGTCCGTTGCCGCACAACCACAAGACACCAAGGATTGGAGGAGGTTATTGATAGAATACCTCACCTACGGATACCTTAAAGGACCTCAACTTTCAAAGAATCAATACAAGAAGATAACTCGACAAAGTCAGGAGTATTTCATCGAAAAGGGGAAACTAAAAAGGATATTCCCGGACGGAAACATTAAGATATGTATTGCCGGACGCGAGATTGACGAACACTTGAAGAGCCTACACGTAACCGATTCAGGAGAACATCTCAGCATAGAGTTAATGTGGCACCTAGTCATGTTGGGACCCTACTGGTGGCCCACGTGCGGAGCTGACATTAAAAACTTATGCAGTCAAAAATTCTTGACCTGCAGCAACCAACCGGAGTTTTTGAAGGCCAAGCAAGGCCATTTGCAAGGAGAATTATGGAAAACACCTACCACGGATTGGAGACGGCCTTATATGGAATACCTGACGTGTGGGAAGATCTTTACCCAAAACTTAACATCAGAGGATAAAAGGGTTGTTGAACACAGCCATAAATATTTTGTGTTCACCGATGGTACTTTACAAAGAATTCGTAAAGGAGGATAAAGTAACCAACGTTGCATTCCGGAAACCCAAGTACCCATGTACTTGGTCAAAATTCACGGAGAAACCGAACCTCATCTGGCCGCCATGGAAACATGGAGGGCCGTAGCCACAGGAGAATACTGGTGGCCAACATGGGGAAATGATGTGTGCAACCATCTAAGAGATTGCAAAACTTGCCAAGGAATGGCAACACAACCGGCGGAGAATCAAAACTCGGTTGCGCAAGAATCAACACATGAGCCAGATTGGAGGCTCTTGGTTATACGACAGCTAAATAGCATCGAGAAACCGAACCATATTAACACCCAAGAAGAATTGGGGTTAACTAGTTTCGACACAGAGACGTACTTCGTAACAGAGGATGGTCTGAAATACCGAATGCCCAATGGGGAAGTAAAAATGTGCATCACTAAGAAAGATGCCTTTGATTGGGTAAAAAGACTATGTGGATATCAGATACCTCCTCTCACAAAAGAAGAGATACTTACAGAGGTACACGAAGGCCCCTATTGGTGGCCAACTATCCCTCAGGACGTGGAACATATAATCGAAGAATGTAAAAGGTATCGGGATATCCTATTACCAGGCCCCAAAATCGAGAACTATGGGACCATCCTACAAACTAAGAGTACTAAGGATTGGAGGGAACCAATCATCCAATATCTCAAGAACCCCATGGAGTTAAGCAACTTTGTTTTTCATGAAGAATTGGGTGTATTGCGCGAGGAACTACCTTACTATTCTTTACAAAATGAGGAATTGAAACGGAGGTTCGCAAACGGCGATATTAAACTATGTGTCTCCAAGGAAAAGGGAATGGAATGGTTAACCACCATCCACCAACAAGGAACTCCACACCTTTCAATGGACGAGATGATCTCTCAAGTCACCACAGAACCTTATTGGTGGCCCACAATTCCCCCTGACATTGATAATCTATGCAAGAACTGCAAGATTTGTTGGCCTAATCGATCGGAAGGACGGATGATTGAGTGCACAACAATCACAACAAAAGAGGAAGAAGAACAAGACTGGAGAACCCCCTTCATTGATTACTTAAAACATGGTCGTTTGACCACGGAAGCGTCAACTACGCAACGACAACAAATAGCAATACGTAGCCGACCGTTCATGTTGAACCAAAATGGCACACTCATCAAAGAAGGACCAGACGGCATACGAAGAACATGCGTAGCCGGACCCGTGACAACAGCTATCATTGCGGAAGCCCACGAGGGTATCGCTGGAGGACATTTCTCAGCTAAAATCACCCTCCACAAGATTTTGACCGCTTTGTATTGGTGGCCCACCATTAAACGGGATGTGTATTTGTATTGTACTCAATGTGATATATGCCAAAGGGTTGGCCCTAAAATTTCTACAAGTCTCCAACCATTACATCCTACAATGCCTACTGAGGTATTTCAAAAATGGGGCTTAGACTTCATCGGCCCAGTCAACCCACCGGCTAGAGGCACCAAAAACCGATACATCATCACGGCCACTGACTACACCACCAAATGGGTGGAGGCCAGAGCGTTAAAGGACAACACGGCCAAGTCAACGGCTAAGTTTCTTTTTGAAGAAATCATCACGAAATTTGGATGCCCTTTGGAGTTCGTGAGCGACCAAGGGAGTCATTTTATCAATGACACTATCAAAGTGCTCACCCAAGAATTTATGATTTTACACCGAAAATCAACGACTTACTACCCACAGGCAAATGGGCAAGCTGAAAGTACTAACAAAGTGATAAAAGTTGCCTTGACCAAAATGGTTAATGCCAATCGAACAGATTGGGATACCAAGTTGCATGCAGCGCTTTGGGCCTATAGAACAGCCTATAAGGTTACCACAAAGCACACTCCATTTTCATTAGTTTTTGGTACGGAGGCCTTATTGCCTATGGCTTACCTTCACCCTGATGTGTACCAAAAACGGAGCCAAGAAATTCATCCCATTCTCGAAAAGAGAATGGAGCAACTCAGAGTTATGGATTTGACCCGACATGAAGCAGAAGAAAACATGAGACACATGCAAACCTTACGCAAAGAAAGACATGACCATCCGAAACCAAAGACACGTTGTCACCAATGTAAACAAGGCGCAACCAAGCCACCACGAAATGAGATTAAGGAATCCGCAATCGTGGAGGAAGAATTGGCGCAAGCATCTACGTCTAAAGCACGTTTTTACCCCGGCCAAAGAATCTTGTGGCATTTACGCCATAAAATACCCGGGCCAGGTAAATTCAAGATACGATGGGCAGGACCGTATTTGATTAAACAAGTTTATGACAACGGTTCGGTGGACGTCACCACCTTACAAGGAGAAGAGTTGGGGCGAGTTAACATGAACAAACTCAAACCATACCAAGAGCCGGAAACTACTCAAGCCCATGCATTACAAATTCTAGCATGCCATCTTTTGGAAGCAGAGATTAAGGCAAAGAAATCCCAAACTCAAAACAAGGACATTTTAAAGCCTTTATTAAACCCCTCTAACCAAGGGACGACCTCACATACCAAGCCCCTACCATACCCGGATCAGGCTACCCTGGATGAAGAGGACTTGGAGATACATCGTATCATGCTAGAAGGTTATTACGCGCAACCCACAAAGCTATGGGAACAAGGTGTAACACGACCACGCAACCATAAGGCCAAAGGCACTCAGTCAACCAACGAGTTGGTCAAACCACAAGGGACAAAGGTATTTACGCCACCTAAGCCAACCTTGGGTGGAGAAGTACAAGGGGACGCGGACCATGCCTATGAACACCCTACCCATGTGAAAGAGGGTAGGGAGGTGCATCCTCTCGAATAACGAAACCACACGCACCACCCCTAGGCAAAAGCTCGCCTAGGTCGACGCACTGGGTTAGTAACCAGTGAGAGCCTTTTTATCATCCCAAACGGTAAAAAGTAATGGGAATCAACCTTAATATGTTTATGCAACAACAACAACAAAACGTCAAATCAAAGAAGGAAATCAAGACCACACGAAACTCGCGAGTGGAATGTTACAACTAATTAACACCACACGATGTATTTAAAGGGCGAAACATAAGTGTGTAGGAGAACCAAGAACTGTGTAACGGGACGAATGAAATTATTGATGGATGAAAATAGAGGAAGAAGCGAGACACTGTCACAAGGTGGATGGAATTTGGATGAACGATTGGGAATCACGAAAAGTACGAATGCTATTAAGGACTATTTTAGAAGGTCATTACGGGTGAATTAACTTAGGGATGGATAAAAAGGATGAACAAGAACACCAGAATCCAATTGAGAAAGTCCAACAAGGACGGATGAAGTTCATAGTTATAAGCGGATGGGCACGCATCATCCGCGAATATTGATACAGAAGGGACACTATGCTGGATTCCAGGGCAGATTGTGGGTTACTTCTAACCTCGAGTTGAATAACATCAGTTAAAGACGAGAATTTGTCTTTGAGAGAAGGGGCAAAAAGATTACGAATTTTATTTTACTTTTACCAGTTCAAAAAGGCATACGAAAGGACTTGATAAATAATTAAATGGGTGAACAAGGATTAGCGAAAGATATGAATTATGTTCGATTAAGATTGGATAGTGTTCAAGCAAAGGATGACTAACAATTAAAGACAGTGGGAATACTGCCCCTTTAAAATTTTGAAGGATACATTTTCAGGGGTTAAAACACTGGAAGGTGGGAGCCATGACCACTGAAGATTACTATTGAAGAAAGTTTCACCCAGATGACTAAACCAGGTTTAAGCACTGATACTGATAACTTCTCACGGTAAAAAGGACAAAGAACAGGGGATGTTCTGAGTAAGTTATTTTCTGGGTCAGTTTTAACTTTAAAGAAGATGGGTAGTAAAACATGAACAAGAGGGAAGAACAGAGTAATAGAACTCTGCATGCGTGTCTAAAGATATAAATAAGGATTATTTATGGACGCTGAGGAATGGAAAATTTGGTAAAACAAAGGCAGCTGATTACATGCCTGTCCCACCTTCACAAGATATGTAACAACAAAATACTACGGGAGAATTGAATATAAATACAGGGGTTACCACTAAAGAAGAAGGCTCAGTACACATCAATGGAGCCCATTCACATCCAGAGTATGCATACAAATATTATACAAGGAAATCACGAAGAACTTGGACATCCAAGTTAAATTCTTATGTCTATTCAGAAAACATCAACGAACTTTGAAGATATCTATCTCAAGTCTACCCAGACAGCCTAAGGAACAGAAAATGAAACTCCAATTTGTTTTTGATTGGAAGGGTCCAACAAGTGGATCCCAAGAAAAATGGGGATTCAAGCCCCGAAGGGCGAATCCCACAAAGAGTAACTCACTCACCTGAAACAAACCACTTACACCAAGTCAGTAAGAATTTAAGAAAGAACTTGAAGCAGCCAAAGGCAGGGAGGAGAGGACTTACCGTGCCACCTCAGCTGCCAGCTTGTGCAGAAAGGCCAGCTCGACCGCATCAAGAACCAGAACCCACAAGCTTAGGGTTGAAAGCTCCGGGACTGTCCAAAACAACTTCCTTTTCAGCTGAAGCTCGAACGGTTGCGGCAGTTGCCTCGCCGCGCTCAACAACTATCTTCAAGATAACAGAACTCCCCGTAAACATGGCTGCTATCACCAACGCAACATCCACAGGAGAACTACTTTCCAAACGCAGTGAGGCTTTAGGTTTGATCGAGGCAGGAGCACTCAAGGCCCTCGTTTCCATCAAGTTTAGCACCGAAGATAAGAAGCTCTACCCTCCGTTGTGCAAACAGCACATTTGGCAGCAGGCTTTGTGTCAAGCAGTGAACCAAGCAGCCAAACTCCTGAAGGATTCTCTGAGTTTCAAGTTGATGCACGGGTTGCTACCTTACACACCAATGGAATCATTCGCTTTTCACATGGATGCGGCTTACAAGAGCACGCAGTTCAGCAAGGAGGAGCTGACATTTTTACGAAAACTAAGATTGGAGGAATTCTTGTGCAATGTGCCATGGGGAGTCGTACACCCGATCAGAGCAACAGAAGCGATCAACACACTGCAAGAAGAAACTTTGAAGGTCAGCCTGAAAGGTGAAATTTTACCTCTGTTTTCTGAGGACTGGAGAGCATTGTTTCGGAACATCTTCCATTTGTCACCTAAAGGAGAGGGTAAAGGAGAGACATGGCAATTACATGAACTCTTTCCCTCTCTCAAGATCATACAGAAGGGGCAAGTCACAGTGAAGGTCAGCGACTGCCAGTTGGCAGGTTCCAAAAGACCGCTGCGACTGCTCAGCTCCTTCTTTTGCCTCAACACAACAGGCCAATACAGCATCGCTATCCAGTTTGCTAAATTAGTATTGGCAGCAGTAAATGGGCAAGCGGTAGATTGGCCCTTGGAATTCTTTGATGAGTTTAAAGCCGAGGTGATCACCCTACACCGTCATCAACAAGAAGACAAGGCTAAAGTAATCAAAACAGCAATTGGGCCTCACTTAACCTTGCTGATTGATGACGCAAACCTTTTGGGCAGTCAAGAAAGGAGGGTAGCAGGTTTCGGCACCCCAACAGGGTTGTCCATGATGGAACGGACACCGCCACCTCGGAAACGCAAGCTGGAAGAAGGATCCAGCTCGGGGAAATTGGAGGTGGTCACTCGAGTCACCCCGCACCCCAGTCGAAACACCAGTAGCAGAACTCAAGATGCTCAGGCCACGACCTCGGGAGAGAAACCTCAAAAATGCCGAATAATACAGTCGGCAGAAAAGTGGCAGGTACCGGATAGCACATCCAACATGGTCAATCAAATTTGTTTCACCCATCGCCGATTGGAGCAGCTGCTCACTGCATTCACTAGTCAAGCAGGGCCAGAATTTGTCAAAAAGATGGATGATGAATTTCAGCAATTGCAGGTTGGGGCTAACCAGCAATACAACCAGAATTTGAGGTTGAAAAAGCCTCTTACTACAAATGAGCACGCAGTTGAGAAAGGCTTACTGCACATAGAAATTAGCAAACTCAAAAAGGAGTTAGCAACCCTCAATGAGGGTTATGCAGAACAAGTAGAGATGGTTTTTGAGTTACAGGACCAGTTGTCTGCATCAGAAGGCATGGTGGCCTCTCTCACAGAAGACAAGCGATCCCAGCAAGAACAATATGACCAGATGACAAGAGAGGCGATCAAACAGAGTTACGAATTTGAAGCTGTAAAGAAGGAATTGTTGGATACCCAACAACAGCTGACGGCTTTGAAAGACGAGCACGACCAACAAGCCATCAATTTGGCAACCCTTGAAGAAGAACTTAATCAAACCCTAAAAGCCTCCTACAACACCAACCCGGTTACACCCAATTGGGAGGAGGCAACACCCCAGGCCAGCGGGAGCATCACACAAACAGGCACATCAGCACTCTATTCTATGGTTGAAGAAATGATGAACCCGGCAGAGTCCCAGAAACGCTCAGTCACCGAGTTGCAACAGGAGCTTCGTTACGTTACCAGGGAGAGGGACGAGTTGCAGGTGACGGTGGAGAGGATCTTCGAGAGTCCTCCAGATCCAAATACGGACACCCTCCCCAATAATCTCAGCCCCACAGACATTCCCAAGTCGTGCATCTCACCAAGGACAGCCATCTACCAACAGATAATCACAAACATTCCCCCCTTCACAACCATAATGCAAGCTTACCATACCCTGAAGGGGCTCAACTTGCTGATCAGCCAGGTGCCTCTCCTCAAAACAGGTATTACACTCTCCAAGCCACAATTTGAGCAGATCTGGTCAAATGCGGATGCTACAGCAAGAGACACACTTGCATTCATGTGGGTCAAGGGTGAAATGAAATTACCAACAGGGATTATGGAAGCGGTAACAGGTTGTCCACCTTTTTACATTGGCCGTTTTGTGCTGCGCACCCTTAGTTTCATTAGCCACCACCATTCGGAATACTACAATCATACCCCTGTGACCAGATTACCAACTTTGAAATCCTACCCTAGCAATTTGTACCACCAGATCAAGGAGACAGTCAAAAATCAGCCCATCACATTCAATCAGGCTCTCAAGACACTCACAACGGAAGATACCACTATATGCTACGAAGCGGTACAGCAATTCACCTGGTTACGGGAAAGACACCCACACAAATTGCCAGGCCCTTACACATTATCTCAAATCAAGGAGTATGTACTTCGAGTAATCCGGGAGAAAGAGACCACCATTGCCACAAAGCGATTTGGCGCTCCGAATTCTCGAACCATCTTACAGCCTGTCGTAGCACGGTGGTAACGTATTCAGTTAATTAACCTAATTAACGCGGAAAACGTCAAAACCGCGCCGAGTTCGTTCCCACGAAGAACCTGCGGTCGTTTACAAGACAAGAGAGAGGAAATCGTTGATGAACACACACACACACAAGAAACACCATAAACTAAGATAACACAAATCGGATTAAGAAATCCGGGATATTACGGAAATCATAGCACGAAAATTTCCGCCTTCCCGGTAGTGGACCGAAGTAGGGAACACAAAACAAAGTATGGACAAGCTCCCACCATAGAGTAGTAACAACAATAGACTCAGCGTCCCGAATCCATAGTATAACAACTATATACACTCCATTCTAAGATTCCTTATTACGGGTCATGACTTCCGGGATAAGGTTTCCGCGATAGAGGTAGCAGATTTGACTTGTATTTCCACTATCCGCTAGATTTTTGACCGTGTCACAAGGACAATAATTCTAGTGTTTTAGGCTAGAATGCTCAGAGAGACTTGGTAGTTGTTCATCAGGATCTCGCCCTTTGGGTTGATTTCTTAGGGTTGTCTCCCTATCTCCACTTCCTCCGCCTAACTACTACTCCCTTAGATTGGTGTTATGATGGGGGCAGCCCTCCCTTGGGAAGGAGTCCCACTCAAGTATCCGACGCGTGCCACCCCCTTTGACGGGGGAAAAGGTGGAGGAAGTTTTGGGTCTACAAAACCAGCATGATCCGCTTTCCGTGATGGCACAGTTTCCACTATACCACACGCGGAAACCGAATCCTCCCTCGAGAGAGGTGGAAACGCAACATCCGCGTCCTATCTTCACAATGGGTAGCTTGTGCTGCTCCACCGGTCACACAAGATAGGACCTAAGGTCTGTTGATTTCCGTGACGGCGGGGCTAACATAGGGATGGGGCTACCACGCCTACCATCCGCGGTGGGAACCAAGCGCCAGTCGCGGCAGGTGCATGAGTGTTCTAGACCATTCCGTTACTGCTGATCGGTGTGATCCACCTCCAGGTCACGGCAAGCGGAAGGCGTAAACCAGAACCCTCCCCCTACTATTGGACATGTCTATCCACTGCTACTCATTGTCGGTCCCTAGTTGGACGGAGTAAGTGGGGAAGAACCTACCGTGTGTGCGGAACTCCCCTTGCCCAACAACCCCACGGTGGGGTTCTTTCCCCTTGCTCGTCCAATCATTTCCGCCTTTCCGTGCTTAAGATTCCTCCGCCCATCACCTGCTCACACAGGGGCGTTTTAACCACACGCACCTTGGGGTGTTACTGACCCCCTGTCCTATCACGGAATACTAACCTAACTAACCTACACAGTGATAGGGAATGGCGGAAAACTCGGAAACCTCAAGTACGGAAAGGAGGGACCACTTGCATTACACATGGACTTAAGACTCAACTCATACCGAAGGTGAAGTGAAGCATAAGGTCTGAATTGAACAAAAGAACACTTGCATTGCAAAATGATGAGAGAAACACCGAAGTGTTCTCCCTTTAAAACCAAACTAACACCCACATGCCATGGTTTCCATGCTGGAAATCGCGGGCCATGTGGCAATCCTGACAATCCACCTCATTGAGAGGTCAGGCCCTAAACAAAGAAAATGACAAAGCACACAACTCGGGGCCACCTAACTACTTGCCCAAAACAAACCAAAATGGAATCCTAACTAAAATCTACTCCTTATCCTTCCGCTTCTTCAACTTGGCTTCCTTCTTATTTTGCTTCCGCTCCTCGCGGCGGTCCGCACTGTCAATTGCCAAAGATGGAGCACGTGGTGGTGGCACTGACACCTCGTGTCCATCGGGTCCGAGAATCACTCCCACGTGGTCCGCCGTCCCCGCAACATCCGGTGCCAGTGGTGCGGACAGTTGGTTGCCCGGCGGAAATCCCGGAGCAAGAATTGCAAGTGGCGGCGGATCCCGGGCAACCACTTGGAAGTCCGTGGCAAGGCTCGGTGTTGACACCTCGGCCATGTGGCAATCATCCCGGGTTTCCTCTCCAACCGTGGCGGAAACTGGGGTGGCATTGAGAACCACCACCTCGGTGGCGGAAACCGGCGGGACCGTGAGCGCCGTGATGTCCTCCACCTGGTCCACCTCTTCCGCATGTGGGTTTCCACCTTCTACCGCGGCACCTTGAATTTGCACCATGTCATGAGGGGTCAAGTCCGAGTAGCCCGATGAGGACTCCCCTTCCTCCGATGACTCAACTACGTCGGGAAACAACTCCGTGCAGCTAGCAATGAGGGCCTTCATTGCTCTCAAAGATGCGTCCATCTTACTCCCTTGATCCATGATGAAAGTAACCATCTTCGACCCGGAAACGTGGCCCGCGTTCTTCAATTCCGCGTCGAACATCTTGGCTTTCCACCACACGTTCCCCGGGATTTCTACCATATCACTCAATTTTTGTACCGTGAGAGTGGTATCCTTTACCCGCTTAAGGAGCTTCTCTCACTCCGCCTCCAACTTCCGCACTCGCTCCTCGGTCTTCCGCTTTTCCGCAGTAAGGTGGTCCACCTTACTCTCCAGCTTCCGCAACCGGCGCGGATCTTGGATGGCCTCCTTTATTGCGGCAAACAAACTCTCCCGCGGCGGGTTGCCCACCAATTCCCCTACTTGGTGCATTTGCAGCTCATAGTCCACAATCCGGGACCGTACTCCCTCCAAGTCGCGGATAATGGAGTCCACCGGATTGTCCTCCAAGGGAAAGGTGGAGGTTCCACCTCCTCCGGGTTTGGTGGCGGACTTGGTCCGCGTCGCACGATTCCCCAACATGAGTTTCCGCTTCTTGGTCGCAGGCCGCTCTCCACTGCTCAACTCCACTATGTCTTCCTCCTTCGGACCCTCGTGGCCCATCTCCGGCTCCGAATCGGTAGTCTGGAGTTCCCGCATGAATTGGTGCGACGTCCATTGGGTTTCCTCTTCGTCAGTGAGCAGGTTTCCGTGTGCGTAAAGGTGGAAGAGGAAAGGCCCAATGTAAGAAGGGTGGCCGCGTTTGGTGTTGGTTGCCAACTTGTGCACCAACTCTCCGATGATGCTTCCCCAATCCACCACCTTCTTCTCAGAGTACGCAAGAAGCAAGGTGGTGGCGAGAGTAAGAGTGATGTTATAGGGCTTCTCCGGGCTAAAGATAGGCACAAGAAAAGCTAACATCCTCCTTTCCCTCTCGTTTTTACAATCCTTCACAAAGTAGCCATACTTAGGGTCCAACCTAGAGGAGAATTTATCCCTCGTACAATCCTCTCGTTTAGTGGCCATGCCTTCCCCTCCCGGTTTGAACCCGTAAACGCCACTCCAAAGTTCCGCATTCCACCTATCCGGTCGGCCCCGGATGGTGGAAGCGTAAACGCGGTCCACCTCCCCGGTGACCAGTTCCCTCACCATATCCTCACTCCGCACTCTCCACGATTTCTCCCACAATCCGAGGCAGCCCATGCGTCTCAAATCCGCCTCCAACTCGTTGTTCTCCTCACGGTCGGAGGGGGTGACCACGTGCACCTTGCGGAGGGCTACCTGCTTCTCCGCGGTCCGCTTCCGAGTTTGGGTCGCCATGGCGGTTGCGGCCCGCTCTAAGGTTCCCAAGCCGAAAATGGAAACCTTAACACTAAACTAATTTAATGGTTTTAGCTACTTTAAGGATTCAACTCTTTCTACTCGATTCTAAATAGCACACCTAACAATCTATCTATAAAGTGCTTAATTTATGATCTTTTACTTTGTCAAACCTATCTTTTAAACGTAAAGTAAGGTTACTTAAGAACTTTAAGTAAAAGTGGGCCGCGACACAGCCGGATCAGTAACGAGCATGAGGACATGCTCTCTTCCGGGGGGAGGAGGATAAAATGTACACCTCCCCTAACCCTCAGCTATTACCAAAGGAAAAATCAGTCAAGAACCAACAAAGTGAGCAGCTGCAAGGGGATTGAATTTCGAGGGCAGAGTGGCAGCAGACCGGGTGAAGACAGAAGGGCAACAAAACAGGTGACAGAGCGGAGGGAGCCGTTTCGAAGCAAGGGAGAAAGGAGGCCAGGGCAGCGAACGGGGAGTAGGCTCCGGGAAAGGAGAACGAGGCACGTGGCGAGAAGAGGGACTGGGAGCCCAAGCAAGAAAGGGGGGGCTGAGAGCCCAAGCAGGAAAGAGGGCTGTGAGGGAACTAGGACCAGGCCTTCCCCTCTTATGGGACCCACCGAAAGAAGCAATTAGGGTTACGGATTAGTAAGCCCCGGCCAAACATATTAGCAGGAGCCCTGGTGATTAGTAGGTGTTGGCCGATTTTGAGTAAGTTGATTAGTGACTCCTTACACTAGTAGGCTGGAAGCCACTTAGTAGAGTAGCTAAATAGAAGTAGTGAACACTTAGGATAGAGGTAGAGGAAAGGACCTAACCGAGGGGGATGAAATCCCTTCGGATGAACATAACTACCTATTTCACCTTAATGAACTAATGCAAATGAATGGATGGGTGCCAAGTGGATGTATGGATGAAGAGGAGTCATAACCACCCAAGGCACATCTAGGCAGTTGAAACATAGCCGCATGTACTTAATGAGTAGATCTATTTAAAGCACGTGCCAGTCTAATTATAGATCTGACAGAGCCGAATTTAGACTGTAAGAAGATACATGGCTAAAATTAGTAAACTCGGACATTTAAAGGCCTAACCGCCACATCTTAAAATCCTTTGGATTCAAAGCCTATATAAAGGGGCCACTTAGGGCACCTAAGACACCTCATTATTAACGAGCTATCCGAGGTGGAGGACTACGAGACCGGAGGCCTACAAGATTTGGAGGACTACGAGACCGGTGGCCTACAAGACCCGAAGGACTTCGAGACCGGTGGCCTACAAGACCCGAAGGACTTCAAGACCGGTGGCCTACAAGAAATCGGAGGCTTTCGGCGTTTTAGGATTGAAATATATCCTTTCGGCGTTTTAGGATTGAAATACATCCTCTCGGCGTTTTAGGATTGAAAAATATCCTCGCGGAGTCTAAGGATTTGAAGTTCAAAACTCGGACTTGGATTGAAATATATCCAAGTTTTCTAAAGTTTTCTAAAATTATAAAAAGGCTACGGAGAGTTCTCGGAACCTTGGAGATTGTGCAAATGAGAACTTGAAGACGTAAGATCCTAAAATAAGCCTAGTCTTGTTTAGGAGGAGTTTGAAAGCCAAAGGCGGGTTTTAAAATGGCAACAAGAGGAGGACCTTTTGGAGAAATTACACTTTGAACTTGGAGGACACACTTTCGGAAATGGAGTAACTTCATCTAAGTTAATTCGGGATCGAAGAATCATGAGTTAAAAGTACAAAAGTACTTCATTTAGAGATTTCGGATTCATCAACAAAGGAAGACCGAAAGGAGGTGGCCGTCAATAAGGCCATATCGATCAACAAACCCAAAGTGTCAATTCTAAACACTTCTTGTCAATCCAATGAACTCCAAATGATTATGTAGGGATTCCTAGAGATTTTCAAAGAAACTTTAATATGATGACTTAGGAATTTCAAAGAACTTGAGTAAATCTAGGGCAAACATTGGGAATGAAAGGAGTTCATGCAAATACATGTGAAGGAATGAAATCTCATGAATAAACTTTAGCGAGGAAGTATGCTTGAACTTTCAAAGAATTGTGACATTATCATAAATGCATATTCTTAAATGGATCAAGATATCTTTAAAATCATCCAAACCATGAAAGATATTGTATGTATAAGATATTCTTAAATGGATCAAGATATCTTTACAATCATCCAAACCATGAAAGATATTGTATGTATAAGATATTCTTAAATGGATCAAGATATCTTTACAATCATCCAAACCATGAAAGATATTGTATGTATAAAGAAATGTCTTTCCCTGAACACTTAACCTTGACATTAAGGTTTAGGGGAACATAAACTTGACAAACTTGGACACTTTACTCCTAGGGATTCATGAAAAAGGTCTCGAACACACTAATCTTGATTAAGAAAAGTATTGTGTTTCCAAATCTATTTAAAGGTTTAGGGTCACCTAACCTTGACATTAGATTCAGGGAAACATAAACTTGGAAACCTAGATCACTTAATCCTTAAAGATTCATAAAGAACAATAAGGGCTACAAAAGTATGAGAGTACCACACCTTCATCAAAGTATCGAAATCTAAAGAGATAGTCTAATTTTGGTGGGAGTAACTTCCATGTAAACCGGTTTAGCAGCGGGTTACACCGTCTAAGGCTGGCAGGTTGAAGGTGACCTCCACACAAATGCTATTCCACTAAATTTCTATTCATGCAGGTTCTCACACATGATAAAAATAGAATAAATCAATGGTTGTGAGCGTTTGGAGTGCCATGGTCACATGGTCTCATGGTTTTGTGTTAGGCCTACCTCCAAGAGGTGGTTTTTGAAAATAGTCCAAGTGACCATGAAACATGATCCATTAGATGTCATGTAGGATTCCATGTAGACTTTACATCCATCTTGCATTCACATACATACTCCAGTGGTCCCTCAAGCGTAGTGTGAAGCGAACTTGGGTTGGCTCCGCCTTTTCCACCAATGAGAGTGCTTGAAGTGTAATGGTCACGGGCTCTCAGTCTCGTGTGTGAAGTGGCCTTGATTGAGCATTTCTCGTGCTCATGGTCGGCGGTACGAAGACTGTGACCAAGAGAAATCCACATCACTTTCTTAAAAGCCTTGGTCACGGGACAGAGTGTGAAGCGGACTTAGACCAATCCATAGTGGATAACTTTAAGGGGGGCAAAAAATATCACTAGAAAATAATAAAATTGAGATGGTCATTTTTTTTCCCTGATATAATTTATTTGAGTTCTTTTGTTGCAAAAGTCAAGCGGTCACCAAAACATGGTTTGTTTCATGATCTATAGGATTTCATGTGACTTTCTCATTCATTTTTTAGACATGGTCATTTTTGATGACCTCGTGTGAAATGAAGTGGGACTGCCACTCGTGCCTCAACCAATGAGATAATTTAGAAAGGGGTGGTCATGGTCACAAGTTGTTAGTGCAAATACGCTCTAAGTGTAATGTGCAGTGATGTTTAATCCGGCCATGCCTAGGGGAGTTTCTTGGCGGTTTACGTAGAAACGACGTGTGAGAAAAGGTAGGGTGGAATATATTTGTAAGACATAAATTTTATATTTTGTTTAGATCTACATTAGGCTCTATTTAATGTCCACAAGTAATTATGTATAACATATGGTACTCTAAAATGTGCTAACTTACTTCTATTTTTTTTGTAAAATAGCCTAACAAAAATTACAATAAATATATTTCTAGAGGGTGATTCAAGTTATGTTAAAAACTAGTAGGGGTTCTTTGGAAACATGAATGGAATTTCAATCATTGTAAATGAGATTTGGTTCACCATAGATGAACTTTGGTCCAAAGGCGGATGCAACCAAAAAATATATTCTTTTTAGGGCTAGAAGCACGTTGAGCTAGTTTTCTCTTTCCATTGTCATTTTGGATAGCCCTGACAGTTGCATAATCATGCCACCTTTAGATTGTTCAGAAGTTTTTCCAGTTTCTACGTTTCCTTACATGACAGACATCAACAAAGAAGGAACTCCACTCAACAGCACGCGGGGAAAAAAACGTTTTGAATTCTTACTTTGTATGAATAAAATAGGGTGAAGTTAATTGCAAAATCTTGGAATTTATAATTACCTATAGAGTGGAGGAAAATGATGATAAGTAGGATTTTACGATAATTATAGGGTCCAAAAAAAATTCAAAGACTAAAATAAATAGCCTCTAAACAAAATACTTGGTCTCGCACATGTATGCCAATCTTCTATAGAGGTGCCTTCCCCAGAGGCTATGCATTGGTGATTTGTGATTCTATATATATACATATAAATGAAACCTTCTACGATTATTCGATGATGTTTGCGGATAAAACAAGTAGAAAGTATCCAGACCTTGGATATCTGGCCAACTAGCATCACCTAGCTAAATTTTCCGGGCCCCTATTTGTCACTTAGCTTTAGCTAGCTAGGTTCACTAAACCTAGGATTTTTACTTAGCTTTAGCTAGCTAACTTTTTTGGAACTCTCATTTTCACTCAACTTCAGCTAGCTAAAAAGTTGGGTGACATGCATATTCATTCTAGAAATCCATTCAAACGAAACCAAACAATATATATTTGGTTGTATTGCTCTCAGTTGGCTCTGTATTTTCATGTTGTTGCACAAGGAAATTGAAAGGCTTAAACTCAACACGTATAGTCGGCTTCCTCACTTTCGACTAGCATTGGTGATAGATCATCATCATCATTATCATTATCATCATCATCTACTTCTACTTCATCATCATTTACTTCATTTCATTATCATCGGAATCGTCAATGTCATTTGGCAATTCAGGACGAGATGGAATCAAGGTGTTCCAAATTGGAGATTCCGCAACATTTGTTGGATTATTAAGAATCAGTCTCATGTTCAATTTCAAAAACATAGCCGCTTCAACGAGTTCGGGTCTGAGAGATGACCGTTTGGGTGCAATGACATCATTCATTCCACTGAGATCACATTTAGATTCCAGCTAGCTAACTTTCCTCGCCTGGATTATGGCACTTAGTTTTAGCTAGCTATTCTTTTGAGGCACCAAATTCATGCGTAGCTTTAGCTAGTCAAAGCTTTTAGCTAACTAAATAGTTGCCCACCTAGTTAGCTGTCCAAGGTTTGAAAGTATCCCTAAAAATCACAACAATTGGACGAGATCGCCAACTTTTGGATGAATGTGTATAGATTTGGATGAAAACATGAAGTATAACTTAAAATCATGTATAACTTAAAATCACTCTATAACATGGTGGAAATGAGGAGGATGAAGATTCTGGTCAACAGATTCGCATAGTCTCTCACATGAGCATGTAAATGAACTCCCATTTATTCCCCCGTTGCAGTTAGGAAACCACACTTGGTTCAAAGGCCAAGGCATGTTACACACACGTTAGTAGCTACTTCGGAAATTTAATAGATGGCGCATTAAGTTAGCTAATAAATGATCACTCTTGAATTTTAGGAGAAGATGCATGGTCCAAGCTTCGACTTAAAAACAGCCTTAACTCAGTCACTATGTTCTTAAAGTAATTTGTCCCCCATTGAAGGTTTTTTCTGTCTAAAAATGGATGTTTACACCAAAGATGCCCTGGAAATGGAAAAGCCAAGAACATGTGCTCCAAATTGTGACCTACACTAAATATGATATTTAGGGCCACTTCACACACGAGACTGACAGCCCGTGACCATTACACTCCAAGCACTCTCATTGGTGGAAAAGGCGGAGCCGGTCCCAGTTCGCTTCACACTACGCTTGGGGACCAACGGAGTACGTGAATGGAGCAAGATGGATGTAAAGTTTACATGGATTCCTACATGGCATCGAATGGATCGTGTTTCATGGTCATTTGGACTATTTTCAAATACCACCTCTTGGGGGTAGGCCTAACCCAAAACTAGGAGACCATGGCACTCCGAACACTCACAACTGTTGATTTATTCTATTTTATCATGTGTGAGGACCTGCATGAATAGAAATTCATTGGAATAGCATTTGGTTGAGGACCCGGTCACATATGGCTTCACACTACACTTGAGGGTCCATGATCACACTACATGATGTTGGAGGTGAGTTGGGACGGCCTTTGGACACTTTCTTTCGGGCTCTCACAATTTCATGGTCACGGCTCTTGGCTCATGTGTGCAAAGTGGCCCATATAACCAGTGTTCAGGGTGATTTTCGAACACAATCGCTCAAGATCCTCGTGTTCCCAAGACCCACCGGGTATATATATGTCGACATCTTTCCGTATTTCTTCACTAAACTAAAGAATATTCTTTAAAATTCCTCTAGAACGATGGGTAATATTCCTGAAGCCTTGAACAACTTCGACCGGTTTATTCTCAAACTCAACCGGTCCGTTTCACTAGTAGAAAACATGGTAAAAAAGAACCGCAGTCGTTTTCCCATTGCGGTTCTTTTGACCACCCTGATCTGCAATCACTAAACGATTTCATATTTGTTTTTTTGGTTTACCAACTGAAATTTTAAGAATATGGGGGCTTGTAATATACCGTTGGAAAGGTCTTCAAAATACCTTTCCAACGGTGTATTACACACCCCAAAAATTCTGAAATTTCAATCGGTAAACCAAAAAAACAATCTGCAGTCGTTTAGTGACTGCAGATCAGGGTGGTCAAAAGAACCGCAATGGAAAAACGATTGCGGTTCTTTTTTACCATGTTTTCTACTAGTGGTTTGTAACTAGTGGTCGGTTCTCTCCCCGTTCATCGCTTATAACCAATTAAGTTAATAACGACACACATGTAAAGGCATCTCATCTCATGCATCAGGAGGCTCCCGCAATTGCTGCCAAGATCGCCACTAATGCCACCCAAGCCCGTATTCAATGTTTGTCGTCGAGAATTAGTGAGCTCAAAAGCCGATGAAATTGTACTCCCGGGGGATTGTATAGGCCACTCCGTCAGCCGCAACAAATGGAGGCGTTTCTATCCTACACTTGGTGGGTTGCATTTGTGTCTCTTTCGTGCAATTTGTGCCAATCTGACACCCATGTTCCTCTCGGCCAACACTCGATCATGTTGGTTGGGGACGCGCAAAAGTAACTTATTTCAAGGAATTTTAACCCAAAACTTCTTGGAGCGTGTAGTGGTTTCGTTAGATCATCTAAAACAATACACTCTCTAAATCTCACACGTTTGTTGTACCTAAATCGAAAGTTGTTGCTAATGACTTTAAGATCACATTGAAACGGTAGCAATGTTTAGTGATTTTCATGGTCTGTATATAATCAAAGCACTGAACTTCGATAAGTTATGATACATATATATGCAGTAAAAACTATAGTTCAAAGTTTGAAGGTTATTTTGAGAGTAGATATACACTTTGGGGTAAGGAAAGGAGTCTGTATAAATTTGCCAATTTGCAATCGAAATAATCGATGTTTTTGATATATAGTAATGTATCAAAAAAGGGAGAAGTTAGCTCATTCTTGACTTTGAGAAATTTCTTGTGTGCAACCATGTTTTCATATTGGACTGAGATTATCGCCGTCAGCAAGAAATTTCACACATGAGCCAAGAGTGGTGACCATGAAATTCTGAGAGCCTAAAAGAAAGTGTCCAAAGGCCGTCCCAACACACCTCCAAAAACGTGTAGTGTGGTCACGGATCCTCAAGTGTAGTGTGAAGCCATATATGACCGGGCCCTCAACCAAATGCTATTTCAATGAATTTCTATTCATACGGGTCCTCACGCATGATAAATAGAATCAACCAACAGTCGTGAGCGTTCGGAGTGCCATGGTCTCCCGGTTTTGTGTTAGGCCTACCTCCAAGAGGTAGTTTTTGGAGATAGTCCACGTGACCATGAAACATGATCCATTTGATGCCATGTAGGAATCCATGTAGACTTTACATCCATCTTCTTGCATTCACATACTCCTTTGGTCCCTCAAGCGCAGTATAAGCGAACTTTGACCGGCTCCGCCTTTTCCACCAATGAGAGTGCTTGAAGTGTAATGGTCACGGGCTCTCAGTCTCGTATGTGAAGTGGCCCTAAGTTGCTCACTGCGAGCTGGTAAATTGCCCCAAAATTTGAGCCATCCATCTCCATAGATTGGGAATGGACCATAAGGAAGACACGTCAAGAGTCCTCCACCGCATAAGCTTTTCATTTATGCTTGTTTCCAAAGGACCCGAACCTTTTTTTTCCCTATGTGTATTGGATGTGTTTTATTCAAACATCCATTTTTGGATGCGAAACGGTTAAATATCATGTTGAAATGATCACTTCTCTTATTATTCTAAGGCCTGATACATTGGCTCATGGCTTGGATTAGCCAAGAAGTCAATGCTCAACCCACGTTCAACACTAACCACTTTAGGCACACCTATATGACCGTTTAAGAAGATTGCATATAGTATGCTCTCTAAAAATGACATCACAAATTGAGGTTTAGTCACGTTAATCTCATTCTTGTGGTGTTGGACTTATAAGAAATTTGCTAATCAACGAGGTTTTTTTTTCCCCTTGATTTTATTTGCATATTTGAAGAGGCCAACCCTCGTGGAAGTAAATTTATGGTAACCTTAAGAGGCTCATCTACCTTAGAGGCATGATCGAGTCCCAAGCCCATGAGGTGCACTATGCTAAACACATACGACTATATGTGAGTGCACAAAAGGGGTATTATGTACTTTAAAGCACAAGTTTCTTTCATGTGGAGTCATTGTGGCTTATGTAGAGGTAGGGGATTCCAAAATTCTCAAAAGTGTGTTTGTTAGTCAATTGAATGGCAATCCAACTTTATCTAAAGGTTGATTGAATCAGATTAAGGCTAGCAATTTATATACAAATCTTGAACTCCTTACCACCACAAACCATGCACGGGTGGGTACTCTATAGGATTTTTGTGCACCACGTGCGGCGGAGGGGTAGTTGTTTAGGGGCTATTTACTTCCAAGGCATGAATTGAAGGTTCCCTATAATTGCTAAATTCTCAAAACTGACATATTTGTTTGCACCCTATCATTACTAATATTTCTCATGCCAATGCAATTTATTGTAGACTGTATACTTTTTAAGTATTAAAAAGTAATCCATGTCCATGTGTACAATTGCAAACATACAAAATCCATGTTCATAGATACTATTGCAAACATGGTTCCTAAAGTCATGAACTTCAAAGGGATTACAGACAAAACACGGCCACATCACACTTGCATATTGCACAAAACCATATCAACAATTGGAATATCATACACCATATGCATTACAATAGTGTAGGCGTATTCACTAGAACAATAAATGATTGTGTGCTAAAAAACAAAACGCCTGCTCCATAGGAGTCCGCGCATGAGCACAAAGAACATCCTTTATGGGTACGAAAAAAAAATGACAACCTCGAAATCTGACAACCTCTCGTGAATTCAGAATCCCCTTATCTCCCACTTCATGATCATACTAAACATAAACCCCATGATCCTAAACTTCATCCCCTATACTACTTCTGCTAAAAAGTAATGGCCCACATTTTACACCTATCTACTTTACTTATAAGTATGGTCTATTTTAATGGACCATTCATTATTTGGAATCCCTATATGATTTTTATTTCAAATAAATTTAATCCTCCCTATAGTATGCCGCATGTCGTTTGTAAAATGCATTAAATGACCCACCATGATACTATATGAAATCTTGGTTATGATTATGGTGTGTGTTTATTGAACACACCTGCAACTATTTTTTTAAACGAGGTAAAGAAAGAGAATCAACTCCAATTAAGGGTTGTTGGAAGGGTTTATAAGGGTTAGAAAGTTTGGTAATCATTGTGTGGAGTGTAGGGATCCAATTGACTTAATGGATCACCCATCAAACATGTAGATACTTGGGGGGGGGGGTGCACTATACTAAGCATGTACGACTATACATTAATGCACAAAAGGGGTATTAATTTGAACTTTGTTGTACAACATATACATATGCTACACAAATGATAACTTGTAGTTAAGTCCATGTATGGAGGACCTTTAAAATACATACAACATTTTTACTTGCATGGTAGTGTCCATCAAACATGGAGATTGGCTTATGTTGGCATCAAAAATGAACCAACAACAGGTGGACATACAATTATTTTGATCATTTGGTGGTAGACTTAGAAACACTAATTACATTAGCTTCTGTGACATGTATTGTAGACTTGGATGCTTATGGGTTACATCCAGGGGATTGAAAAGTCTTCAACAATTTTATTGATGAATGCTAGGGTTTTATATTGTACATATGTCATTGGGGTTAATTGTTATTCAAAAGCGTATTTATATACTTTAATGACTATATGTGAATGTAATATTTTTATTGTATACATATTGTCAATTGTATTTTTATCACTGAAATTGTACGTGCTTGGTTTAATTTTACAAAAAGAAACCGGTATATAGAGGAGTATTAGAGTATGTTGCAAATGCACGTGATTCTTGGTTGTAATGAAAGGTGCACCCCGGATGTAGATTTGCTTACGCTAGTATCAAAAAGGAACTACAACAACAAGCGAACATATGATCATAGTGATCATCTGATGGTAGACTTAGAAACAATAATTGCAATAGCTTCTATGACATATATTGCAAACTTAGATGCTTAACCCTTAATGTCATATGCAACCATAATATGGTCGTGAGTAGTTCGCTCTAACCCCTTTGACACTAGTTCCAATGGTTTCTTGATTGTTTCAACTACTTCTCTTGTTCATGTTCAAGTCTGCTATGCTTTGCCACATGGATTATTTTGATTCAACAAAGTTAGCTATTTTTTAATCAATTCAAATATGGGAGTGTGCTCTCAATTGGTTCACAGTGGAACCGGTACATGAACCAAAACTTGACATTTGTCACCTTTGTAGTTTAGGGGCAACATCTCTTAAACATGTTTGTTGTTGATCTCTATGTTGAAATGATTCCCAATTGATTTGAAAATTTGCATGACACTCAAATGCAACATATCCTAACCCTCGTTTGTTGGAATTTGTAGTTGGACATGTGTTGGTGGGTGTAAATCCATGTGGAAGGTGCACAATAGTGGCACCATTGCCACAAATTGCAAAGCGTCCCAAAAAATCACAAATAATGGTTTCGGGATTTGTGAGCTAATTTGAGTAGGTACATTGCCCCTCTTTTGAATGAGGGTAGCATTTTGTCATTTGGAGATGATTTGAGTGGAGGTTCGATCAAAAAACCAACCCTAATGTTGATGACTATATATAAATGTAAATTTTCTATGTATACATATTGTCACTCATATTTTCATCGTTGAAATTATACATGTATTGCTAAACTTCTATCCCCCAAAAAAAAGCTTGTATATAGGAGGTTTTTTTAGAGTGTGTTGCGAATGCACATGATTCTTGGACTTAATGAAATGTGCACTCCCCAGGACCCTAGGCCCAAATGCATCTACTAGGTCTACACACTCGCCTAGGTGACGAGTCCTTACAAAACAACCCACAGTTTACAAAGCCCAATGACTTATGGTACACAAAATCTCAAATCCTCCACGGTGTAAGTTGTACCAATTGTTGCATACAAGCATATCTCTCATCCATCCAATAAAAACTATCTACATTTGAGCTTACTTATCCTAGATAATTTCGACACACGAATCAGCTTCAAAGACCGCCAAATTAATCTATTGAGACACAAATAAAAGGAAGTAAGCCCAAACTAAATAGGGGGGGGGAGTGAGGGGGAAGTTTTCAACATGGATGCATCTGAGGTATGCATGGGGAACAATTTCCTCGCATCTAGGGTTACCGTTCATAAGTTATTTGGTTGCTTTTCTTCATCTTAGGGCCACTTCACACACAAGACTGAAGGCCCGTGACCATTGCAATCTAAGAGCTCTCATTGGTCAAAAGGGCATAGCCGTCCAAGTTCACTTCACACACAAAGGTGAAGGCCTAAAGGCCCAAAGAAGACTTCATGGATGAAGAGTCTACATGGAGTCCTACATGGCGGACTATGGATAAGGTTTCATGGTCTCCCGGAATTTGCGCCAGGCCCACCTCCAAGAGGTAGGCCTGACGCAAATTCCGGGAGACCATGACTTTTTTTAATTAATTTTCAGCAGGACAGATTGCAGGGCAGATTCCAAGTATGGTCTTTGGATGAGAGTCAAGGGTCCTCACCATTACAAGGTCATGGCTCTTGGCTCATGTGTGAAGTGGCCCTTACACTTAGTAATTGGATGGTGTAGGGCTAGGTGTGGATCTAAAAACAGACACCATAGAGACACTCGTTTACAAAGAGATTAAACTAAGTCTTCAAATTCCATTAACTGCTCTACACCCAATAGTCAACACAAGTTTACTTGGGAGGGAGGGGGGAGGCTATTAAGGGATTCAACACATGCATAACATTATTCAGATCCATAACAATGTTTTGTGGGACTAACGATATTCCAAGGAATGTTCTTGAATATTTCCACATTTAGATCGAATGTGAGAAATATCCGGGAATATTCCTTGGAATACTGTCAATCCCACAAAACATTGTTATGGATCTGAATAATGTTATGTGTGCACTTCCAAGGACCATAACAAATTCAATCAAGGGAACGTGTGACTTTCGCTTCATTTTTTCGGTTGATGTTTCATCAATGATTTGGTAATGCAACACAAATTTCAAGACGACGGAGGACAAGGAAAACTAACAGAACAACACCTGCACACGTCATCGGGATCGATGAACGGGACAACCGACCGCTACTTACAGATGAACCAGTCGAGTTAGAGAAGCAACCGGTTGAAGTCCAGGACTTCAGGAGAAATTACATCATTTCAGAGGAAACTATAGAATATGCTTCAAATTTATGAAGAACAACCGAAAACTCGCAAGATGTAACCAGTTGGACTTGGAAACACTAGGATTTTGATAAGTGATCAGGGAGATTTTCGGGCATAATCGGTTGAGATCCTAGTGTTTGCAAGTCCAACCGGTTACATGTTGACATCCTCCGGTTTTCCTTTATTAAATTGGGGTATATTCTATAAACTCCTCTAAAATGATCGGTAAATTTCCTGCAGTCTTGAACTTCAACCGGTTATTTCTCAAACTCAACCAGTTCATTTGTAACTAACTGCCGGTTCTCCCCGATCATTGATTTTGATATGCCCATAAATCTCCCTGGACACGGATCGGGATAAGCTGGTGACCTTCCTCGGCCTCGGTCATGGGCTCCAAAAACACATTATTTAATCTCTCTCTAAATAAACAAACAATGAAAACAGCTCATCTGCTTTCGTCAACAAGTGAGGAGGAGGAGTACAACTGAGAGATCTACCTGTGTGATTATTCTGCAAATCATAACTCCAACACCATAAATTTTTAACTAGGCGAAGAAGAAGACCCGAGTGTCACGGGTTTGACTACCAACCGATTTGGTCGATAATGGGTCAGTTTACCAGCAGGGGGAAAATTTGGTGAGGCCGGGCCCGGGCGGGCGGGGGGGCCTTTAAAGAAGGAAGGAAGAATTATGTACTAATTCACAAAACTACAGCGGCCGCGGGCCAAATGAAAGAGCCAAAACGCGAGAATATGGCGCCCGTCAAATGAGACAACTAAGCCCGTTGCCAAGCTGGTTTTGCAAAATGGTGAGGGGGGCTAGTAAATGATAGTAAGGCGGGCTAATGAGCTTCGAGGATTCTGAGGTTTCTTTCTGGGAGCCTGACAAGGGCATGGACTTAAAGCCGCGGCTCGTGGAAAGGCTGTCTGCACACCGGGACTTAAAGACACCCTGGGCTGGCTCCAATCTTCAAGTCCCCGAAAACCAGCGCAAAATTAGTGTGTCTGTGGGAGAGAGATCGAGCGATGACCGGGGTAAGGAACCGGCTGTTAAGGGCCACTTCACACACGGGACTGAGAGCCCGTGACTATTACACTTCAAGCACTCTCGTTGGTGGAAAAGGCGGAGCCAGTCCAAGTTCGCTTCACACTACGCTTGAGGGACCAACGGCGTATATGAATGCAAGGTGGATGTAATGTCTACATGGATTCCTACATGGCATCCAATGGATCATGTTTCATGGTCACTTGGACTATCTTCAAAAACCACCTCTTGGAGGTAGGCCTAACACAAAACCGGGAGACCATGGCACTCCGAACGCTCACAACTATTGATTTATTCTATTTTATCATGCGTGACTCGGAGGACCCGCATGAATAGAAATTCATTGAAATAGCATTTGGTTGAGGGCCCGGTCACATATGACTTCACACTACACTTGAGGGTGTGTGACAACACTACATGATTTTGGAGGTGTGTTGGGTCGGCCTTTGGACACTTTCTTTTGGGCTCTCACAATCTCATGGTCACGGCTCTTGGCTCGTGTGTGAAGTGGCCCTTAGTTACAGACGAGCCGGTTGAGTTTGAGAAATGACCAGTTGAAGCTCGAGACTCCAGGAAGCTCTTCGATCGTTTTACAGGAATTTATAGGACGTACCCACTTTAACAAACGGAAAACTGAAAGGTGTCAACACGTAACCAGCTGGAATTGGAAACACTCGGATCTCGACCAATTATGCCCAAAAATCTCTCCGGACACCGAGATCGAGGCATTCATTTCAATTCAATCCAGCAACCTTCGAACTTGTAACCACTGTACGTGAGAAATCTGTTTCAACTTTCGGGGTTCGGTGTCTTACAGTTTTAGGGTTTAATGTTGTTTTCTCTAACCTGATCTCGCGGTCGTTGATCATGAAGTACAGATCAGTGATTGTTAATCTCCTTGCATCACTACTTAAGGTATGTGGGTGTTGTTTGGTTGCTTTCCTTAGTTGGATACCTATATTTGATAGGTCTGTGGTTAGGTGGAAGGTCAAAGAACAAAGACCATAAAGACATGTGTTTAGAAGAGATTGGACTGCACCTTCAAATTCTATCTACTACTCTACACTTCACAATCACCACAAACAACGGGATTCGTATATTCACTTAAGGAATCAACAAGTATGCACATCCAATATGCATAGCTAAATAAAGGGAGGTCCGGTTCTCAATTTGGTTAATTTTGTTGATATTTCGTCATAGATTTGCTAATGCAACACGATCTCCAAAACGGAAATTTTGATCAATAGAAGACCCACATACCTTCGTACTAGCACATGTACAAGCTAGTAAGAAGTGCATACGTAGTTCAAGGCTCCATGGTCGACGTTTGTATTATGCACAAGAGGGAAAACATGTGAAATAAGAAAAACATGTTCATTAGACTTTTGGCTTCCCGGATTCTAAAATCTATTTCATTTCATTATCGGAATTCAAAAGGCTTCCATAGAAATGAACTTGTGCCCCCAACAAACTTTTTGAGACCTCAGTGAAATATTACATCGGTCTCTCACTCCTTTCTCCTCAAAAGAAACTACATTACCTCCACCTCATGAATTTTGTCAAATACAACTGTGAGTTGTACTTGAAGCAACCATTGACACCACCATAATGCAAGATCATTGTTGTTTACTGCACTGCGAATCATAGACTTGCCATTGATATGGATGGTGATTCACTATCCCTATCTCTAGAGACAAAATATTAATGCACTTTTTTTCTCCTTATAATGTAGTTGAAATGGAGGCACACTTTGTGTTGGAGTGTCCCTTATATAACTCCATTGGAGATAAGTTTCAATCAATATTTGAGAATGTAGTTTTACGAAGTCTCCAGTCATAATTTCTTTCAATTGGACCATCGAGTCAGTGTAGACTCTGTCTCATGGTGGCTGCCACGCTCCACCACTCTAGGGAATTAGTGAGTTTGACAACATCATGATGTACTTTGACTCCCATAAGCCTTTTGGCTTCCCGGACTTGAAAATCAATTTCATTTCATGAGGTATAAGATGGACAAAAACATCAAAGTGTCTCTAACCCTTGATTGCTATGGGGTACATTCCAATGGACTTGGACATTTCATACCACCCTTGATGTTGAGGGCATTTGAGCTCACTATCATCAACATTTGTTTTGATAGGCCATTTGTGTGTAGAAGCCAACTTTGTAATGAAGGCGTGGGTTGAAAAATATCATCATTCCAACAAAATTTGAGAACATCCAATTGTGGCAAAGTTGAAGTCATGAAGTTTGGGGCAACTACTAAAAATATCGCTTCTCTAAAATGGGATGGCAGGATGCACGTAGGCCCTCGATTACAATACACGCATGTGTACAGAACTGGGAAACATGCATGTGAGAATTTGAATTTAAAAAATTTGAAGTTCATATGCCCATTCTAGAGGCGGTCAAAGTTCATTGACCGGATGATGGGTGTCTCGCAAGTCGAACTTGAGTGCCATCTTTGGAACATGTTTGCTTTGGATCATTGCCCAAATTGATAAAGATAGCTGATCCTTACAAGGGGCAACACCCACATGCAAGAAAAGAAAACTCGCCTCCTTGCTTTACTCTCACGGCCCTTCTACGAGGATCAAATTCACCTCATAGCATCGTATCTTCCCCTTCATATCAACTCGAAATCTAACTGGACCTCCACCTAGCTCTTCTTGGAATATATAAGAATCAACCAACAATGCCGAATGGGAGACCTGGATGATGATGTGAGGTGGCAATTTAAAATACTCTCCCGACAAGAGACGACCCCTCGCATCACCGGGAGGCAATACAAGGTTAAGAAGTTAGTCGGCCTAACTTTAAGTTGAAGCCAATTGCATGCATGATGCGGATGAGCAAACACTCAAATGTTGTCGGAACTATTACAATGAACTCATTAGGTTTTATATATAGACATAAAGATTGACCTAGGGCACCACTTTGGAGGTATCGGAGGCACATTAAGAATGCGATTAAACAAGCATATCCGTGATGGAAATGGAGTGGCAAGTGGCCAATGGCGGGGGGGCGTTGGCAGGGGTGTCGGGTGGGGAGTAATGCAGGCAATCAACTGATTGTTGGGGCTCATAATGGACAATGAGCTGGGCCTCCTCAAGGGCCTTCAACGCCCCCGACAACTAACTTAGTACCCACCTCACCCACTGCAGAAACCCCCCCCCCCCCCTGCCATTGACACCCCGAAGATGAACCGGGAGACCCGGCCGCTAGTTATACATGAACCGGTTTGAGTTTGAGAAATAACCGGTAGAGTTTGAGGAATACCGGTTGAGTTTGAGAAATAGCTGGTTGAGTTTGAGAAATAAGCGGTTGAATTTGAGGAATAACCGGTTGAGTTTGAGGAATAACCGGTTGAGTTTGAGGAATAACCGGTTGAATTTGAGGAATAACCGGTTGAGTTTGAGGAATAACTGGTTGAGTTTGAGGAATAACCGGTTGAATTTGAGGAATAACCGGTTGAATTTGAGGAATAACCAATTGAGTTTGAGAAATAACCGGTTGAGTTTGAGAAATAACCGGTCGAAGTTCAAGGCTTCGGCAAAATTACCCATCACTTTATAGGAATTTGTGGAATATGCCTCAAATTAATAAAGCAAAACCGAAAGATGTCAGCATGTAACCGGTTGGGCTTGGAAACACTAGGATCTCGACCGATTCTGCCCAAAAAACTTCCCGGACACAGTGAAACCCCTGTTGAAACTACACTAATTAGTTTTCATTTTGTGGGCCACGGTCATTTTTTTAGAGCCGACACTAATTTTCATAATGAGAATCAATGTGGGCCCATGTTAATGTTCAAGCCTCGTTGAATTTTCAGTAGAAAATTAGTGTGGTTGTATTTGTTTTCTTCTAGAAAATTAACTTGGGTGTTTTTGTTTTGTGCTACTTTGTCCTATGATTAATACTCAATGTGTTGGTCGGAAATCTTCATGGAGACTCAGGGGAAGACCTGGGGTATTGGACTCACGTTATTTCCACCTTAACTAGAACTTAGTGCAGCCCACGTTAATTGTTTCCACTCTAATTTTTCATCCACTCTAATAGGACTATTTAGTGCACTTGTAACTTCATGAAATTAAAATATGTTTTTTTATTGTTAATTCTTGGGGTGTGTGTGGTGAAAAAGAAAGGAAGGTGGGTGTAAGGATGGTCAAGGTGTAGAATGTGTGTTGTTTCATTTTTTCATGTATATGGATATGATTGATTTGTGTCATAAGTAATACAAGGAAACATTGGCTTTTATTTATATTTTGGAGATCGATTTGAAGCATTGAACCTCAATTAGTTTCTTAAAAAATAATTAATCAAATCAAATCATGCCATGCCACACTGGATGCGACTTCAAATGACTACGAGCATGTGTGTCCTAACCAACTGGCATGTGTCACTTAAGAACTATCTTGCATTGGTAGGAAATTTCTTAATCTACCCAAAACTGTAGATTTACATATTTCTTTCAATAACATAGGTTGATTGCCTAGGACTCATATGATTGTAGCAGCCCGGTAGTGGTAATTGGGCCATTTGAAACAACCTTGCTTTTTTTTGAGCTCATTCTTCAAGTGGTCTTTCCTCAACCTATAATATCATCTAATATTCAGTTATTAGGGTTGAGGTTGAGATTGGGATGGGCAAGTGGTCCTTCCTCAACCTATTTTTTCATTGATTTGGATATTGGAGTTGGGATTGACGTTGAGATGGCCTTGCTCAAGAACTTAGAAAGATGTACATGATAACACCTTGACCATGGATACACATTGCCATGTCATATATATATATATATGTGTGTGTGTGTGTGTGTGTGTGTGTTTTTATATACGACAATGGAATGGGCTAAAACAATTGAAATATACTGATATTTCTTTTCACAAATGGTGCATGACACCCAAAAATAAAGTGATAAAAATACCTTAGGATGCAATGTCGGCAGCCATTTCCGCTTTCTCCTTCTGAATAACGTTAGCCGATGAATTTTGGCATAATAACAAAGCTACAGAACATGCAGGATGGAATCAATTGGCACTTGATAGTGGCATTGAATTGTGGAATTTTGTGACTAATAGAGTCAGATATTACTCCACAAAATCCACTTATGGAAAGAAAAAGAAACCCTGTGAGTCTTAAGAAGGAAAGCACAAAGCCATCACTGATCTACCCAGACACTTGGCAGCTTGCAGAACATTGATCACGTAATTTATGGCTGCCCATGTAGTAAGTCGCTGAAAGAGGTCACTTAGTTAAAAAATTCAAGGTTCTTCGAATTTTTGGGCATATTCCATCAAAATCCTAATGTTTCTGTGTCCAACCGGTTACATGTTGTGATCTTTCAGTTTTTCTTTGATAATTTTGAGGTATATTCTATAGATTCTTCTCAAATGATTGGTAATGTTCTTGCAGTCTTGAACTTCAACCAGTTATTTCTCAAACTCAACCGGTTCATATGTAACTAAGGTAGGAACGCCTTAGACTTAGTAGGTAAGGTATTTGACATACATGTGGCAACCGTGTGAACTAAAAAAGAAAAAAGAAAAACATTTCCACATAGAAATAAAGAGACTAGGTGTATTGTAATCCCTCCCCCCCACCCCCCTCCCTCAATATTGAAATATATACAAAATTTAGAAGTGAAAACTGTGTTGGCACCCAAAACCGTTGGGGAACCTTGATGTTCACATGGTGAACATCTCAAATCAACATCTACTTATTATGCAAGATTCCAAGGGTGTTTGGTTTTTGGGTGTTGTCTTGGTTTAAGGTGCTCCTGCCTTAGCGGTCGGTTCTCCCCGTTCATTGGGTCAGAGCAGAGGTGGAGGGGCTAGCTGATCACACTGTCCGGTTTTGACACCATCCTTCAGCATCTCCAATTGTAATAGTGTGAGAAAAGTGGCGGGCTAGCATCTATTTCTCAACATAATCCCCTCAATTTCACGGCCAGAACCATACGCAAAGTTCGGTGTGATCGGGACACGAGTCGAGGCCTTTGTACTCCAACTACTTAGCTCCCCGTCACACACATTCTGTGGATCCGATCACACCAGCCACTTCTAGCACCATCCGTCAGCATCTCCTGATGTAAGAGTGTGAGAAGTAGTGGGCCAACATCTATTTCTCAACATAATCCTCACCAATTTCACAGCTGGAACCGGACGGAAAGTTTGGTGTGGTCGGGGCACAAGTCGAGGCCTTTGTACTCCAACTATTTAGCTCCTCGTCACACACACACAAGTCTGTGGGGCCGATCACACCGGCCAGTTCTAGTACCATCCGTCGGCATCTCCGGCTGTAAGAATGTGAGAAGTGGTGGGCCAACATCTATTTCTCCAACATAATCCCCAACAACTTCATGGCTGGAACTGGACGGAAAGCTCGGTGTGATGGGGCCTGTAAGTTGCGACAAATCCAAGTATCTGTCGTGCAATTTTTTCATGTGATGAGGTGAGGGAGACTCATCAAACGAGTCGTACCCTGACCCGAAACACATGAGCCTCAGGTGAAAAAACTTAAAAACACTTTGAGCAGAAAGCTCCCCTTCATTCCCCTCTCCGTCTGCCTCTGACTCTCGAGTATGTGGTTCCCAGTCAGTGTTCAGGATTGAAGCTCTCATATGAGTTTCATTTTGAAGGGCTATCAAATTGCAGCTCTTCAGTTGAAGGGCCGGTTCAAATCCAAGACGTCAATCCAAGAATATAGAAATGACATACAAAACTCATATTAAACTCGTGCATGCATTATATGGTACATGTTTTCAGTACAATGTGAAGAATTAAGAACCGACCATCTAACTCCATTTCTTGTAGTGACAATGCCCTACGCTTGTTGGTTCTTGTGGCGGGCAGATTATATTGAGGACTTCAAGTGACATCTTCATTTTCGATTTGGGGTTTGCGTTTTGAAGGGTTGTTTGGAGAGAGGTATATTTTGAAGGGCCAAATCGCGTTTGAAGGGCATTGAAGACTTCAATCTTGAGCAGTGTTCCCAGTCCCCATATGTATATCTATCTCCAACAACATTGGGAGGGAAAAATGAAGTCAAAGCGCTCGGCCCGTCCTTCCTTCCACCTTATAACTTCCCCAGGCACCTTTTCTTTCGCCCCAAAGACTGGAGTCTGGCGAGCCTACCAAACATCCCACGGTATCAGAATTGTCATAATGGGCTATCTCATCCTTCATGAACTCGTAAGCCAAATCCATATGTATACTCGATGCCGAAAAATCATCATAATTATATATTCATCGCCAAAACCTAAAAGCTACGTATGACTCGACGACTCATACTCGCATTCCGTCAGACTCGTAATCGCTTCCTGACTATATCGAGCACTCAATTGAGCACTCGAACCTCTATGGATGATATTAGGGCCACTTCACACACGAGACTGCGAGCCCGTGACCATTACACTTCAAGCACTGTCATTGGTGGAAAAGGTGGAGCCGGTCTGAGTTCGCTTCACACGGCGCTTGAGGGACCAACGGAGTATGTGAGTGCAAGATGGATGTAAAGTCTACATGGATTCCTACATGGCATCGAATGGATCATGTTTCGTGGTCACTTGGGCTATTTTCAAAAACCACCTCTTGGAGGTAGGCCTAACACCAAGCCGGGAGACTATGGCACTCCGAACGCTCGCAACCGTTGGTTTATTCTATTTTATCATGTGTGAGGACCCGCATGAATAGAAATCCATTGAAATAGCATTTGGTTGAGGGCCTGGTCACGTATGACTTCACACTACACTTGAGAGTTCGTGACCACACTACATGATGTTGGAGGTGTGTTGGGACGGCCTTTGGACACATTCTTTTGGGCTCTCGCAATTTCGTGGTCACGGCTCTTGGCTCGTGTGTGAAGTGGCCCTAAGTAACACGTTTTTATTCATGGTCACCAAAGGCGAGTAAGTGGATGATCGAAGGCAATAGGACACCCTGACGCAAACTGGAACCCTTGACCTTGTGGGTCCAGCAATAAGGCCCAAGTATTTGACTCAAATTTGGGTACTTTCATACTTTTTTTTGGGTGTCATATTGTGCGTTGTTTGATTACGTATGAGGCCATCAACCCCACATTGACTATGGGTTCTAGTTGAGCTCCATTCTTACGATAGCTCCAAATTTGGCAACATCGGCGGACGTTGCAACTACACTAAATATACCAATGAGTGAGGGTGGTACTAATCCAAGTCACATGCACGATCCAGCCAAATCTCCAAGTTACCGGGTTGGAATTTTATTGAGTGACACTAAGTTCACGAATACATGCTTGTTTACCATACATTTCAAGAAAATTAGTGCGTGCTTAAAATTATTGCATGTTTGTGATTAGTGCGTGCCGCTTGCTTGTTAGTGAATAGTGCCAAGTGTTAGTATTTCTCTATTCTAAATATTTATTTAAGAAACTATCTATTCTTAGTATAATCTTGAAATTTTGGACCATGGTTTCATTGCATATATTTACAACAATGTCTTGACATTGAACGATTCTAACCCGGTTACAAATATATCATGAAAATTACTAAATATTGATGTGATCTTGAAATCGTTGGCAACATCTTTCCTTTTAAGTACAATAAAAAATCAAGATTTAGAAGACTTAGTGTTTAGATGATCTAATGAAACAACAATACGCTTGATGAAGTTAAGGATATAACCATCAATTCCCTACACAAGTGTGCCATAATTATACTTGAATAGCACCTAATAAAACATGCCATGTTGGTAATTCGACTCGGCCCATGTGATTTCAGCCCAGGTTGGAGAGATCTTGGGTTGCGGTCCACCAAATTCCGATTCCAAACATTTAAGCTTAATGGTTCACCACACCTAGACACCTTTAATTAGTGTGGTTGGCCACTCTTTATCACACCCTTCAGGCCCAATGTCCTAATTTACTACAATATGTGTCCTACTTATATGGCACCGATTTTGTCTCTCCACGTTGCATCTTATTAGGGCCGATTCACATGGGGTCCCGGGTCCCAAGTGCCAAGTGCCACTCATGTTAGCAAGTCCGAACATGGAGGCAAAGTCCCAACTTTTTAAGCCTCAAGAAAGCATCAAAATATGGTTTATAACCATTAAAGTTGAATTTGATTATTTTATGCAAAAAATTGCAAGACTTGTGTTGGGAGTTGGGTCTAGTTGTTTGCTTGACCCAACTCTGAACACAAGTCCGAAGTCTCACTTCTAGAAAGTGTTGTCATGTAGGAATCCATGTCATACTTGGGACTTGAGACTTAGGACCCCATGTGAACCGGCCCTTATTTTTAAATGCAATGATTCTTAATGGACATTATAGGAGTCATCATTGGATTATTGGGATAGTCGAAATCAAGCCCAACCTTGGAGGCACCTTATGAACTTCAACAACGAGAGAGGGAATTATCATATAAGAGCATATTACTTCTCATTCGTCCAACATGAAAGCCATGAATAATATGCGCGTGAAATTATTTTACATGAATTGGAAACAAACCTAAAGGGGATCAAGTTTTATCTATGTTGAATGGATGAGAGGTACAGTCATAATATGTGATAATTCCCTCTCTCTCTCTCTCCCTTCCATGGGATGCCCTGGTGGACAAAGTCAATGGTCTTGTTCTCAGCTAAATTCAATCTCCACATATTCCTTGTTGAATCAACGGTCGGGACCTAGGAATCCTGGAGGATGAATTCCGACGGAGAGAGGGAATTATTGCATACGAGCGTACCTCTCATACATCCGACTAAAAAACTTGACCCCCTATAGACACAAATGGTTGGTCCGAGATGACCCTAAACTATTGGATGATGGTGGAGAGATACCCAAATCTTAAGGAAGAGGTTGGCGGTTCGATTCCCGGTTGTGAAATCTCCTCTCTACTTGACAGAAACTTGCAAGGTGGTTAACTGCCTCATGTGCTTTGGCGTCTCTCTCTCTCTCTCTCTCTCTCTCTCTCTCTCTATATATATATATATATATATATAGACACAAATGGTTGTGGACTCCAGCTCAGACTCTCCCTCCAGTCTATAGGGGTCAAGTTTTAATGTTGGATGGATGAGAGGTACACTCATATACGATAATTCCCTCTCTCTCTCTCTCTTCCCCGGGAAAGCCAAAGGCCAATTAACCTAAACGTGGTGCCTCGGTGTCCCTTTGCGTTGCGGTTGGTTGGACGGTTTATGTACGAAATTACTCTTGCACAACAAACCGCACAAAAAAAATCCAATCAAATCGGGCAGATCACGTTAATTTTTTAACCATGTTAGCTGCTATCTGCAAGAAGGAGCAGCTTGAAGTTGTGGTTAACTGAAGTTAACTCCTCTTCCCCCCACGTGTAAGTTATGCCAAGAAATGTGTACCCAACTGCTACACAATGAAACAAGGGCCGCTTTACACACGGCCCAAGAGCCTTGACCATGAAAATCTAAGAGCCCTTGAAATTCATTCAAAGGCCGAATCGTGGGAAAGAGAAATCTCAATTTTGTAAGTGACGGACCGTCAAGCTTACTAGTCATGTAAAGTGAAAGTGGACCATGTTGAGAGACTGCAACATATTCTATAGACACTCCAAATTATTCAAGTAGTTTCTATATTTATCATTTTTGCATTTTTTTGCATTTTTGCATTGTGGAGTTTCACTACTAAAGATCAAATCCTTATTTACATTGTAACACACATCGTTCATTTTTTGTTGAAAGAAATTTGCGAGGCGATGAAGTCAAAAAAAGAAGTTGTGTAGAGAACTTGTTGATTTCGATTCAAAACTCTTACCCTCAAGTTTTTGGTGTTTCCATTGCATTTGCGTATTTGTGATCTTTGAATTAATGAAAAAAAGAGTTCCTTGTGTTTTTTTATTCAATTATTTTCACAAGTAGTTCCATATGCCATTTATTACCACATAAAAGTTTGAGAAAAAAGGGTTTCATTTGCATCCCTATCCACCCTTCCAAACTTCCTACTTTGATAAGGGACGTCAAGGGCCAAACCATGCATTTGTTCCTACTTTCCAAAATATCACTCGAAATAAAATGAATGCATAATGAATGCCTCAAAATGTTATGTATGCACTAAAGTTTATATAAATCTTGAAAACATGCAATTTTGACCCAAAAAGACTTCAAAAAAGCTAAAGCATGCATTGGGAACAAGAGGGACAACGTAGTGGACATAGTGAAATTGACTAACTTTGGGTTGAGAACAATATCATAAATTACTTTCCAACAAGTAAGAAAGTGGTTTGGTTCATCTTGCCTCAATACACTTTATTGGTAGATGGCCCATAACCAACAAACGAACTAGATATCAACCCCTACGCATCTAAGAGGCCTAGACTAGGCCTCTCAAAGCAAAAAAATAAAATAATATATGAGCTACATGCTTTCATTTTTAGCTAATCATGTCAAAAGTGACACTATCTGAAACCAACTCAACAATTTTAGGTTAATATCGAAGATTTAAGTTCAAATACGGAGCCTAGGGTGCCCTTGGATGCAAATACATACGTTGTTTTTTTATCATCAATATCTAGTACAAGTATATTTTTAGCATCTCCTTGATAGAAGACAATGTCTGTAAGAAGGTTTCAAACACATATAAAATATATATAATATATGATTCATGAACTTGGTGAAGCCTGTACCAATTGGTGTATATGACCATACATTGAGAGCCCAAGTCTTTTAAGGGTTAAGGTGGTGAACATTCTCATAATCGCTATGTACTACTCGTGCAAGACATGAGGGTGTTGGTTTTAGCACCTGTGAGTGAAAATGACCTAGACCTTATCACTAGTACCCAAACCATATAAGGTACTATACATACATTGTATTTTGATCATCAATATCTAGTACAAGTATATTCTTAGTTTCTCCTTGGCAAAAGACATGTATATAAGAAGGTTTCAAACACATGAAAATATAGAAAATATAATTTGTGAACTCGGTGAAGCATGTATAGATTGTGTATATGGCCATATATTGAGAGCCCATGTCCTTTAAGAGTTACGGTGGTGAACATTCTCGTAATTGCTATGTACTAATCGTGCAAGATATTAGGGTGTTGGTTTTGGATAGGGTGTTGGTTCTAGCACATGTGAGTGAAAATGACCTAGTCTTATCACTAGTACCCAAAGTGTATAAGGTACCATACAATGTCGGGATTAACGGTCGTTATTGACATTGGCTCATCCTATCGCAACAAATCCTTACTAGAGGGGCGGGGGCTTCGGACAAGATATACTTTCAAAAACAACTTGGCGTACCACTCCAATGGTATTTGTATGATGATCTTGGGCTCCCTTGGACCCTTTCAAACAAGACTAGGGAAACGGACAAGAAGGGGGTTGCTTTCTTGCATTCACATGTTACGTATGTACCAATGTTGGACGAGTATGTAGGTATTAATCCACATCATTGAACTTGGGTCTCATCAGAGTTTGGTCCTGAGTTTGACCATTTTTTCTTGGGAACATGTAGATTGCCTTTAAGAACAGGGTGCAAGCACGGTAAAGTGGACAGCTCTTGATCCTTGCTCAGGTTTAAGTGAAAGTGATCCAAAACAATATACTAACTTTGAATTTTATGAAATAAAAATTCATAAACATTTAGAAAACATATGAATCTACAAAGCCAAGCAATTTATGTTCACAAAAAACAATTTCAAACAACGTATATGTATTTTAGAAGACGGTGCAAGTGGTGGTGCAAGTGGGTGTCATTGAAAAGATAATTGTCAAAAACTTGTTTAAAATACAATTACATTACATTAAATTGATGAATTTTTGAAAAAAAAATTACGATGACCTCAAGTTTATAATGAATTCAAGGAATATGAAAAGAAATTCCAAGTTCAAAATATTTAAGGTCATAAAATTTACGTTCAAAACTATATTTAGTCAGTTGCTTTTACGCATCACTTTTAATGATAGGTTTTGAAGATCTCATATTGATATTCTATATTTGAGTACCTAACTTAACAATAGAGGTCATCATGAAAAAAATCTATTTTAAACAACATTTTGCTACTACTTATAGGCGTTTGACCAAGAAAATCATGGCTTTCATATACCGGAGCACTTTTTTGGTCCACTTTACTATGCTTGCACCCAACAGTCAAATTATTCTAAACATGAAAAAAGATGTTATAGAATTACTTTCTAGATCTTCACATTCCCAATGAATGAGTTTATTCTAGCTATATTTTTGTAACTGATTTCATTAGTAGTATATGGAATATGTTCTACCCTCGTCCATATACATGTGGAGTGAATTTCTTTGGTGGTTGCCGTGATTTCCAAATTGGCTCAATGAATGGGCTTGGGTTCGAGACATTTATGTGAGACTCGTAGTGGATGAAGAAGTTTCTAGCAATAACAATGCCTCTACATGTTGAGGGTTGGGGAGTGCTATCATGTGAGCAGTGAGCGATGAAAAATATTTGGAAATACACCCACTAGTATCCTATACCTACGATATTTGGGCATAAATAATAACATCTTTATTTATAATTATATGAATGGGGAGTTCAAACAAAGTGCTTAACCTAATGAATGCCTTGCTCTACTTTAAGAATCAACATCCACAAGACTGGCATGAGGATTTGAAAATAAAAATTAATGCTATTCTTAGATTCAACATCCAATTCCTCAAAAATAATCCAAAGCACATTTCAAGTTTGAGGATGCTCCAAATTATATTTTAGAACATACATAGGTTTGATAAATGAATTGATGAAGACATTGTGGACTCTTCATTGCAAACCTAAATGACGTGTGTGGGTCACTATGAAATTAAACCTTGTATATACAAGAAGTTTGTAAAGAAAAACAAATGTACACTTACCAATGGCATGCTACAAAATGGACTTAGACATTTATACTAAGAGTTTCAATTTAATGTGATAAATGCCTCCACTACATATACAAAATATAAATCATGAATTATACAAGCATTTATTGCATATAAAATCCACTGTCACTTTCCAATGAGAAAGTCACTGAACATTTTCTCACACCTACCATGTAACTCATCGATTACATCAAACAAATGAAGACAAGAGCACAATAACTTACCGACAATCCAAAAAGCAAAACTCAAGGAGCCCATGAGCACTCTAAGAGCCTCCAATTAGTAAAAATCTAGAACCGAAATGTAAACCCTCACAGAAATGGACAAGGTAGTTATTGAGGACTACCACCATATCACAACAATAGATGAAACGTTAATTGGATGAACTTAACATATCTATTGTCAATTTAATTCTCAAAACCTTATGGCCCCCTTTTGTACATCTACATTTAATTCAAAATTCTTAATAACCCTTTTTTGTACATCTACATTTAATTCAAAATTCTTAATAACCCTTTTAGAAGTACACACCAGAGGCATTAATTCCTTTTGCTTGTGTATACTTCGTACACTAATGCCTCAAATAATGCCCCTTCTTAGACTCACGTTAGTTTGTATGTGATTTGAAGAGTCCACCCCTGAATCATTGCCATTATGTATCAAAGATTGAAGTTATCGTCAACATCGTCTCCAAAGAGGATTACTCCTAATGTGTCACAATTGGTGACATCCCACAATGTACATGCCTGGACTTCATCAAATTGTCCTCTGTGTCATTGGGAAATAATGAAATGGGTGTACTACAAACACCTATACTATGTGTTCAAATGTCTATACAAGGTGAATTACAACAATGACAAGTTCATCCACACTCCAACATATACCTACAACTTGCGCATTTGTTATCGCTCGCCGCTCATCACTCATGTCTTAGCTTCCTTCATTCCCTGGGGGTGGACTCTTCATTGGAAATCTAAAAGACGCTTTGGTCACTATGAAATTAAACCCCCTACATATGACAAGTTTATAGAGAAAAGCAATGTATACGTACTAACGACAAATTAGAAAATGGACTCATGTATTAATATCAATTTAATGTGATCAATGCCTCCACTACATATACAAAAATTATAAATCATGAACTAAATAGGGATTTATTACATATAAAACCCACTTTCAAATACCAACTAGAAAGTCATTGAACATTCTTTCATTCATAGCATGTAACTCAATGATTGCATTGATCAAACAAAGACAAGAGCACAATAAACTTAGCTTTAATACAGAAAGCAAAAGTTAAAGGAGCTCATGAGTGTTGCAAGAGCATCTTGTTTGATAAAACCTAGAACCCAAATGCAAACCCTAAAAAGAATGGACAAGGTATCATTGAGGACAATTACCATATGAAAAAAATGGATGAAAACATGATTCAGATGAAAATATGATTTGGATGAAATTAACACATTTATCAAGTGATTCTCTAAACCTTAGAGCCCCTTGGTACAACTACCTTTACGTTCATAAAATTCAAAAGCCTCTTTATATGTACACAGTAGAAAGGGGAAAAAAGAAAAAGAAAACTCTATCTTAAGTATATTATGTACGCTAATGCCTCAAATAATACCCTTATACTCACATTAGTTTGTATGTGGCATGAAGAGTCCACCCCCGGGCCCTCCTTGAGGGTCCATTCATTCATTGTCATCACCCCAACGTGAAATCAATGTTGATTACTACACCTCAAATCATATACTCTCCGCCAAATTGGCTAGTGGCTAACTATCCCAATCCCTAGAAGTAAAAGAGTATGTCGCTTTTGCTCTTATAAAGTGCTTGGAAATGAGGCCTAGTTTGTGTTGGAATGTCCATTCTACAACTTTAGCAAATACAAGAATTTTTATTTATTTATTTATTTTGGTGGGGGGGGTCATCTTTCAAAATGTAGCACTAGGTAGTCTCAAGTTTGTCTACCACCTAGATCATCACGTTGGTATTAGCCGCCATCTCAAAGAGGCTATTGCACTCCATTGCTCTAGGAACTTAGCCTTTTTGATGCCACCTTGATGTACACCTAGTCCCATAAGTCTTTTGATTTCCTGGACTTTAACTAGTTTTATTTGATTTTGATTAAATCTCATTAGACTAACTTGAGATCTTCAATGCCATTTCTAGAGACAAGTAATCTAAAATCAACCATTTGCATGCTTTAAGAGAATCAATTGTGTTTTCTCCTTCCCAATGGATGAGGTTACATAGACACCACTAATTCCTAGCCCCAATATGCGGCTTTGATAAGTAAGGTAGACAAACTCTAAACGACCACAATAATAATACAAACACCTATATTTGAGTGGTATGTGACTAGGTGTGGATCTAAGAACTGACATTAAAAAGACATGTGTTCAAAAGAAATTGGCCTACATGCTCAAAGCATGCTAACCATTGTCGGCTCAATAGCCAACATGGTTGAGAGAACCTACATGACCACTTAATGAGCATGAGAATCATCACTTTCATAATGAATAAGAACTCCAAAAATTATGAGGCAAATGGTTATGGCTTGATTGGGATTTGCTAATCATCTCGCATTAATTGTGTGTTTTGATTATCCTACGAGAAGTGGGTGCAAAGGGACAAAAAAAATCAAATTGTCACACTTTTCAGTGAATACACTGATTATAGTTAGGATTTTGCTATTGTTTAAATACTCAAACAAAACAACTCAGTGTCGCAACCCTTGCTAGCTCCGCTTACGTAACTTGGTCATTTTTCATTTTAGCAAGGATTACGAACGCTAACCCTTCGCATTCCGCCATGTGAAAGATTAGCTCCCCAATACCGCAGACCTTCTTAGTCCATAGGAGGGAGACCAACCCTCCTACTCTTTCATTCGGGACTCACCCCTTAATCGGTAACCAATGCTAAGATGTGGACTTCCACGCATGAAAGTCCAATCTTATGTTGATCATCGCGTTGCCGGAGCAACACTACAACAACCCGAACCATACTAGGCAACTATGCCCTCACATTGGGCCAATGCCCATGGAGACCGTGCCGTTCGGCCTCAGGTGGGTGACGCCACACCACCTCACCCATATAAGCCTCTAGGACTCTAGACAGGACCGTAGGACTAGCAGGACGTTTCACGTAAGGTAGAGGGTGCTTAAACCAACACTTTAAGCCATTGCGGGTACACGTGGCCATGTCACGGTAAAAAAAAATAGTAGATCATATTAGCATTTCGACCCAAAATAGCCTCAAAGTAAAAAAAAAAAAATTAGTGAAAGTATAATATCTTATGAATTGTCAAAGTCAAAACTACTAGCTTCTTAATTCCATTAGCTAGGCCGGGCAAGTAAAGTGAGTGAGGAACCCAAGGACCAGCTCATTTATTATATAATCTCAACCTTTACCAAATCTATACTAGGCCCATCTTGTACCGGGAACCGAGCTTGATGCTCTCATTAAACCCCCACCATGCAAGGCCTTAAACCAACCCATGTCTAATCATGAGTCAAGCCTAGTGATAGAATGAATAGTGTCGGATTCATACCCATTTTTAGAATCCAAGATTAGCAACTCAACCTAATGTAAAGGCCGTTAATAATAATGCCCAACCCTAGCACCTACTGCATGGGGTGGCGTGCCAGCTTGTTGCCAAAACCGTCACTTTTGCGGGCCCGGCCATAAAATTAGCATGAGTGACGGTTCAAGGTAGGTAGATGTTGGTGGTTAGGAGGCGGGTATAGGTGTTGGTTTAGGATGGGGTAACGGAATTAGCTGCCTCTACCTTAGATGCCGATGGACTACTCACTTGCCCCATTCAGGCAAGTATTGAGGAAGTTATGCATGTTCAAAGCTTTGTAGTCCCGGGAGCCACTCCCAGGCCACTACTGTTCCAGGGCGTTGTCCCGGGACAGCGCCCCGCTCAAATTGCCATATCTTCTAGCTCACACCTCCAATTGAGGAGTTCTTGAGCATTCTAGAATCGGCACGCCATAAGCTACGCATAACTTATGGCCTCACCCTCATGCCTCCTAGTCTCCGTGGGTGGGAGGCGTTCCCAACGCCCGGGGCCCTCACCAACGGCGCCACAAGTCCCGGGTGTCACTCCGGGGTCCCCTTTGTGCCCATGGTGTTTTGGGCACTCCTCATGGAGAGGTACGTGACACTCATGGAACTAGTTCACATGGAAGACTGAGCTAGTGTCTATAAGGGTTAATGTCACATTAAATTAAGGATTCTAATAACTTCTTATGGCATTTTTCACTCCTTGCTTCCTTTCTTATTAGGTTCGTTCATTCTTAATGGTTCATTTGTACTTATTCCGTCGTGGGTGATTTAGTCCTATGCTCTTGTGGACTCCTATTACTTTTAGTGGACTAACCTAATTCAGTTGTGAAGCTCAATATAGCTTGGCAAGTGGTCAATGGCTATTTGCTAGGACAAAGTCCGGGGTAATGTCTTTTGAGTAACCGCATAGTTTTGAAAATGTCATGAACTGAACTTGCAATTTTCTCAAATTAAGTTCTTTTTATCAACTTACAACCATCATATTTGTCTTTGAATAACTGTAGTCACCACCTTCATCTTCAAGTATATGGCGACTCGTCTCAAGCAATCATCCACAAGTTAATATGAAATCAATACATCAACAACTAGGCTATATCTTTTAATTAAAGTTTTAGTTGTGATCTAAAAATGACTTGTATTTGGTAAAATCTTACTCTGGACAATAAGGTAATTTCTCCTTCCTTTGGACGTATTATCCATGCAACCTCTTTGTAAAAGACTATTACTCTATTTGGCTAATATCATGGTGTGACCAAGATAGCTATCTTGACTATGGCCTACCAGACGCTTCTCCTTCCTAGACGATACCCATCTCAGTTTTCTACGTCTTCCTCTATCATGTCTGATTTCGGCAACTTGGCCATGCCTTGTCCGCTCTCAGGCTATGGCTCTTCAGGACCTTTGTTGACCCAATCTTTCTCTCATCAGTTTATTGCATTCTTACTTGGCTACTTATCGTCAATCACTATCCTCTTGATTATTCTCTCGAGACTATTGCTCTTTTCTTCTCCATACTTGGCTAATTGCCCACACTTACCTCCCTTGGCTAAGTGTTTCATTCTAAACTTATTGCCTCTTAGGTTTCTACACGACGTAGCTCTTGTCTTGTCTTCTTTTCGACAAGCTCTTTGTATCCATCGAGTTCCTTCTCAGGATGATTCTTCTCGCCACTCCCTAGCCTCTCTCTCAAACTATTGCTCCACACATTTCCACATTACAACACAACCTTCATCGTTGGTTCATACTTCATACATTTCCCTTTTTAAGTTATTTCTAAGACTTTTACAAGTTTTGACCAAAGGCCAAAGTAAGTTTCTCTCTCTCTCTCTCTCTCTCTCTTCAACTTTGGCTCGCTCAAACTTTACCATACTCAATCACCGATACAACACAAGACCACTTGCCTTGGTCCACATCAACACTGACAAAGCTTTACTTTCACATATTCCAAACTTCTTACATAAACATATAATATCACAACTTGTGTCCTCTCCAAAAATAACAACGACAATTGCTCGTACAACTTCCAGTCTTTATTTATCGAAGTTTCTAAGACATCCCTGAGTTCGCATCACTCAACTCTTCTATCTATTGCTAATCCCTGCAAGCCTCACTCTATGGGATTTGACTAAGGCCTCACTCAATCATTGAGTCTCATGCTTGCTAAGACTATTGCTAAAGCTAATGGTAATGTTGAGACTAGTCAGATTACTGCAAAATGATAATAACCCTCCTTATCAAAAGGAAGGAGAAGGCGGTTATTGCAACCGTCTCAGAGCAACAATAGCTCCCTGAATCCACTCAGGATGAATTCCTAACTACCTATTGCTTGCTAACTCTTACTAATTATGAAATTGAGCATGTAGGCCATGCTATAGCCAAAAATTTGAGCTTACACTTACCTTGGCTTGGGCTAGAGCTCATGCTAAACCACATGGGCCCCGCTTTGTGGTGCCATGACCCCATTATATATTTATGAACTTTCAAGGGAGGGGTCACAAGGTCGAGGCCTACGATCCAATACCCCCGGGCATAATGTTTTTTGATCCCGACCAAAAATTGTTGCATGCTCCGCCCGACTTCAAAAAAAAATTGCCCTTGCATTCTTGAAGGTTGCTTGTCCACAATACCCATATTGAGTGCACTTTGCCTTCAAGTCCAAAATCCAATATATATGCTCATTTCCCCCTAGTAAATCAGCAATTGATTGGGATTTCAATTCCAAAGTGAAACCGTCAATAATGCATGTAATTAACTTGAAAGCCAAAAATATTAGAAAATCCCCGTTAACATTGAGGACCTTCGTAACATTATTCATATACACAAGCTTGTTTTGTGTATTATTCAGATTGAATGTGGGGAATATCTTGGAATACTATGTGGAATATTGTCATTCCCACAAAACAAGCTTGTGTATCTGAATAATGTTACGTTATAGTTTACGTGACTTACCATTCGAAAGGGTCTTTGTTGTTCTAAAATGAAACTTAAATGTGCTATTTTAAGTTTTATTATCATTTCTTATTAATTCCTTCTACTTACACAAGCATTCATACATACTCAAACTAATCAAGTGTGATTAGATTGAATTAAGCATACTAAACCTAATTTAAATCTAAACGAACCTAATTACGCCTAGTTATATCATAAATCATGCGGCTCCTAAAAGTTCGTAAATACATGATGGAGTCATGGCTCGGCAAAGCGGGGCCCACGTAGTTTGGCATGAGCTTCTTCTAGCCCCGGCTGCTTCCAGTAGCACTTCTTTGGCACCCAAATGGGCAGTGAAAGTGGAATCAACGCAGCAGCAGCCACGGCTGATTCCGCGGTTGATTGACGAGAGAAAATAAGCGGCTGATGAGGAGTCGTCACTTGCACTCCTGCAAAGATGCCTTGCATAGTGGACACGGAGGTTGGAAGGTGCCAATTAGCAAGGGCCAAATTTGGTCTACAATCCACGGGTTAAGGCAGACTCCCATGAGTCTACTATCAATAACCTCATGATGCCACCCACCCCAAGTATCTCTTAACCCTTGAACTTCCTAAGTGGCCATCTTTGGGCTTATGAATGAATGACTCTCGACTTGAAAATTCATCCAAATGGAAGGTGCTAGGAAAATCATAATAGGTGGCGTTGTGTTCCTCGTGAAATTTTCTTGTTGATGACGATGACCCCATTGCAACAAGAAACGGTGGTTGTTCACAAGAGATTTTTAAAGTCAAGATTGAACTTACTTCACTCTTTGTTGATGTATTACTATATGTAGAAAATTCTTAGTATTTTTTATTAGAAATTGTCAATTTTTTACGTACTCTTTTTCTTACCCCAAAGTGTATAACTATTCTTTATATAATCTTGAAATTTTGGACCATATAGTTATATTGCACATACATATGAAATTTTCTTGAAAATTTGATGATTCTTAAGTGATTATAAACAAATCATAAAAATTACTAAATACTCCTACCATATTCGTGTGATCTTAAAATCATTAGCAACAACTTTTCTTAGGTACACTAAAAATTGAGGTTTAAAAAGCTTGTTTTTTAGATGATCTAATGAAACCACAATATGCTATAGGAAGTGAAGGATTAGTCGGCCCTAAAATGAGAGAAGAAACGAATGGGCCAAAGCTTCCTAATATTTGCGTGAACTCATGCATATACCATAGAGGGCTCTCTGTTTCATCTTAAATTTGTGCCCAAATGTAGTTTCCATGTGGGAAACAAGTGTGTCTTAGCAAATGTGAGCATGACACATGATAGAATTTGAGGGGAAAAGAATCATTTTGTATTGGAATAGAGAGCCCTCTACAGTAGTGCATGAACCCCACTTCCTAGTACACTAAAGGTTGTATTTAGTGTCAGCAATTCTATTTGTCTTGCTCAATACTCATTGTAAACCGCCCATGTAGTGTCACCCACACTAAATGTGAACCTAACATTATGTGTTATTACTTGTAAAAGAATTGGGCATCGTAGATTTGCAATGTTGCAAGAACTGTCACTTACTAAGTGGTTTTCCATCCAAATTCCAATCATCCATGACAATATTTCATTACAAAGTTGTTAGGATGCAGAGTATACCAAACTTTGTTTCAATAATTGGCATAAATTTCATCCAAATTTCAATACTTGTGAACTTTATTCATAAGAAGTGACATTAGAAAACTCACCACAACGACATAAATTACCATATGACACTAAATACAATGTACATGGTGGAGGCACGGCCTCTCGTGAAAACAAGCTCCTTAAGGTATGCATGTGTTAGGGTTTAGGACCTATATTTTTGTTCTCCCATCTTATGTTGATTAGAGTTACGTCTTCAAATTTGTGTCACATTAGCAAATCCATGAGGGAACCTCGACAAAAATTCAATTGAAAATCAGAGCTTGCCTAATTTAGTTGTGGTTGTCGGAAGTGGATGTTTATTCGTTTCATACTTGAATACATGGGTCCTCTCAATTATGTTCACTATCAAGTGTGATGTAGTTAATCGAATCTAAAATTCCGATACCTTTTAATAGATTTGGATACTTTACTTTCCACCTCAGAATAGCAAAGAACCAGTGGCAACGACTCATGATCCATGTAGTGTCAATTGGTTGATATTATAAGCTTGGGGTTGAACTAGCATAATTGTGACCATGTATGGCGTGACTTCACGTATGTGGCCAAAATGCATGCACTTCCAATCCACAAACAATTATGGACATTGGATTGGACCAGGAATTGTCTCATTTGATTAGCAATTGTTTATCGCGGAGATGGTTGTTTCAAGATTCAAAATTGGAATTGTAATGCAAATGTTACCAATGATCAAGGTGAGGGAACTCTTTCACTTTTGAGTAATCACATAGACCCTCCCAATTGCATTAACTATTCGGCCCACAATGGTGTACTTAATCTGAGCACATTCTCCGATTCCATTGCCATAGACTTGTTATTTTGGTATGCATTATTGACTACAAGCCTTGCCATTTTATATACCACTCAAATATAGGTGTCTAATTGAGAAAAACGCCATATAAGATCCACATACCTTTATGGTCACAATGGGTTTCCAATGTGTTCCCATTCATTTCCATGGTTCTCATACAACCAATGAAAACATTGTTGGCAAAATTTCACAAAAACCTACCTTCAAAAACGGGTTTCAACATCCATGTGTGTTTAGGGGTCTTTTTTCAGGCATGGGCAACAAAGAAACTCACCCTAGCTGATTGCATGTTCGCCTTAAATCGCTCGCCATGTCTCAAGAAGGGAAGAAACACTCAAATGTCTCCTCCCCCCATTCCCCCCCTCCCTCCCATGTTGCCAAGTTGCTATGTCTAGTGCAATTGAGGACAACGTTGCCAACCAGACCCTAGCCAATCAAATGTCATGTCACCGCAGCAACTCTCATCCACCATGCTCAGGTTCGCCTCTCTTCTCCTTCATTTCATCAAATTTCCCCATGTTGTTTATTTGTTTGCTTTGGCCATGTAGGATTGAATTGTAGATGAAATGCTTACTTGTGCTTCCATTAATGGTTGCAAGTTGGAAGCGTTGATGTTGATGAGGATGGTTTGGCGATTGAACTTGGTGGCTTTCCATGTAAACATGTTCGGGTTGGGTTGAGTATGTGAGTTGCCAACCAAGTATAAAAGTGTTAAACCTCCCTCTTCCATTCATTAATCATGCTCATAGCTCATTGTTTCATTGACCTCAACTTGGATCCTCTACTTGCTGCTCTTAGTTTCTAGGATAATCCCAAAGTAGCCGTCATCATTTGGCTCTAATTGAGCACTACAAGCTTGCAACTTGGGCTATTGTATTATGAGACACCATGCATCGATTCAATTGGCTTTGGGAGTTTGTTTGCATGCTTGGAAGACAAAATTCTTTTGCGTTTGATTACTTTTGTAAGGCTCCAAAAAGTTGAGAGGTTTGGACGAGGTTAAAGGTGTTGGTTTATCAACTTCATATTGCCTGCTTCATCTTGGTTGTAAGGCCGAATTCAAAACTTTGGCCTTGGCTAAAATTTTGCACTGGGCCCATACTGCATTTGAGTGTGGATTTGGTGGGGCTAGGTTCGTTGTTGGTTGTTGTTGGCAAGTTAACATTGACAAGGGTTTGGGCATTGGATTGTGGCCCAATCCTTGGGTGATCTTTTGGGCGACTTTTGCCACCTTATGCCATCAAAGCTCATTTGCTTGATTCACCCAAGCGTTTTCAGCACTCGGCTTTGCTTACATGGCATCTCATAGCGTTATATTCTTTTGTTAATTCAATTACATCATGCCATACTAGCATTGGAATCTACTAGTATGGATAAGTGTTTGTGAGCATTTGGTTGCATTGTGCATTATGAATTTGTGGTTTTTGTTTGTGATCACATGCATGCTACTAACACTTGGGTGTAATTGGTTGAGGTTGAAATTTCAAGGTGCATGTACATGGTTGTGATATCGTGATTGTAATTTGCCATTTGCATTAGTCCTTTGTGCAATCAACCATTATCACCATGGGTCCCTTTATTGCACCCTCCAACTTTTGTTTCCGTAGTTTCTTTACGCATGTTTTAGTCCTCTTGCTCCTCTTCCAATCATCCTTGATGATGTGTTGGTCCCTCTAAACCTCAGGTAGTCGTAGCAGAAACAAGAAGGAGAAAGAAATCCATAGGAAGCTAAGCTAACCATGTATTCCATGACACTTGGCCTCTAAACTACTGTGGTCATAGCCAATCATTACGGAAGATTGGGATATATACAATTTTAGATGTTTCATTTGCACTAAGATAGAGGATTGTGACAAACTCTCATTCTTGAGACTTGACTCCTTGATGAAATCCTTTGGTCAATGTAAAGCTAAGTCCACCATTGTCGGTGTGTGTGTGTTGTCGGTTAGCATTATATTTTGTGCCAAGTGCCAAGTGCTGAGATGAACAATGCTTCCTAGATTTAATTTGCTGGCACTAGTTCGTAACGTAAAGGAATTTAGTATCACATTCACTAATTTCCCACCCTCATTAATTGGTATATTTAGTGTGCCATCGATTATCCAGTCACATGGCATACATGCTCTAAGGTCATACATACCCATAGAGGGATCTCTATTTCATCTTTACTAGTGTTGGAATGTAATTTCCATGCGGGAGACAAGAGTCTCAACCAATGCAAGACTGACATGTGGCAAGAATGGAGGGGAAAATAATTGATTTATGTGGAAATACAGAGCCGGCTCTGTGGTACTTCAAAAACTCACGAGGTTCAAAGTGGCCAGCTAGCTGGAGACCGTAGTAGGCCTGTGACTTACAAACTCAACTATAATAACTAATTCCATCGATATGTACACTAGCCACGCTCATTCTATTGTCCATAAAGCACCAAGCCCGGGGATTTATGTAGGCCGCTTGCCCATCAAATTCTAGTGGGCGAAGTGGCCTACATGAAAACTAACCGTAAGTCTCCAACTATGGTTATCGTATCACTAGGGAATCGACAGTCCCATGACACATGTCCTCGGTTTTCAGTGCTAAAGTGAGGAGGCATTTATGTCAAAATGAACAGTTGTGGCAAACTCTAAACATTGGTAATGTGTTTGGGCCAACTTTTGGCTCCAAAATCTCACACTAATTTCAATTTCAAGAATAAAATTACCCAAAAAATTGTAGTCCTCCTGAAACCTATCTTCCTACATGGGAAAAATTTGCACAGCCTTATACTTCTCGGCACAAAATCTCTAAGTGATTGGTTATGGGCACCTCTACTCTTATATAAGCTATGTTGTCTATGTAAAGTCCTTAGCATTGTCTAGGGATATTGTTGGACATAGTTGGTCAAAATCCTAGTCTTTCCAAGTACATCCGGTTACAAGTTGTGATCTTTCTGTTTTTCTTTATTACTATGAAATATATTCCATAGATTCCCCTAAAATGATGGGTAATTTTCATGAAGTCTTGAACTTCAACTCGTTATTTTTCAAACTCAACCGGTTCATTGGTAACTACACTAAATAAGATATTCAGTGTCATATGGTATTTTATGTCACTATGGTAACTTTTCAATTCACTTCTTATGAATAAGTATTGTCATGGATGATGGATGAGTTCATCCATTGGCCAAAACCCTACCTTCTCTCGCCAGCAACTTGTGACGAAACATTGTCATGGATGATTGAAATTTGGATGAAAAATCACTTGGTAAGTGACAGTAATTGCAACACAGTAAATCTATACTCCCATTAAAAATTTACAAGGAATGACAAATAATGTTGGGTTAACATTTAGTGTTGGTGACACTACACCACGGTTTACAATTAGTATTGAGCAAGACAATTAGAATCGGTGACACTAAATATCATACTTAGTGTAGCTGTTGGCTCTGCCCGTTCATTGGTTCTTAGTATGTAACTTAGGAGTTTGCATAACACATAGTCCTCGGGAAAGAAGCCTGACTGGCCTTCAACTAACTCAATTACGAGCACCTCCCTCCTCCTAACCACGATTGTGCAGATTTTGCAAGGTCTTGCCTTCATAATTTCCTACCCTGCCAAGGTGGTGCACTTAAGAGAGGCATACCCAAAATCCTTAACATTGTGTATGTATCAAAACATTATTTAGTGTCCTAGTGTCGGGAGTTCTGGAAGTGTTGTTGTGTGGGACTGATAATATTCCACAAAATACTATCAGTCCCACACAACATTGTTATAGATCTGAATAATGTTATGTCCCTCGCCATCAGGTTTAAAATGGTTTGAAAACGGATCATTCCTTGGAATTGCCTTAACCCTTAAAGGACATAAGGTCTCAATGTATGACTATATACACAATTTATATGGGCTTCACCAAGTTCATAAATCATATGTTATGAATTTATGTGTTCAAGACCTTATTGTATACATTGTCTTACGTTAAGAAGAATAAAAATATATACTCATACCAGATGTTGATGATCAAAATACAATGTATGTATTTGCATCCAAAGACTCCCATGCTGCGTATTTAAACTTAAATCTTCAATAACATCCAAATGTTTAGCTTATTCAAATAATGCACTTGGATAAGTTGATTTTAGGTAGGGTCACTTTTGACATGATTAACTATGAATGAAAGTATGTGGCTCAAAAACGCTATCTTTTGCTTGGAGAGGCCCAATCTAGGCCTCTTCGACACTTAGGAATTACTTAGGCCACGCCCTAACATCCTCCTAATTGAAGGTTTTGCCATCAAAGCTCCAATTCCCTCACAACCTTCAAAAGAACTCTTGCACATCCAATCACTCAAAGAAAATTGGAGAAAAACACTTCCAAAACGCGGCACAAGATGGGGAGGTTCATCCTCTCTTACTACTCAACCGATAGCAAAGACCAAGTAACACTAAGCAAATTTCCAACAACTTCTAGCTTTTAAATTCTAAATCCACGTCACCCCTTCCGTTAACTATCTACATGCATCTTAACAACATAAACTCAAATATAAAGCGCGCTCCATCAAACAACCACTACACCACCAACACAAGTTTGACTAAACCTAAAAAGACACACATGTGTATGATAAATCTCTTATTTGTCTCAACCATGGTAGGGGATGAGTGCTACAATGTTTTTAGCTATAATTGGGGCTTCTCGAAGTTTCAAACCCAAAACATCGCTTAACACAAACCTTTACACCTCTTGGGATGATCCACCTCTACAAAGTGCTAAACATTTATCATGATAATGTCAAAATGTGTTTGGTTTGTCAAATTCAATTCCCGTGTATAGAACCCACCCCACATAATCTCAAAGCTTATCCCAAGTAAGTTGGCTTCATATTCAAAAATCAAACAATTGACTTAGGTAGAGAAACGATAAACATCATCTCTTCTAGGTATATAATAAGAATTATGCATTTTTTAAAATTAATTAGCATTTAAGAAATTTACCATTTCACATTTTGCATACAACGCAGACGAAGGATGAACACTCGTCGTGCAAAGTCTATGGTCGACTTCGCTCAAATGCATTTATTTCTAATCTTCTTCTCTCACATCGCGGAGCAGTTCCTAGAGCTATTTTGGCGAAGATTATATCAATACCAAGGTGCAAATTGCAATGTGCCTTCTAGGATTCATGACATGCATGTTGGGGTCTTGTAAAAATCAACCATGTACAAGTTTGTGGTTGTTTCATCGCAGATTAATATCACTATAACAATATAGTGTTATGCTAATGTAATTGATCCAAAGTGCAATCAATTTTATATATATATCAAGCAGGGTGTCAATATTTTCACCTTCAACTCATGGCCACTTTAGACTAGACCTTGAGGGCCCGTGACCATCGAAATCTAAAATATGTCAATGGTGGAAAAGGCCGACTTTGTCCAACTTCAGTTTATACTAGAGCTCAAGGGCCTAAGGGCCAAGAAAGATTGAATGGATGAAAACCCTATATGGAGTCTTACATGACATGCAATGGACAATGCTTCATGGTCTACCAAATTTTTAATTAAGCCCACCTCAAAGAGATGGTTCTAAAAACAAAATTTGGGGAGACCACGATGCTTCATAATCTCCCAACCCTTTATTGACTAAAGGTCATTGTCTCATACTGAAATAGCATTTAGGGAGTGCCTAGTCGCATGTGTTTTTACACTAAACTTGAAAGCATGGGATAGAACCCGCCACCAAAAAGTGGAAGTAACTTGCAAAGACAAGACTTTTCATTTATGTTTGCTTCTTATGAAAGCCAGTCTACTACTACTACTACTACTACTACTACTACTACTACTACTACTACTACTACTGAAAGCCCGTGACCGCCAAATTTTCAATTTTGATTTTACATGGTACAAACTTTGGATGAGTTTTAGCCCCTAAACACTTGGACCTACTTCCAAAAAGTCAAAGCACTACATATGCGTGATTTTCGTTTACTTGAAAGAGCGCAAAAATTATGAAATAAGATCTTACATAAATAGGCAAAATGCATACTGAAACTATAACCAAAATTTCAACATGATTAGACCACATTAAAGTAAATTGTGATTATTTTATATATATATATAAAGGATGAAATAAAACATATACGTACTATAAGCATAAAATTTCATCCAGTTTTTTCGGTCATAGAGTAAAGTGGGCCTTACATGTCTACGGCAAATCTGCATGGGAGGCTCCGGAATTAAAAGCTCGGGTACAGAAGTTGTGAGAAGAAGCTTTGGCAGTGGGCGCTACTTAAACAATTCGGCAGCCTTCCCGTTTGGCCAAGAAGGAGTAAAAGCCGCTCGTACTCCACAACCTTCAACACATCTCACCTGCTTGCATTCATTCATGCCTCCCTCTCTCTCTCATCAAGAGGGCTCGAGTTGCGGTGGTGGAGGAACTTGGCCCGTGGCTTAAGGATGGGCTTAAACCTCCAATGTTGGGACCGGTATGTGTAAGGTGTGTGGTGGGTGTTATTCGGTTCGTTTTTCATGTTCTCCAACTTCCACATACTAGATTCACACATCAACAACAACATGTGTTGAAGTAGCAAATCAATGACAAAGCATTGTAAAAAAAAACAGGACATTCCTTGGGTTAGTTGTGGTTATTGAGAATGCATGTTTGTTGATTACTTAATTGATTGCACTACCAACATATGAGTCCTCAGCTATCATGCCACGTTGTGGAAGAAGTATGCATATTTGCATATTTTCCAGTGACATAGGACAATGCTCCAATGACGCAAGTCAAATGCCCAAGATTTGTATGCTTGTAGATGTGTAGGTCCTCCTGATTACGTTCCATGTTGAGTGTAGACTAGTTGATGACATTCGAAGATGTGGTTTGATCTTTTTAAAACATGTGTTATGGTGGCATTTGTTCTTTGATCCTCACCTACCCACACACCAACCAAATGTAGGGGCCCGATTAAGAAAAATAGCCGAATAACACCCAAATGATTTAGGTTATAGCATGGTGTTGACAATTGACATCAACAATGGCATCAAAGAACCTACTTGCAGGTATCAAAATGTAATACCAATCGAATTTTGGTATTCAGTGGTATCTTCGTGTGAAAGAATCTTTGCATACTTGAGTTATGATTTGAGTCGGTACCATTTTAAAGCATGTTGATACCATGGTGATTTTACCTAAGTACGAAGATTTATTGCATGGTATATAGACTTGAATGGTATCGAGAACAAAATTACCTTCAAATACCTATACCCTATTGATATTGAAAAACTGTGAGATCATCATAATCAATACCCAGATGGTATAAAAAAGAAGATGATATCAATCCAACATTGATTCAAACTATGGTCCAAAGACCGATGAAACTCCAAAAATGAGTGATCCTATTGGTGGAGTGCAAAAATTTGAGCCCTAGGAGTTTACATTGGGGTGTGGGTCCAAGGTATGGGAAAATGAAGTGGCGCCAATGTGGCATCGCTTTTCTACCAAATCTTTGTGGTCTCCATTCAAGAAAATACTCTTAGTTTTAGGCACCAACCTTGAGTCCAAAGATAAGGTCTATTAAAGGGCGCTTTGGACATCCAAGTCTACTGTTTGTTGGACCCCCAAACACTATTGCAAACCCACCCCTAGTGCCCCAACAACTTCAACTTTGCAACCATTGCATCTTCTCAACTCTTGTTGAAATGAAGAGGTATTTCTTTCTTCTTTCAGATCTTTGTAATGAAGTTAATTTTCACAAACAAGTGGTCGATCATAAAATATGTGGGTGATAGTGGGTTGAATTGCCCTTGACATCAAAGGTGGTATTAAAGTTTCACATTCATTTGAGTTATCTAAAAAGTCCCTTAAAGGGGGACAAAACTGTGGGTTTGATCTTTCTTTGAAAAAACTTTATATTAAGAGCTTGTTAGTTTGTCGTGTACCTGAGCCTACTTTGAAAGTTGGGTGAAACTTTGGGGACCTCCTCTTTCCATCTCTCAACTTTAAGAGAATCTTAAGATCTAAAATAGGGTATGCGCATGGGACATGTTCTCTTGAATCCCAGATTGGCCTATGCAAGTCTAGCTTGGCCCACCACCCTAATAAGACAAGCTAGAAAACCGGTTTTTAATAGCTCGACATCACACTTTTGTGTATGATAATTTAAGCATTAAGAAAACTTAGATAACTTTGTGTTAATTCTCATAAACTTAGGGTTTGGGACTAAAACCCATGATCTCGTTTGCTTTACTTTATGAATGATTCCATTGGAATGTGCCCTCTAGTAATAAAGGGTCAAGATCCAAATATCAAATACCACAAGATAGATATTGACATCGTCATTGTTGGTGACTTTGGTTGAGGGTTCGGGTCCTTCGAGTTCGATGATGAGTGATCATGGTTTCTATTACAATCCTAGTTTTTTTTTCCCCTTCTATACATTGTAGCCTCGGTCAAGTGCAAGAATTTATTAGGTCAAATCAAGTGGATGTTGGAGTGGGTTGGGTTGTTATAAATTCATGAAGGACTGGTGGAATTTAAATGCTACTGAAACTGTACTTTGAGTCAACGTGGCAGTGGGAAAATTGAAAAAGAAGAAGAAGAAGAAGAAGAAGAAGCAAGGTGGGACTGGCACGTCACATTGCTTAAGGGCCACTTCGCGCACAAGCCAAGAGCCGTGACCATGAAATTGTGAGAGCCCAAAAGAAAGTGTCCAAAGGCCGTCCCAACACACCTTTAAAATCATGTAATGTGGTCACGGAACCTCAAGTGTAGTGTGAAGCCATATTTAACCGTGCCCTCAACCAAACGCTATTTCAATGATTTTCTATTCATGCAGGTCCTCACACACGATAAAATAGAATAAATCAACGGTTGTGAGCGTTTGGAGTGCCATGGTCTCCCGGTTTTGTGTTAGGCCTACCTCCAAGAGGTGGTTTTTGAAAATAGTCCAAGTGACCATGAAACATGATCCATTGGATGCCATGTAGGAATCCATGTAGACTTTACATCCATCTTGGATTCACATACTCCGTTGGTCCCTCAAGCGTAGTGTGAAGCAAACTTGGACCGGCTCCGCCTTTTCCACCAATGAGAGTGCTTGAAGTGTAATGGTTACGGGCTCTCAGTCTCGTGTGTGAAATGGGCCACTTTACGCTTGACATGAGGGGGCCTATGACCATTAAAATTTAAGGTAAGCGCTTTGTAAACGGACAATTTTCTCTCTTCACCCACTTCTCATAGGGTATGAAACATGCAATTTGTGTGAGATGGTGAGTAGGTCCAAAATGTGGATGTCCTCATTTTCCTCATATTTTTTTGAGCTCGTGTCAATATCTTATTCATTGTCAAAGTGAAGATTCGTTGAGTTAATAAATGATCATATACATCCTCCCAACTACGTTGACTATTATGTCTAGAATGGTTAACAATTCTTGAGCATGTAGTTCAATCTCTTTTCAACAAACGTTTTTTGGATGTTTGTTCTTAGATTCACATCCAACCATATACAGTGAAAAAGGGTGTTCGTTTAAGATCAACATTTGAAACATGTAAATTCGCATTATCTTCTTAATTTCATTTGTTGGGAAATTGGAGACCCTCGCATTTCTCTTATACTATATCACGAGGGTCTAAGGGACCAAGGAATTTCAAATGGATAAAAAATTCATATGGGCTCCTATATATGCAGCAAGGAAAATAATGTTTCATGGTCTACTAGACATTATCATGGCTTTCATATACATGTATATTTTAATTTGGTGGGGATCCGGATTCAAGATCTTTGGATTTTCACCAATGCACCGTTAAAGTGGGAGCTTGAGCTAGACCAACAAACCACCATCTCACATGTTGGAAGCTCGTTGAAGGAGCACTTAAACCAAACTTAGTCACTCTCATTATGTTCACTACTGTATGTGATAAGCATGTTTAGCAAAATTTCCATTCTTAAAAAGATGTTGATTTGTCAAGAGATTGTTGCATATTCTACCAAAATCCAAATAATTAACCACTCAAAAAAATACAAAAGTACAAACATCGACTTTTCGTTGACATGGACCCGTGTTGAGGGTGCATGCTGGTAAGAAGAATTGGTATGGTTCGCCCTATGTCACAATGACTGGCACTTGGTGTTTTTTTAGTTTTCTTTTTATGAGGAGCAATATGTGTTAAGTATTAGTTTGTATTGAGTGAGATAGTTTCCATGAGTTGTTTGACTTTACCTTGGGGTGTATCTATATCTTTATGGAGGTCGATGGAAGATCGGTGGATGGTATTGTGAATGCATGCTATGATAATGATGGAAGAGGGCATTCCAACCAAGCCCTTGGATATGAGGATGAGAGAATCATGTTTGGCATATTTCCGTTGAGTTGCGTCATGTGAGAATCTATTGTGACAATATGTGGTTTCAATGAATTGTATTGTGAGGGAGCTGTGTGGTGAGAATGGAGGGGAGCCAGTAAGAGATTTACCTTTGACAAACGGGGTGTTGGGACACAATTTAGCCAAGCATTTGCATTTGGGTTGGAAACAGAATCATGGTAATAGCCGTGAGGGGAGGGTTTTTTTAAAGGTTGTTGGTGATGTTGGGTGCTTGCATGAACGAGGATAAAGTGTATGGTGTTAGGATGGGCAAGGAGCATGTCTACAAATGGCATGGATTTCTTTGTTGTGTCAATTGGTTCAAAGGTTATTAATGTGTTTGTTGGTGCAACAAGAAAGGAGGTGGAGGCATGTGTCATTTTGGTTCAAGCGGCAAAGGCTACAGAGCATAGAGGTGATGTTGTTTAGGATTTTGTGTTTGCAATAATTGCCCATGTGTTGCCCAAATTGGAATTGGAGTGTTTGTGTAATTTGAGCATTTGATACGTCAGGAGAGGTCCAAAAGAGATTGGACCAAACATGATGGAGATTTGTGTTATATAGCCATTTATTGACATAGGGAAATGTGATGGATGCGTTTGAGAGCAAGAAACTTAAGTATTATTTTACAATGTATCATTTAAGGTTTCGAACATAGCCATCATGTTGTGAGGAAAGTGGGAACATTGGCAAGCCGATAAGAAACACGATGGCCTAAGAGGTGGAAAGGGGTATGTGACAGGGGAATAGGGTCCTTTGTGGATCCTAGCATGGCAAGGATGTCTACTTGGTCATTCCCAGTGATGTTGTTATGTTCGCATACTTTTTGGATCGTGATGTGGGGTTGACTTTGTTGTATATGGAAGAGGATTTTGCAATAAGAAGATTATATGGGTAATTATGTTCAGAGGATGGTTGGCCGAGATGGTTGTTGAGAAGATATATGCCATCGAAACTATCTATAAAATATATGAACATCTACGGTGAGGGTTTGGGTATGTTGAATGACAAGGAAGAGAGGATATAGGTAATCTCGTAGAATGTTTGGATAACCAAATAATTTTGCCACTATGTCAGTGTGAGTTGGTTCATAATAGACACCAAAGCATGCTATAATACCACTCATATGTGCAAAACTTCTACAAATTCATGTAGAGGTTGTTGGTAGTTCATTGTAGAAGTATGGTGAAAAGAGGCGATGTGGTGATCAAGCTCAACCCAACTCAAACCCAAGGAATATGTGTTTATATCAACTTACAAGACCATGTCCTTGACAAAACACTTGGAGCTCAATTCCACAAAGAAGGTCATCTCAATTTGAGTTGTGTCTAGGTAGAAGAAAGAGTTAGGATATCAAGCAATATGTGAGATGTGACCTCCCAAAAGAATGTGATTCGAAATTTTTATGTATGAGATGTGAGAAAATTTGAGCAGGCTTGCCCATGAGGTTTAGGAGGTCCAAGGAAGAAAATGCTTCAAGAATAGTTTTTTGGAGCTCAGTTGAGCAAGAAAACGTATTATTTTTATAGTTTTGTTTGATTGAGAAAAAGCAAGGAAATCCATTAATCTCCTACCTCCAAAATTAATTTTGAAGTCTAAATTATTTTCGCATGAGTTATGCACAAATACATAAAAGTGGCTAAATGGTACTAGGTAGAGGCTTCACCTCAATTGTTTACATATCCCACGTGCATTGTGAACATGACCTACTTCATTTCAAACATGATTGTATGTAAACCTAGTATGTTGGAGCCTCCACTCACTTAATCCTCACCTTCGTAAAGCGTCTCATGGTTTCATTAGAGTATATGAAAACGGAGCTTTCAAAACCTCAATGTTTATTTTACCTAAAAGAAAAGTTGTTGCCAATGACTTCAAGAACACATTAGTATGGTATTTTCACTATATTTAATGATCGATTTAGAATCATTGAACTTCAAGAAATTATGATAAATATATGCAATAAATTATAGGCCAACCTTCAAGTATATATTAAGAATAGATTAACATAATGAGGTAAGAGACAAAGTCCATAGAAAATTGATCGTTTTCAATCAAATAATAGTAATTTACTATATATAGAAATGTTTCAACAAAGGGAAAGGCTACATTGATTATCCTAAATAGTGAGGGAGGGCCAATAGTGAGTGTGGGAAATTAGTGAAGGTGATATTGAATTTCTTTACGTTATGAAAGTAATGCCGCCAAAAGATCTAGGAATCATTGTTCATACTGGCACTACTCATTGAAAATACCATTCGTAGCAACAAATCCACTGAAAAGTACCAACACTTGGCGCTATTCAGAGACAAGCATGTGTTTCCATAAAATAAAAGTTATCACTCTACATACACCTTTGAGCACGCACTCGTTCTCTTGAATTCTATGATAAATGAGCATGTATTCATGAATTTAGTGTCACTCGGTTTAAATTTCAGCCCTCAATAACTTTGAGATTTGGCTAAATGGCGCTTGCTTCGGGAATTAGTGCCACCCTCACTAATTAGGACAATCAGTGTAGTTCATTCTTGAATTTTAAAATATCTCATGAACAAGCATCATTTCATATTGGAATGGGACCATCACCATGGACAAGAAAGTTTCATGAGGAACACGACGATACCTATTGTGACCTTCCTAGCACCTTCCTTTCAGATGAATTTGCCTTCAAGAATCATTCATAAGCCCAAATATGGCCTCTTAGGAAGTTGAGGTTTAAATATGTCTCAGTGTGCTACACAATGGACATGTTGTTTGTGCTACACCTCCACTTGGTTTTTAGTTTTGTAGGGTCCATTTAGCATATTCTTTGTGTCCACTATACCCTTAAGTTTACATGTCCACATAAGGTCACAAGCTGAAATAGGTGCATGGCTTACCTCAGAAATGGTCATGGTAAGAGTAGACATACCCGTTTTCAATACCCCCTCCCCCCTCCCCCCTCCCCCAATCTTAATACTTAGAGTCCCCCTAAAGTCACGAAGTTCGACACACGTAGTCGTCGTTTTCTAACGTGATGGAAAATGTCATGAAGAAATCACGCATGTAGCCGTCACATTCGGCGTGATGAAAAAAGTAAGTTAAAAAGGACACGGATTTGGGTTCCTTGAAAAGAACACTAACCGTACTCAAGTTTTCGTCTCCTAATTATTGATAATAAGTCGACCTATGCTATGAATATGGGTTGGGAGAGAATCTCACCTTTGAACATTTACAATAATTTGAAAACTTAGAAATAAATCATGATTTTTTTTGTTAAACTTTGTGATATCAATTTCCAAACTCCTAAAAAATCAGTTAAATATTACACATGTGCTACAATTATGCAAAATTGCTCAAGTTAACGGAAATAGGTATGTCTACTCTAGATTTTACCTTTTAACTATACTAAATATGACATTTAGAGTCACTTGCTATTTGAAACTACGCAACACTATATCTATTTACTGTAAATCTTATGTCTTACCCAAAAAATGTAAAATTTTGTGGTTTGGACACTATGGAACATTAACAACTTTACGTGGTAAAAAACTACATCAATGAGAGAAAGATATAACATGGTGTAAATCCAAATAGTATGTGACAGTAAATAACATATTTAGTGTACTAAGCCCACATTTTGCATTTGAAGTATTTTTTCGGCAAGTATGCATGAAACATGCTTATTCAGCCATGGTAAGCGGAGCCTCTCTAATTAGGTCTTTCAGCTATATTTGCTAACCAAGATTACTAATTAAGTAGCGTCTGGGTAGGTATGAATCTAAGAACAGTCACCAAACAAAACATATACTCAAAGAAATTGGAGTATGTGCTCAAAAATCTTAACTATTCTACATTCAAGAGGTCCACATAATTTGAAAGGACCTACATAACCACTTAATGAGCACAAGAACTTCATTTTCGTTTTAAAATTTAAAAAAATCAGCTGAGTTCCAAACATTACGAGGAAAATGGTTTTTTTGCTACAAACACGATTCGGATTTGCTAATCATCTCACACCAATTGCATGTTTCCCATCTTACAAGAAGTGAGTGCAGAGAGAAAAGTGTCCGTTTAAGGCCTACTTACATCACATCCACAAAAACCACATCACGACTGAAGCCCGGGTTGGTAAAATGGGATTGATAGTCTTCCACATTCGAAGTATGATACCGCTATTTCCTTTATGCAAATATACATTTCTTAAAAAAGAAAACGCCTTCTACCTCCTTTCAAATGTGCGATGTGAACTCTTAAATACAGCCAATCAAGTGGGACGTTGGAAAATTAGTTTCGGGAATTTATGGGAATGGGAAAATCTCAAAATAAAGGCTCCATTCAAACGAGATCATCTATCTTAGGGCCACTTCACACACGAGCCAAGAGCCGTGACCACGAAGATGTGAGAGCCCAAAAGAAAGTGTCCAAAGGCTGTCCCAAGATACCTCCAAAATCATGTAGTGTGGTCACGGACCCTCAAGTGTAGTGTGAAGTCATATGTTACCGGCCCTCAACCAAATGCTATTCCAATTAACCTCTATTCATGCGGGCCCTCATGCACGATAAAATAGAATAAATCAACGGTTGTGAGCGTTCGGAGTGCCATGGTCTCCCGGTTTTGTGTTAGGCCTACCTCCAAGAGGTGGTTTTTGAAAATAGTCCAAGTGACCATGAAACATGATCCATTGGATGCCATGTAGGAGTCCATGTAGACTTTACATCCATCTTGCATTCACATACTCCATTGGTCCCTCAAGTGTAGTGTGAAGCGAACTTGGACCGGCTCCGCCCTTTCCACCAATGAGAGTGGTTGAAGTGTAATGGTCACGGGCTCTCAGTCTCGTGTGTGAAGTGGCCCTTAAACTACTAATTTCCTGTAGTTAGATAGTAATGTGTCCCTTCAAATAGGGAGGCTGAAAATAGAGTGAGGTTTTGTGCCTTTAATTGTGCACGGTGACATGAACACGTGGACATCATTCATCACTTAGAACGCATGATTCGTGAAGAATCCCACTCTCCTTGTCCTATCTTGCATGCTTGTTGGCAACTCTCCCAAGTCTCACCCTCCACGGGAAAACTAAACTGGTTAAAAATAGAAGATGGGTTGCCTTTGCTAAAAATTGAGTTTTATTGTTTGCTACATTCTTGACACCCTTTTGGATGCATGACTATGTTTAGCTAGTTTACTATTTCCTTTGCTAGAAATCGAGTTTGATTGTTTTACTGCATTCTTGACGCCCTTTTGGATGCATGGCTATTTTTAACCAGTTTAGTTTTTCCGTGGAGGGTGAGAAGTCATGGTGCATGTGTGCCCGGGGAGATTTTTGAGTGTTATCGGTCAAAATCCTAGTGTTGTCAATTCCAACTGGTTCCACGTTGCGATCTTTCGGTTTTTCTTCATTAATTTGAGGTATATTCCATAAATTCCTCCAAAATGATCGGTGGATTTTTTGCATTCTTGAACTTCGATTGGTTATTTCTCAAACTCACCCGGTTCATCTGTAACTAGCGTTTATTGTTGTGCATGTTCAGTAGAAGCGTCCATCACAAAACATAAAATTACTCGGCACCGTGGTGATGCTCTCCTAGTGCTGGGAATTTTGGGAATATGTAAAGAATATTACCATGTGTTATGATGGGCTACCCTTGCAAAATGAATAGTACTTAGCCTAGGTATTGCTCATTCTACATGGGCAAACCAACATGTGGGGTTCAAATACTAGCCATGGAACGAGGTCCGCATGAATTCTTTATACACCCAGGCTAGCTAGCCACAACTAGCCAACATGCGCGTCAAAAATTTAATGCTTTGTTTGATGTGCATAATCTCGACACATATATTCGTAGACTCCCACTAGCTTTGCCCCGTATAGCAAAGGGAGTAGCTAGGGTAGTTTGAGTAACCTTATGAACACTTTGAGCACTACATATATAAGTTATCTAGTATTGTATTATGTGGGTGTCATACAATTGTTTTTCTTCACCGGACAACTATTTCTAATTGGTATGGTTGGGTGAGGACCAAAGAACAAACACCATGCGGACACATGTTTAAAAGAGATTAGACCATGTCTCCATATTTTATTAGCTACTCTACACTCCGCAGTGAACACAATTGGGAGCACCTATATCTTCACTTAAGGAATCAACAAACATGCACTTCTGATAATCATAACTACATGAAGGGAAGTTCAATTTTCAATGTTGATGCTTCATCATGGAGTTGCTAATGCAAACGCAACGTTCGTTGTGTAAATCCAATTGGTAGGAGTTGGGGACCATGGGAAGAAAAAAAACCGAATAACACCCACATACCTTATGAGCACAATAACATTAATATCACATGAATCATAACATATCTAGTTCCTATAAAAATGTTCATAGTCACAAGCCTCATTTCACCCTTCCTAGCCACATACCCGTCCCCCCCCCCCAAACAAAAAAAAAGGACAATGAAAAAAAGCAAGTGTCATAATTGGGGTCATTGATGGAATCATGTGCTTCTACCTTGATGCAAATGTCATCATTATGTTTGAGGAATACTAAGATAAACAATTCTTCAATGGTTGATGTATCCGAATAGTTCACTTCTCCTTCTCCTTCTCCTAGGATACTAAACACGTGACTAAAATGAAATGATTTGCAAATCCAAAGTGAAGTGGTAAGTACCCTATTTTATCTTATTTTCCTAGTATTTGAAGTTCATGTGAATATCTTATTCATAATAAAAGGAAATTTTTTTTTTCCACAATTAGGTCTATTTAACCATGTTGATTGTCGAACCTATGATAGCTAGAATTGTAAGCACGGTGTCCAATGTCTTTCAAATGCATGTCTTTTTGGCATGTGTTTGAAATCCACACCTAAACACACCCACCCACATATCAAATATGGACGCCCAATCAAGATGAGTAACCAAATTATGTATGCTTACCTTATTGGGATGGGACTACACTAAATATTGTATTTAGTGTCACCAATTCTATTTATCTTGCTCAATACTAATTGTAAACTGCCCATGTAGTGTCACCAACACTAAATATAAACCTAACATTATTTGTCATCCATTGTAAATACATTTGGGCGTTGTAAACCTACAATTATATTGCAATTACTATCACTTACGAAGTGGTTTTTCAACTAAATTTCATGACATGATTGTGAGGATGCAAAATATGTCAAACTTTGTTTCACTAATGGGCATGGATTTCATCCAAATTTCAATCATCCATGACAATACCTGTAAACTTACTCATAAGAAGTGTCATTAGACAAGGCACCACGTTGACATTAACACAACATTATTCAGATCCATAACAATGTTTTGTGGGACTAACAATATTTTGCAGAATATTCCCCACATTCAAACTGGATATGGAAAATATATAGGAACATTCCATGGAATATTGTCAGTCCCACATAACATTGCTATGGATTTGAATAATGTTATGAAACACCAAATGACACTAAATATTATATTTGGTGTATTGCCATATGTTATCATCACATAAGATTTGTTGGTGAAAAACTAAATCGGTCCAAATTGGGTTGCTTATGATCTTGGAAGTTCATTTTAGAGGTATCCAACAAGTCTTTCTTTCGATGATTTCTTTCTTTCTTTCTCCATTTGTAGCTACTTGACAAGCAATCACAAACTCAAAGTTGTCTAATTACAACCTCTTTCTTTGAAAATAGATCATCATCTAGTTGCTTGGTAATGTTATGTGAGATTTTAGACTATATGCATATGATTTGAAGTGGGCTGCACTATTTATCATCGGCCCACAACAACGAGAATTAGGCTAATTTTATTGGGCCACATGATTTATCATGAACGTAGATTGATGAGAATCACTATAAGTACGTAGAAATTAGTTATTACTATGACAAGAGGCTTCAATAATTTGTTAGAAGAGAACACATCAATTTTAAAAGCTCTAAATATTTATGTGGCATCTTAATATTAATGTTGTACTAAATAAGATACTTGGTGTAGTTACAAAGACAATTCTTACAAGTATAGTAGTGATCGGATTTTGTTTCCCAACACCCACTATTGGAGGTGTAGTAAAAAACTATCCCTATAAGTTTATTGTTGATTTTTATTAAATTGAACTCAATAGATAAATTCGGAGTCTCTAACCTTCATTCAGGCGTTCATTTGGTTAGAAATAGCATACTCAAGCTCTACTTATAAGGAATCGCCGTTTTCACATTGGACACTTAATTGGCAAGTTTGGGTACTTAGGGTGATCCAATTTATATGTTGAATGTCTCATTGAATAAATAATTAAAAGTGGACTTGTACGCCATACACTTAGAAATACTTGAACTGTACCTTAATTCCTTAAAACGATTACAAGTGAAAAGTACCCATGACCCATTGTGGTCACATAGGTACATCTTTTGTGCCAGCCATCTTGGTCATGCACCAAAATTTGCATGGGATTCCAAAGTGCCTCTTGAATAACATATTATGATATTGCCTAGACCACATGATTGTGAGAATGCGGGATCACAAGTTACATGTCACACTTGCTTCTAATGCCTTGTATATACTTCATTGAAGTGTACAATTGGCAAATCCTTGGCCTTATCTACTATGTTGGAGCTTCCACTCACTTATTTATATCACGGTGTGTTACTTACATAGTGGAGGGGGCCATGTGTGCACACATGTCATGATATGCCTCCATGACAAGGGGATAATTTTTAGCATATGCTTTGTGCTCATTACAACCTTGATTTCAGTTGTCCACATTAGATCACAAATTGAAAGAGATACACCTACCTTAAGCGTTTGAGCCCTTGCAATTGGTGACAGTGGCCATGCTCTAAGGTGGATGTGTTTAAGTTGGTTACTTATGTTAAAAAGGCCGCCTTGATTTGAAAGGTGTGGCTCCAAGAATGGATTCCAAAAAGATATGTGTTTAGAAGAAATTGAACTATTTGCTCATAATATGATAACCTTTAGAAGCTCAATAGTCAACTTAAATTAAGGGGATGTACGATAGCAATGACCCTTGTTAGTCAATAGTTACTTATAAAATATGAAGTACAAAAACGTACAAAATCTTAGACGATTAGACTTTTGAGGTATGAACAACAAACTAAATGCATATTCATGTCATCTCTATCTAGTTTATAGGACAATGTTTGTTTTCAATTCACTTTTAAGCTTGGTGATGAGAATCTTGTCATCTTTTAATTCAATCTCATGGAATATTCTCATCAAAATAAATAGATTTTTTATTTTTTATTTTTTACCTTTAGTTATTTCGCAAATTCAACTAGGTCATTTGTAATTAGCAACCGGTTCTCCCTATTCATTGGGGCAGGTCCGAGATGGCCCTAAACTACCAGGTGATAGTGGAGAGGTATCCATTTCCGAATGGAGTGGTTGGTGGTTCGATTCTTGTTGTGAAATTTTCTCTCTTCTTGATGGGAAAAACTAGCTAACTAGGTAGGTAGGAAGCCAAGAGCCCACCCACCGTTAGATAGACAGTAAACCCCACCCTGCACTAAGAGGATTTTTGAGCAGGGTAGGACCAACGGGCTCAAATTCACGTCGGATTGCCCGACATTGGTTATTTATTTATTTATTCATTGACGCACACACGCTCACAAACTTGAGAAAATAACAATACAAGGTATCTATAATATAATTCCAACAATATTTGGGGGAAAAAAACTTTCAACAATTTCCATTGGTTTATTATAATAATAAACAATATGAATTATAACGTTACACAACTCTTTGGTTGTGTTTTGTGGGACCAAGTATCACATGAGCATAATTTCCCTTTGATTTCGGGATTCCTTGTTTATGGGGAGCACTCAAGCTATGTCCTGTGAACTTTTCAACAAGTAGTTGTAAATTATCATAGTTTTTTTAATCGCAACATTTTTTAATTGGGGGGGGGAATGAGACCATCATGTAGTTGCTTAGTAATGTTACGATTGTGGCCATTGCCAACCTTGACCTAACTCCCAATTGCCCACTGATATTCGTTAGTTTAGGGCAATGGATTGCTATGATCCACGTCCCAGGCCCATCGGGCATGATGGTTGTTGTTGCCGCATGGCCCAATTGGTAGTTGCAAGGGTTAGTGGGGTTGGCCTTCAATACATTGATTATCCCATTTAGTAAGGGTGGGCTAATAGTGTGTGTGGGAAATTAATGAAGGTGAGACTAAATTTCTTTATGCTATGAAAATAGTGCCACCAAAATATCTAGGGTTTAGGGAGCCCAAAGTGTCAAAGTGTTGGAAACTCCTAATGCAAGTTCTCTTCAATTTCTTGATGTCAAGAGATGCTTCAGGAGTGAGCGACGCCAATTGAAAAGAAGAAGAAGAAGAAGCCTCTTCGAGCTCACCAAAACAAATTATGCACTCTACAAACCTTAAAACACGCATTAATTATCTTGAAATCTATAGTAACTGAGCATGTGTTCATGAATTTAGTATCACTCAAGTAAAAATTTCAACCCTCACTAATTTTGAGATTTAACAAAATCGTGCATGTTTCGGGAATCAATACCACATAAAGTGGATGGGATAATCAGCATAGTGTCTCGGTTCTAGTTCATAACTATTCGTGTTCCAAGTAGAATATGATATAGGGTTAGTTGCACCTTACACTTCCGTGCCCCCACAACTTTCCAAAATATAGAAAATTGGATGTTACCATGTACGATGTCGTTAACATGCTTACAAAATCATAAGTTGGAAATATGTGTAAGTTAAGTGAGTTGCCAAGTTGGTGAAAGGGAATTATTGCATTTAAGTGCACCTTGCATTCATCCAACAAACCCATTTGTAGATTGTATGTATGTAGCCCAAAGATCACTTTTCTAAGGGGCTATTTACACCATGGATGAAGTCATCCCAAAGCCCTGTAAAAGTTGTGATTGGTTGTTGAACTTGTCTTGGGACCATTTTGGTTTACACCAAGGGAAAAATGTTAGAGTGATTATGGAATTTGGGGTTCCCAAAAGACATATTTTAAGGCCTACATTATTCACTGACATGGTCCAACGGGTTTTGCGGTGGGAGAGGCAAAAGAGGTGCTTTGGTAGAAAAAGGCAAGGGGCACATGGTAGAGAAATAATTTTATAATAAAATTTTAATGATTTTTTTTGTGGAAGAGACAGAACATTATTCAGATCCATGACAATGTTATGTGGGACTGACAATATTCCATAGAATATTCTTGGATATTCCTACATTCAATCGGAATGTGGGAAATATTTGGGAATATTGTATGGAATATTGTCAGTCCCACATAACACTGTTATGGAAGATGAAGACAAGAGAAGACAAAAGAATGGTCAAACTTGAATTTTTCCAAAACTGCCCTTTTTGGACATATATTAAGAATATTAGCACATTCATATTTTGGTGCATGGTTATTCCTCTTGGTCCGCATTCTGTTTACACCTAGTGAGTGGCCCAAAGGCTTTGTAAATTTTTTTTAAAGAAATCGGACCATAGAAGTCAGACCATGAAGTCAGACCATGGAAGAAAGCCATCAACCATGGACCAACTTCATGGTCCATGGTGTAAACTAGCCCTAAGTCATTTTGACACTAAAATTAGCTTTAGAAACATAAATTAGTCTAACGAGGCACAATTGAAATATTTAAACCACAAATGTATAGAGGTTTCTTATTATTTTAATGGATGGATGGATGCGAGGTTTACTCATATGCAACAATTCCCTCTTGCTAGTTCCTAGAACATGCCAAAATATTGGGCTTAAGTATTGTTGAACACCTCTAACCCTTTTACATGGGACTTATGAATCTTGGGCCAAGAATTCACAACAACCAAGTAAGTTGAAGGTGAAATTGGTGGGGGTCACTAGAAGAAAACTTGTCCATTACAACCATCCATTATGACTTGGCCATTGCAACTCGTGGCAAGAAAATGCATAAACAAATCATTTGGGTTGTCAACCAGAGGGTTACAGTTGCCAACTATATAAAAACCACAACTAAAAACCTCCAATTGACAATCAAAATGATTTATTTATGCATTTTTTCCGTCATGAGTCGCAATGGTCAAGTTGCAATGGATGGTTGTGATGGACAAAGTTTTCTTCTAGTAGATCCTCTATAACTTGATTTTTCTTTGGCATCTAAATTTGGAGTTAGCATCAAAGCTCTCAAATTACTACAACGGGATTAAGTTGGAGTGAATCAACCATCAACCTTTAGGAGATTTACAAGAAGTAGATTTTTACCAAACCCCCTAGTAACATGGTTGCCACCAAACATTGGCCATTACAAAGAGTACTATACCCATGTGCATAGTTATCATCATGTTAGTCGGAATAAGGTTTCTACAACCCAATCTTTGGAGGTGATGTGAAATTCTACTACAAATAATTAGGGTGTGTAGTGTGGGGGTGGAAGAACATTTAAGAACTTTTGGCCTTTAACCCTTTATTGCCCCCGGTGACCTGAGGGATCATCTCTCACCGGGAGAGTGTTCTAGACAGCCATCTCACACCATCATTTGGACTTCCTACTTGACATGGTGATTCTTACATACTTCAAGAAGAGATAGGTGCGAGTCTCGTTAGCTTTCAAGTTGATATGAAGGAAAACGATGCTATGAGGTGAATTCGATCCTTGTAAACTTGTCACTAAGACCTGAGCAAGGAGACAAGTTTTCATGCCTATTGTAAAAATAGCAGTTTGGACAACGCCCGAAAGTAAACAAGCTCCAAAGATGGCACGCAAGTTCAATATGAGAGACACCCATCGTCCAGCCAATGGACTTTGACCACCTCTATAAGAGGCATATGATCTCCAAATCCAAATTTTTGCATGTGTATATGGTTTAATCCAAGAGTACATCCATCATATCATCCAAATTTAGAAAAATGTTTTCACTAGCTGCCCCAACTTGATAAAATCGACTTCGTGACTGTTGGATCTTCTCAAATTTTGTTGGAATGATGATCTTTTTGTTCCCATGCCTTCATTATGAAGTTGGCCTCTACATGCAAGTGGCCAATCAGAACAAATGTTGATAATAGTGGACTCAAATGACCTCGACATCAGGGATGTTAGTATGAAATCTCCAAGATCGTTGAAATGTACCCCAAGGCAATAAAGGGTTAAGGTCATTTGAAGTTGGTTTTTGTCACTTGGTAAGTATTTGGTGATCTATGGTCTACGATGTTGACTAACGCTACCATGTTTGCTCTTTGGATGCATTTATATCCATGCAAAGTAAACACACATATTTTAATTTAAACACCATGTTCTCACCTACAATTAATGCAACTCTTGACACAGAATAACAATTTAAAATAATAATTAAAGGATTAAAAAACACAAATTGTTGCCCAAATTCAATAAACTACAACGCACTTGACATGAACTGATTTAGGACTCCCTTATATACTAATGAAAGTCATTAAGTACTTGGCTTGCTTGGAGTAACTACTTCCTACACGGGGGGTTCACTTAGTGCATTTTAAGAACGACGTGTGGCATAATATAGGGAGAATTAAATTCGTTTGACATAAAATTTATAAAAGAATCCCAAATAATGAAGGGTCCATTAAAAGTAGACAATCCTATTACAAGTAAGATAGATAGGTATAAAATATGGGCCATTCCTTTTTTGTAAAAATAATATAGGGGCTGAAAATAAGGATCCTAGGATGTATGTTTAGTAGAATCAATTTTGTACACATGCCTCACGAGGGATGGATGAAAAATGACTCATCATTTACCCAAAAATGGATGAAATTGTAAGCCTAACCCTAACTCTCTTCCTGACACCTCTTGGTGGCTTCTAACCCTAACTCTCTTCCCGACATCTCTCGGTGGCTTCTCTCCCTTCTCTTGGTGGCCTCTTATTTTTCATTTTTCATGTGGCTTCTCATTTTTTTGGTGACTTCTCTACTCCGACATCGTCATCTCCAACATGTATGTTCATTTCTAGTACCACTTCTTCATAGCACACACGTTTTATTCAATGCTGGAGTCTTTTGTGATTTGCATGTTGTCCCTGCCATATTTGCCCAACTATTCAGTTTTCTTTATTTTGCGATCTTTTTGCGAGATCATGGTGACGTTGCCTTCAATCCAACTTCCATCTTTGGTCGCTCCAAGCTCTCTCTCATCGTGCAATCTCAACATCTTGTAGGTAGATTCTTGTAGGTATTCTTTATACCCTTTTCTTGCCATGCTTTTTTCCACCACTTTGGCATTGCATGCACTTTTAAATTAATTTTTTTAATTAAAAGGAATGTAGACTACAAAAAATTGCAATGACATGGGCATTATAAGTAATGGTAGGGTGCAAAAAAATAGGCCATTTTAGAAAATTAAGTAATTATAGGGAGCTTTTAATTCATGCCTTGGAGGTAAATAGCCCCTAAACAAATACCCCTCCGCCACACGTGGAGCACAAAAATCCTATAGAGTGACCCCCCCGTGACTTCCTACCTTTCTTGGAATTGTATCCTATTAGTTGCACCAACTAGATTATTAAAATGATAAAGTCCATACATTTCTATGAGTTCATGAAAGATCTAGATAGTCAAACCTATTTGGGACACATTTGACGACTTTGGATAATAAAAGAGATCTAATTAATGTAATGAGTATCTCTTTGGATTAGCCTTTCAACTACACTAAATATGATATTTAGTGTTTGATTATATTTAATGTTGTTACCAACCTACCCTGCTCAACACTAATTTTCAATGCCTTGACAATTAGTGTTAGACATCAATGTGCTGCTATCTTCCCTACTGCCACCTCCCTTCCTGTGAAGCATGGGTTTCACTGGACTTGCGAGGTGTGGTGCCCCACCTTCTTGCTCATTGATCTCTTGTCTATCGAAGTCAACGGCATTATTTTCATATCCTTATTAACACTAAATTCAAACATGTAACTTCCACATATTACCATAGTTGATATTTAGTGTTTGAGTTTACATTTAATGTTACTTACTTTCATAAGGTTATTGACATTTAGTGTATGCGTTCGTATTTAGTGTATCGAACACTAAATATCCTTTTTAGTGTAGTTCATACATAGTCAAAATTTCATGAACTCAATAAAGTGATTCGTGCTATAAACATGTATAATGCATGGTTACAATGTTGGGTTCGTTATAAATCATGGGTTTAGTTACTTATGCGGAAAGTTGATACATGTATTGGGTTTTTGATTTGCCGGTATAAGCAATGGGCCCCGCGAGTCGATGCCCCAAACATGCCGGAGCCAACAAGGCCGACCTACAAGCCAACTTAGTGTTAATTCCACCGCTACACTAAATATGATATTTAGTGTCACCAATTCTAATTGTCTTGCTCAATACTAATTATAAATTGTGGTCTAGTATCACCAACACTATACAGTAATCTCCCGCTCAAGTACGCACCCATTTAAGTACACATCCTAGTTAAGTATGTAATTTTTTTGACAAAAATCATGGTTCATACTTTATTGTTTGAACATGTCATGCAGAGTCATTTGCCGCAAACGCATGAATTTTTACGCTTGACATTCAATGTCAGTTTGTTAATGTTTCGTTGAAACGTCTCAAACGATCGTCGTAGTTCATCATACATCTTTCTAGCTTCTGTTTGAACATCAGAACAAAGCAATTGGTTGTCGATGTCGAGGACAGTGTTGTGTAGAGCTTCAAAGCCTTTGAAGTCAGTAGCACTTTTAGATTCGGTAAACGTCTCGGTAGGTGATTCTTCTTCAATTCGCATCGTTTTGAGAACTTCATCAACGTCGATGGAACACTGGTGATATGAGTAAAGTACGCACCTACCAACTAAGTGCGCACCAACGGCTCCGGTTCAAAGTGCGTACTTAAGTGGGAGATTACTGTATGTTAACCCAACATTATTTGTCAATCCTTGTAAATTTTTTAGGGGGTTATAGATTTACAGTGTTGCAATGACTCCCACTTACCAAGCAATTTTTCATCCAAATTTCAATCATCACTAGTAGAAAACATGGTAAAAAAGAACCGCAGTCGTTTTCCCATTGCGGTTCTTTTGACCACCCTGATCTGCAGTCACTAAACGACTGCAGATTTTTTTTTGGTTTACCGACTTAATTTTAAAAATTTCGGGGCGTGTAATACACCGTTGGAAAGGTATTTTGAAGACCTTTCCAATGGTATATTACAAGCCCCCAAATTCTGAAAATTTCAATCGATAAACCAAAAAAAAACAAATCTGCAGTCGTTTAGTGACTGCAGATTAGGGTGGTCAAAAGAACCACAATGGGAAAACGACTGCGGTTCTTTTTTACCATGTTTTCTACTAGTGCATTCATGACAATATTTCATCACAAATTGCTGACGAGAGAAGGTAGGGTTTTGGCGAATGGATGAACTCATCCATCATCCATAACAATATTTGTTCACTTATTCATAAGGACTATAATCCAAAAAGTTACCACAGTGACATAAAATACCATTTGACACTAAATATCATATTTGGTGTAGTCTCTTAAAAGGGATAAGGGAACCATATACGGTGTTTGGACAATGTGGGGTCCAACTTATGGGATTAAACAGGTGTCTCTGGAAGTCAGCTGAGCATGTTCTCGGTTAGCCGAGGCGGCACTCCGAAGCTCTAGTGTATGAATATATACCAATGTTGGAGGTGTTCCATTTGTTGCAAATCAATGGTTTAAGAGGCGGTCACTTTAGTTGTATTGAGGATGCCGTATAGTGGTCGGATCCCAATGATAGCAACATTGATGATGGATAATTAGAAGAGTTTGACAATGAGTTTATGGTCATTTACACTATGATGGCATGGATGCGCCAACACTATTTTTTGGCCAATTTACACCATGGACCATGAAGTCGGACCATGGAAGATGGCCTTTTTCATTGGTCCGATTTCATGGTCCAACTTTCGCGGTTCGGTTTCTTAAAAAATCAATTTACAAAGCACTTGGGCCCCTCATTAGGTGTAAACTGAATGTGGACCAAGAGGAATGACCATGCATTGAAAAGTGAATATGCTGATTTTTTTAATATATGTCCAAAAAGGGAAATTTAAAAAATATATAATTAAAGTTTGACCATTCTCTTGTCTTCTCTTGTCTTCATCTTCTCTTCCCCTCAAAAAAATTCATTAAAAATGTATTATAATAGCATTTCTTTGCCATGGGCTCCTGCCTTTTTCTACTAGAACACCTCTTTTGCCTCTCCCACCGCAAAAACCCGTTGGACCATGTCAGTGGATAATGTAGGCCTTATAATATATCTTTTGGGGACCTCGAACTTCATGGTCACTCTAACATTTTTTTCTTGGTGTAAACGGAAGTGGTCTTGGGATGAGTTCAACAACCAATCATAGATTTTACAAGGCCTTAGGACAAATTCAGGGTACATGGTGTAAACAACCCCTAAGTTTCCAATCCCAATGAGCTAGAGTATGGCAAACAAAGCCCGATTAATCACGCATTGGGGGGTTTGAGACCCTTTTGTTGAGCATGCAGGACATCCCCTCATCCATACAAGACTCTCATTAACTCTCATGTTTGCATTGGGTCGACGCACTTGTGGCAAATGGGTGTCCAATAGGTGTCTTATTGTGAATATGGCTTACAAAATATAGATAGGGCTAGCATTCTTTTTTTTTCTTGGCAATGGAGGCTTAAGTTGGAGATAATCATCCAACACCTTCATATACCATCTAATTTGTGACTGATTTATCCATTGTCATCGCTCATCAATCCAATACCTATCTTACTAGACACATGTAAGGGCTCGAGTTCTTTGACCATAGCCCACCATATTTTCAAGCTTCAAGAGCTTGCGCTCAAATTATGTGTGGCAACCCTATGAAGTGCCAAATCCTGATTTTTTGATTCCTACACTTCAACTACGAGGAATTAGCTTGGTAGTTCATTTGATCCTTGAAATTGAACTTGAAAAACATTCCAAAAAAGAAGGGACCAACCTTGAGACAAAAATCCACCAACTTATTAGACACATGTAAGGGCTCAAGTTTTCTTTATGTTGGCCCACCAAAATTGCAAGCATGAGCTCAAGTTGTTTAAGGCAACCCTGTGAAGTTGCCAAAGCCCAACCGTATGATGGTGTGCCTTCAATTGCAACTACCTAGCTTGGTTCCTCCTTATCTTGGATTGATTTCAAGTTCAAGTCGCATGGCTACAAGTTCAAGTTTGGACTTGAGCTTGAAAACCAATAAACTAAAACCATGGATCAAAGCTCCACAATCTTATTAAGCGTGCATCTAAAGTAAATGTGCCCAATTTGGAGTTGGATCTTAAACGGATACATGTATGTGATTGAGGTATAGTTGGCTATGAACCTAAGAACAACCATCAAAAAGGAATGTGTTGCAAAAACATTGGACTGTGTGCTCAAAGTTTGTTACCCGTTCTAGATGCAGTGACCACCATGGTTGGAGCGGGGAGGACCTAAATGATCATTTAATAACTTAGAGTATCTTCACTTTGGCAAATTGGTATGATATTCATACAAGCTCTAAAACATTTTGAGGAAAGCAAATACATACCACATAATAGATGAGATGTCAATGGATGTCTCGTTGCTATCACAACTCGTCATCCACCCTCATTTTGTCTGTTATAGGACATAACCGGTCTGTTCATGAATTGTAAATTATAAGTTATAATAATAACAATGCAAGAAAATTGCTCAAAGTGCCCTCCACTTGGATGAGTGACTGGGCACGACTTGGATTTGCTACTCTTCTCGCACATGTTGCGTGTTTCATATCCTACAACAAGTGGGTGTAGAGAGGAAAGTGTTCATCATGTAAGACTCACTGAAGTTCCTTTTACCTTGGCCCCACTCAAGCTTGACATCAAGTTGTGCCCATGACTCAAGCTGCTAAATCCCAGCCGTCTTCAACTGGTGACTAACTTACATAGAGAGGGAATTACCTTATATTGAGCGTACCTCTCCTCTTCCCAACATAAAAACTCGATGCCGATTCATCTCAAATGACCTCGAGTGCACTAATTTGGGAGTCTTCTAAGCTACTTCGGGTGTCAAGTCAACTGATTTTTTAATAACCACCAGGCTTTTATTAAAAAAATGACTATTTTCAGAGCTTTCATGTATGTTGGATGAATGAGGGGTACGTTTATATACTATAATTACCTCTCTCCCTAACTTACGCACTTACGTTAGCTTGGCGGTCCACCTGATTCTTCTCGTCTCTTCTTCCACCATTCTCACCAAGTTCACCTTCTCTTGCACTAACTTAAGGCCACTTCACACACGAGACTGAGAGCCCGTGACCATTACACTTCAAGCACTCTCATTGGTGGAAAAGGCGGAGCCGGTCCAAGTTCGCTTCACACTATGCTTGAGGGACCGATGGAGTATGTGAATGCAAGATGGATGTAAAGTTTACATGGATTCTTACATCGCATCAAATGGATCATGTCTCCTGGCCACTTGGACTATTTTCAAAAACCACATCTTGGAGGAAGGTCTAACACAAAACCGGGAGACCATGGCACTCTGAATGCTCACAATTGTTGATTTATTCTACTTTATCATGAGTGAGGACCCGCATGAATAAAAATTCATTGAAATAGCATTTGGTTGACTTCACACTTACACTTGAGGATCCGTGACCACACTACATGATTTTGGAGGTGTGTTGGGAGGGCCTTTGGACACTTTCTTTGGGCTCTCACAATTTCATGGTCACGGCTCTTGGCTTGTGTGTGAGGTGGCCCTTAGACAGGCCTTGGGATCATCCTCTTCAGTCCCACTTCAGTCCCTCTCACACTTTGATTCACTTCTTCAGTGCTCCAGATAACTCTCCCTATGCTGTCAGTCCACTTGGACTCCCTCGATTGCAAGCAAAAGCAGTTGGACTTATGTATGTATGTATGTATGTATGTCCATTAGGGATATTTTAATCAATTGATGGCACCCATCCATACACCATCATTTGGCGGGGGACGAGAGGACCACGTAACTCTTTTCATCGTGCTATTGGCTCTTGTCATTAAGGTTCGTGGCCTTTGGGTTCACGCTATATTTGCTTGGTTCATTATGTGATGTTGTGATGTTAACAAGACACCGTGTACATTAAGACGGTCACATCTTGGTCTTCTCCTTGCTACTCTCCATCACAATTATACTACTCACTTTGGTTCGTTGTGTGTGTGTGTGTTTTGTGATGTTAACAAGATGTCGTGTTCATTAAGTCAGTCGTGTCTTGGTCACATAGGTCTTCTCCTCTCAAGCCCGGATAGGAACCAACGAGCCGCCTTGTGAGGTGTGTTTCGATTCTCATCAATGGCAATCGCTGTTTGGATCCCCTAAAAAAAGAGTAAAAGGAAAGCATGCAAGTGTGCAACGTTGTAAAGTAAGGTAGATGGGTCTTAAGTGGCTTCATTTTCTTAATTGGACCTCCTAGATTCGATCGGTATGTGGTTCGGTGAGGATCAAAGAGCAAACATCGCAACGACACGTGTTTAAAAAGAGATTAGCCCACGTTTTCAAATTATTCATAACTACTCTACACTCAATAGTGGACACACAACTGGGAGGGCCCGTGTCTCTAGTTACGAAACCAACAAACATGCATTTCCGATAACCATAACTAAAGCAGGGGAGGTCCGATTGTCGATCCGGTTTTTGCAGACGTTTCATCGTAGATCTGCTAATGTGACACAAGTTTGGTTGAGTAGATCCAACCGGTAGAAGTTGGAGAGCATGAAGAACGAGCCACTTAAGGCCCACATACACCTTCCGTAAGCTAAGCTATGGCTCGTCTCGGCTCGTCGTCTGCCATCTGCAGCAAGAGGTGAAAACACTCTACACTTGATAGTGAAAACACATAATTGGGAGGGCCTGTGTCTTTAGTTATGAAACCAACAAACATGCACTTCCGATAACCATAACTAAAGCCGGGGAGAGTCGATTGTCGATCCGGTTGTTGCAGGCGTTTCATCGTAGATCTGGTAATGCGACACGAGTTGGGTGGAGTAGATCCAACCGGTAGAAGTTGGAGAGCATGAAGAACGAGCCACTTAAGGCCCACATACACCTTCCGTAAGCTAAGCTATGGCTCGTCTCGTCTCGTTTCGTCGTCTGCCATCTGCAGCAGGAGGCAGGAGGAGTCCTCTGATTGATTGAAGTAGAGTATGACTGCTGAACTTACTTTACTTCCTCAGTCATCCACCACCCAGGCCATTTCACAGTACTGTCACCCCATCCGTCGTGCCTAATTAAGACTGCTCCCCTCCCTGCCCGCCTGCTTTGCTCCCTGCTGCCCTCCTGCATTCAATTCAGTTCAATTCATTCATTGATTTGCACCTGTATTTCAAGCTTTTGCTGCTAAGTTATTAACTTACTGCTTTTGCTTTCCCTCCCTCTCCGACTTGCAGGCAGAGAGAGAGAGAGAGAGGTGTTTCTATGGGGGTAAGGTATGGTAATGGTAATGGTAAGGTAAGGTGACTTTAACCTCACTTAGCGTCGAGATGAGTGATGAATGCGTACGTGTGGGGGCATCATCTATCTGGTTACATCGTCGGTTGCCACTGAAATCCCCAACCTCCGTGACTCCTGAGTTTTTTTGGTGAGTGTTGTGCACCTCTGGTTTTTTGGGTAGTGTGGGTTTGAGTGGCATTGGTTTGGGAGAGAGAGAGCGAGAGAGAGAGTTTGCAGAATTGGGAGAGTTTGGGGTGAGGAAGCAGGAGGAAGGAGGTTATGTGGATTGGGCAGTGACATATGACGAGGCAATGTGGATTGTCGGAGCCACTGAAGTGTTTAGATTTTGTGGGAGTTTGTTACATTTGCGGAATTGGTGGTGTAAGATAGCGTAGGGAAGAAAGGGAGCTCTCATGTGCACACGAGCGGAGGAGAGAGAGCGTTGGATGCCTTCACACATGTGGGATGCAAACACGCACACTTGATGCCCGCATTGCCATGCTCGGATGCCTTCGACAGGGTTAGGGCGACATTTGTTCCAGGCGGCGCACAAGTAAACCACCACACCCCACTGTTTTGTTTTGACTCTTGAAGATCTCTCTTCCGGAACAAGCTTTGGTCTCCGGTGGTGCAAACTGAAAGGGCAACCGAACCTTGCCTTGTGCTTGTGGCAGTAGACAGACAGACAGACGGATAGAGAGAGTGGTTTGGGTTCACCATGGGCATGGTGTGTAGGTTGGGGACTTCCTGTCCTGGGAGGAGGACGAGGAGGAGGATGAGGATGAAGCGCTGAAGACACCAACAACCACGATGATAATGTGACCAGTTGTGACCAATTGGAGCTTCAACTTTTGCTACTCGGACTGTGACAATGGCCATGTGGTTGAAAGCTTGAAGCTTGAACGGCGACACCACCTCATCTTCGCGGATGAGCTTGCAGGAGGCGATCATGTCGTCGTCCTCGAGAGGGCTGCTGACATGGTACTACGCCATGTGCACATTCAAGCATTACGGAGTCACGGACACCAACATCAACTCAGAAGCAATTTCTGCATTTTAATAAACTAAGCCTGTGGTACCATCTATATCTATCTGGAAGCTGTAGAAGCAGTTACAACTGTAGTGATGACGTGCTGATGCAAATGCGGATGGGTTAAGCTTCCTACAAACATTTTCGTCTTCCCCAGAGGGTTTAACCCAGGGTTGTATTGCTTGCTGCGAGGAGGGGGGGGGGGTGGGGGGCTGCATGGATACAGGATGTCTGGGGACATGGAGGAGACCTTGAGAGGTCATCTTCTTCAGAATGGGAACAAGCAGAGTAGGTTGTTCAGGAATCAGCAACACCCAGCTTCAGCATTGACAATGAGGTTAAGAGTGTGGAGCATGGTGGTGATGGTGGTGGTGCTGTTGCAGTACTTTTTATTAAGTAATGTGGTGGTGGTGGAGGCAGCACTCTCAAGCTCCGAGTTGCAAGCGATGCAGCAGCTGCAAAAGGATTTACATGTGCAACAAAACGCTTGGCCAGTTTCGGAGGACCCTTGTACAGGGTGGCAAGGGGTTCAGTGCACAAACAACAGCGTGACCGGGATCCAGCTGAGTGGCCTACCCCGGGAGGCTAATCAATCTTTCTCCGGTTTTGGTTTTGGTTTGAATGCCGTGCAGTATCTTCCTAACTTGCGGGAGCTCAATGCTTCGGGGTTTGCCTTGTCTGGGTCCATCCCAGACTCGTTTGTGAATCTGAAAGCTTTGGAGACTTTGGATTTCACCGGCTGTTCACTCACCGGTGCAATCCCCAGTGCACTGGGCAACTTGTCAAGCCTGAGGGTCCTGTCACTCGCAATGAATAACCTCACCGGAGCCATCCCAGGCTCGGTTGGCAACATTTTTAACCTCACCATCCTTAATCTGTCTTATAACAATCTAATGGGAGCCATCCCTCCATACCTGTTCAATGCTCTCACATTGACAGACATCGACCTGTCCCATAACTATCTCTCTGGGCAGATACCTCCCAGTGTTGGCAATCTCACCAACTTGCAGACATTTTTGGCTCCACGGAACAAGCTTGTGGGAGTGCTGCCTTTGCAGCTTGGGAAGCTTTCTTTCTTAACTCAGCTCGATTTGTCAGCTAATCTTCTCTCCGGTCCCATACCCAGTACTCTGGGGAACCTCCAAAATCTCAACCTTTTGAACCTGGCATCGAATAACCTCTCGGGGAGTATTCCACAGGAGATTACACGCTGTGCGGGTCTTCATTCTCTCATTTGGAGGGAGAATCGTATTTCGGGGACGATACCAGACAGGATTGGTGACTTGAGGAATCTGGTGTCACTGGACCTTTCGAGTAACCTGTTGACAGGGGTTTTGCCACAAGGGTTAAGCACTTTTGTGTTGCTCCAAAGATTGGACCTTGCGCACAACTACTTCTATGGTCCCATCCTCTCCCAATTCAACACCCTGCAAAACATACAGTCCTTGAATGTCTCCTTCAACTTCTTCAATGCCACTTTACCCTTTGGGCTGCTCCCGGACGCGGTGGTGAAGAAGAATTGTCTCACAGATGCACCCAACCAGCATACTGTACGCTCTTGTACAAGATTTTATGCAAGAAAAGGCTTGGTGTATGGGGCAACAACGCCGGTCATGGCTCCTGGGCCAGTTAATCTTCAACCACCTCTGCCAACAGAAACTCCTCAAAATGCTGGAGGAAACAAGAGCGTCAAACATCTGGTTCCTATCGTAGCCGGCGTTGGAGGGGGGTTAGGGTTGATCATCATTGTTGCAGCGCTTGTGTTCTGTGTGCACAGGTTTCAACGAAATCGTGGAACAGGCCGAGCAAATAGCATAGGAAGTGGTGGCCGAGGTGGATCTGCCAGGGTTACTCCTCCCCCTGCTCTTCCCACAAGCCGAATGGGCGAGGTTTTCACATATGCCCAGTTGCAACAAGCCACCAAGAATTTCTCCGTCACCAACCTCATTGCCAATGGCCACTCTGGAGATCTCTACAGAGGGCTTTTGGACACTGGGGCTATGGTGGCTGTGAAGAGGATCGACCTCAACAAGGTGCGGATGGACTCGTATTTGCAGGAATTGGAGGTTTTAGGAAGAGCCTCCCACACGAGGCTTGTGTTGTTGTTAGGTCACTGCCTGGACCGGGACGATGAGAAGTTTTTGGTGTACAAGTACACTCCAAATGGAGATTTAGCTTCAGCTTTGCACAAGAAAGGCAGCCCGGGTCCGTGTGAGGATGTGCTGCAGAGCTTGGATTGGATCACTCGGCTCAAAATTGCAATCGGTGTCGCAGAGGCGCTCGCATACTTGCATTCCGAATGCTCCCCGCCCATCATTCACAGGCGAGATTCTGTCTTTTGGTGTTATGTTGTATCCTTCTCTTTTTGCACTCGCAGTTGGTCGATTTGTTGCTCCTGTAAGAAGGTGCTTCTTACAGCACTGAGCTCTGTATGTCGGCTTCCTCTAGCTGCACTTGGAGGGTCTGGCAGTGTCTTGAATCTAGGAGTAAGGGAATTGGCATAGAAGGAATATGAAATGATGGAGTTGGAACCAGTATAGCAAAGCCACATTGACCTACTGATGAATTCTAAATGGTGAGATTTGGTCTTTGTTATTGTGAAGTGTCCTTCTGCACTTGCGGTTGGTTAATGTGTCATTGCTATAAGAATGTGCTTCTTGCACAATTGAGCTCTGTATTTCGCCTTCTTTTAGCTGGACTTGGAGGGTCTGGGAGCGTCTTGAATCTAAGAGTAAGGGAATTGGTATAGAGGGAATATGAAATGATGGAGTTGAACAGAGTTACTTGACTAGTGTAAGAAGCCACATTGACCCACTGATGAACATTTGTGACAACCTTGAAAATGGACTTGGAGAGTCTGGCAGTGTCTTCAATTGAGGAGTAAGGGAATTGGCACAGGAGTAAGAAATGACGGAGTCGAACAAGTCTACTGGACGGCAGTTTCCTGACTAGGATAATGAACCACATTGACCCACTGAAACATTGTAACAACCTAGTGGATGTGTAGTGGTGATTCTCTTGAAATGTTAGATTCTGCCTGTATTTCTAGAAACTTGAGAATGGCAGAACTTTGTATACTTTGCCAAGGCTAAAGCGTCATCAGAATGCTTCCAATCTTCATCTACTTATTCTACGCCATCATGGTGCATTTTCAAATAGACATCAAGTCTAGTGTTTTCCCTGGAAATATTAGAGCCAAGTTACTCTGCAGATATACATTTGATGTAGTACAGGCCAGTGTTGGACTGGTATTGGGTTTTTTTGATACCAGTAGGGCATGGTTATTTTAGAATATTTCTGTTTTCGATACCATTTATGTCTATATATCATGCCAGTGCCTTCATACCTAGGTAAAATTCCCTAGTATCGATATGATTTAGAATGGTGTTAACCCAAATAATAACTTGGGTATATAAAGATTCCCTCGCCTTGTGATACCCACCAAATACCAATATTTGGTTGGTAGTACAATTTTGAAACCCATGGGTAGGTTCTTTGATACCAATATCAATGTTGATTCCTGATACCATGGATTCACCTGTATACTGGTCCAACATTGGTACAAACAGTCACAATCCATAAGTCTTTATGCACTAAAACTGGTGAACTTGACAGTAAGAAATACATCAGCAAGAAGCACAAGCTCAAGAAACACTCTGGCCTGTTGTTTTATTGTATTTGAATTAATTGATGTGGATTTTCTGAAATTACACCTGTTATTCCAGAGTCCCTTCTATGATTTCGAATGGGTTGTTTGTGACTGACTGCAGCCATCCTTTGAATTGTTTCAAGATGGGCCTACAGCTCTATTCTTGGAGTTTCGTCATGGTATACGATCTCATGGAGGAACTATGGCTTCTTTTTTACAGAGATGTGAAGGCAAGCAGTATCCTTTTGGATGACAAGTTTGAGGTTAGGCTCGGGAGCTTGAGTGATGCAAGGGTGCAGGATGGGGATCCACATCCCAGCCGCATCACTCGCTTACTAGGCCTATCACAGTAAGTTGCTGACCTGTGCTTCTGAACTACACTAAACATCTTATGTAGTGTGATTTAGATGTTTAGTGTAATGTTCTGGGTTTGACAATCATTAATTGAGTTAGTCTCGCCCATGGAATGATGCCCTTTGTTCCAACTCAATCTTGAACAGTAGTTGTTATCATTTGACCCACATTTAGTGATACCTCTTAAAAGTGTCTGTAAGTAGTTGTTCCTCTAATACTACCTCTAGACGATAAGGTGTCTGGCAGATGTATTATGATTTCTCTTGCAGGGTATGAGTTCAACCAGAACATCATCTAGCGAACCCTTGAATTTTCGCCCAAATTTGCCCTGGAAGTTACAAGTCTTAGACAATGTGCACTCTGGGGGCTTTGACCATGTAGTGTTGTTTCCTTAATAACATGGGCGCTGTTTTGCTTGTTGGGGGAGCAGATCCTCAGATCAAGGAGATCCAGGTAAGAGCATCTTGTCAACCCGATGCACTCTTTATGCTACTTCTTTATGTCCAGTCACTGATGCAAGTCCATAAAAAGTGTCACAAGTAGCTGTGGATATAGAGGCTTGAGTCAAACATGAAAACTACATCAAGAGTCTAACATATACAAGTCTAACTGGAAAATGCTCTCACACATCAACTATTAATAATAACAAACAAGCTATTGGGTTCATGTGACTAAAATCACTTATGGACGAGAGTCCTCTTGGAAACACTTAAAAATCACTTGTAAAAATGGACAAAGTTATTGACAGAGGTGGGTTGTGGAGCTGCTGCCCATGTTAGGAGGTTGAGCCATGCTCTTTGAGAATATAAACTCGTACCTATTAAACTAGTGTGGGGGTCTGTCCCACCCTGACGCATTGCACCCGTGCATATGGATTAATGTCCCGGGCCATCCCAGAACCCTCCGTCCAACGTTCCACTGTCAAACTGCTGGCAGTTTTGGAAAGGTCGAACGTCTACAGCCTCACGACCTATGCGACCTCGCCGTCCAATCTTTCCAAAAGTATAGTAGATTGGAATAGAGATTTGAAACATCACAACATGAGAGTCCCACCCATGAGTAACGGTGGCTTAAACCGAAGGCCTTAACCAGGATCCCATGGGAGCTCTGAGATTAAGCCGGGTGAATTGGATATTTTCAACCAACCATGTGGGAACCTAGGGGCTTGCCTTTGGGGGAGATAGGTGTCGGCGGGCTTGTCTGCACCTGTTTAAGGCGTTCACCTCCGAAAGGAGGCACTAGTTTTTGGGCGGGGGGGCTCTAATTTTTTGTGATCCCCATTTACGTTCACGTGAACCCTAAACCAACTCGAAGCAACACCGGCGTGAACCCTAAACCAGCTCGAAAATGAAGGGACACCATAATTCACGCCGGTGGCAACATCGGAGTCGTCTTTCCTTCTTTCTTTCTTCCTTTCTTATTTGCCAGGACCTTGGTATCTGATGATTATTTACCGTGAAATGAATATCAGGTGCAGCGGTCTCGACGAGTTCGGATGTGTATAGCTTCGGGAAGGTTCTCCTGGAGCTCGTGTCTGGTAAACTTGGCATAAGTGGGGTGGCGGACCCTCGAACGGAAACGTGGCTCGAGTGGGCGCTCCCGTTAATTAGTGTCCACGACAAGGAATCGCTACCGAAGCTCGTCGACCCGTCGCTCATCGTCGATGAAGACCTACTCGAAGAAGTGTGGGCGATGGCGATCATCGCACGCGCGTGCCTTCATTCGAAACCTTCGAAACGGCCGAGCATGCGGCACGTTTTGAAGGCGCTCGAGAATCCACACAAGGTGGTGCGAGAGGAGAATTTTGGGGAGTCGTTGGCGATGCGCACTTCGTCGCATAGCTCGTGGAATGAGGCGCTCTTTGGAAGTTGGCGCCACAACCACAACAACAACAATTCGTCGTCCGGGTTACGGGAAGATGTGTATCACGGGTCCGTTCCGGTGGCTGGAAAACCGGCCGGTGGGCTTGCGTCCACGAGTGGCGGCCGGTGGGACGGTAGCGGTGGCGCTCCGCAAGGTCATGCGCGGCGAGGGTCGAGTGACATTGTTCCCGAGCCGATCGACGAGGAACCGGCGCAGGATGCACAACAACAATGACACGTAGAATTGACGAGGGTTGAGTCCCGTTGAAAGAAAAGTAGAAACACTTTCTAATTCTTCTTTTTTCCTTCAACCAACCACCGTGCCTCCCCTTCACAAGAAAAAACATCGAGTTGGTCGTCGTGATGTGACGAGCGTGGGTTTCATGAATTTGATTAGCCACATAGATTCGAGAGTTGACACGATCCGAGAGAGTCCCATGGAAAAGAAAAGTAGAAACACTTCCTGATTCTTCTTTTTCTTCCAACCACCACGCCTCCCTCCCTTCACAAGAAAACCATTGAGTTGGTTGTCATCGTGATGTGATGTGATGTGTTGTGATGAGCGCGGCGGGTTTCATGAATCAGCTCCTCGAGTTACCCCGAACTTTCCGTGAAGGGTTTTAGCCGTGTTTGATTGATTGATTGGGTGTGGTGAGTCACATGCTCAACAAGGAAAAGCGAACGGAATGGAATGGCGTAAGTTAGCAATGATGGACGGGGGCTAAATTCTTTCCTGGGACGTTGATACAGCCCAGGTAACAACCTATGGGGCAAGGACGATAAAAACTTCCAAATTTGTGGGGACCCACTTTTTCCCATTGTTGCTGTGCTTGTGAGAATTTTCAACCTTTCCCAAAGGCTGGAGGGTCATATATTGATTGCTCTTTCACATATGCCCATGTTCGTCAAAATCAATTGCCTTGCGTGTACTTTTGGACCCAACCATTGAAACAAGCTCTCCCATGGTCTTAGAAGTTGGGCGTGGAGGGATTCAAGTCGGAAATTCATGTACGTTTGCAGGTTATTCGGTGTTTGAAAAGAGTTCTGTAGAGCTGATGTAGCTTTGTCCACAGATCTTTGGAGATGAATATCTAACTCACAGGAGTGCACTTTGTACTTGTCTCTCATTGACACATTCCCAACTCTGTTCAGAGATAGTTTAAGAAAGCACTGGTAATTTTGTGCTCAGTCAAAATATCAACAAATTTTTTTCCAGATCTCAAAGCACATGTACAATGTACAATGTACATCCATCTATTGAGATTCCAGTTTAGAAGTATGAATGTGACTCAACTTCAACCTCCGATTGCAATAATCCTATGATTGGAATCCTCATGGGGGAATATGATTTGGATCAATGAACGGGGAGAACCGACCACTAGTTACAGATGAACTGGCTGAGTTTGAGAAATAACCGGTTTCAATTCAAGACTTCAGGGAAATTACCGATCCATTTAGAGGAATTCACAGAATATTCTTCAATTAAATAAAGAGAAACTGAAAGATGTCAACATGTACAATCTGGCCTCTGTATCTGTTACCTATATAAGTTGTTAAAATTCCATGTGTTAACACTTTTTCTTTTCCCTACTTGTGGAGACTACAAAGACATTGAAAGTTATGTGTTACTTGAATGTCTACTCTCCTCTTTGTACATTTGCCCTCTATATCTGTTAATTTATTATTATACTATGTAATATCCTACATATAATATAGAAATTCAAACAAACTTCCTATTAGAAATGATGAAGTCCATGATATTGATTGCAAGTCCCTCTCAAGTCTTGTCAACTTAGTTTGTTCTAGATGCTTGAACCACAGTGTACTAGTGCTTGAATTCTTGAACATGTTGCTTTTGATTTTCAGATTTGTAGGTCAAATTGCATACCATTAGAAAGCTATTGAAAAGACGATTCCATAGGTAGTAACTTTGTTGAAGTTCAACATTTATCGAGTGAGTTATGCTTGTCCGAAATTTGCCTTCCAAGTGTCTTGTAGCGGCCACGAGTTTTGTCTTTGGAATTTTGAGGGTGTTGTTTTAAAATTTGTGGACATGGATTGGGTCGTCCCTAACTCAATGAGACCTTGCGCATGAGCACATAGTCGAATTCTATAGTAACATATTATATCTTACACGAGGTTTGCAACCAATCGAGAAATCCAAGGGTGTTAACAATTAAACCTAGAATGCTTAATACTAGCTAGTGTATGTTGAAACACATTGTCCAATCTCATCTCGTTGTAACACATTTCTTATTTCTTTTGGTGTATGGATTTTTTTCACTACAAACCTTCTTACATACTATTTAGATACAAGTGTCCAATTAACCCCTAACTTTCCATGCCCAATTTCCCTCAAATCTGCCCATATAATGTGACCTCAATTTCAGCAATTGTAGCTAAAGATTTATTTTATTTTATTTATTTATACAAATCCAACCATATAGATGTTTGTAGGTTAGAGGTGACTACTTACAATCCAAATCTTAAACGTTGAAGTTCTATTACGTAGGATATTATAACAGGAATGTCAATAGTTGTCTTGAGGGGCAACATTTTAGAAATTAAATTGGGATTGGGTTTTTGATTGAACTTCCACTCAAAACTTCTCCAAATGACAAAATGTTACCCTCATTCAAAAGAGGGGCAACATACCTACTCAAATCAACTCACAAATCTTGAAGCCATTATTTTGTGGTTTTTGGGGGAAGCTTTGCAATTTGAGGCAACGATGCCACAACTGCACACCTTCCACATGGATTCACACTCACCAACACATGTCTAACTAAAATTCCAATGGTAGATGTTTAGGATATGTTGCGTTTGAGTGTCATGTAAATTTTCAAATCAATTGGGAATCATTTGCACATAGGGATCAACAAAAAAACGTGTTTAGGATATGCTAACCCTAAACCACGGAGTTTTGGTTCGTGTTTTGGTTCCATTATAAACCAATTGAGAGCACACTCCCATATTTGAATTAATCCAAAAACAACTAAGTTTGTTGGATCAAAATCATCCACATGGCATAACATAGCATACTTGAACATGAACAAGAGGAGGAGTTGAAACAATCAAGAAACCATTGGAACTAGTGTCCAAGGGGTCAGAGCGAATTGCTCACAACCAAATTATGGTCGCATAGGACATTAGGGGTTAAGAAGAGTGACCACATAAGGCCTACATTTGTTAGTTAGTTAGTTAGTTAGTTAGTTAGTTTGTTGAGTGTAGGAGTGAGTTTCAGATGAGGTTCTGCTACCATGAAAGGAATCAACTTCACTTCTTTTGCATGTTGCAAATGATTGAGAATTCCGATACCAATTGAACCTACCGATTGAATAACCAAATTTTGATTAAAATTGAACCTAGAATGCTTCTCTCTCTCTCACACACACACACACACACACACACACATATATATATATATACTTTGAGCACATAGTCCAATCTCATCTCATCTCATCGGAACAAATAACATGTCTTTTTGAAGTCCATTCTTAATTACAAATCTTGGATTTTATTTTTTTGAGACAGAAGGTCGACATGCCAACGCCAAAGCATAGGAGGCAGTTGACCACTTGACAAGTTTCTGTCAAGTAGAGAGGAGATTTCACAACCGGGAATCGAACCGCCAACCTCTTCCTTGAGATTTGAGTATCTCTCCACCATCATCCAGTAGTTTAGGGTCGTCTTGGACCGTACAAATCTTGGATTGACCTCGCCCTTCTTCTGCAGTAACAGATCCAAAAATCTACAAAAATCCAACTGATTGAGAAATGCAGTTGTGTTGAAAACTAAGCCTACTGATCGAATGACCTAATTTTGTTTATAATAAGTGAACCTAGAATGGTTGATGCACTTTCCATGAGTACATAGTCATCTCTTTGAAACATTGACATGTCTTTTTGGTGAAGGGTGGTTTTAACCCAAGGCCTTAACCGGGACCCCATGGGAACTCCTAGGTTACCCCATGTAGTTGGAATAGTATCCGTCCGTGGGGTGGACTCTTCATTGGATACCTAAATGAGGTGTGTGTGTGTGTCATTATGAAATTAAACACCTTGTATACGAGATTTTTTTATTGAGAAAATCAGGTGCATATGTACTAATGGTACGTTAAAAAATGGACTTGTGTATTTATACTAAGCTTTTCAGTTTAATGCAATAAATGCTTCACTATATCTACAAAATATAAATCATGAAATGTGTAGGCACTTTATTACATATACAATCCACTTTCACTTTCCCAATGAGAAAATCTTTGAACACTTTTTCATCCACATGATGTACCTCAATGATGGCATCAATCAAACAAAGACAAGGGCATAATAATTGAGCCCCAATAAAAAGAGCAAAACTCAAGGGAGCCAACGAGCGCTCTCAAAACCTCTGGCTTGTAGAAACTTAGAACCCAAATGCAAATCCTAGCAAGAATGGACAAGGCAGTCATTGGGTTATTACCATATGACATTAATGGATGAAAATGTAAATTGGATGAACCTAACACATCTACTGTCAAAATTTTCACTAAACCTTAGGACACCCTTTGTACATCTACCTTTTCTTCAAAATTCTTAATAGCCTTATTAAATGTACACACTAGAGAAAACTAAGACTTCTCCCTTATGTAAACTATGTGAAGTAGTACCTCCAATAATGCCCCTTTCTACACATACGTTAATTCATACATGGTATGAAGAGTCCACCTCCTGGGAGTGTCACTTGTCGCTTTTAATTAGTATGAATCCCCACAAAGTCCCATGTTTCATGTCAAGGAATTAGCATTTTGGCATGAAAGTGTTGAGCATGCTTATCACCTACAGTATTTGGAGAAAAAGAAGTGAGGTAAGGACATCAAGAGTGACACTGATCTTAAGTTATCTGTAAAGTCCTTCAAAGAGGGACAAAACCGTGGGTTTCATCCTTTGAGAAAACTGTCTATTATGAGCTCTTTAGTTTGTCGTGTATCGGAGCCTATTTTGAAAGTTAGGGTGATACTTTGGGATTTCCTCTTTCCATCTCTCAAACTTTAAGAAAAAATGAAGGTCTAAAATGGGACATGCATGAGACCTGCTGTCCTAATTTTTGGTTCGACCTTTGCAAGGCTAGCTTGGTCCACCCATCTTAGTAGGACAAACTAGAAAATCAGTTTTTAATAGCTTGACACCACTCTTTGTGTGTGATAATTAATCATTAAGTCGATTCTTGGGTGACTTTATGTTAATTCTCATGAACTCAAGAATTGGGACTAAACCCATGGTTTTAGCTGCTTTACTTCACAAATAACTCTCTTGTATTGAGACATTTTTGAGCTTGTATGAAGACACAGTTTCAAAAACCACGGTTCTTAGGGCCACTTCACACAGGAGACTGAGAGCCCGTGACCATTACACTTCAAGCACTCTCATTGGTGGAAAAGGTGGAGCTAGTCCAAGTTCGCTTCACACTACGCTTGAGGGACCATCGGAGCATATGAATGCAAGATGGATGTAAAGTCTACATGGATTCCTACATGGCATCAAATGGATCATGTTTCACGGTCACTTGGACTATCTTCAAAAACCACCTCGTAGAGGTAGGCCTAACACAAAACCAGGAGACCATGGCACTCCAAACGCTCACAACCATTGATTTATTCTATTTTATCATACGTGAGGACCTGCATGAATAGAAATTCATTGAAATAGCATTTAGTTGAGGGCCCGGTCAATTTGACTTCACACTACACTTGAGGATCCGTGACCACACTAGATGATTGTGGAGGTGTGTTGGGACGGCCTTTGGACACTTTCTTTTGGGCCCTCACAATTTCGTGGTCACGGCTCTTGGCTCGTGTGTGAAGTGCCCTTAACTTCCAAACGGTCCCCAGATGAGTCCAGGGTCCCCGTAGTAAGTCAGCATTCACACGTGGCACCACCTCAGCACTCCACAAGATACTGTCCAATGTCCATCTGTCGGTGCCACATTACCTTTCCATGTGGCCTTCTCTGGTCCTTCGCCCTTGACCCATAAAACTCGTCGCAGACACTCTCACAGCATTCCCAACTCTTCATCAGACTCTTTCAACCGACTCTTCAGCTCCACAATTCCACATTTCAATTCCTTGAGTTTGAGCTATCTTGATCCCTCTCCAGTTTTTCTGAAGTGTGTGGTACACAGTGATTGGTAGTTCGAAGTTAGTGGTCCTGAGAGAGTGAACTTGGTGGGATTCTTGAACTACAAATTGGTTGTGCGAGATGGACGCATTGAGACGCGCTGATGCCGATGTCGCCGCAGCCACACACCCACGAGCTACAGCGAGGTGGCGCATGAACAGGTAAAGTTTCATTCATTGGACAGGAAGGTTTTTCCATTGAGAGTTTTAAGCTTGTGATGAAACTCAACCACAGTGTCAAAGAGCATGCAGAGCCATAAGAACAATATATTCTCGTGATTACACCGTGGTGCAATTTTGCTGAGTATTGCGCGCATCTTTGTGACCGTCCTCCAATTTCATCAGTTTCTCGGTTTAGACACTGGTAACTCTGTTAAAGGAGTTCTGCCTGAATGCAGCTTCCCCTCTTCATTATTCGAAATCTCTGTCTCAGGGTTTAATCATGATCCAAAGGTGCATTGATTGCGTGGAAGTCTGCTTCTGTGCGTAAATTCTAGGGTGCGGAACGACATTCGACATAGGTACTCAAAGGATTGTTGATTCACCTGTTTCGATTCTCTTGCAGGCACAACCCTTTGGCTAGGTTACGCTGGCAGAAGAACAAAATGACTCACCCAGTGGGTTACCAGAAGGCCAAGACCAGGGCAAGATTCAACTACATTAACCCTCTCTTCTACATCCGCCGCATCAAGAATAACCTCACAGGTGTCGGCCGAAGGCGGAGGGCCATATAAAGGAGGAGCTCAGCAGGCATGCTCTAAATCAGTCTTCGACATTTGAAGGGCTCTATATTCCACAAATGCACTGCTAGAACCTGGCTACTAAGAGAGATTTGTACATGTTAGGTCCACATTGAAAGCAGAATTCGTGCTGCGGCAGTTATACTGTCAGTTGATAGCTTCTAGATTCCTGATAATCGGGAACACCATTCATCTCCTAGAAAGGTAATTCACTTGATCTTGTGTGTATCTGCAGAGGATGTACATCCCCAGCTACTATGTTGGTTGGCATAACACATTAGCAGTCCACAATTGTGCTATACATTATTGTGCAGAAATTGAAGGTATTCTTTTGGATCAGATTCTTTTCACTTTCAAACTGATGACTTGTTGGACAATGTGTTCTGACTAATGCTGGCCATTAGAAAACTATGTCTTGTTTTTATGATTCCTCTACGGGTGTCATAGTTTCCTGATTTTGCATAATGGGTGCATAACTTAGTTTGCTTACACTTTGTCAATTCGTCCGAAAATCATCACATTTGTTTCCATGTCGGTAACGGTGTTTAGGTTTGACAAGCGGAAGACAAAGGTTTCACCAGGTGGAATTCAATCACACTGTTCATTACTGAAGTAGGATAATGATTGAGCTACTCTGATTCATTGAGGAGGGCATACAGTTAAATCGCAGATCCCATATCTTTGGTGTCTGGATCGGTGACGACTTGGCAACTATATATTGGGTAGTTGAAACTAATGAGGGAGAACTTTTCCGGTCTTTTGGCTTAGGTCGAGTGTAGTATTTGTTCATCGAGGCTCATCGAGACATGGGCTGGGTAGTCCCTTCACCGTTGCTTTTTCCTGTCTACAGGATGTCACGAGGTTGGAGTTCTGTTTAGGGTCAAGTGTTGATTCGTCGCTTGGCTCGGGATGATTACCTTTAGGGCGCAGTTGCAAGCGGTGTTGGGACCTTGTTTGACAAAGGAAAACCTCCTCGAGACATGGGCTGGGTAGTCCCTTCACCGTTGCTTTTTCCTGTCTACAGGATGTCACGAGGTTGGAGTTCTGTTTAGGGTCAAGTGTTGATTCGTCGCTTGGCTCGGGATGATTACCTTTAGGGCGCAGTTGCAAGCGGTGTTGGGACCTTGTTTGACAAAGGAAAACCTCCTCGGTCGGCTGCTGCATTTTCTATGACGCGAAACTGTAGACCGAGGCCTTTTTGTTTTATATTATTTCTTATTGTTTGGGTGTAAGAAGGTGATGAGGAGTAATTGTCGCCCCAGTCCGACGCGAGTTTTTGTGCTGCAGGAGGATTGATTCTTTAAAATTCTGATTCTACTGTTATTGGTGAGGATTCAAGGGAAGTGAAGATGCATTCCACGGCGTCCGAAAGCATTCATATGTATGTGGATTTGCGAAACATGATTTTCACGTTAATCTGATCCCTGTGTAAGTGGCAACAAAGAATGCGGTGTTCGGAGACTCAATCTAAGCCGGTGATGAAGTAAATGTTGATTCAATAGGTTTAAGCAAGCACAGAAAACATCTCATGTATCCACACAGTAATATAGCAACAATAGTTCTTTATTACATTCAAGTAAAAAATATCAAATTACTCTCAGTCTGCTTGAGAACTAATGTCTATCTATGAACTATGAACTATGAACACGTATCTCTTACTGCTGCAACTAACTAAATTCACTTGGTGTATGAGGCCTTAACGCAGGTTCAGGATGCCTGGAAGCTTCTGGTGAGAGGTAGAAGGTGAAGGTTCCAGAAGAACGATTAGTTACTTCGTGGACATCATGCTGACGTGGCATTTTACTAGTCACTAATCACAATTAATTACAATGCACTAATACTCCCACTTGCTAATTAATTAAGTGGTTACACTGCCCTAATAACTCTCCCTTGTCAATCACAATTAATAATGAAGAAAAAAAATCGGAATGAAAAAAAAATGATGACAGAAACGGCACGTAGAAATGATGAATCGGCACGTAAAAGGCTGCGACGTTGAGATAAAGTGATGTAAGGGTAAAAAGTGCTGGCGGAGAAGACATAAAACAACATTAGTGAAAATTATACGCTAAAGTGCTAGAGCTGAAGTGAGTCTAGGATAAAGTAAAGATGATGTAAAACTCCCACTACTTCCGGTGTGGAGCGATGAGTGAGAGCTCTCTCAGTAGAATGTAGAACTCCCACTGCTTCCGGTGTATGAAATGATCCGAGTGACGAGAGAAACGCCGAGAGTTGAGCGCGGCCTGTGAGATTGAATGAAGAGTGGAAGCATCGAACAATCTCATCTGTCTGTAGAGCGAAATCGGTGAAACCTCATCTGTGCTGATGGTGTAGTCTTCAGAGAGCTAAGCCTTCTATCCCTCGCCTTGGTTGAGATTTTGGAAAGCTGGTATGTCTGTAAGTGTTATAACCCTATCCTCGGGTGGCCATATCTGTTGGCGGTGTGGAGGACGCCCAAAGTTGCATGCGGACCGGAATCTAAGTTGGTGAAAACGCTCCTGTGTTGATCCTGTGTGTATCCTGTGATGAAGCGTGTATGTCCTTGAGTGATGCCATGGGGAGGTTGTTTCGAAAACGTTCAAACTTGTCCCGAGGTAAAGCCTTAGTCATTAGATCTGCGAGTTGTTGATCTGTGGAGATGTAGGATATATCAATCTCGCCATTCTCAAACTTTTCTCGGATGAAGTGGTACTGAATATCAATATGTTTAGTACGTTTGTGATATTCAGGGTTCTTGACGAGGCGAATGGCGCTTTGGTTGTCTCCAAGCAACAGTGTTGAATCTGTTTGTGGGTATCCAATACTGGCTAGCAAGCGGCGTAACCAAACAACTTCTTTGGTGGCCATGCACGCAGCGATGTATTCGGCTTCTGTTGTGGATTGAGCTGTACATTGTTGCCCTTTAGAGCTCCAGGCGATGAGACTAGAGCCAAGTTGAAAAACGTATCCAGATCGGGATCTGCGAGTATCAATATCCCCTCCGTAGTCCGCGTCGCAAAAACCTTTGAGTTGTGGGGTGGATGATTGCCGTTTGTAAATAAGACCAAGATCTGGAGTACCCTGTAGATAGCGTAGTATTCTTTTGACTGCCGTCCAGTGAATTTGCCGTGGTTTTTCACAAAATTTGGCAGCATGATTAACCGCATAGGTGATGTCTGGACGAGTGAGAAGAGAGATAAACATTAAACAACCTATGGCTTCCTTATAAGGAATATTTAATGCCTCTGTTTTCTCTGATGCATCAGGTACAATGGAAAGAGTAACATTTGGATCCGCCGGAGTACTCACACTATATGAGTCTGCCATACCAAAACGCTCAAGGGTATGTTGAATATACATGTGCTGATGTAGAAAAGTAAGTCCTGCTTGTTGAGATTGATAAACTTTGAGGCCGATGTAGTATCCCAGGTCTCCTCTTGTAATCTTGAAAACCCTGTCTAAGTATTGTAGAATATCTTCAAGCCACTAGTGCGGGAGGGGGGGTGGAATGTTGTGCCAATGTCGTTCAAGCGACCTAAAATACACTTGTGAAATTTGCTCTTTGGGTGCTCCGGACTATCGCAGCCCTCGACATTAGTCCGACATTATAAGACGACATTGGCTTGAATGTCGAATGACACGATACATGTCTAGTAGGATTCATTTTTAACATTTTCCGTTGTTGTGGGCACAACACGGATGAAAGTTCCTTTTAAGTTATGGTGAAATTTGTTTTGGTGGGAATGCCAAGGTGAATTGTTTAAAATGTAACTTGAGAGTTGAAAGTAAATTGGGTATAGGGGGGTACGGTAACTTTAGGGTTTAGATGATATCGTGCCCACCACTCACAACGCACCAATGACGGTAGGATCATAGGGTTTAGGACCAATCAAAGCTTTCAAAGCTTCGATGAGAAATCCACAGGTAATTATAGCAAAAGAGAAACCACTGGTGGCTATGGAGACATGGAAAGCGAGATTTGCAACTCTCCGCGCAGATCAATTGTTCGACAAAGCAGAAAGTCACTCATTTCCCTCTCCATCTCCCCAAACGTGACCATTACTGAGGAGCCCCACGATGGAAATGTAAGCCACATCCACCCACAAATCTTCTAGGGTTCTTCTCTTCATGCAGATTCTCTCAACGCCAACTGCCCGAATCGCATCTCCGTGCACGCGAGAGGAATTGAAGCACAATAAAATCACTCTACTAACGAGCCCTGGAGAGCCTAAACCCTTGGAGTGATGTCTGGTAGGGTTTCCTCACACATGCCACATCTCTCTACCTGGACAAGCAATCTGGGCTACGATAAAGGCAGCAGCCGAGCGAAGGGAGGGAGAGAGGAGCAGACTCAGTAGAGTGACGATAGACGCTCTGCCTTATCCACGTCTCTCCTCTCACACCAGTGAAACTGTGTCCGGGAAGAACCGGCGGTTAGGTGCAGATGATCTGGTTGAGTTCGGGAAATAACTAGTTGAAGTTGAAGACTTCAGGAAATTTACCGATCGTTTTAGAGGAATCTATAGCATATACCTCAAATGAATAAAGCAAAACTGGAAGATGCCAACATGTAACTGGTTGGATTTAGAATCACTAGGATCTTGACCGACTATGCCCAAAAACTTCCCGAGCACTGCAGTGAAATTCGGCGAGATGTACTGGACTCACAGATGTACCATTTGAGTGAAAATCCGGAACAGTGGACAATAGAAAAATATCATCGACAGTAGGTACTTTTCATCACCCCCGACACAAGTTGAATGCAGGAAGGTGGGTGACGTCGACGAGGTATGGCCAATGTCGCTGTGTTCGTAAGGCGACATTCCACCCCCCCCTCCCGCACTAGTGAGCTTTGCTGGATCTGTTGAGCACACAATACCATCGTCGACGAATATGCCAAGGATTGTTTCAATTTTGTGAGGATGAGACATCTTGGCTGTAGTAAACACAGGGAGGTGCGACACTGGGCAAAAGAGCGAACTGTTGCGCAAATTTGTCAAAAGTCTTATTCTAGCGTCTTGCACTCTGTTTGAGGCCGTATAGGCTTTTAAGTAGAAGACACATATAGAAAGGCCAGTTGGAATCTTCAAAACCTTCAGGTTGTTCCATGAAAATAATATCCAGAAGATCTGCATTGAGATATGCAGTGCATACATCAAATTGTGCTTTGAACATACCATGTTCATTGCTTAGAACAAATATTGTTCGAACAACATCATACTTGATAACAGGCGCATAAGTCTCGGTGAAGTCGACCCCTGCTACTTGGGAAAAACCTTTAGCGACAAGTCGTGCTTTAAAACGTTCCACTTCACCAGATGGTTTGTATTTAACCTTATAGATCCACTTGCATTTGACGGCTTTTCGACCTTCAGGTAAAGGTTTCAGAACCCATGTTTTGTCTGCTATCAAAGAGGCATACTCTTTTGCCATTGCATTTTTCCATTCATGTGCATGTGATGAATGCATTGCTTCCTTGTATGTTTTGGGTTCCGGAATTCTTTCTGACCTCTTGGCAATGTACGCCGCAGATCCAGTGTTGCTCCCGTTGTCATCATATTTGACCCATTCACCAAAGCGAAGTGGAGGATTTCTGCTTCGAGGTTTAGGTTGAAACCCTAGGTCTTCTTCTTCTGTGTTATTACCCGTAGGTGCTTGTTCATCAGACACACTCCTGTCAGATGGGGATCCTGCTGAAGCTGATAATGAAGAGTCGGATTGGAGTTGACTCTCTTCTGGTAAGATTGCTGCAAACTCTCCCTGAACATGTGCGATAATCTCTCCTGGGATGGGTGCATCATTCTCTCCCTGAACTTGTGCACTCGGGGAGATCACTCCATTGTAGAGTTGAACAACCACGTGCGATCATTTTAGATGTAAAAAATGTAAAAAATGTAAAAAACATCACCAAAATGGGTCACAATTTTATCAATTTTTTTCCATGAGTAGATATAAATGGTACATGTTACATAGTAAAAAATAGTGACTAAATTTTATGATTTGTTTTTTTAATAAAACATACCGTTTCTAACTAGAATGACGCAGAATTGAACTAAAAAAATTGCTACAATTAATGAATATGACTAAAAATTTCAAAAAAATATACAAAAGATACCATCAATGGTTTTGTATATGTAGCAAAAATATCATAAAATTTAAAATTATTTATGACATGTAATATAGGGGTAGCAAACTTTGTTCGCACGTGGTGTTCAACTCTACAATGGAGTGATCTCCCCGAGCTTGTGCATCAATATTTCTTTGTATATCTGTCGGGGTTTGATGAGGCACTGAGGTAGTGTCAGAGTATGCATCATGCTCTGTATGTACTGGGTTGGGTACATTCTCATTCTGTATATGATGAGAATCATCGCTTAACGAAGGCATGCTTATATTTTGTCTGTCACTCGATGTGGGTAGGTTTGCAGTAGAAACTGATGCTACTGGTGTAGGATTACAAGATGGAACAATAATTGTAACGTTTTCAAGATAGGGTTCAGTGGATTTAGACATGATGTCTTCTGTTTGAAAACCTAGAGTCTCATGTATAATAACATCTACCCCAACACAAATTCTCTTGATACTGGGATTCCAAAGTCTGTATGCTCTGCCCTTTTGATCATATCCTACGAGTATGAGCTTTTGACTCTTAGGATCTAATTTGGTTCTATGTTTCTTTGGAATGTGTAGATAGGGGTCACTACCAAAAGTTTTGAGAAAAGACACATCCGGTACCTGTTGGAAAAGCTGTTCAAATGGAGTAGTATTTGTAAGTTGTTTGCTGACGATGCGATTCCAAACGAACACAGCTGTGCTAGTAGCTTCAGCCCAGAGGGTAAGAGGTAAGTTCCTGGAGTGCAGCATACTCCGAGTGGCTTCCACAATTGTTCGATTGTTACGCTCTATGAATCCATTCTGTTATGATGTGTAGGCTGCTGAAAACTCATGTATGATGCCTTTCTCTTGTGTATAATCTTGAAATTGATGATTCTTAAACTCTCCCCCTTGGTCTGTCTTAATCCTTTGAATATCGACTTGAAGCTCGTGTTTAATCAATGAATATAGTTGTTTGAAGTAGGTTAGAGCTTCTGATTTCGCCTTCAAAAAGAAGATAACCATGTAACATGTACTGTTATCTTTGCATAACATGAAATATGACGCTCCTCCCAAGGATATAGTACTCATGGGTCCACATAAGTCAATATGGAAATACGTACCAGGTGCAGTATCTCGTTCTTTTTCAGGAAGTGCCGGGTAAGTATTTCTTTGTTGTTTTCCAAGCACACATCCTTCACAGAAGAATTTATTAGTCTTCTTGTCTTGTATTGTCATACCATAAACTGCCTTCTCAGTTTTCCGTAGAGTATGTGTATTGATGTGACAAAACCGGTGATGCCATACCTCAATGTCGTTCTGTGGTCGCTTTGTGTAATGATGCTCTCCCTGTTTGTTGTATTTGGTAGTCTCTGCATGTTGATTAGGGTTAGATTTGCTGGTTGAAGCCTTGTGGGCACATGATGTTTCCTCGTCCATAATTTTTGCTTTCATCTGCAATTTGTATAGGCTGCTACCTGTACGTTTTCCAGTCAATAGTATGTCTCCATTGCCATTGTCTCCAATCATTTGACAAGTATTTTTCCTGTAGATGGTGACTATTCCTTTGTCTGCTGCTCTTCCGATGGAGAAGAGATTTGTTCTGAGGTCTGGAATATACAGAACATCATGAAGAGTTCCATCAAGCCATTGATCATGCGCTCTTCTTTTGATTTTGATGTCTCCTTTACCCAATACCCACAGGCTCTGCTCGTTTGCGATGGCTACTGGCCATGTTCCTTTAGGAATTTCAGTGAAGTTGATGAATGCAGCGCGGTTGTCTAACATGTGCTCTGTGGCTCCCGCATCAGCATACCAAACTTCTTCACTGCTGTCCTTGACAAGTAAAGCTTCCGATAATGGTGTTTGCAACATCGACTGGGTGACAAGAGCAACGGTATCCTTAGACTCTATTACCCTCACTGCACTCTTGCTTGTCTCAGGTCCTTTGTGGTTGTATCTCTTGTGATCTCTTCTTGAACATATGTCATCTTGCCACCAATGTCCAATCTCTCCACATCCATGACATATGGATTTCTTCTTCATCTCTTTTATGCGCTCGCTATTGTATCTGCTGTCTGTATCTGTTCTTCTGTTGCGTACTAACAGTGCACTGTCAGTTTCTTCATTCTCTCTAGTTCTGAGCATCTTGTTCATGGCTTCTTCCTCAAAAACTCTCATGATCAGAGTCTTTCTTGTCTTCTGCTCTGCTGGCATGCTCTTCCAAGCGGTAAGTACATGTCTATACTCACTTGGCAAACTAATAATCAATTTGCTAATGATTTGCTCTTCTGACATCTTCTGTCCAATGTCTTCAAGGTTTTGTGCCATCATCTCAATCTTAGCTACATGTGTAGCAATGCTATCTCCCTTGTTGAATTTATAATCAACAAATTGTTGTATCAACATAAACATGCTCTCAGCTGACACTTGCTCATGGATACATACTAACCTCTCCCACATCTCTGCTGATGTTTTGCAGTTGATGATCATCCCGAGGTGCTCCTGATCAACTGACGTCGTGATAATCCATTTTGCAAGATTATCCTTCTTTTTCCATGCTTCTTTGTCTTCAGCATCTTCTAGCGTCTCGGTTCCATCGACTATGGCAAAAATTTCGCGTCCATCAAGCGCAATTCGGAGTTGATGCTTCCACAGGTTGAAATTCTTCCCCGTGAACTTATAAACTGCTCCGATGCCTCCTTCTTTCTCCATCATTTCTCTCTTTCTGTTGCTACAAGAACCTTTGAATCTTTTGATTTTTGCAACGTCGTGGGCCCATAACCTGTTGATTCAATAGGTTTAAGCAAGCACAGAAAACATCTCATGTATCCACACAGTAATATAGCAACAATAGTTCTTTATTACATTCAAGTAAAAAACATCAAATTACTCAGTCTGCTTGAGAACTAATGTCTATCTATGAACTATGAACTATGAACACGTATCTCTTACTGCTGCAACTAACTAAATTCACTTGGTGTATGAGGCCTTAACACAGGTTCAGGATGCCTGGAAGCTTCTGGTGAGAGGTAGAAGGTGAAGGTTCCAGAAGAACGATTAGTTACTTCGTGGACATCATGCTGACGTGGCATTTTACTAGTCACTAATCACAATTAATTACAATGCACTAATAGTAAAAATCCGAAAACATATGATATTTGTGATGTGCAATAATCACCATCTTTCGACTGAGGCTTTGATTGGTAGTAGGTTGTGGTTCCATGTGATCGGAGAAGACCGAATGACGATATACTACATAGACCTGTTCTGAGACTCAAATCAGTGAGGAACGAAACACGCACTACCAACTGACGGCCTTGTCAATAGGAAAATACTCTCAGTAGGAAAACCCTTAAACCCTTACCTCGATGGTATGTTGGTCTTAAATGCTTCGGTCGGGACATTTCAGATTTAAATATGCCCCTGCATTTCCATGACGCGACACTGTGGATTGAGGCCTTTTATCTTGCATTTTTGTAGGTGTCTGCGTGTAAGAAAAGTGATGAGAAGAAATTGTCGCCCCAGTCCTACGCGAGTGCTTTGTGCTCCATGAGGATCGACTCTTTCAAATCCTGATTCTACTCTTGTATTCTGTATTCTGTGTTGTTTTGAGAAATCCTCCATTTGAGTGTATTTCCCTCCAATCAATCTATTTTTCACGTGACTTGTATCACGTTATTTGTTGTTAATTTTTGTTGTTGCACGATGTGTTTCGAAATAATTTTGTACTACAAATCTCTTCTTCCTATCATCCCTGCACGGATGCCAGAGTTTCCTGACTCTGCATACCTATTTTGCTGAGAATTTGTCTAAAGATCGGAAGGGTCGTTTACACTACAACCCAATCAACCACAACTACAATTCACTTTTGCAAATTCTCATGGTTGTGGTTGACGATGGTATCAGTCTTTTAAATTGGAAACTATCGTGGATTCAGGTCTTGAGCTCGTGAGGAAATTAAAGTGATTATTATCCTTGTTCACTTTGGATTGTATTGTTAAACTAGTTGCGTCCTCAACTTTATCCCCAGACCATTATCCTTGTTGACTTTGGATTTAGTGTTAAACTAGTTGTGTCCTCAACTTTATCCCCGGACCTTGGCCTTTGAGCTCTCTAGCGATGTCACATGAGCACAACTGTAGTTAACCACACGGAGTAGGGGGGTTGATGGGGGTTTATGCCTTTTCCCATGTATTTACTATGTAACCCTACCACGAGTCACAGCCACAACCACCCCTAGTGTAAACAACCTTTGAGCGCCATCATATCCGTTTCCAAATCGATAACTGTGATCTGACATGTTTCTTGCAAATTGGATTATCTGCATGTGTAACATATTTGGATTTATGATTGTTTCCACTTCCAACTCCTTTGACTTTTATGACCATTATGTCGACTTGGAAATTGTCTCATTTCGTTAGCAATGACGAATCACAAAAGAGGATCAGTTCCAAGTTTCAGGATTGGAGTTGAAATGCAAAAGTTATATAAGCTTCTCTTTCTAGCTATAAACAATCAAATGCGCAACCCCCATACCACTAGTCTGTTTGCATTTTAATAAACAAGACTTACATTATTAAATAACATCACTGCACGTTTGATCACAGTTTGGGCACTCATTGAACCTAAAATAGTTACTATATCTTCCGATGCAGAGGTAGTTCAATCTCATCAATATGTCTTTTGGTGGCCATCTTTAACAACAAGCCAGATATCACCCTAGTGTAGGTGTCCGATTCATAAGAAACATGACGATATAACGCTCACATCTCTTAAATAAGTAGATTCAATTTTGGATGCAGTGATGTTGTTGGAGGGGATGTTATATCGTATACGTATTGCAAATATGTTATAATACAAACGTAGCCTCTGTTGAGCTTTATTTGGTGTAATACAGTATGTATCTGGAATTAGATTTCATTGTGGACACCATTGTGTGTGCAAGTGCTGGTTCTCAAATGGTTACTCAATACAAATCAGCATACAAGCGGTATTATTTCTGTTGTGACCATGCTAGGTATCGGATGGGAGTCTTGCTCTAGCAGATTGCTGATGGGTACACTTTACCTGTTTCAAATCTGTTACACTGCAGATGGAACATTGGCACTTGACTTCTCTTTGAAAATGATATTGCACATGCAGAAAAACTTGTTGATCAATCGAAAAGATGTTGTACTGCTTTATAACTCGGCTTCTTTACAGTTTGTGCATTACTAACCATCACAGGTGGCAGTGCACATAATTTTGATGATGATCCTAATATATTTACAAGCTATCAATTGACTAGCACGTTGGCATGCACTATTTCAGCACCCTGGTACCTCAATAATTAACCAGGAACTCTTTGTTGTTTGGGGATGTGCGTCAATAGCTTAAATAGCCCTCCGTCTTCGGCCAACCCCTGTAAGGTTGTTCTTGATGCGGCGTAGGTAGAACAAGGGGTTAATGTAATTCAACCTTGCCCTTGTCTTGGCCTTCTGGTAGCCAACTGGGTGGGTCATCTTGTTCTTCTGCCACCGTAGTCTAGCCAAAGGGTTGTGCCTGCAACGACATTCAACTAAGAAATTTAGCGACCTCACAACTTAGATTTGCAATGCTCATCAAAGGTGACCAAAAAGAAAACATGATAGATACATATCCAAGGACTAATGAGCAACATTGTACACATTGAGTCAATTCAGAGATAAAGAGAGAAGGAACTGTCTCCTTGACAACGACGACAGACGCAAAGAGAAGACGCCGAATCCTCCATTTTCTATTATCCTTCCTATAAAACACCCAACGAACCTCTGAATGCTGTAATTCAACTCAAAATAAACTTTTCCAGTGCGATGCATTCGTTGAATACCTGTTCATGCGCCACCTAGCCGTAGCTCGAGGGTGTGCAGCTGCATTGATATCGGCATCAGCGCGTCTCAATGCGTCCATTTTGGGACTATGAATTTATATCCCAACAATCTAAACCTTGCTAAACCCTTAATCCAGAAGTTATAAACAGAAATTAATTAGTATTGAGATGATCCAAACTCAACAAATGTAAAGGAAGCTGAAACTGGAAACTGATGATATGTATGTAATAAGAATGGGGCTTCGCCAAAGAGTTAGGATGCTGGACATGAGTGAGGGCTGGAGGGCTTTATGGGTCAAGGCAGCTGGGTTGAAGAGCTCTCCAGGAGGGGGAAGGTTACGTGGCAAGGTGAGGTGGCGCCGACAGGTGGATGCCCTCATCAAAGATCCATAGGGCCGTTGCCACGTGCACTTTGTAAAAGCTTGTTACGGCAACCTGAAGTTAGCGGGCCCACGTCACTTATTTTAAGTAAGATAGCGGTGCAGATACAGGTGCAACCACGGCATAGGCACCTACTCTCTGACCAATTCTATTATAGCATGCCCACACCTAGTTACAGATGAACCGGCTGAGGGGCTGATCACATTGGCTAGTTTTGACATCATCCGTCGGCATCTCCAGCTGTAATAGTGTGAAAAGTGGTGGGTCAACATCTATTTCTGAACATAATCCCCAACAATTTCACAGTTGGAACCGGACGGAAAGTCTAGTGTGATCGGGGCATGAGTTTGAGGGATAACCGGTTGAAGTTCGACACTTCAAAAGAATTACCGATCATTTTAGAGGAATCTATAGAATATGCCTCAAATGAATAAAGCAAAACTGGAAGATATCAACATGTAACCGGTTGGATTTAGAATCACTAGGATCTTGACCGACTATGCCCAAAAACTTCCCGGGCACTGGCCCACACTTACCGGTGTGGGTGACTAGGCGAACAGCTCCTACCAGCAGGAGTCACTTTTAGCTTCATTTTGGTCACTGGATGTATCCAATGTGGTTGGGTTGTAAGGTGCAACATTTGAATCTTCCAAGCTCTATCCACTAATTATAATCATTCATAAAAACCTTAAGATAAGCGGGCCTAATTCACTAACTTATCTTAATCAAAATACCTACATTTGAGTGATGTGTGGTTTGGTGTGGATCTAAGAATGAACACCAAAAAGACATATGTTTGACAGAGATTGGACCATTCTACGTTCAATCTCTCATCATTGGGAGGACTTATATGATAGTTTATGAAAAAGAAAATTCTCTTTCTGAAAATGAAGAGATGCAATGATATTCATGTGAGGATAGAGGGAATTATTGCACACAAAGTGTACCTCTCATCCATCCAACATCAAAACTTGACTCCCCATAGGTTTGTAGCCGACCCTTTTCAAATGACTTGGACTAGACTAATTCGGAACCTTTGAAGGTAATTTTGGTACCACATCAACTCAAATAATAACCTCCGGGCTGCACACTAATTCAGAGCTTTTATGTTGGATGAATGAGAGAAACACCCCTATGTGATGAATCCCTCTCTCCTTCATGTGAGCTCCAACAACTATGAGGGAAATGCCATTGGCTACAACCTCAATTTGAACTTGCTAATCATCTTGCATTTATGACGTGTTTGATGTCATAGGAGAAGTGCGTGTAGAACTAAAGTGTCCGTTTGCAAGTAGATTATCATTAATTATTCCTTTTACACTTGTATTTTGTTAGGGATCCAAGTCTTATCTAAATACCCAACACCATTTTATTTTTATAACAAACACAAGGCTATCCAATTTTGGCCAAAAAATTTGGTCTAGTAGAAGTGCTTTGGTCCTACGAGTCCCGCATCACAATCCTTGTGCCCAAATAATGCATTCGTACGATGTTCAAAGGCCAATCATTCAATGACCTTTTCTCTCAGCTTTGAAGGTTGATCATGTAGCCATGTAAAGTAAGGAGACCTCAAACATACACTTCTACCTCCACACCCCATTCTTGTAGGATATGAAACACAAAAGAAATAGTCCAAGATGATTAGCAAATCAAAATTGTGCTCCTCATCATTTTCACCAACTTCTTCGGTTCACATGTAACTATCCCCTTATTCCTTGTCTCCCGTACCCTTCATTGCCCATTGCTCTCATTGGTTGTTGCTATTTGATTTTTTTACATATTTACGGGGTTCATACAAAATACACCAAACACAAAACACGTGCATGTCGGTGAATAGTTTTGAGATGAACAATGCTTTGTAGATCTTTTGGCGGCACTAATGTCATAGTGTTAAGAAACTTAGTATCATCTTCATTAATTTCCTGCATGCACTATTAGCCCTCCCTCACTAAATTGAGATAATTAGTGTAGTATACAAGACAAGGAACATGAAAGAGCTTACTTCATGAAAATGATATTCTCAATAAATAGTTATAGCATTGAATAACTTCAAATGTAAACCATACTAAGGCAGGAGCACCATAAACTGAGAAGTTCAGGTATTTGACTTACATGTGGCATTTGTATGAACCCATAAAATTTTGAAGTGAAAATTACGTTGGCACCCAAAACCATCGGGGGGCTTCATGTTCACATGGTGAACATTCTCAAATCAACATGTACTACTATAATGCATGATTTCGAGGGCGTTGGTTTTGGGTGTTGTCTTGGTTTAAGGTGCTCCTACCTTAGTAGGACCTTTTCAATGTAAATATTACAGTAGTGACCTTATTTCCACTGTTGATTCAGATTGGCGAGATGACTCCTCATGACAAAGGACGGAGCATCATGAGGAAAGTAAATCCTAGCCCTCCGATGCAACTCATCCAGTCCCTCCGAAGGCAGGCAGGATAGATAGGTGGCACGTGCCACGTCACCTGACACGCGTCGACTCTTCCAAGACCCTCCGCCTTCCCAGCTAGCAACCGCCACTCAATGCGGCCGTACCGTACATACGGATGGGACACAAATGTACTGTCCGTGTACATTTCAACCAAGCTGTGATACACTATGTATAAGGAAGCCGCGGAACCTCAGCACAAGAATCATCCTGCTCTCGTCGGCTTCTCTTCTCACATCTTCTGTTGTTAATCACATTTTCGTCCATCGCATTTTGGATTCCAGCTACCTCCCGTGTCGTATTTTTAGATCCAGTTTCGATTCTGCAGCGTTTGGTGGAATTTCCTGCGCCCTTAGTTGTGGCGTGAGAGATCTCACACACAGAGTTTCAAGGTAGCAACAAGTTTCGAGTCATGGACGCTTTGCGCCGGGCCGATGCCGATGTCATGGCCGCAACGCACCCTCGTGCAACTGCGAGGTGGCGCATGAACAGGTGTGTAGTGAATTGTCGATTTATGCTGTCATCGAAGTTACGCTTGCATTTGTGAATTACGCCGCACTCTGTGATGCTGAATCAAGTGTTTGACGCGTTGCTGTATGTTTTGTTGCAGATACAATCCTATGAGCAGGTTGCGCTGGAAGAAGAACGCAATCACGCATCCGGTGGGCCACCAGAAGGCTAAGTCCAGGGCCAGGTTCAACTACATAAACCCCCTCTTCTACCTCCGGCGCATCAAAGCCAACCTCACCGGAGCGGGGCGAAGGAGGAGAGTGTAGATCAGGGTTAGTAAAGACGGGTCTCTGAGAACACTTTAGTTTGACAGTTGTAAGATAGGATTTGCAGTCGATTCAGACTGCCCGGGACTCAGGTTTGGTATGTTGTAAATACAGCGCCTTATGTATAGGCGCTTGAGGTTTGTTTCTGTTTGTGAAATACAATTTCTCCATTTCTTTGATGAGCGATTCTGCCAACGGTTGTTGCATTTCGAAACCATTTCCCGAAACCATTTCCCGAAACTCTTGCATTCGCAGTGTAGGATTGAAAGAATGATCTGCTTAACAACTGCAGTTTCTCCAATAGATATTGTGCATCTGTGCCGGTACTTCCACTTGAAGGCTACATCACTCTGGCAAAGATTTTCTCTCTACTTGAAACAAATCTCAAACTGACCGTCTATTAAAATGGAAACTTTGCAGCAGTGGACATTTGGATTTTCATTTTGTTTTCCATGCCATGCAGTCATGCAGTCAAATATCTTCTCGAGATTTCATGCAGTCAAATATCTTCTCGAGTATGAAAATTTCATGCAATGACCAAAATCATCGAGAATATAGCACGGGCATATAACCACGTTTCCATGCTTCGGAGAATGACAACATTACCCTGCGAAGTTGCCCTGGTTCACCTGACTATTTCACTCTGAAATAATCTCTGGCATTCTGAAATATTATAAAAGCAACTTGTTCAGCCATTCTTCACTAGGAGCACATTCTGCACATGTCACTCTGTAGATTCTGAATTAGTGTCAGCTTCTGTCAATATTACCCTGTAAAAAGACCACCACAAAAGCAAAACGGGCTCCAAGATCGTCATCACCCAGCTCCTCCAATTATCATCGGGATAGAGCTCTCCTGTGTTGTAATTCTAAAAGCATGTACCTATACTTGACCTTCATTAGAAGGTATGAAGTTACCTAGGTTTCACGTGAAATTGATAAGTTAAATAGCAGAAGCACCCCTGGAGCCTGCACATTTGGGCAAAGATACTCTTGTTTGGAAAATTCTAGCAATCCTGCAACATCCGTTCCAATGCTCGACTTGGACGATTCCTTTGTTTGATAGAGCATTCCAATGTGTGGCAAACAGTAAGCAGCCAATTTCTTGAGTTAAGTGGAAAAGTTTGGAGTGCTTTACAAAGTCGACATATGACATTGCAAACACTGCATTTAGGATGAAGGAAAGGTTCTCGTACATAAACCACATATTTCAATGACGAGTGTTGTCAGTACTGTTGATGCCTCAGCTCTGTCTTTCTTGAAACGCCCATCCTGTCAATCGCTCTTCTCAACTCAGTATGCGGAGCCTAGATCAAAAGATGGTCATACATTTCATATTCGGATTCTGCAGGGATGGAAGTTCCAGTGTAGTTCGTTCCACAGAAACACTTTATTTCTTTCCCAACCGCTTCACAGCGATCCGAGTATACAAGTTAACGAGTGAAAGTTTAGATTAGAAAGGACGTCAGCTCGCATGGTTTCTCTTCATCATTCTCTCGAATTATTCACAAATGTAATTCGTCACAAAATGTAACTACGAGCACTATTCGAAATACGAGGGATTAGCTGTCAGTTGGTAATGCATATTTAATTCCTCGCTGATTTCTCAGAAATATATCACATTCACGTATTATATCGTCATCCAGCCCCATAATATTTCATATTGTTTTCACCTCTTGACGATTTGTGAAACCTCAGTCAAAAGATGGTAATCACACATCAAAAATTAAGGTAATTGAAGAGGCTTCAGTCTACATATTCGCGTCATAGAAGTACAGGGGCATACTGAGGAGGTTCTCCTTGTCAAACAAGGTCCCAGCTCCACCTGTAACTGCGCCCTAAAGGTAACCATCATCAGCCAAAACCGGAGTATGCTTGCGTATTCATTGTAGTTAACCACACCATGATAAGATTCAGCCAATAATCATCGATGAAGCAATATCCCCGAGGGTAGTACACCTTAAACATACATCCAAGTAATAATTGTAAGTAGAGAATCGCCCATCGCTTAAATCTGTCCAAAGATTCGCAAAGAAACGGATGGGTCGAAACAACCCGTACACTGGTTTTAGTTTGCCCAAATCCAAAGAAACCCTACACTACACATTAAAAGTCGTCTCCGGTTAAAGAAAAATTTCATTGAACATGATATTTCGTGTCATATGGTATATAATGTCAATATGGTAACTTTGTGGATGATTCTTCCAATGAATCAATTTACAAGCACTGTCATGGATGATGGATGAGCTCATCCATTGGCCAAAACCCTACCTTCTCTTGTCAGCAACTGGTGATGAAATAGCCACGGATGATTGGAAATTGGATGAAAAAAACTTCGTAACAGTAATTGCACCAGTGTAACCCTATGATCCCCAAAATAGTGTTGGGTTAACATTTAGTGTTGGTGACACTATACCGCGGTTTACAATTAGAATTGGACACTAATATATATTATAATTAAAAGTAGTTCGTATTGAGAAGGCCGTCAGTTGGTAGTGCATGTTTTGTTCCTCATTGATTTCTCAGAACAGGTCTATGTAGTATATCGTCATCCGGCCTTCTCCAATAACATGAAATACAACCTACTTCCAAATCAAAGCCTCAGTCGAAAGATGGTGATTATTACACATCACAAATATCAGAAGTTTTCGGATTTACTTCATCACCGGCTTTGACTGGGGATCCTCGAACACCGTATTCAATTTTCCCACATTTGAAGGGATCAGACTGACGTGCAAATCATGTTTCGCAAATCCACATACGTATAAATACGTTCGGACGTCGCGTAATGCATCATCACTTCCCTTGAATCCTCACTGATAACAATAGAATCAGAATTTGAAAGAGTCAATCCTCATGGAGCACAAGTACTCGCATAGGACTGGGGCGACAATTTCTCCTCATCACCTTCTTAGCCCCAAACAACTAGAACTTGCGTTATGCGAAAGGCCTCAGTCTACACTTTCGCGTCATAGAAATGCAGGGGCATACTGAGGAGGTTCTCCTTGTCAGACAAGGTCCCAGCACCTCCTGCAACTGCGCCCTAGAGGTAACCATCATAAGCCACGTTACACATCAAAACTAGGAGATCGACACTAATACCCTAACTGCAACTCCAAGCGTCCTTGCATTCTGTGAACAGGACAAAAAGTAATGGTGAAGGGACGACCCAACCCACGTCGCGCCTGACCAAATTGCTATCGGCCTCGTTTACGAGGTGCTGCGTCATTACAATAGCACAAGGCATGCTCACAGCACCAGATACCAGAGGCCAGACTCCTCACAAGAAAACAAGACGACACCGATTAACATAAGCCAAAACCCTAAAACCGTAAACCCTTAACCTAAAAGCGTAAGCACCAAATATATCGAGAGGAGACCCGGCTCAGCAATATGCCTAAGTGTCCTAGACATCATACGAGCAGAAGAGAAAACTACAACTCAATGAGTCCAGACAAACTACCACGCAAAGCGCGACTGGAAGAGAGAGAGAGAGATGAGAAATCAGGAGGGTTTGAGAGATCTATATAGTGCGCATGAGAGAGAGCCGTTTGAAGGAGACCTGAACATGGGAGCCGCTCCTCGTCTCTAAGGGCCCCTCAAAAAGGGGCCCCCGCCTCTGCCCCCGCTTCTGCCCGTCCTCCTCTCTGCCTGCCCGCCCCTCCGCCTGCGCGTCCTGCCCGCCCTCCTCTCTGCCTGCCCGCCCCTCCGCCCGCGCGTCCTGCCCGCCCTCCTCTCTGCCTGCCCGCCCCTCCGCCCGCGCATCCTGCCCGCCCGCCCGCCCTCCCTGCCTGCCCGCCCTCCCTCCCTGCATGCCCGCCCGCTCGCCCCACCCTGCCCTGCCCGGTGGAACTCCCAGTGTTTCCAAGTCCAACCGGAGAAATGTTAACATCTTCCAGGTTTTCTTTATTAATTTGAGAATTTTTTAAACATGAAAAAAGATTGATAATTTTCTTAAAGTCTTGAATTTCAACCGGTCATTTTTCAAACTCGATCAAATTATTTGTAATTACACTAAATATTGTATTTAGTAACACTTACTATTTGGAGTTACACAATGATTTTTTTATTAATGAATTTTTTACCACGTAAAGATGTAATGTTCTATAATGTCCAAAGAACAAGTTTGATCTTTGTTGGCCAAAAATAAGATAATATACAATAAACCGTTATAGCATTGTGTAATTCCAAATAGTTGTGATACTAAATACAATATTTAGTGTAGTGGTCAGTTCTCCCCGTTCATTGGTCTACAAAACCCATCTTAAGTGCACCTCACCTTCAAGGTCCAAAAGCCAATATATATGTTCACTTTCACTTAGTAAATAAGCATTTCATTGGAATTTCATTTCCATAATGCATTGCTCATTGGACTTTTAACCCTTGATTGGTCAAGCACTTTCAAGGGTCGGAGGCACCGTCTTGTTCAATGTGAGCAAGTGGCAAAGGGAGATGATTGCTATATCCCACAAGTGCCTCAAACCCAAGCTCGCAAACTAGGCTGGTGTGCGATAAGAAACATGGTCAGGGCGTGCAAAATCTTTTTGTCAAGAATCAGATCGAGAATGGTAAGAATACTTCCTCACCCATCCAAGTCCTTTTGCCACTTTTGAACCTACGGTATGATTGTGGGGACTTCAAACTCCACAAACGATTTTGACACCAGGAATTGTCTCACCTGGTTAGCAATGCAAATCATGGAGTTTGTTGTTTCAAGTTTCGGCATCGGAGGTGCGATGCCAAAAAGAATAGGAGGTCAAAGTGACGACAATTCTCTTTCTCTTCAAGTGATCACCATATAGGCATAGGCCTTCCCAATTGTGTTCATGATTAAACCCTGAATGGTGTCTATACTTTGAGCACATAGTCCAATCTCATCATAAAACATGTCTTTTTGATGTCCATTTTTGAGTGCAAACTTTACCATTTACCATTCAAACATAGGTGTCCAATTAAGAAGAGTGGCCCAAATGATCACTTAAGGCCCGCACACCTCATAGTGTCACCAAATCTGATGTTGGTCAGCTAACAATAAAGTTGCCTCTGAATAGGGCCTTAAACTCAAATGCAAGGAGGACGATGACTACAATGGAGTTCGACACAAGAAATTTCGACCTAACATATTTGTATGCGAATGCCATCTGTCGGCATTACAAGAATGGAATGTGCTTGGAAACTATTGAGGCCAGTGTAATTTATGTTTGAACACCATGTGATTTACATATGAACCATGAAAAGCAAGATGCAATAAACTTTGACTGCCCTTTGTATTGCATAATGTTAAGATTTACACTCTAAGTCAATGGTGTAATCTATATGTCTTATCCTTCAATTATAAATAATTGTTTTACTTCTACTAATCCTCGAGTCATATGATTGAAATGTCACACCCATGAAGATTAATTCATGGATATCTTTGACAACATAGACATAATTGTACAACAAATTGAAGTACTTATCTTCAAAATCGTATTTCTAATCCTTAAAAACCTAATTTTTTGCGCTAAAAGCCAACACTATCGATACATGTATTGCACATCTCCGTGAAGGAGTCATATTTTGTATGCTTTCGCATGACACCTAAAAGTGTTGGTGAAGTTACCATTGTCTCAAGATTTTTGAGATGATTATACTTCTCCTATTGGCTGCACAACATATAAACAATGCATGTTAAATTTGCAAAGCAATAGTGTTGCTTGCAAAAATTTCAAACTTGATGAACTACAAGGGTATAGAAGTTAAATTTAATTAGAGAACTATTTCAAGAGAGAGGGAGATGAATGTGCAAGAAAGAAAGGAGCGGAGCATTCGAGAACAATACCCTCAATTGGCAATGATTAACTTATACATGAGAATCTCAAAACAAGAGAGATCAACACACAAAGTCAATCAAACTGCACTTCTCTACATAGCCAAATTATACAAATACATACTTTTGTCCTACCTCAACTCATTCTTTCTAAAGTTTTGTATCGATGAAACACAAGAGACGCTGAAAGATCACAAAATGTCATCGCTTGGACTTGGAAACAACAGGACCTCGGCTGGTTATGCCCAGCAACCTTCCGGCAACTAACATAATTGTCATACCTAAAATCAATAAATAAAACTTGTAACATACCTCAAATCGATGAAGAAAACCTGAAATGTCACTAGGATGTCCTCCACTTGCACAACATAATCAAGCTCTTCCTCAAAATTTGATGGATAAATGTAGTCGTCCTATAAATCTTCAATTTCTTCTTTCATTGAAGCAAATTTAATGTGTTCACAAACACATGTTGAAAAAGAACCTACATACACCCACAAAAACAAATGTTGAATTTCTTTCAATCTTACAAATTCAATTTTTTCATGAATTACACAAGTTCATGCTTAGTCTTCTTTAAACCCAAAAGGTAACAAATACTAACTCACATAAATCACAAAGTTTATGTTTCCTAAGTACACAATGATAATATACATTATAATTCATTATGAAACATAACATAACTATCTTACAAAGTACACAAATAGAAATCTAAACTAGAATCGTATAATGCAAGACACATCACATGTCATAGATCATGTTTATATATGTCTCCATGATCATTTTAGGGGAGTGACATACATACGCTTACAGCCTAGAGGCCATTGTGGTTATTTCCATCATAATGACGAACAGTTGCTCAATTACTCACCATATCAATGAAAATGAAGATGCTTGAGCCTTCAATAGGTACCTGGCAACAGACAGACTGAAGCACTTTGAGGATACTAAGCAGTTAGTCGGGCCAAAAATCACCCCACACGTTTAAAATGGCTACAATCGCGCAGCCTTGGAATGAATTGTATAAAGATGAGTGTCAACCACCTGCTTTGTACACCTTGAAGTACTCACATTTAAAACACCACCTTGTGCTGTACAGTGTACACCTATCACAACACTAGAACCCACATTCTGCTTATTGAGGATCACAGCTTATTTGTGCAGCTGAGAGGGTTATCCAAAGCACAGGACACTGGCCTGAACTCACCACAGGGCTCCACACAGTGGCGGATATCTTTTGCTTCCAGTGCCAAGAGGTTCTGGGCTGGAAGTATGAGAAAGCATACGAAGAAACTCAGAAATATAAAGAAGGGAAATTCATTCTCGAGAAAGCTAGGGTCATGAAAGAAATCTGGTGATTTTCCTGGACACTGTAAATATGTGAGTTGCCGGTCTTCCCTGGCCCCAACAGACACGTTCACCACATTCGTGAAGAGGTAGGCCCTCCCATTTCTTCCCTGGATTGCACAGATGCAATTGTCAATTCTCCGCTTGCTATAGATATATAATTGTGATATGCTCTAATCTTGCAGGCACAATCATTTACAACGGCCATAGACCGTATCAATAGAGTGAACAGCAATCTATCCAATTGAAAATTCCCCAGTCTCCAACCCTCAATGTGCGAAACCTAACTGCAACTTCACCCACACAACGCAACAAAAAAAGGCAATTAATTAACACATGGACGATTTCTAGAGCTCACTGCGCTACGAAGAATGACCAACTATGACGAGACACAAGCCACTCTAATGCACAACTCCTGAGGCTTTTCGATAAATGGTTAAGCTGAATGGTAAGAAATCTTTGTTCTCCTACGAATATTGATGATTTCATCAAATGAAAATGATAAACTTGTCCCTACAAAGATAGGAAAGCAGATGGAGAAACAAAAATCGTCATGCCGGATAACTATGATCCCATGAGTCCCTCGATCGCTTGCTAATTTTGTCCATAAATTGCAATCTATAACTTACCACACCACGCGCTACTCCAGCGAGACGGGCTCCTGAGTCGACAGAGATACGAACTGCAAGTCGGATTTGAACCGAAAATTTGGAGAAGCGAACAGACAGAGGAAGGTGTAGTGGTAGCATGGGTCGAACAATCGTAATAGCCACCAACATCAGGGAACCTAAACTTGCTCTACTTCGTCGTTAACGTACAACAGCAGCTCCTTATGACAAAAGACGGCAGTCCTGAGATCTCCTCACGTGAGAATATGTAATAGAATAGCAAAACGACCATAGATTGTCAATTGCCTCTCAAAGGATGTACAATTGAGCGTTCACAGGGTCCACAGACACATCACGTACACAAACGAATTCCTCCAGACTCCCAAAACTGATCAATTCCCCACAATCGACCTGACATCCCCCTACCCACAAAAAATTCTCATCATTTTCATCACGAACCACAAAAACAAAAATCGATGTAGTTGAAACATACCTCAATCCACAAGAAAACTTGAAGATCACAAGATGTCACCGTTTGAGGTCCGATGAACTCCAAACGTGGAGAGCCGACCGCTCCTCACAGATGAACTGATTGAGTTTGAGAATTAACCAGTTGAAGTTCAAGGCTTCAGGAACATGACCTCTCATTTCATAAGAATCCAAGTTGGCATCATCGAAGGAGTCTATTCCTCGGAGGCTTGAATTGTTTCCTTGAGAATCCTCCCTGCCATAGCCAACCAAGAATTCGTTTGAATTCGGTCGCCGCTCATGAGCGGGGGAGCCACTCCCGGGCCGAGCAGGGCGGGCAGCTGACTCGGGCGGGCAGGGCGCGCGGGCGGGCGGGCGGGCAGGCAGAAGCGGGGCAGGGCGGGCAGGTACGGGGGCAGAGGCGGAGGCCCCATTTTGAGGGGCCCTTAGTGACAACGGGAGCCGCTCTTCAAAGTGTAAACCCTAAACCCTAAGGGCCACCTCACGCATGAGACTGAGGGCCCGTGACCATTGCATTCTAAGGGCCGGCTCACATGGGGTCCCAAGTCCCACTCATGTTAACTTATTAGCAAGTCCCAACATGGAGGCAAAGTCCCAACTTTTGAGCCTCAAGCAACTGTTAAAAATGCTTCATTACCATTAAAGTCAGTTTTCGATTATTTATGCATGAATGTTTGCGGGACTTGTGTTGAGAGTTGGGCCTAGCTTTTTGCTCGACCCAATCCTGAACACAAGTCTTGAGTCTCACCTTCCAAAATGTTTGCCATGTAGGTATCCGTGTCGTACATGGGACTTAGGACTTGGGACCCCGTGTGAAGTGGTAAGTCCCAACTTCCATGCTTTCAACAGTTGAGATTGCACACATTGACCTCAAGTGACTTGGGACCTGTGTAAACTGGCCCTAAGATCTCTCATTGGTTGAAAACGCCGATACCATCCAAGTTCACAAAAGGTGAAGGCTAAAGGGCACAAAGAATTTATCATGGATGAAAACTTTACATGAATTCTTACATGGCAAACCATGTTAGTGGTACGGCCTTTGGATAAGAATCAAGGGACTCATAATTACATGGTCACAGCCCTTGGCTTGTGTGTGAAGTGGCCCTAAGAGCATCCCCACATGTTGTTAAGAAAACACATCTAAGGGTCGGACCACACAATCCCAAGTCCTAAGTCCCAATTCGCTTGAGTTTCAATATGTGCTATCTCAACCATTGAGAGCATGGAAGTTGGGACTTACCACTTCACAGGGGGTCCCAAGTCCTAACTCGCAAGTATGACTTGGATACCTGCATGGCAACGCTTTTTGAAGTAAGGCTTAGGACTCGTGTTGAGAATTGAGTCCACCAAAAAGCTAGACCTAACTCCCAACACCAGTGCCAATATTTTTTGCATAAAATAATCAAGGATTGGAATAAACCGTACTTTAATGGCTCTTTAGGCTCAAAAGTTGGGACTTTGCCTCCATGTTGGGACTTGTTAACATGAGTGGATTTGGGACTTGGGATCCCATGTGAACCCGCCCGTAACCCTTAAAGCTTCGAATCTTTTTAACATATGTAGTAACTTTGCACATATTATTCACTTGCTCTAAATTGAAAATTTCAATCTAGAAAGTAAAGACTTGGTGAAGCAAAATTGTTGATGTCAATTTCAAGATCATATCCATGTGATTGGTGTCCTCAAATAACTTGGTGATCTTCATGTAGGCATTTTTTAGTTTAAAATGAGATAAACTCCTCATTAATCAACTTGGTTAAGTAGCTTTACATTGAAACTATTCAATTTTTTTGTAGTACGTGTAGGTGTATGATGCATCAAACAATGAGAGATTTCTACAACTATTTATGGATTACATGGAAATAAATGTTAGCTTGAATAATAAAATAATGAGATATTTTGAGAAATATATGTGTGAATACTTAACATGGTAGATAAATAGATAGAAATGTTGGCCTTCTTGGGAAGCCTGCATCAACGAAGAGTCTCTATGCCCGTTTGATTACTTGACAATTGATTTATGGGGAAGTTGGTTGTCATTGTGGTTGTGGCTTTTGGTTCATTGATAGCTAACTCGTAGATAAAGTGGTGTCACTCAATTCAATTTAGTAATTTAGTGTAGCTTCCTCTTGGTCTCCCTTATAAGCTTGGCTTGGGGTGATTGGGTGCATGTGTGGTGTATTTTTGATTCATTTGAATGGAATCATCAACATTTTGAATAAAACATGATACAAAAATCCTAACACAAATCTTGAAATGATTTCTAGCAGACATATGTTTACTTCAATTGCATCTCTTACAAATTGGGGGGGGGGTCCAAACCTCCAACTTCATATCAGCGCACTATAAATCTAAATTAGTGTGACCCACACTATTCATCATTGATCACCGCGGCATTGTTAGTGATCTTGTAATTACTTGGTGGCTACCATAGAAGGTGGCTTGGGACACTTGTTGCTCCATGAATCTTAATGCCCCACTAAATCAAATATATATTGTAGTTATCCATGACAAAAATTGATTTCGGATCTTTGTTACAAAAATTTCTCTATGCTACACAAATCCACTAGACATGCTAGCAAACATGTCTTTCAACCACACTGCAATGATGGCATTGTTTGGATAATTTTGTTCCATGAAGGGTTTCGGGTTGCATCAACCAAGGAAGTACATTGTTTTGTCTAATTAGTCCAATCTCTTTTAAACACATGTTATTTTGGGCATGCATTCTTGAAGCCTCACCTAGCTACATACCACTCAAATACAGGTGTCATAATAAGAAGTGTCACCGAATTAGGCACGTCTACCTTACACTTGATCTTAGCCAAAAGGCCGAGAAAAATGTGATTTTCTTGTGCTCAACTTCATAATAAATAAATAAAAACAACGTCGGGGTTTGGATACATCGACGTGAATGGGAGCCCGTTCTTCTATACCGTGTTCATGTTTGACCAAGCGTCACTGTAAGGGTACTTCCTCCCTCTCGGAAGGTGGGCTCTTTAGCTTTGAGAGAGAGAGAGAGACTCTAGGGGGATCTACGGGGGATATACGGGGGTTGTTTGTTGTCTAGTTTTCTTTTGTTTAATATCAGGTTTGAGGTATTTAATGGCAATTTGGTGTAGATGTTTCATAAGTGTTTTGATTTCGCTTTTGGGTATTTTGATTTTCTCTAAGTCTTTAATTGGTTGTTCGTGAATAACCCCTCTAACGCTAGCTGTGATGGTGATGACAGGGTTGACTTGCCAACCGGTTGTTCTGAGTGTTTGGATGAGTGGGTTGTATTTAGCGGGTTTTTCGTCGTGTGCGGTATTTGGGAATTTGTCGTGGCAATATGTGAATTCAATGAATTGTATGACATTTAGTGGATTTGGCTTTCGGTGGGGGCGCCTAGTACGCATAGTATGTCCGGTCTAAGTCTGGCTAAGCATGTGCATGGTGTGGTGGGACATGTACATTGGAGTAGCCATTGTGGGACTATATTGTCTTGTGGTCTAGAGTTTTGGTTGCCTGCATTTATAAGGGTATAGAAATTGTATGTTTATTTGATTATAGTGTGTGTACGATTTGGTGGACTGCTTTATTATGGCATGCTATACGCAGTCCTCGGGGAGATCACTCCATTGTCAAGTTGAACACCACGTGCGAACAAAGTTTGCTACCCCTATATTACATGCCATAAATAATTTTAAATTTTATGATATTTTTTCTACATATACACAACCATTGATGGTATCTTTTGTATATTTTTTTGAAATTTTTAGTCATCTTCATTTTTGTAGTAATTTTTTTAGTTCAATTCTGCATCATTCTAGTTAGAAACGGTATGTTTTATTAAAAAAAACATCAAATTCATTCACCATTTTTTACTATGTAACAAAAACCATTTATATTTACTCATGAAAAAAAATTGATAAAATTGTGACCCATTTTGGTGATGATTTTTACATTTTTTACATTTTTTACATGTAAAATGATCGCATGTGGTTGTTCAACTTTACAATGGAGTGATCTCCCCGAGATGTAGTCCCTTTAAGTGTTGGTTTGAGCATGTAGAGAGTAAATGTGGCCATGTGTCTATGGAATTCTTGGGGCATAGTGTACAGTTTGGGTTTGGGTATAAGTTAGGCCATAAGATATTTTTACGGTGGTTACCCATATATTGGGCATATTGGAGTTTTAGAGTTTGTGTAATTTGGGTGTCTGTGGTCCCGGGGTTTTCCAAAATTGGTTGGAGAGTTTGTGGTTGATTTGGTCGTTGGATGTCCATTTGTCTATGTATGTGAATTTGGATTGGGCCCATCTAACATGATATTAAACATTATGGGACTTTTGGGAGTCCCAAAATTGCAAAACATGTACAGTTTGACCAAAATTCAAGGTGGAAACGTGTATGTGAACGTCATTGGGACACCGGGAACGTGATTGGGAACGTTCATGGGTACCTTGAGTGGGAACATGGGAGCGTGTATGTGAACTCGTTTGGGAACGTGGGAACGTGTGTGGGAACTCAGTTGGGAACGTTAAGACGTGTGAACGTTCATGGGGAACTTTTTTGGGAACAAGTACACATGTTTCGGACATGCAAAAAAAGGGACGTGTACACCGCTTACCCACAACTTATAATATTCAAATAATAAGTTCATAACTTAATAAGTTGGCAAAGTACAACATTACACAGCACATATGTAGAATGTTGCATGACACATTCTCGAAAATGCGAGGATTTTTGTGTTCAAAAGCCCTACATTGAGGTTTGAAAATCCTTACATTAATGCGTGTACACCACACATGGAGGTATGTCATTGGTTGCAATGTGCACATATAGCAATATTGCAAGTATCAACAAAAAAATCCTTCATTTGGTTCAAATGGGACCGCCCTTTCACCTACCACAAAACACTATGATCTTGACACTGCCTCCTGTAATGACGTATGCCCTTCGATTCCACTGTCTTTTATCACCGGGATGCGCGTCCCCCAGACTTACGTCTACCACTTCCATGTACACGGACTCCCTGTTGCCCACTAGATTCCCCGACGTCCACCCCACCCACTCTGTTCCCACGCTCAGCTGTTGAACAACGTCGAAGATTATCTTTGGCAAATCCAATTTGCTCTACTGGGATAGTAACCTTTAAGGGCTCCACATCTTCATGTTCTGGGAGAGGCCAAGCTGCCAAGATGCAATCGATTGGCTGCCAGTCGGGAACGGAGTATTTCAAATCACGTTTCCACTTGAAGTTTGGGTTTGAGTCCCAGCCATTCCATTTCTTTGATAGGTCTCTGGCGGTTGAAGTGGGAGTGAACCACTGTACAAGTATTTGACGTGGATGCTCTCCCGTGACCGCCATGTTGGGTCCAGACAAAGCACGGCAAACCCAAATGGGTCTACCTATATCTTGTTCTTGGGGTCGCAATATTAGCATATGCCCCCACGGGGAGGTCACTGGCGAAAAATCGTAGAACAACGTGTGATAAAAAATAGGGTCTAATATATTCATTGTAGGTAAATTTTGCAAAAAACGTACATATAATATAGGGGGGTTTAAAATAGTGAAACATGTTTACATGTAAAATACCATCACATATAATGACCTCTTTTATCTAGTCAGTACATGTAAAATAGCGTGGAAACAATTACTAGGGGTAGCAGGTCTAGGGTAGGGTCTGTGCTAGTGGATGAAAAGAGGTCATTTTCTATTGAAAATGCTTGGATGGATGACTTTGCAGGCTGGCTTGCTTGAACGTTACTGAACCAACGGTTCCAATGTGGAGTTAATGGTCTCTACCCACATGCTGGGAAGGAAAAAAATGTAGTATAAGTAAAATAGGGTGTTTTAAAATGATTCCCCAAAAAAATTATAATTACTGATAGGGTGTATTAAAATACAAGAATTTACCTTTATTTTGAAAAATACCATACCTTATAATTTTTTCTGCAAGGTAAATAGCCCCCCGATAAATAGGTCATGAGCACACGTGTATGCATTAACTAAAGAGGGAGTGACCTCCCCGTGTATGCCCCTCGTGCACATTATCCGCGATGCGGAAAGCTGCTGCAGGACGAAGGTTTGCTGGACCAACATAATGGTCGTCCGGTTGGTGCTCTTCCCGAAGCTCTCCATTCTGCAAGAATGGATGTGCATCTGCTTCGATTCTACTCCGTGGCCAGAATCCCTCGCATAATGGCAGCCCAGCAGTGTATACATTTCTGAGAGGTGTCTCTAATGCCTCCTTCACCCCTATCCAATATTGCAAAATATGCATGTGTGAACCCATATACGCTCCTGTCGTGTCATGGTCACATATTGATTGCCAGTAATCAATGAACCCTTGCAGTCCCACAAGAACTTCCTCCAGTTTGGCCATACCTCGCGGTGCTGCAGGAAAGGGGTCCCCGGATGGAAGACACGGCTCCCCTTTTATATTGGATTTCCACATCTTCACACCGTCTTTGGGCAACCACTCGTCATGCGTGCTAAGCACTTTGTATTGCATAACAGGGCAACCATCATCTCGGACATAGAATTTGAACTGTTGAGCCTTTGTGTGCCCAATGAGTTTCTCCTTACCACTTGGGATATGCTCACTAACATATGTTCTCCAATCTGGAAGTTCCTCTATCATGTGTGGAATGACAGGAACCTTTTCCATATCCATGTATGATTTCATGAGAAGGGGGATAGTGGGGTAGTCGTGTTCACGCAGGTCCATACTCCATCTTCCAAATGATGCATCGATGTCGTCATGGGTGTGACCAACCAATAGATAAGACACATGTACCTCTGTGAATATTCCTTTCGCCGTGAGCATAGACCAGAATGCCTTTACAAACCTACACTTGTTGTCCTTCCAGCAATTATCAAGCTGAACATGCAGAATGGGTGGAAGAGGAACTGCCGGTATGGGCTCCATGGGTGGGGCTCGTAACCCTTCCAAACATATTTCGCTCCCATGAAGAACAGCACGATAAAGAGGTGACCGCCCAGTACCATGAAAAAGACGCCGGGATGATGACATTGTTGGTTCCTCCAAATCACGTAGAAGTCTCTCGAATGAGCCTACAGTATGGTTGCAATCTCCAGGGTACATGTCCAGTGCATAGTGGACATATCTCTCATCTCCATGTCCATGAGCCATCATGCCTGTTACAGAAAGTGGTAGCTTTGTAAACATATCGGTATCTTTGTTCTTGGAAGCAAAGCAAGGAGATGCGGTTTTACCATGGTCCATTTTGTCGTGAATAATCGTCAACACCTTTCGGGGATGCTCAATTGAAAGAGCCCTCATGCAACGGTAAGCATTGCGAGCTGATTCTTGTTGTGTTTGGTGCTTCTCCAATTGTTTCGAAAAACCTATGTGTGCAGTTGAACCTTTCACATGTTGAAGAATAATGGCGGCAAGCGAATCACACTTCCCACAACGAGCAAAGTTGTCACCAACCCTCTTCTTAATGTAGTGCTTAAAGTAGGTATTCCGAATTTTGCTCAGAGTTGAAAGAGAGATTGGGAGCACACCACATTTGTCATTAACCTGCACATATAGGAATAACTTAACATTGATAATACTTCACATGCTCCTCGATCCAAATCGTTTATGATACGTTAATAATTATCCAATCATGTCTATTAAATACCCACAAACACAACTCGAATTTGACCAGCACATACAAAGTGGATAATTGGGCTATATCAAATGCTTACCTCATTGATTGTAACCAGAAACTTCTTCCATTTTGTTCCGCGAGGCAAGACCATTTCAACGACACGTGTGCCATTTGGCAATGTGCGAGCCTTGTGAGGCATCATATCTGCTTTATCTTCCAATAAAGTCGACAGTGTGGCAGTAGCTTGTTGGGTGGATATTCGATTCCTCTTCATATTTAGGTTACCATGATCGCGTGGACGCATGCCGCACTTGAATTCTGACCGGTTCCTATAGAACGTCGTTTTGGAGACGGCGAATATGTGTCTCCATGCTTTTTCGCACACATTGCGACCACTCAGAGTGACAACCTTCGTTGAACCTCCCGGAAGTACATGTAATTGGCCATGGACCTCGAGTTGTTTAGCATGTCTCATCCGTGTTGAACAAGTGTAAAACTCAGTTCGTAGCGCAAGTGCCTCTTCCCTGGGAAAGTATCTAGTGCACTCCCTATCACAACACTCACTGGCAGATAGTTGGTAGATGCTATTATTATTGAGAATCTGGGATTTTTTAGTCGGTCCACTCTGGGAGGTCGTGCGTGATGTGACATATGCCCTCTTCCCCTCTTTCTTCCGTCTTTCTAGTACTGTGGTTTGCACACGCAGCCTGCGTGTGCTCACCAACGACGCTACCGTGTGAGCGGTGGGACGCGAGCGGTGAGCGGTGAGCAGAAAATTTGCTCACAGTGAGCAGAAAAAAGTCAACGCTTTCCAATTATAGTAATAAACTTTCTAAATTTAGATAATATAACTAGGAAAATCGTGGGACCTCTTTTTTTAGTAAAAACGATGGACCTATTTCCGTGCAAATTTTGAGGGCTTTAAGGACAGAGACTTGGTTTTAGGATACCTTTCAGAGAGACTAGTTGACATGATCTAATTAAACCAGGGAACTTTTGACTGTCCACATTATGGTGAGAGCCGCTTAATCATAGGCTATGGTCACAACGTAAGAGAAAATTCTAAGTGAAAAAATTCAAGCATTCAAGCAAAGTAGCAAAACTCGTACCGTTCAATAACATCTAAAACTACCGTTGGAAGAAGAGACCCATAAATATTTAGAAACCTTTATAGATATTTAGAAACGAATACAATTCACATCATGTAGATAATGATAGGTCTGATATATCAGCGATATTTTCGGAAAACGTGCACTCATACTATGGTATACTCAACGCAATAGGAAATACTTAGCGAGAACTTATAAATAAAGGGGGGCAGCCTAGCTCCTATAGGTATCCACGCTAAGGTCCCACATGCTTCATGATGCCACTTTCGAGGAGGTGCTTCACTTCATTGAAACTAAGGCTCGGAGCATGGATGAAAGTTTCTTGGTATTGATCCAAGTTGCAAGTCACACGGAAGATGAAGTACAAGTGCTTGCAGTTTACCCAAGTGCGCCGCTTCCCAAGTGCTCTTGCTGACATCTCCACGAAATCCGGGCATGTGCACGACGGGAAGGTGCTGATAGTGATACGGTACTCTTCAACCTTAGCCTTCTTTCGGGACTGGAAGAGAATGATGCACCCGATCCCTGGGTGAGGTATCATTGTGACGGAGGTGATTTGTCCGTCGACGTTGAGGGCTGACTCCCACTTGTTGCGTTGTTGGACGCATGGTCCGTTGTTACTGCGTCGGATCTTCTTTCCAAACTTGAGCGTAGGGTATTGATCGGCTTGGGCCGGGGTAGGGAGTTCGGCCATGGATGAGTCAACATTGGAGGAGTCGCCGAAGAGTCTTCTGGGTGACACATCTTGACGCTGCTGAAGTTGGAATCCCCCTTCTTCAAGGGCCAGAACCTCCTGGAGAGTGAGGTTTGTCCCAGTGAGGACATGCCAGACGTCCGGGACATCCGGACGGTGCTGCACCCACTTCCTCCTAGTGCCTTTGACACATCTCTCAATGTCGTCGTTACAGAAGAAGAACTGTGTCAAGAATTCCTCGTTCTTCTTGTAGTCACGTATGTAGCCGGTGTATGTAGGAGCTGGAGTACTTTTACCATGCCGAACGATCTTCTGGGTGCACTTGGTCTTTGTGCGAGCTTGCATGACGAAGCAGGCCTTGGCGGAAGTCTTGGGTAGTCTAGAAATGTGCCACTTGGAGACATCGCAGTGGGTCTCCTGAATGTTATTGACGTGGGTGACCCGTTGTGGAATCGATTTCTCGGGGGATTGTGTTAGGGGCAGGGTTGATGGTGTGGCGGAATCAGTACGGGCCTTGGTTGACCTAGTGCTCACTCGTGGATGAGAGAAGCTGACCTTGTCGGGTCTATGTGAATCCTGATCAGAACCAGGGGGCATATCAAGTTTGCGCTTTGTGGTGCCAAAGACCTCCTCTCCTTCGAGTTGGGGTTTGCGGGTGCACCAATGCTCTGCTCCAGGCATGTGCTCGAGTGCTGCAACAATTCTCTTGGCGTCACCGGATCGTTGTGCAGCACGAAGGCGGAGTTCTTCTTTTCCTGGGCCAGTACCAGAGCGATCACCCTTCAAGTAGGCGTAGTAGTTCGTACATTGCATGAACGCCCTCACGAAATCATCCACGGTCGCAACATATAGATCAGAGCCACGGTTTCCAGACTGCTGAAGCCATTTGTTATGGACTGTCTCAGAGAGGTTGCAAGATGGCATCTCTGCCAACTCAGAATCTGTGAAATTCTGAGAGAAGTCAATAAAATGTAGTGAGTACGCCTTGCACAAAAACAGGCTAAAAGCCTAAACTGACACCAAAAACCCAAAAAAACCAAAAAAACCAAAAAAAATCCAAAAAATAAGTTGACACCAAAAAACGAAATAGAAAGTGGGTGGGTACTCACTAGTTGCATGAAACCACCCCATTGACGGTAACGAAAATGCCAGAATGCAAGCCATGTATCAAGGTCCTTGATTCCTTCCTCGGATGCAGCTCCAGAGGAAAGCCACCAAGCCCGGATGGCAAGATAATGGGACTCGGACTGCTCGGGAGTCTTGGCATCCTTGTACTGCTTGCATAACAACTTGTGTTGCTGTTGGAGGTCGGGCTTGATGTGGGCGGCGGTGTGGCGCTCCATAGACACTGTCCAATGCAATAGACATGTCCTCTCGCGAGACTCCATAGGAACCTTGGGATCACCACTGCCATAGATAATCCTAACTGCATTCCAATTTGCTTGTGCACTGTCCGCCATGAACCCTTTGAAGTTAACTTTAGCAATGCCATGTCTGTGCATAACTTCATTGAGCCCATGCCAAAGAAGGCGTTGCGCCGTGACATCCTCAGACTGCATATCACATACTGCAATAGTCATAACCCGGCAGTAGGCCGAGTCATAGACATGGCAAGCCATGGTTGTCCACCCCTTGACACGCTTGACATGGTCAAACATGACCCAAGCATCCTGCAAATCACCTTGTGGTTGCATTCTCCTGACAAGGTCAACTCCAGACCCAGGGCCTACCTCGGACATCTTGAACACATAGACTTTCTCCAACAGCTTTCCCTGGCCTGGGAATTTGTTTTCTTGCACATAGGGCCAACTGCTATGACCTCTCAGTCCGGTGATGCTATCAATGATCCCCCCTCGCCCAATGCGCTTGAAGGAAGTGACTGTGTTTCGAATACTCGGGGTGCTGAGGTGTTGGTACCTGTCCATGACAAACTTCATGGACTCCAGGTCCATAACTTTATTGGGATCAGATCCCGTGCGTAGAAGATACTTGGCTAGGAACTCTTTACTTGCAGCCAAGGCAATCGCAGAGTTGGTGGCGGTGGGAGTCCTCTCAACTTCTCTACCGATGAGAGCATGAATTTCGACCTTAGACTCTCTACAGACACCTTGCGAAACGGGGTGATGGTGATGACCCATATGGATGCATGCACGGGTCATGTCACCTTTGCCAAGAACATAGTACATCTTAGCTTGGCAAGTATCAAGACAGTAGGGTGGTGTCTTACAGACCTTACAAACGAGAGATGACCCAGTTGGGGGATCAGCTCCTGCGGAGAAGGGTGAGGCGGTACAGCCTTCCCATTCGGTCTCGTTGACGTCAGTGGCCCGATTGGGGCGGTTGAGGTAATCACAGCCCTCGTTATTACAACGGAGATGGCCAACACAACATGAAAACCGGAAGGTCAAGCCGAGATCATTGGTAATATTAGACGTCTTTGTCCTGCACCAAGCATGACCGTCGAAACGCTTGTCCATTCCGAACATGAGTCTAGCATGGGAATGGGGAGCATCAGCTCCTAGAGGAGGGAACTCAAAGATGACGTCGCCGTCAAAAACAGAAGGGAGGAACTCAACCTTCTCATGCCTAACAGCTTCATAATCAATACTCTTGAGGATGTTCTTGGACCCTGGTCGGGTTGCAAGCAACTTCAAGTGGTGGACAACACTGGGACGATCTATAGACACACGTGGGTGAACTGGGGGTCTGGAAGTAGATGGTTGACTTACAGTAGGCGAGTGTGGAATCCTGAGAGGATTGATGAAGGGTTGATCCTGCGATGGAGGTGGGGTAATGTCAGAGGCACGTGGCAGATCATCATCAGAGTCACTGAGTAAGGTAACCTCTTCGATGCCGGGCTCCTTCTTGACCGTCGCCAGAAGAGAAACCTGCGTGGTGGACGTGAGGGATACACCTGGTGTTAGCAACACAGTTGTGGTGGCCATATCCGACTCGGTGACGCCTATGGCCTTGTACGTTCCAGGGATCAAGAACCAAACTCTACCATCGTCATTGCGAAACGATATCTGAAGGACAGTGTGACTCAAGTCACCGTTAGCATCAAAGACCTCTTCTTCGACATGAATTGAGGTTGGGTGGAATCTAAACCTCAAACTAAGGAACGACTCTGTGACTTTGGCTAGACCATCATCTCCTAGAGGGATCATAAGCGGGATGGAATGGTGCAGTGCTCGGATGGTGGCCATTGTAGAAGGATTGTGAATGCGAGTTCACAGCAGGTAGTGGCCAAATGGGCAATGGACTTAAGGAAACCACAAAGTGGGGAGGTGTATATAGTGTTGTGATTAGAAGGCCATGGCAAGATGGAATCTATGAATGACGGCGGAGACTTGGATTAGTAGTGGAATAATAAGCCGATTCATTATAGAAATGTGAATAAAAATTGAAAATGCACTGCAGCATTTACTTAAGTTAGTCATGATCATATGCCAATCCAAACTAGATATATCAATAACAAACAATGAGGCTGGATGCCGACTGACGAACTTATAAATACACAAGACCACGTGAACCATTTAGTGGATGTAAGGGGCACCTAAAGGAAAGTGTTTCTTTTTTAGTCAAGGCTTGAAATGGGCAAGGGTAGAGCATTCACCTTTATGGCGAAGCGAGAATAGGAAAGTTTATTTGGAAGAGTCTCGTCAAGTTATGGCTATACAAACCGAGGAATAATTTAAAAAACTGCAGGTTAATTATCTAAATCCAAGATAATAGGAACATAATGATGGCGCATAGATGTTAATTATGACAGACTTGACAATGATATATAACATTTGTTTGCTTCAATATGGTTAGAGATGAACACTCGGACGAGAGCGAGAGCAGATCGAGAATTGAGGAGGACTATTGAAAAACAGAGGCGTATAGAGAGAAGGCAAAGGTTAGAATCAAGAGAGAGCTCAGGGACGCCATACAACTTGCGGAAAACAATGGGTAGACAAGGGGTTAATTCTTCTAGGGGAACAGGTAGAGGTTCCAAAGGGGAAAAGACATGGAGGATTGTAGGAAAGAGGATTGTAGGATAATTGGCTGTTTGCTAAAATTATCATAGCAGCTGTAAAATTCATGGGCAAGGGTGATCGAAGGTATGTCAGCACATAAGTAGCTGTGTGGAATGTGTGGCAACCGAAAAATATCAATTGTTTTAAAGACATTATGACAGTGTCTTCATTTGAATTCAAATTAAAGGTAGCGAAGCAACCAAACAAGAATAAAAACCGAATACGAGGTAGTGTGAAATGTGGATCTCAGTTTGCTACAGGCATTACCTTAGGCAATGATCCAAGTTCTTCATAGAAGGCGGCATTCATTACGGACCAAACATTTCCGCACCTAACATTGGGGACTAGCTGAGACATGCCTGAAGACGAATTGCTTGAACTCTCCTATTCGAGTCAGCCTCGCAGACAAACTCGTAGACGACGCAAACTTCTCTTCTCTAGTTCAAAACAGTTGAAGGCAGCAAGAATGGCACGAGGCAGAGGCAGCAGAAGAGAAGCCGAGTTGGGGGACACGGTTAGGGTTTTAATGCTCGATGACAGGAGCTCTGACGGTGACGGATTAGAGGTGGTGGAGGAGCAACCAAACATTGTATCGGCGAGTTCGGACGACACTAAGTCAGTAGGCGAGGACGATGTTGAGGAGGAGGTCGACTGTGTACCTAAACTTCAGGTCGTTCAACCTCTCTAAATTTTTATATTTATCAGTTGTTGAATAGTAGTATGTGAAATCGTCCACAAGTTTACGGAAGCAGAATCATTTCATTCATGTAACAATTTATAGTAGTCTAAAACTATGTTGGCTTCAGACAAATCTTGACGAAGAAGAAATGCAGACGGTGGCTCGAAATTTCTATTCTGATGGAACAAGTGTTCAACTCAAGCAAACACAAACAAATCGACAAGGGCCAGCCATTATAAAAAGTAATGTAATCAATGCCAATCCCATTTATTTTTCAAGTAGTGAAGGTGTGCAAGAGCCGAAATTTTACTTGTAACATTAAAAATGGCTTGCGGTTTAGGGTTTAGAGGTGTCGGATAAGGAGACCCTCAGGACAACACAGTTCGTGGTTTTTGATATCGCATTCGTGGGGCTGAGGGTTACGGTCATATCGTAAGGTGCTGGACGCAGCATCCGTGCTAAGGTGGGATTGCTACACTGGGATATAGTCGACCTCATGTGTTGAAAACTGTAATGACGGGGGCTTGTTGTGATTGGTGTGGCCTGTTGTGTTGTGGTATTACATGTTAGATTTTGGGGTGAAGTCTGTGAACTGACTTGACTTGAACCTGGTTTTAGGGTTTAGGTCCGACCCTAAAACCATCGCTTAAGATTGTACTAACCACTGCTAAGGGGGGGTGCCGGTGCCCGCACCCGTCATGGCGGGGATACTCCGTAATCCTTGGTCAGCCTCCGTGTACTCCATACTCAGCCTCATCATAGGGGTGCCGGCACCGGCACCCATGTTGCCGAAGAAAAGTATGTTCTGTAGATTCTATTCGACGGACGACCTGTGGAGCGCTAGACAAGGCAGCCGCGCTGGCAATTTAATTTTTTGGGATTCTTGGTGCGGTTTGCTGTGCCGTGGTATTACATGTTAGATTTTGGGATCAATTATGTGAACTGAGTCGACCCGAACCTGTCATCTTCATTGCTTGAGATTATACTCACGACTACCGTGGGGGGGTGCCGGTGCCGGCTGCCCTTTGGGTGCTCTACAAAGTGTCCACCCTTCACAGTGAAGGTCTCTCCAAAAATTGCCTATCAAAAAATATAGTGGCTGTAATTTGCAAATAGAAATATAGCTTGTCTCCAATCTTGGCACTCTAGTAGACACTTCCAAATCTCAATAACTCTTGCAATTTCGACTCTGCAACTTTGACTCGGCATTGACTGCAACTTCGGCTTGGCAAGCATAGCTATATGTGAATGTGGATTTTTCAAATAGAATTGGGTGAAGGGTCATCACAGAGGTCAATTGAAACTTGAAATATTGGATGCATTGATGCAAGTGTCATTATGCGATCTTCCGATGGAAAATATGGATTAGGCTAGAACTTTTGACACTTGGACATCGACCAAAAACCGGAGGACTTTGCCTTTGGAGTTGGATGATGGTTAAGTGCATTGTGTAGGGAATCTAAATAATATTAGTGCATCATTTTTTTGCATGTACTTCTTCAATATAGTGAGACATCAATTTATTTTCATATTCAATACAAAACGGCCAATATCAAGTTAGTTTTTTTGGTGAAGTGTTGCAAAAAAGTTTGAAAGTTTGAGTGAAGTGTGATTATTTTGAAGTCCTTCACATTGACATGCATGTGCACACTTCAAACTTGAACACTGCTCACGGTGGGGTGCCGGTGCTGGTGCCGGTGTCGAATGGGGGTGCCGGTGCCGGCACCCCTATTGTCCGAACTTGTCGCTGCGCCTTCGGCGCTGCTCCGAACTTCTTCGGCACAATCTTCTCTCGGCGCAGTCTGCGCCTTCTCTCGGCGCAGTCTGCGCCTTCTCTCGGCGCTTTTCTTCTTCGGTGCAGCCCAACTCTAGTCTTCTCTCCGAACTACTCTGCTGTCGAATGGGTTGCCGGTGCCGGCACCCCTGTTGTCCGAACTACTCTTCTCTGCTACATTTAGTATGATGCCTCGAAGCTCTGGTGTTGGGGTGCTACGGTTTTGTCTTGTGTGAGCTTCTATCTGGATCTGGTGTCTGGATCTTGTGTCTGGATCTGGTGTCTGGATCTGGGGCTTCGCGGCTGCAGATTCGAGCTGCAGATTCGGAGTTCAGATTTGGAGTGCAGATTCGTAGTGCAGATTCGGAGTGCAGATTCAGAGTTCAGGTTCGGAGTGCAGATTCGGGCTTCAGATTCGGTTGCATGTACAGATCGGAAGCTTGTTTGAGGTTTTTGCTCTTGGGAGTAGGGTTTGGGGACATTCGAACTGTGTGTGTGTGTCTAATCAAATGCAATTTTATTCACTGTGTGTGTGTGTAATCCTCTTTGAAGGTTCAGAGGTTTAGAGCTCAGTTCATATAATTTGAGGTAGAATCATCTGTGCATTCATTGCAGTGTATTGCATCTGATTCTCTGGGTCCTCGTTCTGCATCCGATTCTGTGTTTTGTCACTGGGTCGAAGCTGGGTCTTCTGAGGTACTTTGGAGTTTCTGTAACTTTGGTAGGTAGGTATGTAACTTTGCTGCTTCATCACATGAATTATAATTACTCCACAGTCACTCTCGACTCTTGTTAAATATTTCATTCAATCATGACCACGCATATGAATAATTGCATGTTGTTGTTGTTGTGTGTGCTGGGGCTTCGTGGATTGTGTATGCTGGGGCTTCGCGGCTTGTGTGTGTTGGCTTGTGTGTGTTGGCTTGTGTGTGATGCGGTTTGTGTGTGTTGTGTGATTGCTGACATCGTAGATAGGAGTTGCTGTTGATGACCCATCCAAAATTTCTTTACCCTTATTGTGTGTGTATGAACTCCATGGTGGCCTGCAGATTTTTGAGACACACCCTTTAACTTAGAGCAAGTAGAGTACGACCTAAACCCAGACAAAATTAGTGGAACCAATTTGTATTGCCACTGTCTAAAACTGCCCTTCACAGACCTTGATGATATGAAAACGATTTGTCGATACCTAAAGGTGTACATTCTTGGCTTGTTCATTTCTATTGAAAGTAATGCAGTTCCTTCTGATTAGTAAGAATTCAACCTTGGCCTGCTTGGACTCCAGGTATTGAAAGGAGCCACTCCTTGGAAATTACGTAGAAGATGAACAAAAAACCAACACAACTGACTTGACCTACATCTGGTCTTGTGGATTTCCCTAGCCCATAATAAGTAAAGGTTGTGTCAAATCAGGTACTCAGGGAGGAATTTGGCGAGACTAATAATTTTTTGATCTGTTTCTGGGAATGTAAACTAGGTCATGCATAATTATATATGTATCAGCATGTATGAGGAAATATCTTTATGTGCAATTTGCACATGCAATTTGCCAAGATTCGTGTGCATGCTCTTTCTCTCGATGGCTGCCAATATTTTTCTGTGGGACAAGGTGCACACGTGTCGTACATTCATATTGCTCCCTATTCAAATGTGACTTGAAGGGCTGGAAAATTGGTTTGGTTGTAGTTTTTGGTTCGGGTTGTCCTTGGATGAAGCTGAGTCTTCCACACTTTCACTCAATTGCTCTTTGTCGTTTGCTGTGTTTTGTCGCTGGGTCTAAGCTGGGTCTTCTGAGGTACTTTGGAGTTTCAGCCAGGAATGTGTGCCACATGTTGTTGATCATTCTGAACTCAATCATCACTCATGTAGTTTGTGGCTTAGCTTTGCCTTAAGGGTTAATTTGGTTTGGAAATGGCCATGACTCATGTGTATGTCTTTCTCTTGATTGCTACGAAGATTTTTTGGGGAACATAGTGTGCACATGTCGCACATTCATACGTGACCTGGCTTTTTCTTTAAATGGCTTTGAAATCGGGTTGGTTGTATTGTATGTTTCGGTTTGGTCCTTGGATTGAGCTGAATCTTCCAAGCTTTCGTTGATGTTGTTATCACTAGCATCAATCAGTTCATGTCCTTCTGTTATTATGAGTATTATGTGTGTGACTCAGCTTTGTTGCTTCAAGGGCTGGGAAATGGGTTGCTGCAAACATTATGTGGCAAATTGTTGTTTCTGTAGATGCAATTTGCTCCTCCCTGTTGTCTGTGTCTCCTTGGTTGCAATGTATTGTTTTGTCGCTAGATTTGAGCTGGCGAGATTTCAGATTTCAACTCTTCGCTGCCGCAAATAGATATGTTTCATAGTGGTGTATTAGGTTGTGCATTGAGACCCTCACAGAGAAGGACTACACCGTGGATCATACCCTTTTGTGAGAAATTTTATTATTATTTAGAGCTCCTTAGCTCGTCATGTATTGTATCCTATTTTGGAAGCACCCATGTTGCTTGAGTTTCAGATTGTCTTTCTGATGTGATGAGGAATTGTTTCCTTCCAGTGGGTCCAGACATAAGGCACGGGGGTTTAGGGAATAAAAACGAATCATGTGAAATAGGTTTAGGGTGGCAAATCATCTGAAATATGTTACTATCTCGCACTTTGTGGAATTAATCCTCCATAGCAGGTTGGAGTTCCAGTGTTTTTGTTCCTTCCGAGATAAGCGAAGCTCCAGTCATGTGCTTTTGTAAGACTCTTTAAGAACCAATGCGATACAATTATTAATTCTTCCTCTTAGGTCACTACAGTTTTGTAGGTTGGATACAGTCGACCCTCTGTAGCTTGTGACGATGATTAACTCAGTCCCAACTAATACTATGAACTTTAGGCAAAGTCTGGAGAGGAGATGTGGAAGTCAATTCCCTTCTTGTGCTTGTCATCATCATCACTCCATTCATTCCATGGTAGATTGATGCGAGCGAACTGTGATGAATTGCAATGAATTGTAAAGGCTAGTTTCATCACAATCACCCCGCTTGCTTTTCTCAAACCCCAACTTGCTTGTGCGCATTCTCACATCTGTGCTGTGGTTAGGTTGTTTTTCAGGAGATATATTGGCCATTAGTGGTTTTCCACAAGTCCAACCTGCACCTCACGTATATTCGAAGTAGATTGGATTGGGTTGATTGTGTGGTGCCTGCAAAGTAGTCTAAAAGGTTTGACGTTCATCAAGTCTGATATTAGTCAATAATGTTGCAACAAATCTCCACACCTTAGTTCTGGGGATTATAACCAGTGTCCTGAAGAGTTTGACCTGAGGTAGCATAGTGCAACTCTTTTAGATCACTTCTAGTGCTTCTAATGAATTCATGAATTGTATGAAGACTAAGAAGAGGAACACTCTTGGAAAGAGCTCCTGGGGGTGCCGGTGCCGGCACCCGTGTTGAGCTTCTCAGTGGTTTTTTTTGGACATCTTTGCTGGCGGATACTGTGGGGGTCAACTCACATGATAACTTTTTTGGCCAATCGATTTATTAAAATCGTACCTTTTGTTTCCGCCATTACATAGCTTTATATTCATGCCATTAATTATGTGGTTGCATTCTTTGATTTGATTATCAGGAGTCATGGAAGTCTCAGAAGATGTTGAGATTTTGGGTGAGGATGACGAAGTTCTATCTTCAGAGCAAGTGGAGAAGGAGATGAACGACATCATTTCAAAGGAGTCGGTAAACACAAACTTCTCTATTGAGTCATTGAGATTCAAGCCAAGGAAGAAATCTAAGTTATGTATTCCACTTTGTCGAATGATTGCTCTTCCTGTTGTTCGGCCCTTTCTAAAGAATGATGTCATGAATTTGGCATCACATTTTGTGAGCAACGGTTATATGGAAGGCAATGGAGTATTCTACGTTGCTTTGGAGAATCATGAGGGAAAGACTGCCGAGGTCACTTCAGAGATTGAAGCCTCATGGGATCCTCTTTGGATTGAAGCCAATGCTGCATTTGAAGATGACCTTCTTCGAGATGACGATTTGAAGATCTTCTCGGGGATGATGTTCCATGTTTGGGATGGAAACCATCGCCTTCAAGCTTGGTTCCCAATCATTAATCGTGATCATGCATATGATAGAAATTGGCATGTTGCAGTGGAGTCTATTATTTTGGAGGTTAACGGAGTTGTGCCTACAGTTCTCTCTGCTTTGTACCAAGTGAATTGGTATGTTTCTTACACTTTTCTTATATACTTTCAATATCATTGAAGTAGCATCTATTTGTCTTGTCATTGATGTTTTAACAATAACTTGAGTTTGTTTGCAGGCGGAACCAAAAGTCCCATGTCACTACAAACTTAGTGCACAAGGTCTTTCGTGTTCAAAGTATTGCATCTCAACCCCTACCCTACTTTGAGAAGCTCATATCCAAAGAAGACTATGTAGCATCCGAGGCTAAGCAGAAGTCCAAGAATCGAACTTGGTTTACATTGACTACGGAAGCTCTCAATGGAGTCCTTCATCAGGTATTGATAATTTTTGTTGGTTTTTTTAATATTCATTCTGAATTGGTTGGGATGTAATATTTCAATTCTAAATTGCTTTGTTTTCAATTTGAGGTGATCTTTTCTATTGTTATTTTCTACAGCATGAATTAGGAAATGCAGCTGCCGCCGCTCAACGCAGGTTCTATGAGAAATTTCCTGATCCAACGGAGTGGACCAGCAGTAAGTTGTGGACTTTGTGATGAATGCCGTGGATAAAGTAAAGGTCCAGTGCAACTCCGAATTGAAGAAGTTGCTTCCTATCGCTGATCCCAAACACACTCCTCAATTCTTGGAGCAGATCAAATTGCACTATGAGATGAACGATGAGACTCCTGAGATGACTCAGGAGAAACTTTGGATGTTGGCCACTTCTGCAATGGATCCGGCTGTTAAGGTGAAGTGGTTGGAGAGGTGGAACAAATCTCCGGCATTGCGTGAAGCTCTTAAGTTTCCAAAACCTCGGTTTGGAGATGCTGATTTTCCCGAATGGCTTCGAAAAGCCACTTGGTGGTCTCAGGTATTCTTGCATTACTTGTACTCTTGCAATGTTGTGTACTTTGAATTTGTAAAGTATAAGATGTAAGAAATCTATTTACATACTTAATTTCCTATCTCTGATTTTGCAGCTGGCTTGTGAGGCTGAGAAGTTGTTCACCGGTACCCTTATTGATCTCGGGGTGACTGTGGATTATGTTCGTGATGGAGAGGTTCCCCTTCCTTCCATCACCAATTATGTAGAAAAGATGAGAATTTTGCTTTGGGACACAGCTTTCTTTAGAGAATTCAAGGTAGAGAAGGGTGTGCACAAGAATAACCCGTGTGAGAAGCAATTGGGCTTTAAGCAGGCCATGCAGAGGACGTTGTACCGATACTTTAAGTATGTTTTATTTCCTGCTAAAGCCATCTCAAAATCTCCTCCATTTTTTGATGCCTATTTAGACACGGGAAGCGAGGAGTGCATGTTTACAGATGGTATTTTGAGGGATTGGAGTGCAGCCCATTTGGAGAAGTGTGGGTGGTATCTTGACACTCCTCTTAAGAGACCACCCACATTTGATGTGGCATTCCGGAATTCAGTTCAACCTGACCTACTGGGCGTAGAGGTGGTTTCTTCAAAATCATTGGAGAAGGTTGAAGGGAAGAAGGTGAAGAAGACAAGAGGTAATAAAGCAGCCCCAACAATGGCAGTGGAAGTTCCCATTGCAGATCCAATTATGCCTATCGTTGTGGATCTCCCTTCCTCTTCCAATGTGGTTGGCCCATCACACGCTTCCAGAATTATAACTGTAGCACACAGCCAGCCATCTTCATCTGTTCTTGCATCACAACAACTATTAAAGAGGAAGAGTACCTTGGCTGCAGCAGCTTCTGGTTCAACATCTGCAATTCAATCTTCAATGTGTTTGATGGAGAACACTTCCATTTCCACCATTATGGAAGTGGGTGTTTCTCATCCATTTCTTTTGGACAGTCATCTTTTTGTGAAGAAGGTGAGTTATTCATACTCTTATAGTAAATATTTGTTACATATTCAATTGTTATTGTAGAAGTTCTGATTCAGAGAATTTGACTCTGTGAGTAGGCTAAGGGAGGAGAGGAATCGCTACCGCGCTCGAGCAGATGTCCACATTCAAGATTCGATTTGGTGATCGCAGATATTCCAGATGGTATGCACGTTGCAAACATATCGTCTCCTCCTGATGCAGTTCCGAAGTGGAACTTGTACAATGAAACAGATGTTGAAGCTTTATTTGAGTTTGCGTTTACATTTGTGCACAACGATGGTGGAGTCTTGCTTTTTATGCCAGAGTATCAGCCAATTCGGGTGGATGTGCGAACCTATGCTGCAACATACGAGTTCAAGCTTTTGAAGGATTGGTGGGGCATAAATGACTTGCGGCTGACTTCTCCAATCAATCCCGAGGTCACGGTATGTTCAAATCCTTTGTTCAAATTGATGAATTTGAATATCTTGAGTTTTGGGGGCTTCATGTTTACTTACAATTTTTGTGTTTCCAGACCCGCCGATTCCGCATTCTATTTTTCATTCGTGAACAGAAAGCACCTTCATCTTTCATCTTTCATTGTCGAAATGAGCAATCTGGCGCCGCTGTCCGAGTTGAGGAGGATGACATCCTTTTCAATTTTGTGGCATCTGATACTCAGCTAATGAATGGACCAAAACCTTGGAGAGGTGCTCGGGAGAAGGATACGCTATTTATGCAAGTCCTCATTGAAGCACTCACTTGTACAGGCTCGGTAGTGTTTGATACCACAGCTAATACAGGTACATGCCTATCATTGTATATGCTCAATTTTTGCAAATGCTTCGATATATTCTCAATCTTACCAATTGTGTTGACTTTATTTTTTCTTCTCTTCAGGTGCCTCCATTCATGCTTGCCGGAATTCAGGCCGGCATATTATTGCTTTGGAAACATATGACCTTCTCTTTGCAACGGTGTTGGCACCGTTGAAGGATATAGTTCCAGTTGCAGTGCCTCATCAAGCTTCTTCTTCAGTTTTTGATGATGAGGAAGGCCCTGTGCGGCGTGTGGCAAAGCGCAATCGACTGAGTACGTAAGAATTCAATATTTTCTATTGTTGCAAGTTTTATGTTTTATTCTATCAATTCCTTTCTTACAACATTTGTACACTTGTACTTCTGCAGATTGATGACTTCTGCTACCTCTCCCCCGAAAACTTTTGAACTTCCAATATATGCTCAGGAAGTTGCCTCGGTTTTGGCAACAACTATCTCTCCAAAAGTTGTACCAAAAAAACCAATGTTTGATTCTCGTGTTCTTCAGTTTCTTGATGTTGAAGCACTTGGTAGTAGCTCTAATGCCTCGTGTGGTGAGAGTAGTGAGATGGCATTATAAACATTTTGTTTTATTTTATATATTTGTTTATGATATACCATCTAAACCTTCTGGGCTAGTGGCACAACCTTCTCCTACCAAAGCTAGTACCCCGTCTCCACGTTATGACCCCCGTGCCATAGACTTCTTCGAGCTTTTTGCAGAGGTGGATAATGAGTGCCATAGCTTAGATTCCACTTCAGATGAGGGCGGCCATGAGGGGAGTATCTTTGGAGATAGGGAATCTAGTAGTGACAACCTCATGTTTGATTGATTTTTGGTTTGATTGATTGGTATTTGGATTTATAAAGTGTGGTGTGGTTTTCAATATTCCAATTATCTCATTGAATGCATCTTTTCGTTGTTCTCAAATCACACTACACTTGGTGGTCGTCATACTCCAAAGAGAATTTAGTCCACCATCTTATCAACCATAGTGCATTTTCCCACGGTCATAGGGCCTCATTGGTAATTATAAGAAGTTTTTTGGTTCTAGAAATTGGCCACTCCACAAATATAGGCCTTATAATTACAAAATTAAACTTGAAATATGTGCAAAATCCACGGTCATAAGGGGCCTAACATTCGTTAAATGGAGTTTTAAACTATAATTTTCTGCTCACGAAATCTGCTCACCGCTCATCGCTCACCGCTCACCGCTCACATCGTAGCATTCCTGGTGTGCTCACTAGGAGGTGGTGTGCAAGAGTATACCTCTGGTGGTAAACACAAGTAACGGGCCACATTCGTAATGAGAACACCCATCCCATGTCCATCATTCCCTCCAATGGCTCCATAATAAGCACACCAACATTATCTACTCCAAGACACTTGTCTTCCACACAATCCATTGGATTGACATTACGGCAAATTCCTTTTGCCACATTTTGTCCGTTCGTGTTTACAAGCATCATAGGAATGTTCAGCCATTCCTCCCTTGGAAGCCCGCTGCAATCTACATCAATATCGTCAATCCCAACATCGGTCTCGTCTTCCGTGAACACCGCTTCAGACAGTGATGATCCCTGCATCGTAAAATAATGTTAATATGCTTACCCTTAACTTACCCTAATACCACAATAAGTTTACATCACATTACAAACTACAAGAACTCACCTCCTCGGAGCTCAAATGCTCTACTTCCATTTGCTCCATTACCCTGATAACACACTTAACTTCATTAATCAATAAAGGTGTTGCCCCTGACACGCACCAGAACTAACTCAATATCTACCCAACCGGATAGATAGCCCATTTGCATCCGCAACCTATATTAATATGCCTATAAATATAGCCTTTTATTTACCGTCTTACCCAGACCTTTAAACCCTAAACCATTGCCCTGGGCCACGAGGTTCCACTCGCCCGAGTGGAACCTCGAAATCTCTTCGTTGAGCCAGGGTGTTGCAACTGACGCATCATAACCAACTCCACCCAATCTATCCCACATGATAGATCACCCATTCATATCCAAAACCTTAAATAATAAGTGCCTTAAAATAGCCTAAACCCTAAACCACGGTTAACTCAGGAGTAAACCTACCGGATTACCAAGATTCGACCCCATATATAAAACTTTTCATTTCCATTTATGGGTGTTGCTCCTGACAGGCATCAGACCTAACTGCACCCTATCTATCCCACCCAGTAGATAACCCATTTGCATTTGCCACGTATTATTAATGTTCGAATAAATATAGCCTTTAGTTTACCATGCCTTACACTGTTTAACCCAGAGCAGTCAACATAACGAATTAACAAGGTTCGACGCTTATTCCAAACCTGTTCGTTTTCAATCTGTGCTCCTACTACGTATCTGAACCAAGTGCACCCAATCTATCACACCGGACAGATGACCCATTTGCATCCGACACCTATTATTATTGTGCCTAAACACAGCTAAATTCCAGGATTAGATGTATTGCGAAAATAGACGAATATCGAAACCCACTTTTACCCAGAGCCATGCCCTTGTGAAAATCCAAACCCTGACCACTTGCCAAGGTTCAACCCTTAACTCCAAACCCTTTTCATGTCCATTCTGACCCTGACTCATAAAATGGTGCCGTGGTTCCACTCGCCCGAGAGGAACCTTGGCACCATTTCTGGGTGTTGCTCCTACTACGCATCAGAACCAAGTGCACCCAATCCTATCGCGTCGGACAAATGTCCCATCTGCATCCGACACCTATTATTATTGTGTGCCTAAACACAGCTAAATTACATGATTAGATGTATTGCGACTACAGACGAATATCGAAACATATTTTTAAGCATAGCCATGCCCATGTGAAAATCCAAACCCTAACCACTTGCCACCAGTTCAACCGTTAATTCCAAACTCTTTTCATATCCATTCTAACCCTGACACCTAAAATGGTGCTAAGGTTCCTCTCGCCCGAGAGGAACTTGGCCTCGAGGTTCCTCTCGCCCGAGTGGAACCTCGGACCCTATCACAGTAGTGGTGTCCGTACAACTGCCACGTGGGTTTAATTGTACGGACAGCTGTTCAGGATTCCACTGGCATATTCAATACCTGCACTACTTGGACCGGCACCTGTTAACAAGAGCATGTGTTGGGTTCTGAACGTGTGCAATGGCAACAATGAGATTTGGAAAGGCTGGAAGAGTGAGAGCCAGGAGCGGTTGGAGGTATGGACCTTATATAGTACTCTCAATATTGGTTTGGTGGGAGATTCAACATAAGTTTGGGTACTAAAATATTTGAAGCTTCCCTCCCTATTGTACGGGGTCCTCTCTTGTAGGAGAGATGATGGTTTGAGGAGGTGTGGGAGTAGAGAATGATCGTTTGGCGAGTTGATGTGCTTCCTAGTTGATAGTACATATAATGTACATCCTCCATTACCTTCCTTTGATTGCCACAGGCATGATACTACGGAATGTAGAGTGTACATAGATCCTCTCAAATGTGTTCATTGTTGAGCATGCATGGAGTAGTTTGATCAATTTTGAAGATGTAGTCCAATTCCTCTTAAACATGTGTCTTTATGGTATTTGTTCTTTGACCCTCGTTGAACCACGCACCGACCCAATATAGGGGTCCTATTAAGAGAAGTAATTGAATAACACATGCATACGTTAGTCTAGCGCCTCTTTGATGATGTTGCCACCCATCGAAATGGGGTCGAGTTTCTAAACTATGTGGATAAGTGGTACCACTACTTAAATTAGCACAATTCCCTACTACTGGTTCTCTTCCAGTTGGTTTTATAATCTACTCCACTAGTAGATTTGAATCCATATTCATGCATTTCAAACTTGTATAGTGGAAGAGAACCAATGGTAAGGGGTCATGATGGGCATCATAGTGTACACTCTCATGCAATGAACCTAGTGAAGAATTCCCCTCTCAACAACATTTCCCTCTTGGTTGGATTTGTCGCAACCATGTACTAAGCACATATCTACACTAATAAACCCAATTAGTGCATGTGGTACTAGTTCCCAGAACACGCACTATTTTGCCAAATCTCAATAATTAGTGAGAGTAGTTGTTTAGAATATAATGGGGGCCAAATTTTCCATATGTAAAGGCCTTAGGGCCAAGAAGATATGCTAACTCAATAGATCTAGCATGATCTAGCGTAGAGCCATTTAGATTATTTTATAAATTAACAAACATGCACTTATGATAACCAACCCTAAATAAAGGAAGGTATGAATTTTAGGGTGTCTTTTACAAATGTTTCACCGCATATTTGCTAATCCAACACACATTTGGAGCCGTACATCTAATCACTAGTTGGAGAAGATGAACTACGAACCAAATAACACCCACATACATCATAGAAGAACGGCTTTGCACCCACAAATTTGGTTATTAAGTGAATTTACTGGGGCCCACAACCATTTGTGGTGCTTTGTGTGTGTTGCATGCTTAATTATTAAGATTGCAATCTCGGAATCCACAGGTTGTTCCAAGAAGGTGCACAATCACCCTTTGCATGCGGATGGGTGGGAAGTCATTAAGAACGGCGGCAGAGGAATCAACTATTTATATTAATATTTCACCAAGTTAGGACAAACCACTTGTGCACATCGCATTGCATGACTTTGCAGCCTCTATGGGCCATAGTTAATCACATAGCTCTTTTCTTGCCCAATTTGCATGGGGTTGTCAAGTTTCATCATGGTTTTGTCATCTTCCTTGCAACCCTGGCTACGTTATAAATACCTATCGCACAAGATGATAAGGTATATCTTATGTAAGCAAATTTAAACCATTGTAACTTCACTAAGTACTATGCAAGCAAAACCATTGTATCATCTTATATATTATGTAAACATCAAGAAGTTACGTGGGGTCATATCCCCCCCCCAATCCCGAAGGTGGACACGTACTGTGATTTCTTTCCATCACATGGTTGCCCATCAATTATCGTCAATATATAATTATGGGTGGAATTAATAATGAATTTAAAAATATCCATACCATTAGAAGGCCCATATTCAACAAAATTGGTAGGGAATCACATAACCACTTACTGAGTATAAAAAGATTCACATTCATATATAATGTTATAATATGGTTAACCACTCTCTTGTGAGTTGTGTCTTGCAATGTAGGCACTAGTTGTGTGTGACAACTGCGTATTATAACTTCACTCGATAAGTGTGTATGTAGAGGCAATTGGACAAGGTACTCATGCTAACCAACATTTGAACTCATTGTCCGATCTTCATTGTGTGAATTCACTATGCAAGCAAATACGAAGTTTCTCATTAAAATGTCGAATTGGCCCTTGGAATTATTGTGGGGGTGGTGACTTATTAAAAAGTGTATGTTATGACAGAACACGAGATCGTTGAATTTGTTGCACCCAAAATAGAAGGGCCAATTCTCAGTCTCGGGGCCAATGTCCTATTTCACTAAAACAAACCTTCTTAAATAAAGTATGACCTATTTCAGCAAACTATATATGTTTGTTGGATTATGTGGAAATTAATGTATATACAAATCCTGTAATGAGTGATGAAAATTCATATTGCAAGTGACGTGCCTTAAATGGACACCTTTAGCTCTGCATCTACTTTCCTAGGATGGAAAAACATGCAATTAGTGTGAGATGATCGCCAATTCTAAATTATGTCCGTTATCATTTTTGTCAAAAGTATTGGAGCGTATAGGAAAACCTTATTCATTTTAAAGTTCAAGACCCTCCTGAACATTAAAATCTTCTCATGTACATCCCACCAATTATCTTAAGTACTAAACCTACCTAATGTTCATATTTGAGCACATACAAGTCCATTGCAATCTCTTATAAACAATTTTTTGTTCCTGTGGGGGGGGGTGAGGTTTTCTTACATCCACACCTATTCAAAGAAATAAGTTATGTTCCTAAACGTCCAAACAACCTTTTGAACATTCATGATTATGAAATCCTAAGTAAACCATTTGAATTGCCCAATGGAATAACAGTACATCGTGTGATGCCAAATATTAATAACAAAGAATGTTAATTGTAATAGGGTTTACGGTTTACTGTAACAGGGTCATATATCTGCGTGGTATTTTTAGGGTTATTATTTTAAAAATCAACATTCATGTATTTGCCAAACCCTAAACCCTAAACCCTAAACCCTAAAACCAAACAATCACATTATGTAACCGGCTGGACTTGGAAACACTGGGATCTTCACCGATTATGCCCAAAAATCTGAAGGGACACTCCCACCATCATGGAAGGTTCGCACCCACATTCTAAACTCACTATAACCCTAAACAAAACATTTGCTTGGATTCCACTAATGTTATGGGTCCACAATGCCATGGGTGCATCTTAAAATAATAAACAACTATGCGTATTGCTAACCACAATTTGAGTATTGAGTACATGTTTAATACATTACATCCAAATGGGTCGTGTGTTATTTATTGGCCCAGGGGTGATGAAATAACATCTTTCCCCATCTTCAACAGTTTTTATGAACAGCAATGGGTGTTATCAGATAATACTAGTTGTGAACATGAGACCCCATTTTATAGAGTTCATATAGAATTAACATGTGGGACATATAACACTGCCACTCCTCTATCGATTAGCGTTCCCCAATTTAGCACCGCAATGATGTTGGGGTTAGGTGTACAAAGTGTTAACACATATTTTGTCAATTGTCAATGATCGTCATTTAAAGTCAATTGTCAATTAAGTCCTAATGTCCTAAAGTCCTTTATTAACACATGTCAGATAGTCCTTAAGTATCTTGTGGTCACTTTTGATGTGTAAATTAATTATCAACAATTTTCAACAATTGTCAACAATGGTGTTAAACACTTTGTTTGTTGTGTAAATTAATTATCAACAATTTTCAACATTTGTCAAGAATGGTGTTAAACACTTTGTTTGTTGTGTTATGGAATATTATTTTACACAACAATAGTGTTAACTTATTCACAACAAAATTAGTTGCAACTTGTGGATAGGATGGCATTCACGGTTGGGGTACTACATTTGGGACATTCAACAATGCCAACACGAATCTCCAATTATTGTGAGATGTGGATGATGTTGCTCCACATACAATTAAGCTCAGTGATACTAAACGTCATGCATCATTGTTGTCTAATTTTGTATTAAACAACTCTTTAAATTTTTGTGTTAATGGCCTTCTTAGCTTTGAAAATCTATTAGGGAATTTAGATAAGATGAGAATTGTTGGGTTGGGTAGGCAAAACGAGAGATCTTTGACCTCTTATTTGAAGAGTTCTTGGCATTAATATTTGTATTTGTTTGAAGTTATGAGTCAGTATTTCAAACAACCTATATTGTTTAAACTCGTTGTATATGTTTTGAAGATCATATTTCTTCTGTTTTTGTATTCCCTCGATAGTACGACAAGTTGTAGCCAATTGTCATATTAAGGAGAAGACTCCATTTTTTGCGTTTCCCAAAGGTGTCATTATGACATTATGATACTAAAGAGGGGGAACATAACATTATACAGTCTAAGTCCAAGGTATTGTCACCCTTGTTAATAGAACACCTTCATAATAGAACCTGAAAGTTTGAAACCGATTTTCTTAGTGTAAAACTCCCTCGTTATTATCCCTGTCACCCTTGATAATATCACTATTTTTTTTTCCAAAATCCGTAGTGTAAATGTGATAATATCAAATATGGATGGATTGTACTATGTGATGGTTGGATGGTTGGATGGACAGATTGTATGCAAGAACTGCAAGGTGTGGGAGTGTAGGTATACATCTATATCACGACTAAGTAAAAAACACAAACATGCATCAACTCCAAGGGAAACACACTCTCCTTCGTTTCACGCCCATCATTTGGAAAGGGCAAGGGGCATTGAACCACGGAGGCTACAAGCATGACCCCTTTGGTTCCTATACTTGCACAAAAAATGGCATGATCATGGTATCAAAGCCCCAATAATTGTGTTTGTTTAAACGTGAGAATTGTAATTAAGGGAGCCCATTAGTTCATTTCAATTACACATTATTTTCTTACCAAAAGTTTTGGGACTTTGTGGATTAACCTTTCATTGAGCCAGTTGCATTTCAATGAATAAATAAATTACCAACGTTAGGCAATTCAACGTGAGTTTGAGCTTGTTGGTCCTATCATGTTCACAAGTCTTCTTGGTGCAGGATGGGATTAACAGCCTACCTTGCGGAGGGTGGGCTCTCGATTTCATACCTACTTAGCTAGTTCTTTTTTGTCAACTAGAGAGAAGATTTCACAATGGAAATTGAACCACCAACCACTCCATTCGGAAATGAGTATCTCTCCACTATCACCCGGTAGTTTAGGATCATCTCAGACTACATTCCAACGACGTTGTAATTTGTATACTAGTTTTGATGTTGAGAGAATTTGAGCCCACAATCACCAACATCATTTAATTTAAATTTTCTATCAACCACTTGGAAGCTATGCAAAGACTTCAATTTTTTTGGGATGAGAAAGTTAATGTCATTTGTTTGTCTTTTATTTTAACAGAACATGATGCTAGTTGCCCCAAGTTTAATTCATCATCCGATGAATTTTTGGTTTGAATAAGAATAAGTGTACAAAATTGGAAGACACATGTGCAAGGAGTTTCGTTTTCCAAACTTGGAGATCATAAGTTTAATATTGCAAAGTGGTCAAAGCCCAATGAATAAATGATGGAAATTGACTGGTGGCGTTCATGAGTCTAAAGTAGTGAAGCTAAGCGATGCACAAAAATGTGCTAAAGATGTTTTGAATTTTATGGCTAGCCAAGGTTCTCAGATTTTCAACACTCAGGAGTTGTTAGGAATGGACAAATCCATGACAAACTCATTATAATTGGTGTTGGACATTTAACATCACTAAAACAATGTTACAATAGAAGCTTCTTTGTCTCTAGTGAGAGGTCTTTACCCGATCTCAATGACACATTATGATGTGCTCTTGTTGTTGTTCACAATTTTGAATTAGGTTTTACATTCAAAAACATTGAAGTCTTGTATTTGTTATTTTCTTTTTTACATTGTAATTTTGTTTTGATTTTCTACCTATTTTTGTTGATTATATCACATTATGCACAACTCTTCAAAATGTGACATTATCAAATATGTCACACCTTGTTTATATCACACTTTATGGTCAAACGGATGGTGTGATATTATGAAGGTTAGACTGTAATGCTTATCAGTGAACATAACATTAATAAACATTGACTGCAGTTAGTTGGGGCCCTCAATCTTGATTCCACTTTCCTTCCCCATAAAATCATGGTAAGGCTGCATCAATGCTCATGTATGCCTTCATAACCTTGCACCTAACTCTATACACTCATGATTAATTGCCACAATAAGATACATCATTAATGCACATGCCAAACATTAGAAGCCCCCGGTCGATAATTATAGCATCGTCTACACACAAATATCATCCATGACGGTGATACATTCATAACAGTGATGAAATCTGCCTTCGACGTGACTTCAGCAACCATTCAAATAGCTTTTCCATGTTTTATGTTACAAATAATGTTGTTGTTTATGCAAAACTACAAGTATTTAATTCCCACTATATTTGTGTTCGGGCTGTTTTTTCTTTTTGATTAATCAAAGACTAGGTCTCTTGCTTTTTTGAACACATCAATATTAATTTTATGCAACAGTTCTACCCTCATGTTTGGTTGCCTTCACGTTATCCAAGCCTCTATTCACGGGTAATGTTCAAATCTCGTGAACACTATTGTTAGGGTTCAACGAGGCCAAAGATTGAATTAATCATGGGTTGTGTGAGTCACGTCACAAACCCGATATAATGCAAAGAACTGCGTAGATTTTGTGAATCATCGCTATTGGAGTGAATAGTGATTGTGTTATGTACACTCATATATCACTACCACATCACTTCCGATACTGCTATCAAACTTCTCAACAAACTTCCAAATGTGCATGATGATCAAGAACATGTGGAATTCTTCTATCAAAATTGTGTATATTTTGTGCACATGTTAACACATATTTTGAGTCAAGTTTTGATAATCTATGTGACAACAAATCATTAATACCGTTGATTTATACTAATGCGATTCGTTTTCTCATGGTCAGTGTTCTCTTTTGAGTTTTCAATCCAATCTTTACATATAATGTTAACAAATCAACATTATTCTAAGAACATATATATGTAGTACTTAATGTGTGTGTATATTTTAGTTGCTTCTAAAATAATCCCAAAATGTATATGATCCATCATGTAACTTTTGTACTTTGACATATAAGAGATGCATTCAATTATGACAATTGTTTCTCATTACCGCATCGAAAAAGAATGGTTGTAATCTCATTCCCATCTTGACCTCATTTGTCGCACATGGACCCATAGGGTTTAGGCACGCATCCAACAGCCAAAATAAAATTAGTTGAAAGAACATCCGGCGAAAAGGTACTCAATCGACACATGTCGAATGGTACTCCCATAGACGATCTACCAGTCGGTACAGTTGTCATCATGGGAAGGTGAGTTGATCCCAGCCATCCATGATGACGGCTGAATCACCACCGTCGATTCGAGCCACTAGCCGCACCCCCCCGGGTGGAGTCCATTCGAATTGAGGGCGACTCCTCATTTGCGTCGGCACCTCCTCTCTTCCTCTCTTCCTCTCAATGCGGTCTGACACATTGCACGCTCACTCTCACACATTGCATATTGAAGATCGCCATGCCACATTCCACATTTCTGATTCCTGATTCCTGATTCCACATTCCTGATTCCACATTCCACATTCCCGATTCCACATTCCGCATTCCGCATTCCGCATTGCATATTCAAGAGCCCGAGGAACTTCTTCCACTGCTCCAGATTTTTCGACTGCGCTCTCTACATTGGGGTGCTGAGTTTGGGAGCTAGTCTGCCACAATCCTCAGCCCTCCTTCCAGCAACTTGTGGTAAGCCCTGCAGAACTCTCAATTATTTTGTAATAAACATCAAACTCTCAAATCTGAATGTGTTTGAATCTATTTGTGTTTGTGTTGAATGTGTTTGTTAGTGTTGAATGAAAGTGTTTTTGTTTGTGTTGAATATAGCCAGGGTTTGAGTGAGTTTTGTGTTGGTGTTGAGTCTGAATGAAGTGGTTTTGTTTGTGTTGAGTCTGAATGAAGTGTGTTTTTGTTAGTGTTGAGTCTGAATGAAGTGGTTTTGTTTGTGTTGTGTAGCCAAGGTTTGAATGAGTTTGTGTTTGTGTTGAATCTGATGTTTGTGTTTGTGTTGTGTAGCAAGGGTTTGAATGTGTGTTGAATGTGTGTTTGTGTTCAATGTGATTGAAAGTGTGTTTGTGTTGAATGCGTGTTTGTGTTCAATCTGATTGAAAGTATGTGTTTGTGTTGAAGGTGTGTTTGTGTTCAATCTGATTGAAAATGTGGGTTTGTGTTGAAGGTGTGTTTGTGTTCAATCTGATTGAAAATGTGTGTTTGTGTTGAAGGTGTGTTTGTGTTCAATCTGATTGAAAGTGTTTGTGTTGAATGTGTGTTTGTGTTCAATATGTTTGAATGTAGGCAGGGTTTGAATGTGTGTTTGTGTTGAATCTGTTTGAATGTAGCTAGGGTTTGAGTGTGCTTGGGTTTGTGTTGAATTTGTATAAATGTTTTTGTGCTATCTATGTGTGTGAATGTGTTGGTTATCTGATTGAATGTGTTTGAATTTGTTGAGTTATCTATCTGTGTTTATGCTTATGCTCATGCTTATTGCCTCAAGGTTTAATGCTTGATTCATAAGCATTCACCAGATTATGCTTATGACTGCTAATGCTTATTCACATGCCTGATTGCAAAATGTTTATTGCTTCTTATGCCAATTTCTTCTTGCTAAATGGAATGTTATGCTTCTGCTTAATACAAAGCTTCTGCTGTTCACTTAAAGCTTATACTGATTGCAAAGCTTATGCTGAGCTGCTCAATGCAAAGCTTAAAATCATATGAACTAATCTGACTGTAGAGTGGTCCGTATTGTACGGACTATCCCAACCGTACACAGGTAGGAATGAGGGGAAGAGGATCCTCTCGGGCGAGAGGAACTTCTTCCCCCCGCGACCCCCTCCCTCTTCTATAAGTAGTGCCCATACCACAACACAGGTAAGAATGAGGGGAAGAGGATCCTCTCGGGCGAGAGGAACTTCTACCCCCGCTCCCACAGAAACATGACCCTCCCACAGCCCACTCCCTTAGCTCACAAGTTGCCATGATGAAGAAGTTCCTCTCGGGCGAGAGGAACTTCTTTGTCCGCCTCACCAACCCTTTGTGTCACCACCCCAAACTCTCACCCTCCAACCACATCTAAACCCTACACCCGAAGCAGAGGGGAAGAAGTTCCTCTCGGGCGAGAGGAACTTCTTTGTCCGCCTCACCAACCCTTTGTGTCACCACCCCAAACTCTCACCCTCCAACCACATCTAAACCCTACACCCAAAGCAGAGGGGAAGAAGTTCCTCTCGGGCGAGAGGAACTTCTTTGTCCGCCTCACCAACCCTTTGTGTCACCACCCCAAACTCTCACCCTCCAACCACATCTAAACCCTACACCCGAAGCAGAGGGGAAGTTCCTCTCGGGTGAGAGGAACTTCTTTGTCCGCCTCACCAACCCTTTGTGTCACCACCCCAAACTCTCACCCTCCAACCACATCCAAACCCTACACCCGAAGCAGAGGGGAAGAAGTTCCTCTCGGGCGAGAGGAACTTCTTTGTCCGCCTCACTAGACCCACCGTAGTCATTTGTCATACACTCATTCACCTCAGTCATTTGTCATTCTCTCTTCACTCATTCTTTCATTCACTCCAGACACACTAACCTGGTCAATTTTCCGTGTAGGTGAAATGGACAAAGAAGTGCTATGGACAGATCTTGTTGGGGAAATGCAAGTAGGGCCGAAGGGTGTCTACTGGGATTTAAAGGACACCCATTTGAGACACTGGTCACTTCAAGTACATAGAAAGGACAATGAATCGCCGCTAAATTTAACATTCGCGTACCGGGTAGACAAGAGCTGGATTCCAAACCCGGGAAACGCAATAACCTCAGCTGCGATCGGTGATCGCGACAAGCTAAATGTGTCAGTCTTCGAAGGACTCGAAGAACGCATTTTGTCCATCGATTGCAAGAAACACAGATTCCATATGGAGCCGTTCACACAATCAATCTCGACGCTCCCTCCTGCGGACAAAGAAGATATGGAGAGAGTGATGGGTTCTGGAGTTTCGAAGAAGGCGATAAATTTCATACTTGAAGCAATAGGTGATATCAATGCAAGAGAGGCGACCGAGAAGGAGGCGCGAAGGAAGCAAAAGAAGAAACAAGCGGAGACTCTTCTTGATTCAAGGATTGATGATGGAGGAAGTAAGAAGACACACAAGAAACAGAAACCCAGCGAGCAAGTTGTTGGAGAAACAAGAGAGACTTCTAAGAAGTCTAAGAAGGTTTCTGGTGAGGCTGGTCCGTTGGCCACGACCCTCAACCCAACGCCAATTCATCAGAACACTCCCCAGGAGACCGCGGGTGCAAGGAAAACCCCCTCCGCCAAGAGGACAACTGATGAACCGAGGAAGGCCTTCGCCAAGAAAATGAAGGCAACTGATGAAACAGATGAAACTCCCTTAGTGCTGACAGCAGCAGAGAAAGGGAGAGTTATCGCGCATGGCGAGGAACCAAGTTTGGAGGAAGCTGCCGCAGACCGGAAGAAGTTTGTCCAATTGTTTGGACACCTATACCCTTTCGGTGTGGAGAAAGTTTTCCACGTCCACATCAAGAAAATGATGAGCGCTAAATCGTACCAGGTTACTCGCCCACTAGATGATGCCGGGGTAGCACTCATGAAGAACTACCTCATACAGACTCCACCGGCATGGCCTCATCACAATCTATGTCTAATGCCGAAGCTCAACAAGGGGGAAAAATGGAGAGAAGGGATGACTTGGGACGACATCAAAAATGGAAATTTTCTCATTATCAACGGTCAACACAGCGTGGCTGCATCGAGGGAAATTATAGCGCACAAAGATACAGAACAAGCATTGAAAGATAAATTGAAGATCTGGCCTTGTACAATTGTGTGGACCGAGGATCCAAGCATGACAGTCCGTCTATCTTATACCCTAAATAATTCTAATTCATTTAACAAATTCACTCCTACTTGGACAACCCAGATTATGTATTGTCGGAGGGTGTGGGTGAAACTAGGGAGGCCCCAAAAACAACGAGTTAACAAAGCTGAGGCAACGATCGACCCAAAGATGACGGAGGCCTGGAAAATAAGTCATTCTATCTTGATTCCTCTTTCCCTCCATTCCCACTCCACTCCCTTGCAAAGTCCAAGGGGAGGTTCCTCTCGGCCGAGAGGAACTTCCACTCCCTTGCAAAGTCCAAGGGAAATTCCTCTCGGCCGAGAGGAACTTCCCTTGGACTTTGCAAGGGAGTGGAAGTTCCTCTCGGCCGAGAGGAACCTCCCTCCCTTCCCACACCTTCACTCCCCTGTCTGATTCCAATGTGAAACAACTATAGTTGTAATCTAACACTTCCACATTGCAGAATTTTACGACAAGCATGGAAGCCTCATTCACGGCCATTGCTAGAGGTATCACTCATGCGGACCTTAATGCGGAGCTCGCCATCATCATGGCCGACGATGAGACCTGGAGGTTGTGGAAGAAGATCTTCATCGCGCATGAGAAGGGCACACTTATGAATCCCGACAAGCCAGGCTCCACCTACTTGGAAGAATACCTCGAGGCTCAACAGAGACAACGAGCCCGCCACGAGAAGAAAAAATCTGGAACCACATTCGAGGAGAAGCCGTATGTCTGCAAACCATTGACAAGGGAAACTTTTAGGGTCATGGCCGGTCTACCTCGGCCTGACTATCTCCTGTGCGCAAAACGAATACTCGAATTGAGGGCTGGCGAAGAGGTTCCTAGAGTGACTTTCAGGTCAACGAAGAATGCTAATGTATCACTTTTGAAGTCGTGGTGTACGTTTAGGAAATGGAAGAACATATTGCTGCAAGAGTTGTCAGCACGCGACCCAAACGAACAAGGCATTTGGGGAAAGGATTCCGAAGGTTTTGATTGCCTTAACCGATCCGTTTGGTCACAGTTCAAGAAGGACCACTGTATCACAAAGGCCAAGTGGGTGAAGCTTTACCAGGTTGCAACTGATAGTTGGCTGAACAAGAAGCGGTTGCCCAACAACAAGTTCTTGGATCCACCCCCAGCATGTGTGCGTTTGTTGCAAGAGTGGCTTCAGACAGACCTAGAAGAGAGTCAAGGACAAGTGATCACACGATATGTCGAGTACAATGCTCTCAAAAGGAAGTTGGTGATCCCGAATCAAGACAAGATTGATCTTGACTGGCTCTCGAAGTTCACCAGAACAGGGGGGTTCATCGACTTTAGATTTATCCCAGGCTGTGTCGATCAGCCAGTGTCATCTTCGGTCGTGGAGTCCTTGGTGAAGTATGCGGCGGACCCACTCTGGTCCCCCGGACTCAAGACAATCCCAGCTTGGATGATTGTCTCCGACTTGCGCAACCACCCTGCAGCTGAGGAGTTCATATCAGCCATAATTCGCAAGCATCCGGATACGTTTCTAAATGTCCCTTCTGTTTATTTACCTTGTTACGCCGAAGATCAACCCTTCAACAAGGAAGTAGACAGCAAGAGGACTTCCCCGCTTATTTACGTGGACTTCCTTACTTGCCCTAGCATTTTTCCGCGCCACAAATTGTTTCGATGTCCAATGGTTGCGCCTGTAACTCGGCGTTACAATGTGAACCCAAAGGAGTGGTCGGAACTATCATACGAAGCGAACCGAGGCGAGTTGCGAATGGAGGTGTATCTATCGTTTCTCAGCTACCTTGGAAGCTCGGGAGGAGTCGTGATAAATTTATTCGGCGGCTTGAAGCCTATTGCTGCCGCATTGGTAAGTTCTTTACAACACACGCCACCTTCCTCAACACCTTCCTCAACACCTTCACAAACTCCCTAACTGCCTCCCTCCACACAGAGGAACTTCCCTTGAACTTTTCAAGGGAAGTTCCTCTCGGCCGAGAGGAACTTCCCTTGAACACTTTCTGCTACTTTTGAGGGATGTTTAAGTACAAGGAAGGGTTAAAGTTTCTATACTGATATTTTGTTCATGCATGCAGATGAACGACCAACATGTTTTTTCTTACATGGACTCTAGCTTCGTGCACACGCTGCCCGAGAAGATACAACACATTCGTCCACTTCGGGCAGTGGACTTTCAAGATGAGGAAGATGAGCCTGCATACGGTGGAGATCATCAACCTCATCCTCAAGAACATGCACCCCCAGCACTATTGTTGGAGGATGCCCCCCGAGATCCTTCGCCCGGTGTGGACATCGATGCCATGGACATTGATAGACACGACTCTGAAGGCGAAGAGTATGAGGAGCTTGAACACGACGACGACGACAAAGAGGCGCCTAGTGAACGGGATACAGACGAGGCCGCCAGTAGAGGGGAAAGCGTCCACATGGAAACGCAATCGGATGGAGGGGAGTCCATTCACACACAAACGTCACCTCGCGAGTTTGGCGCTTCTCCTTTGCAGTCCAGGGTCCTGGACTTTGCCGCCGGTCATGAGCATGTGACCTCACTTGCAGAAGATGAACCGGCCGAGAACCCACATCAAGATGGTCAAGAGGGAGGCCCCACTGACGAACACATGGCCGGGGACGAGGAACATGAGGAGCTTGAGGAGGACCTTGACGATGCTCAAGAGGAGGCACGCGAGGAGGGAGGGGAAGAGGAAGAGGAACGGGAGGACGATCAAGAGGACGTTCTTACGCCTGTCGTCTTTGAAGACGAAGCCAAAGGGGATGCCCACAAGCACACACCCGCAGTGCCAACCACTTCCCGTCCAGCTTCGACCTCGCATCGTTCCCAGAGCGGAGAACTACCGCTGCCCAGTCCCCCAAAAACCAAGGCGTCCAAGCGAGGCAAGCACAAAGACCGGCAGTCTAGACGACATATCTCCCGGGTTCAAGAGCCTGTAATTCCGGAGTCTGTATTGGACGACAGAATTGAAAGGGCCATTGTCAGAACACTGCCTGCCATGTTCACATCCTTGTTTGACGAAGTGATGGCCCGATACAATATTCTTCGCCCCAAGCAAGTGCCTCAAGCGACGCAACCAACACCTACAGTGGAGGTTGCGGTCGATTCCGCCGAAGCCGAAAGGGTGATGGATGTTGGTGTGCAAGGAATGGACGTCTCACATGTGGATGGAGCTACCCACATGGATGCGGCACCGACTACATTGGACACCGACAACGCAGAGGCTAATGTAAGTATTCGTTCCCTATGAACATATCTGCATTTTCTTTTTACTGTTCAAGTGACTGAATCTCCACTTGGATGTTTGATCCAGGTTGGAGACGGCACGGCATCCTGAAGCCTCATGTCGACTAGGACGCGTAGGATGAAGATAGTTAGGGGTGTAGGATACCCTAGAACACCTCCCTTGTGGGTGAGGATATGTAAGATGTTTGCCCACTTAATATAAATAAAGTGGATTCCTTTGGCTAGCACGTGTACTTTCTATTTGGCCTTCAGTTGTCTTTAATGATGTCTTTCAATTCACAGGCTTCTTTGCACAACTTTGAACGAGTGGATCCCATAAACAACTCGTTGGCGGCAGTGGTTACCCGCGCTCCACCCAAGGATTTACACCCCTCACCAACTGAAGATGAGCTAGCTCATAGTCCTCCGTCGACAATCCCATCACCGCGCGCGGCCCTCTCGCCGACTGGTGGGGAGTTGGGAGTCATCCCAGCTGCACATGCTATGCAGCATCCACTTGAGCCCTTCACTGTCCAGCCCTCATCGCCAGTCGTCGATGAGGTTGTTGAAGGGGAGGAGGCTGAGGCTGTTGAAGTGGAGGAGGCTGAGGCTGTTGAAGTGGAGGAGGCTGAGGCTGTTGAAGTGCAAGAGGCTGAGGCTGTTGAAGTGCAAGAGGCTGTTCAGAACGATGAGGCATCAACTCGAGCCGTGGAGGTTGCTCAAACAAATACAGTCGCAGGCGCAGGCATCGACGAGTGCTGTCAATGTTATCCCGTTGGACTCCTCCAATCCAGAAGCCTCCATAAATGCCCCACAAGCAGTGCGGAGGTATTTGACTCGTTGGCCACGCGGTGAGAAGGACCCCCATCATGTATTTGACACCACTAATCTCCATGATTTCCGAACGATGCGCAACAATCAAGAAGATCAGAGACGGCATGCTGAGCTTGCGAAAGTGCTGCCAAGGCATGTGAATGTAAGTTTCTTCCAACTCTGCCTCCGTTAAACACGCACATAAGTTTTGATTCACATGTATTTCGACCTCTTTACCTTCCCTTTCATTTATCATCGCGTAGTTTTGGGTTCAGGGTCCACAACACTCGATAACGCCTTTGGATGCGCCTATACCAAAAGACGTTGTCTATGATAAGCTCTTTGTTTACAATGACACCTATCCAATGATCAATAGGCCTTGGCAAGTATTCACAAGGGAGATGGGAATCGCGTGTGCTAAAAGACTAATGTCTAAGTATCCTGAAGATCCTTCCCTAGGGTACTCTGATCGATGGGAATTCAATCCAGTACAGTACGAGGTATTTGTCCGGGCTCCTTTTCCCAATTCGTTCGAGTTCGCCCATACCGCACGTGGATTGCAAGTCCACACAATGAAGTCATTAATGGTCTAGTCCATCATGCCTAGATTTGCGAGGTCGTTGTTTGTTTAATTCATTTTAGCACACGTCAGAAGCTCACCGTGGATTCATGTCGGCAGGCGCCTGCTGCTACACCCAGTCGAAGGTTCATTGTGGTGTTCGATTTAAACGGCATATTTTGCCACTGTTCCCCCCGTCACAACAGTATGGTGGCTGTGCCCACATGGATAATGCACGATCGTGCGCCGGACAAACTTCCGGCCTTGGTAGGGCCCAAGGTTGTCCTACCTAGACTGGGATACAAGGTGTTTTGGTCCCGGATGCACACAATGTTCCATGTTTGCATATGGTCATCCATGAAAAAATCCACTGTCGACCTTGTGGTGCGGTATCTATTTGATGGGCTGCCAAAACCTGCATTAGTACTTGCCCAAGAGGATTGCACCTCGTTCAAGGACATGTGGGACAATATCGTCATGAACCCTTTGAAGCCAGCAGCTCCATTGTTTTTGAAAAGTTTGCTCAACAAGTTTTGGTGGCCGCCTATATCCTTCGATTATGGGAGGATTACAGCTGCACCCTCCAACACCATTCTAGTAGATGATTGCCCTTACAAATCTGTTTGCAATCCAGACGAGTGTGGTCTCTTTCCCAATCCGTTCACGAATAATCGGGTCCAAGACGCAGACATGACAAAGGTCCTCCTTCCTTACTTTCAATCATTGTTCTACTCACCAATGTCTGACGCACGCGAATTTGTGGTCAGCCGTAGATTTGGGCAAGAGCCTATACGGCATAACGATCCCGTCAAGATGGCAATATTGAAATCCAACGCATTCAATGGACCCCCCTTGCAACCTGTAGCAAACGAGAAACTCACTCGAATAGAAGTAGGAAAGAAATAAGTAGGATTGTATGCCTAGTAACATTGTATTTTATGGTATCTTCAGCTTCCTCCTGCTGGGTACACACCTTCCAGTTCCACGCCCTCTGCTTTTGTGTGCCCGACTTCGGGGCATTCACGCGGACGAATCCCGGCGTATCACATTTCTCAATCGAGCAAGCCAATGGAGGTGCCACTGCCGAAGAACAACTTGCACCACTCTCAATGGACTCATGGATCCACTCTGGTAACTTTGTGTTATTCCAGACTGACAATGTTATTTTGTAAATGTTTTTGTAAGATCAAACACACATTGCATATTCAATTCAGGCTCATTTGTATAAGTACACATGAATGTGTATAAATCCAGACTCATTTGAACCTGCATGTGTACGCAATTCTGGTTCAGTTGCACCGGTTTGTGTGAGTTCTAACATCCGGCTCAGTTAACATATATATGTATGCGTGTATATGGCTAATAAAATGCAAATTAGTAAACCGCAGAATTGCGTGTCCCTTTGTCACCGTGCAGGGTGTTGACCTCAATATGGAACCCGCAGTGGAAGATTTTGCACCCCCCTGTGATACGTCGCCCATCGTGTGCTCCACCTCTACACCCGACTACCAAATCTCCCTCATTGAATCAAGAGGCCCTAACTCAAGGGGTGTGCGCATGTTGCGTGCTGGATTGGCGAGCATTGGCAAAACGTATGACCCACAACCCATCACGACCACAATACCAACGATTCTTTTGAATGCGCATGGTGCTGACCTCAATATGACCCCCTTGCGACCCCATGCTACCCGCGAGCAACAAATTGCTCTTATTGAGTCAAGAGGCCCTAATTCAAGAGGTGTCAAACTATTGCATGCTGGGTTGGCTGACCTTGCCAAGATGACACCCCCTCAACCCGATCCGCCAATGGTCAGCCTCCCCCTGGAAGCCCCAAAACACCACCCTCAATGTGACGGACAAATCTTCCGTCTGTACCCTAAATATGCTAGAAGTTAGACCACCCCCCGCCAAATGTGTACACGGGCATTCAAATGTGTACCAATTATTTAGTGCAATACTTAATATATAGGAGGCCAAACACTTCCACTACCGAATGCATTGTCTTCCATCAAGTCCGTATACATGTCAAGCATGCTCATATTTTGCACTGCACAATCATTTCCATGAATGCTCACCTATGTATGCCCAATGAATGCTCCCAATGTATGCTCCCAATGTATGGGTCTTGAATGTCTTGCATGGTCGCCTCATCGGAAGCTCCCCCTGTATGTCACGTATTTGTCTTTCCCAAACACTTGCATGCCTGGTCACAATGTGTAGAGCCTATTTGTCTTGCCTAAGCACTTCCACGGGTACTACCAATGTGTGCACCATGTAAATCCGCCCTTATATGTTGAAGCATTACTCACAAGTCAAGTTACTATTCAATGCCTTGTCAGGACATCGCGGATGCCCCTCCCAACCTGCCCCCCGCTCCCCAACCACCTGGGTTTTTCAATCTGATCCGGCGAATGCAAACCGTTGATCCGGAACGCCCGTTAGGCCTCCCAGACGAAATGAGGAGTATGGACAACGAGTTTAACAACTTAGCCTATGATATTGATGTGTGCACGGAACGGTTCATGCAACTACAAGCAAATATGACCACTGCTTTAGATAGATATAAAGGATGCCGATTGGTTGGAATGGATGCACACATGCTTGGGAGATTGGTGCTTGCAACTATCGATATAGGGCTCACCATCCCACAAATGGAGATACTCCAACAACGTCTACCAGATTTGTATTTAATAGAGAACGATATGTGGGAAGCCACTCAAGCAATCGAGCCTCATTTACATGACTTACTCCATCTTGATTCAGAAGCCATGGTGAACCATGTCTATGACAATACGGAGGAGAACCTCCCAATCACATCAATGTTGGAAGCATGTCAGATTGCACAACCATTTGATGAGGAAAGAGGCCCGGTGGAGCCCACAATGGGAGAGCGTACCATTGACGACGAGTTTAACTACTTAGCATCGGAGATCGATGAAGTTACACGCAAGTTCATGAGACTACAAACGACCATGACAACTGCTCTAGAAAGATATACGAAGTGTCTCTTGCTCAGCGATCGCATATACGACCTTGAGATGGTGGTGCTTGCGGCACAACCTATTGGGTTTGACTCTCAACAAAGGGCCTATGTCGAGAGCAAAATACCAGACTTGGTGTACATGGAGAAAGTTACATGGGACCAATCTTTAGAACTCAAACCTCATTTGGAAAACATATTTGAGTCCATGGCCAATCAGTAATTCATACTTTACAAAGGCCAAGACACAAATGTAGACCAATTTCAGTTCAGTCTATTTAAATGCATTTATACTTGGCTCAATATTCAAACATTACACATCTCCTAGCATAGACCTAGTGTTTCATTGAAGGACATTGTGGGTGCAATTCCCATATTGTATGACAATGTATGCAAAAGCCCATTGGAATCAAAGCGTATTTATCTCGCATGTGTAGTTCCACCAAAGTGTTCCCAATGCGTTCCCAATGCGTTCCCAACGAGTTCCCCATTAACATCACAAAAGTCCCAAAATGACTCTAAAGTCCCATAATGTTTAATATGGTGTTATCTTAATTCTTGGTTTTTTGTGCTCCTTGTTGACTTATGTTTGTAAGTTGCGTATGGCACCCGTGTGGGTACATGTTGGGACCCCGTTGAGCCAGTATGGCGTAGTATGGGTCGTATGTATCCTAGGGGTGTTGGCGGGTTTGTCTAAGAGGGCTTCATTATTTGCTAGTTGATCCGCGATTTCATTACTTATTATGCCCGTGTGTGCTCTGACTTTTTGAATTGTGATTTTGTGTGTGGACCAAGTTATGTGTTGACTATAGCGGCAATGAGTAATTTATCCGGGTGGTTATGTTGGGATGATGGATGTTAGGCATATACTATTAAGGCTATATGTGAAGATGTGTGTATCTTGTGTGTGGTGTTGTGTTCCTTGGATTGCTATTAGGATGGCGTTAAGTTCGGCTCTGAGGATGTTTTGTAGGCATGGGAGTCTTTTTGCAATTCGAAGGTTGTTGGCGGGGCAATAAACACCCGAACCAACTGTGTTGCCTATGTCGTTTTCGTCGGGGGGGGGGTGATAAATGATCCGTCAATGTATATGCATTGTTGGGGTTTGAATTTAAGGGGGTGTGTCGCGGACCTCTCCATGCGGATTGCCCGAAACACCTTAGGCACAAGGGGGACCCCGGAGTGACACCCGGGACTTGTGGCGCCGTTGGTGAGAGGGCCCAAGTGATCCTAGTGTGGGTGAGGGCCCTGGGCGTTGGGAACGCCTCCCACCCACGGAGACTAGGAGGCATGAGGGTGAGGCCATAAGCTATGCGTAGCTTATGGCGTGCCGATTCTAGAATGCTTTAGAACACCTCATTTGGAGGTGTTAGCTAGAAGATATGGCAAGTTGAGTGGGGTGCTATCCCGGGACAGCGCCCTGCAACAGCAGTGGCCTGGGAGTGGCTCCCGGGACTGCAAACCTTCAAGCGGGCATAACTTCCTCTGTACTTGCCCGAATTGGGCAAGTGAGTAGTCCATCGTGATCTACATGAAATGTAGATCACGATGGAGTGGTCAATTGTTAGAATCGGAGATGATATGAGGAAGTTATGGGGTTCTGAAGCTGCTAGGCAGCTAGCGGCTAAGGGAAAATGTCTACTTGGCCCCAAGAGTTGGGGGAGAGACAAAAGGATACTTGACGGTGGGGTAGGGGTCCTGCCTAGAGTCCTAGAGGCTTATATGGGTGAGGTGGTGTGGCCTCACCCACCCGGGACCAAACGGCAAGGCCACCATGGGTATTGGCCCAAGGTGAGGGCATAGTTGCCTAGTTTGGCTCGGGTTGTTGTAGTGTTGCTCCGGCAACACGATGTGCAACATAAGATTGGACTTCCATGGATGGAAGTCCAAATCTAAGAATTGGTTACTGATTGAGCGGTGAGTCCCGAAAACCAAGTAGGAGGTTTGCTCCCCCTCTTATGAACTAAGGGGTCCGCGGTATTGGGAAGCTAACCTTTCGCATGGCGGTATGCGAAGGGTTAGCGGTCGTAACTCTTGCTAGAATCGAAAAATGGACCGAATTAGCAATGGGGACCTAGCAAGGGTTGCGACAGGGTGGGTGTGGTAGAGTTCTATTGGTAGGGGTTGTGTTGGGTGGTTGCCTTCCGAGTGGTTGTAGTTTGGGGCTTTATGCCATGCGTGGGATTATTTCATTTTTTTTCTTAGGGGGGGTGTTTTGGTGTGGGTGAATTTTGGTTTTAATATTATATAGCTCAAGTATGTTGGTTGTGATTGTATTGGGTACTTGTGGGTTGCTTGGAGGGGGGCTTTGGTTGTTTATGCTTATTATGGTGGTGTATTGGTTTTCTAGTTGGTGTAGATGTTTTGGCCGTTCTGATGTGGGATTGTATTGTATGGTGTTAGGTGGGATGGTTGCTATTGTGTGTATTTCTGCATGGGTGATGGGGAGGGGGTTCTCTTTATGGTTGATTATGATGATGGTTGTGGTGTTGTGGTTTTCTTGGGCTGCCATGCGGGCCCAATAAATGGATGACATGGCAGTTTTGAGGTCTGGGGGATGGGCTAGGCCAAAACCTTTCCATTTTGACGAATGTGCGAGTCATGTCGAGCTGAATATCATGTCTCGGTTGTGTGGGGAGTTGTATTGGGTGAGTGTTACTAAACATGTGAGGGGTGAGGAGTAGTATGAATGTGTAATATTGTATGTTTCTATTAAGGCTTGGAGGGTGGAGGAATGGAGGGTTTGGTGGTTGTTATTTGGGTTATGTTTTTTTGAATTTTTTTTTGGGAAGGATTGTAACATATCTTTGGGTTAGCCATAATATTTTGGTGGCAAAGTCTTGTGGTGGGGGATTTAAAAAATGGATCATAGGGTGCGTTTGGTTTTGGTTATATATTTCCCATAGCCATTGTAGCCTTGTGAGTGACATGGTTAAAATGTATGCTCCCGTTTGGTCGTAGGTATTGGATTTTGTCCCTTGTATTTGTATGGTGGGTTTGGTAGTGATGATATCTTCATCTAGGTTACATTCCTTGGTGGTTATGTGAGGTTTGTGGCAATGATGGGTGGGCGGATGAATCTTTGGTCTTTAGATTGCGATAAATTTATGCATGAGTTGTATATGGTTAGGATGTTGGTTTTGAGTTGGTTTTGTAGGAATTTGTGGAGTGTGAATATATTGTGGTTTAGGGTAATATTGTCTTGATGGAAGAGTATTGATGTTTCTACCCATTTTGTCGTGTTGATTGGATGGGTATTCCATTGGAATAAGTAGTGTTGTTTTATGGCTTTGGCTCCCCATTTGTCTTTATATGTTGTTCTTTTGGTGCTTAGGGCTACTTTACACATGAGTCAAGAGCCGTGACTAGTGTTGCATTTTTTATTCTAGAGGTCAGAGGTGGCATTATAAAATATTTCTTAAAATATTTTAATGTTTTTTTATTGAAAATCACCAAAGACATCAATCCGTGAGGTCCTTTATGGCAAATCATTGTCGAAAACATTCCCCTCTTCTGAGATCAGTTATTTGCGCTCTTCTCTGCCCAAGTATTGATCCAAGAATGAAGACATTGCGAATGCAAACCTCCATTCACGACTTGTCCGGTGTGCCATGTGGTGCGTTGTGTATTCCAATATTTGTCAGTTCGTGTGGCAATGCTCAAGGCTCAAACACTACCATTGAGTTTGAATGTATTAATGCCATATGGTAATATGGAACAATTGGCGAAGTTGAGTGTGTATATATTTTCCCTACTGGCTTGGATTGACTGTAGTCGTGAATTTATAATAAAAACATAAAAAATGCCTCAATTTTTTTTGAGTATTTTAAAATTCATTTTAAAATGTATATTTTAAAATAAATTAAAAAGAAATGCATCACTAGATGTGACCTTGTAACGGTGAGGACCCTTGACTCTCATCCAAAGGCCGTACCATGGGTGTTGGGAAAGCCGTTTTATGTAATCACAGGCCCTCAAGCATAGTGTGAAGTGAGAATGGACCATGTTGTGGGACCATTGCATATTTTGTTGGCGGAAAAAGAGGGGAGGATTTGGTTTAATATAATATGTCTCGAACTTTATCAATTTAAGATAATTACTTGGTGGTGTTTGTCTGTTCTGGAATCTGTCCTAGAATCTATTATGGAATCTGCTCTAAAATATGTCTTGAAATCTATCATGTTGGAAAAAATATTAAAAAAGTCATGGTCTCCCGGAATTTGCGTCAGGCCCACCTTTGAGAGGTGGGCCTGATGCAAATTCTAGTAGACCATGCACCCTTATCCACAACCTGCCATGTAGGACTCCATGTAGACTTTTCATCCACGAACTTTTTTTTGGGCCTTTAGGTCTTCACCTCCTAGTGTGAAATGAACTTGGATGGTCTCCACCTTTTCAACCAATGAGAGCTCTTACATTGCCACGGTCAAGGCCTTTAGCCTGGTGTGTGAAGTGGCCTTTATTATGGCTTGTATTGGTTTTCCGCATGTGGGATCCACTTGATTATTGGTGTTTGTGGGTGGGGTGTGTGTTGGTTCTTGTTGTGAGGGGGGGGGGTTGTGGGTTGTGGGTTGTGGATGGGTTATGTGAGAATAGTAGTTGGGCTTGTGCCATGGCTTCTTTGATGAGTTTTGGGGCAGCTTCAAATTTTTGTTTGAATTCCTTAGGGGATAAATTTGGAGGGTGTCGGGGTTTGGGATTTGGTTGAGGGTAGTGATGTTGTATGTGTGTAGTTTGTTGAGGTATTTTTTAGCGGCTTGGTTCTGATCTTGGGAGAAGAGGGTGTATCCTGCAGTTTGTATCCATGCAAGTTCTATTGCTAATTGTTTTATGGGGAAACTTTTGAAGCTGGTGTGTACATGGATTTCATATTTCCTTTCAAGTAGGTATAGTGTGCGAGCTGTGGGTGATCTTGCACATGCTTGATATTTTAGGTGTGGGAGGTGGTAGGACCCTCCATATTTTGCTATAATGTATTTGGTTAGGCCTTGGTAAATTTGGCCTAATTGGCCTTGGTCGTTGAGGGTGTTTAGAAGTTGTTTACCAATACAATTGATGTAGTAAAGGAGGAGGGAGGTGGTATTAATGCCAAAGTCATCATTGGAGAGGTGGGTTAGTATGTTCGTTGTGCTTTTGGGTAGGTTACATATTTCTTTGGTTAGTTTATTGAGAATTTTATCAAGTCTTTTGATGTTTGGTTTAGAGAATGGGACTGCATAGTAGGCGTAGGCTATTCTTGGTTTTATTAATGTGTTTAGGATGTGTATTTTTTGCTTAATTGTGGTTGGGGATGTCATTAATAATTTGCTTTGGTTTTGGGCTTTTTCCATGGTGGTGGTGCTTTTTTGGATGTTCCATTTTAGGGAGGGGACTAGATGGATGCCAAGGTATGTGTATGGTTCGTTTTATGTGAGGGTAGGGAAAGGTTGATTTTTGAAGTGGATATGTTGTGCTTGTATGTCTGTTTTGAAAATAGTGGGTTTCAGGTTGATTTGTTTGGGCATCTTGTAATTGCACACTTAGAGAGGTTGAGGTGTAGGTGTGCCCATTCTAAGAATTTTTGGAGTTTGAGGATTTGTGGTTGGATGTGTGCTATGTTATCGGTGAGGATGGCAAGGTCATCGGCATATGCTATAGTGTTACACGTAGCTGATGATGTTTTGAAGTGGTATCCTATGTTATCTTTTTATAGCCATCATAGGAGTGGGTCTAGGAATATGATAAAGAGGTAGGGGCTTAAGGTATCGCCTTGGATGGTGCCTCTATTAATTTGAACAGGTAGGGTTGTTCCAAAGTGGTTGCCATGAAAGGAACTTTGTTGTGTTTGTAGGATTTTTTGTTTTATATCTATTGGGTTTGTGAGTATGTTGTCACTAGTGTCTTTGAGGCCATCTAAGGGTGTCTTTATGGACGGTTTAAATATTTTTAATGTATTTTTTGGGTTTAGTGTTTGTAGGAGCCTATATTTTGTGATGGTTTTTTTTGCAATTGATGGCAGTTTGTTTGGTGGTGATTTTGTGGGCTTCTATCTTAGCTATACGGCCTATAGTTGCGAGCTCTTCGATACATTGCTTGACCATTGCGTCATTAACGGGGGTGGGGTGGGGGATGGTTGTAATTTCTAGAGTGTACAGTTGTTGGATGTCTTAGTGACTTGGCCAGCTTGTGCATGGTATGCAATGTGTCATTTGGATTGCTTTTCTAGTACTGTGGTGGATCTTATGGTGGTGTTTCCACAGTTTCTGTTGTTTGCGTGGGAGGAAGCCACCTTGTTGGCGGGCTTTATGTGAGAGTGTGTGGGGGGTTTGTGTGTCGAGGCATGTTTCTTCAATGCATGTGCTTAGTGTGTTGATTATGTCTTGAAACTTTTCTTGGGCTTCTTCCCATTTTGTATGGTGAAGGTGTGGAGTGTATAGTTTTTGAATGAGTGATTGTGTGGTAAGGTTGGTGGTTTCTTGAAACTAGATGTGTATTTTTTGAATATTTTCTAGTGGTATGGGATATGTAATTCTTGGGGTGTATTTTGTGGGGTTGACTACTTTTTGGACTAGTGTGTTGGGACCAAGATCTAGGTTGACGGGGTAGTGATCTGAATTTTGGTTTTGGTGGAATAGGGTTGTGCATGTTATGTGTGTGTGATTTGGCCTATTAGTATAGAACCCATCAATGAGACTGATAGATGAGTAATTGTGCCCTTCTTGCCGGGAGAGGGTTTCAATGTTTTGGATTGGGTGTAGGGTTTGCGTCGTGCCCATTCTCTATCTTCACGAGTGGGAGCTTGAGGTGTGCCTTCGTGGGTATGTCCTTGTAGGAAGATGTCTTTGTTGAAATCCCATGCGTGTATGATTATGTGTGTAGGGTGATGCTTTATTAGGATGTTGATTTGGGTTACGATGTTGGGTATGAGGTTTAGGTCATGTGGGTGCGATGACATATATAGATTCATAATGAGGAGTGGTGTTAGTGGTTTGTTGGATACTTTGAAGGCTTGTAAGTAAGGTAATATGTGGGTTGGGTTGGGGTGGGGATTTTGGTTATGTTCTTAGATGTGCAGATTTTTTTTTGAATCATGGCTAATACTCCTCCTTGGGGGGGGGGTTTGTTGGTAGTATATTGGCGGTTTCTTCTAGGGCCTACAATTTTCTTTTGTTGTATAGTATCTTATAGTCTGGGAACTTGTTGTCTATGTATGTGGTAGATTTGTTCTTGGTTAGTTTAGTTTCTTGTAGGAGAATAATGTTGGGTTTATTGTGTAGGGTATGTATGAGTTCTATGATGCCCGGTAGGTTGGAGCTGATGTGCCTTGTGTTCCATGTGATGATGTGGGCGTTGGCGTTGTATGTGTTTGTGTATTGCGCTTGTGGGGGTTGGTTATGTGTGGGATTATGGGTAGTTGTATAACATGTGACCTGGTGGGTGCATTGGAAGAGTGTTTGGAGGAGTTGTTTGGGTATGAGGGGGAAATGTTGTGTGAAGCTTTGTTGAGTGACGGGTTCTCTGTGGGCTATTTTTTGGTTGATGTGGTTATGTATGGGTATTATTGAGGGTTGTAGAGCTCAACTACCTCCATTTGTTCCTAGGGTTGACTGTATCGTAGTGACTAAGATAATCGTCCGGACTAAGATGATTAGAATTACCTACTCTACTAGTGGTCCGCTAACATCCTTCTTTAAGTACCCAATTGTGGCTTCGTCTTGTTGATGACCGGATGTCTTTAAGAAGCTCCTCTACCTTGTATCTCTAGTGATGAATCCTTTCATACCGTTGAAGGGTCTCTTGTCTTGATATCTCTTCAAGTGGTTCTCTTCTATTTAATCTTGTTCTTAATCTTTTAGTTAACTAGCTTCCTTCGTGTTGTAGAGGTCTTCATGTGTCGTAGTTGTCTCTTTTAGCTCAAGTGTTACTACTTGTACTTGAGGTCGTAACTACTTCTTCACACGTGTCAAATGTCTTCATGTGTCGTAATTGTCTTCTTCTCTTCTTTTGGGTTTTTAATTGTAGTGATAGAAATCTTCTATATTTAATTCATATCAAGTTCCTTCTCCTAAATTTCTTGTGCTAGGCACCAAGTAATCCCAAATCCTTGGTATCGTTGGAGTCTCAAGTAACTCTACTATGCTAAGTATCTTCTTTGGGTAACTAGGTAACTTTCTTCAATTAGTTAAGTAACCGTCTTCTCATGTCCAAGTAATCTTCTTCAATTACTCAAGAAACCTCTCTTAAGTAACTTTCTTTGAGTATCCAAATGGTCGTAAGTTCTTCAAGTTGCCGAGTACCGAGTAACAAGTAACTCTTTCTTCAAGTGTCAAGTATCCAAGTAACACGTAACTTTCTTCAAGTATCAAAGTAGCTTTCTTCAAGTATCCAAGTAACCGTCTTTAATAGTCAAGTGACTTTCTTCAAGTGTTCCAAGTAGCCGTCTTCAATGGTTAAATCACCTTCTTCAAGTGTTCAAATAATCTTCTTCAAGTGGCCAAGTAACCGTCTTCAGTGCAACCAAGTAACCTTCTACAAGTAGTCAAAAATAATCTTCTTTAGGTAGCCAAGTAACTTTCTACAAGTGTCCAAGTAACCTTCTTCAATCGGTCAAGTATTCGTTTCGCGCTTCTTTCCCATACTCTTCCTTCTTTCTATTTCTCAAATTGTCAATCCCACAATATATTATGGATTCGCAACTATCTTATATGCACTCTATTTTTAGCACATTTGTAATATATCCTAGTCTCAAATATAATTAGACATAGTCTATTTTCAGTACAGTTACTTTATAATTCAGTATCGGCTATAATTAGACACCTTCTATTTTTGGATCAGTCACACCACATCTCAATCTCGGCTATAATTAGACACAATCTATTTTGGCTCCTATATGATATAACTAGCTGCATTTCTATTTTTAGCACATTCATAATATAACCGATCCATGGTTAAAGTAATATCATCATGTAATCAAATCAAAGTGAATAAAGAACTCATCGCACTTCATTCCTTGTTCATAACTTCTCGTATTATATTCCAAAGACATTCAAGTTGTGATTAATTAACTTCTTAGATATTGTAAGGTATATAAAGTTCATTGATACTTAGTGATAGCCGCTTATATCGTAGAATAATAATATACTTGTAATTGAAATGATTTGATCATGGGGTTCTTCTAAATTATCAATTACCAAACAACTTTCTTGTATTAAGAGGGTTATGTGATAGGAAGAATGAGAAGAATTATGTGGAGGTTAGTTTTCATGCAATAGTTGTCCGCATACAATTTTTGCATTCATCACCTCTCTTTCTCTTTCCCTTATTTATTTATTTTTATAGTTGCCTTGTATATCAACCAATCTCCTCACATCTATAGTCTCTCAATTTCAATTGTTAACACTCGCACATAGAACCTTTCAAGTCTCACTTATTTTTTGTAATAATCCCCGGGGAAGTCACTGTCGAAAATTTAGATAACTATGAGAGAACAAATATAGGGTGACATTTATTCATGGTTGATAAAAATTATATATATTTTTGATATACCATAGCCTTGAAGAAATGTGAGGTAGCACATTATATATAATATAGGGTAACTTGTAATACCCAAAATTATGTTTATAGTATTTCTAAAATAGCATTATAGTAATTGGCAGGGAATTTTTATTATTTTTGGGTTGAGTTTAGGGTAAGAAAAATTTAAGAACTAGATGAAAAACGATCACAAATCCATCTACAAAATGGATGAACTCGTTGGATGAGGGTTATTAAGTGTATTTTTGAGGAACATTTCATTGACGTTTGTATAATTCTCTGGTTGTTCCTCCCACGCAAGACAAGAATTCTATCATCGTGCATTGACCCCTACGTGTTTAAAGAGCTCCGTGGGGCCATATTTGGTGAATCTATGGTGGATTGATGGATTTGTCCTAGACGAGAGGTTGTGGCATCTTTTGTGATGATCGTTTCTCAATTTTCACGTAGGACTCTTAAGTAGGCATTTCAAATTGTCTTAACACTTTGCATGATAACATGTGCAATGTTAATGCAACTGTGTTAGTGAACACATATGGACACTTTAATGATGCTGGTTTGTTTTGGAATTTGTGGACTTCTTTCAATGTTTGGATGAAACAATTAAGTACGCCATTATCAATGGGCTTAGACATGTAACCGATTATGTAAATAACATGCTTCTTGTATACACAGCTTAATTTCTGTTGCGTGATGAATTCCATTTCTAATGCTATTGTCCATGAAGGAAAATTCAAATAAATATAAATAATGAAGGGTTTGAAATATTATGGAGATTTTAATTTATAATTACACATAGGGTGGTAAGAAATTGAAGAAAGTAGAATTATTAAAAAATATAGGGTCCACTAAAATGCAGTAAATGAGCTACATAGCCCCCCAAAAAATATGTGTTGTACGCTCATGTGTCCCCAAAGAATACACTAAGTGACTTCCCCGAGTAATAATCACTTCGACATAACTCCTATCCACTCTCGTGTCTATTCTCACCTCATGTGAGTATCTATGGTCTCTCAACACTTACACAATTGCATTTCATTACCTTACAATTCCCTCATCATATGTTTGACTCCATAAGCCATTTCTTACATAATTACCTCTCAATTTCTATGTCAAGTTTTCCAAATCAATTTGCTACATAAGCTATCTCTTTCTAACTTATGTATCTATCTCACCTCATGTGAGTTGCTATAGAACATCTCAAGTTGCATTCACAATCTCTCAACTTAACTATGTCTAAGCTAAAATTTTACTTTGCCTCCACCTTGAATAACTATGAAGAAGGTTGAGCTTGAAGCTTGTATATTCCAAAATGGTAAAGATGCAAAGGACCTAGCTCTCGTGTAGCCTATCGTCATGAATAAGGTAAGGTCCTCTAACTTTAATCCTAACTTTATATATTGAGAGGAGGTGCCTAACATGTGCCCCCCTCTTATATTATCATATCGTCAATTTCTCTAAAAAGACGAAGATAACTCTTCCGAACATCCTCAAAGAGAGCACATATAATTCTCATCTTCCTTTTTCTTCAAAATGTGGTAGTTTGTGTTATAAAATCTACCTATCTCTATCTAGGATTGGAGGGATTTCCAAAGATAACCCAAGAAGTCATTTCTTGGCCCTTGCTTACGTCCACCTTTGATTGCCTCACCTACGTGGCCTAGGTGGGTATTAATCACCATGGAGCTCCCTAATCCTAAGTGGCTTGTTCCGTGGCTTACTAATCTATCAAATAATCTCACTAATGTTTATTTGCCTCCTACATAGTCTACTAGTCTAAATTGGCGTACTAATGGTGCCCTTTTAACTTTATGTGGTTACTAATTTTACTAATTGGTAACCGGCTTGTAGGTCCCTTAAACCTAGTCACAATCCTCCTTAAGTGGCGACTATGGTGAATGTTGATAACCAAGCTTCCTCTCCTATTTCCAGTGGTTCTCCCCTTTTGTCGTTGAGATTTGGGGTGAACATTTTACCCTTCCCAATGAGTAGATCTTGTCCTCATGATCTCTTATCTATCTTCATGTGTCGTGAATTTAGTGTTGGCCTTAATCGGCATTACTTGTTTGTTTTGAAGTTGTCGGGATGAGCTGCAAGCCTTTCTGAAAATTTATTGGAGATTTTGTTCTAGTCATTGGAAGCGTAATTGTCCTTGGCGAATGCAACTCCACGTTCTTTAGCACAATTGCATGCCTTCTTACATTCAACCAAACATTGTGTTTACATCTTTGTCCAATTTGAAGTTCTATTACCGACCATTTTAGAGGAAATTATAGAATATACCCCAATTTAATAAAGGAAAACCGAAGGATGTCAACAAGTAACCGGTAGGATTTGCAAACACTAGGATGTCAACTGGTTACCTCTCAATTTCAAATGGTTCATCTGTAACTAGCTGTCGGTTATCTCTTAATTATTGGAACGGCTCTCAGGTGGCCACGTTGTCTGCTCCACTGGCCGCTTTGCTGGCCCAGCTGGCCTTCGCTGTGTGCCACTAGCTTCCATCACTCCCGGTGACTCCATTGGCCCAATGCTCTCCTACTCTTGGTGACTTTGCTGGCTTGATGTTCGGCTGTTCTCGGTGACTTTGTTGGCCTGATGCTCTGCTGCTCTCGGTGACTTCCCCTTGTCGCTTCCGCTTCTCCGCTCTGCACTCGCCTTGTCGCTCCCTCTCTCCTCTCTTTTGTTGCACTCACCTTGAGCTTAGCTCGGCTTCCATATTGGCGTTTGTCCGTGTCCATTCCAGTACGCTATTCTCCTTGCCACTTTTACTTTTATGCTCTGCACTCGCCCTTCGGCAACCACCTCGATCTGATGTTGTTTTCATGGCGACACCATGTTTGCTCGTAGTGACTCATCTATGTCGCTCATTCGCGTGCTCTAGTTTCTCGTTCACTTTCTCTGGATGCTTGCTGCCCTGGTCGCTCATCTTTAGCACCCTCGGCGATTCTCTCTCCATGTTGCTCTCGCTTGCTACTTGCCTTCTGTTGCTCTCCCATTGACCGTTTTCTCTGGCCTTGTTTCTCTCTCGCATCGCTTCTCTCGTGGTGATATATGTTCTCTCGCGGTGTCTTTCTGTTCGTTTGCTGTGACTCCCTGTTGCCCTTGCTCGTTTGCTTTCGGTGGCTCCTTCGCTCATGGTGGTCCCTTAGAGGCGGCCTCTCCCCCCTTTTGTTGGTTGCCGTCGTTGATTTATGCTTTGCCCGTCTTCATCTTATGTTCTTGCTCGTCTTCGTCTTCAACTACTTCCCGTCTTCGGCTGCTCCTGTCTCCTTAGTCAAACCTAGATTAACATGTCCCTAGATCATGTCCTCAGGATCTCCTCATAATTTTCCATTGTCTAAAGTTTATTGACAAAAATAGTGGCATCATATCCTAGTTGTGGATGTAGTGATTTCCTTTCGCCATAATAGCTTCAAAATTATTGAGAGTATTGCTTACATAGTGCTGGAGATCTGTTTCGAAGAACTTTGGTGCAAATAAACCACTACGGTATTTCTTTAACCATTGGTGACACTTGACAACTTCTGCAAATACTGATAAGTCCTTTTGTGTAAATTTGTATTTTGATTTTTCACTCTCATTTTTGTTTTGATCTTTTACTGCTTGTATCCATTCTATCTCCCTTTGTGTGTATTGGTAGGTTACATGTAACTGTCCCTTGTTTTTGGTATTTGTGTAAAATCCGCGATGGTGCTCTGCAATCTGTATCATTGCTTGAATACAGTATCTGGATACATAGAATGCTGGATTGACTAATACCAACTCAAATACTCCTAATGAGGTTTTTAATTCTCCCAAAGTCCATATAAATGCTAATGCATTTCGTCCACTTGGTCCTGATCTTTTTCAGAATATGATTACTTCTTCTTGATTTAGTTTTACTCCTATCGATAGAAGTGATATTCCATTACTAACAAAAATCAATCCTCTGATTGCTTGGAAATTTTGTCGAATTGAAATGGCAGGTGGTAAGTGGTGTAATACAAAAATGTTTCTTTTGAACTTTGGTTTCTGAGATGGGTGCATCTGGTTCATTTCTTCTATGATATTATGTAATACGTCTTTTTCTTGGATCAACCTCTATATTTCCGTACGTAGCACTTGAATTGTTTCCTGGATCATTTTTGCTATCTACCCAGGTCTCAAATGTCGCAGCTCGTATTAAGGCCTCCATGTAACCTTCATCCTTCTGCTAGTATACTTTGACTTGACTCTCCAAATCTTTAATTGTATTATACGCCGTATCAAGTTTGTCTTGGTTGACCTTGTTTTTCTCTTGGGATTCTTGGTATATTTTATGAAAGCTCTCCACTTTCCGTTTGTGAACTTGGCCTTGTTCTTCATGGTACTCATTTCCTCATTCTATTACCCTTCTTCTAAAATTGACGCTACGTTAATTTTCTTCTAATATTCTCCTAGGCTCATAAATCTGATCTTCTTTTTTGTCCGTTTCCTATTCTTTGGAGTTGATAACCAAATGAAATAACCTTTGTTGTGTGTCTTGTTAGAATTTATACCTTTCCGGTTCTTGTGGAACTTCAAAATACTTCAGTTGAACTCGTTCCCAATAGTTCTCTATAAATGACTCTAAGGGTTCCTTCTTTAGCCCCGTCCATGTTATCATATCTTTCTTGTTTAAGGTACTAACGTTTTTTAGTGGTAAACATGATGGTTGTTGCAGGTGGTTTACCATTCATCCTCGCCCAGGAGATCCGGTAATACCGTTGATCTTCGCCTTCTTGGGGTCCGATTCGCCGGACCCCTCCAATAAAAACAAATTTGAAAATTAATACAATAACCTGAAAGTCCATTAATAATTTCGTTCACTATATATTTTCATTGAACAACCAACCTATATATTGTCGAATTCATCCACTATAACATTTCATCCATTGTAATTCTTTATTCAATATAATTTTTCATCCACCATAATTTTTCATTCATTGTAATTTTCTATCCACTGTAATTCTTCTATTGAATTTCATCTACTGCACTTCATTCATTCAAAACCTCTATTCTTTGCTTGAATATTTTCTCTTAAGTATAACTACCCCACTTTTAAGTCCTTTAAATTCAAGTCTACCCTCAACTTCAAATCTTCGGTATGTCCTAGTCCTTTTAATTGCTCATTCTACATAATCTTTTGTCTCTTAATTATACTATTCTTCCGATTAATATCCGAGTGTCATTGCCAAATCTCTCATATATTATATTTACTTTCAATTTATGAAAACTAATTAGCCATAATTCCTTTGATTATTTAATAGATTTTAAAATAGTAATATTAAACCCCCTCTTAGTCAACATCCTATGTCCACACTATTTTTTTAAGGCTCTTTTGGGGGTTCAACCGCCTTAATTTATCTTTTAGGACTATTTTTTAATCAAAAATAACAATTCCAATATTTATACTCAAAAGATAAATAATCATTTCGTCATGATTTCTATTTGTACAACTTCATTCCTCTATATTTAATTGATTATCTTCTTTCCATAGGTTGTCTTAAGATATGATCAACTTGCCCCCAAAAAATTCAACTATGTGGTTGTTTGAGGTTTTCCCCTTCTTTTTTTAACCAAAAGAAAAGGAAAATACCTTCTTATGCCAAATATATATTATAACTTGATTTGGAAGAAGAGTGAGCCAACCGCAAGCTTACTGCAATCCGACGCCCTCCGCGTGTTCCCGGATGCTCCCGCGAACTCTCCCCGCGATGCTCCACCCACTCCGGAACCTAAATACCTTAATTTCTCATAAGGTCTTTGAGCCCCCGATTTCATTCTTGATTAATGAAAACATCCTTGGCAAATATTTTCGCAAAAGTTTGTTTTTCATAAATCCAAACATTTCACCACGGACAATGAAATATAAGTGTCTCCAACCACTTGGGGGGGAAGAGCTGTTGGCTGCGTTTGCAGCTGCACTAGCAACTAACAGTCTACTGTCGGGCATGGAGGCCATAGACAGGAGGCGGCCAGGGGCTTCGACTCCCGGAGTCGACTCCTCTGTTTAATTTTTAATTTTTTTAATCAAATTTTTCTTCACTTAGAATCACAAATTTACTTTCAAAGCTTAATGACGTTAATTCCTGCTTGCGACCAAATGACAGAAAATTCCGTGGAAAATTCAATGATTCCTCACCACAATTCACCTGATGTGCTATTCATAAGCAATAATTCTTCTTCTTGTTGTTTCAACGATCCGCGGTATTTTTCGCTCCGATATTCCATAACTTCGTTGCTTCTTGCCCTCACGCTCTCCTTTACGTGTTAATCTCAAAAATGAAGAAGAAAAGAGGAAAATTGGAGGATTCTTGCCAAGTGAGAAGGAAAAGAGTCAAACCCTAGCAAGAGCTCTAATTCTCTCTTCAAATGCACACAATGAATCAAGTTATCTCTCACTCCACCATGGGAGAATCCAAGAGTGTAAGTAAGGGGAGATTTACTCAAGATTTTATTGCAACAACTTGCAATCTTCACCTCACACAAACTCTCTTCACACAAACTCTCTTCACACACTCACTCACAAGGCTTGACTTGGCAAAAATGCTAAGACAAGGAGGAGGCTCCTCACTTAGGAGCATCTCTCCAACTCCTAGGGTTTCATCCATTCAATTCTAAATGGATGAAAACCCCTTGGATGCGGTGTGAACGCTAATGCCGCACACCATGACAGTGCCATGAATTATTATCTTTGTCTTTTTGTGTATTCTCTTGGGAGGTTATTAAGGATTTATGTGAGTGGTATGGGGTTGGGTTATATGTCTCCGCTAAGGAGTATGAATGTTTGAAGGTTGGTGATGCATGTAATTATTTTGTGTATGTTTGGGTGTCTATGGTGGGGGCATTTTATTGTGTAGAAGGTGATGAAGGTTTATGATGGTTTAGTGTGAGTGTACGGATTTTGGATGTTGCATTTGTGGTTGGTGTGGGGGATGGGGTGATATGGGTGTTTGTGGATCTAAAGTATGGGTGGGGTTGTTATGATGATTGTATTATGTATGTATATTGTATGTTGTGGCATGGGTGTTGGAGCAACGACGCTACCGTGTGAGCGGTGGGACGCGAGCGGTGAGCGGTGAGCAGAAAATTTGCTCACAGTGAGCAGAAAAAAGTCAACGCTTTCCAATTATAGTAATAAACTTTCTAAATTTAGATAATATAAATAGGAAAATCGTGGGACCTCTTTTTTTAGTAAAAACGATGGACCTATTTCCGTGCAAATTTTGAGGGCTTTAAGGACAGAGACTTGGTTTTAGGATACCTTTCAGAGAGACTAGTTGACATGATCTAATTAAACCAGGGAACTTTTGACTGTCCACATTATGGTGAGAGCCGCTTAATCATAGGCTATGGTCACAACGTAAGAGAAAATTCTAAGTGAAAAAATTCAAGCATTCAAGCAAAGTAGCAAAACTCGTACCGTTCAATAACATCTAAAACTACCGTTGGAAGAAGAGACCCATAAATATTTAGAAACCTTTATAGATATTTAGAAACGAATACAATTCACATCATGTAGATAATGATAGGTCTGATATATCAGCGATATTTTCGGAAAACGTGCACTCATACTATGGTATACTCAACGCAATAGGAAATACTTAGCGAGAACTTATAAATAAAGGGGGGCAGCCTAGCTCCTATAGGTATCCACGCTAAGGTCCCACATGCTTCATGATGCCACTTTCGAGGAGGTGCTTCACTTCATTGAAACTAAGGCTCGGAGCATGGATGAAAGTTTCTTGGTATTGATCCAAGTTGCAAGTCACACGGAAGATGAAGTACAAGTGCTTGCAGTTTACCCAAGTGCGCCGCTTCCCAAGTGCTCTTGCTGACATCTCCACGAAATCCGGGCATGTGCACGACGGGAAGGTGCTGATAGTGATACGGTACTCTTCAACCTTAGCCTTCTTTCGGGACTGGAAGAGAATGATGCACCCGATCCCTGGGTGAGGTATCATTGTGACGGAGGTGATTTGTCCGTCGACGTTGAGGGCTGACTCCCACTTGTTGCGTTGTTGGACGCATGGTCCGTTGTTACTGCGTCGGATCTTCTTTCCAAACTTGAGCGTAGGGTATTGATCGGCTTGGGCCGGGGTAGGGAGTTCGGCCATGGATGAGTCAACATTGGAGGAGTCGCCGAAGAGTCTTCTGGGTGACACATCTTGACGCTGCTGAAGTTGGAATCCCCCTTCTTCAAGGGCCAGAACCTCCTGGAGAGTGAGGTTTGTCCCAGTGAGGACATGCCAGACGTCCGGGACATCCGGACGGTGCTGCACCCACTTCCTCCTAGTGCCTTTGACACATCTCTCAATGTCGTCGTTACAGAAGAAGAACTGTGTCAAGAATTCCTCGTTCTTCTTGTAGTCACGTATGTAGCCGGTGTATGTAGGAGCTGGAGTACTTTTACCATGCCGAACGATCTTCTGGGTGCACTTGGTCTTTGTGCGAGCTTGCATGACGAAGCAGGCCTTGGCGGAAGTCTTGGGTAGTCTAGAAATGTGCCACTTGGAGACATCGCAGTGGGTCTCCTGAATGTTATTGACGTGGGTGACCCGTTGTGGAATCGATTTCTCGGGGGATTGTGTTAGGGGCAGGGTTGATGGTGTGGCGGAATCAGTACGGGCCTTGGTTGACCTAGTGCTCACTCGTGGATGAGAGAAGCTGACCTTGTCGGGTCTATGTGAATCCTGATCAGAACCAGGGGGCATATCAAGTTTGCGCTTTGTGGTGCCAAAGACCTCCTCTCCTTCGAGTTGGGGTTTGCGGGTGCACCAATGCTCTGCTCCAGGCATGTGCTCGAGTGCTGCAACAATTCTCTTGGCGTCACCGGATCGTTGTGCAGCACGAAGGCGGAGTTCTTCTTTTCCTGGGCCAGTACCAGAGCGATCACCCTTCAAGTAGGCGTAGTAGTTCGTACATTGCATGAACGCCCTCACGAAATCATCCACGGTCGCAACATATAGATCAGAGCCACGGTTTCCAGACTGCTGAAGCCATTTGTTATGGACTGTCTCAGAGAGGTTGCAAGATGGCATCTCTGCCAACTCAGAATCTGTGAAATTCTGAGAGAAGTCAATAAAATGTAGTGAGTACGCCTTGCACAAAAACAGGCTAAAAGCCTAAACTGACACCAAAAACCCAAAAAAACCAAAAAAACCAAAAAAAATCCAAAAAATAAGTTGACACCAAAAAACGAAATAGAAAGTGGGTGGGTACTCACTAGTTGCATGAAACCACCCCATTGACGGTAACGAAAATGCCAGAATGCAAGCCATGTATCAAGGTCCTTGATTCCTTCCTCGGATGCAGCTCCAGAGGAAAGCCACCAAGCCCGGATGGCAAGATAATGGGACTCGGACTGCTCGGGAGTCTTGGCATCCTTGTACTGCTTGCATAACAACTTGTGTTGCTGTTGGAGGTCGGGCTTGATGTGGGCGGCGGTGTGGCGCTCCATAGACACTGTCCAATGCAATAGACATGTCCTCTCGCGAGACTCCATAGGAACCTTGGGATCACCACTGCCATAGATAATCCTAACTGCATTCCAATTTGCTTGTGCACTGTCCGCCATGAACCCTTTGAAGTTAACTTTAGCAATGCCATGTCTGTGCATAACTTCATTGAGCCCATGCCAAAGAAGGCGTTGCGCCGTGACATCCTCAGACTGCATATCACATACTGCAATAGTCATAACCCGGCAGTAGGCCGAGTCATAGACATGGCAAGCCATGGTTGTCCACCCCTTGACACGCTTGACATGGTCAAACATGACCCAAGCATCCTGCAAATCACCTTGTGGTTGCATTCTCCTGACAAGGTCAACTCCAGACCCAGGGCCTACCTCGGACATCTTGAACACATAGACTTTCTCCAACAGCTTTCCCTGGCCTGGGAATTTGTTTTCTTGCACATAGGGCCAACTGCTATGACCTCTCAGTCCGGTGATGCTATCAATGATCCCCCCTCGCCCAATGCGCTTGAAGGAAGTGACTGTGTTTCGAATACTCGGGGTGCTGAGGTGTTGGTACCTGTCCATGACAAACTTCATGGACTCCAGGTCCATAACTTTATTGGGATCAGATCCCGTGCGTAGAAGATACTTGGCTAGGAACTCTTTACTTGCAGCCAAGGCAATCGCAGAGTTGGTGGCGGTGGGAGTCCTCTCAACTTCTCTACCGATGAGAGCATGAATTTCGACCTTAGACTCTCTACAGACACCTTGCGAAACGGGGTGATGGTGATGACCCATATGGATGCATGCACGGGTCATGTCACCTTTGCCAAGAACATAGTACATCTTAGCTTGGCAAGTATCAAGACAGTAGGGTGGTGTCTTACAGACCTTACAAACGAGAGATGACCCAGTTGGGGGATCAGCTCCTGCGGAGAAGGGTGAGGCGGTACAGCCTTCCCATTCGGTCTCGTTGACGTCAGTGGCCCGATTGGGGCGGTTGAGGTAATCACAGCCCTCGTTATTACAACGGAGATGGCCAACACAACATGAAAACCGGAAGGTCAAGCCGAGATCATTGGTAATATTAGACGTCTTTGTCCTGCACCAAGCATGACCGTCGAAACGCTTGTCCATTCCGAACATGAGTCTAGCATGGGAATGGGGAGCATCAGCTCCTAGAGGAGGGAACTCAAAGATGACGTCGCCGTCAAAAACAGAAGGGAGGAACTCAACCTTCTCATGCCTAACAGCTTCATAATCAATACTCTTGAGGATGTTCTTGGACCCTGGTCGGGTTGCAAGCAACTTCAAGTGGTGGACAACACTGGGACGATCTATAGACACACGTGGGTGAACTGGGGGTCTGGAAGTAGATGGTTGACTTACAGTAGGCGAGTGTGGAATCCTGAGAGGATTGATGAAGGGTTGATCCTGCGATGGAGGTGGGGTAATGTCAGAGGCACGTGGCAGATCATCATCAGAGTCACTGAGTAAGGTAACCTCTTCGATGCCGGGCTCCTTCTTGACCGTCGCCAGAAGAGAAACCTGCGTGGTGGACGTGAGGGATACACCTGGTGTTAGCAACACAGTTGTGGTGGCCATATCCGACTCGGTGACGCCTATGGCCTTGTACGTTCCAGGGATCAAGAACCAAACTCTACCATCGTCATTGCGAAACGATATCTGAAGGACAGTGTGACTCAAGTCACCGTTAGCATCAAAGACCTCTTCTTCGACATGAATTGAGGTTGGGTGGAATCTAAACCTCAAACTAAGGAACGACTCTGTGACTTTGGCTAGACCATCATCTCCTAGAGGGATCATAAGCGGGATGGAATGGTGCAGTGCTCGGATGGTGGCCATTGTAGAAGGATTGTGAATGCGAGTTCACAGCAGGTAGTGGCCAAATGGGCAATGGACTTAAGGAAACCACAAAGTGGGGAGGTGTATATAGTGTTGTGATTAGAAGGCCATGGCAAGATGGAATCTATGAATGACGGCGGAGACTTGGATTAGTAGTGGAATAATAAGCCGATTCATTATAGAAATGTGAATAAAAATTGAAAATGCACTGCAGCATTTACTTAAGTTAGTCATGATCATATGCCAATCCAAACTAGATATATCAATAACAAACAATGAGGCTGGATGCCGACTGACGAACTTATAAATACACAAGACCACGTGAACCATTTAGTGGATGTAAGGGGCACCTAAAGGAAAGTGTTTCTTTTTTAGTCAAGGCTTGAAATGGGCAAGGGTAGAGCATTCACCTTTATGGCGAAGCGAGAATAGGAAAGTTTATTTGGAAGAGTCTCGTCAAGTTATGGCTATACAAACCGAGGAATAATTTAAAAAACTGCAGGTTAATTATCTAAATCCAAGATAATAGGAACATAATGATGGCGCATAGATGTTAATTATGACAGACTTGACAATGATATATAACATTTGTTTGCTTCAATATGGTTAGAGATGAACACTCGGACGAGAGCGAGAGCAGATCGAGAATTGAGGAGGACTATTGAAAAACAGAGGCGTATAGAGAGAAGGCAAAGGTTAGAATCAAGAGAGAGCTCAGGGACGCCATACAACTTGCGGAAAACAATGGGTAGACAAGGGGTTAATTCTTCTAGGGGAACAGGTAGAGGTTCCAAAGGGGAAAAGACATGGAGGATTGTAGGAAAGAGGATTGTAGGATAATTGGCTGTTTGCTAAAATTATCATAGCAGCTGTAAAATTCATGGGCAAGGGTGATCGAAGGTATGTCAGCACATAAGTAGCTGTGTGGAATGTGTGGCAACCGAAAAATATCAATTGTTTTAAAGACATTATGACAGTGTCTTCATTTGAATTCAAATTAAAGGTAGCGAAGCAACCAAACAAGAATAAAAACCGAATACGAGGTAGTGTGAAATGTGGATCTCAGTTTGCTACAGGCATTACCTTAGGCAATGATCCAAGTTCTTCATAGAAGGCGGCATTCATTACGGACCAAACATTTCCGCACCTAACATTGGGGACTAGCTGAGACATGCCTGAAGACGAATTGCTTGAACTCTCCTATTCGAGTCAGCCTCGCAGACAAACTCGTAGACGACGCAAACTTCTCTTCTCTAGTTCAAAACAGTTGAAGGCAGCAAGAATGGCACGAGGCAGAGGCAGCAGAAGAGAAGCCGAGTTGGGGGACACGGTTAGGGTTTTAATGCTCGATGACAGGAGCTCTGACGGTGACGGATTAGAGGTGGTGGAGGAGCAACCAAACATTGTATCGGCGAGTTCGGACGACACTAAGTCAGTAGGCGAGGACGATGTTGAGGAGGAGGTCGACTGTGTACCTAAACTTCAGGTCGTTCAACCTCTCTAAATTTTTATATTTATCAGTTGTTGAATAGTAGTATGTGAAATCGTCCACAAGTTTACGGAAGCAGAATCATTTCATTCATGTAACAATTTATAGTAGTCTAAAACTATGTTGGCTTCAGACAAATCTTGACGAAGAAGAAATGCAGACGGTGGCTCGAAATTTCTATTCTGATGGAACAAGTGTTCAACTCAAGCAAACACAAACAAATCGACAAGGGCCAGCCATTATAAAAAGTAATGTAATCAATGCCAATCCCATTTATTTTTCAAGTAGTGAAGGTGTGCAAGAGCCGAAATTTTACTTGTAACATTAAAAATGGCTTGCGGTTTAGGGTTTAGAGGTGTCGGATAAGGAGACCCTCAGGACAACACAGTTCGTGGTTTTTGATATCGCATTCGTGGGGCTGAGGGTTACGGTCATATCGTAAGGTGCTGGACGCAGCATCCGTGCTAAGGTGGGATTGCTACACTGGGATATAGTCGACCTCATGTGTTGAAAACTGTAATGACGGGGGCTTGTTGTGATTGGTGTGGCCTGTTGTGTTGTGGTATTACATGTTAGATTTTGGGGTGAAGTCTGTGAACTGACTTGACTTGAACCTGGTTTTAGGGTTTAGGTCCGACCCTAAAACCATCGCTTAAGATTGTACTAACCACTGCTAAGGGGGGGTGCCGGTGCCCGCACCCGTCATGGCGGGGATACTCCGTAATCCTTGGTCAGCCTCCGTGTACTCCATACTCAGCCTCATCATAGGGGTGCCGGCACCGGCACCCATGTTGCCGAAGAAAAGTATGTTCTGTAGATTCTATTCGACGGACGACCTGTGGAGCGCTAGACAAGGCAGCCGCGCTGGCAATTTAATTTTTTGGGATTCTTGGTGCGGTTTGCTGTGCCGTGGTATTACATGTTAGATTTTGGGATCAATTATGTGAACTGAGTCGACCCGAACCTGTCATCTTCATTGCTTGAGATTATACTCACGACTACCGTGGGGGGGTGCCGGTGCCGGCTGCCCTTTGGGTGCTCTACAAAGTGTCCACCCTTCACAGTGAAGGTCTCTCCAAAAATTGCCTATCAAAAAATATAGTGGCTGTAATTTGCAAATAGAAATATAGCTTGTCTCCAATCTTGGCACTCTAGTAGACACTTCCAAATCTCAATAACTCTTGCAATTTCGACTCTGCAACTTTGACTCGGCATTGACTGCAACTTCGGCTTGGCAAGCATAGCTATATGTGAATGTGGATTTTTCAAATAGAATTGGGTGAAGGGTCATCACAGAGGTCAATTGAAACTTGAAATATTGGATGCATTGATGCAAGTGTCATTATGCGATCTTCCGATGGAAAATATGGATTAGGCTAGAACTTTTGACACTTGGACATCGACCAAAAACCGGAGGACTTTGCCTTTGGAGTTGGATGATGGTTAAGTGCATTGTGTAGGGAATCTAAATAATATTAGTGCATCATTTTTTTGCATGTACTTCTTCAATATAGTGAGACATCAATTTATTTTCATATTCAATACAAAACGGCCAATATCAAGTTAGTTTTTTTGGTGAAGTGTTGCAAAAAAGTTTGAAAGTTTGAGTGAAGTGTGATTATTTTGAAGTCCTTCACATTGACATGCATGTGCACACTTCAAACTTGAACACTGCTCACGGTGGGGTGCCGGTGCTGGTGCCGGTGTCGAATGGGGGTGCCGGTGCCGGCACCCCTATTGTCCGAACTTGTCGCTGCGCCTTCGGCGCTGCTCCGAACTTCTTCGGCACAATCTTCTCTCGGCGCAGTCTGCGCCTTCTCTCGGCGCTTTTCTTCTTCGGTGCAGCCCAACTCTAGTCTTCTCTCCGAACTACTCTGCTGTCGAATGGGTTGCCGGTGCCGGCACCCCTGTTGTCCGAACTACTCTTCTCTGCTACATTTAGTATGATGCCTCGAAGCTCTGGTGTTGGGGTGCTACGGTTTTGTCTTGTGTGAGCTTCTATCTGGATCTGGTGTCTGGATCTTGTGTCTGGATCTGGTGTCTGGATCTGGGGCTTCGCGGCTGCAGATTCGAGCTGCAGATTCGGAGTTCAGATTTGGAGTGCAGATTCGTAGTGCAGATTCGGAGTGCAGATTCAGAGTTCAGGTTCGGAGTGCAGATTCGGGCTTCAGATTCGGTTGCATGTACAGATCGGAAGCTTGTTTGAGGTTTTTGCTCTTGGGAGTAGGGTTTGGGGACATTCGAACTGTGTGTGTGTGTCTAATCAAATGCAATTTTATTCACTGTGTGTGTGTGTAATCCTCTTTGAAGGTTCAGAGGTTTAGAGCTCAGTTCATATAATTTGAGGTAGAATCATCTGTGCATTCATTGCAGTGTATTGCATCTGATTCTCTGGGTCCTCGTTCTGCATCCGATTCTGTGTTTTGTCACTGGGTCGAAGCTGGGTCTTCTGAGGTACTTTGGAGTTTCTGTAACTTTGGTAGGTAGGTATGTAACTTTGCTGCTTCATCACATGAATTATAATTACTCCACAGTCACTCTCGACTCTTGTTAAATATTTCATTCAATCATGACCACGCATATGAATAATTGCATGTTGTTGTTGTTGTGTGTGCTGGGGCTTCGTGGATTGTGTATGCTGGGGCTTCGCGGCTTGTGTGTGTTGGCTTGTGTGTGTTGGCTTGTGTGTGATGCGGTTTGTGTGTGTTGTGTGATTGCTGACATCGTAGATAGGAGTTGCTGTTGATGACCCATCCAAAATTTCTTTACCCTTATTGTGTGTGTATGAACTCCATGGTGGCCTGCAGATTTTTGAGACACACCCTTTAACTTAGAGCAAGTAGAGTACGACCTAAACCCAGACAAAATTAGTGGAACCAATTTGTATTGCCACTGTCTAAAACTGCCCTTCACAGACCTTGATGATATGAAAACGATTTGTCGATACCTAAAGGTGTACATTCTTGGCTTGTTCATTTCTATTGAAAGTAATGCAGTTCCTTCTGATTAGTAAGAATTCAACCTTGGCCTGCTTGGACTCCAGGTATTGAAAGGAGCCACTCCTTGGAAATTACGTAGAAGATGAACAAAAAACCAACACAACTGACTTGACCTACATCTGGTCTTGTGGATTTCCCTAGCCCATAATAAGTAAAGGTTGTGTCAAATCAGGTACTCAGGGAGGAATTTGGCGAGACTAATAATTTTTTGATCTGTTTCTGGGAATGTAAACTAGGTCATGCATAATTATATATGTATCAGCATGTATGAGGAAATATCTTTATGTGCAATTTGCACATGCAATTTGCCAAGATTCGTGTGCATGCTCTTTCTCTCGATGGCTGCCAATATTTTTCTGTGGGACAAGGTGCACACGTGTCGTACATTCATATTGCTCCCTATTCAAATGTGACTTGAAGGGCTGGAAAATTGGTTTGGTTGTAGTTTTTGGTTCGGGTTGTCCTTGGATGAAGCTGAGTCTTCCACACTTTCACTCAATTGCTCTTTGTCGTTTGCTGTGTTTTGTCGCTGGGTCTAAGCTGGGTCTTCTGAGGTACTTTGGAGTTTCAGCCAGGAATGTGTGCCACATGTTGTTGATCATTCTGAACTCAATCATCACTCATGTAGTTTGTGGCTTAGCTTTGCCTTAAGGGTTAATTTGGTTTGGAAATGGCCATGACTCATGTGTATGTCTTTCTCTTGATTGCTACGAAGATTTTTTGGGGAACATAGTGTGCACATGTCGCACATTCATACGTGACCTGGCTTTTTCTTTAAATGGCTTTGAAATCGGGTTGGTTGTATTGTATGTTTCGGTTTGGTCCTTGGATTGAGCTGAATCTTCCAAGCTTTCGTTGATGTTGTTATCACTAGCATCAATCAGTTCATGTCCTTCTGTTATTATGAGTATTATGTGTGTGACTCAGCTTTGTTGCTTCAAGGGCTGGGAAATGGGTTGCTGCAAACATTATGTGGCAAATTGTTGTTTCTGTAGATGCAATTTGCTCCTCCCTGTTGTCTGTGTCTCCTTGGTTGCAATGTATTGTTTTGTCGCTAGATTTGAGCTGGCGAGATTTCAGATTTCAACTCTTCGCTGCCGCAAATAGATATGTTTCATAGTGGTGTATTAGGTTGTGCATTGAGACCCTCACAGAGAAGGACTACACCGTGGATCATACCCTTTTGTGAGAAATTTTATTATTATTTAGAGCTCCTTAGCTCGTCATGTATTGTATCCTATTTTGGAAGCACCCATGTTGCTTGAGTTTCAGATTGTCTTTCTGATGTGATGAGGAATTGTTTCCTTCCAGTGGGTCCAGACATAAGGCACGGGGGTTTAGGGAATAAAAACGAATCATGTGAAATAGGTTTAGGGTGGCAAATCATCTGAAATATGTTACTATCTCGCACTTTGTGGAATTAATCCTCCATAGCAGGTTGGAGTTCCAGTGTTTTTGTTCCTTCCGAGATAAGCGAAGCTCCAGTCATGTGCTTTTGTAAGACTCTTTAAGAACCAATGCGATACAATTATTAATTCTTCCTCTTAGGTCACTACAGTTTTGTAGGTTGGATACAGTCGACCCTCTGTAGCTTGTGACGATGATTAACTCAGTCCCAACTAATACTATGAACTTTAGGCAAAGTCTGGAGAGGAGATGTGGAAGTCAATTCCCTTCTTGTGCTTGTCATCATCATCACTCCATTCATTCCATGGTAGATTGATGCGAGCGAACTGTGATGAATTGCAATGAATTGTAAAGGCTAGTTTCATCACAATCACCCCGCTTGCTTTTCTCAAACCCCAACTTGCTTGTGCGCATTCTCACATCTGTGCTGTGGTTAGGTTGTTTTTCAGGAGATATATTGGCCATTAGTGGTTTTCCACAAGTCCAACCTGCACCTCACGTATATTCGAAGTAGATTGGATTGGGTTGATTGTGTGGTGCCTGCAAAGTAGTCTAAAAGGTTTGACGTTCATCAAGTCTGATATTAGTCAATAATGTTGCAACAAATCTCCACACCTTAGTTCTGGGGATTATAACCAGTGTCCTGAAGAGTTTGACCTGAGGTAGCATAGTGCAACTCTTTTAGATCACTTCTAGTGCTTCTAATGAATTCATGAATTGTATGAAGACTAAGAAGAGGAACACTCTTGGAAAGAGCTCCTGGGGGTGCCGGTGCCGGCACCCGTGTTGAGCTTCTCAGTGGTTTTTTTTGGACATCTTTGCTGGCGGATACTGTGGGGGTCAACTCACATGATAACTTTTTTGGCCAATCGATTTATTAAAATCGTACCTTTTGTTTCCGCCATTACATAGCTTTATATTCATGCCATTAATTATGTGGTTGCATTCTTTGATTTGATTATCAGGAGTCATGGAAGTCTCAGAAGATGTTGAGATTTTGGGTGAGGATGACGAAGTTCTATCTTCAGAGCAAGTGGAGAAGGAGATGAACGACATCATTTCAAAGGAGTCGGTAAACACAAACTTCTCTATTGAGTCATTGAGATTCAAGCCAAGGAAGAAATCTAAGTTATGTATTCCACTTTGTCGAATGATTGCTCTTCCTGTTGTTCGGCCCTTTCTAAAGAATGATGTCATGAATTTGGCATCACATTTTGTGAGCAACGGTTATATGGAAGGCAATGGAGTATTCTACGTTGCTTTGGAGAATCATGAGGGAAAGACTGCCGAGGTCACTTCAGAGATTGAAGCCTCATGGGATCCTCTTTGGATTGAAGCCAATGCTGCATTTGAAGATGACCTTCTTCGAGATGACGATTTGAAGATCTTCTCGGGGATGATGTTCCATGTTTGGGATGGAAACCATCGCCTTCAAGCTTGGTTCCCAATCATTAATCGTGATCATGCATATGATAGAAATTGGCATGTTGCAGTGGAGTCTATTATTTTGGAGGTTAACGGAGTTGTGCCTACAGTTCTCTCTGCTTTGTACCAAGTGAATTGGTATGTTTCTTACACTTTTCTTATATACTTTCAATATCATTGAAGTAGCATCTATTTGTCTTGTCATTGATGTTTTAACAATAACTTGAGTTTGTTTGCAGGCGGAACCAAAAGTCCCATGTCACTACAAACTTAGTGCACAAGGTCTTTCGTGTTCAAAGTATTGCATCTCAACCCCTACCCTACTTTGAGAAGCTCATATCCAAAGAAGACTATGTAGCATCCGAGGCTAAGCAGAAGTCCAAGAATCGAACTTGGTTTACATTGACTACGGAAGCTCTCAATGGAGTCCTTCATCAGGTATTGATAATTTTTGTTGGTTTTTTTAATATTCATTCTGAATTGGTTGGGATGTAATATTTCAATTCTAAATTGCTTTGTTTTCAATTTGAGGTGATCTTTTCTATTGTTATTTTCTACAGCATGAATTAGGAAATGCAGCTGCCGCCGCTCAACGCAGGTTCTATGAGAAATTTCCTGATCCAACGGAGTGGACCAGCAGTAAGTTGTGGACTTTGTGATGAATGCCGTGGATAAAGTAAAGGTCCAGTGCAACTCCGAATTGAAGAAGTTGCTTCCTATCGCTGATCCCAAACACACTCCTCAATTCTTGGAGCAGATCAAATTGCACTATGAGATGAACGATGAGACTCCTGAGATGACTCAGGAGAAACTTTGGATGTTGGCCACTTCTGCAATGGATCCGGCTGTTAAGGTGAAGTGGTTGGAGAGGTGGAACAAATCTCCGGCATTGCGTGAAGCTCTTAAGTTTCCAAAACCTCGGTTTGGAGATGCTGATTTTCCCGAATGGCTTCGAAAAGCCACTTGGTGGTCTCAGGTATTCTTGCATTACTTGTACTCTTGCAATGTTGTGTACTTTGAATTTGTAAAGTATAAGATGTAAGAAATCTATTTACATACTTAATTTCCTATCTCTGATTTTGCAGCTGGCTTGTGAGGCTGAGAAGTTGTTCACCGGTACCCTTATTGATCTCGGGGTGACTGTGGATTATGTTCGTGATGGAGAGGTTCCCCTTCCTTCCATCACCAATTATGTAGAAAAGATGAGAATTTTGCTTTGGGACACAGCTTTCTTTAGAGAATTCAAGGTAGAGAAGGGTGTGCACAAGAATAACCCGTGTGAGAAGCAATTGGGCTTTAAGCAGGCCATGCAGAGGACGTTGTACCGATACTTTAAGTATGTTTTATTTCCTGCTAAAGCCATCTCAAAATCTCCTCCATTTTTTGATGCCTATTTAGACACGGGAAGCGAGGAGTGCATGTTTACAGATGGTATTTTGAGGGATTGGAGTGCAGCCCATTTGGAGAAGTGTGGGTGGTATCTTGACACTCCTCTTAAGAGACCACCCACATTTGATGTGGCATTCCGGAATTCAGTTCAACCTGACCTACTGGGCGTAGAGGTGGTTTCTTCAAAATCATTGGAGAAGGTTGAAGGGAAGAAGGTGAAGAAGACAAGAGGTAATAAAGCAGCCCCAACAATGGCAGTGGAAGTTCCCATTGCAGATCCAATTATGCCTATCGTTGTGGATCTCCCTTCCTCTTCCAATGTGGTTGGCCCATCACACGCTTCCAGAATTATAACTGTAGCACACAGCCAGCCATCTTCATCTGTTCTTGCATCACAACAACTATTAAAGAGGAAGAGTACCTTGGCTGCAGCAGCTTCTGGTTCAACATCTGCAATTCAATCTTCAATGTGTTTGATGGAGAACACTTCCATTTCCACCATTATGGAAGTGGGTGTTTCTCATCCATTTCTTTTGGACAGTCATCTTTTTGTGAAGAAGGTGAGTTATTCATACTCTTATAGTAAATATTTGTTACATATTCAATTGTTATTGTAGAAGTTCTGATTCAGAGAATTTGACTCTGTGAGTAGGCTAAGGGAGGAGAGGAATCGCTACCGCGCTCGAGCAGATGTCCACATTCAAGATTCGATTTGGTGATCGCAGATATTCCAGATGGTATGCACGTTGCAAACATATCGTCTCCTCCTGATGCAGTTCCGAAGTGGAACTTGTACAATGAAACAGATGTTGAAGCTTTATTTGAGTTTGCGTTTACATTTGTGCACAACGATGGTGGAGTCTTGCTTTTTATGCCAGAGTATCAGCCAATTCGGGTGGATGTGCGAACCTATGCTGCAACATACGAGTTCAAGCTTTTGAAGGATTGGTGGGGCATAAATGACTTGCGGCTGACTTCTCCAATCAATCCCGAGGTCACGGTATGTTCAAATCCTTTGTTCAAATTGATGAATTTGAATATCTTGAGTTTTGGGGGCTTCATGTTTACTTACAATTTTTGTGTTTCCAGACCCGCCGATTCCGCATTCTATTTTTCATTCGTGAACAGAAAGCACCTTCATCTTTCATCTTTCATTGTCGAAATGAGCAATCTGGCGCCGCTGTCCGAGTTGAGGAGGATGACATCCTTTTCAATTTTGTGGCATCTGATACTCAGCTAATGAATGGACCAAAACCTTGGAGAGGTGCTCGGGAGAAGGATACGCTATTTATGCAAGTCCTCATTGAAGCACTCACTTGTACAGGCTCGGTAGTGTTTGATACCACAGCTAATACAGGTACATGCCTATCATTGTATATGCTCAATTTTTGCAAATGCTTCGATATATTCTCAATCTTACCAATTGTGTTGACTTTATTTTTTCTTCTCTTCAGGTGCCTCCATTCATGCTTGCCGGAATTCAGGCCGGCATATTATTGCTTTGGAAACATATGACCTTCTCTTTGCAACGGTGTTGGCACCGTTGAAGGATATAGTTCCAGTTGCAATGCCTCATCAAGCTTCTTCTTCAGTTTTTGATGATGAGGAAGGCCCTGTGCGGCGTGTGGCAAAGCGCAATCGACTGAGTACGTAAGAATTCAATATTTTCTATTGTTGCAAGTTTTATGTTTTATTCTATCAATTCCTTTCTTACAACATTTGTACACTTGTACTTCTGCAGATTGATGACTTCTGCTACCTCTCCCCCGAAAACTTTTGAACTTCCAATATATGCTCAGGAAGTTGCCTCGGTTTTGGCAACAACTATCTCTCCAAAAGTTGTACCAAAAAAACCAATGTTTGATTCTCGTGTTCTTCAGTTTCTTGATGTTGAAGCACTTGGTAGTAGCTCTAATGCCTCGTGTGGTGAGAGTAGTGAGATGGCATTATAAACATTTTGTTTTATTTTATATATTTTTTTATGATATACCATCTAAACCTTCTGGGCTAGTGGCACAACCTTCTCCTACCAAAGCTAGTACCCCGTCTCCACGTTATGACCCCCGTGCCATAGACTTCTTCGAGCTTTTTGCAGAGGTGGATAATGAGTGCCATAGCTTAGATTCCACTTCAGATGAGGGCGGCCATGAGGGGAGTATCTTTGGAGATAGGGAATCTAGTAGTGACAACCTCATGTTTGATTGATTTTTGGTTTGATTGATTGGTATTTGGATTTATAAAGTGTGGTGTGGTTTTCAATATTCCAATTATCTCATTGAATGCATCTTTTCGTTGTTCTCAAATCACACTACACTTGGTGGTCGTCATACTCCAAAGAGAATTTAGTCCACCATCTTATCAACCATAGTGCATTTTCCCACGGTCATAGGGCCTCATTGGTAATTATAAGAAGTTTTTTGGTTCTAGAAATTGGCCACTCCACAAATATAGGCCTTATAATTACAAAATTAAACTTGAAATATGTGCAAAATCCACGGTCATAAGGGGCCTAACATTCGTTAAATGGAGTTTTAAACTATAATTTTCTGCTCACGAAATCTGCTCACCGCTCATCGCTCACCGCTCACCGCTCACATCGTAGCATTCCTGGTGTGCTCACTAGGAGGTGGTGTGCAAGAGTATACCTCTGGTGGTAAACACAAGTAACGGGCCACATTCGTAATGAGAACACCCATCCCATGTCCATCATTCCCTCCAATGGCTCCATAATAAGCACACCAACATTATCTACTCCAAGACACTTGTCTTCCACACAATCCATTGGATTGACATTACGGCAAATTCCTTTTGCCACATTTTGTCCGTTCGTGTTTACAAGCATCATAGGAATGTTCAGCCATTCCTCCCTTGGAAGCCCGCTGCAATCTACATCAATATCGTCAATCCCAACATCGGTCTCGTCTTCCGTGAACACCGCTTCAGACAGTGATGATCCCTGCATCGTAAAATAATGTTAATATGCTTACCCTTAACTTACCCTAATACCACAATAAGTTTACATCACATTACAAACTACAAGAACTCACCTCCTCGGAGCTCAAATGCTCTACTTCCATTTGCTCCATTACCCTGATAACACACTTAACTTCATTAATCAATAAAGGTGTTGCCCCTGACACGCACCAGAACTAACTCAATATCTACCCAACCGGATAGATAGCCCATTTGCATCCGCAACCTATATTAATATGCCTATAAATATAGCCTTTTATTTACCGTCTTACCCAGACCTTTAAACCCTAAACCATTGCCCTGGGCCACGAGGTTCCACTCGCCCGAGTGGAACCTCGAAATCTCTTCGTTGAGCCAGGGTGTTGCAACTGACGCATCATAACCAACTCCACCCAATCTATCCCACATGATAGATCACCCATTCATATCCAAAACCTTAAATAATAAGTGCCTTAAAATAGCCTAAACCCTAAACCACGGTTAACTCAGGAGTAAACCTACCGGATTACCAAGATTCGACCCCATATATAAAACTTTTCATTTCCATTTATGGGTGTTGCTCCTGACAGGCATCAGACCTAACTGCACCCTATCTATCCCACCCAGTAGATAACCCATTTGCATTTGCCACGTATTATTAATGTTCGAATAAATATAGCCTTTAGTTTACCATGCCTTACACTGTTTAACCCAGAGCAGTCAACATAACGAATTAACAAGGTTCGACGCTTATTCCAAACCTGTTCGTTTTCAATCTGTGCTCCTACTACGTATCTGAACCAAGTGCACCCAATCTATCACACCGGACAGATGACCCATTTGCATCCGACACCTATTATTATTGTGCCTAAACACAGCTAAATTCCAGGATTAGATGTATTGCGAAAATAGACGAATATCGAAACCCACTTTTACCCAGAGCCATGCCCTTGTGAAAATCCAAACCCTGACCACTTGCCAAGGTTCAACCCTTAACTCCAAACCCTTTTCATGTCCATTCTGACCCTGACTCATAAAATGGTGCCGTGGTTCCACTCGCCCGAGAGGAACCTTGGCACCATTTCTGGGTGTTGCTCCTACTACGCATCAGAACCAAGTGCACCCAATCCTATCGCGTCGGACAAATGTCCCATCTGCATCCGACACCTATTATTATTGTGTGCCTAAACACAGCTAAATTACATGATTAGATGTATTGCGACTACAGACGAATATCGAAACATATTTTTAAGCATAGCCATGCCCATGTGAAAATCCAAACCCTAACCACTTGCCACCAGTTCAACCGTTAATTCCAAACTCTTTTCATATCCATTCTAACCCTGACACCTAAAATGGTGCTAAGGTTCCTCTCGCCCGAGAGGAACTTGGCCTCGAGGTTCCTCTCGCCCGAGTGGAACCTCGGACCCTATCACAGTAGTGGTGTCCGTACAACTGCCACGTGGGTTTAATTGTACGGACAGCTGTTCAGGATTCCACTGGCATATTCAATACCTGCACTACTTGGACCGGCACCTGTTAACAAGAGCATGTGTTGGGTTCTGAACGTGTGCAATGGCAACAATGAGATTTGGAAAGGCTGGAAGAGTGAGAGCCAGGAGCGGTTGGAGGTATGGACCTTATATAGTACTCTCAATATTGGTTTGGTGGGAGATTCAACATAAGTTTGGGTACTAAAATATTTGAAGCTTCCCTCCCTATTGTACGGGGTCCTCTCTTGTAGGAGAGATGATGGTTTGAGGAGGTGTGGGAGTAGAGAATGATCGTTTGGCGAGTTGATGTGCTTCCTAGTTGATAGTACATATAATGTACATCCTCCATTACCTTCCTTTGATTGCCACAGGCATGATACTACGGAATGTAGAGTGTACATAGATCCTCTCAAATGTGTTCATTGTTGAGCATGCATGGAGTAGTTTGATCAATTTTGAAGATGTAGTCCAATTCCTCTTAAACATGTGTCTTTATGGTATTTGTTCTTTGACCCTCGTTGAACCACGCACCGACCCAATATAGGGGTCCTATTAAGAGAAGTAATTGAATAACACATGCATACGTTAGTCTAGCGCCTCTTTGATGATGTTGCCACCCATCGAAATGGGGTCGAGTTTCTAAACTATGTGGATAAGTGGTACCACTACTTAAATTAGCACAATTCCCTACTACTGGTTCTCTTCCAGTTGGTTTTATAATCTACTCCACTAGTAGATTTGAATCCATATTCATGCATTTCAAACTTGTATAGTGGAAGAGAACCAATGGTAAGGGGTCATGATGGGCATCATAGTGTACACTCTCATGCAATGAACCTAGTGAAGAATTCCCCTCTCAACAACATTTCCCTCTTGGTTGGATTTGTCGCAACCATGTACTAAGCACATATCTACACTAATAAACCCAATTAGTGCATGTGGTACTAGTTCCCAGAACACGCACTATTTTGCCAAATCTCAATAATTAGTGAGAGTAGTTGTTTAGAATATAATGGGGGCCAAATTTTCCATATGTAAAGGCCTTAGGGCCAAGAAGATATGCTAACTCAATAGATCTAGCATGATCTAGCGTAGAGCCATTTAGATTATTTTATAAATTAACAAACATGCACTTATGATAACCAACCCTAAATAAAGGAAGGTATGAATTTTAGGGTGTCTTTTACAAATGTTTCACCGCAGATTTGCTAATCCAACACACATTTGGAGCCGTACATCTAATCACTAGTTGGAGAAGATGAACTACGAACCAAATAACACCCACATACATCATAGAAGAACGGCTTTGCACCCACAAATTTGGTTATTAAGTGAATTTACTGGGGCCCACAACCATTTGTGGTGCTTTGTGTGTGTTGCATGCTTAATTATTAAGATTGCAATCTCGGAATCCACAGGTTGTTCCAAGAAGGTGCACAATCACCCTTTGCATGCGGATGGGTGGGAAGTCATTAAGAACGGCGGCAGAGGAATCAACTATTTATATTAATATTTCACCAAGTTAGGACAAACCACTTGTGCACATCGCATTGCATGACTTTGCAGCCTCTATGGGCCATAGTTAATCACATAGCTCTTTTCTTGCCCAATTTGCATGGGGTTGTCAAGTTTCATCATGGTTTTGTCATCTTCCTTGCAACCCTGGCTACGTTATAAATACCTATCGCACAAGATGATAAGGTATATCTTATGTAAGCAAATTTAAACCATTGTAACTTCACTAAGTACTATGCAAGCAAAACCATTGTATCATCTTATATATTATGTAAACATCAAGAAGTTACGTGGGGTCATATCCCCCCCCCAATCCCGAAGGTGGACACGTACTGTGATTTCTTTCCATCACATGGTTGCCCATCAATTATCGTCAATATATAATTATGGGTGGAATTAATAATGAATTTAAAAATATCCATACCATTAGAAGGCCCATATTCAACAAAATTGGTAGGGAATCACATAACCACTTACTGAGTATAAAAAGATTCACATTCATATATAATGTTATAATATGGTTAACCACTCTCTTGTGAGTTGTGTCTTGCAATGTAGGCACTAGTTGTGTGTGACAACTGCGTATTATAACTTCACTCGATAAGTGTGTATGTAGAGGCAATTGGACAAGGTACTCATGCTAACCAACATTTGAACTCATTGTCCGATCTTCATTGTGTGAATTCACTATGCAAGCAAATACGAAGTTTCTCATTAAAATGTCGAATTGGCCCTTGGAATTATTGTGGGGGTGGTGACTTATTAAAAAGTGTATGTTATGACAGAACACGAGATCGTTGAATTTGTTGCACCCAAAATAGAAGGGCCAATTCTCAGTCTCGGGGCCAATGTCCTATTTCACTAAAACAAACCTTCTTAAATAAAGTATGACCTATTTCAGCAAACTATATATGTTTGTTGGATTATGTGGAAATTAATGTATATACAAATCCTGTAATGAGTGATGAAAATTCATATTGCAAGTGACGTGCCTTAAATGGACACCTTTAGCTCTGCATCTACTTTCCTAGGATGGAAAAACATGCAATTAGTGTGAGATGATCGCCAATTCTAAATTATGTCCGTTATCATTTTTGTCAAAAGTATTGGAGCGTATAGGAAAACCTTATTCATTTTAAAGTTCAAGACCCTCCTGAACATTAAAATCTTCTCATGTACATCCCACCAATTATCTTAAGTACTAAACCTACCTAATGTTCATATTTGAGCACATACAAGTCCATTGCAATCTCTTATAAACAATTTTTTGTTCCTGTGGGGGGGGGTGAGGTTTTCTTACATCCACACCTATTCAAAGAAATAAGTTATGTTCCTAAACGTCCAAACAACCTTTTGAACATTCATGATTATGAAATCCTAAGTAAACCATTTGAATTGCCCAATGGAATAACAGTACATCGTGTGATGCCAAATATTAATAACAAAGAATGTTAATTGTAATAGGGTTTACGGTTTACTGTAACAGGGTCATATATCTGCGTGGTATTTTTAGGGTTATTATTTTAAAAATCAACATTCATGTATTTGCCAAACCCTAAACCCTAAACCCTAAACCCTAAAACCAAACAATCACATTATGTAACCGGCTGGACTTGGAAACACTGGGATCTTCACCGATTATGCCCAAAAATCTGAAGGGACACTCCCACCATCATGGAAGGTTCGCACCCACATTCTAAACTCACTATAACCCTAAACAAAACATTTGCTTGGATTCCACTAATGTTATGGGTCCACAATGCCATGGGTGCATCTTAAAATAATAAACAACTATGCGTATTGCTAACCACAATTTGAGTATTGAGTACATGTTTAATACATTACATCCAAATGGGTCGTGTGTTATTTATTGGCCCAGGGGTGATGAAATAACATCTTTCCCCATCTTCAACAGTTTTTATGAACAGCAATGGGTGTTATCAGATAATACTAGTTGTGAACATGAGACCCCATTTTATAGAGTTCATATAGAATTAACATGTGGGACATATAACACTGCCACTCCTCTATCGATTAGCGTTCCCCAATTTAGCACCGCAATGATGTTGGGGTTAGGTGTACAAAGTGTTAACACATATTTTGTCAATTGTCAATGATCGTCATTTAAAGTCAATTGTCAATTAAGTCCTAATGTCCTAAAGTCCTTTATTAACACATGTCAGATAGTCCTTAAGTATCTTGTGGTCACTTTTGATGTGTAAATTAATTATCAACAATTTTCAACAATTGTCAACAATGGTGTTAAACACTTTGTTTGTTGTGTAAATTAATTATCAACAATTTTCAACATTTGTCAAGAATGGTGTTAAACACTTTGTTTGTTGTGTTATGGAATATTATTTTACACAACAATAGTGTTAACTTATTCACAACAAAATTAGTTGCAACTTGTGGATAGGATGGCATTCACGGTTGGGGTACTACATTTGGGACATTCAACAATGCCAACACGAATCTCCAATTATTGTGAGATGTGGATGATGTTGCTCCACATACAATTAAGCTCAGTGATACTAAACGTCATGCATCATTGTTGTCTAATTTTGTATTAAACAACTCTTTAAATTTTTGTGTTAATGGCCTTCTTAGCTTTGAAAATCTATTAGGGAATTTAGATAAGATGAGAATTGTTGGGTTGGGTAGGCAAAACGAGAGATCTTTGACCTCTTATTTGAAGAGTTCTTGGCATTAATATTTGTATTTGTTTGAAGTTATGAGTCAGTATTTCAAACAACCTATATTGTTTAAACTCGTTGTATATGTTTTGAAGATCATATTTCTTCTGTTTTTGTATTCCCTCGATAGTACGACAAGTTGTAGCCAATTGTCATATTAAGGAGAAGACTCCATTTTTTGCGTTTCCCAAAGGTGTCATTATGACATTATGATACTAAAGAGGGGGAACATAACATTATACAGTCTAAGTCCAAGGTATTGTCACCCTTGTTAATAGAACACCTTCATAATAGAACCTGAAAGTTTGAAACCGATTTTCTTAGTGTAAAACTCCCTCGTTATTATCCCTGTCACCCTTGATAATATCACTATTTTTTTTTCCAAAATCCGTAGTGTAAATGTGATAATATCAAATATGGATGGATTGTACTATGTGATGGTTGGATGGTTGGATGGACAGATTGTATGCAAGAACTGCAAGGTGTGGGAGTGTAGGTATACATCTATATCACGACTAAGTAAAAAACACAAACATGCATCAACTCCAAGGGAAACACACTCTCCTTCGTTTCACGCCCATCATTTGGAAAGGGCAAGGGGCATTGAACCACGGAGGCTACAAGCATGACCCCTTTGGTTCCTATACTTGCACAAAAAATGGCATGATCATGGTATCAAAGCCCCAATAATTGTGTTTGTTTAAACGTGAGAATTGTAATTAAGGGAGCCCATTAGTTCATTTCAATTACACATTATTTTCTTACCAAAAGTTTTGGGACTTTGTGGATTAACCTTTCATTGAGCCAGTTGCATTTCAATGAATAAATAAATTACCAACGTTAGGCAATTCAACGTGAGTTTGAGCTTGTTGGTCCTATCATGTTCACAAGTCTTCTTGGTGCAGGATGGGATTAACAGCCTACCTTGCGGAGGGTGGGCTCTCGATTTCATACCTACTTAGCTAGTTCTTTTTTGTCAACTAGAGAGAAGATTTCACAATGGAAATTGAACCACCAACCACTCCATTCGGAAATGAGTATCTCTCCACTATCACCCGGTAGTTTAGGATCATCTCAGACTACATTCCAACGACGTTGTAATTTGTATACTAGTTTTGATGTTGAGAGAATTTGAGCCCACAATCACCAACATCATTTAATTTAAATTTTCTATCAACCACTTGGAAGCTATGCAAAGACTTCAATTTTTTTGGGATGAGAAAGTTAATGTCATTTGTTTGTCTTTTATTTTAACAGAACATGATGCTAGTTGCCCCAAGTTTAATTCATCATCCGATGAATTTTTGGTTTGAATAAGAATAAGTGTACAAAATTGGAAGACACATGTGCAAGGAGTTTCGTTTTCCAAACTTGGAGATCATAAGTTTAATATTGCAAAGTGGTCAAAGCCCAATGAATAAATGATGGAAATTGACTGGTGGCGTTCATGAGTCTAAAGTAGTGAAGCTAAGCGATGCACAAAAATGTGCTAAAGATGTTTTGAATTTTATGGCTAGCCAAGGTTCTCAGATTTTCAACACTCAGGAGTTGTTAGGAATGGACAAATCCATGACAAACTCATTATAATTGGTGTTGGACATTTAACATCACTAAAACAATGTTACAATAGAAGCTTCTTTGTCTCTAGTGAGAGGTCTTTACCCGATCTCAATGACACATTATGATGTGCTCTTGTTGTTGTTCACAATTTTGAATTAGGTTTTACATTCAAAAACATTGAAGTCTTGTATTTGTTATTTTCTTTTTTACATTGTAATTTTGTTTTGATTTTCTACCTATTTTTGTTGATTATATCACATTATGCACAACTCTTCAAAATGTGACATTATCAAATATGTCACACCTTGTTTATATCACACTTTATGGTCAAACGGATGGTGTGATATTATGAAGGTTAGACTGTAATGCTTATCAGTGAACATAACATTAATAAACATTGACTGCAGTTAGTTGGGGCCCTCAATCTTGATTCCACTTTCCTTCCCCATAAAATCATGGTAAGGCTGCATCAATGCTCATGTATGCCTTCATAACCTTGCACCTAACTCTATACACTCATGATTAATTGCCACAATAAGATACATCATTAATGCACATGCCAAACATTAGAAGCCCCCGGTCGATAATTATAGCATCGTCTACACACAAATATCATCCATGACGGTGATACATTCATAACAGTGATGAAATCTGCCTTCGACGTGACTTCAGCAACCATTCAAATAGCTTTTCCATGTTTTATGTTACAAATAATGTTGTTGTTTATGCAAAACTACAAGTATTTAATTCCCACTATATTTGTGTTCGGGCTGTTTTTTCTTTTTGATTAATCAAAGACTAGGTCTCTTGCTTTTTTGAACACATCAATATTAATTTTATGCAACAGTTCTACCCTCATGTTTGGTTGCCTTCACGTTATCCAAGCCTCTATTCACGGGTAATGTTCAAATCTCGTGAACACTATTGTTAGGGTTCAACGAGGCCAAAGATTGAATTAATCATGGGTTGTGTGAGTCACGTCACAAACCCGATATAATGCAAAGAACTGCGTAGATTTTGTGAATCATCGCTATTGGAGTGAATAGTGATTGTGTTATGTACACTCATATATCACTACCACATCACTTCCGATACTGCTATCAAACTTCTCAACAAACTTCCAAATGTGCATGATGATCAAGAACATGTGGAATTCTTCTATCAAAATTGTGTATATTTTGTGCACATGTTAACACATATTTTGAGTCAAGTTTTGATAATCTATGTGACAACAAATCATTAATACCGTTGATTTATACTAATGCGATTCGTTTTCTCATGGTCAGTGTTCTCTTTTGAGTTTTCAATCCAATCTTTACATATAATGTTAACAAATCAACATTATTCTAAGAACATATATATGTAGTACTTAATGTGTGTGTATATTTTAGTTGCTTCTAAAATAATCCCAAAATGTATATGATCCATCATGTAACTTTTGTACTTTGACATATAAGAGATGCATTCAATTATGACAATTGTTTCTCATTACCGCATCGAAAAAGAATGGTTGTAATCTCATTCCCATCTTGACCTCATTTGTCGCACATGGACCCATAGGGTTTAGGCACGCATCCAACAGCCAAAATAAAATTAGTTGAAAGAACATCCGGCGAAAAGGTACTCAATCGACACATGTCGAATGGTACTCCCATAGACGATCTACCAGTCGGTACAGTTGTCATCATGGGAAGGTGAGTTGATCCCAGCCATCCATGATGACGGCTGAATCACCACCGTCGATTCGAGCCACTAGCCGCACCCCCCCGGGTGGAGTCCATTCGAATTGAGGGCGACTCCTCATTTGCGTCGGCACCTCCTCTCTTCCTCTCTTCCTCTCAATGCGGTCTGACACATTGCACGCTCACTCTCACACATTGCATATTGAAGATCGCCATGCCACATTCCACATTTCTGATTCCTGATTCCTGATTCCACATTCCTGATTCCACATTCCACATTCCCGATTCCACATTCCGCATTCCGCATTCCGCATTGCATATTCAAGAGCCCGAGGAACTTCTTCCACTGCTCCAGATTTTTCGACTGCGCTCTCTACATTGGGGTGCTGAGTTTGGGAGCTAGTCTGCCACAATCCTCAGCCCTCCTTCCAGCAACTTGTGGTAAGCCCTGCAGAACTCTCAATTATTTTGTAATAAACATCAAACTCTCAAATCTGAATGTGTTTGAATCTATTTGTGTTTGTGTTGAATGTGTTTGTTAGTGTTGAATGAAAGTGTTTTTGTTTGTGTTGAATATAGCCAGGGTTTGAGTGAGTTTTGTGTTGGTGTTGAGTCTGAATGAAGTGGTTTTGTTTGTGTTGAGTCTGAATGAAGTGTGTTTTTGTTAGTGTTGAGTCTGAATGAAGTGGTTTTGTTTGTGTTGTGTAGCCAAGGTTTGAATGAGTTTGTGTTTGTGTTGAATCTGATGTTTGTGTTTGTGTTGTGTAGCAAGGGTTTGAATGTGTGTTGAATGTGTGTTTGTGTTCAATGTGATTGAAAGTGTGTTTGTGTTGAATGCGTGTTTGTGTTCAATCTGATTGAAAGTGTGTGTTTGTGTTGAAGGTGTGTTTGTGTTCAATCTGATTGAAAATGTGGGTTTGTGTTGAAGGTGTGTTTGTGTTCAATCTGATTGAAAATGTGTGTTTGTGTTGAAGGTGTGTTTGTGTTCAATCTGATTGAAAGTGTTTGTGTTGAATGTGTGTTTGTGTTCAATATGTTTGAATGTAGGCAGGGTTTGAATGTGTGTTTGTGTTGAATCTGTTTGAATGTAGCTAGGGTTTGAGTGTGCTTGGGTTTGTGTTGAATTTGTATAAATGTTTTTGTGCTATCTATGTGTGTGAATGTGTTGGTTATCTGATTGAATGTGTTTGAATTTGTTGAGTTATCTATCTGTGTTTATGCTTATGCTCATGCTTATTGCCTCAAGGTTTAATGCTTGATTCATAAGCATTCACCAGATTATGCTTATGACTGCTAATGCTTATTCACATGCCTGATTGCAAAATGTTTATTGCTTCTTATGCCAATTTCTTCTTGCTAAATGGAATGTTATGCTTCTGCTTAATACAAAGCTTCTGCTGTTCACTTAAAGCTTATACTGATTGCAAAGCTTATGCTGAGCTGCTCAATGCAAAGCTTAAAATCATATGAACTAATCTGACTGTAGAGTGGTCCGTATTGTACGGACTATCCCAACCGTACACAGGTAGGAATGAGGGGAAGAGGATCCTCTCGGGCGAGAGGAACTTCTTCCCCCCGCGACCCCCTCCCTCTTCTATAAGTAGTGCCCATACCACAACACAGGTAAGAATGAGGGGAAGAGGATCCTCTCGGGCGAGAGGAACTTCTACCCCCGCTCCCACAGAAACATGACCCTCCCACAGCCCACTCCCTTAGCTCACAAGTTGCCATGATGAAGAAGTTCCTCTCGGGCGAGAGGAACTTCTTTGTCCGCCTCACCAACCCTTTGTGTCACCACCCCAAACTCTCACCCTCCAACCACATCTAAACCCTACACCCGAAGCAGAGGGGAAGAAGTTCCTCTCGGGCGAGAGGAACTTCTTTGTCCGCCTCACCAACCCTTTGTGTCACCACCCCAAACTCTCACCCTCCAACCACATCTAAACCCTACACCCAAAGCAGAGGGGAAGAAGTTCCTCTCGGGCGAGAGGAACTTCTTTGTCCGCCTCACCAACCCTTTGTGTCACCACCCCAAACTCTCACCCTCCAACCACATCTAAACCCTACACCCGAAGCAGAGGGGAAGTTCCTCTCGGGTGAGAGGAACTTCTTTGTCCGCCTCACCAACCCTTTGTGTCACCACCCCAAACTCTCACCCTCCAACCACATCCAAACCCTACACCCGAAGCAGAGGGGAAGAAGTTCCTCTCGGGCGAGAGGAACTTCTTTGTCCGCCTCACTAGACCCACCGTAGTCATTTGTCATACACTCATTCACCTCAGTCATTTGTCATTCTCTCTTCACTCATTCTTTCATTCACTCCAGACACACTAACCTGGTCAATTTTCCGTGTAGGTGAAATGGACAAAGAAGTGCTATGGACAGATCTTGTTGGGGAAATGCAAGTAGGGCCGAAGGGTGTCTACTGGGATTTAAAGGACACCCATTTGAGACACTGGTCACTTCAAGTACATAGAAAGGACAATGAATCGCCGCTAAATTTAACATTCGCGTACCGGGTAGACAAGAGCTGGATTCCAAACCCGGGAAACGCAATAACCTCAGCTGCGATCGGTGATCGCGACAAGCTAAATGTGTCAGTCTTCGAAGGACTCGAAGAACGCATTTTGTCCATCGATTGCAAGAAACACAGATTCCATATGGAGCCGTTCACACAATCAATCTCGACGCTCCCTCCTGCGGACAAAGAAGATATGGAGAGAGTGATGGGTTCTGGAGTTTCGAAGAAGGCGATAAATTTCATACTTGAAGCAATAGGTGATATCAATGCAAGAGAGGCGACCGAGAAGGAGGCGCGAAGGAAGCAAAAGAAGAAACAAGCGGAGACTCTTCTTGATTCAAGGATTGATGATGGAGGAAGTAAGAAGACACACAAGAAACAGAAACCCAGCGAGCAAGTTGTTGGAGAAACAAGAGAGACTTCTAAGAAGTCTAAGAAGGTTTCTGGTGAGGCTGGTCCGTTGGCCACGACCCTCAACCCAACGCCAATTCATCAGAACACTCCCCAGGAGACCGCGGGTGCAAGGAAAACCCCCTCCGCCAAGAGGACAACTGATGAACCGAGGAAGGCCTTCGCCAAGAAAATGAAGGCAACTGATGAAACAGATGAAACTCCCTTAGTGCTGACAGCAGCAGAGAAAGGGAGAGTTATCGCGCATGGCGAGGAACCAAGTTTGGAGGAAGCTGCCGCAGACCGGAAGAAGTTTGTCCAATTGTTTGGACACCTATACCCTTTCGGTGTGGAGAAAGTTTTCCACGTCCACATCAAGAAAATGATGAGCGCTAAATCGTACCAGGTTACTCGCCCACTAGATGATGCCGGGGTAGCACTCATGAAGAACTACCTCATACAGACTCCACCGGCATGGCCTCATCACAATCTATGTCTAATGCCGAAGCTCAACAAGGGGGAAAAATGGAGAGAAGGGATGACTTGGGACGACATCAAAAATGGAAATTTTCTCATTATCAACGGTCAACACAGCGTGGCTGCATCGAGGGAAATTATAGCGCACAAAGATACAGAACAAGCATTGAAAGATAAATTGAAGATCTGGCCTTGTACAATTGTGTGGACCGAGGATCCAAGCATGACAGTCCGTCTATCTTATACCCTAAATAATTCTAATTCATTTAACAAATTCACTCCTACTTGGACAACCCAGATTATGTATTGTCGGAGGGTGTGGGTGAAACTAGGGAGGCCCCAAAAACAACGAGTTAACAAAGCTGAGGCAACGATCGACCCAAAGATGACGGAGGCCTGGAAAATAAGTCATTCTATCTTGATTCCTCTTTCCCTCCATTCCCACTCCACTCCCTTGCAAAGTCCAAGGGGAGGTTCCTCTCGGCCGAGAGGAACTTCCACTCCCTTGCAAAGTCCAAGGGAAATTCCTCTCGGCCGAGAGGAACTTCCCTTGGACTTTGCAAGGGAGTGGAAGTTCCTCTCGGCCGAGAGGAACCTCCCTCCCTTCCCACACCTTCACTCCCCTGTCTGATTCCAATGTGAAACAACTATAGTTGTAATCTAACACTTCCACATTGCAGAATTTTACGACAAGCATGGAAGCCTCATTCACGGCCATTGCTAGAGGTATCACTCATGCGGACCTTAATGCGGAGCTCGCCATCATCATGGCCGACGATGAGACCTGGAGGTTGTGGAAGAAGATCTTCATCGCGCATGAGAAGGGCACACTTATGAATCCCGACAAGCCAGGCTCCACCTACTTGGAAGAATACCTCGAGGCTCAACAGAGACAACGAGCCCGCCACGAGAAGAAAAAATCTGGAACCACATTCGAGGAGAAGCCGTATGTCTGCAAACCATTGACAAGGGAAACTTTTAGGGTCATGGCCGGTCTACCTCGGCCTGACTATCTCCTGTGCGCAAAACGAATACTCGAATTGAGGGCTGGCGAAGAGGTTCCTAGAGTGACTTTCAGGTCAACGAAGAATGCTAATGTATCACTTTTGAAGTCGTGGTGTACGTTTAGGAAATGGAAGAACATATTGCTGCAAGAGTTGTCAGCACGCGACCCAAACGAACAAGGCATTTGGGGAAAGGATTCCGAAGGTTTTGATTGCCTTAACCGATCCGTTTGGTCACAGTTCAAGAAGGACCACTGTATCACAAAGGCCAAGTGGGTGAAGCTTTACCAGGTTGCAACTGATAGTTGGCTGAACAAGAAGCGGTTGCCCAACAACAAGTTCTTGGATCCACCCCCAGCATGTGTGCGTTTGTTGCAAGAGTGGCTTCAGACAGACCTAGAAGAGAGTCAAGGACAAGTGATCACACGATATGTCGAGTACAATGCTCTCAAAAGGAAGTTGGTGATCCCGAATCAAGACAAGATTGATCTTGACTGGCTCTCGAAGTTCACCAGAACAGGGGGGTTCATCGACTTTAGATTTATCCCAGGCTGTGTCGATCAGCCAGTGTCATCTTCGGTCGTGGAGTCCTTGGTGAAGTATGCGGCGGACCCACTCTGGTCCCCCGGACTCAAGACAATCCCAGCTTGGATGATTGTCTCCGACTTGCGCAACCACCCTGCAGCTGAGGAGTTCATATCAGCCATAATTCGCAAGCATCCGGATACGTTTCTAAATGTCCCTTCTGTTTATTTACCTTGTTACGCCGAAGATCAACCCTTCAACAAGGAAGTAGACAGCAAGAGGACTTCCCCGCTTATTTACGTGGACTTCCTTACTTGCCCTAGCATTTTTCCGCGCCACAAATTGTTTCGATGTCCAATGGTTGCGCCTGTAACTCGGCGTTACAATGTGAACCCAAAGGAGTGGTCGGAACTATCATACGAAGCGAACCGAGGCGAGTTGCGAATGGAGGTGTATCTATCGTTTCTCAGCTACCTTGGAAGCTCGGGAGGAGTCGTGATAAATTTATTCGGCGGCTTGAAGCCTATTGCTGCCGCATTGGTAAGTTCTTTACAACACACGCCACCTTCCTCAACACCTTCCTCAACACCTTCACAAACTCCCTAACTGCCTCCCTCCACACAGAGGAACTTCCCTTGAACTTTTCAAGGGAAGTTCCTCTCGGCCGAGAGGAACTTCCCTTGAACACTTTCTGCTACTTTTGAGGGATGTTTAAGTACAAGGAAGGGTTAAAGTTTCTATACTGATATTTTGTTCATGCATGCAGATGAACGACCAACATGTTTTTTCTTACATGGACTCTAGCTTCGTGCACACGCTGCCCGAGAAGATACAACACATTCGTCCACTTCGGGCAGTGGACTTTCAAGATGAGGAAGATGAGCCTGCATACGGTGGAGATCATCAACCTCATCCTCAAGAACATGCACCCCCAGCACTATTGTTGGAGGATGCCCCCCGAGATCCTTCGCCCGGTGTGGACATCGATGCCATGGACATTGATAGACACGACTCTGAAGGCGAAGAGTATGAGGAGCTTGAACACGACGACGACGACAAAGAGGCGCCTAGTGAACGGGATACAGACGAGGCCGCCAGTAGAGGGGAAAGCGTCCACATGGAAACGCAATCGGATGGAGGGGAGTCCATTCACACACAAACGTCACCTCGCGAGTTTGGCGCTTCTCCTTTGCAGTCCAGGGTCCTGGACTTTGCCGCCGGTCATGAGCATGTGACCTCACTTGCAGAAGATGAACCGGCCGAGAACCCACATCAAGATGGTCAAGAGGGAGGCCCCACTGACGAACACATGGCCGGGGACGAGGAACATGAGGAGCTTGAGGAGGACCTTGACGATGCTCAAGAGGAGGCACGCGAGGAGGGAGGGGAAGAGGAAGAGGAACGGGAGGACGATCAAGAGGACGTTCTTACGCCTGTCGTCTTTGAAGACGAAGCCAAAGGGGATGCCCACAAGCACACACCCGCAGTGCCAACCACTTCCCGTCCAGCTTCGACCTCGCATCGTTCCCAGAGCGGAGAACTACCGCTGCCCAGTCCCCCAAAAACCAAGGCGTCCAAGCGAGGCAAGCACAAAGACCGGCAGTCTAGACGACATATCTCCCGGGTTCAAGAGCCTGTAATTCCGGAGTCTGTATTGGACGACAGAATTGAAAGGGCCATTGTCAGAACACTGCCTGCCATGTTCACATCCTTGTTTGACGAAGTGATGGCCCGATACAATATTCTTCGCCCCAAGCAAGTGCCTCAAGCGACGCAACCAACACCTACAGTGGAGGTTGCGGTCGATTCCGCCGAAGCCGAAAGGGTGATGGATGTTGGTGTGCAAGGAATGGACGTCTCACATGTGGATGGAGCTACCCACATGGATGCGGCACCGACTACATTGGACACCGACAACGCAGAGGCTAATGTAAGTATTCGTTCCCTATGAACATATCTGCATTTTCTTTTTACTGTTCAAGTGACTGAATCTCCACCTGGATGTTTGATCCAGGTTGGAGACGGCACGGCATCCTGAAGCCTCATGTCGACTAGGACGCGTAGGATGAAGATAGTTAGGGGTGTAGGATACCCTAGAACACCTCCCTTGTGGGTGAGGATATGTAAGATGTTTGCCCACTTAATATAAATAAAGTGGATTCCTTTGGCTAGCACGTGTACTTTCTATTTGGCCTTCAGTTGTCTTTAATGATGTCTTTCAATTCACAGGCTTCTTTGCACAACTTTGAACGAGTGGATCCCATAAACAACTCGTTGGCGGCAGTGGTTACCCGCGCTCCACCCAAGGATTTACACCCCTCACCAACTGAAGATGAGCTAGCTCATAGTCCTCCGTCGACAATCCCATCACCGCGCACGGCCCTCTCGCCGACTGGTGGGGAGTTGGGAGTCATCCCAGCTGCACATGCTATGCAGCATCCACTTGAGCCCTTCACTGTCCAGCCCTCATCGCCAGTCGTCGATGAGGTTGTTGAAGGGGAGGAGGCTGAGGCTGTTGAAGTGGAGGAGGCTGAGGCTGTTGAAGTGGAGGAGGCTGAGGCTGTTGAAGTGCAAGAGGCTGAGGCTGTTGAAGTGCAAGAGGCTGTTCAGAACGATGAGGCATCAACTCGAGCCGTGGAGGTTGCTCAAACAAATACAGTCGCAGGCGCAGGCATCGACGAGTGCTGTCAATGTTATCCCGTTGGACTCCTCCAATCCAGAAGCCTCCATAAATGCCCCACAAGCAGTGCGGAGGTATTTGACTCGTTGGCCACGCGGTGAGAAGGACCCCCATCATGTATTTGACACCACTAATCTCCATGATTTCCGAACGATGCGCAACAATCAAGAAGATCAGAGACGGCATGCTGAGCTTGCGAAAGTGCTGCCAAGGCATGTGAATGTAAGTTTCTTCCAACTCTGCCTCCGTTAAACACGCACATAAGTTTTGATTCACATGTATTTCGACCTCTTTACCTTCCCTTTCATTTATCATCGCGTAGTTTTGGGTTCAGGGTCCACAACACTCGATAACGCCTTTGGATGCGCCTATACCAAAAGACGTTGTCTATGATAAGCTCTTTGTTTACAATGACACCTATCCAATGATCAATAGGCCTTGGCAAGTATTCACAAGGGAGATGGGAATCGCGTGTGCTAAAAGACTAATGTCTAAGTATCCTGAAGATCCTTCCCTAGGGTACTCTGATCGATGGGAATTCAATCCAGTACAGTACGAGGTATTTGTCCGGGCTCCTTTTCCCAATTCGTTCGAGTTCGCCCATACCGCACGTGGATTGCAAGTCCACACAATGAAGTCATTAATGGTCTAGTCCATCATGCCTAGATTTGCGAGGTCGTTGTTTGTTTAATTCATTTTAGCACACGTCAGAAGCTCACCGTGGATTCATGTCGGCAGGCGCCTGCTGCTACACCCAGTCGAAGGTTCATTGTGGTGTTCGATTTAAACGGCATATTTTGCCACTGTTCCCCCCGTCACAACAGTATGGTGGCTGTGCCCACATGGATAATGCACGATCGTGCGCCGGACAAACTTCCGGCCTTGGTAGGGCCCAAGGTTGTCCTACCTAGACTGGGATACAAGGTGTTTTGGTCCCGGATGCACACAATGTTCCATGTTTGCATATGGTCATCCATGAAAAAATCCACTGTCGACCTTGTGGTGCGGTATCTATTTGATGGGCTGCCAAAACCTGCATTAGTACTTGCCCAAGAGGATTGCACCTCGTTCAAGGACATGTGGGACAATATCGTCATGAACCCTTTGAAGCCAGCAGCTCCATTGTTTTTGAAAAGTTTGCTCAACAAGTTTTGGTGGCCGCCTATATCCTTCGATTATGGGAGGATTACAGCTGCACCCTCCAACACCATTCTAGTAGATGATTGCCCTTACAAATCTGTTTGCAATCCAGACGAGTGTGGTCTCTTTCCCAATCCGTTCACGAATAATCGGGTCCAAGACGCAGACATGACAAAGGTCCTCCTTCCTTACTTTCAATCATTGTTCTACTCACCAATGTCTGACGCACGCGAATTTGTGGTCAGCCGTAGATTTGGGCAAGAGCCTATACGGCATAACGATCCCGTCAAGATGGCAATATTGAAATCCAACGCATTCAATGGACCCCCCTTGCAACCTGTAGCAAACGAGAAACTCACTCGAATAGAAGTAGGAAAGAAATAAGTAGGATTGTATGCCTAGTAACATTGTATTTTATGGTATCTTCAGCTTCCTCCTGCTGGGTACACACCTTCCAGTTCCACGCCCTCTGCTTTTGTGTGCCCGACTTCGGGGCATTCACGCGGACGAATCCCGGCGTATCACATTTCTCAATCGAGCAAGCCAATGGAGGTGCCACTGCCGAAGAACAACTTGCACCACTCTCAATGGACTCATGGATCCACTCTGGTAACTTTGTGTTATTCCAGACTGACAATGTTATTTTGTAAATGTTTTTGTAAGATCAAACACACATTGCATATTCAATTCAGGCTCATTTGTATAAGTACACATGAATGTGTATAAATCCAGACTCATTTGAACCTGCATGTGTACGCAATTCTGGTTCAGTTGCACCGGTTTGTGTGAGTTCTAACATCCGGCTCAGTTAACATATATATGTATGCGTGTATATGGCTAATAAAATGCAAATTAGTAAACCGCAGAATTGCGTGTCCCTTTGTCACCGTGCAGGGTGTTGACCTCAATATGGAACCCGCAGTGGAAGATTTTGCACCCCCCTGTGATACGTCGCCCATCGTGTGCTCCACCTCTACACCCGACTACCAAATCTCCCTCATTGAATCAAGAGGCCCTAACTCAAGGGGTGTGCGCATGTTGCGTGCTGGATTGGCGAGCATTGGCAAAACGTATGACCCACAACCCATCACGACCACAATACCAACGATTCTTTTGAATGCGCATGGTGCTGACCTCAATATGACCCCCTTGCGACCCCATGCTACCCGCGAGCAACAAATTGCTCTTATTGAGTCAAGAGGCCCTAATTCAAGAGGTGTCAAACTATTGCATGCTGGGTTGGCTGACCTTGCCAAGATGACACCCCCTCAACCCGATCCGCCAATGGTCAGCCTCCCCCTGGAAGCCCCAAAACACCACCCTCAATGTGACGGACAAATCTTCCGTCTGTACCCTAAATATGCTAGAAGTTAGACCACCCCCCGCCAAATGTGTACACGGGCATTCAAATGTGTACCAATTATTTAGTGCAATACTTAATATATAGGAGGCCAAACACTTCCACTACCGAATGCATTGTCTTCCATCAAGTCCGTATACATGTCAAGCATGCTCATATTTTGCACTGCACAATCATTTCCATGAATGCTCACCTATGTATGCCCAATGAATGCTCCCAATGTATGCTCCCAATGTATGGGTCTTGAATGTCTTGCATGGTCGCCTCATCGGAAGCTCCCCCTGTATGTCACGTATTTGTCTTTCCCAAACACTTGCATGCCTGGTCACAATGTGTAGAGCCTATTTGTCTTGCCTAAGCACTTCCACGGGTACTACCAATGTGTGCACCATGTAAATCCGCCCTTATATGTTGAAGCATTACTCACAAGTCAAGTTACTATTCAATGCCTTGTCAGGACATCGCGGATGCCCCTCCCAACCTGCCCCCCGCTCCCCAACCACCTGGGTTTTTCAATCTGATCCGGCGAATGCAAACCGTTGATCCGGAACGCCCGTTAGGCCTCCCAGACGAAATGAGGAGTATGGACAACGAGTTTAACAACTTAGCCTATGATATTGATGTGTGCACGGAACGGTTCATGCAACTACAAGCAAATATGACCACTGCTTTAGATAGATATAAAGGATGCCGATTGGTTGGAATGGATGCACACATGCTTGGGAGATTGGTGCTTGCAACTATCGATATAGGGCTCACCATCCCACAAATGGAGATACTCCAACAACGTCTACCAGATTTGTATTTAATAGAGAACGATATGTGGGAAGCCACTCAAGCAATCGAGCCTCATTTACATGACTTACTCCATCTTGATTCAGAAGCCATGGTGAACCATGTCTATGACAATACGGAGGAGAACCTCCCAATCACATCAATGTTGGAAGCATGTCAGATTGCACAACCATTTGATGAGGAAAGAGGCCCGGTGGAGCCCACAATGGGAGAGCGTACCATTGACGACGAGTTTAACTACTTAGCATCGGAGATCGATGAAGTTACACGCAAGTTCATGAGACTACAAACGACCATGACAACTGCTCTAGAAAGATATACGAAGTGTCTCTTGCTCAGCGATCGCATATACGACCTTGAGATGGTGGTGCTTGCGGCACAACCTATTGGGTTTGACTCTCAACAAAGGGCCTATGTCGAGAGCAAAATACCAGACTTGGTGTACATGGAGAAAGTTACATGGGACCAATCTTTAGAACTCAAACCTCATTTGGAAAACATATTTGAGTCCATGGCCAATCAGTAATTCATACTTTACAAAGGCCAAGACACAAATGTAGACCAATTTCAGTTCAGTCTATTTAAATGCATTTATACTTGGCTCAATATTCAAACATTACACATCTCCTAGCATAGACCTAGTGTTTCATTGAAGGACATTGTGGGTGCAATTCCCATATTGTATGACAATGTATGCAAAAGCCCATTGGAATCAAAGCGTATTTATCTCGCATGTGTAGTTCCACCAAAGTGTTCCCAATGCGTTCCCAATGCGTTCCCAACGAGTTCCCCATTAACATCACAAAAGTCCCAAAATGACTCTAAAGTCCCATAATGTTTAATATGGTGTTATCTTAATTCTTGGTTTTTTGTGCTCCTTGTTGACTTATGTTTGTAAGTTGCGTATGGCACCCGTGTGGGTACATGTTGGGACCCCGTTGAGCCAGTATGGCGTAGTATGGGTCGTATGTATCCTAGGGGTGTTGGCGGGTTTGTCTAAGAGGGCTTCATTATTTGCTAGTTGATCCGCGATTTCATTACTTATTATGCCCGTGTGTGCTCTGACTTTTTGAATTGTGATTTTGTGTGTGGACCAAGTTATGTGTTGACTATAGCGGCAATGAGTAATTTATCCGGGTGGTTATGTTGGGATGATGGATGTTAGGCATATACTATTAAGGCTATATGTGAAGATGTGTGTATCTTGTGTGTGGTGTTGTGTTCCTTGGATTGCTATTAGGATGGCGTTAAGTTCGGCTCTGAGGATGTTTTGTAGGCATGGGAGTCTTTTTGCAATTCGAAGGTTGTTGGCGGGGCAATAAACACCCGAACCAACTGTGTTGCCTATGTCGTTTTCGTCGGGGGGGGGGTGATAAATGATCCGTCAATGTATATGCATTGTTGGGGTTTGAATTTAAGGGGGTGTGTCGCGGACCTCTCCATGCGGATTGCCCGAAACACCTTAGGCACAAGGGGGACCCCGGAGTGACACCCGGGACTTGTGGCGCCGTTGGTGAGAGGGCCCAAGTGATCCTAGTGTGGGTGAGGGCCCTGGGCGTTGGGAACGCCTCCCACCCACGGAGACTAGGAGGCATGAGGGTGAGGCCATAAGCTATGCGTAGCTTATGGCGTGCCGATTCTAGAATGCTTTAGAACACCTCATTTGGAGGTGTTAGCTAGAAGATATGGCAAGTTGAGTGGGGTGCTATCCCGGGACAGCGCCCTGCAACAGCAGTGGCCTGGGAGTGGCTCCCGGGACTGCAAACCTTCAAGCGGGCATAACTTCCTCTGTACTTGCCCGAATTGGGCAAGTGAGTAGTCCATCGTGATCTACATGAAATGTAGATCACGATGGAGTGGTCAATTGTTAGAATCGGAGATGATATGAGGAAGTTATGGGGTTCTGAAGCTGCTAGGCAGCTAGCGGCTAAGGGAAAATGTCTACTTGGCCCCAAGAGTTGGGGGAGAGACAAAAGGATACTTGACGGTGGGGTAGGGGTCCTGCCTAGAGTCCTAGAGGCTTATATGGGTGAGGTGGTGTGGCCTCACCCACCCGGGACCAAACGGCAAGGCCACCATGGGTATTGGCCCAAGGTGAGGGCATAGTTGCCTAGTTTGGCTCGGGTTGTTGTAGTGTTGCTCCGGCAACACGATGTGCAACATAAGATTGGACTTCCATGGATGGAAGTCCAAATCTAAGAATTGGTTACTGATTGAGCGGTGAGTCCCGAAAACCAAGTAGGAGGTTTGCTCCCCCTCTTATGAACTAAGGGGTCCGCGGTATTGGGAAGCTAACCTTTCGCATGGCGGTATGCGAAGGGTTAGCGGTCGTAACTCTTGCTAGAATCGAAAAATGGACCGAATTAGCAATGGGGACCTAGCAAGGGTTGCGACAGGGTGGGTGTGGTAGAGTTCTATTGGTAGGGGTTGTGTTGGGTGGTTGCCTTCCGAGTGGTTGTAGTTTGGGGCTTTATGCCATGCGTGGGATTATTTCATTTTTTTTCTTAGGGGGGGTGTTTTGGTGTGGGTGAATTTTGGTTTTAATATTATATAGCTCAAGTATGTTGGTTGTGATTGTATTGGGTACTTGTGGGTTGCTTGGAGGGGGGCTTTGGTTGTTTATGCTTATTATGGTGGTGTATTGGTTTTCTAGTTGGTGTAGATGTTTTGGCCGTTCTGATGTGGGATTGTATTGTATGGTGTTAGGTGGGATGGTTGCTATTGTGTGTATTTCTGCATGGGTGATGGGGAGGGGGTTCTCTTTATGGTTGATTATGATGATGGTTGTGGTGTTGTGGTTTTCTTGGGCTGCCATGCGGGCCCAATAAATGGATGACATGGCAGTTTTGAGGTCTGGGGGATGGGCTAGGCCAAAACCTTTCCATTTTGACGAATGTGCGAGTCATGTCGAGCTGAATATCATGTCTCGGTTGTGTGGGGAGTTGTATTGGGTGAGTGTTACTAAACATGTGAGGGGTGAGGAGTAGTATGAATGTGTAATATTGTATGTTTCTATTAAGGCTTGGAGGGTGGAGGAATGGAGGGTTTGGTGGTTGTTATTTGGGTTATGTTTTTTTGAATTTTTTTTTGGGAAGGATTGTAACATATCTTTGGGTTAGCCATAATATTTTGGTGGCAAAGTCTTGTGGTGGGGGATTTAAAAAATGGATCATAGGGTGCGTTTGGTTTTGGTTATATATTTCCCATAGCCATTGTAGCCTTGTGAGTGACATGGTTAAAATGTATGCTCCCGTTTGGTCGTAGGTATTGGATTTTGTCCCTTGTATTTGTATGGTGGGTTTGGTAGTGATGATATCTTCATCTAGGTTACATTCCTTGGTGGTTATGTGAGGTTTGTGGCAATGATGGGTGGGCGGATGAATCTTTGGTCTTTAGATTGCGATAAATTTATGCATGAGTTGTATATGGTTAGGATGTTGGTTTTGAGTTGGTTTTGTAGGAATTTGTGGAGTGTGAATATATTGTGGTTTAGGGTAATATTGTCTTGATGGAAGAGTATTGATGTTTCTACCCATTTTGTCGTGTTGATTGGATGGGTATTCCATTGGAATAAGTAGTGTTGTTTTATGGCTTTGGCTCCCCATTTGTCTTTATATGTTGTTCTTTTGGTGCTTAGGGCTACTTTACACATGAGTCAAGAGCCGTGACTAGTGTTGCATTTTTTATTCTAGAGGTCAGAGGTGGCATTATAAAATATTTCTTAAAATATTTTAATGTTTTTTTATTGAAAATCACCAAAGACATCAATCCGTGAGGTCCTTTATGGCAAATCATTGTCGAAAACATTCCCCTCTTCTGAGATCAGTTATTTGCGCTCTTCTCTGCCCAAGTATTGATCCAAGAATGAAGACATTGCGAATGCAAACCTCCATTCACGACTTGTCCGGTGTGCCATGTGGTGCGTTGTGTATTCCAATATTTGTCAGTTCGTGTGGCAATGCTCAAGGCTCAAACACTACCATTGAGTTTGAATGTATTAATGCCATATGGTAATATGGAACAATTGGCGAAGTTGAGTGTGTATATATTTTCCCTACTGGCTTGGATTGACTGTAGTCGTGAATTTATAATAAAAACATAAAAAATGCCTCAATTTTTTTTGAGTATTTTAAAATTCATTTTAAAATGTATATTTTAAAATAAATTAAAAAGAAATGCATCACTAGATGTGACCTTGTAACGGTGAGGACCCTTGACTCTCATCCAAAGGCCGTACCATGGGTGTTGGGAAAGCCGTTTTATGTAATCACAGGCCCTCAAGCATAGTGTGAAGTGAGAATGGACCATGTTGTGGGACCATTGCATATTTTGTTGGCGGAAAAAGAGGGGAGGATTTGGTTTAATATAATATGTCTCGAACTTTATCAATTTAAGATAATTACTTGGTGGTGTTTGTCTGTTCTGGAATCTGTCCTAGAATCTATTATGGAATCTGCTCTAAAATATGTCTTGAAATCTATCATGTTGGAAAAAATATTAAAAAAGTCATGGTCTCCCGGAATTTGCGTCAGGCCCACCTTTGAGAGGTGGGCCTGATGCAAATTCTAGTAGACCATGCACCCTTATCCACAACCTGCCATGTAGGACTCCATGTAGACTTTTCATCCACGAACTTTTTTTTGGGCCTTTAGGTCTTCACCTCCTAGTGTGAAATGAACTTGGATGGTCTCCACCTTTTCAACCAATGAGAGCTCTTACATTGCCACGGTCAAGGCCTTTAGCCTGGTGTGTGAAGTGGCCTTTATTATGGCTTGTATTGGTTTTCCGCATGTGGGATCCACTTGATTATTGGTGTTTGTGGGTGGGGTGTGTGTTGGTTCTTGTTGTGAGGGGGGGGGGTTGTGGGTTGTGGGTTGTGGATGGGTTATGTGAGAATAGTAGTTGGGCTTGTGCCATGGCTTCTTTGATGAGTTTTGGGGCAGCTTCAAATTTTTGTTTGAATTCCTTAGGGGATAAATTTGGAGGGTGTCGGGGTTTGGGATTTGGTTGAGGGTAGTGATGTTGTATGTGTGTAGTTTGTTGAGGTATTTTTTAGCGGCTTGGTTCTGATCTTGGGAGAAGAGGGTGTATCCTGCAGTTTGTATCCATGCAAGTTCTATTGCTAATTGTTTTATGGGGAAACTTTTGAAGCTGGTGTGTACATGGATTTCATATTTCCTTTCAAGTAGGTATAGTGTGCGAGCTGTGGGTGATCTTGCACATGCTTGATATTTTAGGTGTGGGAGGTGGTAGGACCCTCCATATTTTGCTATAATGTATTTGGTTAGGCCTTGGTAAATTTGGCCTAATTGGCCTTGGTCGTTGAGGGTGTTTAGAAGTTGTTTACCAATACAATTGATGTAGTAAAGGAGGAGGGAGGTGGTATTAATGCCAAAGTCATCATTGGAGAGGTGGGTTAGTATGTTCGTTGTGCTTTTGGGTAGGTTACATATTTCTTTGGTTAGTTTATTGAGAATTTTATCAAGTCTTTTGATGTTTGGTTTAGAGAATGGGACTGCATAGTAGGCGTAGGCTATTCTTGGTTTTATTAATGTGTTTAGGATGTGTATTTTTTGCTTAATTGTGGTTGGGGATGTCATTAATAATTTGCTTTGGTTTTGGGCTTTTTCCATGGTGGTGGTGCTTTTTTGGATGTTCCATTTTAGGGAGGGGACTAGATGGATGCCAAGGTATGTGTATGGTTCGTTTTATGTGAGGGTAGGGAAAGGTTGATTTTTGAAGTGGATATGTTGTGCTTGTATGTCTGTTTTGAAAATAGTGGGTTTCAGGTTGATTTGTTTGGGCATCTTGTAATTGCACACTTAGAGAGGTTGAGGTGTAGGTGTGCCCATTCTAAGAATTTTTGGAGTTTGAGGATTTGTGGTTGGATGTGTGCTATGTTATCGGTGAGGATGGCAAGGTCATCGGCATATGCTATAGTGTTACACGTAGCTGATGATGTTTTGAAGTGGTATCCTATGTTATCTTTTTATAGCCATCATAGGAGTGGGTCTAGGAATATGATAAAGAGGTAGGGGCTTAAGGTATCGCCTTGGATGGTGCCTCTATTAATTTGAACAGGTAGGGTTGTTCCAAAGTGGTTGCCATGAAAGGAACTTTGTTGTGTTTGTAGGATTTTTTGTTTTATATCTATTGGGTTTGTGAGTATGTTGTCACTAGTGTCTTTGAGGCCATCTAAGGGTGTCTTTATGGACGGTTTAAATATTTTTAATGTATTTTTTGGGTTTAGTGTTTGTAGGAGCCTATATTTTGTGATGGTTTTTTTTGCAATTGATGGCAGTTTGTTTGGTGGTGATTTTGTGGGCTTCTATCTTAGCTATACGGCCTATAGTTGCGAGCTCTTCGATACATTGCTTGACCATTGCGTCATTAACGGGGGTGGGGTGGGGGATGGTTGTAATTTCTAGAGTGTACAGTTGTTGGATGTCTTAGTGACTTGGCCAGCTTGTGCATGGTATGCAATGTGTCATTTGGATTGCTTTTCTAGTACTGTGGTGGATCTTATGGTGGTGTTTCCACAGTTTCTGTTGTTTGCGTGGGAGGAAGCCACCTTGTTGGCGGGCTTTATGTGAGAGTGTGTGGGGGGTTTGTGTGTCGAGGCATGTTTCTTCAATGCATGTGCTTAGTGTGTTGATTATGTCTTGAAACTTTTCTTGGGCTTCTTCCCATTTTGTATGGTGAAGGTGTGGAGTGTATAGTTTTTGAATGAGTGATTGTGTGGTAAGGTTGGTGGTTTCTTGAAACTAGATGTGTATTTTTTGAATATTTTCTAGTGGTATGGGATATGTAATTCTTGGGGTGTATTTTGTGGGGTTGACTACTTTTTGGACTAGTGTGTTGGGACCAAGATCTAGGTTGACGGGGTAGTGATCTGAATTTTGGTTTTGGTGGAATAGGGTTGTGCATGTTATGTGTGTGTGATTTGGCCTATTAGTATAGAACCCATCAATGAGACTGATAGATGAGTAATTGTGCCCTTCTTGCCGGGAGAGGGTTTCAATGTTTTGGATTGGGTGTAGGGTTTGCGTCGTGCCCATTCTCTATCTTCACGAGTGGGAGCTTGAGGTGTGCCTTCGTGGGTATGTCCTTGTAGGAAGATGTCTTTGTTGAAATCCCATGCGTGTATGATTATGTGTGTAGGGTGATGCTTTATTAGGATGTTGATTTGGGTTACGATGTTGGGTATGAGGTTTAGGTCATGTGGGTGCGATGACATATATAGATTCATAATGAGGAGTGGTGTTAGTGGTTTGTTGGATACTTTGAAGGCTTGTAAGTAAGGTAATATGTGGGTTGGGTTGGGGTGGGGATTTTGGTTATGTTCTTAGATGTGCAGATTTTTTTTTGAATCATGGCTAATACTCCTCCTTGGGGGGGGGGTTTGTTGGTAGTATATTGGCGGTTTCTTCTAGGGCCTACAATTTTCTTTTGTTGTATAGTATCTTATAGTCTGGGAACTTGTTGTCTATGTATGTGGTAGATTTGTTCTTGGTTAGTTTAGTTTCTTGTAGGAGAATAATGTTGGGTTTATTGTGTAGGGTATGTATGAGTTCTATGATGCCCGGTAGGTTGGAGCTGATGTGCCTTGTGTTCCATGTGATGATGTGGGCGTTGGCGTTGTATGTGTTTGTGTATTGCGCTTGTGGGGGTTGGTTATGTGTGGGATTATGGGTAGTTGTATAACATGTGACCTGGTGGGTGCATTGGAAGAGTGTTTGGAGGAGTTGTTTGGGTATGAGGGGGAAATGTTGTGTGAAGCTTTGTTGAGTGACGGGTTCTCTGTGGGCTATTTTTTGGTTGATGTGGTTATGTATGGGTATTATTGAGGGTTGTAGAGCTCAACTACCTCCATTTGTTCCTAGGGTTGACTGTATCGTAGTGACTAAGATAATCGTCCGGACTAAGATGATTAGAATTACCTACTCTACTAGTGGTCCGCTAACATCCTTCTTTAAGTACCCAATTGTGGCTTCGTCTTGTTGATGACCGGATGTCTTTAAGAAGCTCCTCTACCTTGTATCTCTAGTGATGAATCCTTTCATACCGTTGAAGGGTCTCTTGTCTTGATATCTCTTCAAGTGGTTCTCTTCTATTTAATCTTGTTCTTAATCTTTTAGTTAACTAGCTTCCTTCGTGTTGTAGAGGTCTTCATGTGTCGTAGTTGTCTCTTTTAGCTCAAGTGTTACTACTTGTACTTGAGGTCGTAACTACTTCTTCACACGTGTCAAATGTCTTCATGTGTCGTAATTGTCTTCTTCTCTTCTTTTGGGTTTTTAATTGTAGTGATAGAAATCTTCTATATTTAATTCATATCAAGTTCCTTCTCCTAAATTTCTTGTGCTAGGCACCAAGTAATCCCAAATCCTTGGTATCGTTGGAGTCTCAAGTAACTCTACTATGCTAAGTATCTTCTTTGGGTAACTAGGTAACTTTCTTCAATTAGTTAAGTAACCGTCTTCTCATGTCCAAGTAATCTTCTTCAATTACTCAAGAAACCTCTCTTAAGTAACTTTCTTTGAGTATCCAAATGGTCGTAAGTTCTTCAAGTTGCCGAGTACCGAGTAACAAGTAACTCTTTCTTCAAGTGTCAAGTATCCAAGTAACACGTAACTTTCTTCAAGTATCAAAGTAGCTTTCTTCAAGTATCCAAGTAACCGTCTTTAATAGTCAAGTGACTTTCTTCAAGTGTTCCAAGTAGCCGTCTTCAATGGTTAAATCACCTTCTTCAAGTGTTCAAATAATCTTCTTCAAGTGGCCAAGTAACCGTCTTCAGTGCAACCAAGTAACCTTCTACAAGTAGTCAAAAATAATCTTCTTTAGGTAGCCAAGTAACTTTCTACAAGTGTCCAAGTAACCTTCTTCAATCGGTCAAGTATTCGTTTCGCGCTTCTTTCCCATACTCTTCCTTCTTTCTATTTCTCAAATTGTCAATCCCACAATATATTATGGATTCGCAACTATCTTATATGCACTCTATTTTTAGCACATTTGTAATATATCCTAGTCTCAAATATAATTAGACATAGTCTATTTTCAGTACAGTTACTTTATAATTCAGTATCGGCTATAATTAGACACCTTCTATTTTTGGATCAGTCACACCACATCTCAATCTCGGCTATAATTAGACACAATCTATTTTGGCTCCTATATGATATAACTAGCTGCATTTCTATTTTTAGCACATTCATAATATAACCGATCCATGGTTAAAGTAATATCATCATGTAATCAAATCAAAGTGAATAAAGAACTCATCGCACTTCATTCCTTGTTCATAACTTCTCGTATTATATTCCAAAGACATTCAAGTTGTGATTAATTAACTTCTTAGATATTGTAAGGTATATAAAGTTCATTGATACTTAGTGATAGCCGCTTATATCGTAGAATAATAATATACTTGTAATTGAAATGATTTGATCATGGGGTTCTTCTAAATTATCAATTACCAAACAACTTTCTTGTATTAAGAGGGTTATGTGATAGGAAGAATGAGAAGAATTATGTGGAGGTTAGTTTTCATGCAATAGTTGTCCGCATACAATTTTTGCATTCATCACCTCTCTTTCTCTTTCCCTTATTTATTTATTTTTATAGTTGCCTTGTATATCAACCAATCTCCTCACATCTATAGTCTCTCAATTTCAATTGTTAACACTCGCACATAGAACCTTTCAAGTCTCACTTATTTTTTGTAATAATCCCCGGGGAAGTCACTGTCGAAAATTTAGATAACTATGAGAGAACAAATATAGGGTGACATTTATTCATGGTTGATAAAAATTATATATATTTTTGATATACCATAGCCTTGAAGAAATGTGAGGTAGCACATTATATATAATATAGGGTAACTTGTAATACCCAAAATTATGTTTATAGTATTTCTAAAATAGCATTATAGTAATTGGCAGGGAATTTTTATTATTTTTGGGTTGAGTTTAGGGTAAGAAAAATTTAAGAACTAGATGAAAAACGATCACAAATCCATCTACAAAATGGATGAACTCGTTGGATGAGGGTTATTAAGTGTATTTTTGAGGAACATTTCATTGACGTTTGTATAATTCTCTGGTTGTTCCTCCCACGCAAGACAAGAATTCTATCATCGTGCATTGACCCCTACGTGTTTAAAGAGCTCCGTGGGGCCATATTTGGTGAATCTATGGTGGATTGATGGATTTGTCCTAGACGAGAGGTTGTGGCATCTTTTGTGATGATCGTTTCTCAATTTTCACGTAGGACTCTTAAGTAGGCATTTCAAATTGTCTTAACACTTTGCATGATAACATGTGCAATGTTAATGCAACTGTGTTAGTGAACACATATGGACACTTTAATGATGCTGGTTTGTTTTGGAATTTGTGGACTTCTTTCAATGTTTGGATGAAACAATTAAGTACGCCATTATCAATGGGCTTAGACATGTAACCGATTATGTAAATAACATGCTTCTTGTATACACAGCTTAATTTCTGTTGCGTGATGAATTCCATTTCTAATGCTATTGTCCATGAAGGAAAATTCAAATAAATATAAATAATGAAGGGTTTGAAATATTATGGAGATTTTAATTTATAATTACACATAGGGTGGTAAGAAATTGAAGAAAGTAGAATTATTAAAAAATATAGGGTCCACTAAAATGCAGTAAATGAGCTACATAGCCCCCCAAAAAATATGTGTTGTACGCTCATGTGTCCCCAAAGAATACACTAAGTGACTTCCCCGAGTAATAATCACTTCGACATAACTCCTATCCACTCTCGTGTCTATTCTCACCTCATGTGAGTATCTATGGTCTCTCAACACTTACACAATTGCATTTCATTACCTTACAATTCCCTCATCATATGTTTGACTCCATAAGCCATTTCTTACATAATTACCTCTCAATTTCTATGTCAAGTTTTCCAAATCAATTTGCTACATAAGCTATCTCTTTCTAACTTATGTATCTATCTCACCTCATGTGAGTTGCTATAGAACATCTCAAGTTGCATTCACAATCTCTCAACTTAACTATGTCTAAGCTAAAATTTTACTTTGCCTCCACCTTGAATAACTATGAAGAAGGTTGAGCTTGAAGCTTGTATATTCCAAAATGGTAAAGATGCAAAGGACCTAGCTCTCGTGTAGCCTATCGTCATGAATAAGGTAAGGTCCTCTAACTTTAATCCTAACTTTATATATTGAGAGGAGGTGCCTAACATGTGCCCCCCTCTTATATTATCATATCGTCAATTTCTCTAAAAAGACGAAGATAACTCTTCCGAACATCCTCAAAGAGAGCACATATAATTCTCATCTTCCTTTTTCTTCAAAATGTGGTAGTTTGTGTTATAAAATCTACCTATCTCTATCTAGGATTGGAGGGATTTCCAAAGATAACCCAAGAAGTCATTTCTTGGCCCTTGCTTACGTCCACCTCTGATTGCCTCACCTACGTGGCCTAGGTGGGTATTAATCACCATGGAGCTCCCTAATCCTAAGTGGCTTGTTCCGTGGCTTACTAATCTATCAAATAATCTCACTAATGTTTATTTGCCTCCTACATAGTCTACTAGTCTAAATTGGCGTACTAATGGTGCCCTTTTAACTTTATGTGGTTACTAATTTTACTAATTGGTAACCGGCTTGTAGGTCCCTTAAACCTAGTCACAATCCTCCTTAAGTGGCGACTATGGTGAATGTTGATAACCAAGCTTCCTCTCCTATTTCCAGTGGTTCTCCCCTTTTGTCGTTGAGATTTGGGGTGAACATTTTACCCTTCCCAATGAGTAGATCTTGTCCTCATGATCTCTTATCTATCTTCATGTGTCGTGAATTTAGTGTTGGCCTTAATCGGCATTACTTGTTTGTTTTGAAGTTGTCGGGATGAGCTGCAAGCCTTTCTGAAAATTTATTGGAGATTTTGTTCTAGTCATTGGAAGCGTAATTGTCCTTGGCGAATGCAACTCCACGTTCTTTAGCACAATTGCATGCCTTCTTACATTCAACCAAACATTGTGTTTACATCTTTGTCCAATTTGAAGTTCTATTACCGACCATTTTAGAGGAAATTATAGAATATACCCCAATTTAATAAAGGAAAACCGAAGGATGTCAACAAGTAACCGGTAGGATTTGCAAACACTAGGATGTCAACTGGTTACCTCTCAATTTCAAATGGTTCATCTGTAACTAGCTGTCGGTTATCTCTTAATTATTGGAACGGCTCTCAGGTGGCCACGTTGTCTGCTCCACTGGCCGCTTTGCTGGCCCAGCTGGCCTTCGCTGTGTGCCACTAGCTTCCATCACTCCCGGTGACTCCATTGGCCCAATGCTCTCCTACTCTTGGTGACTTTGCTGGCTTGATGTTCGGCTGTTCTCGGTGACTTTGTTGGCCTGATGCTCTGCTGCTCTCGGTGACTTCCCCTTGTCGCTTCCGCTTCTCCGCTCTGCACTCGCCTTGTCGCTCCCTCTCTCCTCTCTTTTGTTGCACTCACCTTGAGCTTAGCTCGGCTTCCATATTGGCGTTTGTCCGTGTCCATTCCAGTACGCTATTCTCCTTGCCACTTTTACTTTTATGCTCTGCACTCGCCCTTCGGCAACCACCTCGATCTGATGTTGTTTTCATGGCGACACCATGTTTGCTCGTAGTGACTCATCTATGTCGCTCATTCGCGTGCTCTAGTTTCTCGTTCACTTTCTCTGGATGCTTGCTGCCCTGGTCGCTCATCTTTAGCACCCTCGGCGATTCTCTCTCCATGTTGCTCTCGCTTGCTACTTGCCTTCTGTTGCTCTCCCATTGACCGTTTTCTCTGGCCTTGTTTCTCTCTCGCATCGCTTCTCTCGTGGTGATATATGTTCTCTCGCGGTGTCTTTCTGTTCGTTTGCTGTGACTCCCTGTTGCCCTTGCTCGTTTGCTTTCGGTGGCTCCTTCGCTCATGGTGGTCCCTTAGAGGCGGCCTCTCCCCCCTTTTGTTGGTTGCCGTCGTTGATTTATGCTTTGCCCGTCTTCATCTTATGTTCTTGCTCGTCTTCGTCTTCAACTACTTCCCGTCTTCGGCTGCTCCTGTCTCCTTAGTCAAACCTAGATTAACATGTCCCTAGATCATGTCCTCAGGATCTCCTCATAATTTTCCATTGTCTAAAGTTTATTGACAAAAATAGTGGCATCATATCCTAGTTGTGGATGTAGTGATTTCCTTTCGCCATAATAGCTTCAAAATTATTGAGAGTATTGCTTACATAGTGCTGGAGATCTGTTTCGAAGAACTTTGGTGCAAATAAACCACTACGGTATTTCTTTAACCATTGGTGACACTTGACAACTTCTGCAAATACTGATAAGTCCTTTTGTGTAAATTTGTATTTTGATTTTTCACTCTCATTTTTGTTTTGATCTTTTACTGCTTGTATCCATTCTATCTCCCTTTGTGTGTATTGGTAGGTTACATGTAACTGTCCCTTGTTTTTGGTATTTGTGTAAAATCCGCGATGGTGCTCTGCAATCTGTATCATTGCTTGAATACAGTATCTGGATACATAGAATGCTGGATTGACTAATACCAACTCAAATACTCCTAATGAGGTTTTTAATTCTCCCAAAGTCCATATAAATGCTAATGCATTTCGTCCACTTGGTCCTGATCTTTTTCAGAATATGATTACTTCTTCTTGATTTAGTTTTACTCCTATCGATAGAAGTGATATTCCATTACTAACAAAAATCAATCCTCTGATTGCTTGGAAATTTTGTCGAATTGAAATGGCAGGTGGTAAGTGGTGTAATACAAAAATGTTTCTTTTGAACTTTGGTTTCTGAGATGGGTGCATCTGGTTCATTTCTTCTATGATATTATGTAATACGTCTTTTTCTTGGATCAACCTCTATATTTCCGTACGTAGCACTTGAATTGTTTCCTGGATCATTTTTGCTATCTACCCAGGTCTCAAATGTCGCAGCTCGTATTAAGGCCTCCATGTAACCTTCATCCTTCTGCTAGTATACTTTGACTTGACTCTCCAAATCTTTAATTGTATTATACGCCGTATCAAGTTTGTCTTGGTTGACCTTGTTTTTCTCTTGGGATTCTTGGTATATTTTATGAAAGCTCTCCACTTTCCGTTTGTGAACTTGGCCTTGTTCTTCATGGTACTCATTTCCTCATTCTATTACCCTTCTTCTAAAATTGACGCTACGTTAATTTTCTTCTAATATTCTCCTAGGCTCATAAATCTGATCTTCTTTTTTGTCCGTTTCCTATTCTTTGGAGTTGATAACCAAATGAAATAACCTTTGTTGTGTGTCTTGTTAGAATTTATACCTTTCCGGTTCTTGTGGAACTTCAAAATACTTCAGTTGAACTCGTTCCCAATAGTTCTCTATAAATGACTCTAAGGGTTCCTTCTTTAGCCCCGTCCATGTTATCATATCTTTCTTGTTTAAGGTACTAACGTTTTTTAGTGGTAAACATGATGGTTGTTGCAGGTGGTTTACCATTCATCCTCGCCCAGGAGATCCGGTAATACCGTTGATCTTCGCCTTCTTGGGGTCCGATTCGCCGGACCCCTCCAATAAAAACAAATTTGAAAATTAATACAATAACCTGAAAGTCCATTAATAATTTCGTTCACTATATATTTTCATTGAACAACCAACCTATATATTGTCGAATTCATCCACTATAACATTTCATCCATTGTAATTCTTTATTCAATATAATTTTTCATCCACCATAATTTTTCATTCATTGTAATTTTCTATCCACTGTAATTCTTCTATTGAATTTCATCTACTGCACTTCATTCATTCAAAACCTCTATTCTTTGCTTGAATATTTTCTCTTAAGTATAACTACCCCACTTTTAAGTCCTTTAAATTCAAGTCTACCCTCAACTTCAAATCTTCGGTATGTCCTAGTCCTTTTAATTGCTCATTCTACATAATCTTTTGTCTCTTAATTATACTATTCTTCCGATTAATATCCGAGTGTCATTGCCAAATCTCTCATATATTATATTTACTTTCAATTTATGAAAACTAATTAGCCATAATTCCTTTGATTATTTAATAGATTTTAAAATAGTAATATTAAACCCCCTCTTAGTCAACATCCTATGTCCACACTATTTTTTTAAGGCTCTTTTGGGGGTTCAACCGCCTTAATTTATCTTTTAGGACTATTTTTTAATCAAAAATAACAATTCCAATATTTATACTCAAAAGATAAATAATCATTTCGTCATGATTTCTATTTGTACAACTTCATTCCTCTATATTTAATTGATTATCTTCTTTCCATAGGTTGTCTTAAGATATGATCAACTTGCCCCCAAAAAATTCAACTATGTGGTTGTTTGAGGTTTTCCCCTTCTTTTTTTAACCAAAAGAAAAGGAAAATACCTTCTTATGCCAAATATATATTATAACTTGATTTGGAAGAAGAGTGAGCCAACCGCAAGCTTACTGCAATCCGACGCCCTCCGCGTGTTCCCGGATGCTCCCGCGAACTCTCCCCGCGATGCTCCACCCACTCCGGAACCTAAATACCTTAATTTCTCATAAGGTCTTTGAGCCCCCGATTTCATTCTTGATTAATGAAAACATCCTTGGCAAATATTTTCGCAAAAGTTTGTTTTTCATAAATCCAAACATTTCACCACGGACAATGAAATATAAGTGTCTCCAACCACTTGGGGGGGAAGAGCTGTTGGCTGCGTTTGCAGCTGCACTAGCAACTAACAGTCTACTGTCGGGCATGGAGGCCATAGACAGGAGGCGGCCAGGGGCTTCGACTCCCGGAGTCGACTCCTCTGTTTAATTTTTAATTTTTTTAATCAAATTTTTCTTCACTTAGAATCACAAATTTACTTTCAAAGCTTAATGACGTTAATTCCTGCTTGCGACCAAATGACAGAAAATTCCGTGGAAAATTCAATGATTCCTCACCACAATTCACCTGATGTGCTATTCATAAGCAATAATTCTTCTTCTTGTTGTTTCAACGATCCGCGGTATTTTTCGCTCCGATATTCCATAACTTCGTTGCTTCTTGCCCTCACGCTCTCCTTTACGTGTTAATCTCAAAAATGAAGAAGAAAAGAGGAAAATTGGAGGATTCTTGCCAAGTGAGAAGGAAAAGAGTCAAACCCTAGCAAGAGCTCTAATTCTCTCTTCAAATGCACACAATGAATCAAGTTATCTCTCACTCCACCATGGGAGAATCCAAGAGTGTAAGTAAGGGGAGATTTACTCAAGATTTTATTGCAACAACTTGCAATCTTCACCTCACACAAACTCTCTTCACACAAACTCTCTTCACACACTCACTCACAAGGCTTGACTTGGCAAAAATGCTAAGACAAGGAGGAGGCTCCTCACTTAGGAGCATCTCTCCAACTCCTAGGGTTTCATCCATTCAATTCTAAATGGATGAAAACCCCTTGGATGCGGTGTGAACGCTAATGCCGCACACCATGACAGTGCCATGAATTATTATCTTTGTCTTTTTGTGTATTCTCTTGGGAGGTTATTAAGGATTTATGTGAGTGGTATGGGGTTGGGTTATATGTCTCCGCTAAGGAGTATGAATGTTTGAAGGTTGGTGATGCATGTAATTATTTTGTGTATGTTTGGGTGTCTATGGTGGGGGCATTTTATTGTGTAGAAGGTGATGAAGGTTTATGATGGTTTAGTGTGAGTGTACGGATTTTGGATGTTGCATTTGTGGTTGGTGTGGGGGATGGGGTGATATGGGTGTTTGTGGATCTAAAGTATGGGTGGGGTTGTTATGATGATTGTATTATGTATGTATATTGTATGTTGTGGCATGGGTGTTGGAGCAACGACGCTACCGTGTGAGCGGTGGGACGCGAGCGGTGAGCGGTGAGCAGAAAATTTGCTCACAGTGAGCAGAAAAAAGTCAACGCTTTCCAATTATAGTAATAAACTTTCTAAATTTAGATAATATAAATAGGAAAATCGTGGGACCTCTTTTTTTAGTAAAAACGATGGACCTATTTCCGTGCAAATTTTGAGGGCTTTAAGGACAGAGACTTGGTTTTAGGATACCTTTCAGAGAGACTAGTTGACATGATCTAATTAAACCAGGGAACTTTTGACTGTCCACATTATGGTGAGAGCCGCTTAATCATAGGCTATGGTCACAACGTAAGAGAAAATTCTAAGTGAAAAAATTCAAGCATTCAAGCAAAGTAGCAAAACTCGTACCGTTCAATAACATCTAAAACTACCGTTGGAAGAAGAGACCCATAAATATTTAGAAACCTTTATAGATATTTAGAAACGAATACAATTCACATCATGTAGATAATGATAGGTCTGATATATCAGCGATATTTTCGGAAAACGTGCACTCATACTATGGTATACTCAACGCAATAGGAAATACTTAGCGAGAACTTATAAATAAAGGGGGGCAGCCTAGCTCCTATAGGTATCCACGCTAAGGTCCCACATGCTTCATGATGCCACTTTCGAGGAGGTGCTTCACTTCATTGAAACTAAGGCTCGGAGCATGGATGAAAGTTTCTTGGTATTGATCCAAGTTGCAAGTCACACGGAAGATGAAGTACAAGTGCTTGCAGTTTACCCAAGTGCGCCGCTTCCCAAGTGCTCTTGCTGACATCTCCACGAAATCCGGGCATGTGCACGACGGGAAGGTGCTGATAGTGATACGGTACTCTTCAACCTTAGCCTTCTTTCGGGACTGGAAGAGAATGATGCACCCGATCCCTGGGTGAGGTATCATTGTGACGGAGGTGATTTGTCCGTCGACGTTGAGGGCTGACTCCCACTTGTTGCGTTGTTGGACGCATGGTCCGTTGTTACTGCGTCGGATCTTCTTTCCAAACTTGAGCGTAGGGTATTGATCGGCTTGGGCCGGGGTAGGGAGTTCGGCCATGGATGAGTCAACATTGGAGGAGTCGCCGAAGAGTCTTCTGGGTGACACATCTTGACGCTGCTGAAGTTGGAATCCCCCTTCTTCAAGGGCCAGAACCTCCTGGAGAGTGAGGTTTGTCCCAGTGAGGACATGCCAGACGTCCGGGACATCCGGACGGTGCTGCACCCACTTCCTCCTAGTGCCTTTGACACATCTCTCAATGTCGTCGTTACAGAAGAAGAACTGTGTCAAGAATTCCTCGTTCTTCTTGTAGTCACGTATGTAGCCGGTGTATGTAGGAGCTGGAGTACTTTTACCATGCCGAACGATCTTCTGGGTGCACTTGGTCTTTGTGCGAGCTTGCATGACGAAGCAGGCCTTGGCGGAAGTCTTGGGTAGTCTAGAAATGTGCCACTTGGAGACATCGCAGTGGGTCTCCTGAATGTTATTGACGTGGGTGACCCGTTGTGGAATCGATTTCTCGGGGGATTGTGTTAGGGGCAGGGTTGATGGTGTGGCGGAATCAGTACGGGCCTTGGTTGACCTAGTGCTCACTCGTGGATGAGAGAAGCTGACCTTGTCGGGTCTATGTGAATCCTGATCAGAACCAGGGGGCATATCAAGTTTGCGCTTTGTGGTGCCAAAGACCTCCTCTCCTTCGAGTTGGGGTTTGCGGGTGCACCAATGCTCTGCTCCAGGCATGTGCTCGAGTGCTGCAACAATTCTCTTGGCGTCACCGGATCGTTGTGCAGCACGAAGGCGGAGTTCTTCTTTTCCTGGGCCAGTACCAGAGCGATCACCCTTCAAGTAGGCGTAGTAGTTCGTACATTGCATGAACGCCCTCACGAAATCATCCACGGTCGCAACATATAGATCAGAGCCACGGTTTCCAGACTGCTGAAGCCATTTGTTATGGACTGTCTCAGAGAGGTTGCAAGATGGCATCTCTGCCAACTCAGAATCTGTGAAATTCTGAGAGAAGTCAATAAAATGTAGTGAGTACGCCTTGCACAAAAACAGGCTAAAAGCCTAAACTGACACCAAAAACCCAAAAAAACCAAAAAAACCAAAAAAAATCCAAAAAATAAGTTGACACCAAAAAACGAAATAGAAAGTGGGTGGGTACTCACTAGTTGCATGAAACCACCCCATTGACGGTAACGAAAATGCCAGAATGCAAGCCATGTATCAAGGTCCTTGATTCCTTCCTCGGATGCAGCTCCAGAGGAAAGCCACCAAGCCCGGATGGCAAGATAATGGGACTCGGACTGCTCGGGAGTCTTGGCATCCTTGTACTGCTTGCATAACAACTTGTGTTGCTGTTGGAGGTCGGGCTTGATGTGGGCGGCGGTGTGGCGCTCCATAGACACTGTCCAATGCAATAGACATGTCCTCTCGCGAGACTCCATAGGAACCTTGGGATCACCACTGCCATAGATAATCCTAACTGCATTCCAATTTGCTTGTGCACTGTCCGCCATGAACCCTTTGAAGTTAACTTTAGCAATGCCATGTCTGTGCATAACTTCATTGAGCCCATGCCAAAGAAGGCGTTGCGCCGTGACATCCTCAGACTGCATATCACATACTGCAATAGTCATAACCCGGCAGTAGGCCGAGTCATAGACATGGCAAGCCATGGTTGTCCACCCCTTGACACGCTTGACATGGTCAAACATGACCCAAGCATCCTGCAAATCACCTTGTGGTTGCATTCTCCTGACAAGGTCAACTCCAGACCCAGGGCCTACCTCGGACATCTTGAACACATAGACTTTCTCCAACAGCTTTCCCTGGCCTGGGAATTTGTTTTCTTGCACATAGGGCCAACTGCTATGACCTCTCAGTCCGGTGATGCTATCAATGATCCCCCCTCGCCCAATGCGCTTGAAGGAAGTGACTGTGTTTCGAATACTCGGGGTGCTGAGGTGTTGGTACCTGTCCATGACAAACTTCATGGACTCCAGGTCCATAACTTTATTGGGATCAGATCCCGTGCGTAGAAGATACTTGGCTAGGAACTCTTTACTTGCAGCCAAGGCAATCGCAGAGTTGGTGGCGGTGGGAGTCCTCTCAACTTCTCTACCGATGAGAGCATGAATTTCGACCTTAGACTCTCTACAGACACCTTGCGAAACGGGGTGATGGTGATGACCCATATGGATGCATGCACGGGTCATGTCACCTTTGCCAAGAACATAGTACATCTTAGCTTGGCAAGTATCAAGACAGTAGGGTGGTGTCTTACAGACCTTACAAACGAGAGATGACCCAGTTGGGGGATCAGCTCCTGCGGAGAAGGGTGAGGCGGTACAGCCTTCCCATTCGGTCTCGTTGACGTCAGTGGCCCGATTGGGGCGGTTGAGGTAATCACAGCCCTCGTTATTACAACGGAGATGGCCAACACAACATGAAAACCGGAAGGTCAAGCCGAGATCATTGGTAATATTAGACGTCTTTGTCCTGCACCAAGCATGACCGTCGAAACGCTTGTCCATTCCGAACATGAGTCTAGCATGGGAATGGGGAGCATCAGCTCCTAGAGGAGGGAACTCAAAGATGACGTCGCCGTCAAAAACAGAAGGGAGGAACTCAACCTTCTCATGCCTAACAGCTTCATAATCAATACTCTTGAGGATGTTCTTGGACCCTGGTCGGGTTGCAAGCAACTTCAAGTGGTGGACAACACTGGGACGATCTATAGACACACGTGGGTGAACTGGGGGTCTGGAAGTAGATGGTTGACTTACAGTAGGCGAGTGTGGAATCCTGAGAGGATTGATGAAGGGTTGATCCTGCGATGGAGGTGGGGTAATGTCAGAGGCACGTGGCAGATCATCATCAGAGTCACTGAGTAAGGTAACCTCTTCGATGCCGGGCTCCTTCTTGACCGTCGCCAGAAGAGAAACCTGCGTGGTGGACGTGAGGGATACACCTGGTGTTAGCAACACAGTTGTGGTGGCCATATCCGACTCGGTGACGCCTATGGCCTTGTACGTTCCAGGGATCAAGAACCAAACTCTACCATCGTCATTGCGAAACGATATCTGAAGGACAGTGTGACTCAAGTCACCGTTAGCATCAAAGACCTCTTCTTCGACATGAATTGAGGTTGGGTGGAATCTAAACCTCAAACTAAGGAACGACTCTGTGACTTTGGCTAGACCATCATCTCCTAGAGGGATCATAAGCGGGATGGAATGGTGCAGTGCTCGGATGGTGGCCATTGTAGAAGGATTGTGAATGCGAGTTCACAGCAGGTAGTGGCCAAATGGGCAATGGACTTAAGGAAACCACAAAGTGGGGAGGTGTATATAGTGTTGTGATTAGAAGGCCATGGCAAGATGGAATCTATGAATGACGGCGGAGACTTGGATTAGTAGTGGAATAATAAGCCGATTCATTATAGAAATGTGAATAAAAATTGAAAATGCACTGCAGCATTTACTTAAGTTAGTCATGATCATATGCCAATCCAAACTAGATATATCAATAACAAACAATGAGGCTGGATGCCGACTGACGAACTTATAAATACACAAGACCACGTGAACCATTTAGTGGATGTAAGGGGCACCTAAAGGAAAGTGTTTCTTTTTTAGTCAAGGCTTGAAATGGGCAAGGGTAGAGCATTCACCTTTATGGCGAAGCGAGAATAGGAAAGTTTATTTGGAAGAGTCTCGTCAAGTTATGGCTATACAAACCGAGGAATAATTTAAAAAACTGCAGGTTAATTATCTAAATCCAAGATAATAGGAACATAATGATGGCGCATAGATGTTAATTATGACAGACTTGACAATGATATATAACATTTGTTTGCTTCAATATGGTTAGAGATGAACACTCGGACGAGAGCGAGAGCAGATCGAGAATTGAGGAGGACTATTGAAAAACAGAGGCGTATAGAGAGAAGGCAAAGGTTAGAATCAAGAGAGAGCTCAGGGACGCCATACAACTTGCGGAAAACAATGGGTAGACAAGGGGTTAATTCTTCTAGGGGAACAGGTAGAGGTTCCAAAGGGGAAAAGACATGGAGGATTGTAGGAAAGAGGATTGTAGGATAATTGGCTGTTTGCTAAAATTATCATAGCAGCTGTAAAATTCATGGGCAAGGGTGATCGAAGGTATGTCAGCACATAAGTAGCTGTGTGGAATGTGTGGCAACCGAAAAATATCAATTGTTTTAAAGACATTATGACAGTGTCTTCATTTGAATTCAAATTAAAGGTAGCGAAGCAACCAAACAAGAATAAAAACCGAATACGAGGTAGTGTGAAATGTGGATCTCAGTTTGCTACAGGCATTACCTTAGGCAATGATCCAAGTTCTTCATAGAAGGCGGCATTCATTACGGACCAAACATTTCCGCACCTAACATTGGGGACTAGCTGAGACATGCCTGAAGACGAATTGCTTGAACTCTCCTATTCGAGTCAGCCTCGCAGACAAACTCGTAGACGACGCAAACTTCTCTTCTCTAGTTCAAAACAGTTGAAGGCAGCAAGAATGGCACGAGGCAGAGGCAGCAGAAGAGAAGCCGAGTTGGGGGACACGGTTAGGGTTTTAATGCTCGATGACAGGAGCTCTGACGGTGACGGATTAGAGGTGGTGGAGGAGCAACCAAACATTGTATCGGCGAGTTCGGACGACACTAAGTCAGTAGGCGAGGACGATGTTGAGGAGGAGGTCGACTGTGTACCTAAACTTCAGGTCGTTCAACCTCTCTAAATTTTTATATTTATCAGTTGTTGAATAGTAGTATGTGAAATCGTCCACAAGTTTACGGAAGCAGAATCATTTCATTCATGTAACAATTTATAGTAGTCTAAAACTATGTTGGCTTCAGACAAATCTTGACGAAGAAGAAATGCAGACGGTGGCTCGAAATTTCTATTCTGATGGAACAAGTGTTCAACTCAAGCAAACACAAACAAATCGACAAGGGCCAGCCATTATAAAAAGTAATGTAATCAATGCCAATCCCATTTATTTTTCAAGTAGTGAAGGTGTGCAAGAGCCGAAATTTTACTTGTAACATTAAAAATGGCTTGCGGTTTAGGGTTTAGAGGTGTCGGATAAGGAGACCCTCAGGACAACACAGTTCGTGGTTTTTGATATCGCATTCGTGGGGCTGAGGGTTACGGTCATATCGTAAGGTGCTGGACGCAGCATCCGTGCTAAGGTGGGATTGCTACACTGGGATATAGTCGACCTCATGTGTTGAAAACTGTAATGACGGGGGCTTGTTGTGATTGGTGTGGCCTGTTGTGTTGTGGTATTACATGTTAGATTTTGGGGTGAAGTCTGTGAACTGACTTGACTTGAACCTGGTTTTAGGGTTTAGGTCCGACCCTAAAACCATCGCTTAAGATTGTACTAACCACTGCTAAGGGGGGGTGCCGGTGCCCGCACCCGTCATGGCGGGGATACTCCGTAATCCTTGGTCAGCCTCCGTGTACTCCATACTCAGCCTCATCATAGGGGTGCCGGCACCGGCACCCATGTTGCCGAAGAAAAGTATGTTCTGTAGATTCTATTCGACGGACGACCTGTGGAGCGCTAGACAAGGCAGCCGCGCTGGCAATTTAATTTTTTGGGATTCTTGGTGCGGTTTGCTGTGCCGTGGTATTACATGTTAGATTTTGGGATCAATTATGTGAACTGAGTCGACCCGAACCTGTCATCTTCATTGCTTGAGATTATACTCACGACTACCGTGGGGGGGTGCCGGTGCCGGCTGCCCTTTGGGTGCTCTACAAAGTGTCCACCCTTCACAGTGAAGGTCTCTCCAAAAATTGCCTATCAAAAAATATAGTGGCTGTAATTTGCAAATAGAAATATAGCTTGTCTCCAATCTTGGCACTCTAGTAGACACTTCCAAATCTCAATAACTCTTGCAATTTCGACTCTGCAACTTTGACTCGGCATTGACTGCAACTTCGGCTTGGCAAGCATAGCTATATGTGAATGTGGATTTTTCAAATAGAATTGGGTGAAGGGTCATCACAGAGGTCAATTGAAACTTGAAATATTGGATGCATTGATGCAAGTGTCATTATGCGATCTTCCGATGGAAAATATGGATTAGGCTAGAACTTTTGACACTTGGACATCGACCAAAAACCGGAGGACTTTGCCTTTGGAGTTGGATGATGGTTAAGTGCATTGTGTAGGGAATCTAAATAATATTAGTGCATCATTTTTTTGCATGTACTTCTTCAATATAGTGAGACATCAATTTATTTTCATATTCAATACAAAACGGCCAATATCAAGTTAGTTTTTTTGGTGAAGTGTTGCAAAAAAGTTTGAAAGTTTGAGTGAAGTGTGATTATTTTGAAGTCCTTCACATTGACATGCATGTGCACACTTCAAACTTGAACACTGCTCACGGTGGGGTGCCGGTGCTGGTGCCGGTGTCGAATGGGGGTGCCGGTGCCGGCACCCCTATTGTCCGAACTTGTCGCTGCGCCTTCGGCGCTGCTCCGAACTTCTTCGGCACAATCTTCTCTCGGCGCAGTCTGCGCCTTCTCTCGGCGCTTTTCTTCTTCGGTGCAGCCCAACTCTAGTCTTCTCTCCGAACTACTCTGCTGTCGAATGGGTTGCCGGTGCCGGCACCCCTGTTGTCCGAACTACTCTTCTCTGCTACATTTAGTATGATGCCTCGAAGCTCTGGTGTTGGGGTGCTACGGTTTTGTCTTGTGTGAGCTTCTATCTGGATCTGGTGTCTGGATCTTGTGTCTGGATCTGGTGTCTGGATCTGGGGCTTCGCGGCTGCAGATTCGAGCTGCAGATTCGGAGTTCAGATTTGGAGTGCAGATTCGTAGTGCAGATTCGGAGTGCAGATTCAGAGTTCAGGTTCGGAGTGCAGATTCGGGCTTCAGATTCGGTTGCATGTACAGATCGGAAGCTTGTTTGAGGTTTTTGCTCTTGGGAGTAGGGTTTGGGGACATTCGAACTGTGTGTGTGTGTCTAATCAAATGCAATTTTATTCACTGTGTGTGTGTGTAATCCTCTTTGAAGGTTCAGAGGTTTAGAGCTCAGTTCATATAATTTGAGGTAGAATCATCTGTGCATTCATTGCAGTGTATTGCATCTGATTCTCTGGGTCCTCGTTCTGCATCCGATTCTGTGTTTTGTCACTGGGTCGAAGCTGGGTCTTCTGAGGTACTTTGGAGTTTCTGTAACTTTGGTAGGTAGGTATGTAACTTTGCTGCTTCATCACATGAATTATAATTACTCCACAGTCACTCTCGACTCTTGTTAAATATTTCATTCAATCATGACCACGCATATGAATAATTGCATGTTGTTGTTGTTGTGTGTGCTGGGGCTTCGTGGATTGTGTATGTTGGGGCTTCGCGGCTTGTGTGTGTTGGCTTGTGTGTGTTGGCTTGTGTGTGATGCGGTTTGTGTGTGTTGTGTGATTGCTGACATCGTAGATAGGAGTTGCTGTTGATGACCCATCCAAAATTTCTTTACCCTTATTGTGTGTGTATGAACTCCATGGTGGCCTGCAGATTTTTGAGACACACCCTTTAACTTAGAGCAAGTAGAGTACGACCTAAACCCAGACAAAATTAGTGGAACCAATTTGTATTGCCACTGTCTAAAACTGCCCTTCACAGACCTTGATGATATGAAAACGATTTGTCGATACCTAAAGGTGTACATTCTTGGCTTGTTCATTTCTATTGAAAGTAATGCAGTTCCTTCTGATTAGTAAGAATTCAACCTTGGCCTGCTTGGACTCCAGGTATTGAAAGGAGCCACTCCTTGGAAATTACGTAGAAGATGAACAAAAAACCAACACAACTGACTTGACCTACATCTGGTCTTGTGGATTTCCCTAGCCCATAATAAGTAAAGGTTGTGTCAAATCAGGTACTCAGGGAGGAATTTGGCGAGACTAATAATTTTTTGATCTGTTTCTGGGAATGTAAACTAGGTCATGCATAATTATATATGTATCAGCATGTATGAGGAAATATCTTTATGTGCAATTTGCACATGCAATTTGCCAAGATTCGTGTGCATGCTCTTTCTCTCGATGGCTGCCAATATTTTTCTGTGGGACAAGGTGCACACGTGTCGTACATTCATATTGCTCCCTATTCAAATGTGACTTGAAGGGCTGGAAAATTGGTTTGGTTGTAGTTTTTGGTTCGGGTTGTCCTTGGATGAAGCTGAGTCTTCCACACTTTCACTCAATTGCTCTTTGTCGTTTGCTGTGTTTTGTCGCTGGGTCTAAGCTGGGTCTTCTGAGGTACTTTGGAGTTTCAGCCAGGAATGTGTGCCACATGTTGTTGATCATTCTGAACTCAATCATCACTCATGTAGTTTGTGGCTTAGCTTTGCCTTAAGGGTTAATTTGGTTTGGAAATGGCCATGACTCATGTGTATGTCTTTCTCTTGATTGCTACGAAGATTTTTTGGGGAACATAGTGTGCACATGTCGCACATTCATACGTGACCTGGCTTTTTCTTTAAATGGCTTTGAAATCGGGTTGGTTGTATTGTATGTTTCGGTTTGGTCCTTGGATTGAGCTGAATCTTCCAAGCTTTCGTTGATGTTGTTATCACTAGCATCAATCAGTTCATGTCCTTCTGTTATTATGAGTATTATGTGTGTGACTCAGCTTTGTTGCTTCAAGGGCTGGGAAATGGGTTGCTGCAAACATTATGTGGCAAATTGTTGTTTCTGTAGATGCAATTTGCTCCTCCCTGTTGTCTGTGTCTCCTTGGTTGCAATGTATTGTTTTGTCGCTAGATTTGAGCTGGCGAGATTTCAGATTTCAACTCTTCGCTGCCGCAAATAGATATGTTTCATAGTGGTGTATTAGGTTGTGCATTGAGACCCTCACAGAGAAGGACTACACCGTGGATCATACCCTTTTGTGAGAAATTTTATTATTATTTAGAGCTCCTTAGCTCGTCATGTATTGTATCCTATTTTGGAAGCACCCATGTTGCTTGAGTTTCAGATTGTCTTTCTGATGTGATGAGGAATTGTTTCCTTCCAGTGGGTCCAGACATAAGGCACGGGGGTTTAGGGAATAAAAACGAATCATGTGAAATAGGTTTAGGGTGGCAAATCATCTGAAATATGTTACTATCTCGCACTTTGTGGAATTAATCCTCCATAGCAGGTTGGAGTTCCAGTGTTTTTGTTCCTTCCGAGATAAGCGAAGCTCCAGTCATGTGCTTTTGTAAGACTCTTTAAGAACCAATGCGATACAATTATTAATTCTTCCTCTTAGGTCACTACAGTTTTGTAGGTTGGATACAGTCGACCCTCTGTAGCTTGTGACGATGATTAACTCAGTCCCAACTAATACTATGAACTTTAGGCAAAGTCTGGAGAGGAGATGTGGAAGTCAATTCCCTTCTTGTGCTTGTCATCATCATCACTCCATTCATTCCATGGTAGATTGATGCGAGCGAACTGTGATGAATTGCAATGAATTGTAAAGGCTAGTTTCATCACAATCACCCCGCTTGCTTTTCTCAAACCCCAACTTGCTTGTGCGCATTCTCACATCTGTGCTGTGGTTAGGTTGTTTTTCAGGAGATATATTGGCCATTAGTGGTTTTCCACAAGTCCAACCTGCACCTCACGTATATTCGAAGTAGATTGGATTGGGTTGATTGTGTGGTGCCTGCAAAGTAGTCTAAAAGGTTTGACGTTCATCAAGTCTGATATTAGTCAATAATGTTGCAACAAATCTCCACACCTTAGTTCTGGGGATTATAACCAGTGTCCTGAAGAGTTTGACCTGAGGTAGCATAGTGCAACTCTTTTAGATCACTTCTAGTGCTTCTAATGAATTCATGAATTGTATGAAGACTAAGAAGAGGAACACTCTTGGAAAGAGCTCCTGGGGGTGCCGGTGCCGGCACCCGTGTTGAGCTTCTCAGTGGTTTTTTTTGGACATCTTTGCTGGCGGATACTGTGGGGGTCAACTCACATGATAACTTTTTTGGCCAATCGATTTATTAAAATCGTACCTTTTGTTTCCGCCATTACATAGCTTTATATTCATGCCATTAATTATGTGGTTGCATTCTTTGATTTGATTATCAGGAGTCATGGAAGTCTCAGAAGATGTTGAGATTTTGGGTGAGGATGACGAAGTTCTATCTTCAGAGCAAGTGGAGAAGGAGATGAACGACATCATTTCAAAGGAGTCGGTAAACACAAACTTCTCTATTGAGTCATTGAGATTCAAGCCAAGGAAGAAATCTAAGTTATGTATTCCACTTTGTCGAATGATTGCTCTTCCTGTTGTTCGGCCCTTTCTAAAGAATGATGTCATGAATTTGGCATCACATTTTGTGAGCAACGGTTATATGGAAGGCAATGGAGTATTCTACGTTGCTTTGGAGAATCATGAGGGAAAGACTGCCGAGGTCACTTCAGAGATTGAAGCCTCATGGGATCCTCTTTGGATTGAAGCCAATGCTGCATTTGAAGATGACCTTCTTCGAGATGACGATTTGAAGATCTTCTCGGGGATGATGTTCCATGTTTGGGATGGAAACCATCGCCTTCAAGCTTGGTTCCCAATCATTAATCGTGATCATGCATATGATAGAAATTGGCATGTTGCAGTGGAGTCTATTATTTTGGAGGTTAACGGAGTTGTGCCTACAGTTCTCTCTGCTTTGTACCAAGTGAATTGGTATGTTTCTTACACTTTTCTTATATACTTTCAATATCATTGAAGTAGCATCTATTTGTCTTGTCATTGATGTTTTAACAATAACTTGAGTTTGTTTGCAGGCGGAACCAAAAGTCCCATGTCACTACAAACTTAGTGCACAAGGTCTTTCGTGTTCAAAGTATTGCATCTCAACCCCTACCCTACTTTGAGAAGCTCATATCCAAAGAAGACTATGTAGCATCCGAGGCTAAGCAGAAGTCCAAGAATCGAACTTGGTTTACATTGACTACGGAAGCTCTCAATGGAGTCCTTCATCAGGTATTGATAATTTTTGTTGGTTTTTTTAATATTCATTCTGAATTGGTTGGGATGTAATATTTCAATTCTAAATTGCTTTGTTTTCAATTTGAGGTGATCTTTTCTATTGTTATTTTCTACAGCATGAATTAGGAAATGCAGCTGCCGCCGCTCAACGCAGGTTCTATGAGAAATTTCCTGATCCAACGGAGTGGACCAGCAGTAAGTTGTGGACTTTGTGATGAATGCCGTGGATAAAGTAAAGGTCCAGTGCAACTCCGAATTGAAGAAGTTGCTTCCTATCGCTGATCCCAAACACACTCCTCAATTCTTGGAGCAGATCAAATTGCACTATGAGATGAACGATGAGACTCCTGAGATGACTCAGGAGAAACTTTGGATGTTGGCCACTTCTGCAATGGATCCGGCTGTTAAGGTGAAGTGGTTGGAGAGGTGGAACAAATCTCCGGCATTGCGTGAAGCTCTTAAGTTTCCAAAACCTCGGTTTGGAGATGCTGATTTTCCCGAATGGCTTCGAAAAGCCACTTGGTGGTCTCAGGTATTCTTGCATTACTTGTACTCTTGCAATGTTGTGTACTTTGAATTTGTAAAGTATAAGATGTAAGAAATCTATTTACATACTTAATTTCCTATCTCTGATTTTGCAGCTGGCTTGTGAGGCTGAGAAGTTGTTCACCGGTACCCTTATTGATCTCGGGGTGACTGTGGATTATGTTCGTGATGGAGAGGTTCCCCTTCCTTCCATCACCAATTATGTAGAAAAGATGAGAATTTTGCTTTGGGACACAGCTTTCTTTAGAGAATTCAAGGTAGAGAAGGGTGTGCACAAGAATAACCCGTGTGAGAAGCAATTGGGCTTTAAGCAGGCCATGCAGAGGACGTTGTACCGATACTTTAAGTATGTTTTATTTCCTGCTAAAGCCATCTCAAAATCTCCTCCATTTTTTGATGCCTATTTAGACACGGGAAGCGAGGAGTGCATGTTTACAGATGGTATTTTGAGGGATTGGAGTGCAGCCCATTTGGAGAAGTGTGGGTGGTATCTTGACACTCCTCTTAAGAGACCACCCACATTTGATGTGGCATTCCGGAATTCAGTTCAACCTGACCTACTGGGCGTAGAGGTGGTTTCTTCAAAATCATTGGAGAAGGTTGAAGGGAAGAAGGTGAAGAAGACAAGAGGTAATAAAGCAGCCCCAACAATGGCAGTGGAAGTTCCCATTGCAGATCCAATTATGCCTATCGTTGTGGATCTCCCTTCCTCTTCCAATGTGGTTGGCCCATCACACGCTTCCAGAATTATAACTGTAGCACACAGCCAGCCATCTTCATCTGTTCTTGCATCACAACAACTATTAAAGAGGAAGAGTACCTTGGCTGCAGCAGCTTCTGGTTCAACATCTGCAATTCAATCTTCAATGTGTTTGATGGAGAACACTTCCATTTCCACCATTATGGAAGTGGGTGTTTCTCATCCATTTCTTTTGGACAGTCATCTTTTTGTGAAGAAGGTGAGTTATTCATACTCTTATAGTAAATATTTGTTACATATTCAATTGTTATTGTAGAAGTTCTGATTCAGAGAATTTGACTCTGTGAGTAGGCTAAGGGAGGAGAGGAATCGCTACCGCGCTCGAGCAGATGTCCACATTCAAGATTCGATTTGGTGATCGCAGATATTCCAGATGGTATGCACGTTGCAAACATATCGTCTCCTCCTGATGCAGTTCCGAAGTGGAACTTGTACAATGAAACAGATGTTGAAGCTTTATTTGAGTTTGCGTTTACATTTGTGCACAACGATGGTGGAGTCTTGCTTTTTATGCCAGAGTATCAGCCAATTCGGGTGGATGTGCGAACCTATGCTGCAACATACGAGTTCAAGCTTTTGAAGGATTGGTGGGGCATAAATGACTTGCGGCTGACTTCTCCAATCAATCCCGAGGTCACGGTATGTTCAAATCCTTTGTTCAAATTGATGAATTTGAATATCTTGAGTTTTGGGGGCTTCATGTTTACTTACAATTTTTGTGTTTCCAGACCCGCCGATTCCGCATTCTATTTTTCATTCGTGAACAGAAAGCACCTTCATCTTTCATCTTTCATTGTCGAAATGAGCAATCTGGCGCCGCTGTCCGAGTTGAGGAGGATGACATCCTTTTCAATTTTGTGGCATCTGATACTCAGCTAATGAATGGACCAAAACCTTGGAGAGGTGCTCGGGAGAAGGATACGCTATTTATGCAAGTCCTCATTGAAGCACTCACTTGTACAGGCTCGGTAGTGTTTGATACCACAGCTAATACAGGTACATGCCTATCATTGTATATGCTCAATTTTTGCAAATGCTTCGATATATTCTCAATCTTACCAATTGTGTTGACTTTATTTTTTCTTCTCTTCAGGTGCCTCCATTCATGCTTGCCGGAATTCAGGCCGGCATATTATTGCTTTGGAAACATATGACCTTCTCTTTGCAACGGTGTTGGCACCGTTGAAGGATATAGTTCCAGTTGCAGTGCCTCATCAAGCTTCTTCTTCAGTTTTTGATGATGAGGAAGGCCCTGTGCGGCGTGTGGCAAAGCGCAATCGACTGAGTACGTAAGAATTCAATATTTTCTATTGTTGCAAGTTTTATGTTTTATTCTATCAATTCCTTTCTTACAACATTTGTACACTTGTACTTCTGCAGATTGATGACTTCTGCTACCTCTCCCCCGAAAACTTTTGAACTTCCAATATATGCTCAGGAAGTTGCCTCGGTTTTGGCAACAACTATCTCTCCAAAAGTTGTACCAAAAAAACCAATGTTTGATTCTCGTGTTCTTCAGTTTCTTGATGTTGAAGCACTTGGTAGTAGCTCTAATGCCTCGTGTGGTGAGAGTAGTGAGATGGCATTATAAACATTTTGTTTTATTTTATATATTTGTTTATGATATACCATCTAAACCTTCTGGGCTAGTGGCACAACCTTCTCCTACCAAAGCTAGTACCCCGTCTCCACGTTATGACCCCCGTGCCATAGACTTCTTCGAGCTTTTTGCAGAGGTGGATAATGAGTGCCATAGCTTAGATTCCACTTCAGATGAGGGCGGCCATGAGGGGAGTATCTTTGGAGATAGGGAATCTAGTAGTGACAACCTCATGTTTGATTGATTTTTGGTTTGATTGATTGGTATTTGGATTTATAAAGTGTGGTGTGGTTTTCAATATTCCAATTATCTCATTGAATGCATCTTTTCGTTGTTCTCAAATCACACTACACTTGGTGGTCGTCATACTCCAAAGAGAATTTAGTCCACCATCTTATCAACCATAGTGCATTTTCCCACGGTCATAGGGCCTCATTGGTAATTATAAGAAGTTTTTTGGTTCTAGAAATTGGCCACTCCACAAATATAGGCCTTATAATTACAAAATTAAACTTGAAATATGTGCAAAATCCACGGTCATAAGGGGCCTAACATTCGTTAAATGGAGTTTTAAACTATAATTTTCTGCTCACGAAATCTGCTCACCGCTCATCGCTCACCGCTCACCGCTCACATCGTAGCATTCCTGGTGTGCTCACTAGGAGGTGGTGTGCAAGAGTATACCTCTGGTGGTAAACACAAGTAACGGGCCACATTCGTAATGAGAACACCCATCCCATGTCCATCATTCCCTCCAATGGCTCCATAATAAGCACACCAACATTATCTACTCCAAGACACTTGTCTTCCACACAATCCATTGGATTGACATTACGGCAAATTCCTTTTGCCACATTTTGTCCGTTCGTGTTTACAAGCATCATAGGAATGTTCAGCCATTCCTCCCTTGGAAGCCCGCTGCAATCTACATCAATATCGTCAATCCCAACATCGGTCTCGTCTTCCGTGAACACCGCTTCAGACAGTGATGATCCCTGCATCGTAAAATAATGTTAATATGCTTACCCTTAACTTACCCTAATACCACAATAAGTTTACATCACATTACAAACTACAAGAACTCACCTCCTCGGAGCTCAAATGCTCTACTTCCATTTGCTCCATTACCCTGATAACACACTTAACTTCATTAATCAATAAAGGTGTTGCCCCTGACACGCACCAGAACTAACTCAATATCTACCCAACCGGATAGATAGCCCATTTGCATCCGCAACCTATATTAATATGCCTATAAATATAGCCTTTTATTTACCGTCTTACCCAGACCTTTAAACCCTAAACCATTGCCCTGGGCCACGAGGTTCCACTCGCCCGAGTGGAACCTCGAAATCTCTTCGTTGAGCCAGGGTGTTGCAACTGACGCATCATAACCAACTCCACCCAATCTATCCCACATGATAGATCACCCATTCATATCCAAAACCTTAAATAATAAGTGCCTTAAAATAGCCTAAACCCTAAACCACGGTTAACTCAGGAGTAAACCTACCGGATTACCAAGATTCGACCCCATATATAAAACTTTTCATTTCCATTTATGGGTGTTGCTCCTGACAGGCATCAGACCTAACTGCACCCTATCTATCCCACCCAGTAGATAACCCATTTGCATTTGCCACGTATTATTAATGTTCGAATAAATATAGCCTTTAGTTTACCATGCCTTACACTGTTTAACCCAGAGCAGTCAACATAACGAATTAACAAGGTTCGACGCTTATTCCAAACCTGTTCGTTTTCAATCTGTGCTCCTACTACGTATCTGAACCAAGTGCACCCAATCTATCACACCGGACAGATGACCCATTTGCATCCGACACCTATTATTATTGTGCCTAAACACAGCTAAATTCCAGGATTAGATGTATTGCGAAAATAGACGAATATCGAAACCCACTTTTACCCAGAGCCATGCCCTTGTGAAAATCCAAACCCTGACCACTTGCCAAGGTTCAACCCTTAACTCCAAACCCTTTTCATGTCCATTCTGACCCTGACTCATAAAATGGTGCCGTGGTTCCACTCGCCCGAGAGGAACCTTGGCACCATTTCTGGGTGTTGCTCCTACTACGCATCAGAACCAAGTGCACCCAATCCTATCGCGTCGGACAAATGTCCCATCTGCATCCGACACCTATTATTATTGTGTGCCTAAACACAGCTAAATTACATGATTAGATGTATTGCGACTACAGACGAATATCGAAACATATTTTTAAGCATAGCCATGCCCATGTGAAAATCCAAACCCTAACCACTTGCCACCAGTTCAACCGTTAATTCCAAACTCTTTTCATATCCATTCTAACCCTGACACCTAAAATGGTGCTAAGGTTCCTCTCGCCCGAGAGGAACTTGGCCTCGAGGTTCCTCTCGCCCGAGTGGAACCTCGGACCCTATCACAGTAGTGGTGTCCGTACAACTGCCACGTGGGTTTAATTGTACGGACAGCTGTTCAGGATTCCACTGGCATATTCAATACCTGCACTACTTGGACCGGCACCTGTTAACAAGAGCATGTGTTGGGTTCTGAACGTGTGCAATGGCAACAATGAGATTTGGAAAGGCTGGAAGAGTGAGAGCCAGGAGCGGTTGGAGGTATGGACCTTATATAGTACTCTCAATATTGGTTTGGTGGGAGATTCAACATAAGTTTGGGTACTAAAATATTTGAAGCTTCCCTCCCTATTGTACGGGGTCCTCTCTTGTAGGAGAGATGATGGTTTGAGGAGGTGTGGGAGTAGAGAATGATCGTTTGGCGAGTTGATGTGCTTCCTAGTTGATAGTACATATAATGTACATCCTCCATTACCTTCCTTTGATTGCCACAGGCATGATACTACGGAATGTAGAGTGTACATAGATCCTCTCAAATGTGTTCATTGTTGAGCATGCATGGAGTAGTTTGATCAATTTTGAAGATGTAGTCCAATTCCTCTTAAACATGTGTCTTTATGGTATTTGTTCTTTGACCCTCGTTGAACCACGCACCGACCCAATATAGGGGTCCTATTAAGAGAAGTAATTGAATAACACATGCATACGTTAGTCTAGCGCCTCTTTGATGATGTTGCCACCCATCGAAATGGGGTCGAGTTTCTAAACTATGTGGATAAGTGGTACCACTACTTAAATTAGCACAATTCCCTACTACTGGTTCTCTTCCAGTTGGTTTTATAATCTACTCCACTAGTAGATTTGAATCCATATTCATGCATTTCAAACTTGTATAGTGGAAGAGAACCAATGGTAAGGGGTCATGATGGGCATCATAGTGTACACTCTCATGCAATGAACCTAGTGAAGAATTCCCCTCTCAACAACATTTCCCTCTTGGTTGGATTTGTCGCAACCATGTACTAAGCACATATCTACACTAATAAACCCAATTAGTGCATGTGGTACTAGTTCCCAGAACACGCACTATTTTGCCAAATCTCAATAATTAGTGAGAGTAGTTGTTTAGAATATAATGGGGGCCAAATTTTCCATATGTAAAGGCCTTAGGGCCAAGAAGATATGCTAACTCAATAGATCTAGCATGATCTAGCGTAGAGCCATTTAGATTATTTTATAAATTAACAAACATGCACTTATGATAACCAACCCTAAATAAAGGAAGGTATGAATTTTAGGGTGTCTTTTACAAATGTTTCACCGCAGATTTGCTAATCCAACACACATTTGGAGCCGTACATCTAATCACTAGTTGGAGAAGATGAACTACGAACCAAATAACACCCACATACATCATAGAAGAACGGCTTTGCACCCACAAATTTGGTTATTAAGTGAATTTACTGGGGCCCACAACCATTTGTGGTGCTTTGTGTGTGTTGCATGCTTAATTATTAAGATTGCAATCTCGGAATCCACAGGTTGTTCCAAGAAGGTGCACAATCACCCTTTGCATGCGGATGGGTGGGAAGTCATTAAGAACGGCGGCAGAGGAATCAACTATTTATATTAATATTTCACCAAGTTAGGACAAACCACTTGTGCACATCGCATTGCATGACTTTGCAGCCTCTATGGGCCATAGTTAATCACATAGCTCTTTTCTTGCCCAATTTGCATGGGGTTGTCAAGTTTCATCATGGTTTTGTCATCTTCCTTGCAACCCTGGCTACGTTATAAATACCTATCGCACAAGATGATAAGGTATATCTTATGTAAGCAAATTTAAACCATTGTAACTTCACTAAGTACTATGCAAGCAAAACCATTGTATCATCTTATATATTATGTAAACATCAAGAAGTTACGTGGGGTCATATCCCCCCCCCAATCCCGAAGGTGGACACGTACTGTGATTTCTTTCCATCACATGGTTGCCCATCAATTATCGTCAATATATAATTATGGGTGGAATTAATAATGAATTTAAAAATATCCATACCATTAGAAGGCCCATATTCAACAAAATTGGTAGGGAATCACATAACCACTTACTGAGTATAAAAAGATTCACATTCATATATAATGTTATAATATGGTTAACCACTCTCTTGTGAGTTGTGTCTTGCAATGTAGGCACTAGTTGTGTGTGACAACTGCGTATTATAACTTCACTCGATAAGTGTGTATGTAGAGGCAATTGGACAAGGTACTCATGCTAACCAACATTTGAACTCATTGTCCGATCTTCATTGTGTGAATTCACTATGCAAGCAAATACGAAGTTTCTCATTAAAATGTCGAATTGGCCCTTGGAATTATTGTGGGGGTGGTGACTTATTAAAAAGTGTATGTTATGACAGAACACGAGATCGTTGAATTTGTTGCACCCAAAATAGAAGGGCCAATTCTCAGTCTCGGGGCCAATGTCCTATTTCACTAAAACAAACCTTCTTAAATAAAGTATGACCTATTTCAGCAAACTATATATGTTTGTTGGATTATGTGGAAATTAATGTATATACAAATCCTGTAATGAGTGATGAAAATTCATATTGCAAGTGACGTGCCTTAAATGGACACCTTTAGCTCTGCATCTACTTTCCTAGGATGGAAAAACATGCAATTAGTGTGAGATGATCGCCAATTCTAAATTATGTCCGTTATCATTTTTGTCAAAAGTATTGGAGCGTATAGGAAAACCTTATTCATTTTAAAGTTCAAGACCCTCCTGAACATTAAAATCTTCTCATGTACATCCCACCAATTATCTTAAGTACTAAACCTACCTAATGTTCATATTTGAGCACATACAAGTCCATTGCAATCTCTTATAAACAATTTTTTGTTCCTGTGGGGGGGGGTGAGGTTTTCTTACATCCACACCTATTCAAAGAAATAAGTTATGTTCCTAAACGTCCAAACAACCTTTTGAACATTCATGATTATGAAATCCTAAGTAAACCATTTGAATTGCCCAATGGAATAACAGTACATCGTGTGATGCCAAATATTAATAACAAAGAATGTTAATTGTAATAGGGTTTACGGTTTACTGTAACAGGGTCATATATCTGCGTGGTATTTTTAGGGTTATTATTTTAAAAATCAACATTCATGTATTTGCCAAACCCTAAACCCTAAACCCTAAACCCTAAAACCAAACAATCACATTATGTAACCGGCTGGACTTGGAAACACTGGGATCTTCACCGATTATGCCCAAAAATCTGAAGGGACACTCCCACCATCATGGAAGGTTCGCACCCACATTCTAAACTCACTATAACCCTAAACAAAACATTTGCTTGGATTCCACTAATGTTATGGGTCCACAATGCCATGGGTGCATCTTAAAATAATAAACAACTATGCGTATTGCTAACCACAATTTGAGTATTGAGTACATGTTTAATACATTACATCCAAATGGGTCGTGTGTTATTTATTGGCCCAGGGGTGATGAAATAACATCTTTCCCCATCTTCAACAGTTTTTATGAACAGCAATGGGTGTTATCAGATAATACTAGTTGTGAACATGAGACCCCATTTTATAGAGTTCATATAGAATTAACATGTGGGACATATAACACTGCCACTCCTCTATCGATTAGCGTTCCCCAATTTAGCACCGCAATGATGTTGGGGTTAGGTGTACAAAGTGTTAACACATATTTTGTCAATTGTCAATGATCGTCATTTAAAGTCAATTGTCAATTAAGTCCTAATGTCCTAAAGTCCTTTATTAACACATGTCAGATAGTCCTTAAGTATCTTGTGGTCACTTTTGATGTGTAAATTAATTATCAACAATTTTCAACAATTGTCAACAATGGTGTTAAACACTTTGTTTGTTGTGTAAATTAATTATCAACAATTTTCAACATTTGTCAAGAATGGTGTTAAACACTTTGTTTGTTGTGTTATGGAATATTATTTTACACAACAATAGTGTTAACTTATTCACAACAAAATTAGTTGCAACTTGTGGATAGGATGGCATTCACGGTTGGGGTACTACATTTGGGACATTCAACAATGCCAACACGAATCTCCAATTATTGTGAGATGTGGATGATGTTGCTCCACATACAATTAAGCTCAGTGATACTAAACGTCATGCATCATTGTTGTCTAATTTTGTATTAAACAACTCTTTAAATTTTTGTGTTAATGGCCTTCTTAGCTTTGAAAATCTATTAGGGAATTTAGATAAGATGAGAATTGTTGGGTTGGGTAGGCAAAACGAGAGATCTTTGACCTCTTATTTGAAGAGTTCTTGGCATTAATATTTGTATTTGTTTGAAGTTATGAGTCAGTATTTCAAACAACCTATATTGTTTAAACTCGTTGTATATGTTTTGAAGATCATATTTCTTCTGTTTTTGTATTCCCTCGATAGTACGACAAGTTGTAGCCAATTGTCATATTAAGGAGAAGACTCCATTTTTTGCGTTTCCCAAAGGTGTCATTATGACATTATGATACTAAAGAGGGGGAACATAACATTATACAGTCTAAGTCCAAGGTATTGTCACCCTTGTTAATAGAACACCTTCATAATAGAACCTGAAAGTTTGAAACCGATTTTCTTAGTGTAAAACTCCCTCGTTATTATCCCTGTCACCCTTGATAATATCACTATTTTTTTTTCCAAAATCCGTAGTGTAAATGTGATAATATCAAATATGGATGGATTGTACTATGTGATGGTTGGATGGTTGGATGGACAGATTGTATGCAAGAACTGCAAGGTGTGGGAGTGTAGGTATACATCTATATCACGACTAAGTAAAAAACACAAACATGCATCAACTCCAAGGGAAACACACTCTCCTTCGTTTCACGCCCATCATTTGGAAAGGGCAAGGGGCATTGAACCACGGAGGCTACAAGCATGACCCCTTTGGTTCCTATACTTGCACAAAAAATGGCATGATCATGGTATCAAAGCCCCAATAATTGTGTTTGTTTAAACGTGAGAATTGTAATTAAGGGAGCCCATTAGTTCATTTCAATTACACATTATTTTCTTACCAAAAGTTTTGGGACTTTGTGGATTAACCTTTCATTGAGCCAGTTGCATTTCAATGAATAAATAAATTACCAACGTTAGGCAATTCAACGTGAGTTTGAGCTTGTTGGTCCTATCATGTTCACAAGTCTTCTTGGTGCAGGATGGGATTAACAGCCTACCTTGCGGAGGGTGGGCTCTCGATTTCATACCTACTTAGCTAGTTCTTTTTTGTCAACTAGAGAGAAGATTTCACAATGGAAATTGAACCACCAACCACTCCATTCGGAAATGAGTATCTCTCCACTATCACCCGGTAGTTTAGGATCATCTCAGACTACATTCCAACGACGTTGTAATTTGTATACTAGTTTTGATGTTGAGAGAATTTGAGCCCACAATCACCAACATCATTTAATTTAAATTTTCTATCAACCACTTGGAAGCTATGCAAAGACTTCAATTTTTTTGGGATGAGAAAGTTAATGTCATTTGTTTGTCTTTTATTTTAACAGAACATGATGCTAGTTGCCCCAAGTTTAATTCATCATCCGATGAATTTTTGGTTTGAATAAGAATAAGTGTACAAAATTGGAAGACACATGTGCAAGGAGTTTCGTTTTCCAAACTTGGAGATCATAAGTTTAATATTGCAAAGTGGTCAAAGCCCAATGAATAAATGATGGAAATTGACTGGTGGCGTTCATGAGTCTAAAGTAGTGAAGCTAAGCGATGCACAAAAATGTGCTAAAGATGTTTTGAATTTTATGGCTAGCCAAGGTTCTCAGATTTTCAACACTCAGGAGTTGTTAGGAATGGACAAATCCATGACAAACTCATTATAATTGGTGTTGGACATTTAACATCACTAAAACAATGTTACAATAGAAGCTTCTTTGTCTCTAGTGAGAGGTCTTTACCCGATCTCAATGACACATTATGATGTGCTCTTGTTGTTGTTCACAATTTTGAATTAGGTTTTACATTCAAAAACATTGAAGTCTTGTATTTGTTATTTTCTTTTTTACATTGTAATTTTGTTTTGATTTTCTACCTATTTTTGTTGATTATATCACATTATGCACAACTCTTCAAAATGTGACATTATCAAATATGTCACACCTTGTTTATATCACACTTTATGGTCAAACGGATGGTGTGATATTATGAAGGTTAGACTGTAATGCTTATCAGTGAACATAACATTAATAAACATTGACTGCAGTTAGTTGGGGCCCTCAATCTTGATTCCACTTTCCTTCCCCATAAAATCATGGTAAGGCTGCATCAATGCTCATGTATGCCTTCATAACCTTGCACCTAACTCTATACACTCATGATTAATTGCCACAATAAGATACATCATTAATGCACATGCCAAACATTAGAAGCCCCCGGTCGATAATTATAGCATCGTCTACACACAAATATCATCCATGACGGTGATACATTCATAACAGTGATGAAATCTGCCTTCGACGTGACTTCAGCAACCATTCAAATAGCTTTTCCATGTTTTATGTTACAAATAATGTTGTTGTTTATGCAAAACTACAAGTATTTAATTCCCACTATATTTGTGTTCGGGCTGTTTTTTCTTTTTGATTAATCAAAGACTAGGTCTCTTGCTTTTTTGAACACATCAATATTAATTTTATGCAACAGTTCTACCCTCATGTTTGGTTGCCTTCACGTTATCCAAGCCTCTATTCACGGGTAATGTTCAAATCTCGTGAACACTATTGTTAGGGTTCAACGAGGCCAAAGATTGAATTAATCATGGGTTGTGTGAGTCACGTCACAAACCCGATATAATGCAAAGAACTGCGTAGATTTTGTGAATCATCGCTATTGGAGTGAATAGTGATTGTGTTATGTACACTCATATATCACTACCACATCACTTCCGATACTGCTATCAAACTTCTCAACAAACTTCCAAATGTGCATGATGATCAAGAACATGTGGAATTCTTCTATCAAAATTGTGTATATTTTGTGCACATGTTAACACATATTTTGAGTCAAGTTTTGATAATCTATGTGACAACAAATCATTAATACCGTTGATTTATACTAATGCGATTCGTTTTCTCATGGTCAGTGTTCTCTTTTGAGTTTTCAATCCAATCTTTACATATAATGTTAACAAATCAACATTATTCTAAGAACATATATATGTAGTACTTAATGTGTGTGTATATTTTAGTTGCTTCTAAAATAATCCCAAAATGTATATGATCCATCATGTAACTTTTGTACTTTGACATATAAGAGATGCATTCAATTATGACAATTGTTTCTCATTACCGCATCGAAAAAGAATGGTTGTAATCTCATTCCCATCTTGACCTCATTTGTCGCACATGGACCCATAGGGTTTAGGCACGCATCCAACAGCCAAAATAAAATTAGTTGAAAGAACATCCGGCGAAAAGGTACTCAATCGACACATGTCGAATGGTACTCCCATAGACGATCTACCAGTCGGTACAGTTGTCATCATGGGAAGGTGAGTTGATCCCAGCCATCCATGATGACGGCTGAATCACCACCGTCGATTCGAGCCACTAGCCGCACCCCCCCGGGTGGAGTCCATTCGAATTGAGGGCGACTCCTCATTTGCGTCGGCACCTCCTCTCTTCCTCTCTTCCTCTCAATGCGGTCTGACACATTGCACGCTCACTCTCACACATTGCATATTGAAGATCGCCATGCCACATTCCACATTTCTGATTCCTGATTCCTGATTCCACATTCCTGATTCCACATTCCACATTCCCGATTCCACATTCCGCATTCCGCATTCCGCATTGCATATTCAAGAGCCCGAGGAACTTCTTCCACTGCTCCAGATTTTTCGACTGCGCTCTCTACATTGGGGTGCTGAGTTTGGGAGCTAGTCTGCCACAATCCTCAGCCCTCCTTCCAGCAACTTGTGGTAAGCCCTGCAGAACTCTCAATTATTTTGTAATAAACATCAAACTCTCAAATCTGAATGTGTTTGAATCTATTTGTGTTTGTGTTGAATGTGTTTGTTAGTGTTGAATGAAAGTGTTTTTGTTTGTGTTGAATATAGCCAGGGTTTGAGTGAGTTTTGTGTTGGTGTTGAGTCTGAATGAAGTGGTTTTGTTTGTGTTGAGTCTGAATGAAGTGTGTTTTTGTTAGTGTTGAGTCTGAATGAAGTGGTTTTGTTTGTGTTGTGTAGCCAAGGTTTGAATGAGTTTGTGTTTGTGTTGAATCTGATGTTTGTGTTTGTGTTGTGTAGCAAGGGTTTGAATGTGTGTTGAATGTGTGTTTGTGTTCAATGTGATTGAAAGTGTGTTTGTGTTGAATGCGTGTTTGTGTTCAATCTGATTGAAAGTGTGTGTTTGTGTTGAAGGTGTGTTTGTGTTCAATCTGATTGAAAATGTGGGTTTGTGTTGAAGGTGTGTTTGTGTTCAATCTGATTGAAAATGTGTGTTTGTGTTGAAGGTGTGTTTGTGTTCAATCTGATTGAAAGTGTTTGTGTTGAATGTGTGTTTGTGTTCAATATGTTTGAATGTAGGCAGGGTTTGAATGTGTGTTTGTGTTGAATCTGTTTGAATGTAGCTAGGGTTTGAGTGTGCTTGGGTTTGTGTTGAATTTGTATAAATGTTTTTGTGCTATCTATGTGTGTGAATGTGTTGGTTATCTGATTGAATGTGTTTGAATTTGTTGAGTTATCTATCTGTGTTTATGCTTATGCTCATGCTTATTGCCTCAAGGTTTAATGCTTGATTCATAAGCATTCACCAGATTATGCTTATGACTGCTAATGCTTATTCACATGCCTGATTGCAAAATGTTTATTGCTTCTTATGCCAATTTCTTCTTGCTAAATGGAATGTTATGCTTCTGCTTAATACAAAGCTTCTGCTGTTCACTTAAAGCTTATACTGATTGCAAAGCTTATGCTGAGCTGCTCAATGCAAAGCTTAAAATCATATGAACTAATCTGACTGTAGAGTGGTCCGTATTGTACGGACTATCCCAACCGTACACAGGTAGGAATGAGGGGAAGAGGATCCTCTCGGGCGAGAGGAACTTCTTCCCCCCGCGACCCCCTCCCTCTTCTATAAGTAGTGCCCATACCACAACACAGGTAAGAATGAGGGGAAGAGGATCCTCTCGGGCGAGAGGAACTTCTACCCCCGCTCCCACAGAAACATGACCCTCCCACAGCCCACTCCCTTAGCTCACAAGTTGCCATGATGAAGAAGTTCCTCTCGGGCGAGAGGAACTTCTTTGTCCGCCTCACCAACCCTTTGTGTCACCACCCCAAACTCTCACCCTCCAACCACATCTAAACCCTACACCCGAAGCAGAGGGGAAGAAGTTCCTCTCGGGCGAGAGGAACTTCTTTGTCCGCCTCACCAACCCTTTGTGTCACCACCCCAAACTCTCACCCTCCAACCACATCTAAACCCTACACCCAAAGCAGAGGGGAAGAAGTTCCTCTCGGGCGAGAGGAACTTCTTTGTCCGCCTCACCAACCCTTTGTGTCACCACCCCAAACTCTCACCCTCCAACCACATCTAAACCCTACACCCGAAGCAGAGGGGAAGTTCCTCTCGGGTGAGAGGAACTTCTTTGTCCGCCTCACCAACCCTTTGTGTCACCACCCCAAACTCTCACCCTCCAACCACATCCAAACCCTACACCCGAAGCAGAGGGGAAGAAGTTCCTCTCGGGCGAGAGGAACTTCTTTGTCCGCCTCACTAGACCCACCGTAGTCATTTGTCATACACTCATTCACCTCAGTCATTTGTCATTCTCTCTTCACTCATTCTTTCATTCACTCCAGACACACTAACCTGGTCAATTTTCCGTGTAGGTGAAATGGACAAAGAAGTGCTATGGACAGATCTTGTTGGGGAAATGCAAGTAGGGCCGAAGGGTGTCTACTGGGATTTAAAGGACACCCATTTGAGACACTGGTCACTTCAAGTACATAGAAAGGACAATGAATCGCCGCTAAATTTAACATTCGCGTACCGGGTAGACAAGAGCTGGATTCCAAACCCGGGAAACGCAATAACCTCAGCTGCGATCGGTGATCGCGACAAGCTAAATGTGTCAGTCTTCGAAGGACTCGAAGAACGCATTTTGTCCATCGATTGCAAGAAACACAGATTCCATATGGAGCCGTTCACACAATCAATCTCGACGCTCCCTCCTGCGGACAAAGAAGATATGGAGAGAGTGATGGGTTCTGGAGTTTCGAAGAAGGCGATAAATTTCATACTTGAAGCAATAGGTGATATCAATGCAAGAGAGGCGACCGAGAAGGAGGCGCGAAGGAAGCAAAAGAAGAAACAAGCGGAGACTCTTCTTGATTCAAGGATTGATGATGGAGGAAGTAAGAAGACACACAAGAAACAGAAACCCAGCGAGCAAGTTGTTGGAGAAACAAGAGAGACTTCTAAGAAGTCTAAGAAGGTTTCTGGTGAGGCTGGTCCGTTGGCCACGACCCTCAACCCAACGCCAATTCATCAGAACACTCCCCAGGAGACCGCGGGTGCAAGGAAAACCCCCTCCGCCAAGAGGACAACTGATGAACCGAGGAAGGCCTTCGCCAAGAAAATGAAGGCAACTGATGAAACAGATGAAACTCCCTTAGTGCTGACAGCAGCAGAGAAAGGGAGAGTTATCGCGCATGGCGAGGAACCAAGTTTGGAGGAAGCTGCCGCAGACCGGAAGAAGTTTGTCCAATTGTTTGGACACCTATACCCTTTCGGTGTGGAGAAAGTTTTCCACGTCCACATCAAGAAAATGATGAGCGCTAAATCGTACCAGGTTACTCGCCCACTAGATGATGCCGGGGTAGCACTCATGAAGAACTACCTCATACAGACTCCACCGGCATGGCCTCATCACAATCTATGTCTAATGCCGAAGCTCAACAAGGGGGAAAAATGGAGAGAAGGGATGACTTGGGACGACATCAAAAATGGAAATTTTCTCATTATCAACGGTCAACACAGCGTGGCTGCATCGAGGGAAATTATAGCGCACAAAGATACAGAACAAGCATTGAAAGATAAATTGAAGATCTGGCCTTGTACAATTGTGTGGACCGAGGATCCAAGCATGACAGTCCGTCTATCTTATACCCTAAATAATTCTAATTCATTTAACAAATTCACTCCTACTTGGACAACCCAGATTATGTATTGTCGGAGGGTGTGGGTGAAACTAGGGAGGCCCCAAAAACAACGAGTTAACAAAGCTGAGGCAACGATCGACCCAAAGATGACGGAGGCCTGGAAAATAAGTCATTCTATCTTGATTCCTCTTTCCCTCCATTCCCACTCCACTCCCTTGCAAAGTCCAAGGGGAGGTTCCTCTCGGCCGAGAGGAACTTCCACTCCCTTGCAAAGTCCAAGGGAAATTCCTCTCGGCCGAGAGGAACTTCCCTTGGACTTTGCAAGGGAGTGGAAGTTCCTCTCGGCCGAGAGGAACCTCCCTCCCTTCCCACACCTTCACTCCCCTGTCTGATTCCAATGTGAAACAACTATAGTTGTAATCTAACACTTCCACATTGCAGAATTTTACGACAAGCATGGAAGCCTCATTCACGGCCATTGCTAGAGGTATCACTCATGCGGACCTTAATGCGGAGCTCGCCATCATCATGGCCGACGATGAGACCTGGAGGTTGTGGAAGAAGATCTTCATCGCGCATGAGAAGGGCACACTTATGAATCCCGACAAGCCAGGCTCCACCTACTTGGAAGAATACCTCGAGGCTCAACAGAGACAACGAGCCCGCCACGAGAAGAAAAAATCTGGAACCACATTCGAGGAGAAGCCGTATGTCTGCAAACCATTGACAAGGGAAACTTTTAGGGTCATGGCCGGTCTACCTCGGCCTGACTATCTCCTGTGCGCAAAACGAATACTCGAATTGAGGGCTGGCGAAGAGGTTCCTAGAGTGACTTTCAGGTCAACGAAGAATGCTAATGTATCACTTTTGAAGTCGTGGTGTACGTTTAGGAAATGGAAGAACATATTGCTGCAAGAGTTGTCAGCACGCGACCCAAACGAACAAGGCATTTGGGGAAAGGATTCCGAAGGTTTTGATTGCCTTAACCGATCCGTTTGGTCACAGTTCAAGAAGGACCACTGTATCACAAAGGCCAAGTGGGTGAAGCTTTACCAGGTTGCAACTGATAGTTGGCTGAACAAGAAGCGGTTGCCCAACAACAAGTTCTTGGATCCACCCCCAGCATGTGTGCGTTTGTTGCAAGAGTGGCTTCAGACAGACCTAGAAGAGAGTCAAGGACAAGTGATCACACGATATGTCGAGTACAATGCTCTCAAAAGGAAGTTGGTGATCCCGAATCAAGACAAGATTGATCTTGACTGGCTCTCGAAGTTCACCAGAACAGGGGGGTTCATCGACTTTAGATTTATCCCAGGCTGTGTCGATCAGCCAGTGTCATCTTCGGTCGTGGAGTCCTTGGTGAAGTATGCGGCGGACCCACTCTGGTCCCCCGGACTCAAGACAATCCCAGCTTGGATGATTGTCTCCGACTTGCGCAACCACCCTGCAGCTGAGGAGTTCATATCAGCCATAATTCGCAAGCATCCGGATACGTTTCTAAATGTCCCTTCTGTTTATTTACCTTGTTACGCCGAAGATCAACCCTTCAACAAGGAAGTAGACAGCAAGAGGACTTCCCCGCTTATTTACGTGGACTTCCTTACTTGCCCTAGCATTTTTCCGCGCCACAAATTGTTTCGATGTCCAATGGTTGCGCCTGTAACTCGGCGTTACAATGTGAACCCAAAGGAGTGGTCGGAACTATCATACGAAGCGAACCGAGGCGAGTTGCGAATGGAGGTGTATCTATCGTTTCTCAGCTACCTTGGAAGCTCGGGAGGAGTCGTGATAAATTTATTCGGCGGCTTGAAGCCTATTGCTGCCGCATTGGTAAGTTCTTTACAACACACGCCACCTTCCTCAACACCTTCCTCAACACCTTCACAAACTCCCTAACTGCCTCCCTCCACACAGAGGAACTTCCCTTGAACTTTTCAAGGGAAGTTCCTCTCGGCCGAGAGGAACTTCCCTTGAACACTTTCTGCTACTTTTGAGGGATGTTTAAGTACAAGGAAGGGTTAAAGTTTCTATACTGATATTTTGTTCATGCATGCAGATGAACGACCAACATGTTTTTTCTTACATGGACTCTAGCTTCGTGCACACGCTGCCCGAGAAGATACAACACATTCGTCCACTTCGGGCAGTGGACTTTCAAGATGAGGAAGATGAGCCTGCATACGGTGGAGATCATCAACCTCATCCTCAAGAACATGCACCCCCAGCACTATTGTTGGAGGATGCCCCCCGAGATCCTTCGCCCGGTGTGGACATCGATGCCATGGACATTGATAGACACGACTCTGAAGGCGAAGAGTATGAGGAGCTTGAACACGACGACGACGACAAAGAGGCGCCTAGTGAACGGGATACAGACGAGGCCGCCAGTAGAGGGGAAAGCGTCCACATGGAAACGCAATCGGATGGAGGGGAGTCCATTCACACACAAACGTCACCTCGCGAGTTTGGCGCTTCTCCTTTGCAGTCCAGGGTCCTGGACTTTGCCGCCGGTCATGAGCATGTGACCTCACTTGCAGAAGATGAACCGGCCGAGAACCCACATCAAGATGGTCAAGAGGGAGGCCCCACTGACGAACACATGGCCGGGGACGAGGAACATGAGGAGCTTGAGGAGGACCTTGACGATGCTCAAGAGGAGGCACGCGAGGAGGGAGGGGAAGAGGAAGAGGAACGGGAGGACGATCAAGAGGACGTTCTTACGCCTGTCGTCTTTGAAGACGAAGCCAAAGGGGATGCCCACAAGCACACACCCGCAGTGCCAACCACTTCCCGTCCAGCTTCGACCTCGCATCGTTCCCAGAGCGGAGAACTACCGCTGCCCAGTCCCCCAAAAACCAAGGCGTCCAAGCGAGGCAAGCACAAAGACCGGCAGTCTAGACGACATATCTCCCGGGTTCAAGAGCCTGTAATTCCGGAGTCTGTATTGGACGACAGAATTGAAAGGGCCATTGTCAGAACACTGCCTGCCATGTTCACATCCTTGTTTGACGAAGTGATGGCCCGATACAATATTCTTCGCCCCAAGCAAGTGCCTCAAGCGACGCAACCAACACCTACAGTGGAGGTTGCGGTCGATTCCGCCGAAGCCGAAAGGGTGATGGATGTTGGTGTGCAAGGAATGGACGTCTCACATGTGGATGGAGCTACCCACATGGATGCGGCACCGACTACATTGGACACCGACAACGCAGAGGCTAATGTAAGTATTCGTTCCCTATGAACATATCTGCATTTTCTTTTTACTGTTCAAGTGACTGAATCTCCACCTGGATGTTTGATCCAGGTTGGAGACGGCACGGCATCCTGAAGCCTCATGTCGACTAGGACGCGTAGGATGAAGATAGTTAGGGGTGTAGGATACCCTAGAACACCTCCCTTGTGGGTGAGGATATGTAAGATGTTTGCCCACTTAATATAAATAAAGTGGATTCCTTTGGCTAGCACGTGTACTTTCTATTTGGCCTTCAGTTGTCTTTAATGATGTCTTTCAATTCACAGGCTTCTTTGCACAACTTTGAACGAGTGGATCCCATAAACAACTCGTTGGCGGCAGTGGTTACCCGCGCTCCACCCAAGGATTTACACCCCTCACCAACTGAAGATGAGCTAGCTCATAGTCCTCCGTCGACAATCCCATCACCGCGCGCGGCCCTCTCGCCGACTGGTGGGGAGTTGGGAGTCATCCCAGCTGCACATGCTATGCAGCATCCACTTGAGCCCTTCACTGTCCAGCCCTCATCGCCAGTCGTCGATGAGGTTGTTGAAGGGGAGGAGGCTGAGGCTGTTGAAGTGGAGGAGGCTGAGGCTGTTGAAGTGGAGGAGGCTGAGGCTGTTGAAGTGCAAGAGGCTGAGGCTGTTGAAGTGCAAGAGGCTGTTCAGAACGATGAGGCATCAACTCGAGCCGTGGAGGTTGCTCAAACAAATACAGTCGCAGGCGCAGGCATCGACGAGTGCTGTCAATGTTATCCCGTTGGACTCCTCCAATCCAGAAGCCTCCATAAATGCCCCACAAGCAGTGCGGAGGTATTTGACTCGTTGGCCACGCGGTGAGAAGGACCCCCATCATGTATTTGACACCACTAATCTCCATGATTTCCGAACGATGCGCAACAATCAAGAAGATCAAAGACGGCATGCTGAGCTTGCGAAAGTGCTGCCAAGGCATGTGAATGTAAGTTTCTTCCAACTCTGCCTCCGTTAAACACGCACATAAGTTTTGATTCACATGTATTTCGACCTCTTTACCTTCCCTTTCATTTATCATCGCGTAGTTTTGGGTTCAGGGTCCACAACACTCGATAACGCCTTTGGATGCGCCTATACCAAAAGACGTTGTCTATGATAAGCTCTTTGTTTACAATGACACCTATCCAATGATCAATAGGCCTTGGCAAGTATTCACAAGGGAGATGGGAATCGCGTGTGCTAAAAGACTAATGTCTAAGTATCCTGAAGATCCTTCCCTAGGGTACTCTGATCGATGGGAATTCAATCCAGTACAGTACGAGGTATTTGTCCGGGCTCCTTTTCCCAATTCGTTCGAGTTCGCCCATACCGCACGTGGATTGCAAGTCCACACAATGAAGTCATTAATGGTCTAGTCCATCATGCCTAGATTTGCGAGGTCGTTGTTTGTTTAATTCATTTTAGCACACGTCAGAAGCTCACCGTGGATTCATGTCGGCAGGCGCCTGCTGCTACACCCAGTCGAAGGTTCATTGTGGTGTTCGATTTAAACGGCATATTTTGCCACTGTTCCCCCCGTCACAACAGTATGGTGGCTGTGCCCACATGGATAATGCACGATCGTGCGCCGGACAAACTTCCGGCCTTGGTAGGGCCCAAGGTTGTCCTACCTAGACTGGGATACAAGGTGTTTTGGTCCCGGATGCACACAATGTTCCATGTTTGCATATGGTCATCCATGAAAAAATCCACTGTCGACCTTGTGGTGCGGTATCTATTTGATGGGCTGCCAAAACCTGCATTAGTACTTGCCCAAGAGGATTGCACCTCGTTCAAGGACATGTGGGACAATATCGTCATGAACCCTTTGAAGCCAGCAGCTCCATTGTTTTTGAAAAGTTTGCTCAACAAGTTTTGGTGGCCGCCTATATCCTTCGATTATGGGAGGATTACAGCTGCACCCTCCAACACCATTCTAGTAGATGATTGCCCTTACAAATCTGTTTGCAATCCAGACGAGTGTGGTCTCTTTCCCAATCCGTTCACGAATAATCGGGTCCAAGACGCAGACATGACAAAGGTCCTCCTTCCTTACTTTCAATCATTGTTCTACTCACCAATGTCTGACGCACGCGAATTTGTGGTCAGCCGTAGATTTGGGCAAGAGCCTATACGGCATAACGATCCCGTCAAGATGGCAATATTGAAATCCAACGCATTCAATGGACCCCCCTTGCAACCTGTAGCAAACGAGAAACTCACTCGAATAGAAGTAGGAAAGAAATAAGTAGGATTGTATGCCTAGTAACATTGTATTTTATGGTATCTTCAGCTTCCTCCTGCTGGGTACACACCTTCCAGTTCCACGCCCTCTGCTTTTGTGTGCCCGACTTCGGGGCATTCACGCGGACGAATCCCGGCGTATCACATTTCTCAATCGAGCAAGCCAATGGAGGTGCCACTGCCGAAGAACAACTTGCACCACTCTCAATGGACTCATGGATCCACTCTGGTAACTTTGTGTTATTCCAGACTGACAATGTTATTTTGTAAATGTTTTTGTAAGATCAAACACACATTGCATATTCAATTCAGGCTCATTTGTATAAGTACACATGAATGTGTATAAATCCAGACTCATTTGAACCTGCATGTGTACGCAATTCTGGTTCAGTTGCACCGGTTTGTGTGAGTTCTAACATCCGGCTCAGTTAACATATATATGTATGCGTGTATATGGCTAATAAAATGCAAATTAGTAAACCGCAGAATTGCGTGTCCCTTTGTCACCGTGCAGGGTGTTGACCTCAATATGGAACCCGCAGTGGAAGATTTTGCACCCCCCTGTGATACGTCGCCCATCGTGTGCTCCACCTCTACACCCGACTACCAAATCTCCCTCATTGAATCAAGAGGCCCTAACTCAAGGGGTGTGCGCATGTTGCGTGCTGGATTGGCGAGCATTGGCAAAACGTATGACCCACAACCCATCACGACCACAATACCAACGATTCTTTTGAATGCGCATGGTGCTGACCTCAATATGACCCCCTTGCGACCCCATGCTACCCGCGAGCAACAAATTGCTCTTATTGAGTCAAGAGGCCCTAATTCAAGAGGTGTCAAACTATTGCATGCTGGGTTGGCTGACCTTGCCAAGATGACACCCCCTCAACCCGATCCGCCAATGGTCAGCCTCCCCCTGGAAGCCCCAAAACACCACCCTCAATGTGACGGACAAATCTTCCGTCTGTACCCTAAATATGCTAGAAGTTAGACCACCCCCCGCCAAATGTGTACACGGGCATTCAAATGTGTACCAATTATTTAGTGCAATACTTAATATATAGGAGGCCAAACACTTCCACTACCGAATGCATTGTCTTCCATCAAGTCCGTATACATGTCAAGCATGCTCATATTTTGCACTGCACAATCATTTCCATGAATGCTCACCTATGTATGCCCAATGAATGCTCCCAATGTATGCTCCCAATGTATGGGTCTTGAATGTCTTGCATGGTCGCCTCATCGGAAGCTCCCCCTGTATGTCACGTATTTGTCTTTCCCAAACACTTGCATGCCTGGTCACAATGTGTAGAGCCTATTTGTCTTGCCTAAGCACTTCCACGGGTACTACCAATGTGTGCACCATGTAAATCCGCCCTTATATGTTGAAGCATTACTCACAAGTCAAGTTACTATTCAATGCCTTGTCAGGACATCGCGGATGCCCCTCCCAACCTGCCCCCCGCTCCCCAACCACCTGGGTTTTTCAATCTGATCCGGCGAATGCAAACCGTTGATCCGGAACGCCCGTTAGGCCTCCCAGACGAAATGAGGAGTATGGACAACGAGTTTAACAACTTAGCCTATGATATTGATGTGTGCACGGAACGGTTCATGCAACTACAAGCAAATATGACCACTGCTTTAGATAGATATAAAGGATGCCGATTGGTTGGAATGGATGCACACATGCTTGGGAGATTGGTGCTTGCAACTATCGATATAGGGCTCACCATCCCACAAATGGAGATACTCCAACAACGTCTACCAGATTTGTATTTAATAGAGAACGATATGTGGGAAGCCACTCAAGCAATCGAGCCTCATTTACATGACTTACTCCATCTTGATTCAGAAGCCATGGTGAACCATGTCTATGACAATACGGAGGAGAACCTCCCAATCACATCAATGTTGGAAGCATGTCAGATTGCACAACCATTTGATGAGGAAAGAGGCCCGGTGGAGCCCACAATGGGAGAGCGTACCATTGACGACGAGTTTAACTACTTAGCATCGGAGATCGATGAAGTTACACGCAAGTTCATGAGACTACAAACGACCATGACAACTGCTCTAGAAAGATATACGAAGTGTCTCTTGCTCAGCGATCGCATATACGACCTTGAGATGGTGGTGCTTGCGGCACAACCTATTGGGTTTGACTCTCAACAAAGGGCCTATGTCGAGAGCAAAATACCAGACTTGGTGTACATGGAGAAAGTTACATGGGACCAATCTTTAGAACTCAAACCTCATTTGGAAAACATATTTGAGTCCATGGCCAATCAGTAATTCATACTTTACAAAGGCCAAGACACAAATGTAGACCAATTTCAGTTCAGTCTATTTAAATGCATTTATACTTGGCTCAATATTCAAACATTACACATCTCCTAGCATAGACCTAGTGTTTCATTGAAGGACATTGTGGGTGCAATTCCCATATTGTATGACAATGTATGCAAAAGCCCATTGGAATCAAAGCGTATTTATCTCGCATGTGTAGTTCCACCAAAGTGTTCCCAATGCGTTCCCAATGCGTTCCCAACGAGTTCCCCATTAACATCACAAAAGTCCCAAAATGACTCTAAAGTCCCATAATGTTTAATATGGTGTTATCTTAATTCTTGGTTTTTTGTGCTCCTTGTTGACTTATGTTTGTAAGTTGCGTATGGCACCCGTGTGGGTACATGTTGGGACCCCGTTGAGCCAGTATGGCGTAGTATGGGTCGTATGTATCCTAGGGGTGTTGGCGGGTTTGTCTAAGAGGGCTTCATTATTTGCTAGTTGATCCGCGATTTCATTACTTATTATGCCCGTGTGTGCTCTGACTTTTTGAATTGTGATTTTGTGTGTGGACCAAGTTATGTGTTGACTATAGCGGCAATGAGTAATTTATCCGGGTGGTTATGTTGGGATGATGGATGTTAGGCATATACTATTAAGGCTATATGTGAAGATGTGTGTATCTTGTGTGTGGTGTTGTGTTCCTTGGATTGCTATTAGGATGGCGTTAAGTTCGGCTCTGAGGATGTTTTGTAGGCATGGGAGTCTTTTTGCAATTCGAAGGTTGTTGGCGGGGCAATAAACACCCGAACCAACTGTGTTGCCTATGTCGTTTTCGTCGGGGGGGGGGGTGATAAATGATCCGTCAATGTATATGCATTGTTGGGGTTTGAATTTAAGGGGGTGTGTCGCGGACCTCTCCATGCGGATTGCCCGAAACACCTTAGGCACAAGGGGGACCCCGGAGTGACACCCGGGACTTGTGGCGCCGTTGGTGAGAGGGCCCAAGTGATCCTAGTGTGGGTGAGGGCCCTGGGCGTTGGGAACGCCTCCCACCCACGGAGACTAGGAGGCATGAGGGTGAGGCCATAAGCTATGCGTAGCTTATGGCGTGCCGATTCTAGAATGCTTTAGAACACCTCATTTGGAGGTGTTAGCTAGAAGATATGGCAAGTTGAGTGGGGTGCTATCCCGGGACAGCGCCCTGCAACAGCAGTGGCCTGGGAGTGGCTCCCGGGACTGCAAACCTTCAAGCGGGCATAACTTCCTCTGTACTTGCCCGAATTGGGCAAGTGAGTAGTCCATCGTGATCTACATGAAATGTAGATCACGATGGAGTGGTCAATTGTTAGAATCGGAGATGATATGAGGAAGTTATGGGGTTCTGAAGCTGCTAGGCAGCTAGCGGCTAAGGGAAAATGTCTACTTGGCCCCAAGAGTTGGGGGAGAGACAAAAGGATACTTGACGGTGGGGTAGGGGTCCTGCCTAGAGTCCTAGAGGCTTATATGGGTGAGGTGGTGTGGCCTCACCCACCCGGGACCAAACGGCAAGGCCACCATGGGTATTGGCCCAAGGTGAGGGCATAGTTGCCTAGTTTGGCTCGGGTTGTTGTAGTGTTGCTCCGGCAACACGATGTGCAACATAAGATTGGACTTCCATGGATGGAAGTCCAAATCTAAGAATTGGTTACTGATTGAGCGGTGAGTCCCGAAAACCAAGTAGGAGGTTTGCTCCCCCTCTTATGAACTAAGGGGTCCGCGGTATTGGGAAGCTAACCTTTCGCATGGCGGTATGCGAAGGGTTAGCGGTCGTAACTCTTGCTAGAATCGAAAAATGGACCGAATTAGCAATGGGGACCTAGCAAGGGTTGCGACAGGGTGGGTGTGGTAGAGTTCTATTGGTAGGGGTTGTGTTGGGTGGTTGCCTTCCGAGTGGTTGTAGTTTGGGGCTTTATGCCATGCGTGGGATTATTTCATTTTTTTTCTTAGGGGGGGTGTTTTGGTGTGGGTGAATTTTGGTTTTAATATTATATAGCTCAAGTATGTTGGTTGTGATTGTATTGGGTACTTGTGGGTTGCTTGGAGGGGGGCTTTGGTTGTTTATGCTTATTATGGTGGTGTATTGGTTTTCTAGTTGGTGTAGATGTTTTGGCCGTTCTGATGTGGGATTGTATTGTATGGTGTTAGGTGGGATGGTTGCTATTGTGTGTATTTCTGCATGGGTGATGGGGAGGGGGTTCTCTTTATGGTTGATTATGATGATGGTTGTGGTGTTGTGGTTTTCTTGGGCTGCCATGCGGGCCCAATAAATGGATGACATGGCAGTTTTGAGGTCTGGGGGATGGGCTAGGCCAAAACCTTTCCATTTTGACGAATGTGCGAGTCATGTCGAGCTGAATATCATGTCTCGGTTGTGTGGGGAGTTGTATTGGGTGAGTGTTACTAAACATGTGAGGGGTGAGGAGTAGTATGAATGTGTAATATTGTATGTTTCTATTAAGGCTTGGAGGGTGGAGGAATGGAGGGTTTGGTGGTTGTTATTTGGGTTATGTTTTTTTGAAATTTTTTTTGGGAAGGATTGTAACATATCTTTGGGTTAGCCATAATATTTTGGTGGCAAAGTCTTGTGGTGGGGGATTTAAAAAATGGATCATAGGGTGCGTTTGGTTTTGGTTATATATTTCCCATAGCCATTGTAGCCTTGTGAGTGACATGGTTAAAATGTATGCTCCCGTTTGGTCGTAGGTATTGGATTTTGTCCCTTGTATTTGTATGGTGGGTTTGGTAGTGATGATATCTTCATCTAGGTTACATTCCTTGGTGGTTATGTGAGGTTTGTGGCAATGATGGGTGGGCGGATGAATCTTTGGTCTTTAGATTGCGATAAATTTATGCATGAGTTGTATATGGTTAGGATGTTGGTTTTGAGTTGGTTTTGTAGGAATTTGTGGAGTGTGAATATATTGTGGTTTAGGGTAATATTGTCTTGATGGAAGAGTATTGATGTTTCTACCCATTTTGTCGTGTTGATTGGATGGGTATTCCATTGGAATAAGTAGTGTTGTTTTATGGCTTTGGCTCCCCATTTGTCTTTATATGTTGTTCTTTTGGTGCTTAGGGCTACTTTACACATGAGTCAAGAGCCGTGACTAGTGTTGCATTTTTTATTCTAGAGGTCAGAGGTGGCATTATAAAATATTTCTTAAAATATTTTAATGTTTTTTTTATTGAAAATCACCAAAGACATCAATCCGTGAGGTCCTTTATGGCAAATCATTGTCGAAAACATTCCCCTCTTCTGAGATCAGTTATTTGCGCTCTTCTCTGCCCAAGTATTGATCCAAGAATGAAGACATTGCGAATGCAAACCTCCATTCACGACTTGTCCGGTGTGCCATGTGGTGCGTTGTGTATTCCAATATTTGTCAGTTCGTGTGGCAATGCTCAAGGCTCAAACACTACCATTGAGTTTGAATGTATTAATGCCATATGGTAATATGGAACAATTGGCGAAGTTGAGTGTGTATATATTTTCCCTACTGGCTTGGATTGACTGTAGTCGTGAATTTATAATAAAAACATAAAAAATGCCTCAATTTTTTTTGAGTATTTTAAAATTCATTTTAAAATGTATATTTTAAAATAAATTAAAAAGAAATGCATCACTAGATGTGACCTTGTAACGGTGAGGACCCTTGACTCTCATCCAAAGGCCGTACCATGGGTGTTGGGAAAGCCGTTTTATGTAATCACAGGCCCTCAAGCATAGTGTGAAGTGAGAATGGACCATGTTGTGGGACCATTGCATATTTTGTTGGCGGAAAAAGAGGGGAGGATTTGGTTTAATATAATATGTCTCGAACTTTATCAATTTAAGATAATTACTTGGTGGTGTTTGTCTGTTCTGGAATCTGTCCTAGAATCTATTATGGAATCTGCTCTAAAATATGTCTTGAAATCTATCATGTTGGAAAAAATATTAAAAAAGTCATGGTCTCCCGGAATTTGCGTCAGGCCCACCTTTGAGAGGTGGGCCTGATGCAAATTCTAGTAGACCATGCACCCTTATCCACAACCTGCCATGTAGGACTCCATGTAGACTTTTCATCCACGAACTTTTTTTTGGGCCTTTAGGTCTTCACCTCCTAGTGTGAAATGAACTTGGATGGTCTCCACCTTTTCAACCAATGAGAGCTCTTACATTGCCACGGTCAAGGCCTTTAGCCTGGTGTGTGAAGTGGCCTTTATTATGGCTTGTATTGGTTTTCCGCATGTGGGATCCACTTGATTATTGGTGTTTGTGGGTGGGGTGTGTGTTGGTTCTTGTTGTGAGGGGGGGGGGTTGTGGGTTGTGGGTTGTGGATGGGTTATGTGAGAATAGTAGTTGGGCTTGTGCCATGGCTTCTTTGATGAGTTTTGGGGCAGCTTCAAATTTTTGTTTGAATTCCTTAGGGGATAAATTTGGAGGGTGTCGGGGTTTGGGATTTGGTTGAGGGTAGTGATGTTGTATGTGTGTAGTTTGTTGAGGTATTTTTTAGCGGCTTGGTTCTGATCTTGGGAGAAGAGGGTGTATCCTGCAGTTTGTATCCATGCAAGTTCTATTGCTAATTGTTTTATGGGGAAACTTTTGAAGCTGGTGTGTACATGGATTTCATATTTCCTTTCAAGTAGGTATAGTGTGCGAGCTGTGGGTGATCTTGCACATGCTTGATATTTTAGGTGTGGGAGGTGGTAGGACCCTCCATATTTTGCTATAATGTATTTGGTTAGGCCTTGGTAAATTTGGCCTAATTGGCCTTGGTCGTTGAGGGTGTTTAGAAGTTGTTTACCAATACAATTGATGTAGTAAAGGAGGAGGGAGGTGGTATTAATGCCAAAGTCATCATTGGAGAGGTGGGTTAGTATGTTCGTTGTGCTTTTGGGTAGGTTACATATTTCTTTGGTTAGTTTATTGAGAATTTTATCAAGTCTTTTGATGTTTGGTTTAGAGAATGGGACTGCATAGTAGGCGTAGGCTATTCTTGGTTTTATTAATGTGTTTAGGATGTGTATTTTTTGCTTAATTGTGGTTGGGGATGTCATTAATAATTTGCTTTGGTTTTGGGCTTTTTCCATGGTGGTGGTGCTTTTTTGGATGTTCCATTTTAGGGAGGGGACTAGATGGATGCCAAGGTATGTGTATGGTTCGTTTTATGTGAGGGTAGGGAAAGGTTGATTTTTGAAGTGGATATGTTGTGCTTGTATGTCTGTTTTGAAAATAGTGGGTTTCAGGTTGATTTGTTTGGGCATCTTGTAATTGCACACTTAGAGAGGTTGAGGTGTAGGTGTGCCCATTCTAAGAATTTTTGGAGTTTGAGGATTTGTGGTTGGATGTGTGCTATGTTATCGGTGAGGATGGCAAGGTCATCGGCATATGCTATAGTGTTACACGTAGCTGATGATGTTTTGAAGTGGTATCCTATGTTATCTTTTTATAGCCATCATAGGAGTGGGTCTAGGAATATGATAAAGAGGTAGGGGCTTAAGGTATCGCCTTGGATGGTGCCTCTATTAATTTGAACAGGTAGGGTTGTTCCAAAGTGGTTGCCATGAAAGGAACTTTGTTGTGTTTGTAGGATTTTTTGTTTTATATCTATTGGGTTTGTGAGTATGTTGTCACTAGTGTCTTTGAGGCCATCTAAGGGTGTCTTTATGGACGGTTTAAATATTTTTAATGTATTTTTTGGGTTTAGTGTTTGTAGGAGCCTATATTTTGTGATGGTTTTTTTTGCAATTGATGGCAGTTTGTTTGGTGGTGATTTTGTGGGCTTCTATCTTAGCTATACGGCCTATAGTTGCGAGCTCTTCGATACATTGCTTGACCATTGCGTCATTAACGGGGGTGGGGTGGGGGATGGTTGTAATTTCTAGAGTGTACAGTTGTTGGATGTCTTAGTGACTTGGCCAGCTTGTGCATGGTATGCAATGTGTCATTTGGATTGCTTTTCTAGTACTGTGGTGGATCTTATGGTGGTGTTTCCACAGTTTCTGTTGTTTGCGTGGGAGGAAGCCACCTTGTTGGCGGGCTTTATGTGAGAGTGTGTGGGGGGTTTGTGTGTCGAGGCATGTTTCTTCAATGCATGTGCTTAGTGTGTTGATTATGTCTTGAAACTTTTCTTGGGCTTCTTCCCATTTTGTATGGTGAAGGTGTGGAGTGTATAGTTTTTGAATGAGTGATTGTGTGGTAAGGTTGGTGGTTTCTTGAAACTAGATGTGTATTTTTTGAATATTTTCTAGTGGTATGGGATATGTAATTCTTGGGGTGTATTTTGTGGGGTTGACTACTTTTTGGACTAGTGTGTTGGGACCAAGATCTAGGTTGACGGGGTAGTGATCTGAATTTTGGTTTTGGTGGAATAGGGTTGTGCATGTTATGTGTGTGTGATTTGGCCTATTAGTATAGAACCCATCAATGAGACTGATAGATGAGTAATTGTGCCCTTCTTGCCGGGAGAGGGTTTCAATGTTTTGGATTGGGTGTAGGGTTTGCGTCGTGCCCATTCTCTATCTTCACGAGTGGGAGCTTGAGGTGTGCCTTCGTGGGTATGTCCTTGTAGGAAGATGTCTTTGTTGAAATCCCATGCGTGTATGATTATGTGTGTAGGGTGATGCTTTATTAGGATGTTGATTTGGGTTACGATGTTGGGTATGAGGTTTAGGTCATGTGGGTGCGATGACATATATAGATTCATAATGAGGAGTGGTGTTAGTGGTTTGTTGGATACTTTGAAGGCTTGTAAGTAAGGTAATATGTGGGTTGGGTTGGGGTGGGGATTTTGGTTATGTTCTTAGATGTGCAGATTTTTTTTTGAATCATGGCTAATACTCCTCCTTGGGGGGGGGGTTTGTTGGTAGTATATTGGCGGTTTCTTCTAGGGCCTACAATTTTCTTTTGTTGTATAGTATCTTATAGTCTGGGAACTTGTTGTCTATGTATGTGGTAGATTTGTTCTTGGTTAGTTTAGTTTCTTGTAGGAGAATAATGTTGGGTTTATTGTGTAGGGTATGTATGAGTTCTATGATGCCCGGTAGGTTGGAGCTGATGTGCCTTGTGTTCCATGTGATGATGTGGGCGTTGGCGTTGTATGTGTTTGTGTATTGCGCTTGTGGGGGTTGGTTATGTGTGGGATTATGGGTAGTTGTATAACATGTGACCTGGTGGGTGCATTGGAAGAGTGTTTGGAGGAGTTGTTTGGGTATGAGGGGGAAATGTTGTGTGAAGCTTTGTTGAGTGACGGGTTCTCTGTGGGCTATTTTTTGGTTGATGTGGTTATGTATGGGTATTATTGAGGGTTGTAGAGCTCAACTACCTCCATTTGTTCCTAGGGTTGACTGTATCGTAGTGACTAAGATAATCGTCCGGACTAAGATGATTAGAATTACCTACTCTACTAGTGGTCCGCTAACATCCTTCTTTAAGTACCCAATTGTGGCTTCGTCTTGTTGATGACCGGATGTCTTTAAGAAGCTCCTCTACCTTGTATCTCTAGTGATGAATCCTTTCATACCGTTGAAGGGTCTCTTGTCTTGATATCTCTTCAAGTGGTTCTCTTCTATTTAATCTTGTTCTTAATCTTTTAGTTAACTAGCTTCCTTCGTGTTGTAGAGGTCTTCATGTGTCGTAGTTGTCTCTTTTAGCTCAAGTGTTACTACTTGTACTTGAGGTCGTAACTACTTCTTCACACGTGTCAAATGTCTTCATGTGTCGTAATTGTCTTCTTCTCTTCTTTTGGGTTTTTAATTGTAGTGATAGAAATCTTCTATATTTAATTCATATCAAGTTCCTTCTCCTAAATTTCTTGTGCTAGGCACCAAGTAATCCCAAATCCTTGGTATCGTTGGAGTCTCAAGTAACTCTACTATGCTAAGTATCTTCTTTGGGTAACTAGGTAACTTTCTTCAATTAGTTAAGTAACCGTCTTCTCATGTCCAAGTAATCTTCTTCAATTACTCAAGAAACCTCTCTTAAGTAACTTTCTTTGAGTATCCAAATGGTCGTAAGTTCTTCAAGTTGCCGAGTACCGAGTAACAAGTAACTCTTTCTTCAAGTGTCAAGTATCCAAGTAACACGTAACTTTCTTCAAGTATCAAAGTAGCTTTCTTCAAGTATCCAAGTAACCGTCTTTAATAGTCAAGTGACTTTCTTCAAGTGTTCCAAGTAGCCGTCTTCAATGGTTAAATCACCTTCTTCAAGTGTTCAAATAATCTTCTTCAAGTGGCCAAGTAACCGTCTTCAGTGCAACCAAGTAACCTTCTACAAGTAGTCAAAAATAATCTTCTTTAGGTAGCCAAGTAACTTTCTACAAGTGTCCAAGTAACCTTCTTCAATCGGTCAAGTATTCGTTTCGCGCTTCTTTCCCATACTCTTCCTTCTTTCTATTTCTCAAATTGTCAATCCCACAATATATTATGGATTCGCAACTATCTTATATGCACTCTATTTTTAGCACATTTGTAATATATCCTAGTCTCAAATATAATTAGACATAGTCTATTTTCAGTACAGTTACTTTATAATTCAGTATCGGCTATAATTAGACACCTTCTATTTTTGGATCAGTCACACCACATCTCAATCTCGGCTATAATTAGACACAATCTATTTTGGCTCCTATATGATATAACTAGCTGCATTTCTATTTTTAGCACATTCATAATATAACCGATCCATGGTTAAAGTAATATCATCATGTAATCAAATCAAAGTGAATAAAGAACTCATCGCACTTCATTCCTTGTTCATAACTTCTCGTATTATATTCCAAAGACATTCAAGTTGTGATTAATTAACTTCTTAGATATTGTAAGGTATATAAAGTTCATTGATACTTAGTGATAGCCGCTTATATCGTAGAATAATAATATACTTGTAATTGAAATGATTTGATCATGGGGTTCTTCTAAATTATCAATTACCAAACAACTTTCTTGTATTAAGAGGGTTATGTGATAGGAAGAATGAGAAGAATTATGTGGAGGTTAGTTTTCATGCAATAGTTGTCCGCATACAATTTTTGCATTCATCACCTCTCTTTCTCTTTCCCTTATTTATTTATTTTTATAGTTGCCTTGTATATCAACCAATCTCCTCACATCTATAGTCTCTCAATTTCAATTGTTAACACTCGCACATAGAACCTTTCAAGTCTCACTTATTTTTTGTAATAATCCCCGGGGAAGTCACTGTCGAAAATTTAGATAACTATGAGAGAACAAATATAGGGTGACATTTATTCATGGTTGATAAAAATTATATATATTTTTGATATACCATAGCCTTGAAGAAATGTGAGGTAGCACATTATATATAATATAGGGTAACTTGTAATACCCAAAATTATGTTTATAGTATTTCTAAAATAGCATTATAGTAATTGGCAGGGAATTTTTATTATTTTTGGGTTGAGTTTAGGGTAAGAAAAATTTAAGAACTAGATGAAAAACGATCACAAATCCATCTACAAAATGGATGAACTCGTTGGATGAGGGTTATTAAGTGTATTTTTGAGGAACATTTCATTGACGTTTGTATAATTCTCTGGTTGTTCCTCCCACGCAAGACAAGAATTCTATCATCGTGCATTGACCCCTACGTGTTTAAAGAGCTCCGTGGGGCCATATTTGGTGAATCTATGGTGGATTGATGGATTTGTCCTAGACGAGAGGTTGTGGCATCTTTTGTGATGATCGTTTCTCAATTTTCACGTAGGACTCTTAAGTAGGCATTTCAAATTGTCTTAACACTTTGCATGATAACATGTGCAATGTTAATGCAACTGTGTTAGTGAACACATATGGACACTTTAATGATGCTGGTTTGTTTTGGAATTTGTGGACTTCTTTCAATGTTTGGATGAAACAATTAAGTACGCCATTATCAATGGGCTTAGACATGTAACCGATTATGTAAATAACATGCTTCTTGTATACACAGCTTAATTTCTGTTGCGTGATGAATTCCATTTCTAATGCTATTGTCCATGAAGGAAAATTCAAATAAATATAAATAATGAAGGGTTTGAAATATTATGGAGATTTTAATTTATAATTACACATAGGGTGGTAAGAAATTGAAGAAAGTAGAATTATTAAAAAATATAGGGTCCACTAAAATGCAGTAAATGAGCTACATAGCCCCCCAAAAAATATGTGTTGTACGCTCATGTGTCCCCAAAGAATACACTAAGTGACTTCCCCGAGTAATAATCACTTCGACATAACTCCTATCCACTCTCGTGTCTATTCTCACCTCATGTGAGTATCTATGGTCTCTCAACACTTACACAATTGCATTTCATTACCTTACAATTCCCTCATCATATGTTTGACTCCATAAGCCATTTCTTACATAATTACCTCTCAATTTCTATGTCAAGTTTTCCAAATCAATTTGCTACATAAGCTATCTCTTTCTAACTTATGTATCTATCTCACCTCATGTGAGTTGCTATAGAACATCTCAAGTTGCATTCACAATCTCTCAACTTAACTATGTCTAAGCTAAAATTTTACTTTGCCTCCACCTTGAATAACTATGAAGAAGGTTGAGCTTGAAGCTTGTATATTCCAAAATGGTAAAGATGCAAAGGACCTAGCTCTCGTGTAGCCTATCGTCATGAATAAGGTAAGGTCCTCTAACTTTAATCCTAACTTTATATATTGAGAGGAGGTGCCTAACATGTGCCCCCCTCTTATATTATCATATCGTCAATTTCTCTAAAAAGACGAAGATAACTCTTCCGAACATCCTCAAAGAGAGCACATATAATTCTCATCTTCCTTTTTCTTCAAAATGTGGTAGTTTGTGTTATAAAATCTACCTATCTCTATCTAGGATTGGAGGGATTTCCAAAGATAACCCAAGAAGTCATTTCTTGGCCCTTGCTTACGTCCACCTCTGATTGCCTCACCTACGTGGCCTAGGTGGGTATTAATCACCATGGAGCTCCCTAATCCTAAGTGGCTTGTTCCGTGGCTTACTAATCTATCAAATAATCTCACTAATGTTTATTTGCCTCCTACATAGTCTACTAGTCTAAATTGGCGTACTAATGGTGCCCTTTTAACTTTATGTGGTTACTAATTTTACTAATTGGTAACCGGCTTGTAGGTCCCTTAAACCTAGTCACAATCCTCCTTAAGTGGCGACTATGGTGAATGTTGATAACCAAGCTTCCTCTCCTATTTCCAGTGGTTCTCCCCTTTTGTCGTTGAGATTTGGGGTGAACATTTTACCCTTCCCAATGAGTAGATCTTGTCCTCATGATCTCTTATCTATCTTCATGTGTCGTGAATTTAGTGTTGGCCTTAATCGGCATTACTTGTTTGTTTTGAAGTTGTCGGGATGAGCTGCAAGCCTTTCTGAAAATTTATTGGAGATTTTGTTCTAGTCATTGGAAGCGTAATTGTCCTTGGCGAATGCAACTCCACGTTCTTTAGCACAATTGCATGCCTTCTTACATTCAACCAAACATTGTGTTTACATCTTTGTCCAATTTGAAGTTCTATTACCGACCATTTTAGAGGAAATTATAGAATATACCCCAATTTAATAAAGGAAAACCGAAGGATGTCAACAAGTAACCGGTAGGATTTGCAAACACTAGGATGTCAACTGGTTACCTCTCAATTTCAAATGGTTCATCTGTAACTAGCTGTCGGTTATCTCTTAATTATTGGAACGGCTCTCAGGTGGCCACGTTGTCTGCTCCACTGGCCGCTTTGCTGGCCCAGCTGGCCTTCGCTGTGTGCCACTAGCTTCCATCACTCCCGGTGACTCCATTGGCCCAATGCTCTCCTACTCTTGGTGACTTTGCTGGCTTGATGTTCGGCTGTTCTCGGTGACTTTGTTGGCCTGATGCTCTGCTGCTCTCGGTGACTTCCCCTTGTCGCTTCCGCTTCTCCGCTCTGCACTCGCCTTGTCGCTCCCTCTCTCCTCTCTTTTGTTGCACTCACCTTGAGCTTAGCTCGGCTTCCATATTGGCGTTTGTCCGTGTCCATTCCAGTACGCTATTCTCCTTGCCACTTTTACTTTTATGCTCTGCACTCGCCCTTCGGCAACCACCTCGATCTGATGTTGTTTTCATGGCGACACCATGTTTGCTCGTAGTGACTCATCTATGTCGCTCATTCGCGTGCTCTAGTTTCTCGTTCACTTTCTCTGGATGCTTGCTGCCCTGGTCGCTCATCTTTAGCACCCTCGGCGATTCTCTCTCCATGTTGCTCTCGCTTGCTACTTGCCTTCTGTTGCTCTCCCATTGACCGTTTTCTCTGGCCTTGTTTCTCTCTCGCATCGCTTCTCTCGTGGTGATATATGTTCTCTCGCGGTGTCTTTCTGTTCGTTTGCTGTGACTCCCTGTTGCCCTTGCTCGTTTGCTTTCGGTGGCTCCTTCGCTCATGGTGGTCCCTTAGAGGCGGCCTCTCCCCCCTTTTGTTGGTTGCCGTCGTTGATTTATGCTTTGCCCGTCTTCATCTTATGTTCTTGCTCGTCTTCGTCTTCAACTACTTCCCGTCTTCGGCTGCTCCTGTCTCCTTAGTCAAACCTAGATTAACATGTCCCTAGATCATGTCCTCAGGATCTCCTCATAATTTTCCATTGTCTAAAGTTTATTGACAAAAATAGTGGCATCATATCCTAGTTGTGGATGTAGTGATTTCCTTTCGCCATAATAGCTTCAAAATTATTGAGAGTATTGCTTACATAGTGCTGGAGATCTGTTTCGAAGAACTTTGGTGCAAATAAACCACTACGGTATTTCTTTAACCATTGGTGACACTTGACAACTTCTGCAAATACTGATAAGTCCTTTTGTGTAAATTTGTATTTTGATTTTTCACTCTCATTTTTGTTTTGATCTTTTACTGCTTGTATCCATTCTATCTCCCTTTGTGTGTATTGGTAGGTTACATGTAACTGTCCCTTGTTTTTGGTATTTGTGTAAAATCCGCGATGGTGCTCTGCAATCTGTATCATTGCTTGAATACAGTATCTGGATACATAGAATGCTGGATTGACTAATACCAACTCAAATACTCCTAATGAGGTTTTTAATTCTCCCAAAGTCCATATAAATGCTAATGCATTTCGTCCACTTGGTCCTGATCTTTTTCAGAATATGATTACTTCTTCTTGATTTAGTTTTACTCCTATCGATAGAAGTGATATTCCATTACTAACAAAAATCAATCCTCTGATTGCTTGGAAATTTTGTCGAATTGAAATGGCAGGTGGTAAGTGGTGTAATACAAAAATGTTTCTTTTGAACTTTGGTTTCTGAGATGGGTGCATCTGGTTCATTTCTTCTATGATATTATGTAATACGTCTTTTTCTTGGATCAACCTCTATATTTCCGTACGTAGCACTTGAATTGTTTCCTGGATCATTTTTGCTATCTACCCAGGTCTCAAATGTCGCAGCTCGTATTAAGGCCTCCATGTAACCTTCATCCTTCTGCTAGTATACTTTGACTTGACTCTCCAAATCTTTAATTGTATTATACGCCGTATCAAGTTTGTCTTGGTTGACCTTGTTTTTCTCTTGGGATTCTTGGTATATTTTATGAAAGCTCTCCACTTTCCGTTTGTGAACTTGGCCTTGTTCTTCATGGTACTCATTTCCTCATTCTATTACCCTTCTTCTAAAATTGACGCTACGTTAATTTTCTTCTAATATTCTCCTAGGCTCATAAATCTGATCTTCTTTTTTGTCCGTTTCCTATTCTTTGGAGTTGATAACCAAATGAAATAACCTTTGTTGTGTGTCTTGTTAGAATTTATACCTTTCCGGTTCTTGTGGAACTTCAAAATACTTCAGTTGAACTCGTTCCCAATAGTTCTCTATAAATGACTCTAAGGGTTCCTTCTTTAGCCCCGTCCATGTTATCATATCTTTCTTGTTTAAGGTACTAACGTTTTTTAGTGGTAAACATGATGGTTGTTGCAGGTGGTTTACCATTCATCCTCGCCCAGGAGATCCGGTAATACCGTTGATCTTCGCCTTCTTGGGGTCCGATTCGCCGGACCCCTCCAATAAAAACAAATTTGAAAATTAATACAATAACCTGAAAGTCCATTAATAATTTCGTTCACTATATATTTTCATTGAACAACCAACCTATATATTGTCGAATTCATCCACTATAACATTTCATCCATTGTAATTCTTTATTCAATATAATTTTTCATCCACCATAATTTTTCATTCATTGTAATTTTCTATCCACTGTAATTCTTCTATTGAATTTCATCTACTGCACTTCATTCATTCAAAACCTCTATTCTTTGCTTGAATATTTTCTCTTAAGTATAACTACCCCACTTTTAAGTCCTTTAAATTCAAGTCTACCCTCAACTTCAAATCTTCGGTATGTCCTAGTCCTTTTAATTGCTCATTCTACATAATCTTTTGTCTCTTAATTATACTATTCTTCCGATTAATATCCGAGTGTCATTGCCAAATCTCTCATATATTATATTTACTTTCAATTTATGAAAACTAATTAGCCATAATTCCTTTGATTATTTAATAGATTTTAAAATAGTAATATTAAACCCCCTCTTAGTCAACATCCTATGTCCACACTATTTTTTTAAGGCTCTTTTGGGGGTTCAACCGCCTTAATTTATCTTTTAGGACTATTTTTTAATCAAAAATAACAATTCCAATATTTATACTCAAAAGATAAATAATCATTTCGTCATGATTTCTATTTGTACAACTTCATTCCTCTATATTTAATTGATTATCTTCTTTCCATAGGTTGTCTTAAGATATGATCAACTTGCCCCCAAAAAATTCAACTATGTGGTTGTTTGAGGTTTTCCCCTTCTTTTTTTAACCAAAAGAAAAGGAAAATACCTTCTTATGCCAAATATATATTATAACTTGATTTGGAAGAAGAGTGAGCCAACCGCAAGCTTACTGCAATCCGACGCCCTCCGCGTGTTCCCGGATGCTCCCGCGAACTCTCCCCGCGATGCTCCACCCACTCCGGAACCTAAATACCTTAATTTCTCATAAGGTCTTTGAGCCCCCGATTTCATTCTTGATTAATGAAAACATCCTTGGCAAATATTTTCGCAAAAGTTTGTTTTTCATAAATCCAAACATTTCACCACGGACAATGAAATATAAGTGTCTCCAACCACTTGGGGGGGAAGAGCTGTTGGCTGCGTTTGCAGCTGCACTAGCAACTAACAGTCTACTGTCGGGCATGGAGGCCATAGACAGGAGGCGGCCAGGGGCTTCGACTCCCGGAGTCGACTCCTCTGTTTAATTTTTAATTTTTTTAATCAAATTTTTCTTCACTTAGAATCACAAATTTACTTTCAAAGCTTAATGACGTTAATTCCTGCTTGCGACCAAATGACAGAAAATTCCGTGGAAAATTCAATGATTCCTCACCACAATTCACCTGATGTGCTATTCATAAGCAATAATTCTTCTTCTTGTTGTTTCAACGATCCGCGGTATTTTTCGCTCCGATATTCCATAACTTCGTTGCTTCTTGCCCTCACGCTCTCCTTTACGTGTTAATCTCAAAAATGAAGAAGAAAAGAGGAAAATTGGAGGATTCTTGCCAAGTGAGAAGGAAAAGAGTCAAACCCTAGCAAGAGCTCTAATTCTCTCTTCAAATGCACACAATGAATCAAGTTATCTCTCACTCCACCATGGGAGAATCCAAGAGTGTAAGTAAGGGGAGATTTACTCAAGATTTTATTGCAACAACTTGCAATCTTCACCTCACACAAACTCTCTTCACACAAACTCTCTTCACACACTCACTCACAAGGCTTGACTTGGCAAAAATGCTAAGACAAGGAGGAGGCTCCTCACTTAGGAGCATCTCTCCAACTCCTAGGGTTTCATCCATTCAATTCTAAATGGATGAAAACCCCTTGGATGCGGTGTGAACGCTAATGCCGCACACCATGACAGTGCCATGAATTATTATCTTTGTCTTTTTGTGTATTCTCTTGGGAGGTTATTAAGGATTTATGTGAGTGGTATGGGGTTGGGTTATATGTCTCCGCTAAGGAGTATGAATGTTTGAAGGTTGGTGATGCATGTAATTATTTTGTGTATGTTTGGGTGTCTATGGTGGGGGCATTTTATTGTGTAGAAGGTGATGAAGGTTTATGATGGTTTAGTGTGAGTGTACGGATTTTGGATGTTGCATTTGTGGTTGGTGTGGGGGATGGGGTGATATGGGTGTTTGTGGATCTAAAGTATGGGTGGGGTTGTTATGATGATTGTATTATGTATGTATATTGTATGTTGTGGCATGGGTGTTGGAGCAACGACGCTACCGTGTGAGCGGTGGGACGCGAGCGGTGAGCGGTGAGCAGAAAATTTGCTCACAGTGAGCAGAAAAAAGTCAACGCTTTCCAATTATAGTAATAAACTTTCTAAATTTAGATAATATAAATAGGAAAATCGTGGGACCTCTTTTTTTAGTAAAAACGATGGACCTATTTCCGTGCAAATTTTGAGGGCTTTAAGGACAGAGACTTGGTTTTAGGATACCTTTCAGAGAGACTAGTTGACATGATCTAATTAAACCAGGGAACTTTTGACTGTCCACATTATGGTGAGAGCCGCTTAATCATAGGCTATGGTCACAACGTAAGAGAAAATTCTAAGTGAAAAAATTCAAGCATTCAAGCAAAGTAGCAAAACTCGTACCGTTCAATAACATCTAAAACTACCGTTGGAAGAAGAGACCCATAAATATTTAGAAACCTTTATAGATATTTAGAAACGAATACAATTCACATCATGTAGATAATGATAGGTCTGATATATCAGCGATATTTTCGGAAAACGTGCACTCATACTATGGTATACTCAACGCAATAGGAAATACTTAGCGAGAACTTATAAATAAAGGGGGGCAGCCTAGCTCCTATAGGTATCCACGCTAAGGTCCCACATGCTTCATGATGCCACTTTCGAGGAGGTGCTTCACTTCATTGAAACTAAGGCTCGGAGCATGGATGAAAGTTTCTTGGTATTGATCCAAGTTGCAAGTCACACGGAAGATGAAGTACAAGTGCTTGCAGTTTACCCAAGTGCGCCGCTTCCCAAGTGCTCTTGCTGACATCTCCACGAAATCCGGGCATGTGCACGACGGGAAGGTGCTGATAGTGATACGGTACTCTTCAACCTTAGCCTTCTTTCGGGACTGGAAGAGAATGATGCACCCGATCCCTGGGTGAGGTATCATTGTGACGGAGGTGATTTGTCCGTCGACGTTGAGGGCTGACTCCCACTTGTTGCGTTGTTGGACGCATGGTCCGTTGTTACTGCGTCGGATCTTCTTTCCAAACTTGAGCGTAGGGTATTGATCGGCTTGGGCCGGGGTAGGGAGTTCGGCCATGGATGAGTCAACATTGGAGGAGTCGCCGAAGAGTCTTCTGGGTGACACATCTTGACGCTGCTGAAGTTGGAATCCCCCTTCTTCAAGGGCCAGAACCTCCTGGAGAGTGAGGTTTGTCCCAGTGAGGACATGCCAGACGTCCGGGACATCCGGACGGTGCTGCACCCACTTCCTCCTAGTGCCTTTGACACATCTCTCAATGTCGTCGTTACAGAAGAAGAACTGTGTCAAGAATTCCTCGTTCTTCTTGTAGTCACGTATGTAGCCGGTGTATGTAGGAGCTGGAGTACTTTTACCATGCCGAACGATCTTCTGGGTGCACTTGGTCTTTGTGCGAGCTTGCATGACGAAGCAGGCCTTGGCGGAAGTCTTGGGTAGTCTAGAAATGTGCCACTTGGAGACATCGCAGTGGGTCTCCTGAATGTTATTGACGTGGGTGACCCGTTGTGGAATCGATTTCTCGGGGGATTGTGTTAGGGGCAGGGTTGATGGTGTGGCGGAATCAGTACGGGCCTTGGTTGACCTAGTGCTCACTCGTGGATGAGAGAAGCTGACCTTGTCGGGTCTATGTGAATCCTGATCAGAACCAGGGGGCATATCAAGTTTGCGCTTTGTGGTGCCAAAGACCTCCTCTCCTTCGAGTTGGGGTTTGCGGGTGCACCAATGCTCTGCTCCAGGCATGTGCTCGAGTGCTGCAACAATTCTCTTGGCGTCACCGGATCGTTGTGCAGCACGAAGGCGGAGTTCTTCTTTTCCTGGGCCAGTACCAGAGCGATCACCCTTCAAGTAGGCGTAGTAGTTCGTACATTGCATGAACGCCCTCACGAAATCATCCACGGTCGCAACATATAGATCAGAGCCACGGTTTCCAGACTGCTGAAGCCATTTGTTATGGACTGTCTCAGAGAGGTTGCAAGATGGCATCTCTGCCAACTCAGAATCTGTGAAATTCTGAGAGAAGTCAATAAAATGTAGTGAGTACGCCTTGCACAAAAACAGGCTAAAAGCCTAAACTGACACCAAAAACCCAAAAAAACCAAAAAAACCAAAAAAAATCCAAAAAATAAGTTGACACCAAAAAACGAAATAGAAAGTGGGTGGGTACTCACTAGTTGCATGAAACCACCCCATTGACGGTAACGAAAATGCCAGAATGCAAGCCATGTATCAAGGTCCTTGATTCCTTCCTCGGATGCAGCTCCAGAGGAAAGCCACCAAGCCCGGATGGCAAGATAATGGGACTCGGACTGCTCGGGAGTCTTGGCATCCTTGTACTGCTTGCATAACAACTTGTGTTGCTGTTGGAGGTCGGGCTTGATGTGGGCGGCGGTGTGGCGCTCCATAGACACTGTCCAATGCAATAGACATGTCCTCTCGCGAGACTCCATAGGAACCTTGGGATCACCACTGCCATAGATAATCCTAACTGCATTCCAATTTGCTTGTGCACTGTCCGCCATGAACCCTTTGAAGTTAACTTTAGCAATGCCATGTCTGTGCATAACTTCATTGAGCCCATGCCAAAGAAGGCGTTGCGCCGTGACATCCTCAGACTGCATATCACATACTGCAATAGTCATAACCCGGCAGTAGGCCGAGTCATAGACATGGCAAGCCATGGTTGTCCACCCCTTGACACGCTTGACATGGTCAAACATGACCCAAGCATCCTGCAAATCACCTTGTGGTTGCATTCTCCTGACAAGGTCAACTCCAGACCCAGGGCCTACCTCGGACATCTTGAACACATAGACTTTCTCCAACAGCTTTCCCTGGCCTGGGAATTTGTTTTCTTGCACATAGGGCCAACTGCTATGACCTCTCAGTCCGGTGATGCTATCAATGATCCCCCCTCGCCCAATGCGCTTGAAGGAAGTGACTGTGTTTCGAATACTCGGGGTGCTGAGGTGTTGGTACCTGTCCATGACAAACTTCATGGACTCCAGGTCCATAACTTTATTGGGATCAGATCCCGTGCGTAGAAGATACTTGGCTAGGAACTCTTTACTTGCAGTCAAGGCAATCGCAGAGTTGGTGGCGGTGGGAGTCCTCTCAACTTCTCTACCGATGAGAGCATGAATTTCGACCTTAGACTCTCTACAGACACCTTGCGAAACGGGGTGATGGTGATGACCCATATGGATGCATGCACGGGTCATGTCACCTTTGCCAAGAACATAGTACATCTTAGCTTGGCAAGTATCAAGACAGTAGGGTGGTGTCTTACAGACCTTACAAACGAGAGATGACCCAGTTGGGGGATCAGCTCCTGCGGAGAAGGGTGAGGCGGTACAGCCTTCCCATTCGGTCTCGTTGACGTCAGTGGCCCGATTGGGGCGGTTGAGGTAATCACAGCCCTCGTTATTACAACGGAGATGGCCAACACAACATGAAAACCGGAAGGTCAAGCCGAGATCATTGGTAATATTAGACGTCTTTGTCCTGCACCAAGCATGACCGTCGAAACGCTTGTCCATTCCGAACATGAGTCTAGCATGGGAATGGGGAGCATCAGCTCCTAGAGGAGGGAACTCAAAGATGACGTCGCCGTCAAAAACAGAAGGGAGGAACTCAACCTTCTCATGCCTAACAGCTTCATAATCAATACTCTTGAGGATGTTCTTGGACCCTGGTCGGGTTGCAAGCAACTTCAAGTGGTGGACAACACTGGGACGATCTATAGACACACGTGGGTGAACTGGGGGTCTGGAAGTAGATGGTTGACTTACAGTAGGCGAGTGTGGAATCCTGAGAGGATTGATGAAGGGTTGATCCTGCGATGGAGGTGGGGTAATGTCAGAGGCACGTGGCAGATCATCATCAGAGTCACTGAGTAAGGTAACCTCTTCGATGCCGGGCTCCTTCTTGACCGTCGCCAGAAGAGAAACCTGCGTGGTGGACGTGAGGGATACACCTGGTGTTAGCAACACAGTTGTGGTGGCCATATCCGACTCGGTGACGCCTATGGCCTTGTACGTTCCAGGGATCAAGAACCAAACTCTACCATCGTCATTGCGAAACGATATCTGAAGGACAGTGTGACTCAAGTCACCGTTAGCATCAAAGACCTCTTCTTCGACATGAATTGAGGTTGGGTGGAATCTAAACCTCAAACTAAGGAACGACTCTGTGACTTTGGCTAGACCATCATCTCCTAGAGGGATCATAAGCGGGATGGAATGGTGCAGTGCTCGGATGGTGGCCATTGTAGAAGGATTGTGAATGCGAGTTCACAGCAGGTAGTGGCCAAATGGGCAATGGACTTAAGGAAACCACAAAGTGGGGAGGTGTATATAGTGTTGTGATTAGAAGGCCATGGCAAGATGGAATCTATGAATGACGGCGGAGACTTGGATTAGTAGTGGAATAATAAGCCGATTCATTATAGAAATGTGAATAAAAATTGAAAATGCACTGCAGCATTTACTTAAGTTAGTCATGATCATATGCCAATCCAAACTAGATATATCAATAACAAACAATGAGGCTGGATGCCGACTGACGAACTTATAAATACACAAGACCACGTGAACCATTTAGTGGATGTAAGGGGCACCTAAAGGAAAGTGTTTCTTTTTTAGTCAAGGCTTGAAATGGGCAAGGGTAGAGCATTCACCTTTATGGCGAAGCGAGAATAGGAAAGTTTATTTGGAAGAGTCTCGTCAAGTTATGGCTATACAAACCGAGGAATAATTTAAAAAACTGCAGGTTAATTATCTAAATCCAAGATAATAGGAACATAATGATGGCGCATAGATGTTAATTATGACAGACTTGACAATGATATATAACATTTGTTTGCTTCAATATGGTTAGAGATGAACACTCGGACGAGAGCGAGAACAGATCGAGAATTGAGGAGGACTATTGAAAAACAGAGGCGTATAGAGAGAAGGCAAAGGTTAGAATCAAGAGAGAGCTCAGGGACGCCATACAACTTGCGGAAAACAATGGGTAGACAAGGGGTTAATTCTTCTAGGGGAACAGGTAGAGGTTCCAAAGGGGAAAAGACATGGAGGATTGTAGGAAAGAGGATTGTAGGATAATTGGCTGTTTGCTAAAATTATCATAGCAGCTGTAAAATTCATGGGCAAGGGTGATCGAAGGTATGTCAGCACATAAGTAGCTGTGTGGAATGTGTGGCAACCGAAAAATATCAATTGTTTTAAAGACATTATGACAGTGTCTTCATTTGAATTCAAATTAAAGGTAGCGAAGCAACCAAACAAGAATAAAAACCGAATACGAGGTAGTGTGAAATGTGGATCTCAGTTTGCTACAGGCATTACCTTAGGCAATGATCCAAGTTCTTCATAGAAGGCGGCATTCATTACGGACCAAACATTTCCGCACCTAACATTGGGGACTAGCTGAGACATGCCTGAAGACGAATTGCTTGAACTCTCCTATTCGAGTCAGCCTCGCAGACAAACTCGTAGACGACGCAAACTTCTCTTCTCTAGTTCAAAACAGTTGAAGGCAGCAAGAATGGCACGAGGCAGAGGCAGCAGAAGAGAAGCCGAGTTGGGGGACACGGTTAGGGTTTTAATGCTCGATGACAGGAGCTCTGACGGTGACGGATTAGAGGTGGTGGAGGAGCAACCAAACATTGTATCGGCGAGTTCGGACGACACTAAGTCAGTAGGCGAGGACGATGTTGAGGAGGAGGTCGACTGTGTACCTAAACTTCAGGTCGTTCAACCTCTCTAAATTTTTATATTTATCAGTTGTTGAATAGTAGTATGTGAAATCGTCCACAAGTTTACGGAAGCAGAATCATTTCATTCATGTAACAATTTATAGTAGTCTAAAACTATGTTGGCTTCAGACAAATCTTGACGAAGAAGAAATGCAGACGGTGGCTCGAAATTTCTATTCTGATGGAACAAGTGTTCAACTCAAGCAAACACAAACAAATCGACAAGGGCCAGCCATTATAAAAAGTAATGTAATCAATGCCAATCCCATTTATTTTTCAAGTAGTGAAGGTGTGCAAGAGCCGAAATTTTACTTGTAACATTAAAAATGGCTTGCGGTTTAGGGTTTAGAGGTGTCGGATAAGGAGACCCTCAGGACAACACAGTTCGTGGTTTTTGATATCGCATTCGTGGGGCTGAGGGTTACGGTCATATCGTAAGGTGCTGGACGCAGCATCCGTGCTAAGGTGGGATTGCTACACTGGGATATAGTCGACCTCATGTGTTGAAAACTGTAATGACGGGGGCTTGTTGTGATTGGTGTGGCCTGTTGTGTTGTGGTATTACATGTTAGATTTTGGGGTGAAGTCTGTGAACTGACTTGACTTGAACCTGGTTTTAGGGTTTAGGTCCGACCCTAAAACCATCGCTTAAGATTGTACTAACCACTGCTAAGGGGGGGTGCCGGTGCCCGCACCCGTCATGGCGGGGATACTCCGTAATCCTTGGTCAGCCTCCGTGTACTCCATACTCAGCCTCATCATAGGGGTGCCGGCACCGGCACCCATGTTGCCGAAGAAAAGTATGTTCTGTAGATTCTATTCGACGGACGACCTGTGGAGCGCTAGACAAGGCAGCCGCGCTGGCAATTTAATTTTTTGGGATTCTTGGTGCGGTTTGCTGTGCCGTGGTATTACATGTTAGATTTTGGGATCAATTATGTGAACTGAGTCGACCCGAACCTGTCATCTTCATTGCTTGAGATTATACTCACGACTACCGTGGGGGGGTGCCGGTGCCGGCTGCCCTTTGGGTGCTCTACAAAGTGTCCACCCTTCACAGTGAAGGTCTCTCCAAAAATTGCCTATCAAAAAATATAGTGGCTGTAATTTGCAAATAGAAATATAGCTTGTCTCCAATCTTGGCACTCTAGTAGACACTTCCAAATCTCAATAACTCTTGCAATTTCGACTCTGCAACTTTGACTCGGCATTGACTGCAACTTCGGCTTGGCAAGCATAGCTATATGTGAATGTGGATTTTTCAAATAGAATTGGGTGAAGGGTCATCACAGAGGTCAATTGAAACTTGAAATATTGGATGCATTGATGCAAGTGTCATTATGCGATCTTCCGATGGAAAATATGGATTAGGCTAGAACTTTTGACACTTGGACATCGACCAAAAACCGGAGGACTTTGCCTTTGGAGTTGGATGATGGTTAAGTGCATTGTGTAGGGAATCTAAATAATATTAGTGCATCATTTTTTTGCATGTACTTCTTCAATATAGTGAGACATCAATTTATTTTCATATTCAATACAAAACGGCCAATATCAAGTTAGTTTTTTTGGTGAAGTGTTGCAAAAAAGTTTGAAAGTTTGAGTGAAGTGTGATTATTTTGAAGTCCTTCACATTGACATGCATGTGCACACTTCAAACTTGAACACTGCTCACGGTGGGGTGCCGGTGCTGGTGCCGGTGTCGAATGGGGGTGCCGGTGCCGGCACCCCTATTGTCCGAACTTGTCGCTGCGCCTTCGGCGCTGCTCCGAACTTCTTCGGCACAATCTTCTCTCGGCGCAGTCTGCGCCTTCTCTCGGCGCTTTTCTTCTTCGGTGCAGCCCAACTCTAGTCTTCTCTCCGAACTACTCTGCTGTCGAATGGGTTGCCGGTGCCGGCACCCCTGTTGTCCGAACTACTCTTCTCTGCTACATTTAGTATGATGCCTCGAAGCTCTGGTGTTGGGGTGCTACGGTTTTGTCTTGTGTGAGCTTCTATCTGGATCTGGTGTCTGGATCTTGTGTCTGGATCTGGTGTCTGGATCTGGGGCTTCGCGGCTGCAGATTCGAGCTGCAGATTCGGAGTTCAGATTTGGAGTGCAGATTCGTAGTGCAGATTCGGAGTGCAGATTCAGAGTTCAGGTTCGGAGTGCAGATTCGGGCTTCAGATTCGGTTGCATGTACAGATCGGAAGCTTGTTTGAGGTTTTTGCTCTTGGGAGTAGGGTTTGGGGACATTCGAACTGTGTGTGTGTGTCTAATCAAATGCAATTTTATTCACTGTGTGTGTGTGTAATCCTCTTTGAAGGTTCAGAGGTTTAGAGCTCAGTTCATATAATTTGAGGTAGAATCATCTGTGCATTCATTGCAGTGTATTGCATCTGATTCTCTGGGTCCTCGTTCTGCATCCGATTCTGTGTTTTGTCACTGGGTCGAAGCTGGGTCTTCTGAGGTACTTTGGAGTTTCTGTAACTTTGGTAGGTAGGTATGTAACTTTGCTGCTTCATCACATGAATTATAATTACTCCACAGTCACTCTCGACTCTTGTTAAATATTTCATTCAATCATGACCACGCATATGAATAATTGCATGTTGTTGTTGTTGTGTGTGCTGGGGCTTCGTGGATTGTGTATGCTGGGGCTTCGCGGCTTGTGTGTGTTGGCTTGTGTGTGTTGGCTTGTGTGTGATGCGGTTTGTGTGTGTTGTGTGATTGCTGACATCGTAGATAGGAGTTGCTGTTGATGACCCATCCAAAATTTCTTTACCCTTATTGTGTGTGTATGAACTCCATGGTGGCCTGCAGATTTTTGAGACACACCCTTTAACTTAGAGCAAGTAGAGTACGACCTAAACCCAGACAAAATTAGTGGAACCAATTTGTATTGCCACTGTCTAAAACTGCCCTTCACAGACCTTGATGATATGAAAACGATTTGTCGATACCTAAAGGTGTACATTCTTGGCTTGTTCATTTCTATTGAAAGTAATGCAGTTCCTTCTGATTAGTAAGAATTCAACCTTGGCCTGCTTGGACTCCAGGTATTGAAAGGAGCCACTCCTTGGAAATTACGTAGAAGATGAACAAAAAACCAACACAACTGACTTGACCTACATCTGGTCTTGTGGATTTCCCTAGCCCATAATAAGTAAAGGTTGTGTCAAATCAGGTACTCAGGGAGGAATTTGGCGAGACTAATAATTTTTTGATCTGTTTCTGGGAATGTAAACTAGGTCATGCATAATTATATATGTATCAGCATGTATGAGGAAATATCTTTATGTGCAATTTGCACATGCAATTTGCCAAGATTCGTGTGCATGCTCTTTCTCTCGATGGCTGCCAATATTTTTCTGTGGGACAAGGTGCACACGTGTCGTACATTCATATTGCTCCCTATTCAAATGTGACTTGAAGGGCTGGAAAATTGGTTTGGTTGTAGTTTTTGGTTCGGGTTGTCCTTGGATGAAGCTGAGTCTTCCACACTTTCACTCAATTGCTCTTTGTTGTTTGCTGTGTTTTGTCGCTGGGTCTAAGCTGGGTCTTCTGAGGTACTTTGGAGTTTCAGCCAGGAATGTGTGCCACATGTTGTTGATCATTCTGAACTCAATCATCACTCATGTAGTTTGTGGCTTAGCTTTGCCTTAAGGGTTAATTTGGTTTGGAAATGGCCATGACTCGTGTGTATGTCTTTCTCTTGATTGCTACGAAGATTTTTTGGGGAACATAGTGTGCACATGTCGCACATTCATACGTGACCTGGCTTTTTCTTTAAATGGCTTTGAAATCGGGTTGGTTGTATTGTATGTTTCGGTTTGGTCCTTGGATTGAGCTGAATCTTCCAAGCTTTCGTTGATGTTGTTATCACTAGCATCAATCAGTTCATGTCCTTCTGTTATTATGAGTATTATGTGTGTGACTCAGCTTTGTTGCTTCAAGGGCTGGGAAATGGGTTGCTGCAAACATTATGTGGCAAATTGTTGTTTCTGTAGATGCAATTTGCTCCTCCCTGTTGTCTGTGTCTCCTTGGTTGCAATGTATTGTTTTGTCGCTAGATTTGAGCTGGCGAGATTTCAGATTTCAACTCTTCGCTGCCGCAAATAGATATGTTTCATAGTGGTGTATTAGGTTGTGCATTGAGACCCTCACAGAGAAGGACTACACCGTGGATCATACCCTTTTGTGAGAAATTTTATTATTATTTAGAGCTCCTTAGCTCGTCATGTATTGTATCCTATTTTGGAAGCACCCATGTTGCTTGAGTTTCAGATTGTCTTTCTGATGTGATGAGGAATTGTTTCCTTCCAGTGGGTCCAGACATAAGGCACGGGGGTTTAGGGAATAAAAACGAATCATGTGAAATAGGTTTAGGGTGGCAAATCATCTGAAATATGTTACTATCTCGCACTTTGTGGAATTAATCCTCCATAGCAGGTTGGAGTTCCAGTGTTTTTGTTCCTTCCGAGATAAGCGAAGCTCCAGTCATGTGCTTTTGTAAGACTCTTTAAGAACCAATGCGATACAATTATTAATTCTTCCTCTTAGGTCACTACAGTTTTGTAGGTTGGATACAGTTGACCCTCTGTAGCTTGTGACGATGATTAACTCAGTCCCAACTAATACTATGAACTTTAGGCAAAGTCTGGAGAGGAGATGTGGAAGTCAATTCCCTTCTTGTGCTTGTCATCATCATCACTCCATTCATTCCATGGTAGATTGATGCGAGCGAACTGTGATGAATTGCAATGAATTGTAAAGGCTAGTTTCATCACAATCACCCCGCTTGCTTTTCTCAAACCCCAACTTGCTTGTGCGCATTCTCACATCTGTGCTGTGGTTAGGTTGTTTTTCAGGAGATATATTGGCCATTAGTGGTTTTCCACAAGTCCAACCTGCACCTCACGTATATTCGAAGTAGATTGGATTGGGTTGATTGTGTGGTGCCTGCAAAGTAGTCTAAAAGGTTTGACGTTCATCAAGTCTGATATTAGTCAATAATGTTGCAACAAATCTCCACACCTTAGTTCTGGGGATTATAACCAGTGTCCTGAAGAGTTTGACCTGAGGTAGCATAGTGCAACTCTTTTAGATCACTTCTAGTGCTTCTAATGAATTCATGAATTGTATGAAGACTAAGAAGAGGAACACTCTTGGAAAGAGCTCCTGGGGGTGCCGGTGCCGGCACCCGTGTTGAGCTTCTCAGTGGTTTTTTTTGGACATCTTTGCTGGCGGATACTGTGGGGGTCAACTCACATGATAACTTTTTTGGCCAATCGATTTATTAAAATCGTACCTTTTGTTTCCGCCATTACATAGCTTTATATTCATGCCATTAATTATGTGGTTGCATTCTTTGATTTGATTATCAGGAGTCATGGAAGTCTCAGAAGATGTTGAGATTTTGGGTGAGGATGACGAAGTTCTATCTTCAGAGCAAGTGGAGAAGGAGATGAACGACATCATTTCAAAGGAGTCGGTAAACACAAACTTCTCTATTGAGTCATTGAGATTCAAGCCAAGGAAGAAATCTAAGTTATGTATTCCACTTTGTCGAATGATTGCTCTTCCTGTTGTTCGGCCCTTTCTAAAGAATGATGTCATGAATTTGGCATCACATTTTGTGAGCAACGGTTATATGGAAGGCAATGGAGTATTCTACGTTGCTTTGGAGAATCATGAGGGAAAGACTGCCGAGGTCACTTCAGAGATTGAAGCCTCATGGGATCCTCTTTGGATTGAAGCCAATGCTGCATTTGAAGATGACCTTCTTCGAGATGACGATTTGAAGATCTTCTCGGGGATGATGTTCCATGTTTGGGATGGAAACCATCGCCTTCAAGCTTGGTTCCCAATCATTAATCGTGATCATGCATATGATAGAAATTGGCATGTTGCAGTGGAGTCTATTATTTTGGAGGTTAACGGAGTTGTGCCTACAGTTCTCTCTGCTTTGTACCAAGTGAATTGGTATGTTTCTTACACTTTTCTTATATACTTTCAATATCATTGAAGTAGCATCTATTTGTCTTGTCATTGATGTTTTAACAATAACTTGAGTTTGTTTGCAGGCGGAACCAAAAGTCCCATGTCACTACAAACTTAGTGCACAAGGTCTTTCGTGTTCAAAGTATTGCATCTCAACCCCTACCCTACTTTGAGAAGCTCATATCCAAAGAAGACTATGTAGCATCCGAGGCTAAGCAGAAGTCCAAGAATCGAACTTGGTTTACATTGACTACGGAAGCTCTCAATGGAGTCCTTCATCAGGTATTGATAATTTTTGTTGGTTTTTTTAATATTCATTCTGAATTGGTTGGGATGTAATATTTCAATTCTAAATTGCTTTGTTTTCAATTTGAGGTGATCTTTTCTATTGTTATTTTCTACAGCATGAATTAGGAAATGCAGCTGCCGCCGCTCAACGCAGGTTCTATGAGAAATTTCCTGATCCAACGGAGTGGACCAGCAGTAAGTTGTGGACTTTGTGATGAATGCCGTGGATAAAGTAAAGGTCCAGTGCAACTCCGAATTGAAGAAGTTGCTTCCTATCGCTGATCCCAAACACACTCCTCAATTCTTGGAGCAGATCAAATTGCACTATGAGATGAACGATGAGACTCCTGAGATGACTCAGGAGAAACTTTGGATGTTGGCCACTTCTGCAATGGATCCGGCTGTTAAGGTGAAGTGGTTGGAGAGGTGGAACAAATCTCCGGCATTGCGTGAAGCTCTTAAGTTTCCAAAACCTCGGTTTGGAGATGCTGATTTTCCCGAATGGCTTCGAAAAGCCACTTGGTGGTCTCAGGTATTCTTGCATTACTTGTACTCTTGCAATGTTGTGTACTTTGAATTTGTAAAGTATAAGATGTAAGAAATCTATTTACATACTTAATTTCCTATCTCTGATTTTGCAGCTGGCTTGTGAGGCTGAGAAGTTGTTCACCGGTACCCTTATTGATCTCGGGGTGACTGTGGATTATGTTCGTGATGGAGAGGTTCCCCTTCCTTCCATCACCGATTATGTAGAAAAGATGAGAATTTTGCTTTGGGACACAGCTTTCTTTAGAGAATTCAAGGTAGAGAAGGGTGTGCACAAGAATAACCCGTGTGAGAAGCAATTGGGCTTTAAGCAGGCCATGCAGAGGACGTTGTACCGATACTTTAAGTATGTTTTATTTCCTGCTAAAGCCATCTCAAAATCTCCTCCATTTTTTGATGCCTATTTAGACACGGGAAGCGAGGAGTGCATGTTTACAGATGGTATTTTGAGGGATTGGAGTGCAGCCCATTTGGAGAAGTGTGGGTGGTATCTTGACACTCCTCTTAAGAGACCACCCACATTTGATGTGGCATTCCGGAATTCAGTTCAACCTGACCTACTGGGCGTAGAGGTGGTTTCTTCAAAATCATTGGAGAAGGTTGAAGGGAAGAAGGTGAAGAAGACAAGAGGTAATAAAGCAGCCCCAACAATGGCAGTGGAAGTTCCCATTGCAGATCCAATTATGCCTATCGTTGTGGATCTCCCTTCCTCTTCCAATGTGGTTGGCCCATCACACGCTTCCAGAATTATAACTGTAGCACACAGCCAGCCATCTTCATCTGTTCTTGCATCACAACAACTATTAAAGAGGAAGAGTACCTTGGCTGCAGCAGCTTCTGGTTCAACATCTGCAATTCAATCTTCAATGTGTTTGATGGAGAACACTTCCATTTCCACCATTATGGAAGTGGGTGTTTCTCATCCATTTCTTTTGGACAGTCATCTTTTTGTGAAGAAGGTGAGTTATTCATACTCTTATAGTAAATATTTGTTACATATTCAATTGTTATTGTAGAAGTTCTGATTCAGAGAATTTGACTCTGTGAGTAGGCTAAGGGAGGAGAGGAATCGCTACCGCGCTCGAGCAGATGTCCACATTCAAGATTCGATTTGGTGATCGCAGATATTCCAGATGGTATGCACGTTGCAAACATATCGTCTCCTCCTGATGCAGTTCCGAAGTGGAACTTGTACAATGAAACAGATGTTGAAGCTTTATTTGAGTTTGCGTTTACATTTGTGCACAACGATGGTGGAGTCTTGCTTTTTATGCCAGAGTATCAGCCAATTCGGGTGGATGTGCGAACCTATGCTGCAACATACGAGTTCAAGCTTTTGAAGGATTGGTGGGGCATAAATGACTTGCGGCTGACTTCTCCAATCAATCCCGAGGTCACGGTATGTTCAAATCCTTTGTTCAAATTGATGAATTTGAATATCTTGAGTTTTGGGGGCTTCATGTTTACTTACAATTTTTGTGTTTCCAGACCCGCCGATTCCGCATTCTATTTTTCATTCGTGAACAGAAAGCACCTTCATCTTTCATCTTTCATTGTCGAAATGAGCAATCTGGCGCCGCTGTCCGAGTTGAGGAGGATGACATCCTTTTCAATTTTGTGGCATCTGATACTCAGCTAATGAATGGACCAAAACCTTGGAGAGGTGCTCGGGAGAAGGATACGCTATTTATGCAAGTCCTCATTGAAGCACTCACTTGTACAGGCTCGGTAGTGTTTGATACCACAGCTAATACAGGTACATGCCTATCATTGTATATGCTCAATTTTTGCAAATGCTTCGATATATTCTCAATCTTACCAATTGTGTTGACTTTATTTTTTCTTCTCTTCAGGTGCCTCCATTCATGCTTGCCGGAATTCAGGCCGGCATATTATTGCTTTGGAAACATATGACCTTCTCTTTGCAACGGTGTTGGCACCGTTGAAGGATATAGTTCCAGTTGCAGTGCCTCATCAAGCTTCTTCTTCAGTTTTTGATGATGAGGAAGGCCCTGTGCGGCGTGTGGCAAAGCGCAATCGACTGAGTACGTAAGAATTCAATATTTTCTATTGTTGCAAGTTTTATGTTTTATTCTATCAATTCCTTTCTTACAACATTTGTACACTTGTACTTCTGCAGATTGATGACTTCTGCTACCTCTCCCCCGAAAACTTTTGAACTTCCAATATATGCTCAGGAAGTTGCCTCGGTTTTGGCAACAACTATCTCTCCAAAAGTTGTACCAAAAAAACCAATGTTTGATTCTCGTGTTCTTCAGTTTCTTGATGTTGAAGCACTTGGTAGTAGCTCTAATGCCTCGTGTGGTGAGAGTAGTGAGATGGCATTATAAACATTTTGTTTTATTTTATATATTTGTTTATGATATACCATCTAAACCTTCTGGGCTAGTGGCACAACCTTCTCCTACCAAAGCTAGTACCCCGTCTCCACGTTATGACCCCCGTGCCATAGACTTCTTCGAGCTTTTTGCAGAGGTGGATAATGAGTGCCATAGCTTAGATTCCACTTCAGATGAGGGCGGCCATGAGGGGAGTATCTTTGGAGATAGGGAATCTAGTAGTGACAACCTCATGTTTGATTGATTTTTGGTTTGATTGATTGGTATTTGGATTTATAAAGTGTGGTGTGGTTTTCAATATTCCAATTATCTCATTGAATGCATCTTTTCGTTGTTCTCAAATCACACTACACTTGGTGGTCGTCATACTCCAAAGAGAATTTAGTCCACCATCTTATCAACCATAGTGCATTTTCCCACGGTCATAGGGCCTCATTGGTAATTATAAGAAGTTTTTTGGTTCTAGAAATTGGCCACTCCACAAATATAGGCCTTATAATTACAAAATTAAACTTGAAATATGTGCAAAATCCACGGTCATAAGGGGCCTAACATTCGTTAAATGGAGTTTTAAACTATAATTTTCTGCTCACGAAATCTGCTCACCGCTCATCGCTCACCGCTCACCGCTCACATCGTAGCATTCCTGGGTGTTGGAGTTGTTGTTTGTGGGGTTATGATGTAGGTTTGGTTGTAAGGGGTATAGATGGTATGATATGGAGGATTCGCTTGGTTGATGGTGGGGAGGTAGTTTAACTATATTATTGTGTGTAGGTTTTTGTGGGTTTTGGCATTTTTCTTGGATCGGTGGCATATTTCAGTGGGTGGTGGTTTACTTGTTTTGGGGGTGTTAGGTGTCTGAGTGGGGTTTTTCTGGTCTAAGGTGTCTTGGTGGGGTGGGTTTCGGCGTGGTTTGGGGCTTTGCGTGTTTCGTGTGGGTTGGAGTTTTTGTTGGGTAGGCGGCGGTTGGGTTTGTGGATGGTAGATTTGTGTGGGTTGTGGTGTTTTTTGTCTTGGGGTTATTAGGTGTTGAAGTGGGGTTTTTTGATTTAAGGTAGTTTGATTTCGGCGTGATTTGGGGTTTTCGGCAGCCTTTTGTGTGTCTTGTGTGGTTTTTAGTGGGTATCTAATAAAGGGGTTGCTGGATCTTTGTTGTGTGGAGGAGCATGGAGTGGCGGCAATATTTTCTTGGAGGTAAGTTTATAGATAGTTTGTTGTTGATGTTTTGGCGTTTTTTTGATGGAAGTGTGTGTTTGCTTGTGGGTGCAAGTGGTTTTGCTTACCTTTGTGTGTGTGGCTGTGTGTTGTGTGGGTGGTGGCGGCGGCATTACTGTGCGAGGAATGCATTTCAATCGTGGAGATAATTCTTGGTGTTGGCTTGATGAGTGAGTTGTAGGGGTTGATATTAGGGAGTGGCAATTTGGTGGGTGGGTTGGTATTGATGAGTGGCAACTTAGTGGGGAGGTTGTTGAAGTTGGAGTTAAGGAGTGGTAACTTAGTGGGTAGATTGTGGGTGTTGACATTGGAGGGTGGTAGCTTGGTGGGTAGATTGTGGGGGTTAGCATTGATGGATGAGCATTGTGGTGTGTGTGAGCACACAAGGCAACGGTACTTATGAGCACCCAAGATATGAATAAGGGTAAGACCCTAGTGTTGATGGTGTATGTTGGAGTTGGTGTTCTTCCTTTTCCTTCATCCCGTAGATCTAGATATGACCTTCTTTTCTTCTCTCCTTTGGATCTAGCGCCTCGGTGTTCTGTTGTTGTAGTGTTTCGGTTCTTTCTCGTGGATCTTCTTTTCTTCTCTCCTTTGGATCTAGCGCCTCGGTGTTCTGTTGTTGTAGTGTTTCGGTTCTTTCTCATGGATCTTCTTTTCTTCTCTCCTTTGGATTTAGCGCCTCGGTGATCTGTTGTTGTAGTGTTTCGGTTCTTTCTCGTGGATTTTTTTTTCTTCTCTCCTTTGGATCTAGCACCTCGGTGATCTGTTGTTGTAGTGTTTCGGTTCTTTCTCGTGGATTTTCTTTTCTTCTCTCCTTTGGATCTAGCGCCTCGGTGTTCTGTTGTTGTAGTGTTTCGGTTCTTTCTCGTGTAGCTCTTTGGTCGGTTGGTTTCTGTTTGGTCTATTGGTCTGCTGGTTTTGCTTCTCGTTTCTCGGCAACCTGTGGTTCTGTTTCGCTTTGAGCTTTCCTGTTTCTAGATTTGAGCTCATTGTCTTCTTGTTGAGTTCATGTTGAAATTTCTCAACCTCCACAATTTTGGCATCGAAGGCTTGATGTTCTGTGAGGCTGAGTTCTTCGGTGTTGCACACCTGCTGACTGCTTTCATGAGCTATCTTCTGCCATTCCATCTCTGTACACCCACCCAGAAACAACAGAAAGAAGGAGAGAGAGAGAGAGAGAGATCGGAGCCGAGCGAGGGGCGAATGAAGGCTGCGAGGAGAGAAGACGAAGGCGGGACGACGAGTGTGAGAAGACGAGGAAGCGGCGACGGGGACGATGAGCAGCTGGAACGGGTACCGAGCGGGTATCTGGGAGCCGACTGGGGTGAGTGGCAGCAACGGCTCGGAGCTGGGATCGGGAGCCGGGTATCTACGAAGACGGAGGGCAAAGCGGGGCAGGTCAAGGCCCGGGACTGATAACCCGGGTACCTAGAGAGGAAGAAGACGGGGAGCAGATCAACGAGGGTCGGCCACGTGGGCCGAGAACGGACGTGGAGCCGGGAACGGAGACCAAGCCGTAGGGAACGGGCTTTAGCCGGCGGGAACGGAGGACAAAGCCGTTGGGAACGGATATAGACATTAGTAGGCTAAGATTAGAAAGTAGTGAGAACGTGGTTACCTTTTTGGATGGGAAGTGAGCACATTAGTAATTGGAGATAGTAAACACCTAGCCACTTTTTAGTAAATGCATAATGACCTTTTAGTAGACACGTAGTTACCCTTTTGGGGGATGTAGATGAAAGACATACCCAAGGGATGAGAATCCCTTGGATGGACATAACTATTCCAACCGCCGGCAATGAATATTTGCATTTTGAATGAACGGAGCATATGGAAGGAAACCGTATCCACATGGCACATCTAGGAAATCAAATGAATGACAACAAATCCACCTTATAAGTACATCTAAATTTAGCACGTGGTTGCTACTGTAAATAGATCCGGCTGGTTAAAATTAGACCGCATCTATATTTCAGGCTAAAAATAGCCGATTTGTACATGTGGCATTAGGGGACTAGGACCAAACCGCCCTTTCAACAAATCAATAGATTTTGGAACCTATATAAAGGGGCACAAAGGGGTCCTAAAGCACCTCATTCTCTCTCGAGCATTATACGTGAGCGTCGCGAAGACTTATTGGGAGCGTTTTCGAAGACTTATCGGGAGCGTTTTCGAAGACTTTTGAAGACTCTCGAAGACTTCAAGACTGGAAGATTTCGAAGCCAAAGATCATTTTGAAAATGAAGGCTAATTGAAGAAGATTGTTTTGAAGACTAAGACATTTCAAGGCCGAAGGCTAATTAAAGAAGATCCTTTTGAAGACAAAGGTATTTTTGAAGAATGAAGACCTTTTTGAAAGGACGAAGGCATTTTTGAAGAACGAAGCCCTTTTTGAAAGATGAAGGTAAATTTTGAAGGCATCGGAAGATTGATAATTTGGAGAACTTAAAGACTCAAGGCCATAATACAATTTTGGAACTTAGAAATATTGGAGAAAATAAAATACGGACCCAGCTAAATTTAGTGGACATCAAAAGGGAAAAGATTTAGACACTAACACTTTGAAGGCTTGCTACATGTCGGAGAGAATTATGTTCCAAAATCCAATTGAGTGCACAAGATCCAAGGTCATACCCAGAATAACCTAAGCCTTGGAGTTAAACTTTTGGATCAAAGTACGAGGTGATGTACAAGGTGGAAAACATCATCATATCAAGGACAAAGGAAGTGACCGACAAATGAACCACATCAATCACCACATGAAGCTCAAGCAAGATTAAGATTCCATCTCAATAATCCTATCTTACCAATTAAAGAGAATTCTCAATTATGGTATAAGATTTAGAGGAATGAGAATTGGAATAGGAAATGGAACAAACACTTTGATGGAAGAATTCATGATGAATGAATGAAGAAATTCTTATACTTGAATACTATGAATGAACTTGCATTAGTGAAGAAATATGCTTAAGATTTATCAAAGCTACATACTCTCTTAATAAAGCATTCTTAGAATATTAGAGAAGATAGTAACGAGGCTAAGTATACAAACCATGAAAGATATTGTTTACAAGAATGGAATGTCTCTTTAAGACACTTAACCTCGACATTAGGCTTTAGGGGAACATAAACTGGTGAACTAGGTCATCTATCCCTTAGGGACTCTTTAAGGATTCATACCAAAACTATTATATAAAATTGAGAACTTATGTAGAATGCAACCACCTTCAAACACAAGGGAAATTTAGAAGAATCTAATTTTGGTGGGAGTGACTTCCATGTAAACCAGTTCAGCAGCAGGTTACACCGTCTAAGGCTGAGGGTTGAAGGTGACCTCAACGATCTCTTTCGCTTTAGGGTTTCACCTTCTCTTGCTCATTCCGCCGCCCTTGTCCTCTATTTTAGCACTCCAATATCTGAGTCTACAACTTCTTCCTACGTGATCATCATGTGGGTATGCATCTAGAGAGACGGTGCTTCTAGTTTCTTCTTCTCCTTAGGCACACGGTTTGGGATCAAGGATGTTGATCCACACCAATGTGTTGTGTTGTGTTGTGGTGCAAGCAACGAGGGCTGCTGTGATCTGAGATTCTCGTACTAGTGCTAACCAAGGGTGTCTCCGATCAGGATCTATGATCTCCAAGTTCTTCTCTGCTTTGGTGTTAGGATCTGTTGGTTTGCGGCATTGATCTTAGTAAGTTAATGCAACCCTGCATATCGATGGCCTTTTCTACCAAGGAGCCAAAGAATCACATCCCAGCTCTGATGATTTCTTCTTCTAAATCTGCTTCTTCAACCTGGCTATGGCGACCGCCTCGCACCCCTATAAATCAATATCTTGTCCACCTCCCTTAAAAGCTAAAATGGCTTGGATACAATTGGGCATGCTTTTATAGAACTTTTGACATTGCTCAGGATTGATGAAATGGAAAGAAACTTGAAAACACAACTAGGATTAACCTTTACAGTGGGAGGATCTACACTAAATATGATATTTAGTGTCACCAATTCTAATTGTCTTGCCCAATACTAATTGTAGACCTCGGTGTAGTGTCACCAACACTGAATGTTAACCCAACATTATTTTGTCATTCCTTGTAAAGTTTTTGGGGGATTAGCCTTACAGAGTTGCAATTACTGTCACTTACCAAGTGATTTTTCATCCAAATTTCAATCAACCATGTGACAGTATTTCATCACAAGTTGCTGACAAGAGAAGGTAGGGTTTTGGCCAATGAATGAACTCATCCATAATCCATGACAGTATTTGTTCACTTATCCATAAGTGTAATCCGAAAAGTCACCATAGTGACATTAAATAACATAGGACACTAAATATCATATTTAGTATAGCTTTGAGTTAAATATATAATACAATGCAATAAACATGATAATATGTGCTATAAATTTATAGGAGTTTTCCGCTCCTAGTGCAATTGAGAAGTCCTTGCCAAATGGTTAGGTATATATTGATCTACATCTTTTTCACTCTTTCTCATCCACCCTACATTGTTGCAGATTTCATGGAATTAACAAGTTGTCTATTGTTAGCTAAGTCAATCATGCTTAAGTGTCTTGCCACTCTTTTCAAGGTTGTGTGGTTCCACCACATGCACTGCCCAAGTGAACAACCAACATCTTTCTTCTCTTCCAATTTCCAACTCCCATTAGTTTTGTGTTTTTTCTAGCAGTGGAATAAATCAAAGTCCGAGTGGTCGCCCCATGATTCACACTACACGTATTAGCTTGGCAAACACATGTGTTTTGTGCATGGAGAGGCCCCTTCTAGGCCTTCCAAGCAAAAAAATAGCATATAATGTGAGCTACATCATTTTAAGCTAATCATGTCAAAAGCAACCCTATTTAAAATTATCTTATTCTCCAAGTGCACTCTTTGAATCAATTGAAGATCTTCATGTCATTGAAGGTTCAAGTTCAACTACGGCAACATGGATGCCCTTGTATGCAAATACATATGTCATATTTTGATCATGAACATCAAGCATGAGTATATATACATTTTTTTCTTAATATAAGAATTGAATGTATAAAATAAGGTCTCAAACCCACTACAATATTTAAAATATGATTTATGAGGTCCGTATAAATTGTTTAGATGGTTGTATGTTGAGACACATAACAATACTCAGCTGATGAGTTGTGTTCATGGGCCTAGTAGTAGATTTGAGACATTAGGGGAGGAATGGACTCAAAAGGTGCCCACGAGTTTGGGCTCAAAAAAGGATTTTCTCTAATATTTTGGCTTTAAAACTCAAATGAAATTGTGTACTCCTCCGGTACTTGTGATGTTGTTATGTCCTCCACAATGTACATCCGGCGTCACATCGGCGAGGTTAAGTACGATGAGCATGACTTCATTGGCTTGGACCCTAGGTCCAAAACCATGTGGCACCTTATGTGCCATGTGAGCAACTAGGTACGCCCTTGTACTACGGTACCCTAAATACTAAGAAAGGGATTTTTGGGATATTACAAGGGCAGCAACCTTTTGAGTCCATTCCTCCCCTAATGATAAAGACTCTAGATGTTGGAATCTTATTGCTTCATGCTAAATGTGAGATCAGGGCAAATGAAGACAACTATTGTGTTCATCAGCTGATTAATGTTATGCATGTGTCCTTTAAGGGTTAGGGGTTAAACATCCCTTTAGCCTGATGTTAAGGGTCTGGATATGAAGAGTCTCCAACTTAACCGCTTCATCATTAGACTGCCTGTCTGTCTTGGCGGCTGGCTCTCTCTCTCTCTCTCTCTCTCTCGCTCTCTCTCCCCACGATTTGCACCTCTGACTTCATAGCTTTAACTTAGTCCTGGGAGGAGATTGTTGTTCGTAAAGCAAGAAGCATACGTGAAGCTAAATGGGTGCACTTGCATGATGAATTGTAGATGCTTAGGACGAAAGATCTGCTTAGAGTTTTAATTTTCTTTGGTTTTCTTGTTTTGAGACATGTGAACCACTGAGTGATTTCTTCAGTAACTCCGCCAGGAACAATACAAAGCCGTGACTAGGGGGCAACTCTCTTGGGCCATGATTCGCATTTGGACTCCAAAATAATACCAAGAAGGGAGCGACGTCTCAGCATGCGAAACGGAGCCAGTCAACATCACTTAGGCGCCTTGAAGTTCCTCGAGATCGTGGAGTTAGAGCGGAAGTAGAGCAAGTTGTTGGCACCTCACGACAATGAGTACCCATTAATCAAAGCACTCGAAGATTTCCGCCAGTTTGAGCAAAATTGCTTATAATCTATATGATTATAAGCAATTTCCGCCAGTTTGAGCTCTTGATATTTCCTTTTTTCCATAGTCAAGAAGGTCTTGTCAATTCATTTGTAAGACCTTCTTTAAATCCCTCCTGCAGTCATTTCTTTCAAGTCAAATAGTGCAGAGTGAGCCTTCTTAAGATGAGCCAAATCCTAGAAACTTTGCTAAAATATGCGAGAAGATTTGCTCAAAGTAGATACTATTATGACAAATAGAACATCTCCAATTGCTTATTTGGTTGAACTCAGTAAGCTCTCGTTAGATTCAACAAGATGGGAAGCCTCCGCACCACTAATTTTAGCTGTACATCCAAGTAACTCCAGTTTATTGTATCATGGTCCCGTAAGAAAGATGGTAAAAGATAGTGGATTTTGCAGATTAGAAAATTGCATAGACTGATATTTTTTAAAGATAGGTGGGAGGTAGAAAGTCAACTAGTTGGGTCTCAAAGTATATACTTATCCTTCAATTTTATAGTGTACCGTGGTAATATTTCATGTTATATAAAAGTGTACAAACTGTTCCCTCAAGTCTATTCCTTCTTCTCCTTCCTGTCAGTTGAGAAATTTTCAGAAATGGCAAGCAAACCAGGAGTGAAGTTCGTAGAGGGTGATCAGCTCACAGCACGAGTTGTTGAGGAGTTTGAATCAAACAGCGGATCGTGTCCACTGGAAGAAGAGATGGAGGAGGATGAGATAGCCCATCCTCCAATGAAGGAACCGGCGGTGATTGCTTGTCATTTGCTCCTCCGACTTATTGAGGAGGCCATTATCATGTTGAGGTATACACACATCTCCTACACAATCTTCATTTGAAAGAAGAAGAAAAAAATGCATATATGTTTGTTTGTTTGTTTTAACACATGTGACCTCAAATGTGCACTGCAAGCCGCAACAAGGAGAAGCACTGCCCTGGCATATGACCAGAGGGCTCCCTATTCCGACACAAAACAACTATTTCCCCTTCAAATTTTGCCACGTGTCATGTTCAAATTTGCTAAGACCCACTTATATCCCACGTGGAAACTACATTCCAGCACATGTAAAGATGAAATAGGGAGCCCTCTGCAGTAGTCCAAGGTTGACACCTACATTACATGTCTTTTGAACATGGATCACAAACATTGGCCTCCCATTGAGAAATTGAGTACATAACCGAAGATGATTTGCCACCAAGAAGTATCAAACCTTTGACCTTGTGGGTCAAACCATAACTTGCCTATTGCTTGCCTCTTGTACATGCAATTTAAGGACATCCTGGTCTTTGTCGTCATTGTTTTGTTATGGTTTTCCATAATATTATTGAGCTGAGTGACTAGGCTGGGTGGGGCTGGGAGGGGTTGGGGATGTGTCATGTAAGGTGTTAGAATTATACCTCACGGATGCTTGTTAGTAAGTAGATTCAATCTGGAAAACGAGTGAGATTCGGGTGAAGCATTGTCACTGGATATTATTGGAATGGAATAGAGTATAGCAGTTGAATAATGTTATGTCAAAGGGTTTGGGGGAATGAATGCCTTTTCAAGATATTTTGCCCAACCCCAATGTGGAAACTATTTGTAGCACTTGCAAGGGTTATTTCATTTGATATTATTGGAATGGAACAGATGATAGCAGCTTAATAATGTTATGTCAAAGGGTTTGGGGGAATGAATGCCTTTTCAAGGTGTTTTGCCCACCCCCGATGTGGAAATTAATTATAGCACTCGCAAGGGTTATTTCTTTGGAAACCAATTTCAAAGTGCAATTTTGTTTTTTGGAAGTGGCAATATTTTTGGAGCTGATATTGTGTTATAAGCATTTTAGGAGCTATTAATTCAAGGAACTTCATATAGTTCTAAGAGGTGAAATACTTCTTGAAACGTTTGCTTCCTATTAATGACATTTGAAAGTGATAATTGTTTTTTAATCAAATAGAAATGTGGGAGAAATGATATCAATGGATTATCCTCAATGCGCTCTTGGAAAGCATATTGCTTGATTCATGATTATACACTTAAATCAAATTCATGAGAAAGACTGTTTTAACACCAATGGTTTGAAAGGGGCTTAAAATGCCACCCCAAATATGTCCACTCCACACAAAATTTCCTTTGGTGGTAAAATGCCCAAACCTCCTTATTGCTTCTTTAGGGTGTTCCTCAAAGAAGACGCATGTTACATACTTTGGAAGAAAGTTGTTGTGGTTGTGTTCATGGAGTTGGTTGTGTTCTAATTAAGTCCAACCCAAGATCAAGTCGTGATATATAGGCATTGGCCCAAAGATTGATCCTTTATGACGACCGGTCACGGTTTGTTCTCAAAACGTCTAAGGAAGATTTTGGGTTTTATCAACTACTTGGGAGTTGATATGTGGAAAGCCTTCAACACGATGAGGTAATTTCCTCGGAGAGTTCACTACCGATAGGGGTTCATTAACCATCTGCGTGCAAGGCGTATTTTGTAAAGGCGTAAATTTTGCTCTAAACACGCTACGTTACTTATGACCTTCTTCGGATTCACATCGTTGGATGCCTATATTGAAACTAATCTCTTTATAAATTCACCTCCAATAAATTCTAGAATCCCTATGTTTTATGTTTTGACGTTGATAAGTTCGTGATTTCCTATCATAGTGACCTCCCCTAGTCCCACATAACATTATTCAGATCCATAACAATGTTATGTGGGACTAATAATATTTTGCAAAATATTTCATCATTTAGGTTGAATGTGAGGAATATTCTACAAAATATTGTCAATCTCACAAAACACTGTTATGGATCTGAATAATGTTATGCATTGCAATCATGTAACTCAAGACTTCATTATTTTGTATTAATCTCTTGCAACAGGACTTTAGGCTTCATCACCGAGGATTTGTTGCAGTGTGAGGAGCCCGATCCGGCTGAAGGTGCAGCGTATAACGAACCCATATACCCACGTCTCAATGAACTAGAAGACCAACTCGATAAGGTACTTGACGTTGTGCATTTAAGGTAGATGGGTCTTAAAATGGTTACTTCTTCCAAGTGGCCCAATCGTCCTAGTATATGAAACGTGCGATTAGTACGAGATGGTCGGGTTTTCCAAATCGAGGCCATATCGGCTTTCCTCATAATTTTCGGGGCTCACACAAACATCTTATGGGTGCAAGCACGGTAAAGTGGACAGCTCTTGATCCTTGCTCAGGTTTAAGTGAAAGTGATCCAAAACAATATACTAACTTTGAATTTTATGTAATAAAAATTCATAAACATCTAGAAAACATATGAATCTACAAAGCCAAGCAATTTATGTTCACAAAAAACAATTTCAAACAACGTATATGTATTTTAGAAGACGGTGCAAGTGGTGGTGCAAGTGGGTGTCATTGAAAAGATAATTGTCAAAAACTTGTTTAAAATACAATTACATTACATTAAATTGATGAATTTTTGAAAAAAAATTTACGATGGCCTCAAGTTTATAATGAATTCAAGGAATATGAAAAGAAATTCCAAGTTCAAAATATTTGAGGGCATGAAAGTTACGTTCAAAACTATATTTAGTTAGTTGCTTTTACGCGCCACTTTTGATGATAAGTTTTCAAGATCTCATATTGGTATTCTATATTTGAGTACCTAACTTGACAATAGAGGTCATCATGAAAAATAATCTATTTTAAACAATATTTTGCTACTACTTATAGGCGTTTGACCAAGAAAATCATGGCTGTCATATACCGGAGCACTTTTTTGGTCCACTTTACTATGCTTGCACCCTTATTCATTACCAAAGTGAAGATTCTCATGCTCATTAAATGGTCATATTGATCCTTCCAATTATGCTGATTATTAAGCTTAAAATGGCTATCATATTTTGAGCAAGTTTTCGAATGCATTTTTTGGGTATTTATTTCTGGAGTCACACCTAACCACTTACCACTTGACAATATAGGTGTCTAGTAAAGGTCAGTAACTGAATTAGACATGTCTACCTTATATGAAGTCTCATCCAAATAATTTCCTTGCAAAGTGTCTCAGTTGACAATACTTTTTTGAGTTGATGGAAAGTATCGCATTCAAGCGTACCTCTTGACATTCGTTGAATGAACATAACACTATATTCGTTAATTTGGGACTTTTTCGGCATTTTGAGACAGTTACAAATATAAGAACATGGATAAAATCACACAGATATTGGAGAATGTTGTAAGATGCAAATACTTTGAGGCGGGTGTTCATATCAAGAACCCAATTAAGAACTCATATCAAGATGGTTTAGGTAGGACGACCCAAACATTAGACCATGTTGTTGTGGTCCATATATTAATTTGAGACAAGAGAAAGTCTCAAATTAACGAATATAGTGATACATGCCCCAAAATACTATATAGGAAGGGTGTTACTTTTTATTGGTTCATTTGATTTCAAATTGATTCCAAAGACCTGAAATCAATTTAGTGAGACACATTTGAAATGAGGTAACCAAAAAATCTATAGGGGACATGTTGTTAACATGGATTGATGGCCAATATGTTCATATGCAACACTTCCCTCTAGTTGATAGGGCGTATGCTTGAACATTATGGGATCTGATTCAATACACACCTCACTAGGATGTGTGTGTGCTCAGTAAGACCGTTTTGTTACACATTCAATTATGGATATCCATGTTGCACATATGGCCTTATTATTACATCTGCTTATTGCCTCTACTTCTAATTATTCATCATTGTTTCCGGTATTGGACCCCCTTTAACAACTTCTCATGAATATTTTGATAAAAATTATTCTATAGAAGTCCCACATCATTGAAAAAATGATTACATAAAGTTAATAAACCAAGTAGAATCTCTCTTATTTCCCATCTCTCTCTCTCTCTCTCTCTCTCTCTCTCTCTCTCATATACCCTATGCATTCCTTGGGTCTTCCTTTGTATGAATACATTGTGTTCATGTAAGCTTATGATTACACAAGATTATGACTATATGTTCCAAGGAAAAAACAAAAGCATACAAGAAACATGAAATAACAATGGAAAATAATGGACATCTAACTACCATTGCAATTGACACAAGATATATGACAGTGACAACCCTGATTGTCCAATGTATCTTTCAATATAGTTTCAACAATTGCAATTGTCCATGGATTGCACACACATGGCATTATAGGTCACTACTACTCAATTCCTCTTAGCTTCCATGCCCCTACTGCTTCTTTGCTCTCATTGGTTTCTAGTAATATTCATTTTTAAAACTTTTATCGGGTCCCTCATGACATTGTTATGTCCCCATGGAAGGGACCCCTAGTTGGGCTACATTTCCCATAAAAATGGGCCATTCCTACCTAGTTAAGATTGAATCTTGAAAACATAGCTCATACGTCCCATTCATAATGTTCATTTCATGCCATGTGTATCCTTGCATGTATGTATGGTATCATGTACATGCCATGTTCATCCCCGTACTCAAAAGGGTGAGCTCTCTACTATCTTAATAATGTTATGTCCAAATGGAACCCATAACATTACTAAGCTCTTTGGTTGCATTCTGTGGGACCAAGTATTGGGAAAGCATAACTTTCCTTTAATTTCGGGCCTCTCCATTTATGGGGCGCACTCAGGCTATATATTGTAGAGTTTTTTTTATTAAAGTTTTTTTGAATCCCAACCTCATTCTTTGGAAGGAGACCATCATCTAGTTGCTCAATAATGTTATGCAAGCCCACATAAAACAGACGGCAACTAAAACCAACACCCTGAAATATGACAATGCACGAACACATATTGATTATGAGAATGTTCACCACCTTAACAACAAGCTGGACCTGTGTTGGTCTTTAGTCAACTACCAATAACAATTTGAATCAAGATAGCTTTTGCATATGAAATTCAAACAAGACATAATTTGGTGCGTTGGAACCCCTTTTCGATTGCTCACAAGATCAAATTCAAAATCGGAATGTAGTAGTAGTGCATATGCCCACCTCTTAAAGTGGTGGTTTAGCACCATCCAATGCGTCATGTGGGCGTGAGAGTTAATAAGTTGGGTGATTCGTAACATTATTTAGCGCCCCGGATTGACCTTCTCAAAAGAGCATCAAACCGGCGCGTGCCGGTTTGATGCTCTTTTGAGAGCAAAGGTAACGCTATCTTTGAATATTACTTGGCCTATTTCTAATCAATTTAGGTAGTTACTTTCATTATCTAGCATTTATTATGAAAGTTTCAAGGACAAAACCTTGATTGCACTTTGTGTAAGACACTAAATTTGTGCATTGCACCTTTACTTAGCCTGGCCTTTATCCACATTAAGGAGTAATATTTTCACTTTATGCTCATTTACCTTGCACTTGCCTCATGGCCCAAAAGGATACCCCAGTAGCATTGCTACTTAATGTTATGTTGGGGCGCAGGAATTCTTGGGCAAATTGAAGTATTATGCAGATCGGAGGAAACAATGGAAGGAGGCAAAGGAGGACGACGTGGATGAGGCCAAGAAGGCCACCAAGAAGCTCACGACAACCACGTGGTCCCTTTGTTGCTACTTCATTGTGAGGAGCCTCTCCCAAGGTCTTCCGCCAAGGTTCTTGAAACACGAACCTCTCGATCGTCCAAAGCGTCACATCCTCTCGTGAGAGAGAGAGAATTTCATACAGTAGAGGGCTCTCTACTTTCATCTTTGTCTTTGCCGGAATGTAGTTTCCACCTGGGAAGCAAGTGGTCTCAGCAAATGTGAGCATGACACGTGGCATAATTTGAGGGGAAAACAATTATTCTGCATCAGAGTAGAGAGCATTCTACAATACCACTACACTAAGAGCAATTTGCACTAAAATACACGTGCTTTTAGATGGATACTTTTCTCTTTGCACCCACTTTCTCGTAGGATATGAAACACGCAATTAGTGCAAGATAATTAGTAAATCCAAATCAAAAACCCTACAGTCTCTTTGTAACTTCCCGAGTACATTCCATGGTTTCCATCAAACCCCATTTGGATCGTAATGTAACCTCTCCACTACATTCCATGAACTGTAAATTGATACTCATCTATACATAACAAATTTCAATGTAGTTTGAGTGTGGTTCACAACCAGTAAATAAATCCATATATTCATATAAAATAGATTTCTTGCAGGAAGACATTTGCAGTTTATAATTACCTTTGAGAAATATGTAACGTAAATACATGTTGTTATGCTTTAAAATTGCCACGTGGTGGTCTTGTATAGGTTGAGCCAGTGTTGGGTGGGTATTAAAATTGGCAACAAACCCCACCGGTCATCATGGCAATTCTTTAAATTTATAACTGTGGTTCACAAATTTTCAAATAACCAAACTTGATTCATAACCGTGGTTCTCATAAAATCAAAACCCAATCAATTAGCCTTCTAAAAAACTGTCGGGGCCTAAGACGAGTTGGTTGCATGGTTTGGGTGTGGTCCAGGTTAGTGAATATGCAAGGGATCAATTAGAGCAACTCAAGATCCAACAACATGCTAGCTTTCTTCTATTGTGTGAAGCTCTTGAGAAGGTGGTGATAAATTCCCAGCAATAACACAAACTCGAAGTTTGTCATATATATATATATAGATAGATAGATAGAGAGAGAGAAAGAGAGATCATGGTCATCAGAATGGCCTTTATGATGACTTGTCTAGTAGCAACAAGTGCATGCCATCAAATGTGGTTGTTGAACCTAGTGATTGCAAGATCACTTGCGGGATAAAAAATGCAAGTTACTAGTGATTAATGTCGGTGTTAGTGATACATACCTTTCATTGGTTTTATATCTTTGTACTTCAATGCTAACAAAACATTTAACTACAGTGATTATCCCAATTAGTGTGTGTTACTCCCGTGTTTCTATTCAGAGTTACACAGTGCAATCTCGGGGGGGGGGTAGTCATTGGTTGGAGTAGCAATATACGTGCGAACAAATGATAGGGGTATTTTAAAAACATGGGGGCTAAAAAATATAATTGGACTTAAGAGTAATATAGGGTATCAAAAATGGCACTGGACATTTTTAAAGTACTATAGGGTATGGAATAATAGGTAATCTAGAATTATAAGTAATGTAAGCCATTTTTCTATTAGACCAAAGTAGAAATTTACATAATGATAGCATGTGAAAAAAAGAAGAGAATTGAAAGTAATATCCCCCTATAAAATAATGGTTGTTCGCACCTATATCCTTAATTTTTTAACACACTGCCCCCCCCCCCCGAGAGTGCAATAACGTCTTACTCAAGAGCTCAATTTTTACTAACAAAAGTTCAGTAGATTTTTCGGATGTCATTTATGAAACATAAAATACTTTGCTTGGTAAAATATTACATTCTCCTTAAATAGTTATAGCATTGCGTAGCTCCAAATAGTAACATGCACTAACTAATTGGGACAGTCAGTGTAATGAAAGTTCATCAGACATTAAATCAAGTTTCTCATCTTTCCCCCTTTTATGGAGCTTGCAACTAATAAATTATAGAATGAAGGTTGAGACATAACACTATTCAGATCCATAACAATGTTCTGTGGGACTAAGTCGACTGACAATATTTTGTTATGGATCTGAATAGTGTTATGGACAACACGATTATTGCAACCCTTTAAATTTAGTTGTAGGCATGAATCCAATGTTGTAGTTTGATGAGATTGAACGATGTGAAGTTCTTGTTGAGAAAGTAGTCTATGATGCCTTTCACCCCAAGCCCCAAACCCTAAACCATTTGTGTTATCTAGAGCAGTTCCGGACGCTGGTAATGAGGAGATTCTCGACCACATTAGAGGAAGAGAAAGCAATTGAAGAGTATCAAATAGGATGCATTCTACACGAACAAAAGGTGTGAACCTCCTTATAACATGTGGGCCCTAAACCCTATAAACGAATCTAAGGGCCACTTCACACACTAGACTGAAGGCCTGTGACCATTGCATTCTAAGGGCCACTTCACACACAAAACTGAGAGCCCGTGACCATTACACTTCAAGCACTCTCATTGGTGGAAAGGGCGGAGCCGGTCCAAGTTCGCTTCACACTACGCTTGAGGGACCAACGGAGTATGTGAATGCAAGATGGATGTAAAGTCTACATGGACTCCTACATGGCATCGAACGGATCATGTTTCATGGTCACTTGGACTATTTTCAAAACCACCTCTTGGAGGTAGGCCTAACACAAAACCGGGAGACCATGGCACTCCTCATGCTCACAACCGTTGATTTATTCTATATTATCATGTGTGAGGACCCACGTGAATAGAAATTCATTGAAATAGCATTTGGTTGAGGGCCCGGTCACATATGACTTCACACTACACTTGAGGGTGTGTGACCACACCACATGATTTTGGAGGTGTCTTGGACGGCCCTTGGACACTTTCTTTTGGGCTCTCACAATGTCATGGTCACAGCTCTTGGCTCATGTGTGAAGTGGTCCTAAGATCTCTCATTGGTCGAAAAGGCCGAGAGCGTCCAAGTTCACTTCACACCAGAAGGTGAAGGCCTAAGGGTCCAAAGAAATCATCATGGATGAAAAATCTATATGGATTCCTATATGGCAAGATTATGAATAAAATTTCGTGATTTGCCGGAATTTGCATCAGGCCCACCTCCAAGAGGTAAGCCTGACGCAAATTCCGGCGTACCATGTCAATTAAACAACTGGTATAGCCTTTGGGTGAGTTACAAGGGCCCTCACATGTACATGGTCACAACCCTAGGCTTGTGTGTGAAGTGGCCCTAAGACTAGTCTAGATGGCACCGTGTTGGTGAAGGGTGATACATCTACCATGATCCTAGATATTGGAATAAAATTGTTGGAATTACGGGGCCCTTGTGAAGGTACACATGGAAACTTAAATTTGATGTGTGCATTGGAAATGTTGGATTAGATTTTCGGCTCCTCACTCCTCCGCTTGGCCTTGGCGTTTGTGAGGTGTCCTAGTTTGTGTTGGTTATTTGGGCAATGAGCTTTCATTTTTATCTTAAATAAGTAAAGAAATTGAATGTTAGATTGATGATGTAAAGCCCTAAGCTAGGGAATGTCACTATGATTGGAAACTACAAAATCATCAACATTGAGGTATAAGGTATGTAGTTTCATTGAAGGCAAATGTATATGTAGGTACCCAAACAATGTTACGAGTAACATAGGATGTTTCAAAGGAGAATTCAAAGAATATTCTTCAAATATTCACATGACATCCTTTGAATCAATAGATTATTCTCATAATGTATAATTATATTATAGCCCCCGATATCCCCTATAACCCATATGGTTACTAAACTCCTATAGGTAGGGGTCCCAAACCTAAGGATCAATGTGCATGTAACAGGCTAAAGCAAAGAACGAGGCCATGGCTAGAAAGCTCAAGGATGATCAAAAGAAACGTGCTGATGATCTTGCCGAATACCTCACCAATGAGCGGCTCCTACAACGTAGAAATCCATGTCCCAAGTGCTTGCTTGACATAGTTACATTGTTGTTGACATTTGGAGTTGTATGTATTGTTTTTTGAATTAGCTAAACTCGACTAAAAAGTTGCACAACAAACTTTGGGCAATCTATATACAACGGAGCTCGTTGTGGTGGGAGTCTACAAAAGATGGACACATGTCCAACTAGCTTTCCAAAGAAAAAGGGCGACATGCCGAAAATTCTTCCCCAAAACACACATTTTTCATAAGAAAGAGGAAACATATGTGGAAAGATGGGGGACTATAATGCAAAAGATGGGCATGGTGGAGGTTACTAAGGGGAGGTGGCAAGCATGGAGCTAAAGTGGTGACATGACATGGGCGACATGACAAGTAGGACAATTTAATCAAAAAGAAAAGAAAATTCAGTTTCCCTCTTGCAACGCTCCATGAGGGCATGGTGGTTGGTCATGATGGGCTTATGAACATGGGCATGGGCATACATGCATTATGGTGCGTATGCACATGCATGGGCATATGGTTGCATGGGGTTGGGTTCATCCAGGAAAATAATTCACATGCGCAAGTGCAACGGGCCGGGATGGCACAGGTCCAAGCTAGTATCAGCCCAAAGAAGCACTAGAGGTTGACTTTGGACATAAATTAAAACATGGTGAGGAGGCCTTCCTTCACCATGTTTTGTCCAATTTACCACATGTGTTTCTTTAGGTGGTAAATTGCCCACAGTTCCTCGTGTTAGACATCACCACTCGAATGTTTCTAGGGAGAATTCGCTGAAAGCCAATTACACTTATGCGAAAATACCACACTAGATCTTGTGGTTTTTGGGAAGGTGAATGGGTGAAAAGGAAAGAAAAGAAAAGAAAAGAAAAGAAATGCAAAAGATAAGATAAACGGACGTCAGTGTTTTTGTTAACATGAATGTGTGAAAATGCAGAGGACAAGGATAACTCTGTGATTTTGGCGAAGCAAATGGAGGAGCAACTGAAGGCCGATTGTGCCACATTGGAGGCTCAAGAGACTGCTGTGTTTGATGCCGAGGTAAGGTAGAAATACCATAACCCGTGAAAATGAGGTGATTCGCATTGAAGATCTGGTCTGACAATCATGAGATAATTTTCCAAGCTAGACGAGAAGGATTCATGAAGAATGCAAGTTGTTTCATAATTTTCTGCCTCGTACAAAAAATGCTACAATTTTTCAAAGTGGAAAGTTGTCAAACCCCCTACTCGTTCACTAGATTCTCCCTACACCGAACACGGTAATCCGCATTTCCATACAGAACATCGCCTAAATCGGGTATCTCATGAGTACATTAACACTTGACTCCCATTGGCTACACTAAGTGTACACGCATTGAAGTTGCCGCTGAGCCATGATCCGTTTCAGAAATGGCACTTCACCATTATGACGGCGGTCTGGTGCACGGCTAGAGGGTGGTTAACCGCTTATGGCATTTCTACCTTACAACTCTTGCCACACCGGCAATTGTAATCAATTTGAAGTCCATCCTTTAATGTTGGGACACCATGTGGCATCACATGAAACTTTGGGCATTTTGTCACGGGGAATCGTATGATAAAGTGGACAAGAGTTAATGAACCAATTTACGATCTACAGAAACATATAGTAGAGCAGACAAACCATGGTGATGGAGGGCTACTTAGGCCCACTTCACACACGAGACTGAGAGCCCATGACCCTTACACTTCAAGCACTCTCATTGGTGGAAAAGGCAGAGCCGGTCCAAGTTCGCTTCACACCACGCTTGAGGGACCAACGGAGTATGTGAATGCAAGATGGATGTAAAGTCTACGTGGATTCCTACATGGCATCCAATGGATCATGTTTCATGGTCACCTGGACTATTTTCAAAAACCACCTCTTGGAGGTAGGCCTAACACAAAACCGGGAGACCATGGCACTCCGAATGCTCACCCCCCGTTGGTTTATTCTATTTTATCATGTGTGAGGACCCGCATGAATAGAAATTCATTGAAATAGCACTTGGTTGAGGGCCCCGGTCACATATGACTTCACACTACACTTGAGGGTCCGTGACCACACTACATGATTTGGGAGGTGTGTTGGGACGGCCTTTGGACACTTTCTTTTGGGCTCTCACAATTTCATGGTCACGGCTCTTGGCTCGTGTGTGAAGTGGCCCTTATAGTTTGAAATTTTAGCATCAAACACCCCAAATCTTTTTATTAAAATAAAGTTGGGATGACTCAGCCATGAGCCCAGACAAGATGAGTTCTTATGGGACCCTAGCATGGCTACCATGATTCCCGAGCCCTTATGTTTGCAATGGGGAGATTTCAATAATGACTAATTAAGTTGTTTGCATTGAACTTTATTTTGAAGGATAGTACACCGTGTTGGCTCTCGAGAACAACGTGTTGGGTGAGGAGTTGTTTGATACACAGGTTCTCATGCATTTTTTTGCAATAAGGAATTTACTATTTTGAATGAGCTAAATCAAATGTTTCATTTGACACACGACACGAACATTTTGCTTAGCATGTTGGTCCGAAAGGGGGGGGGATCTTGTATAGGGTAAGCAACAAAATGAGACTTTAGTAACTTATAAAAAAGTTCTTAACAAAGCATGGAAGTGCATAACATTATTTAGATCCATAACAACGTTATGTGGGACTGAGAATATTCCATAGAATATTCTTAGATATTTCTCACATTCAGACTGAATGTGGGAATATTAGAGAATATTTTGTGGAATATTGTCAATCCCGCAAAACATTGTCATGGACCTGAATAATGTTATGTGGCATGTTGCTAATATGTTTAGAAATTGAGATTTGGTACAGTTGAAAGATCGAGATAAGGAGCTCCAGATGCGAGGTAAAAAAGGGCAAAGCATAGAAGAAGTAGCCAACTTGATATGGGAGTATGAGGATGACATCACCGTCCAAACACACAAACTCAAAGAGATCATAGTATGCCACCCAATTCTCAAGCTTTTGGCAAATGTTGTTTTGACAAAATTCCTCAAGTTGTCCAAAACTAGACGACGTCCAACTTTGTAAAACTCAAGGAACGTTGAGAAATTTACCACATACGGGAAAAAAAACAACAACATGTGGTGTTTAAGTAGACGTAACATGGTGACATTAGCCACCATGTCGATTTTCGTTAAGTTCACAGCTATTGTGTTTGATAAGTACAATTTGAACTCACATTTCCGGTGGCCTTCAAGCACTACAAGCATATGAGTCGTGGGTGATTGAGTTGCATCACTAGAAAGTTGTCCTACATCACTGGGATATATGCAAATCTACGACAATGATAGATTTGCATATTTCTTCGAGTAACTCAAGATGATTATTGAGAACATATGTTTATAGTGAAACGTGAGATTTTCACCATTCCATTAGATTTATTTGCATATGCTCAAAGAATTCAGTGCATGTCACCTTAAAAAACGTTTCTTTGTCTTCAAAGATTATTGTAACCCACATGGAACTTTGGGACTTTTACCATATAGGAAAATAAGTGGCCTGTATACCTAGTGGACGAAACCTAGTGAATAGAGTACCAAATTTCCATAACATTACACAACTCCAAGTCGGTTGCGTTCCGTGGGACCGGGTGTCACGTGAGCATAATTCTCCTTTAATTTCAGGATTCCCCATTTATGGGGAGCACTCATGTTGTGTATTGTACACTTTTCAACAAGCGACTGTGAATTATCAAAGTTTTTTAATTGCAACCCCTTTCTTTTGAAAAAGACCATCATATAGCTGCATAGTAATGTTATGTCGTTTATTTGAGTTTGGTTTCAAATTTATGTGTTTGATGAGTGTACATTTTAACCTCACTTTTCCAGTGGTCTTCAAAATATGTGAGATTTCCACCAAATTTGTGTTAGATGTAAGTATTTGCACATGCTCTTGAGCAGGCAGAGCATGGTGTGGTAGCTGAAAACTTGACAAAGATGGAGGCACACTTCACCGAGAAAGCACGTCTGGTATAATCCTAGCACTCCACTAGGAACATATTCTCGAAACTGACTCTAAAATTGAAGCCAACAAACATATATTTGGAGGCTTCAGATGTATGACAGTGGTGCATAATGTTGGTTTTAGGTATGTCCATCTTACAACATCCACTTTATTTGAACATGAAATTGATCATTGAAGATCATCGGTATGATCAAGTTGGAAAGAGTTTCTCACTTCAAAACTTTATGGGCCAGGCTGCCATCAAAGAGGAGGAGGAGGCGTTGATGCGAGAAGCAAATGTGGTATGTTTTATGACTTTGTTCAAACATCATTATGTGCATGTGAATATGAAGCACCATCACTCAAAACGCCCAAGCATATTTAGAGTGCTAGTGTCAATGTGCTCACTTATAGATAGGATTGCTCACCCAAGTCTTTTATGGGTCAACAAATGGCATTTATACTTGGCAACATGTAATATAGAATAAACCTTGATCAATGTACTAACTTTTGACAATGTTTCAATATCATAGTCTTGCACGATTATATAATGTAGTCATATTTTTACTCGGGGGGGGGGGGGGTCACTCCCTCTTGTGTTATGTAACCACGTGCGCACAAAGGGCATTTTTATGGGGGCTATTTACCTCCTCGTTTGGATTTTAGGGGAACCCTTTAAGTAGAAAAAAAAAAGCAAACTTCACCAAATATTCAGCAGCCTATAAGTAATAATAAAAGAAAACCTAGACTATTTCAAATGATGCTAAATTACTTATAAAATTTTGATTTACTCGTTCCGTACGAAACCAAACTTAAGACTCCAATATGGCATGGCATATATCCACGTTGCTATATATTGGTGAAAGAAGAGTGTACACATCATAACCCGGTCGTTCAATTTTCATTCATTTTGCATGTGTTATATGTGAATATACTCATTCTATTTTTTTTAAATCCTCTATTATTTTTGTCATACTAATGTCTTTCTACCTCAAACCTAAAGTGGGGGGTTTCCCCTTATGCTAAATTATATATAACCACATGTTTCGCAATTTAAGTAGGCTATGGTAGATCCAAAGTTTCTATCATTTTTCTTGCCAATGAATAAAAAGCACCCTATAGTTGTTCTCACGTGGTTTCTACTTTTCGGCTGGTCACCCTCCCCCCCCCGAGTGTTTTAATGTTCCCATGTTGTTCCCTATAGATGCGCTCAATGGTAAAATTAAAACACTTGGGTGGGAATGGATGTTGATGTTCCCCATGGGGTTCCCAACCCTTCTCATAAAAAACAAGACTTATGTTGGTTTTGTGCTCGTACATTATTATTGTTATTATCATCATATATCATAAATATAATTTATGGTGTCCATATTGTCACATCATTAGTCTTGAATGACCTATATGATCATTTAAGAAGAAAAAACATTCTTCACTGGATAAGATGTTCATATGAGCTCCAAATTTTATAAGGAAAAAATGGCTACGGCCTCAATGATCTATATTTGTTAATCATCTCGTCCTACGTAACATTATTTAGATCCATAACAATGTTTTGTGGGACTGACATTATTCTACAAAATATTCCCCACATTCAGAATACTGTCAGTCCCATAGAACATTGCTATGGATCTGAATAATGTTATGTAATCGTGTGTTTGATACCTTCACACATGTGGGTTACAATGGACACTTTCATGCCTAGTTACCTTATTATGACCGTGTTAATTTGAGACGGTAATTTGCATTTGGCATTGCAATTGTGGCAGGCCAAAAGGAGGAAGAGGTGGTTGCCATACTATGCAGCTAAACGTATCCAACGATACTGGAAACGCTACTTGCAGAAAAAGAACGCCCTCGCAGGCGAAGCTGCCGGTGGGAAAGGAAAGGCAAGCATGGCTTGCCGATTCCTCGTTATATGCATATTATACATACAATGAACAGGCAAGAACGGCTGGGGATTCGTGGCACTCACCAAGGAACATCCATCCAAGATATCGTGGATGAAGTGGCTCCAATAAAAAAAGCCCCCCTATGGGGTTGAGGGCCGATTCATTTGAATGTGACGTCACTAGACTAATTCGGGGCCTTTGACTCTATTTCCGGAATCAAATTGCCTAAAAATAGTCGTTTAGATGATTCCTGCGTTTTTTTCATCCGCATGGATGATTTTACTTGAGTGCCACGAATCCCCGGCCGGCAAGAACCGAGCACTACACTAAATAGTATATTTAGTGTTAGATTACATTCGGAGTTACTTACTCCTATATCTTTTTACTATTAATGTAAATTTTTACCAACGAAGGTCGAATTGGGTTGTTGGACATTATAGAACATTAACATCTTTACGTGGTAAAAATTTACATTAATAGTAAAAAGATATAGGAGTAAGTAACTCCGAATGTAATCTAACACTAAATATACTATTTAGTGTAGTTACAGATAAACCAGTCGAGTTTGAGAAATACGTAACCAGTTGAAGTTCAAGACCTGTCATTGGGGAGGAATCTATGGAAATATAGCTCAAATTAATGAAGGAAAACCGAAAGATCACAATATGTAACCAGTTGGACTTGGAAACACAAGGATTTTGATCGATTATGTTCAAAAATCTTCTTGGACACTGTATACATATATATGTGCAATTTGCATGATAATAATAATAATACTATTTTATTTTATTTTGGTTTTTTGAGATACAAGGTCAAAAAGCCAGCGCCAAATGCATAAGGAACCAAAGGAAGATGTGCCCACTTTGAGGGGATGCGGAGCCCTTTAAACCTATCACACCACCACGTAAAAGTAACAAAGAACCAAGTAACAAGAACCCTTCCAAGGACAGCCCACCACCCCACCTGACTGAGGACAACCCCCACCTCACCAACTGAGGACAACCCTCGAATGACCGAGAAGCAACCAACGGGCCAAGAAACCGATTCACTGCCCACAACCATATCCTTCCAATGAGACTTTCATGAGACTTTCATCCTATCCCTTCTACAAGGGATGTTCCTAGCACCCCAAGTGTCATCAAAGTCTTGAAGGAGAGCTTCAGCTGAGTAAATGCTAAGCTTAACATATGTAACCACCCTCGCCCATGCCACTTTGGCATACATGATGAGGTCATCCCAAAAGAGGTATTTAACCTTGGGTGCATGCCAAAATTCTTGGTTAATCACCATGTCATTGCGTTCGACCCAAGTGGTCCAAAGAGCAATGCCAAATCATGATCTTCTTAGCAAACTTCTTAGGAATCTTTTCCCCAAAGAGGGTTTGTTTCCAATTGAAGCTATCAAAGTACCGGTTCTAACCCCACATAATTCATGCATGATGAAAGTGGCCCACCACCAAACTCTCCGTGCTTGAATGCAATCCCAAAACTTGTGTTTAACCAACTCGCTCATAACACAATATTCAAAATTTTGAGAGTTTTCCAGTGAATTGAGAGTACATAAAAAAAACTATTAATCCAAGAATGAAGTGAAAACCAGTGGAGAGTTGTAAAGTTCAAGAAAAAAATAACATTTGATTTCCTGTCGTAAATTGCGGAGTGATGTGCTGCCTAAAATTGACCATTTAGGTCGATTCAACCTAAATTGATTAACATATTGTCCTTATTTAGGTCGACTCAACCTAAATTGACTAACATATTGTCCTCATTTAGGTCAACTCAACCTAAATTGACTAACATATTGTCCTCATTTAGGTCGACTCAACCTAAATTGACTAACATATTTCCTCATTTAGGTTGACTCAACCTAAATTGACTAACATATTTCCTCATTTAGATCGATTCAACCTAAATTGACTAGCATATTGTCCTCATTAGGTCGACTCAACCTAAATGAGTCGATTCCCCAACTCAACATACTCTCATGTTAATGGAAACTACACATCTAAAGTATAATCTAGTATTTGTCAACCTAACATGACTTTTAGGTTGACAAATGGACAATATTATTTTGAGAGGATCCCACTCTCTCAAAATTTTGAATATTGTGTTTCATGTTGGGGAGGCAAAAGACGCATTGTTTGGAGATGTAGGCTGGGGGTGATGCAGGCCCTCCATTCGTTGACTGCAATAGCTTTGTGCCAAAGGAACCACATAAAAGCAACTTCCTTGCCGGAGCAACCCGGGTCTCAAACCTAAGACTAGTAAAACTTGTAATTCCCCAAAAGATACCCTTGCCATTTCTCCACCACTCTAGTCATGCTTGGGGCACCATTGATGACGGAGTCCCTTCCGAACTCAGTGGTATAATTAAGGAAACAATACACTTCAACCCAACGCCAACGATCTGGATCCCAAACATGATTGAAAATTTCCCATAGAAAAAGGAGATTTCTTGTTTCCTTTGACCTCTAGTAGTGTGAATGATTTTCATTGCATGAAAAAACCCCGTGAACTCTCCGGACGGCACGCACTCCCGGTGTCTTAGCAAATGCATAATAACAAACTACGTAGCTGTGAGACAAATGTATGATGGATCCAAGTATATGTTAGGAATAATGCTTGGAGGAAGCTTCATGGATATTTTAGCCTCTCAGATTCAATGAACGGGGAGAACCGGCTGCTAGTTACAGATGAGCCAGTTGAGTTTGAGATATAACCGGCTGAAGTTCAAAGACTGCTAAAAATTTACCGATCATTTTAGAGGAATTTATAGAATATGCTCCCACTTTACCAAGAAAAACCGAAAGGTGTCTTTTTTTTCTTTTTTCTTTTTTAGACAGAAGGCCAACAGGCTAGCACCAAAGCACAGGAGGCAGTTGACCACTTGGCAAGTTTCTATCAAATAGAGAGGAGATTTCACAGCCGGGAATCGAACCGCGAAAAAACCGAAAGATGTCAACATGTAACTGGTTGGCTTGGAAACACTAGGATGTCGACTGATTGTGCCCAAAAATCTCCCTGGACACTGCTTAGATGCAGTTTGAATCTGTGTTATGTTGGGCTCTGCTTGCTTGCTTGCTTCACAATTCCCCCAAAACCTTGAGACCCTGCCACCTAACCCATCCCAACATGGTTTTATTTTTTCTTATTATAACTAGACAAAAATGGAAATGGGTGCGTAGTACCAGAACTGGTTAATATTATGTGACACTTTGATATTCATAACATTATTCAGATCCATAACAATGTTCTGTGGAACTGACAATATTCTATGGAATATTCCTCACATTCAGCCTGAATGATGAAATATTCTGCAAAATACTGTCAGTCCCGTGGCACACTGTTATGGATCTGAATAATGTTATGTTTCTTTGGAATTGGCCACAATTATTGTTTCCATTATCAATGGAATATTTTTATTTTTATTAGTTATTTGTGATCTGACACAACATTCTTCATCCACTAGAGCACACTCCCTCTATAAGGAATAATGCTCATGTAGATTCAAGAATAAACAAGGTGGGATCCAGGTATCCAATCTCTTCCTGTGTCGGAGTCTCCATTGAAGGACAAACTGGACAGTGGGGAAGGAAGTTAAGAAAGTGAGAGGCTAGGTCTACATTATTGTGAAGTAGGAAAGTTGATGTTGTAGCTGAAGAATGTTACGGTTCACCGTTCAATAAGTTGGAGTGAATGTGCTTGTGTTTATTCATGTTTACAACTCGAATAAGATGAGTTCGACTCATGCGGTTTGCCAATCAAATTACATGTCATTTATATGATTTGAAAATCTAGCATGTACATGTAATTCTCTTGGTGTTCATCAACATTCGAACAAACATATGAAAAGCTTTAACTTGAGTTGCAAGTAGGTTATGTACAAGTGCTAGATTTAAAGTCTATTTATCCATTCCCCATTTCATGTGTAGGCCATTTCGAAATAATATTCCTCCCATATAACATGGAGCTATTAAGGTAGAAATACCCAAACCGGTTAACCGCCCTCTACTCGTGCAGTAGACCTCCGTCATAATAGTGAAGTGTCAATTCTGGAACCGATCATTGCGAGGCTGGCAACTTCAATGCGTGTACACTTAGTTTAGCCAAATTTAGTCATGTTTAATGTACTCATGAGTTAACCAGTTTAGGTGATGTTCTCTATGGAAATGAGGATTACTGTGTTCGGTGTAAGGAGAATCTAGTGAACGAGTAGGGGTTTGACAAACTTTCCACTTTGAAAAATTGTAGAATTTTTTGTACAGGGAAAAAAAATATGAAACAACTTGCATTCTTCATGAATCCTTCTCTTCTTTCTTGAAAAATTATCTCATGATTGTCAGACCATATCTTCAATGCGAATCACCTTATTTTCACAGTTTATGGTATCTCTACCTTATTCATGACATTACAAATGCATTACTTATTGATATTCGTCGCTTGTTTGCAGGACAAGAAAGGAGGCAAGGGAGGTGCGAAGAAGGGAGGAAAGAAAAAGAAAAAATGATTGGATCAATTCATTTATTTGTCAATCTCCACTATTCATTAAATATGATTTTAATTTTGGAGGCGAACAAGGGAATATACCTTTGCTATAAGAATGTATAGTACTGAGAACAATTTTTTTGTACAGTACATGAATTAACTGAAAGAAGTTGGTTATCCTTATAACTCAGTAGTATTCGCAAACATGTGAATGATTATCTTTAAGATGTTTACATAAGTTGTAATATTGGGTACCTAGCTACTACAAGTTATATGCATTCAATGCATTTGTAGTTGAGATAGAGATTTTGCAACATTGTTTGTTCATGTAGGAGTGAGGCTTATTCATCAATGGAGTGACAATGTATTCATTTAGCCTATTTGGATGGAGACATTTCGTGAGATTTCTCAAAGCTATTCCAAGAATTTCATCACTAGTTCAAAAAGCTATTGAACTAGACAATATCATGTAAGAGTGACGGAGATAGCACGGCATTACACTTAGTTTATTGCTCATGTGTGTCTAAGGTTCCATTTTACAGAAATTCATCGTCATGCAATCTCCATAATTTACATATAAAGATTTGACATATTTCCATTTATTAAGAGATTTAATTCATTGTTGGTGAACTAGGGTCACCGCAACGGTATTTTCATGAAGAGGTAGGTATATGCGCCTGGTTGATATGTCCTAGTTGAAGCCTTTGTTGAGGTCGATGTGAACAAACTGTATGTGAAATACACTCCTGAACTACAAGATTTCAACATGCATATTTTTTTGGCCTAAAATGATCTTAGTCAATGCACAATAAAACTCTTCAAAATCAACTCCTGACTTCCTCCATATCTTCAAGTACATATTCAAGGCATCATTTTGAAGACATCGTGATTCCTCAAAATTTTGGAGACTCGAGAAATTCTAGTGTTTATAGTTACTGCGAGCAAGATTTGCCACAACAATCTTTTACCAACTGAGCAATTCCAACTGTGTACTACACTAAATATACCAATTAGTGAAGTGTGGGAAATTAGTGAAGGTGATACTAAATTCCTTTACGCTACGAATTACTACTACCAAAAGATCATAGATCTAAGATTAGGAAGCATTGTTCCTCTCAGCACATGGCATGGAGTATTGGCACTCGGCATGAAATTACCCACACTTGGCACTATTCACTAAAGTATTGGCACTTGACACTAATCACTAAATGTATTGGCACTTTGACAATATTCACTAACAAGCATGTGGCGCACACTAATCACAAGCACGCACTAATTTTCTTGAAATCTATGGTAAATGAGCATAAAAATTACTATAGTCGTGAATTTAGTCACTCACTAGCAACTTTAGCCCTCGGTAATTTTGAGATTTGGCTAGATTGTGCGTGTGACTTGAATTAGTACCACCCTCACTAATTGGTATATTTAGTGTAGTAAACAGGCTTGATAAGCAATTGTAGCACCTCAGAAAACCAAATGTCTCCTCTCCTCAAAGCACTTGGAAAGCGGACAATTAACCCTGCATGAAGCAATTTGAAGTATGACTCTGGATTTGAGAGAAAGATGCTAAACTGGTTACTCAGACTTCACAAATCCAAACAAAATGATATGTAATCTTTTTGCCTATACATATCATAGAGCCGCAAACAAGATCCACCAACCTTTCACAAGTTAGTGACCGGCAACCTTCAATCTTGGTGACTTTAAACATGAATAAAGTCACTTTCATCAGCCCCGTGTCCTTGCATATATGGTTTCAAGATAATTACAGAACAAATAAATAAGATTTGCTCTGTTGAGTGAATGTATGAATACTAGCTTCAGGACTACTTATGAGTCTCCAAAGAATTTAATGGAGTTGCCTCACTACCTGTACAACCACCCACAAAAATTATCATACAATTTGGATGCCACCAAGATCCGTGAAATTTGATGTGGATCAATGAATGGCCTCCTTTCACTTTGATGCACATCCAAGTCTTTTTGAACCATTTATTTTTCAGGAATTGAGGACTCTCTCAAGCTGCAGCAGCCATATCTGAATGCTTCACTTTCCTCAAAAATTGGGGGAGGCTTGATGTCACAGGGGATGGTGTTTTGTCTGTTTTCGTCAGAAAAATGAAAGTTTGCAACTCTAGCCCATAGGCATCACCTGCCATTTGCACAGTGTTTGACCTCAATCCATGGAACTGCAAACACCAAAACCAAATGTTACTTGAGAGAGATCCCAAGCACAGGTCAGATTGGATATAATAATTTTCTAAAAGTTCAACTGTACAAGAGTGCCCAACGCATAGGTCAGATTAGGCATGGATATAATAATTCTTCAATTGTTGAACTTTTTGGGAAACTTCAAAAAGTGTTGAAGATTTGAAAAACAACTTTGCCTCTAATTGTGAATTTTTGGTAAAAAAAACATGGCATGTAATTACATGTAGGATACTAGCTGACAACACCAACTTGCATTTAAAAATTCACACATCATCAATGCGCATGTTCATTATATCCAATATATCATCAACATCTTCAAATAGTGCATGAAGTCTTGAAAATATAAAAATTCTTTTGGGTTGACATGCCCAAACTTTTAAATATTCCAAAAGAGGTGCTTTAGCTACCCGTGTCTCAAGAAATCAAATATTAGACAAAAACATGCCCGATCAATCTGGCTCACACATACGGACTCGTCTTTCAAGGCACAAATTTCAACAACAAAAACAGGAAAAATGCAAGAGAATTTGCAGGCTCAGTACCTGACTCAGACCGTGAAGAAGTAACCGGTCATATGGCGTATCAACTGCAACCACAAGCTCCTTATCCTCTCCATGAATAAAACGTACCAATTGCTCCTGCAAAAATAGTTGCATGGAGTAAAATGTTGATCATGAATTTAGCCACCAGATACCAAAGAGACAAGACCTATCTCTCCACCCAACACTATTGAAATTTTGTAAATTTGCTAGGATTGCAAGCTTGTAAGGACATTCTCTTTCTATTCTAGGTTCAAGTAAAAAAATCTCAAGAATCAAGGTTCTTGTTTACGTGCATGAAGGGCGAGCAAGCTCTCATTAATCGACACCTCACTGTTGCCTATCTCGACACACACAGCCTTCTCCCATCTACCAAGATTCAATTGAAGAGGTGTATCCTCAATGGAATCGTTCTTAGGTTATCCGGAGCACCAAGAATATTCTGTTTGCATTGGAACCTAAATAGGCTACTTCAGAATGTTATGAGCCTCAAAGATTCTTTCCTATTCCTATTGAGTAAGAATACCAGGAAAAATGCGGAGACCAATTCCACAAAAAAAAAGCTGCAAAGGTAGTCCTAATTTCAAAAGAAACAGGACAAGGCATCTGATACCACAACAGAACAGGATAGTCCACTAATGAGAGCATTTAAGCCTACAAACAAAGCACAAATCTTGAGAACATCAACCTCACTCAAGCTCTCATTAAGATCAAAAGAGAAGCACTCTGAGGTCATATGTCATTATATCTTGACACCAAAAATCAACATACTGTGAGAACCCTGAAAATGCATATCAACAATAAGGTAGAGTGTGCTAAAACCAACACCCTAAATCTTGCACAATAAGTAAATATTGATTCTGAGATTTCCACCACTTTAACATCAGGCTCCCCTAACGATTTTGCATAATCTACCATTGGAATTTTTAACCCTTTTGCGTTTGGAATTCAAAGAAGGCATATTTTGGTGTGTTGGAATCCCCTTTCAATTGCTAATGAGAAACAATTCAAATTTGAGCATTCCAATAATAGTAGATATACTCAGCGCTAACGGTGATGTTTTAACACCCTCTACCCTTAACAGTATTAAAAGAAAGCCCACCTCAAGCTCCAGCACCATAGGTGATGAAGGGTTCCGTCGAAGTGCAGCACGCAAATTACGCTCCACTCTGCTCCATGCAATCATAGCTGCACTTTGCTTTCCTTCCTTATTCATACCACCCAAATTTGACCTTTTACGAACCTCCTGCTGCAGAACCTTGGCCTGTATAGCAAGGACAAAACACAAAGTCACAAGTGCTGTTCTAGCTTGGCCCTTAAATGACCAGAGGTGCTTATGTAAAAATAGTATTTTATTTGGTCAATTATATTAATCCATATTTAGCACAACCTATTGAAAAGAGGAGAGAAAATGAAGTCATATGTGACAATGATGATTACATTGATTTACATGGTATGTATTTGAGTCTAGGTCATTTTTATGACCTCAGATCTCCTTATAATTCATTTTACATAAAAATATGCTTGAATGAAACAATGCATTAAATAAATGAACTAATCTTAGATAAACTCTCTTTTAACAATTGTCACCAATAATATGACACCACATGGCCCATAAAGGGCCTCTCTGACTTCTAAGGGTTAGAAAACACTACATGGAAAAATCCAGTGAACAAAATCCACCTAGATCCAGAAACTATTCTTTCCTTAACCCCACACTATATAATATATATTCAAGTTCCAAAATATGCAAAAAAGAATGCAAACCTGTACATCCATGTCAACATTGTTACGGAAAGGCTCCCAAACAGCCATGTCATGTGTGGAGGACATGAGATTTTCAAACGGTGATGCCACATTCTTCTCACCTAAGAACCAACAAAACAAAGTACATTTTTTCAATGCCTGGATATACATGAATGGGATTAAGAACCAAGCATTCTCGTTTTCATCCATTTCAATCAAGGCTTTGATCTCCTCTCTAATTGAAACAGTCTGTGTATTTAGCTGTCAAACTTCTACAAACCCCCTAAACCTTGACTTAATCAACCACTATACTAAACATCTGATTAAATGTGACCCACACTATTAATCATTGACCAGACTAATTGTCTTGTAATCACTGGATGGAAACTAAGAGAGAGTGCCATGTGACACTTGGTGCTAAATGACCCCTCATGAATACCACTCTAATTAACATGGCACACCAAATTTAGTGCCACCCTGAATCAGATGTTTGGTGTAGTCTCAGCAGATAATAATCTGTCAATGATAACAAGGAACAGCCCAGAAGCTTTTTCTTACCCCATGGAGGAGGGGCAAACAAAGTTCCAATTTCATAGGCAGTCAAGGGTGGAGCGAGCTCTTTAAGCATATTATCATTTGCCCATCGTCTGTATCGCCTCCTGCCCAACTACAATGACCACATGCATCCCAAGTTAGCCTCCTCGCTTCCAGAAAGCAGAATGCACAATTTCCGTGAAACGTATGCCAAAAACGTGCAATTCGTCTATCAAGTTTAAGATCCAGTAAGAGAAATAGAAATCTATAACAAAGTCTAGTTTTACACATCTGCCCCAACCATTCAAGTGTGATCACTGTAAACAAACAAAGTGTTGGAGCTTTAATGGAGAATCCTACTCAAAAGAGTACATGAGCACTAAGCGATAAAAGTAAGCAAGCAAGCTCACATGAATGAATGTCACAGTGCCCACTAAGAAAAATCACATGTCCAACCTTGGATGACGACATCTCTTGGATCTGTTGCTCATTTTCGGCTCTCGCAGACAACTTCCCTTGGCCGTTCTCTGCGTCACCTCATTTCAAGCCCTAACAATTTAGCTTTGTGCATACCCAACATAAACAATATCCTTGTCAGTATTGATGTTTGATGGTTAGAGCAAAGCTTTTGAAGTTAGATACTCAATACAAAGCAATCAAAAGACAGCAACTAAAAACTAGAATGAAATAGAAAACAAATCACACATGCGGCAATAGCCAACTGGTGACAAAGACCAAACCCTGAATTAGGAGAACAAAAGCCAAAAGTTTAATTTACTCGAGGAAAATCCCCAAAGTCAACAACTGTAACAATTAAACCACGAAACAATTGAGGTTTGCAGTTCCACAAGTCGCTTCTTTTGCCTGATCTACATGTATTTTTGTCTATTGCCTCTCAAACAACCCAAAATTATGTTTGCTACCATATCTGCAAAGGTGAAGCTGAATGTGCAAAGAAATGTATGTACCAGAAGCAGAACGTTGTCGGTGGGATCGGCATTTTTTTCGGCTCAGCACCTCAGAAGTCTCATTCCTACTCCGAGCTGTTAAAAACAGATACATAACCCCCAGTTGCTCAGCTCGTAGGATTTAATACATTATTCAAGAATAGTAAATGCAAATTGTAGCTAGAACCATAACCCTGCAAACAGCGTATGATGCAAAACCAGAACACAAGCAACTAAGGGTGTTTCTAAGACTGCCTTCCTTGAATGCAAAGACTACATGAATCCATGACCACATGGTGCTTGATGTGCTCGTAGGAATTGATACATTATTCAATAACAGCAAGTTCAAGTTATAGCTGAAAAGCATAATCTACAAATAGCATACAATGTAAAACCAGAACAGATGCAACTAAGGGACCAACCACTGCTACTGCAGTTGCTTCGATATTTCTCTACATATCCTTCAGTATTTCTAAGACTACCTTTTTTTGAATGCCAAGACTACATGTGTCCATGACACACATGGTGCTCGATGAGCTCGTAGAATTTGATACATTATTCAAGAACAACAAGTGCAAGTTATAGCCAAAAACATAACCCTACAAAAAGTATACAACGCAAAACCAGAACAGATGTTACTAATAGACCAACCATGGCAACAATCGTTGAGTCCGAGCAAGACAAAGCAGCTGCTATACAATTGTTCGAACCCTCTTACCTTAACCCTCGCCTATCTATCACTTGCAGCCCAGTTTGATTTTTTCAAACCAACACTTTGACTAAAATCTGTCCAAGTTAGGAATATGCAGGAAAAAAAAACAAAAGAGACAGATGATGACATGCAAGGTCAGAAAAGGATGAACCGTTACCGAAGGCGGCACTCGCTAACCAATCTCCAGGCTGGTGCGCCATGATTTGATATGCGCTTCCTTTCCCTTTTACTCAAAGGGAAGATGATGATGCTCACCCTTCACAAGAAAAAAGACCGAATGCCCAAAAAAACTGCTCCAAAAAGTTTCAAACTCCGGCCTACAACTTTGTAACAAATTCCTGCTCAGATTTGAGGGTTATGATCACCATAAAAGACACCTTCTTCCGGTGGAATTCCTCCCCGAGAAACGATGTGGAAATTTATCACTAAGTTGAGCCCAACACTGTTGGTGATTGCTTCGCCGGCAAGCTAGCAATTCCAAGGCGCTGCTAAAACTTAGGGAATTTGAAGGAGTTGTTGGGGAGAATCTTCGTGTTGATGGGAATTGTGCGAGACTATGATGCCACGACCACGCGGCGGCAAGTGACGCAGGGGAACGGTAAAGGATATTTCCTCGGGTAAGATCCAGCCGTCTGTCTTGGGTATCCAAGGGCCAGAATTAACTCGCACGGTAATAGGTTCTGGTTCCTGTCTTGTCTGCTTTCTGGCGCCCTTGCTTCTAATTCCAACTCGAAAGGCAGCCGGAAGGAAGTGCCTAATTGTGTCCCGCCTTCACGCCATGTTGAGATTTGGAGTTGGGTTGAACCGGGGAAGAATAGTTTTCAAATCCTCAATTACCCAGTTATTTGGTTCACATCATTGCAGGGCTGTGGTTTTTTCTTCTTCTCCTTCTGTATTCCTGGATTGTAATAGTCGAACTTCTTCTCGTTTCCTTGGAGAATTTGGGGCACGGAGGACGTGGGACTGCGAACCTTATCGGTGTTCGAAATTTTATCAGAGGACCTTAAATTCCACCTTACAGATTTCGAGGTATGAATGTTGTCGAGACTTGAGTTGACATGAAATGATTTGGGAGTTGCACTTCTATCTATACATTGAACTTGAAGTGGTCTCTGGGGTGAATATTTTTTTGGTTCGAAATTTTCAGATGTGTATGTGGTTGTGAATTTCCCTGGGAATAATGTTTTTGTGATTGAAATGTGCTGCTAACTTCGCAGAGTCGGAGGTGAAGTAGTTCCGTATTAACAAGGACATGTCCAGTTTATGTATGAGATGTAGACTGTTATCCCACCCTGACTCTTGAACCTTAAAACTTAGCGATATCTTAAAACTTGTAGTAGATATATAAGGTGATGTCTGTAGATGTTTAAGGTGAAAAAAGTGAGGAAAGGAGAATGCATTCGATAATTGGTTTTTATATGTTCATTGTCGGAATAAGATTTCATCCTGAAGAATACTAAGGAATCTGGTCTTGGAACATTGGGATGTGGAGCTTACAATGTGGAGTTGTTTGAGTGATGATGTCACTTAAGTTAATCTGTTCGCAAATTCATTTATCCTTCTTCTTGAAACAGGGGTTTATCAACCCTCACAAGGTTTACTAAACCCAAGAGAGAACTATTCCAATTGAGTATGAAAAAAAAATTCAGAAGGAATCGTCGGACAATTGAGCACGGTATTTTGCAAAATATCCAATCACAATCATCTGAGCACTATCCGACGACTGTCATTTCAGTGGTGAAATATTCCCCGCTATACAATGGCAACTCAATCCATAAACCATGTCATCAAGCCAATAACAGTATTAGAGTTATCCTTTAACTCAATTGGACTTTTCGTCAGGAGTTGGTCCCCTACGATTTTCATTGGTTGCTTTGCATACAATATCAATAATGCCTTTCCACTTGTGGTGCATGCTCGGAGGTAGTGTTTGAATTTGAATGAAGAGCAACCTATTCCGGGTCATTGAGGGCCAAGCTCATTTTAGCACCTTTTGGCATGCCAAAATGAGTTTTACCCTCGATGAACCGATATAGAACGTTCCTCATTCAAACCTCCACACTACCTCTGAACACTCACGACAAACTTACTGAACGTGGAAGGTATTGTATTCAAATCGACCAACTCCCAACCAAACGTCCCATTGAGTTAAAAGTTTAAAAGCAGAAACCTTTTCATCAAATCGGTGTAACATCAGGATGATTTCGTCCTCTCTCATTCAGTAACGGAACGTTGGTTGGCGTAGGTTGAATAACATTTTTAAAGAGCTATTTGGGTTTGATCCAGGCGCAACTTTGGTTTGCCTTTGGTAAGGGAGGCAGCAACAACTAGTATGGACTACACTAGTCAAGCTAACGCGGGATTGGCCAAGAGCCTTTGGATTGGAAGTAGGAGGGAGGCATTTGCTGCCCTGTACCATCCTTTCATGGTTTCGCTCGCAGCCGGCACTCTATCCAAAACCTCATTCCAGCATTACATTGCACAGGATGTCTACTTCTTGGAAACCTTCAAGAAAGCGTAAGTTTTTTTTTTTCCAGGCAACTTGAGCACTATCCTATGTGTAATCAATTCTACTCATTAAAAGAGAACCTCTTGGACACAGCGCATTTAGAGGAAGCTCTGGTTGATAAGAGGTTTTTTGCTTCATCTCTCAATGTTGTTATGTGGATTCTGTTTAGTGAAACTTCAGGTTGCATGCTGTTCTGAGCTTGATGTTTTCGTTTTGAACATTGATACTAGGGTTATCCAAATGCCGGGAGATGGTCCTCTATGATTCTCCATTGGTTGTTTTGCAAACATAATCAATCATTTCTCTCCACTTGTGGTGCATGCTTGGAGGTAGTGTTTGATTTTTGAAATGAAGAGCAACCTATTTTGGTTTATTGAGAGCCAATTTTAGCACCTCTTGGTATGCCAAAAACGAGTTAGACCCTCAATGAACCAATAGAGAATGTTCTTTCTGCAAACCTCCACGCTATATCTGAACATGCACTGAAAACTTACCAAACATGGAAGGTGTTGTATGCAAAACAACCAACTCGTGACAAAAAGGCCCATTGGATTCAAGAATAACTCTATTGTAGGTATCATTTTGTTAAGTGTTGAATTATACCAGCTGCACTTCTTTGCATTTGTGGGAGGGTTCTCGGGAGTGATTAAATTGCATAATTTGAGTGGTGAGATTCGGCAATCTGGTAGGATGACAACAAGGGGTTTCTCAATTTGTAGTGATGTTCTTCACAGTTACCAAATGGCTAAGGACAGCACAGAAAACGTAGAAGCAAAGGCTATCATCGATGCACTCGAGCAAGCTGTCAACGATGAGCTTGCAATGCACTCCTCATTAGTGGAGGTACCCACCCATTTTGAAATCAAATGTTTTTTGGTTATCTTCTTATCCAGTCGTTTCACAAAGGTTGCTTCTCTCCATGAAAGTCAAAATCAATGCAAGATCACCTTGAGATGTGGCTATGGCGACGCCTGGCATTCACCACTCACATGATGTCTTTCTACTTTTATTTTCAGTTTGACTCTTCACTGTTGTGAATTTCTGGCTGTGCACCATTTGGGAGTAAGGAAAAAAAAATCACCATGGTTCTGGCAGACAGCTAGCAATCACTTGCCCCACTCGGCTCTTCATGTTCGTGGCTATTAGTGTCCAGACTCTTTTGTACGTGCAACTGAAGAGGATTATTTGGTTCTGATATGAATGCAGTCATGGGGATTCAATCCTGAAGACCCAAGTTATGTTGTGCTCAACCCTGCAACGAAAGCATACTGTGATTTTTTGCTTGCAACTGCGGGGCAAGAGGAACAGAATGCTCATCAAAATGAGCATTCTACGGGCTTTGGAGGCACAACAGCCCGAATAATAGCTGCCATGACTCCCTGTATGCGACTGTATGCATTTTTGGGCCAGGAAATCAAGAGATATGTGGAACAGGTTTCGGATCACCCGTATCAACAGTGGATTGATGCATACTCCTCACCGGACTTTGAGGTACTCTTATCTTATTTTGCACATGGACAATGCAGTAGTTCAAACAGGATCTGCCGTTTATGTTTGTGCAGTTGTGAACATATCCTTGTTTCTAGGTTTTAACTTTTAAATGTTGACAAGGCTTGGAGACAAGAAAATCAATTTTTTGTTTGTTGATAACTTCATATTTAGCCATTTCCTGGAAGCAACTTTTGTTGCAATGGCTTGTGTTCTTCTAATGAGATTCTCCAATTGAAGAAATAAGTTGAAATTAGGGTCCACATATGGTCAAGTATGTGAAGGAATGCAACGTACAGTCTATGGAATATCTAGAATTTCAAGCGACCATTTCTACACATGATTGTATTTTTACTTTCTTTCAAACATGTTGTACATGAGTTGGTTTTGAGCCTTGGGACAAAATTTCATCAAGTAATACCTTCCTATGCATCATTTCTGAATATTTGAAATCAAATTCCTATTCATGGTCTTTTGGCCTGTGAAGATGTTGAATTTAGCTTTCATCTGTATGGATGAAATATTGAAGTGATTTGTTACAACTTCTCTTTAAATCCAAACAACATTTGAGCATTTGTGTATTTGAGCTACATACTTCCATTATTAGGTAATTGTGTCAAAAGTGACCCAATCCAAAATTCATTCATGCTTCAGTTGCACTTTTCATATCGGTCAATAACCTTAATGTTATTGAAGATTTGGGTTCAAATAAACAGCTTGGGTGCCCTTGGATGCAAATACATACCTAGTATTTTGATCATTGATGTCACATGAGTATATATTTGTTTTCTCCTCGACATAAAATGATGTACTAAATAAAGTTTCAAACCCACAAATATAAAGAATCTGATTTTAATATTTGAGGCTTGTAGAAATTGTGTATGTAGGTCGTACTTTGAGCCCCTTGGTCCTTCACAGCTTGAGAGATTGAAGTTGCACAAACCATGTGGAAGGAGTTTACTTTTTGCACTCATTCAAGCAGAACATTTCTTGAGGCAAAGAGTTTGTCCTCTACACAGGCAGCAGCTTTGAAGATTGAACAACTTCTTAACAAGCTCACTGCGACGTCACAAGGAGAAAGTGAGCGAGCGGTTTTGCAGATGCTGTACTCAAAAGCCATGACCCTTGAGGTGGAATTTTTCAGTGCCCAACCTCTACGGCCTGGTGCCATACCCTTCTTCAAGTGTGAGGCGGCGTCACAGCAAAAATTATTACTTGTGTCTGACTTTGATTCCACTTGCACTATTGCTGATTCATGCCCAGTGTTAGCAGACCTGACTGTGCAAAATGTGGGGAAATCTCACAGTAATCGTTCGTTACGAGAGGTTGAAGCAAACGCGTTAAGAAAGCAGTGGGATTCTTTAGTTATGGAGTACATGGATAAGTATGCCCAGGTTCTAGAAGACAACTTGCCAGTGCAACAAGAGGGTAAATGAGCTTGAGGACCCTCCCAATGACTTATTCATGTCAACTTTATCCCTAGTTATTCTTTAATTCAACATGACTTTCCATCAGGAGTTGGTCCCCTAGAATTTTCCATTGGTTGTTTTGCATACAATATCAATAATGTATTTCCACTTCTGGTGCATGCTTGGTGGTAGTGTTTGAATTTGAATGAAGAGCAACCTATTTGGGTTCATTGAGGGCCAATTCAATTTAGCACCTCTTGGCATGCCAGAATGAGTTTGACCCTCAATGAACCGGTATAGAATGTTCTTCATTCAAACCTCCACACTACCTTCAAGCATGCACCAAAAACTTGCCAACTATAGAGATGTTGTATGCTAGACAACCAACTCCCAACTGAAAGTCATGTTGAATCAGAGGAGAACTCTATTGTAGATACAAATCTCTACCTGCAATTTTTAACAGGGTGTCATGTTTTTATGTACTGCTCATTCCTTTCTCAGCTATTTTGGCTTTTCCCACTGATTTGTACATTGGACTTCTATTCTTTTTCCTCTCAGCTCCTATGTTTACTAATTTGCAGCTTGCATTTTCAGAACCTGGCAATGCACACATCAGAGGGGAGTTGCGGGAACTCCTTGAAAAGATGTCAGAATTTGAACAAAAAGCAAATGCAAGAGTAGAAGAAGCTGCAGTTTTGAAGGGCTTGTCCTTGAGTGATATACGAGCGTCTGGAAGTTCTATGCCCTTGCGAAAAGGCTGTGCAACCTTCTTGAATCGTCTGAGCGGAGAAGATGTTCATGTTGATGTGCATGTTATATCAGTTTGCTGGAGTAAGACATTCATCGAAGGTGCTTTTGAAACAGGTAAACCTTAAGCACCACACATGTCTGTCAACAAATTTCATATACAGTGGATTCTATGATGGATATGGCGTATCCATTACCAGATGGACTGACAAAGGTTTTGATCTTGAATTTTTCCTTTCAAGATAATGATGGATGTTTGATTGCATTTTTTAAAACTGAATATACCCGGTTTCAAAGGGTCCTTTGTTTCGCTCTCACAGAGTGCAGAGATCGGTCTTGTGAGAGATAAGTGCATTGGGAACACGTTCATGAGGGTTGTCTTAGGGTGGGTTTACAGTAGGGTCCATGACCAAAGAAACTGCAAAATCAAGCAACCCTATTGGTCAAGAGAAACAAATTGGACCCAAAGAGTTTACAATAAGTTCCAGGTCCAAGGTATGAAAAATGGAAGTCGCGCTAATGTGGATCATTATCCTGCGAATTCTCAGCTGTCCCCACTCAAGAAAATACTCCTGGTTTGAGAAACCAATCTTCAAGCTTGGGTTCAATCTTCTGTCCAAATGTGAGGTACATTAAGGGTTGTTTTGGACCCCAAGTGTCTTGGACCCAAACCCTATTGTAAGTTGATGGAATGACTTTGTTGTCATCACATCCAAGTCTGTACATGGTGTGTGCACCTAGTTGCTGCACCACTTGTTCTATCTACTCCCTCTGTCCCAAAATGATTGTCCTACCCCCCGGAGTTTTCTATTTCAAAATGTTTGTCCAACAAACATTTTGGGATAGAAAACTCCAGGGGGTAGGACAATCATTTTGGGACGGAGTATTATACATTCTGGAACTTTGGAATGGCAAGAGCGCACAAAGTGTTGATGCCGTCGTTGTTCCAAAGTTCCAAAATGGCCGGCCGTTGACGGTGGCAGTTGGGGTGGGAGCCATGGCCCCATGTGTGGAGGTAAGAAGGAGCACACTACAAACTTGCTAAAACACAGCATACTAGTCTTCGAACCTTACCAATTCTTGATTCATATGCACACATGCAATCCTCTAGAAGGGCAAGGGTCCAAGCTAGTCCTATACATTTCTGGGTGCTATTAATTGATCCTGAGGTGACTTGTGCAGGTGGGTTATGCATCCCAAACATTCAGGCCAATGAGCTTTCCTTCGATGGGAATGTCTCCACTGGAAAGATAATCCGGAATGTTGAAACAGCACTCGACAAAGATCAGCATTTTGTGCAGATACTCGACACCCTTAAAAAAACCCCAGAAGAGCTTGCTGAAAATGTGGTGGAAGAAGTGAGGTCTGTATATGTAGGCGACAGTCTAACTGATCTCCTCTGTTTACTGCGGGCCGATGTAGGTATAGTCTTTGGAGACAGCAGCACTTTGAGGCAAGTGTATGGGAGAGGATTGTCCCCTCTTTACTTGAAGGCATTACATGAAGCGCAAGCCAAAATGAAGGGTGATAATAAATTGGGGAACCCTAGTGGTTTGGTGTACATGGTATCCAGTTGGTATGAGGTTGAGGCGTTCTTACTCGGTCCAGCTAGCAGCAATCTAGGAACAGTGTAGATGCCAGAGGCTCATAAGTCCTCAACAAGGTGGCCAGCACCGTCTAGCTGATGCATAAGAACCTTAAGGTGCATGGGTGTTGACGCAATCTCCATTCGAAGCTCCAAATTGGCCGGCTATCAACAACCACGTATTGAGCTGATACTATGGGAATGGCATGGGACAATAATTCATATGTCTGGGTGCAGCAGGGTGCGACAGCAGAAGCCCAAACGGGTCCATTATACATTTTGGAATGGACAAATGGCAAAGATGCACATATGATGACGCAGTTCGCTTGTCTATTATACATTCTGGAAGGGGTAAATGGTGAGAGCACATGGGCATTGACGCAGGTTGCTTGCAATGGTGGGCAGACAATGGAGGATTAACAGCAGTATATTAGGCAGACGGTGCGGGGATGGCTCAGAACATTAATTCATATGCACGGGTGCAACAGGCTGGGACGAAACGGCACCATCTGCTGGAGGATAAGCAATATTGGACAACCATTATACAACCATTATACAAGTTGCAGCTGAAAAATCTACCATAAATTCTGCTATCAATGCAATCCTTTGAGGATACAGATCATGCACCCAACTTGTCCTTGACCTTAGAATTTTTCTCAAACAAGGCATTGACCCTGATCAACTTTGAGAACGTGGTTTTCTTTCACAAGCAGAACAAGGTAAGAAGCAGGTTCCGGCTTGAGTTGTTTAAGATTGAGTAATGCAAATAGGTATCCATAGAAGTATTTAATAGCTGTTGCTCAAACTTCAAACTTCATCCAGCGATGAGTTATGTAGAGTTGGGCAGATGTCGAGGTGGTTCTAGTTTTATAATTTGTGGAAGTTATTGCTAATTACAGACCCTACACTTGCTCTAGTAAAGACTTACCTTCTATGGCATTGAATGTAATGATAGCAGAGTGTGATGTCTGGTTCAACACATTCTGACCTCTGAGCTAATTCCATGTTGGATTGAGCATGGACTGTACTTGGATCACTTTTGCACCAATTTTCAACTTATTTCTTCAATTGAGGAATTTCATGAGAAGAGTAGGCTATTTCAATAAATTTTACTTTTCTAAGAAATGACTAAAGATAAAGTTATCACCTTAAAATTCATATTTCTTGTCTCCAAATCCCCGTTGGGGCTTTTTGGACATTCTAAGGGTTAAATGAGGATGAGGATCGACCCTAATCCCACCCATGACTACCATCACTATCCAACCCCATATCTGATCATTCTAATCCCTGCAATATTTTAGTATAAAACCTACAATGCAACATAAAATTTGTGGCGAGATCATATACATAAAATAGTGAGTTGTAATCCAGAATCTCACAATTTGATTGATCAAAGTACTTTACCCATGGGTATCAAAATTTTAATACTAGTAAAATGTTGATATTTGATGAGTATGTCAAGATGAGAGAATCTTTGTATACCCGAATTGTAATTTGGGTCAATACCATTCTTGATAGCAAGGAAATTTTTACCTAGGTATGAAGGTTCTTGCATGGTATGATACCCTAATAGTATTGAAAACAAATTATCATCAAATACCTACACCCTATTGGTATCACAAAATGTGAAATTCTTACAAATACCCGAATGGTATAAAAAAGACGATACCAAGCCAACATTGTGTAAACCGTAATAATGTTTATCTTTCTTGAGAGCTCCCAGGGTTGGCACTTGGAGGTGGCCTTCAATGTAAACCCTAATCTTCATCTTTCTCAAGCGCTCCCAGCCTCATGCAGATTGCAGATGTATCTATCATTATGTTTGTGGGGGTTGATGAGTTGTGTTACTTTGAGTCTTAATATGTATTCCAAGTATCTCCGGTGTCAACATGTGCCATCACCCAAGAGACTACATAAAATACATATATTTTAAAGTTAATCATGAAGTTAAATACTACATAAATAGGAAAACATATATTGAAGCTATAAACACAAATCCAACATGATTGGACCATGTTTGGATTGGTTAAGATTTTTTGCATGACAAAAGATATAGTTGCAAATAAATAGCATGTAAGTATAAAATTTCATCCAAATCTTCATTTGTGGTAATGATAGTATGTATTCATTACCTAGTAAGAAGTTGCAAAGGAAAAAAAGTTATAAGAGGCACATGATTGAAGCATCCCTAGAAATCAATTTGTATTTTGGGCACTCAAATTTCAATTTTCTCAATAGCGTAGAATCTACAAGTTAGGTCATTTGCTCAATCTCAAGAGTCAAAAGATGCATTTTAACCTAACTTAAACATCATGTGGAGGGAGTATCTCCATTAGAGACTTGGAAAGTGATGATTTGGTCATTTGACCAAAAATCAACTACTTTGTGGTAGCCCAAGCATTAATAAGGATTAATTGAATACATACTAGGTCCTCCCATTGCATTCACTATTGAGTGTGGAGTAATTAATAAAATTTGAAGACGTACTCCAATCTCTTTGAAACATGTGTCATTATGATGTTTGGTCTTTGATCCTCACCTAACCACACACCAATCAAATATAGGTGTCCATTCAAAAGTAACCGAATTACACCCACAAACCTCAGTTCATATGAGTTTTCCCTTGAATAATAAGTTGTGAGCATGAAAGTGATAATTGTTGGATGGGATAAATGTTGGGTGCGCTTGGGAATGGTGGATTAGTGGCATGCACTTTCCACTTCGGGACAACGTGACTTGAAGCGACTACATTTGCTAATGTGTTATGCAAACGATATTTGCGGATGTGTTATTCACTGAAATATGTAGAATGTGTTATGCACTGAGATCTATGGAATGTGTTATGCACCAGTCCCAAATCTACAAATGTGTTATGCGCTAAATACATATTTACAAATATGTTATGCATTAGATCCATATTTACAAATGTGTTATGCACCATATCCAGATTTACAAATGTGTTATGCACCAAATCCAAATTTACAAATGTGTTGTGCAACAAAATTAACGGATCCGATCTTATTAGTGCCCACAACTATTTCGTACAAATAGTGTTTGTAATCAACCGATCTTCCTCTCTAAGCCTATGATGCCAATATTCTATAGTTTAGTGCACACATTTCTTTAGTTATGTACTACATACACATGATTTGTAGGTTGTGCATGAGTATTTTTTTCGCACTCAATTCAATTATGCACTAGTAGATGATGTGGTCTTATGAGATTTGCTACATCTGATAATTAGGTTGATGCACTACAATCTATTGTTCATATCAATGTAGATTCACGATTGTTTGTACCTCTTCGCTTGGATCATCACTAATGAGTCTTATGAGTCTCTAATCAGTTAGTTAATCTAGTTGCTTTAATAACACAAATTGGTTGATCTAATAGCATATACCCACCTACACATTACATATTGATTTGTTGAGTTTTGTGGTTGCAGCATAGTTTACCAAGACATGGTTGGAAACAAGTTATACTTTGTGCAAAACACTTATAATTTTCATTACAAGAGAGTCAACTTGATGGACCTCAAATCCAACTACGAGATAGACAACAAAGATGCCAAAGCTAATTCAGTTGTTTTTCGAGTTGTACATGCAGATTTAATAATGAGATTACGATAATCGACTCAATATCCACCGATAGCCCCATTCGCATTTGAGGACCTCGGGTGGACTCAACAAGTTTTGTCTTGAAAATGGTTGTTACAACACCATCAACTATGCAGTCATACCTTGGGAGAGGCTTCATGACTTCATAGTTGGTGAACAAAATAATGACCTTTTCCGTGCAAATTTACCAAGAAAATTATCAAGATAAATCTTCCAAATTTCCTTAGCAATCCGAGAGCCAACAATCTTAGCATTACAACTAGGTAATATTATCCATTATAATTCTCTCTTCACTGGCCATTTCTCAAATTAGTGACCCTCGCCTATTCATTCCAATGCTTGCATGTAAATCATGAAGTATAAAGGCCTTAAATCACAATAGTTGTATCCATCCATACATCGAGCCTCTAATTTGAGAGATTCAAGCTTGATAATAGCATATATCAATAATTGGGATGTTATGTGTGAAATCTACAACCAGTTTATCAATGCTTAACATTTTCTATTGTATTGAGATATAGATGCAATTTTGGACCAGATGATAAGACAAGGATCATTCCACAGGACATGCAAACACTCTTGAAATTTACGCAAAAAAAATATTAAAAAAAAACATCTAAAATTAAAGCCAAGCAAGATCACAAGGCTATCCCCGACTATGACGTTTTCCCTGTTAACCGCAAGACGGGCCAAAAGATACAAAGAATTAGGAAAACTCTGGTAGGTATGTCCATTAAGCGTGGGTGTCTTCGTTGTTTTGTTGCGAAGAGGTCTTATCTTGATGGATCATTATGTCAACTCACATACAGTGACTCACAAAAGTACTTGGCCACTGCCTGTGATCGTGAAAATTGGACAAAAACTCTTAGACTAGTGAGAAATAATAAGCAAGATTTGTCATAGGTACCATACAAGTTGTGAAGAACATGTTATCAAAAATTTGTGAAAAAAAAATCGAAATGGTAAAAAGAAATTGAAAGAAGTATGCAAAAAGCATGGCCAAGAACTTATGTTGATTAAGTAGGAAATCATGATAACACAAAGAAAACTCAAAATGAAAAGCTAGTAAATAGCAAATGCTACATATGTACAACAACTACATGTCTACCAACGTGTGTATCCACCCTTAGCTGCAAGAAGATCAACCACCCTTGTTGGCATTGTGTGGATTAGCTTCTGCACAAATTCTACTTCAATGTTTTGCCAAACAACTTGGATCTTCTCCCACAAGTCATTTCTACTTTTGGGTGAATCACCAAACAATCGTAAGCATCTATCTACTTCATTCCACAAGTGTTCGATAGGATTTAGGTCGGGAGATTGTGGTGGCCACTCCATCACAGAGAAATCATGTTGACCTAGCCATCGTTGTAAAAGACCATATGTATACTTCGGGTTGTTATCATGCTGAAAAATCACTTCTGCCTCATCAAGACCTTGTCTCTCAATAGTACCCAACAATTGCGAATGTAAAATGTCAAGATAAACTTGCGAATTCATAATGACATCAATGCGGTGAAGGTTTCCTACACCTGCCCAACTCATGCATCCCCATACCATGATGCTACCTCCACCATGTTTAATCGTATGTTGCACATGACAATCACGAAGAGGCTCTGTAGGATTTCTCCAACACCATTGACGGCCATCTGAACCAAAAACATTGAACTTGGACTCATCTGACCAAATGACATGACTCCAGTTTTCTACATCACAATCATGTGAAACCTTCGCCCACTATAAACGGTTTTGCCTATGCCTCTTTGTCAACAATGGTTTCTTCCTCTTCACTCTAGCATCAAGCCCTTGCTTCCGAAAACTTCTACGGACAGTTTCATCAAACAAACAAAGACCTTGAGCTCTCAAACTACAACCTACAGCTGCCGCAGTCCCTGATTTCGGTTGATTGAGAGTCCTCACAGCAAGCCTCTCATCCCGAATGCTCAAAAGACGTGGTCTCCCAAATCTTGGACGATCAGACACCTCCCCATTTTCTCTGAACCGAACTAGAATGTGGCCAACTGTGCTACGAGGAATGTGAAGATGGCCGGCTATGAAACGTTGTGAAAATCCTTGCTCACTCAATGCTATGACTTGGGAACACTCATGAAAACTTGTTTTCTTCATTGTGACCGCTATAAATGTGAAGAATCTCAACTTAAGACTATTGGAAGCTCTCAAAGATCTATACACTCAATGGAAACACAAGTGGAAGAAGAAGTCACTATTGTCAACATATGTAGTTGGCCACCCTTGAGATTATTTGAACCACTCCCACAAAAATGTACCACTTGGATTACCCAAAGGAAGCCACCTAATACTGCATTAAATGATGTTGATTAACCCTAATTAATTTGGGAGGTGGCTTCATTAACCTCTCTCTACAATTGCATGCCAAATGGATTCACAAGTAGTGGCCAAGTACTTTTGTGAGTCATTGTATGAGCATGTAGAGCATACAAATAAACATGGGAAATCGTGCCATGGAAGTACAATGGTTGGTTTTCGTCAAGCATTGGGGTCTAATATCTCTGAAGTCATGAAACTTCGTATAAAGCAGATGCATGCCTTGGGGTTATCTCCAACTCAAATCATGAGCCAACAAAAACAAAATATGAAAGAGTTAGCAAAGTGTAACAAACGGATGACAAGAGATACATTTTTGCTCCCTTCTGATGTACAAAATATCTGCAAGAAGATAGCTGAAGAGTTGTGAAAAGAACACCCTTCAGATCCAATCAACGTACGGATGTGGGTACATGAAATTTGGATAGATAAAATTTTCATGTGGTGTATTGGCAGTCGTAACATTCCACATGCTACGCAGAACACAAATGTTGCAATCGAGTCATATCACTCGGATCTGAAGAGTATATTGAACTTTGCGAAAGAGCGCTTCAATGGCCGCCGCATGGATTGGTTCATTTATCATCTTATTGGAGAGGTGGTCACCCATTATTGGTATGACATTCAGTGCAAGGCCTTTGGATTCATTCGCAATCACAACCAAGAGGGCAACATCGCTTCAGCTATCATCCGAGCTAATACCACACCAGATTCCAATGTTTTGATATTCATTGATGACAATGTTGCATATATCGGGTCGGTCAATAATCATCCTAAGGTCTAGACCATCCACCTCGGGGAGGTCACTCCCTCTTTAATTAATGCATACATGTGAGCTCAGGACCTATTTATCGAGGGGCTATTTATCTTGCAAAAAATATTATAAGGTATGGTATTTTTCAAAATAAAGGTAAAGTCTTGTATTTTAATACACCCTATCAGTAATTATAAATTTTTGGGGGAATCATTTAAAAATACCCTATTTTACTTATACTGCCAGAGAAAATTGGAAAGAAGATTGCAATTCAAACAACGCGTTGAAATTTTCCCTCCCGGCACGTAGGTAGAGAACATTAACTCCACATTGGATGCGTTGGTTAAGTAATGTTCAAGCCAACCAACCTGCGAAGTCATCCATCCAAGTTTTTCCAACAGAAAAATACCTCTTTTTATCCACTAGCATAGATCCTACCCTAGACCTGCTACCCCTAGTAATTGTTTCCAGGCTATTTTACATGTATTGACTAGATAAAAGAGGCCATTATATGTGATGGTATTTTACATGTAAACATGTTTCACTATTTTAAAACCCCCTCTATTATATGTACGTTCTTTGCAAAATTTATCTACAATGAATATATTAGACCCTATTTTTTATCGCACATTGTTTCTATGATTTTTGCTAGTGACCTCCCCGAGCCATCCACTCTCCTGATTCAAAGTGGGCACAATGCAGCTGTCCTATTGTTGTACAAGGCATGATTTGTAAGCATATTGTGAAAGTGTTTGAAATGCTATACCCTGAAATTGAAGACGGGGTCATTGTCCGACATGCAAGCACAGTGCATGGAACCCAAAGAACACTTCCATTGTCTCAGTGTTTTGCAAATCTGCAAAAAATTTGAAGATGATAATATTGAAGATGCCATCAACCTCTGTGATGATGTTAATCAGGTTGGTTAAGTAGGAAACCTGATTTGCCTTGACTTCATAATAGATCCGCTTGACATGTTATCGTAAATTTCCTTATTTAATTGAAATCTTGGTGATGCAGCTCATTTCCTCGAGCTCTCACATGACACACAAAACAAACTAGGCCACAAGATTCAGTAAATGGTGATATTATTATATAAGTCTCTTGCCAAATATTCGATAGAGTACCATGGTCTATAAAATTACTTAGTCGTAGACTTGAAATATATAAAGGAAAAATAAAAAGATTTAATTGCAAGAGGTGTGGCGACATTTAAAAAAAAACACAACATTATTCCTTGCATGTGACGGTAACCGTTCGTTAAATCATTGCAAAACATGTTACAATTCAATAAATGGCCATACTTCAAATGTTTTACATAACATATATTGCATTAGATATAATGTATGTCACATTATGCATGACACATTGGCATTCATTTGTATCTGAAAATAAGGTAGATGCATTGTGAGATGCTAAATGCTCAAACCTTAGAGATTTCTTGCAGTCACCAAACATGTTATACCATGCCCCAAGTTCTTCGTTGTCCAGTATGTGGTCTCATGAATCTAGAGTTTTTAAAAGATGCAATTGACACACATCCCCAACGTGTGTTGGAAAAAACAACCTAAAGAAGACAGTGATCATCAACAACTTCCCAACTTGCCAGAATAGTTTTCTTCCCTCAAAACCATATTTGTTTGCATCTGTAAGGGAATTATCACCAGTAAGGACCCAAAATTGTGTCAACTCTCAGGTGCAAAACTTTAGTAGTTCTTACCTATTCTAGAAGCCGAAGTTGGGATAAACCTAAAGAATGAAAGGTCTCGGTTGCTGGAAGTGATTGACTTCCGGAATTGCATCCATTTGTTGAACTTCGATGTTGATGCATTGTATGTCCTCCACTTTCGAGTATAAACACATCTCTTCTCCCCCTTTTGAGACTCATGTTATGTGATATATAAGACATAACAAAAAAATACTTGATTCTGTTCCTTCCTATCAAGTTCCCAACATACTAAATCTTTTACTTGAATTCAGCTTCATGATATTAATTTGGCCAATTACACCTCCATCACAAATGCAACCCTCATTTCGCTCTCAAAATACAAGTAATCAACTTCGGATCAACAACAAGTCCCACCCTGCAAGTTGTTGGATGAAAAACAATATGGCGAACCCAGGAACCTTGTGGACCACCATGGTCAAAACAAAAGCTAAACCAAGCAATACATGATGTTTTTGTATGACACATTGTACATTGATATAAATTACAGTAATTATGAAAGCAACATTTTATTTCATAGCCAAATATCAGCTTGAGGGCATATAATTAATCAGGAGTATAATTCTAGCCATTCTAGTTTGCATCTGTTGCGGATAAGTTTTTTTTACAACTATTTTCTATAATAAGAATTCTTACTTCTGTGACTCAATAATATGTTCTGTCATGATTTTTTACTTAGTGGCTCGTTGTGATTTCCAACGATTCACTTTGTCGGTTGCTCTTTGATTGTCCGGAGCAACATTCCACTTCCAATCGGATTGTTGGCCTTCTTTAGATACAAACACCTTTAAAATGTCAAAATAAAGCATGCTCCTTATATCAAGAGCTTCGCTTTGAAAGAATTGTAGGTCTTTGTTTTACAACCAACCACAAGTCAAATTCGTGTAATGAGATATAAGATATGAAACTATAATTTATAAGTGTAAAATATATTAATAGATGTCAAATCACTAATCTTTCACAAATCTATTCGCATAGTCATTTTTCTTATGCAAATATCCATAATGCACTTTAAAACATAGTAACCGTACTCTTAGTTCGATAGCTGCTATGGTATAATATAATTTTTCTAAATTTTTACATTGGCACAATTTTTCTATACCTTGGACCCCTTGCGAAATCAATTATCTTCACCAAATAAACACGAATATAATCGTCATCATGCAGCTTCACATTCTTCAAATAGTCATAGTGTAAAAAACATTCGTCACTTAAAACAAAAAGACTCCAATAATTTATCCCATAGTATGAAACAAAAAGAACGTCAACTTCAACAACAACCACCTTTCACTTTTTCGCTATCCATGCAGTAAAACTATTACTATCTTTATATTTTGATAATATTACCCATCAAACGAGAACATGTAATATACAAGGATTCATGACATTACACTTAATATCAACTACTTATAAATTACACTACACTTGAAATCAATCCATGAGATGGTTTGATAGCTTAATTTGGTTTGATTTTGAATAAAGAATATCATATTTATATAACAAACAACAATATAGACCATGATAATCAAAATCAATATACGAGGAGAGATTACTACCTGCTGCATTGATTAATCCGCTCATAAATGCATCCAACCTACATAATTCCAAATTGAATGTTGAACCAACAAGTATGATATCATATATACAATGGTATATTTTGCAAAAATTAAAATGTAATCCCAACATACTGAGATTCGATGACTTCTATAGATTGGTTAATTTCTGCAGTTGTCGAATTTTCTTTTTGGATCACATCGGTATTGTCATTAATTACCAAGATCGTATTATCATTCATGGATATGGTACATTGATGTCAACACTCAATGACTAAATACACAAAAAAATATTTCTTCGAAATTGTTATTCGCAAGAAAAATATTTTGTCTTAAAATGATCTTCAAACCATCACTTGTTGACTGCAACGACTCGGGCGTTTTGTCATTGGACTTAGGTTTGTCATCCGCATCTGATCTCAATAATTAATTCCATATTTTCACATATATTCTACGCAAAAGAGATATAACATCTATGCATTCATTCATTTTCACTTAAACCTCTCGATTTGAGACGGACAATAGTTTAATTGAAGAATAACCGACATCAACATCTTTCTTTATAAACAAATATTGTGACAAAATTTGCAAATATATGCCTATACATGAATATACATTTATTAATATTATATCAAACCAAAAACACGGATATATGAAAAACAAATCATTATGAATTTCGTATGGTTGACACATTCTACATGATACTTTGCACTCAACACTTTACGTATGATCATTTTACATAAGACTTTGCGCATTACACATTCTGCATGACACAATTTATATAACACATTCTATATGATAGATTTTACATAGTAAATTTTGCGCAACACATTATGTATGATAAAAATTGCACAACACATATTGCATGTTGATTTAGACATTATATTTTCAGAATTCATTTCTTCAGCATCGACCTTCGTTTGATTGCTTGTCTTTAATTGATGCCACATGTGACATAGTTGTCAACTCTTCATACTTCTTAGTACAAATCATATTTCCAATAACTTCATGTGTAATTCTATCAATGAAGGCTTCAATCTTTATTGTAATTGCCTCATATTGATTCAATTCACAATCCAACAATACAATAATATTATATTGCAGGAATTACGATATGTACTCAGAACCTACAAAATCTGGAAAATAAATTTAAGTAACATTTCTAGCTATTGCATTGTTGTGTTGATTGCTATTAAACAATCTTTGTTACGAGCTATAGAAAACATAAATTCTAAAATTAATCTTCTAGAAGAATGTGTTATAGTCGTATATAACCATATAAATTTTTCATGAATAACTTAAGAGCTCGGACAATCTGTGAACAATCCACTTCGAATGCAAGAGAAATCATGTTGCACATTATCAATAATAATTGCTACCATCTCACATCATTCGACTTTTGTGTAATTATAGGGAAAAACCGGTCCACGAGCAAGTGACTACCTTTTAAAAATTAAAAACAATAGAGATCATTCTTAATTTTCTTGCTCCCAACTTTTTCTCTCATCGTGTTTAAATTTTCTCAATACGTCTTCAACATGTGATTTTTTCATTAACTGCAGCTCTTCAAAAGTTGTGGTTTTTGTCACTTCATGAATAGAGAGAGACAAACAGTAAATAAAATAATTTTTAAAACTTAAATATTCAACATCAATGATATCATTCAACGTATTAGTATTTCAAAATATTTTCAATTACAACCTAATTGATGCACTAAATCTTTTATGTTATTTTCTACTCCATACTGACTGTATTCACATATAATTCATACATCTGAATTCGATCATGAAATTTGAAGCAACTACTGTTATATTATTTTTTACTTCAAATTAATTCCAAGTTATATATATTAATTATATTATAGATAAATCATTATTATATACAAATAATGATTTTTTAAAATTGAAAGAATGCCCTTCAATTGTTTAATGAAGAACACATACTTCTAAATTGTCATATATGTACCAATCATCAAATACGTTGCTCAATGCAATATCGTGCATCATTCTTTCTTCAAACATATTAGATGTTCAATGCAACGAGCTGGCATATACAATAACTCCTTCGACATCCATTGTTTTCTGTCTTGTGACCAACACATATAGATCATGAAGTGAAACAAAAGTCGGGGGAGGAGCCAAATTGAATCGGTTTTTTATAGTAAATATTGTTGCTTCAGTCTTGGCCCGTTTTTGGACCTCAACTCAAGACGGCTTGACTTTCAACATGAATATGCTCTATAATGCATTATGGGACCTATACACCTTCATGTAATCCGATTGATATGCAACTAAATTTGTTTAACACGTTTAAAAATAATAATTGCATTCACATTGGGTTTTGTAACAACAATGATTGGCGTTGAAAGTGTTGATTTCTTAGCAATATGGACATTATCAACAACTACAACCGACTTCTTGACCTGATGTTGCTCAATCTTTGTTATATTTCGTTGTTTCTTTTTTGGATGGTTATGCTCGCATGTAATAGTCCATCTGAGAGGTGTAGTAATATTATTCTCCAATTTTTTTGCAATCCTCCTCAATTCAGAATTGTTCGACCGTATTTATGTATAATTCATTTTTAGGACACTCGGCTCATGCATAGGGTGTATCCATAATTTTTGGAAAGAATAAATATTTTTTGTTCCCAAAATTTGCACAAGTTAATAAATTTATGATATGAAATACAATTTTTATCATAAAATTCCTCAATACAATGGATGCATCTATAAACGTAATGATTGTTGGAATATGTCACAGTGGTCTTGGACTTCCAATTACACTCCAACACCAACGCTTCATACTCTTTCTCCAGGTACAAAATTCCATACATGTGTTTGTTATGTGATATGATACATTTATATATCCGTGAATTTCCTTCTTTACCTCCGAAAGGTTGGTACATACACATATTGCAAGCTTAATAACCATTTCATATAAGTAGCATAATTACAAATAAGGCATAATACTCATTAATTGATGTATTGAGGCTAAATCCTAAACATCTACCGTAAATCGCAAACATTAATGGAATTTATCATATCTTATAAAAAATAATGTCGGAAAAAAGAGGGTTTAGATATATAACCCTTCTTGCCATCCCTCTGGACTAGAAATGCATGCGCTCACAAAAGTGGTGCGGTCCAACCAGCCGATCATCTTGTCATCCTTTTGAACCATAAGGCTAGGAAGAACTTTTGGCAAGAGTTTCAAATTAATTATGTTGACTAAGCCCTTCTTATCCATGCCACACAATAGATCCAAATTGCAACAAAAATCTTTGCCAAGCTTGGTTGAATTCTGCGAATATCAAGGAGTTGGTAGAAACTTTGTTCTTTGACTACATTTGTATTGACAAATGATTGATTATGGGCCAAATTTTTGAATCTGCACCGAGGATAAAGAATAAGTTCATATTTAAAGTTCTTCAATTCATTCATATTCAATGAGTTTTTCTTTGAACTTGCTATTGTGATCGTGTCCCTAAACCAAATACTGACAAATTTATTGATGTCTCATCATGGAGTTGTCATCTTGAGGAATTGTTTGAAGCTGGCGTTTAGCTCTGGTTTCACAAATTCTTTGAAGTGTTAGATGGAATAGAAAATAACTTGAAAAGGTCGAAGTCTCCACCTTCTTCCTCACGTCTATAAAATGAATTTAATAAGACAAGCAAGTTCCCTCAACTTCCTAAGATTTTGAGCAATTTGATTTAGATAAGATCGAAAAGTATTCAATCAAACAAACTTTCTACCTCAAAGTACAGAGTACTTGGCGATTTTCTCACTCATGAACATGTAAGTGCCAAATCCCCAACTCACTTCGCCTAACCCTCGAAAATTCCAGAGAACAAACGACCAGAGCACAAAACAACACGTTGCATGCACTTTCAAAAAAAATAAACGAAGAAATTGGAGCTCGAAAGGATGAAAGCTTACCATGGTTGTGGCTGCATAAAACCCTAATAGGTGGCAAGCTCTCTGCGGTGCGGAAAGTGGGAATGGGACAGTTGGCCATGTAACCCTAAACCTCTTTCTCCCAATCCTAAGTCTTGAAACAACAAAATTTTGCCAATCGCCTCAGCGTCCAAGGGATGTGAAATTTGTATTGTACTCCAAAAGCCATGCTTCCTGAAGGCATGTTGATGAATGCAGAAACCATTGCCGGTAACAATTCCACCAAGTCCCCTCACTTCTCCCACCGCACACAGTGGCTGCGGGCTTTGGTGTTGGGCGGCAACGATGGGTTGGTGTCCATCGCCTCACTAATGTTGGGAATCGACGTCGTCATTCAAAACGAAGCAATGAGGGCCACCATTGCCAATGGCGTGGCTTGGCTAGTCTCATTGCCGACGCTTGTAGTATGGCAAGTGGGGAGTTCGTCTCCGTCTACTCACAACGAGGTTGTTGTTCTGAAGTGAGCCCAAAACTACAAGAAACGTGCATGTCATCTCGCTCCCTTTGTGGTGCACAACACATTTGTAAATTTGGATTTAACGCATAACACATTTGTAAATATGGATTTGGCGCATAACACATTTGTAAATTTGGATTTAACGCATAACACATTTGTAGATCTAGGACTGGCACATAACACATTCAACATATTTCGGTGCATAACACATTCTACATATGTCAATGCATAACACATCCGTAGATATCATTTGCATAACACATTAGCAAATGTGGTGGAGAACCGATGGGAAGGGAGCAAGGAGCGTTCCCAATGTCCGGAGTAGGGTCCATGGCTCGAAGGATGACTAACGTCATTGGAGCTAACTCCGTCCAAGGTTCCGTCCGGGCAGCAGCGTGGGCAAGTCCAGAAAGCTATGGTTTGGGCACTGACACGTGGGCCAAGGGACGCAGATTCTTAGGCGCACAGAGCTCGATAGGGGTTTTTTAGCGTATGGCTTTTGAGTGTGCATATGAATATGTGGTTGTGGGATGGGATGGGACATTGGGTTGAAGCCATGGTGATGTGCACCTAAGAATGGTGGACTAAGGTCGAGGCATCCATAATCGACCAATTCCATTTAACTGCTCACTAGGGTCATGTAATGTTGACATGGATGAGATCTATATTTTATAGGCAAACGAAGTTAAGGTTTATGTGGTGGTGGCTTGTGATTGATTACCCTCATAAGAGTTTTGATAATTGCCGTAGCCAAGCATTAGAATTTAGATGAGCGATTATTGATTAACCCATAGATCAACTATGTGTTACCCTAACTTTACTGCTTCAAAATTTGTAACAATTTCCATATTCATGAAAAATAAATTACATTGACCTTAGAATTTGTTTTTCTTTGGAAGAAAAATATTTCCCCGCTATTACTCCTCCTAAACAGATGCAAACTCTCTTATTTTCTCGGTTATAGATGCCTCAACCTTAGTGGCATGCCCTTTCCACTTCGGGACACTCGGTCCCCAAACATCCGCCCGCTTCCACCTTCCGCCAAGTCGGCGCCTTTACCTGATTCATGTGCACCCTCGATCGCTGCTCCACAATCTGCTGCTCCACGTCACTAGATCCGAACTCCACCCTCTGCTCATCTGTGTTGCAAGTATAATAAGTTGTTGACAGTCAACGAGCTAACTCGATTGCACTAGTAGAAAGGAGAAATCTTTCCCTCGTGAGGAATGTTGATCTCTTAATGAGTGGACACACAACCACCTTCCACCTCTTCAGCAAATTTGAAGTCACGCAAATCACTTATCACTTACTTATATTTCGCAAAAGGAAAGACATCAGAATTATCCATGTCATGACATGACAAACCTGGAGAGTTTTCCCAGTCATACAGCTCGATTAATGCAAACTCATGATTGCACTAGAATAAAGAGGAAATCTTTCCTCTTGAGGAACGTTGATTATTTTCATGCGTGGGTACGTGACCACCTTCTGTTTCTCAAGCATTTAAGTCTCGCAATGACTTATAACTAAATTGAAGATCCTCTAACTTCAATATTCTCAAGCATCTAAGTGTGGCAGTGGCTTATCTACTTGGGGAGTCAGTTTTCTCACTCACTCACTATGAGCAAACTATCCATCTGTTGGTTCAAGTTACCTTCGACCAATAGGGATTATTCTTTGTGTTTTTCTCCATTTTCTCATGCCCACATCTAAAAGCCCCATGTCACATTGGACCCCTACTTGTAAGCCTTAATTTGGAAAATGTGGAGACGAAACAACAACAACTTAGACTTTTGGCTCTGTCGTGCGAACAGAGATATGATGGAGGAATTCAGATTGGTGGAGGCTATGGAATCATCCTACCAGGCGGCAGTTGATGGTCTCTGGTGCAGCTCCGTCGAAGGCAAAGACGCTCCAGAACGACTTGCTTCCGGTTTCTGGTCGCCTCTCCACCTCGGGGCGTGGGTAGAACGACCCAGATGTGGGCTCAGTGCCCATCACCGATTTCTTCTCGGACTCATTGGTCTCCTGGTTGCGCAAGATATCCTCCTTGGTGATGCTTTTCTTCGTGTTCCGGTCCACCACTTCCTTGGCATCTGCGAACGGACCCTTCCCCGCTTCGCACCTAACCCTGCCTGCGAGGGAGGTCATCAATCTGGGCCGATCGAGTGCTCACCGATAAGTTAGCCACACCGGTGGACTCGATCCTCTGGAATCTGGGCAAGGCCTGAAGAACTCCAACCTTGGTGGTTGCTCCGACGTGATGAGACACCATAGCTGCCATAGCTACACTTTAATAATTTACACTCAAGAGACTAAACAAAGTAGAATTCTTCTGAGTCAGGTAGTAGACGATGAATAGTTCGGTAGAATTGCTGAATCGTAAAATGGATGATGCTGTGGAGGTAGCTGGTTTCGATTGTTTTGTGGAAATGCAGGAGTCAGAAGTCGCTATGTACTTTGGAAGTTGATAGTGGCCGAGTGCGCCATGTAGGACTTAGAAAGGGTACGTGGAATTTGGAATAATGGACAGATCAGCAGCAAGGCGCCTCAACACTATGCACTTTCCTAATTCCTACGGTGGCTGGGATTCCTCGTGGCCTCCAGTACGTGGAGTTTGGAAATGCCCTAGGAAGGACGTATACTTATTACACAGACTAGTTGCCCCCGCCGGAAAATTGACCACTTGCAATATTTTAGTTTGTGTTGATGAATCGGTGGCGATGATCCGGGGGCTGACAGTTGGGTGCTGCAGATGCATGCTCCGGATCTTGATGCGGAGGTGAGTAGGTAACTCTCGATCGATCGGCAATCGGCCATAGCAGATGGCACGTGACAAGCGCTCGACTGCGAATGACAAAATCTAGGAGTTTGCATGTGCCCATGTGATCGAATGGAGACACACGGCTCGTTTACGGAGCTTTTTGCTACTTTCCGAAAGCTCTCAATCTGCAGGCATACATGTGGCACCTTCAAGCTCTTGAAGCCCCCTCCTGGCGGCACATAGAAACAACAAACAAAATAGAATGTTATACACAACTCGCACACGCCAAACGTCGGACATTTCGGAACGTTGGATGTTTCAAAAAAATCTTGAGTCGGCGAACGTCCAACGTTCGGGTAGAATGTCATGAAAATCTCACACACGAGTATGAGAGACCAATGAAGTTGTCACCAATCGCAAGCCGAGATTTGCGACGAGGAAGGTAACTTGGTCTTTCGCATTATTGTGTTTTGAGAGCGTCGAACGTTTCAAAACGTTCAACAACAGAGTAGAATATCGCGATAGGACGCAATAGTTCACATGCACATCCAGGCTTCACTATCTTCTCCATGCGTTCTCGGTCGTCCGACATTAAAGTGGACGCTACGGTGGCTCCCCACTTGCGAGAGGGTCCTTGACGTTCCGAAACGTCCGATGTTCTCCGTGTGCGAGTAGTGTATACAACCATCACAAACACCCTCAACTATGCCTTGTATTACAATTGGACATGTCAGAGTAGTTGTGATTGTGGTTGTCATTCAAGTATCTTATGCTTCCTTATCCCTCATACAAAACCGAGGAGGAAAGTACAACCATCAACCACCAAAATGGTTTTTGTTCGCGGCCCTTGAGTCTTTAAGCTTTCACGTTTCAAAATGGGACTCTCATTTTCAAATGACGGGATATTGCTTAACTGAAGTACGTTTGCTTCTAGTTTGCAGAATATTGTGCAACGCTTGTAATCTCAGACAAGGGTAACTATAGGTTCGTCTGTGCCTGCAGGTTTACTTATCGTTTTAATCTGGAGATTTTCCCAAAGGAATGAGGGGTAGATGAGTGAATTCATTCAAAATTTCCATAAGGTAGTGGCTGTATTATGTAGAACTAGCTAGATATTGAAGATAATCCTGTACACAAACTTTGCTTCTCACTTTCTCAAAATGGTTGAAATTGGAGTGTGGGACTTCTATGATTGATGTACACAACAAACATGCACTTTTGAAAACCACAACTAAATCAGGGCAGGTCCAATTTTCAATCTGATTTTTTGCTGATGCTTCATCGTAGATTTGCTAATGTCACATGAGTTTCATTACATAAATTTAATCGGTAGAAGTTGGAGAACATGGAAAAACCGAACCAATTGACATCCACATATATAACGTGTCAGCTCACCTCAACACTTTCGCGCTTGAGAAGCGGGAGGCGGTTGCGTGCACACACAAAAAAGAGTAAACTTCTTCGCATTGTCCGATCATAAGCTTAAACTTGAGAGCCATGTAGACGGGAATTACCTACTTCACCCTTGTCATGACGTGGATCTCTTTGGATGGATATATATATATATATTCCAGATTGTTTCTGGCATGCAAGAGGCGCCCCAAGTAGTGTTAATGAATCGAGTTCAAACAGCAAACATAATGTGTATAGTGTACACTTGACATGTTTTTGATAATTTAAATATCATATATACACGGTCAAAATTATGAATGGCAGTAACAACTGCAATAACAGGAATTGCTTACGCAATCATCCTTCTGATACAATTTCTATTAATTGAAGGTAAATAGTTCATATACTACATGCAAGCCCAATCACACATTCTTTACAGCTACAAGCTCGATTTACAAAATTGTTGCACAACATCTCTTATGGTACACTCTGCACACCAGCAATGACGTCATTCATCTAGTGGAAGATGGGTGCTCCGCGGATCGCCTCGGTGATGACCAACGACAGGAACCCCAACATGGCCAACCGTCCATTCCATCGCTCAGCGCGAGCTGTGAATGGACCGAAGCTTCGAGCATCGGTGGACTCACCATTCATGATGGGCAGGATGGATGCGTATGTAAACAATTGCACCGCTCCCACGAAGTACACCAACCCGCTGGTGCTGGGGTTGAACAGCTGCTCCGCCACGCTCAACCCAGTCGCCTTCTCCGCCACGAACGCCCACACCATGCCCAACATGGCCAGGCGGCAGTTGATCACCTCCGGGGCCGCACCGTCGAAGGCGAAGACGCTGAAGAACGACTCGTCGCCCGTCTCGGGCCGCCTCTCGATCTCGGGGCGGGGAGTGAAGCCCACGGCTTGGTCGAACCGTGCGGTGGGCTTGGCGCCGAAGTAGGAGCGCTGCTCGGACTCATTGGTCTCCTGGTTCCTCAGAATCTCGGCTTCGGTGATCTCCTTCTTGGTGCTCTCATCAATAACCTCCCGCAACCCCTTCCCGGCCTCACAGCGAACTCGGCCCGCAGAAAATCTGGTGACCAAGCAGCCGGGGGCAACACGGGAAGAAATGAGCTTCCTGGACGCAGCAGGAGTAAATGTTGGAAGTCCACCCAGAACGGCAGAGGTGGAGGTCATTTGCGCCATTGCAGCTGCCATGGTGATGTATCCTTGACACTTCTCGTTCGATGCAAAACTACTGCAGACCCAGGCAATAACAACGAAGTCCTTTAAAAAAGCCAATGACTTTGATGATGCAGAGTGCAAAAGCACAGAAAGTATATGAATTGATCGGCAGTGTGGACGAGCTCGGAGGAAGCAGGACTGTGTGTATGTTTATGCACGCCCTAATTTGCACTAGTCGACCTGTGTGGCAGGGAAAAATCCTCACTTTTATGATATTATGATATGAATAGTTTGAGGTTGATCAATTTTGTTTGTGGCTGTGCAGGCAATGTTGGGATTTGTGTGGGCCATGATTGCGGAAAGAGTGACAGGATTGACAGTAGTGGAGCAGCTCTCCAACCCTGGCCAACCGGGTCTCATCTACTTCCTGGCTGCGGTGCAAATCTTCACCTACGCCTCCCTCGTGCCCATCATGAGCGGAGAGTCCACAGATGCTCGTAGCTTCGGCCCATTCACAGCCAAGGCGGAGCGATGGAACGGCCGTATTGCGATGGTGGGATTCTTAGGCCTCATCGTCACAGAGCTCTTCACCCACGCTGCTGTCTTCGGCCACTAGGGTAGTAAGCGGCACAATTAGCATCAATCGATCAATGAGTCAATTAAACAGCCGACATGTAGATACTACCATCAAATTCTGATTTCAACAGCAATTTGACATGAGACTTGTACATAATCATCAGCCTCTCAGATGTGAAACACTTAGATAGCAGCCAATTTGTTTGTATGATTTGTACTAGTCTGTGCATCACTACTTTGTGGTGTAAGATACTATGTGAATATTATTCAGTCTGTTTTTCATGTTCTGCAATTTCTACCAATTAGATTCACACACTGAATCTTGTGCTGCATTAGCAAATCTGTGATGAAAGCATCAACAAAAATCGGATTGACAATTGCACCTCCCTTGATTTCGTAATGTTCTATCAGAAGTGTATGTATTTGTAATTGAGCATATAGATGCTCCTAGTGCAGTTGATGTATGGTTTTGAATATGGAATCCCTCTATGAGGCTATGAGATGTGTAATTTTCACGGCCTTGTTTGGTGAAAGTTGTGCTAGTAGGAATATAGGTGAAGTCAAGTTGGATCATACAATGGGACTATTGGGTGTCTTTGGGGTTGGAGGGCATGATTTGTGATCATGGTTGCCTCCCTCATAACATTATTTAGATCCATAACAGTGTTATGTGGGACTGGCAATATTCCACGGAATATTCTCCATATTCAATCTAAATATGAGAATATTCCATGGTATATTTCCAGTCCCACATAATATTGTTATGGGTCTGAATAATGTTATGCTTTGAGGGGAGGTCTTGGTTGATGTCACCTTCCAAAATGGTGGTGTAAGTTGGAATTTGCATGGTGAAATTTTGTATGCATTGTTTACTTAGTGGTTTCATGAGGAGGGCCTTAGGGTGTAAGGGCATGTAAGTGTGGATAGAACAAGTGGTGGTGTGGATTTATTATAGATGAGAATAACTTGCATATATGGTGTTATTTGGGAGGGTTTATTGGTATGTTCTAGTTGTGATTATATTGTGGTATTCCTGGTGGATGGCGATCATAACTCCTTTTCCACTAGGTGTAGAGTTGCGTTGTCAGCATCGTAAGTAGTTGGAGAAGGTGTGGGTCCCCCATGCATGAAGTTATGGTTGGGAAATAGGTTGTCGTAGTATCGAGTATTTTTATTTTTGTAGAGTTTTGGGTTCTTGGAAGAATTCAATGGATGGAGTGGGATGGGTAATTAGGAGAGTTTTGAGGATAGGGCTGTTGGATTTGGACGATGCTTATATTCCATGCGACAACAATGGCCGCTCCGGTGTATTGGATGTGGTTGGGGTTGGAAGGGGTGGGGGGATTTTGAAATGGTTCAGGATAAATGTGTATGATAGTAGTTTGTAGATTTCAAGAGATGTTGATAACATTTCTTCATGTAACTAAAGATTTTATTATTATTATTGTAGTTATGATAGTATGGGAGTGGAGGGCCCGGGGTGTGGTTTTGTGATGTAGTTAGAGATTTATGTTGTGTATGTGGCTAGGTTGTGGGGTTCCGGTACAAAAACAAGTTTGGATGATGTTGAGTGTGTTGGTGGGGGCAGTGATCCCCGTTTGGTGTTGGTTATTGAGGCGTGCGCTACTTTCAAGCTATGAGGTTGTCAATGTAGTCAGAGTGCGGTTTTGCAGTTTGCAGTGATGAGCCAAGTGATACTATAAACAACTGACATTTGAGTATATTTGGACAAACCACTTATCCAACAATAATAATTGATGTGCACTCGTGGGGATAAAAAATATCAAACGACAACAACAAAAGCAACAACAACCACAACTTTGAATGTTTATATTCCATGTTTGCCAACCACCATATTTGTGTAGTTTTGTGATCTAGTGTATGTCATAGTGGCAGTTGGAATTGTCTAAAATTAATGCATAAATATAAATATACTTAAATCCTAGTTAAATGAAAAGAGGATGTTTTCTTGATTATGGTTTGAAAGGAAGATATTTTTGTTTTGTGAGTTCGAGGAAGTGCAGTTTGTTATGAACCTTATACAAAGTGAGATTGAAGTAAGTTTCAAATTTTGGGTAATAAGAAAGTATTTTTGTTTAATGAAGATAGTAATGTATTGAATGTATTTATTTTGGTAGGGTTTATTGATGTGGGAAGGTACCATGTAATTTGGAAAATGAGGCCAGGGTTTGGGTGCATGTTCCAAACCTAGCCATGAGATCTAAGGGCCGCTTTACACCTAGAGGCTGGGCCAATTCCCCTTGAGGCCGATTGCATGAAATTTCAGCCCTTTTTGGGTTGGAGGCCGGCTTCAACTACACATTACAATAAGATTATAACGGGGGTCAATTTTCCCATATGTAAAGGCATTAGGGCCAAGAAGCCGGGACGATTCAATAAATCCAGCATAATCCAACGGATCTAGCATAATCTAGCATAGAGCCGTTCATATTTCCACATAATCCAACGGATCTAGTTTGCTGAAAAAAATCATATTTTATTTTAAAATTAATTAATTGAAATTTGACATTGGTCCCAAGGCCAAGAATTGGCCCTCCATTTTGGGTGCACCCAATTCAACGAGCTCGGGTCATGTCAAACCATGCATTTTTTGGTTAAAAAATTCATACCACCAAATCGCCCTGGCCTCTAGGTGTAAAAGGGTTGGGGCCGATTTTAACCTTTTGGCCAATCACAAGTGAGGATTTCAAGCCTCTTACACAACGAATTGGCCCGGCCTCTAGGTGTAAAGCAACCCTAATATGAATGTTGTAATCTTTGTAATGGTGTAGAGTTAAGGGAACGGATGTGGCAGATATTGAGTTTGATTGAATTTTCTATTTGTGTATTTCTAATTGGGATGTTTATGTTCTAGGGTCGCAATGATAGAGATGAGTTTGGATCAAGGCTCGGGGAGAACTGTCAGTTAGTTCGAGAAATAACCGGTTGAAGTTGGAGACTTCAGGAGAATTACCGATCATTCTAGAAGAATCTATAGAATATACCTCAAATGAATAAAGCAAAACCGGAAGATGTCAACATGTAACCGGTTGGATTTAGAATCACTAGGATCTTGACCAACTATACCCACAAAGCTCCCGGGCACTGGTTTGGATATCCTGGTTTAGATATTGAGGGCCTAGCTTTATGAAATGAGTATTTTTTGGGTGTTTTGTGAATTTCCATTTTGTTTGTTTCTATAATATCTGCTAGACCTACTGTATGTTAGGCTCTCACTGCTTGTATTTGAATATGAGGTTTTAACTCTAATTTGGTGAGTTATTATTTTTGTAATTTCTATATTTAGGACCGTTTTACACATGTGACCAAGGGCCGTGGGAAAATTTGATTTAGGGTATCTCGGGGTCATGGTTGGTAGTTTGAAGATTGTGATCACAAAAAATGCACATCACTTTTTACAAGCCTTGGTCACATGACATAATGCAAAGCGGACTTCAACCGGCATGTAATGTTCTCGATGAAAATTTAAAAGTAATACTCTATTAAAAACCAAAGTTTACTGAGAGTAAATGTTTTTAGAAACCTAATTTGCTAAAATATTTGAAAATTGAACATGTTTTTTCAATATCATGATGTTTTGGCAGCAAACATCATCCCTCCAAATTAGGATTGTTAATGATTTGTGATCGCTCATTGTGACAACAATGGTTCACAAGGGATTGCGACGGTTCATGAAGGTTCGCAACGGTTGAGGCGGATGACACTCAAGACAATTCTAAGTGTTTGGAAGCCCTTAGACCAATTTCAAATGTAATTCATCACCGGACTTTGGGATATTGGAGGGTCCAAGCCATGTATAAATCACATGATTGTCTTCTATAAAAACTTGTTAATAAAGCTTTCTTTAGAGAAGTGATATTTGTACAAGGACTTGAGGAGAAAAAGACTTCTAACGATGTGCTATAAAATCATGTTTCCAAGGGTTCTTTAAGAATTGTTACAAAAAAGGCACCATTGAAGGATCAAATCTGTATAATTTCAAATATAACATTTCAATAAATTTGACTGCTCTTTTTATGAGAACTTTATGTTTGAATTGGTTTAAATTTTTGCCATAATGTCAAATGTCGTTGTTTTGATGAGAAATCTTATATGGTTGGTCGACATTCCAAAAGTTGCCTATGCTATAATAGGTGCACTCAACATAGGCTTTAGTTCTTGCCTCTGACAAGTTAACTTACACTAAATCTTATAAACTATGAAGAGGTATGCATCATGGAATTATAACATTCTTCAGTGACAATGACATTTGGATTTTCTAATTATTTTCTAATTTTATTTTGGTTAAATACATCTACATATGTTGAAATAAATAAATAAAATGTTCATAATATTGCAGGTGCACTCACCCAACCTTGGGGTTAAGTTTCCCAGGGTTGACACTTAGTGTGACTTATGGGAATCACGCGTGGCAAGGGTATAGTTATTTGGGGGGTAATAATCTTGGTGACAACCAATTGAATGACCCATTTAATTAGGTCATTTTCTAATTGTGCATACTTTGTAATACCTTTTAATTGCTTTGAAAGGTTGGGTGAGTCATTTTTCATGCAGCATATGTATATTATAAATCAACAAGTGGCTTGTCGCAAGAGTGCTATGCCCTATGATTATCCTCCACACGTGGTTGTCCAACCAAGGCCAAACATCAGCTCATTTTAGAAACCATCTCAAAAGGCAGAGCCAATAATCAATTGCAACGCGGTTGAGCCTCAAAGCAATTTTAGAAATCCACAATTTAAAAAAAAAGACAATTGTTGATTGGATATATATTTTGTGTATGTCTTTTTTGTACACAAAATAAATATGCACTCAACAACAACATAAATTGCGTTTATTGTGAAACCATAGACCAATGATATATGATTTGTACATGAGATCTTAAACTACTATAAACTTAATTTTATGGAATTTATAACAACCAACATTATTTTAAACTCAAGGTCACATATTGTATAGGGGCCTATTTTATTTTGAAACTCTTGCAACTTTTTTGATACCATCAATAAAAGAGACCCTATCTTTAGTCACATGTAGTTTCTAATTTTCACATGTAGTCCCTCCTTACATTGCCATCTACTTTTGGGCCTTAGAATGTCAACAAGTGAGTGCAACAATGCATTAAGTAGACCAAATCTAAACACCACAATTATATGTGCCATGAAGTATAAAATAACACTACTTTGGCCAATCATAGTGGCAAATTTAAGAAGGATGTAAAGCAACTTAAGGAGAGCACCAACTTTGACAAATCACAATGGCTAATCTAGATCTACATGCTCAACAAGCGATGCAAGAAGAGTTATGCAAAAGGTGACCAATACCCTCATTTCATAGAAACACTCTCACACACTATAAGGTTGATATTGTGACCATTTTCACTTAAGAATCCAACATCAATGGATCACCCTAGGGTGTGGTGTAAGGCCTACCCCTAAAAGTGAACTTCCAAATTTTCTAGAGGATGCATATGATTTTTTTAAATTTATTATTATTATTATTATTTTCTTTCATTAGAATGTGTGTGGAGTCTTGGTGCATTCGATGGTTTTCTAAAAAAAATTAAAATAAAATTATATGAGATTTGTAATCCCTTTAAAAGGCTGAAAGTGTATGGAAATGTCGCTTTTAGGCACATGTACCTTACACCCCACACTTGTCTTTATTGACATGCACCCACAATGGAAAATCAACAAGCTCAACTCTTATGTTTCTCAACTAGATAATATGCTCATGTGTGGTTTGACCATCATCACACCAAGTAGTAAGTCAATGATAACACAATTTAGAAAATAAGAAATGTATAATACGTCCGCACCTACTAATGTTGGAGTTACCATCAAAATCTTATGTGGGAATATGATGTCCAACACATGACGTTAATCAAAAGTGGTAAGATATCATTTAGTGTTCAGTTGTCATGTGCTCTTGGTGTTAAGTTTGGGAATTTGATCTCAAAATGAAGTGCTAATTCATATGTTTAAAAAAACCCAATTAGGTCAATGTTAACTTTACCATTGGGTGTGACACATAGGAATGTTATAATGATGATAACATAGGTGCTGATAAAGATAATATTAATGTGCTATTTTCAATTATTGTTAGACCCTCGACATTCCAGTTGTGGATGGCTAACACTTGTTGTGGCCAAACCTTAATTTATTCAAATCTCCACATATGTTGAAACCCAAAAAAATGTCCATAAGATAGATGGGTTTTAAACGGTTACCTATTCCAATTAGCCACTTCTCCTAGGATATGAATAGGCCATTTAGTATGTGTTGGTTAGCAAATCCAATTTCCTCAAAATTGTTGGGGCTCCTATGAATATCTTATGAATTATTAAAGTGAAATTTTTCGTACGCATTAAATGGACATATATTAGACCCTCCCCAATTATGTTGACTATTGAGCCTAGAATGGTTATTATATTTTGATCATGAGGTCCAATCTCTTTAAGCACATATCTTCTCAATATAAGAAAAAACAGAGGAAGGGTTGTCTTCCCTTAATTAAATGTAATAGATGCACTCACTCACCCAACTTTAGGCTTCTTCAGTTCTCTCCTCCGACAACTGGAGTTTCACTCCCACACCCGACTGTCTGCTGACGGGAATTGACGGGCATTGACGGGTATTCCTCCGCCCTGGTTCTTCCCAGCGTTAGAGTGACGTGAACTGCTGGACTGACTCGCATTTCGCATTTTGCTATTCCAAGGGCGAGGGAGCAAGCGATGGTGGTGAACAACGCCGGCGATGATTGTTGTTGCTGCTGCTGTCTATGGGGGAGCGATCGATTGCCGGGGGCGGGAATCGGAGGCGGGAATCGGAGGCGGATTGTTCTTCACTCCACCACCCGCATCAGCAGCAGCTGGTTGTGGATGTTGTTGCATGCATTTTAACTTAACTTAACTTGACTTAGGGTTGGCGCAATGAGCCTACCGGCGAAGCGACAACACGAGGAGAGCGGAGGGATTGGAGCAGCAGGGAATAAGGGCATTGCGGATGTCGTCGCTTCCGGAGGAGGAATAGGATTAGGAGGATTAGGGAAGCTGCAGCAGGGGATGGAGGGGGGAAGCGCATCAGCATTGGCGAATGCTATGGAATCATCGCGGCCTGCCAAGGTGGCCAGGCATGAGCACGAGGGGGAGTATTTCGGAAGTAGTAAGCGGGAGGGGGGAGGAGGAGGAGGGAGCGGGGTGGAGAAGGAGGTGGCGATGGAGAAGGAGAAGATAGAGAAGGAGAAAGAGAAGGAAGGTAGGGCGGAGAGTAAGATGAAGGTGCGGGAGTACGGGGGGGAGGTGAAATTGGAGCGAGATCCGATGCGTGAGGGTTTGAAGGCAGAGAATAGAGAGAGGGAAGGGCGGGGCGGAGGAGCAGCGGAGGTGAAGGTGGAAAAGGATGTAGGCGGCTGGGGGGACGGGAAGGAAGGGGGCAGAGAGCGAGAGAGGGAGAGAGATAGAGAAAGAGAAATACAAAGAGAAAGAGAACGAGAGAGAGAAAGAGAGAGAGAGAGGGAAAGCAGAGAGAGTAACAAGGAGTTTCTTGGACGGACGGTGAAAGGGGAGGAACCTTGGGGAGGAGGGGGTTTGGAATTGGCGGAGAACGTCAATTTCGAAGCGCAGAGGAAGAGGAGCCCGCGGGAAGGGGAAGTCAAGGTGCGGGAAGGGAAGGAGATGGTTCTTCCAGAGGTGAAGAGAGAGAGGGAGGAGCGAGAGAGCCGAGAGAGGGAGAGAGAAAAAGAGGAGCGGAAGGAGAAGGAGAGGAAGGAGGAGAAACGAAGCGAGCGTAAGGAGGATTCGTCTCTGCAGCCGCATTCCATTGGACCTGAAAAAGAAATTGAGAGGGAGGAGAGAGAGAGGGAGAAGGGAGAGAAAGAGAGAGAGAGGGAGAAGGAGAAGGAGAGGTCACGGGAGCGGTCACGCGATAAAGAGAAAGAGGGAGGAGGGGGCCGGGGGGAGAAGCGAGAGAAGAGGGAGAAGGAACGGGAGCGGGATTCGCATCGAAGAGAGAGGGCGGAGCGTGGGGAGGAGAGAGAGGATCTGGTGAGAGAGAGAGACGAAGGCAACAAAGATGACATTGAGATGACGGAGAGAAAGCCCAGAGGTGAGAAGGAAGGAAGGGATCGGGCGCGGGAAAGGGAGAGAGAGAGAGAAAGAGAGAGGGGAGAGAGGGGGGAGAAAGAGAAGGAGAAGGAGAAGGAGAAGGAGAGGGATGGTGGTGAAGGAGGAGGAGAAGGTGGTGGTGACGGTGGTGGTGGGGAGAAACGAAAGAAAAGAGTTCGGGAGGCAGAGAATAAGGCTCTGCTAGACCGGGAAGCTATGCTGGAAACTGGGGATGGTGAGGATGCTGGAGGAGGAGGCGGAGGTGGAGAGAAGGACAAGGATGCTGTGGTGAGCTATGGAGTGCAGCAGCGCAAGCGGATGTTGCGACCCAGGGGCCAGTTAAACCCTTCCGCTAGAGATTCGCGCTCACGGTTTCGGCCCAAGGACAATGAAGGGTAAACTACTGTACTCCTCTTAAGTACCTGCTCATTCTCATCGCATCTCATCTCATTTTAGGTCGATTATGCAATTTAATTGCATCCATATGCGGACATGCATGCATGAGTTCCACATTTATTCCACTGTGATTGGTGAATGGGGTATTAAGAACCGTCATAAGAAACCATAAGCCTTCCACAAATTGAAGGAGATCTCCTTCCTGCTGAGGATTTTTTCCTCATATGCTCTGTCATGCTCACAAGACGTAGATTTTTGGGTCTGATTTGGGATTCATTCCCCTCTGACAATTTGGGGACAATGTGATTTTACATGGAGGTTTTATAAATTTGAACAGTCCCACCTTAAATTTTGGTCAATAAGAGGTTCCTAAAACTGAGTGGAGCCATCTTCCTGCATGCATCTTCCTGTTTCACCAATTAAGATAGATTAAAACTGCATGAAACTGTAGGGGAGTGTTAGGAACTTGTGTGTGCAATTGATGAATGGGGCTTAAGAACCATTATAAGCAATCATAAGCAACCCACAAGTGAAGGAGGGTTCCTTGCTCTCCTTTGAGTAGTTGGTATGCGGAGCGAAGGATTTTACATCCTCATTGCTATCTGCCAGGCTCAGAAGATGTGGATTTTGAGGGTCTGATTGGTCTGATTGACAATCTGGGGACAGTGTGAAGGATCTCACATGGAGATTTTATAATTTGGATCAAGTGGAAGGAACATAAATTTTGGGACAGTCCCACCTTGAATTTTTGGTTATCAGGAGGTTTCAAATACTACGTGGACCAATCTTCCTGCACGCATTTTCCTGTTTGACCAACAAAGATGTTTGACCAATAAAGAATAGATTGAAGCTGCATGGAACTGTAGGGAGTACATTGGGAACTTGTATGTGTAAGTGATGAATGGGGCCGTCATAACAATCATAAGCAATTGGAGGAGGGTTCCTTGCTCTCCTTTTAGTAGTTGGTGTGTGTAGTTGAGGTTTGTGTTTTAATTGAACTCTGCCAAGACAATTAAGGGTCTGATTGGGATGCATTCCTCTGACAAAATTTTGATGGCTTTTGTATTGCAGGACCCAAGGTTGGTGTGGCATTCTGTCTCTAAGCTCCCTCTCAATGTGTATAACTTTCCCGACTTGGGTGGGACATTGCTAGAACGAAAAACACTGTCCAAATTTGAGGTATTTTGCTGTGTTTATTAGCTTAACAATGTAGTTCGAGGCAGCATCCAGGTTCTATCTGCTTGAGGCAAGGTGATTCTGGTTCCCTATCTCCCAATCATTATCATTAAGCATTTGGAAAAAATTAGGGGCCAGTCTTCACTGAAGTGTGGCAGCATTGCTGGCTTCAACTTATTCCTGAGGCAATATTTTTCACGGGAGGTCGGTTCTGTTGTTAGCAGGCCCTCACTTTTGAGATCTAGTGAGCTTGAATGCTTTAAGGACTGGAAATGAAATTCCTTAGAGAGATGAATATGACCTACATCCTGAATGATGGGATGTGTAGTTTGCCCTGGATTGAAGGAACCATGAAGGCTAACTGTTAGATGGAAGGTTCATATCTGATGTTACCATATATATGATTTTTGGGGATTTGGTCTCTTCTGGCAAAGGACTAGGTTATTCTGGAAGTGGTGAATTTTTAAACGATTCTCAACTCTAATATAACCGGTCATAAGGGTATCTTCAGTTTTGAAGGCACTTCAACCCACAGTATATTTGTAGACCACTAATTCCTCCCCCACAGTAGTTGCATGGAAAGGTGTAGTGCTGCTGCAAACATTTTTTCTTTCTTGAGGAAAGACTTTTGCAAAAAGGTGAGCTGTTTCTGCAGGTCTCTATATGCGCATGCACTTTGTGTTGCACCTGCAAACCAACTCTTTGGTCGGATTGGTGGGGTTATATAGATTGTTATATTCTATTACTGGGAATTTGCCAGGCAATTGCAAAGATCATTGTGAAAACCTCAAACTAAACTTGGGGGTGAAGTCTGACAAAATTAGGGTGATCCTTATTGTAGGGGAAGTTTTCGTCTTCCACTCTAGGTTTTATGAAAATAGAGGTACAAGGGCTTGCTGTGTAAGACCTCGAGATAGTTCTGACGCAGAATGAGAAATATGGATATTAAAGAGATAGCAAGTCCAAGTCGGTGTCAAGAGTTCTTAAACCCCTCTGGCTCTCTAAAACGTTCTGGGACCTTCAAAGTGAAAACTCTTCATTGAGCCCTGGTTTATATCTCATTCTTCCAGTATATTTTTTCGTGAAGAGAATATGAAAAATACAAGATTCCAAATCATAAAACCTTGCAGCAAATTTGATGGCTCTGTTCCTTGCCATCTTCATGAGCCTCCAGGCTTCATTCCTCTAATAAAGATCTTTGGTTTTCCCCCATGGGTCTCTTTGACCCCTTTTTGTTGAAGTGTTTTGAGCTATAGTGGTATAAATACAGGTTTGAGGGTCCGAGGTACTGCTTATATGGGGGATGTAGCAGCCTGGATCGGGTTAACTGATGTATTCAAGTATGAATAAGGTCACTGATGTATACATTTATTAGATTTGGGTTGGAACATCACAAAGCAGGGTCAGAAAATTGGCTGAGTCTCTTCATTTTTACAGGCATATGGTAAACTAATGCTCCAATGTTATTGCAGGCCGGTCAGAGAGCTCTGTTTTACAATATAGGATTGGAGAGGGCATGCCAGAACTTGCAAAACTGCGTAGGGATTTTGAGGCTACAGAGCGAAACAATGCCACACATAGTCCAGGTCCCACTGTTGAAATACGCATAGCTGCTGAGCTTGCGACCACTTCAAACCGCCAGGTTGGCTGTTAGAACCTTTCTGAATTCCTTCATAAAAAATATACCTTGATTTTGACAATCTCCCTTGACACCTTCTTGCAGAAGTCAGGGTCACTTTTGAAGCTAATATGAACAAAAATTGGCCACAAAATTGAAAGCTTAAGTTGTAGAGTGACATTTTTGGTTCAATCTAGTTTCAGAACTGAGACACCGAATCTTCAAATTAATGATAGAAAGAACTTGTGTTGCTGTAGGATCTGGGCATTAGTCATTTCCTAAATTTGAAGATATGCATGTTTATTGTGTAATCATAGAGTTTAGAGTATTCTTGCTCTGATTTTTAGTAAAGGTGAACTTAGAGCATTGAAAATGGTCTTACTGGCGTTGTGGGACTGGTATACGTACTCAGGTGTACTGTACCTCTTTTGTTTCTAAACCTTCCCTGTTATTGAATGAGATATCTATAAGTCTGAAGTTTAGTCTCACGAAGTTGTGGAGCTGGGCTGTGCCGATAAGGTGTAGTTGTCTGGAGAATGGTGACCTGGCAACCTGTGTATCACAAGACATGAGATGTGTTCTTTTCCTTCAATCAGACATGCAGCTCGATTTGAAATCTCACAACCTTAATTTTGCCCATTTTCTCAGATTCGAGGGAGCCAGCTATGGGGCACAGACATTTACACTGATGACTCGGACATTGTAGCTGGTAAGCAGAGCTCTCTGATCCAATGTCCTTAGCACATTTGAATAATGGAATTAAGGCTTTCTGATGCCACTCAGACCAGAGGTTATGATCTTATGAGACTATAAATAGACTACTTTTGAAGGATTTGATATAATTACTGCAGAATTGCTAAATAATTTTTTCGTGGTTCTGGTGATTGCAGTTCTGATGCACACGGGATATTATACACCTACAGCTGCGCCTCCCCCACATTCAATTGCAGAGTTGCGAGCCACCATCAGGATCTTTGAGTCTCAGAAAAGTAGGTACTTGTGTGGGATGTTATCAACCTCTTGCGTGCTGCTTGGATCCTGATTCTGAAGAATGATTTGCTTACCATGACTAATATCATCTACATCTCAATGTGTTCCTTGGACTGGTGGAATTTAAGACTGCATTCAATATGTTGTGCAGCATACACATCAACTCTCAGAAATAGCCTTCGATCTCGGGCTTGGGGAGGTGGAAGTGGGTGTAGCTTTAGTGTGGAGCGGTGCCGTATCACTAAGGTATTGACTGCCAGAACTGCCCAAGGTTGTGTTACTCAATTGAGCATGAGGTGTTCTGTCTAGTTCATTTGAGCTATACAGTAGAGTATATGAAGTAGATTCTGCCATCTGACTTATATATGGCTGTTTCTACATCTTGACGGCCTATGCTTATGGTGTGTAGGGCTGTAGGAAGAAGTTTTTGTTTCAAGTTTATTTTTCCATGGAGTTTCCCCATGTGTTTGGGAGTTCCTTCTGACCTCTATTTGGGCATTTGTATACAGCAAGGAGGGGGCAGTGTAGAGCTGGAGCCATGTTTGATCCGGACGCCCTCTGTTGCTCCAACCCTTGCACCTGCAGCTTCAGAGCGTACAGTCACTACCAGAGCTGCATCATCGGTAATTGTTTGGTTTGCACTTCCTTTTTGTGAGGACACTCTAGGCATGAGTTTGATATATGTCCACCAGCTTACTTCTCAATGACCATGTGTAAGTATTGCTTGTGTGTTTCTTGGGTTGAGTTGGTCATTGCAATTCTCTGTCCATATGTGCATTTATGATATTCTGGATTTGAAGTGCAGAGTGCATATCGACAACAACGATTCATGCAGGAAGTGACCATACAATACAATTTGTGCAATGAGCCCTGGTACAGCTGCATTCCACTCGTTATGAACAGCATGTGTAGGTTTATGTAAATGGGTTTATAACTCACAACGTCTGTGTAAAACTTGGTTTTATCATATACAAGACTCGCCAGATGTGCAGTTTGAGAACTTGTTTCAAGAGAGAGCCTAGTGAGCCTGCTTTTGTAAGTGTCCCCTTAATGTAGAAACATCAGGGTTTATTTGGCTTCATGATTAATAGACTTGCCTCCATGCAGAGTTTGATGTCCAATGGTTGGTAATATCTTCACATTCTAATGTCTGAATCAACATAATTCTTGGTGAAGCAAAGGTTGTTGACATGGTACAAATTCACATGACATTTCTTCAAGTGAGATGGAAGCTATGATGTCCAATCAAGAACTTACGTTGTTGTACTTGCTGGCTCTCTGTCAAGTTGAAATCTATTTTTTCAATCTATCCTACACCTCATTCTGATGTTCCCTTCTCGATATCAACTATCCAGGCTAAAATACAGCATGAGTATCGTGGCTGATCGTGGGCTAAAGAAATCACAGTTCACATCTGCCCGACTTAAAAAGGGGGATGTCCTCTATGTGGAGACCCACAGTACCCGGTATGTTGCGTGGTCCACCCAGATACATGCAAGAAGCCTATATGTGCTTTTTATCTCTCTAAGTACCAATTTTTCCTGAATTTAGAATATGGTATTTTATGTATGTGAGTGTTAATATATATTCCCCCTTCATAGATTTCCTATTATCCTGGAACTGTTGTACCCAGCCCTTTGGCTTGATTACTATGCAGTTACGAATTGGCATATGATGGAGAGCGAACCACCTGCAATGGTGCAACTACAGCCACATCTGCTTTTCCACAAGCCACCATCAATCTGGAGAAGATGAAAGAGAAATGGAACTCTTTAGAGAAGCCAACAGGGGCTCATGACAAGGGTCCTGTTCCACATGCCCATAATGGAGAGAAGATGCATGCAAGTCATTCCAACAATGGAGAGATAGGAGCTAGCCATCAAGGTCACAGTATGGTTCACCATAATGGTGAACCGCATGAACATTACAGGTGGTCCAAGTGTAAACGACCACTTCCATTATCCTCCATGCGCAGCAAAGGTGTACCATTACCAGCAGACTACGTTGAGGTGAGCTAACCATCCTACACTGTCTCCTCTTGCAACGGATACCGTACCCGGCCGTTAGGGTCAACATCTCATGCCGAATAATTAATTAAAGTGGAGAAAGTGGGTCCGGCATGGTAAAAATAAATTAATAAAAAAAATCAACAATTTCAAAAAATATTTGTAAAAGATTTGGCTCTTTAATACAAGGCTAGTTCACAACAATGAAAGATTTCTTATTTTTTTCACCCTTATGTGGTGGCCTTGGTGTGTTTAACCTAATTGAATGCCCTAATCTCAATTAGTGGTCCTTTGTATGTGTTACTTTTGGATCCTAAAACGTCACTGCAACCTCTGGGTTTGCCATGATTTTGGCCACAAGCTCTTTAGGGGTTAATTCAATTTGCTCTGCAAACAACAGAAAATTCGGGCTCATAATGTCCAGTTTTTAAAATAAATTTTTTTGCACGAACTAGTTATGATGCTATGGTATGAAATATTTTGGGATTTTACTACATGAAGTTGGCTCAATTTTGTAATATTTGGCATGCTCTTCAATGAATAACTTTTCTTTTCAACTCTCTTCTCCAATAATTTCCAATTTTTTTCAACTTCTATTTTTTTATTTAATTTTTGCCGACCCTGACGGCTGGGTACGGTACACGCGAGCCTTGTCCTGTTTTCAGTCTTAATGATCTTTCTGATTTCACAGCTGAACCCCTTTCTCCCGTTTGGTGGTCTCAGCTCCAAGAAGATGCCACATAATTACCAGACTCTTTGGTGGAAGTTGGAAAGAATCTCTGCATGTTTTTAAAGGATGCTTGCAATGAGTTTGTGTGTCTCAGCCAGTTTTTGAAAATATAAATTGATGTGTAGGTTCTGGAAGACTCTTTGGCATGGGAGGAGGTGCAATGGTCACCAACAAGTGTGTGGGTGCGGGGCACTGAATACATACTTGCAAGAGCACATTTTTTCACACCACAGGTTGATGAGATGGATGAGTAGGGATGATGCCACTGGGATAAATGACGACTATTGTTTTATTTTCCCTCTTACTTTTAGGATCAAATTGGTCAGGCACATGTTGATGAACAAGCAGAGCATTTGAAGTTGAACTGAACTATTTGCTATAACAATGTCCAGATGTCACCAGAATTGCTTGCATGATAATCGAAATCGGATTGGCTGGCGGACAAGCTTCCTGCTTAAGTAGTCCTTTGGTGGATTTGTTACTTAGCCAATGTCACATTCTTTTTTGCATATTTGTGGCCCTGTGAAGAATGTTGATTATTTTGCAGCATGATGCAAGTTCAAGAGGGAGTTTCTGCTGAGAAGATCAAATTGAACAGAGCCCCTTGGAAGCTGACAGGAACCTTGTTTAATCTGTTGGCATAAATAATCACCCTTTGATTGAAAATGTGGATCCACTCTGGAGTTTACTGTTCGCATTGTTAACAACTTCTACCTGTGGGTACCTCCCATTTGGCGACTGATAGGTTGACCCTTGACCACCTAGTCTGTTCTCGTGTCTTTTACTAAGTCCCAAAGCTAAAACCTAACAAAATGCGCTTACTGATGTTGAGTAGTAATGTATGTCAAAAAAGAGAGCTGATATATGCATCCACTGTGGATGGGAGAAGAGATGTAGGTAATGTATTTCCAAGCAGGTCATGTGTTTTCAGGAGGTTCAAAGCTGTATCTTCAGCTTTCTGGCATGTAAAGTCTATCCAAAACTGTTACTCATTAAAAAATGTTGTGTTGTAGATTTCTAGTGACGTCAACATTTTGTTTCCATTTCTCAATGGAAATGCACAGTTTTGGACATAACGTTCATTACAAAGCATTGGGGTGTTCCATCGGCTAGGAACCAAACCAAGCATAATCCATTGAACCATTCATATATTATTATTATGGTGGCTCCTCTTCCCAATTCTTGGAGAATACCTGTCAGGTCATTTAGACTGAAATATTTCTTGCATAAAAAACTGAACAGGTTTTTGCCCCTAGAAAAAACCAAGAAGATGGAACACCCATGCACCCCTTATCATTCTACAGTCAAGACTCTATAAGTGTTACCCCTATAAGTGTTATAATTTCATATATGTTAAGAAAATTTTACTCCCCTACAAAAACACAATTGGTAAGACTAGTGAGTGTTATGTGTTAAGTGTTATAACATGCTCTACTCCCTTCTTTGTTAATTGCACCTCTATAAGTGTTAATTTTGAGAAAATCAAGGTAAGAATATATGAGAGCATACATTTTAAACATGTAATCACATTTATCCCATATTCTTTGCGAACAATTCAAAATTGTTGGAGGCACACGGGTGTTCTTTCGATCTCTATTGAGAGGGAGATAGAGGAAGCTAGGCGCTTGGTAGAGGTTGATGAAGTTGCTACTCTACTTCATCAACTGATGTTGTTGTCATCTGATAGTAAGGTGGGTGACGTGATGAATGCTCTTGAATACCTCAATTATGAGATGGAGTTTGATTTAAACAACCCTTATGAACCTACCAGTGAGGAGTTTTTGGATATGTATTCCTCATAACATCAAGAAATTGATGTTGATGAGGTTATGGTTGTTGTGGTAGAAGAAGTTGTAGGATTTAGTGTTTTTGAGCGTTCTCTAGAGACTTTGAAGAAATACTTTGAACAAAGACCACATGATGCCCTATCACACATCGAGAGCATTCAAGGACTCCAGAAGGAAGTTTCATCTCATCATTTGGAAGCTTCTCATCACGGGGAGATCACTCCATTGTAAAGTTGAACAACCACGTGCACTCATTTTACATGTTAAAAATGTACATAAAGCAGAACCAAAATGGGTCAACATTTTATCAATTTTTTTTGCATGAGTAGATATACACGGTACCTATTACATAGTAAAAAATGGTAACTAAATTTGATGATTTTTTTTTTTTATAAAACATACCTTTTCTAACTAGAATGACGCAAAATTGAACTAAAAAAATTACTACAAAAATGAAGATGACTAAAAATTTCAAAAAAAATATACAAAAGATACCATCAATGGTTATGTAAATGTAGAAAAAATATCATAAAATTTAAAATTATCTATGGCATGTAATATAGGGGTAGCAAACTTGTTCGCACGTGGTGTTCAACTTGACAATGGAGTGAATCTCCCCGAGCTTCTCATCATACTACTATAGACTCTTTCTTTCGGTTAGTTTAGTTGGAAGAATCTCATCAAGTTACTACTATATAGATTATTTATTTCAATTAGTTTAGTTGAATTATGTATTATCATTTGTACTTTCATTTTTAATTTTATAAAACGTTATGTTATTCATTTTTAGAAATTTTAAGTGTTATTTCTATAAATGTTATTAATCATCGGTATGAATTCTATAAGTGTTACTTGTTATAATTCTATATATGTTATTTTTTTGCTACTCCCGACCTGTAACATTTATAGAGTCTTGACTGTACTGTGATTCCTTTGGATCAATCAATTTTCAACATTCATTAGGTAGCTCCTAAGCATCTGATATGTGGTAACATGTGATTTGATTTTTTAATTTTCTAATCTCTCAGGCCTTGAGGTGGCAGTTGGAAGGACAGAGCCATATCTCATAGATTTAAAATCCCTCAAAGTCCATTTCATAGTTCGCTGAATTTCTGTCACAGCTGTGAAACCCTGAAGGACCTAGCCACCCCTTTCACTCCCCTCCCTTAAACTGAACAAATAACAATAATAAGCCTTTCCTCTTTGGTGGTTATCCTCCTAAGTAGGCCGGTTGTAACTTAGGAGGAAGCCTCTAAGGGAGGCCCACATTAGAACCTTCACCATCACTCAATTGAAAACTAGAGGAACAGGAGAATGATGCATCCCCAAGCATGATGTGAAGGAAATTTTTAGAATATATAATAAGTGTAGCCTGATTTGTGTCAATCTTGTGAGTGCTTAACAATGTTATGCAAGGATGGGTCAAATAAACCAATTACAGTAGCACCATGGCAAATAAACCAATTATGCTTCCCATGTCAAGTCATGACTTTTAGCCATGTCATCTCTACTATAGGGTTCGTTCAATAGGCTTGTGGAATGTGAATCTTTTTATGTTTTAGCTTCAAAAACTATTGATTAGTGCCAAAGCTGCCATGGTACTTGGGTAAGGCACGCATACCCAAAACTATCACCGAACCTAAAACCAACATCATGTACTGTTCTCCCTCTTTAGTATGACACGCTTGGGAAACACAAAAAAAAGTTGTATTATTGAGGTGTTGTCTTCTCATTAATATGACAAATGGCGTAAAGTTGTCATATTATTGAGAGAATACGAAAACATAAGTAATACGAGCTTAAAAATATATACAACGAGTTTAAGCAATATAGATGGTATAAAATAATAACTTATAACTCCAAACAAATACAAACATTCTCAAGAACTCTTGAAATAGGAGTCCAAAGATCTATGGTGTTGCTTACCCAAGTTAGCAATTGTCATCTTATCTAAATTCCCTACTAACTTTTGAAAACTAATATTTTCATTAACACCAAAATATAAATAGTTCTCTAATAAGAAACTAGACAACAATGATGCATGACATTTAGCATCAAGATACTAGTGATGCTATATCACCCGTGTACAAAGCAACATATTAGGCAGGAGGCCACTCTAACCCTAACCATGTCCATTCTACACTAGTAACCCTAATTATCATTAAGTTCCCAATGATAAGTGAAGTTCCCAAGTAGTTCCCAAGTGAAAATGGATGTATTTTAGATTTACATAACATAGATGAAAGAGATTTTAGCATTAACTACCTCTTTGATATGACAAAACGGAGATTTTGAATGTTGCATTATCGAGTGTCGTACTCGTATAAAAGAGGGAGTTTTGAACTAAAAAGTTTGGTCTTGCAAAAATGTGTCGTAATATCGAGGGTGTCGTATAAACGAGTGTCGTATTAATGAGGTCAGACTGTACCACAATCACACATTTGGTAAGGTTCCAAATGTATAAACATGGTAAGTTACATATTGTAGGTTTTGGGCATGCTTTTCTCATTGTAATTCCTTCTTTCTGATGTGGCAGTCACAAGGGAGCCCAATGCCGCGGCCTATGGCATGATGGCCTTCCAAGTAGACAGCAGACCTTGGCCAGGTGACGGGTTGAAAGAGACGAATAATTGAAAATAATTCTCTTTTTCTTAGGCCTAAGGGGCGCCAACGTGGCAATGAGAGGGCCTGACACCGTGTCCCTCGGTTATAAGACGCCATCGCCTGCTCGCCACAGATAAAGACCCATGCCCGCGTACGACCAAGGGGACCAGCAGCGCGGCGTCCGGTCGGATTCCTTCGTCGGCCTCAATCCCAATCCACCATATCCCCCCAATCCCCCGCCACGGTATTGGGTTGCCCCAAACTCCACCACAATCCCGCAAAATTTTGTCGAAATCCACAAAAATTGCACTTCGAAGTGGGCCTTTGGGGGCCTCACCTCCCCACTCCACGCGATTCCTTCCCCGGACCACGCGATTTTGTTTCTTGGGTCTGGAAGATTTTGTTTCCGAAAGTCGCATGCTGACCCGGAGTGGCGCAGGAATCCTTCTTGCTTCGTTCCAAATTGAGTGGGACGCCGAGCTCCGGGTCGTACTCGACACATTTGAAGCAGAAAGAGTGTCTTAGGTGAGTGTAGTTTGAGATTTCGGCATTTGGGGTTGGCATTTGTTTTCAAGGGCTTGAGATTCTGGTGTTTGGCTTTTGATGGAATTTGCATTTCCGAAGTGTTTTTAGTTTTGGGAGCTTCGGGTTTATCCAATTTGATTGCAGCAGGTGTTGGGTTTGGGTTTGGGCGAGCACAGTTTGAGATTTAGGCGCTCGGATTGGTGTTTGTGTGCAGGGGCTTAAGATTCTGGCGTTGGGTTTTGATGGAATCTGCATTGTCAAAGTGACTTTAGTTTTGGGAGCTCCAGTTTTATTCAATTTGGTTGCAGCGGGAGTTGGGTTTGGGTTTCGGTTTGGGTTGACACATTTTGAGGCAGGGAGAGATTTAGGCACTCGGGTTAGAGTTTCTGTGTGCAGAAGCTTGAGATTCTGGGATTGGATTTTGATGGAATTCGCATTTTCAAAGCTCTGACAACCTGGGACTAAAGTGGGTCTTTGGGAGCTCTGCTTTTTTCATTTTACCGAATTCGGTTGCATCACCAGGAGTTGGGTATTTGGGAAGTCGCAGAGAAGTAAAGTGCCCAGTGCACCTTGTTTTGATGGCTGTTCCATCCTTTTGAAGATACACAAAAATCTAAGTTACATGGCTATGGCTATGGCGGAACTCAGTTCCGCACTGTCGCGGTCCAATTTCACTCTCTCCTCATCTTCCTCAAACCTGAAATCGTCCACCACCATCACCAACCCCGTCTTCCCCCAAAATTTCTTGGCAGAAACCTTACCATCATTATCTCCATCACCATCACCATCGACCAAGAAGCTATGTGGAACTCGCCATATGAGTACATCGAAAAGGGCTATGGGGCCTATGACAACTTTATGCATGGGTAGCAGTAGTGCACTATTGGAGCTTGTGCCTCCTCACATATCCAAGTCGCTCAATTACGACCTGCAAAGGTTCGATTCATTAAAACGAACCCCTGTCGACCTCGTGGTGGTTGGGGCGGGTCCAGCAGGATTGGCGGTGGCACAACGAGTTTCCAAAGAAGGTGTGACAGTGTGTTGCATCGATCCGAATCCCCAGAGTGTGTGGCCTAACAATTATGGTGTCTGGGTGGATGAGTTTGAAGACCTGGATCTCTTGGATTGTTTGGACTATACGTGGGCAAGTGCGGTGGTGTACCTGGATGATGTGAAGAAGAAAACCCTGGAGCGGCCGTATGGGCGTGTCAACCGGACTCGCTTGAAGTCCAAAATGCTGGAGGCTTGTATTGCCAATGGTGTCCAGTTTCATCAATCCAAGGTAGCCATTCTTTTCTTTTTTCTCCACTACCCAATTCTCATTTTCATCAAATTTTAGTCAGTTGTCTACACTTATGTAGTACCGCCTAGATATTGGAATTTGATGCAAATTCTTTTCTAGTTTAATGAAAGCAGGAGCAGCCTCCTGAATATTGATTAGGGCTACGGTTCTTTCTCACGCCATTTTGTTAGTTTCCAGTTAATGCTGTATGGTTGGATTCGTCATTTCCATGAAGCAAGTGCTGTTGATGACCGTTGGGGAAAGATTGAAGGGGCAATTCAGCAGTGTGTGTGTCCTGGTTTTCGGTTTAGGTTTCCTTTTGACCCTTTCTCATATGATTTTGCAAGATTTTAGTCAATTCTGTCACGTGTATTTGTCCTTTCCATTAAGCAAGTGTTGTTAATCATGGTCAGCCAAAGATGGGCATTTCAGTGGTGTGTGAGTCCTGGTTCGGGTTACAGTTTCTTATTATCCTGTAAGTGTTCAGTCAATGCTATTTGCCTGGATTCGTCATTTCCATCAAGCAAGTGTTGTTGATCGTGGTCAACTAAAGATGGGCAATTCAGCATTGTCTGTGCCCTGGTTTTGGGTTGCAGTTTCTTTTTGGATCCTTTCTCATTTCACTTTGTAAGTTTCCAGTTAATGCTGTATGGTCAACCAAAGACAGGTAATTCAGCAGTGTGTATCCTGGTTTTGGGTTCCAGTTTCTTTTTGATCCTTTCTCATGTCATTTTGGAAGATTCTAATTGATGTTGTATGTGTGTATTTGTCATTTTCATCAAGCACCTGTTATGGAAAGTGGTAAACCAAAGATGGCCAATTGAACAATGTGTGTGTCCTGGTTTTGGTTTCAGTTTCTTTTTTAATCCTTTCTCATGCCATTTTGGAAGCTTTCAGTCACTGCTTTATCCCTGCATTCGTCATTTGCATCAAGTAAATTTTGTTCTGGGTTAGTTTCTTTTGATCCTTTCTCAAATCATTTTGTAAGTTTTCGGCGAATGCTGAATGGTCAAGCAAGGGTGGGCAATTCAGCAGTGCATGTCCCGGTTTTGCATTCCAGTTTCTTGTGATGCTTTCTCATATCAGTTTGGAAGTTTCCAGTCAATGCTGTATACATGTTTCATCATTTCCATGAAGTGTTGTTGATCATGGCGAACCAAAAATGGGCAATTCAGCAGTGTGTTTGTCCTGGTTTTTTTGGTTAGGTTCCTTTTGATCCTTTCTCATATCATTTTGTAAGTTTTTTTGGGACCAGGTGTGTCTAGTGGCGAGTTTAATAAGTTCGTGGTAGAGGCCAACCTTGAAAGGGAAGAGGCAGGTGCTCATCAAGACTCATGAGCTTATGTGGGTTGTGTAGGTCAAGACTGTAGACCATAATCCATCAAAATCATTTGTTACATGCGAAGACGGCACTTTGATTGAAGCAGCTGTCGTCCTGGATGCCACAGGCCATTCAAGGCGGCTTGTGAAGTACAACAAGCCTTTTGACCCGGGCTACCAAATTGCTTATGGTATTGTTGCCGAGGTATACATTCCTTACCTTCAAAAAACACCTTTGGTTCTTGAAGTGCATCTTCTCCATGGGAATCAGATTTGTGCTAATAATGTTGTGGCAATCAAGGTATATGGCCCCATTGTTGGCACTTCAAATTCAAGATAATTGTGGCCATTGGATCTGGTTGGGAATTGTCTCATCCTCTTAGCAATACCGAATCACAAAGATTGTCGTTTCAAGTTTCAGAGTCAGAGTTGAGATGCAAAAGTTAGATGAGTTCAAAGTGGAAGATTCTCTTTCTCTTTAAATGACCACATAAGCCCTCCCAATTTTGAGCATGTAGTCCAATCTTAATGTGACATGTGTTTTTTTGGTGTCCGTTTTTAAGTACAAGACTGTGACACATACCACTCAAATATAGGTGTTTGATTAAGAAGAGTGACCATGAAAGGCCCACATACCTTAGTAATGGGCTTGATTCTTTGAGGATTACAGTGTTCCGCTGGGTCATATATTTATCCTTTAAATACTTTGAGTTGTAAAGGACACACCAGTTTCTATTAGGAGGGTGTGTTATGCTTTTATGTACAATGTGAGGATGTTGTGTCACTCGTTCTCTATTTTAACTTCTGGTTCTACTAATACTAAGATCCCAAAATGTTAGATTCCTAAGAGTGGGTGATTTGGTTGTGCAGGTAGATAGCCACCCTTTTGATCTGGACAAGATGTTATTCATGGATTGGCGAGACTCTCACTTGCGTTCGGATAAAGAGCTTAGGGAGGGGAATGCCAAGTTACCGACCTTTTTATATGCAATGCCTTTCTCAGCCAATCACATCTTCCTAGGTAGCATTTTATGCTCTGTATTGATATTTGCAACCATGTTCATGTATGGAAGTCTAATGCATTGTCACTTGCTATCATGAGGTTTAGAATGAGAAAATGATCAAGAATACAAAGAACTTCAACAAATCTAAGCGCTGGGAATATCATACTGTTGATGTCAGACAATGAGACAACGCTGTGACCTATGTTTTGTAGTTTTGGGTGTCAAACTGCAGCAACTACCATTTAAGCTAGAATTGTTGATATTGAAGCCCGCAGGTTGTATGTCACTTGCTCCATTTGTATTGATTTTCTGGATGACGTGGCTGGTGGGATTTTCAGAGGAGACTTCACTGGTGGCAAGGCCTGGTGTCCCCATGGATGTGATCCAGAAACGCATGGAGTTGCGGTTGAAGCACCTGGGCATACATGTCCGTAGCATCGAAGAAGACGAGTGAGATATTCCATACAAACTGTTGACCATAGTACCTTATCAGTTTAGATACTTTCCTTGCCAAAATTGAATATAATTGTACACCTCTCAACTTTCCGACAGGTACCAACCAAGTAGTGCATGACATGTGGCACCTTCAGTCAAGAAAATAATCATCTCTTCTTAGTCTTGGTTCTTGTGTCTGTGCAGCAAAGATGTCCTGGGTAGCAAATGATCTGCAATGTGTGGTAAACATCTAATTGTGAATTTCAAATTGTTGGAATAGGGATCATTGGAAGCCAGGTTTGAGTTATCTGCGACTAATACTTTGTGGGAATATATGCAGGAAATGTGTCATTCCAATGGGCGGTGTACTCCCTGTAATTCCACAAAGAGTCCTTGGCATTGGTGGGACTGCTGGCATGGTTCATCCATCCACTGGTAAATCTACTTACTCTCTTTGCTTACAATGCAACCTTCGCCTGATAGCACAAATGAATTTATCAACATTACAACTAAGATCATGGTGTTTGGTTTGGTTTTTTCTTCAAATTAATAATTATTATGTGCTGAACTAAAGAGGAGGGGCTAAGATGTCTTTGTAACTCAAAATTATGGAGACTGCTTATTGTGTTCTGCCACTTGGAGATAACTTTCCTGTTTAATGAAATCATCTGCCTATATGTTGTGTTCAAAGTTGACTGTGGTTTTAGATGCCATATATCCAGGTCTTTCAGTGAAAATTACTCTTTGTTGTTTTCAACATGAGAATTTTTTGATGCAATAGAGATGTCCTTAACTCGAGGGTACTTCTGGTTGGGAATTGGTTGTTTTGTATGCGACATCTTCCTTGCTTGGTGAGTTTCCAGTGCATGCTTGGAGGTGGTGTGGAGGTTTGAACAAAGAATATTCTATATTGGTTTATTAATGGTCAAACTCATTTAGGTATGCCAAGAAGAGGTGCTAAAATGAGTCTGGCCCTCAATGAACTGAAATTGGTTGCTATTCATTCAAGTTCAAACACTTCCTACCAAGTGTGCACTACAAGTGGAAAGAAATTATTGATTTTGGCTCCAAACAACCAATGGGAAATCATGGGGGACTAACTCTATATAGAATCCAAACTTGTGACTAATCTTTGTGCTTATGAACAGGCTACATGGTGGCGAGGACATTGGCTGCTGCACCGTTATTGGCTGAATCCGTTGTTCAGAGACTAGGGGGCTCCGCAAGCACCCATGTTCCTACTAAGAAGCCTGGCTCGCCACGTCACTTAGAATCCACAGCTCCTTCACAGCAATTAGAGGCATCCATAAAAGTGGATGAGTCTTCTGGTCCACAAGGAGACGAACTCGCAGCTGGTGTGTGGGCAGACTTGTGGCCTTTGGATAGGCAACAGCAAAGGGCATTTTTCTGTTTCGGCATGGACGTCCTCCTTAAGGTGCAAAATGTGTACTGTTTCATGTTCTTGTGACAATTTTGTCTTCGCAATTTTTTGGTTTTGAGGACTAGGTATCGAAGAGCTCGAATTAGAGACTGCTAAACCCTTTAAGGACCAAGGGGCTCAATGTACAACCTATATACACAATTTTGAGTGATGTTTTCGTTGTTCCAATTTTAAAGTTTGATTGGAGATCCACGTTTCTTTAATATGGACCTTTATTCCATGTGAGTAGTAGTGTTTTGAAACGGACAAAATAGAAAGTATGTACAGATAATTTTATTTGAAGAATAGTTTGCAAGGAAAAGCAAGAAGATGTTGATGTTATGTACCAGTACTGACCCTTATAGGTTGTTGATGCAGCTCGACTTGGCAGGAACGAGGCGGTTCTTTGATGCGTTTTTTAATCTCGAACCTCACAATTGGCAAGGATTCTTATCATCCCGCCTTTATTTTATGGAGGTAATTTCAAGTTCTAACCACTATCACTGCACTATCAAGTTTCTCCTATGAACTATACCAATATGTGCAATTAGGTTTCCCCACACTAATGCATCAGCATTCCACACTATTTGATTAGTTATTACCACAGTGGCAAAATAAAAAAACTAATCTTTTTACTGTGGTTGCTATAGGGATGAATAAACAAAGTTATAAGTCTTTGTAATCTGATTTTGACCCAGGGTAATTTGCATGGGTGAAGAGCCAACCTACTCATGAAGGTAACTTAAGTGCACATAATAGTGTAGGTAATGGATGCGAGGAGCCTTGCCACAAGCTGTAGTAAGCGCCCAACCTACTACGGCCAATGGGAGGGCGACACATATCCATTATTGGACATAGAGGTCATGTTATGGCATGGTCATTGATTATGGGTGATAATGTGGCTCCTCGTATCCAATCAGGATTAGACACATCAGCAAATCGCATGGCCTGACCACTACACTCTGACTGAACTCGGGTTAATGTCAATAACCTGCACCCTCACAATTAATGCATGTCAAGAACTGACCGCTAGTTACAGATGAACTGGTTGAGTTTGAGAAATAATTGGTTGAAGTTCAAGACATCAGGAAAATTACCGAACATTTTAGAGGAATTTAGAGAATATACCCCAAATTAATAAAGAAAAACCGAAAGATGTGAACATGTAACTGGTTGGACTTGGAAACACTGGGATTTCGACCGACTATGCCCAAAGATCTCCCAGGACACTGCTCCCAATTTGCATGTGCACTCAAAGTCGCAACTTCCAGATTCTCCTTGGTCTGACTTGTATAATGACATTCGATGCCTTTGAGAGGGTTATTAACAAATAAATTATAAATTTACCCGTTTATCTTAACAAGACTTTTGGTTGGGAGTAGGTCCTCTATGATATCTCATTGGATGTTTTTCATACAAAATCAATCGTTTCTTCTCACTTGTGGTGCATGCCCAGAGGGAGTGTTTGAATTGGAATGAAGAGCAACCTATTTTGTTTTATTGATGGCCATACTCATTTTAGCACCTCTTGGCATGCCAAAATGAGTTTGACCTTTCATGACCCAAATTAAAATGTTCTTCGTACAAAGCTCCACACTGCCTTCAAGCATGCACCGAGAACTCACCTAACATGGAAGGTTTTATATGCAAAACAACTAACTCCAGATTAAAAGTCCCATTGAGCTAAGGTTAATTTTGATATCTGAAGATTTTAATGTGCAACTAACTAATGTACTTGGTTCAATATGATTGCAAGACCTGCTACAAAGAAACTAAACTTTAGAGTAGTGTTTACTGACAAAACCATGTATGCCTCTAATAACCCGACTCCTTTGAAAGAAATATATATTGCAATGCTGCATCCGCGTGACTCTGTTGATTGTGTTACATCAATCAAAAATCATCACTAATATATCTGTTTGTGCTGTTTTTCTGGTCAGCTTATTGGATTTGGGCTCTCTCTTTTCAAACATGCCACCAACCATGCGCGGGCAGAAATCGTAACTATTGGGACCCTGCCACTTGTCAAGCTAGTTACAGAGATTGCTCAGATGAAGCCCCCAAGAAGCCAGTCATAGTGAAGAAATCCTTTTTCCTTCTGTACTTTATCCCCCATTTCCTTTCTTGTTGATTGATGACTACCATTGGTTTTGTGAGGTGTTTAGGGTCATATTTTTTCTCCTTGTCATTTTTGGAGTAGCCGTGGACAATTTTAACACTTTGACCCTTCTTCTCAGGGGTTGTGAGATGTCATGTAATATTATCCTCATCAAAGAATGATTTGAAGACGTGTTGCTATGTCAGCCAAGGTTATCAGCAGCCAAAGTGGTATATATGACATCCATATCTGTGGATAATCACAAATTCAGATGCATAACTAGCGTTGCGGTTTGTAGCTTGTTAGAAACTTGGGTTGGCTTTATTGAGCTACTTTGTTCCTAAACCAAAAGGCCGAGGCGGGTGTTTTTGTCCGGGCAGTCACTGCTGTTGGACAATGCATGTTTATGTTATAATCTTGTCATTTTGGACACAAGGACAATTGAAATTTTTTTGAACACTCTTAACTCTACAAAGCTTCCATCCGTATCATAACATTATTAAGCAGTGTGTGTTCGTTCATGTGGGCCCTACGAATATAACCATGGAATGCCCTAACCTTGCAATATAGGACTACTATGCAATCAATCAATTCAACACTTTCATAGTGTGACAATTTTGCATATAGGTCTTGTGAAATTTGACTAAATTGATCTTTGTACTCACTCGAGACACTCATATGTCATCAATTCATTTATGATATATCTTTTAAACCAAGGCCCTTTACACTAGAGGTGTGCAAAGCTTGAAGGTAAGAGCCTTCTTGTTGACGGAGAACCTTTTACCATCACTCTCTAGACTCCTACAATTGCCTTAATCATGTATACATGCTTCATTTTATAGGGGACGACAATAACATCATGGGGTTAGTATGTATATGAAGTAACCTTTCATGTGAGAAGCCTTAGAGGGGCCTAATTTGGGTACGCTTATCTTAGGGTGACTTATAGCCAGGTCTTAAACTTGGATTCCAAGAATCTTCATCACATGTGTGGAATATCCCATGAATTGCACATGCCATTTGCATTATCTCATTGCCCCCCATAAAAATATCCCTTTAAAGGTGGTGTATATCTCTACAAGTTTCAGAATTACATATAGATGTACACCAACTAAAAAATGAAGCAATATTATATTTCATGTTGGTGGCAACATTGGAGTCATATTTCTTTCTCTTCTTTCTCCTACACTTACCTCTCCTCAAAGTTCATACTACCCTATTAGTTTTTACAAAACTATGTGGAACAATAACCATTATATATGTATCATTTTGCAATCCAAAATCTCATTAAAAACCCCTTTCCACACCCACGTGGTACAACGCGGGCTATAATGTTGAGTACACTCTCCAAGTACGTTTGCTTGTTTACTTGAATCCAATTTACACTTGAGATTTCTAATTCAAAGCTTAAACCTTTTAACATTGCTGACAATGTTTACATGTCGCCTTTATGGATCTGGTGTGGAACAACTACAACAAACTCTCTATCAACATCCTAAGCTTTGGACTCATGAACGTCGGTGAGGAATAACGAGAGTTTGAATTCTCAAATTGTTTAATGAACTTTTAATTATTTTCTGGATTGTCATGAGTGTTCCTTTGTTTAGGTAAAAGAAAATTATTGCATACGAGCATACCTCTCATTCATCCAACACAAAAACTTGACACCTTGTAGAATTGTGGTCGATTTATCCAACATAATTTTTTGGAAGGTGCACTCAATGTTAGAACCATGAATCACGTGAATGCATGACCAAAATTAATACCCTTAATATAAAAGATTTTCCCCTCCTAAAAATGATATACGTACAAATATGTAGTTAAGGAATCCTCTTGAATACATACATAAGTGAAAAATAAATAAATCACATAGACCTCAATCATATGTATTCACCCAAAAGATCATGTGGAAATTATGGTTAAAATATTCTTAGTGAGACATATTTACATATCATTGATGAAATGATTGAACACTCTTTCATCCATTGGATGTAACTCATACAAATTTGTTTCTATAATAGAAATCATTGTAGCCAATGCAATGATGATATCTAACTCTATCATCACATGATCTGTCATATCATAGGTCCACATTGACCCACTCTTATTTTGATACCAATATAACCCTATTTCCATATTGGAAGGTCGGTCCAAGAGGTCAATTGGTTGTTGATATTCAATATATCTATTGCCAAATTTGTGACGCATCCTATAGACCCTTCCCAGATACCAAGCCTTGGTGGTCAATGTATTGGCTGACTTGTTTTTTCATTTTTTTTTCTTCACTGCTTGAGAGACGAACAATAATGTACAATCACATCCCAATCATTATCCCCGGCTATAGAGAGTCAAACTTTAGGTTTGACATACAATATACCAAACTTGATTCAGGTGAGCCTATTCTTGGACAACATGGGATTACCATTCAACTCACTAACCAAGGTATTCTTGTAGATTTTAGACCCATCCACTTCAACAAATGGCAATATAGAAAGTTGCAATGGATTTCCTTCATGCTCATCAACAAAACCATCCAAAACATGCCTTAATTCACATTCAATGGTTGATACAATAGTCACTAAATGTTCATCAAACATCCAAAGGGTGGTCTTTCTCCTGATTGTCCTAAACCCTAAATTTTAGGGATAAATATGGTTCACATATTAGATGAAATATTCATTTGGACCTCTTGTAATTACCCACTTCATTATAATGAATAAACATTGAAGTACAACAAGGAATATATGAATAATACACCTGGTATATCTACAAAGCTAGAATAAATAATTATAAAACCCGATGGTTGTTTTTGGACTCCATAATTCTTTTTGGTGTAACAAGTTCAATAATCTCATTCTATGTCATTGAAATTCCTCTTTGGTGCATGTTTTGATTAAGATTTAGGTAATTACTATATTGGGAAACATGTTTATTTCTCATGCAAGAATATGAAAAATGTTATGTTCCTTTGTTCCCATCGTTCATGTTGTTCCCAATGTTCCCAACATTCACAGATTTGGCATCTTAAACTATGGGTAATATCTATTTTGAGACTTTCTAAAGTCTCCAATATAGTGTTTTGGACTTGGATTTCTTTTATGAGGTGGATGGGTGCAAGCACGGTAAAGTGGACAACTCCTGGTCCCTGCCTAGTGTTAGTTGAAAGTGATTCAAAATTATACACTAACTTTGAAATTTGTGAAAGAAGAAAAAATCATAGACATTTAAAAAACATATTAATCTACAGAGCCGAGAAATTCATGATGAGAAAAAAAAGTCCAAGAAAAGTCTACATATTTTAGAGACGGTGCAAGTGGTGTGCAAGTAGGTGATACTGAACAAGTAACTATCTAAATTTTGTCTAAAATACAATAAAATTACATTAAATTGATGGTTTTCTATAAAGTTTTGTGATGATGCCCTCAAGTATATAATGAATTCAAGGAATATGAGAAAAAGTCCAACTTCAAAATATTTAAGGTCATGAACTATGTCCGGGAAGAACCGGCGGTTAGTTGCAGATGAACCGGTTGAAGTTGGAGACTTCAGGAAATTTACCCATCATTTTAGAGGAATCTATAGAATATGCCTCAAATGAATAAAGCAAAACTGGAAGATGTCAACATGTAACCGGTTGGATTTACAATCACTAGGATCTTGACCGACTATGCCCAAAAACTTCCCGGGCACTGGACATGAAATCTACGTCCAAAACCAAATTCCACAATTTGCTATTGGGCATCACTTTTATGATAGGTTTTGAAGATCTCAACTTGATATTCTACATTTGAGTATTTAACACAACAATAGAGATCATCATGAAAAAAAATTCAATTTAAACAACACTTTGCTACTACTTTTAGGCCTTTGACCAAAAAACCTATGGTTTTAGTCACGGGGGGTGCAGTGGCGAAAATGTAGAAAACCACGTGCGAGAAAATGTAGGGTGGATTTTATTCAAGACACATAATTTTTACATTTTTTTTAGATATACAATAGCGTCCTCTAAATCTGAATTTGGGAATTATATATAATGTATAGTGTGTTTTAAGTTGTGGTATTTATTATTATTTAGATGTAAAGTAGCATACATAAAATAAAATTTAGTTTTTAAAAATTTATAGGTGCAACATAAAACATATGCCATTAGTGGCATTGGATGAGAAATAGGCAAATTGTATGTGAACATGTGTATGGATTTGTTGAAACGGTCACCTTTGGATGGAAGTACCATCCTTAGGTTTTTGTTTTCTCTCTAGTCGGTTGCTCTGCTTCGGTTTAGGGTTTCTTGCTCACTGTGCTCACTCATGTGCTCGCTCTTGTGCTCGTTGTGCTTGTTCTTGTGCTCATTGTGTTCACTCTTGTGCTTGCTCCTGTGCTCATGTGCTTGCTCTTGTTCTTGTCGTTGGAAAATGGTGACCGAAGGACTAATTCCGGCCTTTTTTGGTGGTGTTGGTGAGTCGAACTGTCTCTGGAATTGCTAACACCTGCTCAACACTAATATTTTGTGGCCTCTATATGAACACTTAAGACAACTACATCTATGTTCCTTGAAATCCATCCCAAATTGGCATTTGCCATTGCACAGTGCACTATATGGGTAATGTATGTGCAGATTGTTCACACAAAATTTCTACTACTTATAAATAAGATAGGGTGATTATTATTATGTGACTCTGTAATTTATATATAATGATAGGGTGTTAGAAAATACCATCCAGTAGAAATTTAGCTACTTATAGGGTGGAAAATATTCAACGAAGGAAGGTAAATACCCCCCCATTAAATAGGGGGTTCTCGCACGTGTATACATAAAGCAAGTGTAGGTGCACCCCCCGTGGTTTTAGTACACCAAAGCACTTTTTTGGTCCACTTTACCATGCTTTCACCTGGGTGTCTTCTTGGTGTGTGGGCATGTATAATTATAGTATGAGGACTGGCGTTATAGGTTTGTTGGAGATTGTTGAGGGCTTGTAGTTATGGAAATATGTTAGCGAGGGTTTGGTATTTTGGTGACATTTTTGTTGGAGTAGATGGATTTGTGGATCATTGTGACTACACCTCCTCTATCTAGTAGGTGTGTACATGGAGTAGGGGCTTTGTCTTTTTGCAATGTTGTTGTTAGGGTGTTGTTGCTGGCATGTTGTAGTTGATCTTGAAATCATAGTCTTTTGTTTATGTATGTGGTAGATTTGTGTTTGTGGAGTTTGGTTTCATGTATCATAACTAGTTGAGGTGCATTTTGGAAAGTATGTAGGAATTCTTAGATATCCGGTAGGCTGGAGTTTATATGTCCCAAGTTCTATGTGATGAGTGTTAAGGTTGAAGATACTAAGGCATTTGGTGTGGTGGTGGGGGTTGTGTTGTTTAGGGAGTTGTGCTTATGGTGGGAGGCTTGTGTGTATCATGTGACTATACATTGGGTGCATTTTATTAGCTCTTGGATGATTACTGGTGATATGTATGGAATATCATGTTGGAGGGATGTTGTGGAGATTGTTTCGTTGCTTGCTATTTTGTGGTTGATGTGCTCATATGCTTTGTGGGTGGGCGATTTTGTGTTGTCTTCTATTTTTATGTTAGTGTGTATTGGGTTGTTAGGGCCTAGGTAGTATTATGGTGGTGGATAATTTGTGTAGTCGTTGTCGGAGGGTTAATAGGCTCCTTGAGCTCAACCCATGGGCTAGTTGTTCATTGCAGATTGGTTGTGATGAGCATAAAGAGTTTGAATGAGGGAGGGTAGGGGGTGAGTACTTGGATGTGCTTTGTGAGGTGAGGGAGTGTTGGTGTTTGTTGTGGAGGACTAAGTTCCTGGCGGTGGACTCTTGATTGGAAACCTAAATGACGTGCATGTATCACTATGAAATTCAACCCCCTATATACGAGAAGTTTATAGAGAAAAACAAATGTATATGTACTGACAGCATGCTAAAAAATAGTTTTGTATTTATACTAAGCATTTCAATTTGATGTGATAAATGCCTGCACTACATATACATACTATACATCATGATTTTAAAAATAAATTATTACATATGAAATCCACTTTCATTTTCCAATGAGAAAAGCCATTAAATGTTTTTTTATCCATAGCATGTAACTCAACGATTCTATCAAGCAAAGATAAGAGCACAATAAGTTAGCCACAATGTAGAGAGCAAAACTTAAGGAAACCCATGAGAGCTCCAAGAGCCTCTAGTTTGTAAAAACCTAGAACCCAAATGCAAACCCTAATAAGAAGACACATAGTAGTCATTGAGGACTATGACCATATGAAAAGAATGAATGAAAACATGAAGTGGATGAAGTTAAACACATCTATTGTCAACTTTTCTCTAAATCTTAGGCCCCCCTTCTGTACATCTACCTTTACTTCATAAATTTTAATAGCCTTTTTAGATGTACACACTAGAGAAAAACAATACCTCTCCTTTATGTATATTATGTATGCTAACGCCTCAAATGATACCCCTTCTTGCACTCACATTAGTTCGTATGTGGTATGAAGAGTCCACCCCCGGGACTCAGTTCTAGGTGTGATTTGAACATGTCTTTTAGGTGGCGATTCGGCAAACACCTATATATCACAATAATTTTCTATTTATTTTTTGTTCTTTTCTAATTCAATAGAAGGTACGGCTAATCAAGTAAAAAACACTCCACTTATTGACGTGCAATGAAAAACCACTACCAATACATTGATGCAAAAACCAAATCAGATGGACAAGCTTATTAACCCCTACTCCATGGAGGTGCCTAGTGATTTCTTATCCCCTAAATGTCATGTGGGGTTTTGGATCCAAAATAGGTCATTGCGAAGCCCCATTCTTTAAGTTATAGATAAACATCAAGACACATGTAATACACTCACATTAGATGGATGTAAAGAAGTTGAACTCTGAACAATCAAGTATTTTTTTTATCATCCATCAGAATCATACAAATTGCAAAATCGTGACAAATATATGAATAGAGGTGTGATTTTGATCATTTTTAGACTTATTTTGGAAGATTATAAAACATGATATAAAGAACAAGCACCAAAGACACATGTATTTTAAAATGATTGGACTATATGGCACTCAACATTTGTTACTTGTTCCATGTTCAATAGACTTCAACATAATTGAAGCAGACCTGTATGATCATTTGAAAATAATGAAAATCATCAATTTGACAATCCTTTCAAAATGATTAAGAGCTTCTATGACATTCTTCAATGGGCTCGGGTTGTTTGCCATCCCATTTTGGTGTGGGTTGACCCCACCAAAGTCAGGTCCACCCACACAAGTGCCATATTCCAATATAGGACTTGGTGGACTTGGTGGCTACTGCACAAACCGGCTAGGTTTTCTCTTACTTATGGCTAGCATACCTTGGTAGAACAATACCAATCGTTACCATGGCTTTCAACATCAATCTAATTTTGATTGAAGATTTGAATATCTCGGACTCTATGCTCATATCATCACCCCCTAGGTGTTGGCCCCACCAAGCAAGGCCTAGAAGCTTAAGAATGCTATGTCAAACATTATGAGGGAAATGGCCATGACGGCACAGCTTCTATTTGCGTTCGCTAATCATCTCGAACTACCTACTCACGTGTTCAATAGCCTAGGAGAAGTGGGCAAATTGAATGATGAATCACTCAACAAGTGATGACTCACACCGTTTTTTTGGTACTGCAAATTAATGCACAAGCTCGTGTCAAAATGGCCAATCAGTCAACTCGAGGACCAACAAGTGAAAACTTTGGCAGCTTATAATCAAGTACAGCAGGAAAACCATTATAACATTGACACATACCGTCCCCACTCAGACGGACTCACGGACAGGTGAAGGACACGAGTATTAAATTGGGGTCAGAAGAAGCAGCGTACTAATATCCCCTCAAAAGGATTCATAAATGTGCACTAAAGTATAAGTAACCATGGAGGGCACTACACCAGGAGCACTGTCCAGGGAGAACTGTCAGTTAGTTACAGAGGAACCGGTTGAGTTTGAGAAACAACCGGTTGAAGTTTGAGACTTCAGGAGAATTTCCGATCATTTTAGAGGAATCTATAGAATATACCTCAAAGGAATAAAGCAAAACCGGAAGATGTCAACATGAAACTGGCGGATTTAGAATCACTAGGATCTTGACTGACTATCCCCGAAAATTTCCCGGGCACTGACCAGGAGACTTGAGAGGCTAGCATTTGTCAACAACCTAGGACCCATGATTTCAATCCCCGTAGTGCCAGCCCCCACCTTAGCAATTTAAGGCTCATGTTTACTAGATGTTGAAGTGGAATCTGTGACACTGGCCAGGTGTCACAATATGGTGGATGCACCACGTTCTGGGAGAAGGTTGAATCTCTTGCAAACATCATCCTAAGAATTATGGATTCTTCCAAACAATGAAGAAATTGCTCATATTGATCATTGTATGATGCTTCCAAAAGATCATGGTCGCAGTGGGAGATGATCATACTGAAAAGCTCTCTTACAAAGTGGTGCACTTCCAGTTTGTTGTGCTAATGAGACAAGTGAAAGAGAAAGCTTGATTCCGTTGCCAAAACTTTTGCAAATCCAACACCCCAAATATCTTGGGAGAAGGAGCCTTAAAATCCAAACAAAAAATTATCTCCCAGCTCCAAAAGGCCAAGGTAAATGTCAACCCGGTAGATATTCTATGTCGAGGTTTCATGAAAGTGGGCTCACATTGAGAACTTCAATCAGGATTCCCATGATCAGTACACCGTTTATGGTATTTAATGTCACTTATTGTTCGGAGTTACGGAGTGCTATGACTATTTGCTAAGAATATGAGTTTTTACCAAGTAAAGTCACTTATGATTTATAATATCCATACAACCTGTTTAATGTGTTGGTAAAAAATGACATGTAATTTCAAATAGTAAGTCACACTAAATATCATAAATGGTGTCGTGCAAGTTCCTCTATGTAAGATCAATGATGTGGCCCCAACTTAATGAGCTGCATCAATGGTAATGTCACTCATCTCGCACATTTTTTTCTTTGCACATTTTGACCTTTTTTCTTTTCTTTGGAGACAAATGAAATTTTATTTCACTGCCAAAAACATACAAGGCCGCTGTAATCGATTCACATTCATTTGCTAAGGAGTCACACTAGATAGAAGATCCACATTCACAGTTTCACTAATTCTAACCGCCAGAGGCATTCAATCGATCATTAGGAATTGACAACCCTACATGACTTGCGAACCTCTCCGTTGGGATCAGTTCCTGTCTTCACATCCACACCAGACAGCTTGACAAAAGCAGTCGCCCAACTCTCAAAAAACGCGGCCTGGTCGGTCGCAAACATCTCCACCGTGGCTTTCGACCTCGTGTCTGTGAAGAGTGTTTGATCCGCAGTCATAAGCCCCATTCCAGTCTGAACATGACAAATCATTGTCACTAAAGACCACATCAACCCAAATGTGTGATTGCACCTTTGAAGTAAAGACACCGGTATATTATACACCAAACCACATAAGGACACTCAACCCAACACCAACACCAACACCAAACCTATTTATGAGAGTGTTAGTGATTCATAGTTCCTTGTATGACCCAAATTTGCAGTCTAAAATGAAGCCCTCCCATTCAATTGGGTGGTCATAGGTTCCATGTTGGTGTTGGTGTTGGGTTGAGTTATGTTGCCACTCAAAAATAGGTGTTCTAATAAGAAAAGTAATTGAATAAGGGTGGTCTATTTTAAGGGAGATTAGTCAATGCTTGATTGAGAGAGGAGGATGGATTAAATTACCTGCAAGTCCAAGAAATAGCCATTGTCGAAGATGGTGGGGGTGGAGGTGTCCAAGGGGACAGTGGTGCTTGGGTCGGCCTGGGCGGGGCACTTGCTGATGAGCGTTTGGCTGAAAGTAGGGTTCATGGTAGGATCCACTTGCGCCACCGTGTTGTTGAATACAATGCGCTCACTAAAAGCATTGCAGTGGGCAACACCAATCGTATGTGCTCCTGAATCAATGATAGCATAAAAAAATTAAAAATTAAAATAAAGCACTTGAGAATTTGGTTTCTAATAGATGCAATAATTCTTGACATTTGCCACATGATAGTTTTACATTGCTCGAGACCCTTTAGAATCCCACACGGATATGTCATAGTTCGGTTTCGAAAGAATGAATGTGGAGCACCTTAATATGGTAATTTACAACGCAAATTCAACTCTAATTTAGTAATGTCAACACTACTCCTAGTGCTCGACTACTAGATTTCATAGAACAACATAACATGTCAAGATGATTTGTAGTGATGGTTTATTTCATACCTGCTAGGGTGACAACATCCATCATATCCAAGCCCTTGGAACCAAAGAATTTGAGCAGCTTGTCCAAATCAAAGTTGGTGTCAGGCAGATTAAACCTTACCACACTGGCATTGGACACCCGGCCGTCTAGCCGACCTGTTGGGATCCTTACATTTGGACCTCCAACCTATACAAATTACAAATTCATCACACTTCAACTTATGATAAGCAACCATTGATCCTTACAAACAAAAATACTAAAGACCTTCGTCAATACTCCAGTGGCAAACATTGACATAGATTATAGTGTTGCTTCATTTTTGAGACAAGCTAGTCCGCACTATCTCCCCAACTTGATAAACCTCTAGGTTCCCACATGGTTTATCTTGAAATATTCGGTTCACATGCATACACCTACTATGATTGGGTGCACCGAAAATCAAGTGCTAAGAATGCCACCTATTCAACCAGCACTATCCCAACCATAGCAACTTAGCCTCAAGGTCTGATGGGATCTGGGTCAAGGCCTTGGGTTTAAGCCATCCTCGCCCGGCCCACTATACTTCTACATATAAGTTACTATAAAAGCTTGACAACTTTGGATATCAATAATTGAACTTTGTCCAAGTTCCAACACATCAACTTCCTACAAATTTATAACAAATTTGAAATGAGTGAAAAATGACAAAGTAGAATTCTATTTATAGCATATGTCCAAATTTATAACATTATTCAATCCTCATGCTAGGTTGATTTAAACCCAAATAAGAGCTATCATATTCAACCTAAATCATGAGCATTCAAAGCACATCAATGACATCATGCCCTCAATATTCCCAAGCCCATAGAGCTCCTCAAGAGGGTTGAATAGTATACTAGATTAAGGCCATTGGGTGGACCAAGCCAACTAGTGGGTGGCCGCGAAACGGGTGGAGCCAATGACCATTATTTGAGGTATTTCCATTGGCAAGAGATTATGCACATCATAATGGAACTTGCAATTAATATGTTGGATCATATGCCATATTTTGAATCAAGTGGATGTGTTTGATACTAAGAAACTGCAAGTGGAGGGCATAATCCCTTCCCAATGGAGATTACGTAATTTGTGAAGTTACCAAACACCAAGGTACCATACATCAAAATTAAAATGATATAATTCCAAGAGAGAGATAATTGTGGTGTTGAATTACCTGCAAGACAGCGGCACTGGCAGCAAGAGCAACAATGTCAGCACATGAGACAGTTCCTGGGCACAACAACTCCATAGACCTTTTAATGCCATCCACCAAGTTGTAGCCTTCCACTGTCTTGTTGATTGGGTCATCTTTCTCAGTTGTTTGATTGACTGTTGAGTCTAGTAATAAAGACCCGTCACAACCCTGCATATTAAAATTCCATCACTTAAGTACTCTTTGAAATTAATTCATTTACTATCATATTAAATGTGTAGCATGTTGTATGATGATGTTGTATCCTCCGAGTTGGAACTTACACAATAATGTCGCAACTGCTAGTTAGGAGCAGTGGAGCACAAACCCAACAACATAACCGGAATCATCAAACAAAGTTTTTGACAATCATGTCGATCTTTGATCTTTTAATTTTTGAGACAAATGAGACAACTTTGTCGAGTTGATTGCCAAAATTTACCAAAACAGGTCACTAGAACATTAAAAAGAGAGGGGCAGCTCTCTTGGTTGTATGTATCCGCACAGTGGACCCACACCACCTCAAGAAGGGTGAAACAATTAAGCAGGCAAAAACTAGGCCAGACCACATTTTGTCACAAGCAAAGGCTACTCCGCCAGCTTCAGAACCTTAGCCCTTGAGGATTTCCTTAAAAAAAAATTTGGACATTTTTCTTGTGCCAACTATAGTTTTCAGAGGCCACATTGTTTCATCCAAGCCAAATAAACCAAAGGGGTGTGACTACTTCTCCAAGGAGCCAAATACTGGAAAATTTGCTAAGGTACGACAAGATTTTTCTCATAAATATCATGGGCCTTTTAGGTCAATTTGGTCTGTCAATTTTGACACCATCGAGAACGTAGTACAAGCCTTTCAAAAGTGATGCATTTTATTTGTCCGGAGATAAACAAGTTGCTGAATATCCTAGTGCTATATATCAGAAGGAGAAATTGAAGAGTCATAGCTAGACTTTCCAAGGATGCTGCTCTGCCTCTTTGTGAAGTAACAAATGATCACTTCATTGAAGCGTTAGCAGTGATTTGGAGCAGCTATTGTAAACTAGGGGAAAGTTGCCACCCAGGCAAACTACAGGCTGGGAAATCTACTCCAATTGGTGTAAGAAGTTGACGAGTTGTACCTCATTCCAAGCATGTTGCTCCTCTTTGTGAAATAGCAAGTGATGAATTTATTAAAAGCATTCCGGGTGATTTAAAAACAGCTCCAGGCGAATGAGAACTCTAGTGAGCTGATAGTGAGGAGAACTGAACAGGTATACCACTTTCCTAGCATGTTGCTAATGAGTGTGGAATAACAAACGATCCATTCACTGGAAGCATTCTGATGTAGAAAAACAAACATAGGTTGTAATGAGAGGGTGCCCGCCACCCCAGCCAAGTTCTGGAAATTTAGTAGCTCGGATAGTGAGGAGAAACTCGCTAGCTAAGGTAGGCCTGCCTAAATTCAATACAGCAATAATATGGACACCTATAATTAAGGGGTATGTGGTTAGGTGTGGGTTTAAGAATCAGTACGAAAAGGTCACATGTTCAAAAAAAGATTGGACTATGTGTTCAAAATATGTTAACCATTCTAGGCTCAATAGTTGACATGATGGGGGGATCTATATGATCACTTACTGAACATAAGAAGGTTTGTTGTCATAATGAATAAAATATGCATATGAGCTCCCAATATTATGACATAACATTACTCATCAACGTGGGCTCTCAAAATATAACATTGGGATGTTGAGAGCTCAGTTTGAGTCTAAGTCTCCTTGTGCAGCTTTTTGAGCATCCCATTGTTATATTCCAAGGGCCCACACAATGAGAGCTAATTGGTGAGTAGTATTTCGGAGGCAAATGGCCGTGGGCTCGATTTGGATTTGCTATTCATCTCACACTAATTGCGTGTTTCATATCCTACAAGAAGTGGGTGTAGAGAGAAAAAGTATCCATCTAGGGCACGTCTACCTTACAACTCTTTCCACGGGTGTTGCTCTGATTCTCTGTGAAATTATAACAGATGGTGAATAGAAACATTAGTAGAAGTGAGCTAATTCAAATATTTAAGGTTCTAAAGAGGAGATTAGGTGCCTGCCACCCAACGCCAATGCCATCTACTCTTTGGTAAGTTCTATACCAAAGAGGAGAAATTGAAGACTGAGTTATACCCCTTTCCAAGCGTGTTTCTCCTCTTTGTGAGGTAATAGAAGATCTCACTTCATTGGACACATTAAAATTTGGTTTAGAAACATCTGATCTAAGGGGGAGACGTGGATGCCACCCCTAGCCAGTACAAGGAAACTCAATTGCTCTAATTATAGTGATGAGATGTTGAAGAGTTATATAAAATAGGTCTTTCTAGGCCTATTGCTAGATGAGTCTCTATGAATTAATATTTGTAACACTCACAGGGATCATCGTCTTTAGAACATGGTCTAGAGCTGTTAAATCATTTCTAAGAAGCATTATTTGGGAGCTACTTTCCCATTATAGGCAATTTTGAAACTATGAATTCCAAGATATTTTACAAAAAAAAATAGAAATAAAATTCAACACCTAGGGGTCTAGATGGTGACCCTGTTTTAGTAAGAAAGATATGGTTCTGATTAGTGCTGAATATGACACTTGAAGTGCAAATCTTTATTATTCCGGACACAAATCATATCAATGGACTCCTCCTAATGCCCTCTTTCCAAGCACGTTTCTCCTCTTCGTGGAAGAACATATCACCTATCCATTAGAAGTGGTTTAGAGTCAACTGTTCTAAAAGGGAGAGATTCACCCAGGGTCTGATAGTGAGGAGGAATTGAAGAGCTATACCTCATTCCAAGCATGTTTCTCCTCTTTATGAAATACCAGACGATCTCACTACATTAGAAGCATTAGGATCGATTTAGAGACAGCTGACCTGAAGGGGAAAGGTGGCAGCATGCCACGCCTGGCCAGTACAGGAGAATGTAGTGATGAGAAATTGAAGGGTTGTATATAGGTAGCTCTTTCCAAGCATGTTTGCCCGATGAGTCTTCGTGAAGTAACAGATGATCACTTCATTTGTCTTCGCATTTATAGGACCAGTGAGTTAGAAACAGCACAAAATACTAATAAAAGAGAAGAGCTGCTCGCCACCCCCGAGCCAATGGCAAATCTTGTATATCTTGTAGTGAAGAGCAATTGAAGAAATAACATACCTGGACAAAGCAGTCGTGGAAGAAGAGGCGGAGGATCTTGGCAGGCAGCACAGGGTCCACCACAGAAGCAGTTCTCACAGCGGTGGTGATGATGGACTCCGCCCCAGGGCAGGAATTGGCATAGTACCCCATGCTCAGCTGCCCCTCCACTGACCCTACTCCCACAGCAGCCACCACCAGCATGGCCACAACCAAACAACTATCACCCAGACATGGCCTCCTGCTGAATCTGCTACTGAACTCATTTCTTCTTGTGAAGCCCACCATGATTTCTGAAATGAGAGATCAGAATGTGTCTCTGTCTCTGCAAAGCTCCAAATGTTAATAGCAGCTAAGGTTGTCCGAATTACCTACTTCGATAGCTGTTGTACTCTTGGAGCTAGCTTGCTTGGTTATGTCAAGTACTCAAACATTAGTAGTAAAATGAGAGATCAGAGTGCGTCTCTGTCTCTGCACAGCTCCGAATGTTATAAGCACCTACCGTTGTCCAATTAACCTTGGATGTATTACTCTTGGAGCTAGCTAGCTGCTTATGTCAAGTACTCAAACACTAGTAATGCGCCCAAAGCTTGTACTTTCCTGCATAATCAAGGTGCTTCTGCTCCGTTCTGCAAGAGTACTTGCAAGTCTAAGTTTCACTGATTAACTGAGTGGACAGAGTTTGCATGTGTAAATTATCCAGTTCCTAAATGTGCTGAAGAAACGAGTCACTCTCAGTTCGATCAGTTGATCTCCAGGGTCTTGATGCAACTCAAGGACTTGATATTTATCACTTGGGCAGCTGGTGAAGTATCCTTCCACCGAACCCACACAAATAGAAGTCTACTTTATAAACCTCAAGTTCTCAACTCAACCTGGGCAACTTTGGTAGTACTGTAGTAGCAGTTGCTGCTGCTGCTCCTGGAGCCTCTGGCAGCGCAAATACTTACAAAACTGCAGGCCGAAAACCCACCGACCTTGATCAGATGTCAAAACTGGCCATGAAAAGAACTTTCCACCAAAGGCACCAAAAATTAAACTAATGTACAAACCTCAAACCAATCAGCTAGCTCAACTTCGGTAGTACGACTCAAACCTGCAACCCACGCGCAAGTTGCTTGCTGCTGCAGCCTCTGGCGGCTCAAATGCTTACAAAAGTGGCCTAAAACACATTAACCTTGATTAGATCATTACAAAAATTGGCCTAAAACCCTTCCACAAGCCTTAAAGGCACAGTTCAAATAATCAATAAAACAAACCTCAAAACTACCAGCTCAACTTCAGTAGAACCCAAACATGGGCTACCCATGCCACGCCTCTGGCAGCTCAAATATTTCCTTACAAAACTTGCCAAACCATCACCTCTGATCAGATTCCAGCTGACTTGCGTGACTTACAAACAACAACCTCCTGCTGCCGCTGCTGCTGCTGATTCAAGCACTCATGACTACTTGGAGACTGGGGGAGAGTCCGCAAAAAATATTATACTAGAATCTCACGGCCAATCCCACGCTGACAGCAGGAAGGCTCAGCAGAAGAATCAATCCCCCGGGGGTGGTATACTAACTCAAGTGAGGAAGTTATTCTAACTTAGTGGAGCCGAAAGTTGGTGTGGTGCAAAGGGCAACGCCATGAATTTGAGTTAAGTGAGTTAAGATAGAGTGCCCGGGGTGCGTGGGATTTGATGAGTTGGGAGCAGGAGCTAGGTACTAAATGCGAAGGTAGGTGACCAGATCCACATGATGGCTTGCAGTTAAGGTCCAGATTTTGGCAAGGCCGGAAGAGGGCAGTGGAAAATTCGGAATCAGTGCATGCGGCCCTGCACACCGCTGCTGAGTCTATTAAGTCAAGTTAGTGACTTGCTATAGTTTGCAGGCAGCAGTCTGCCAGTAGCCTTCCATAAGCTTAATTATGATCTGCTCTGTGTGTGACAAGTGTTGAGAGTGTGCAGAGAAATTGCAGTGAATTAAATTAAAAGCTACATGGTGTTTTTTTATTGAATAATCTATTGTAAGATAGCACTTTTCCAGCAGCAGCAGTAAGTGTCCTTACCCTTGAAAGTTGGATTTTGCAGTCTACCCAATTCATTTCTAATTGCACTTATCAATATTAAGTCATTGATGTCAGGATGATGAGCAATTATCTACTGTTCTCCCTCATTAAAATGACATGTTTGGTCGCGCAAGAAAGTGTTGTATGAGCTGAATGCTGTATTCTCAATAATATGGCATTTTGGTCTCAAATGTAGGATTATTAAGGTTTCAAAAAAATGGCCTATATTGATGTAAAATGTCATTTTGTATACACAATGAAGATATACATGCATGAAATAGCATTTTATAATGAAGAAATATACTCACAACGTCACACACTATGGAGTTTAGAAGATATATAGTCACATGATGATGTCTTCACCATATCACACACTATGAAGTAAGAATCTATTGTCTTCTGATGATGTTTGTTAATGTTGGAAATCGACATTTTGTTCAATTTATTCATAAAAGGTTGCATGTTCATCTGCAACTGAAAACATCAAAAATGGCTCCACTACAAAATGTGATAGTAGTTGGGCATGCTCACGGGCTTGAGGAAGCTTGTCTATGGGTGTGGGTTAGTCATCCATATCATTCTCCTTCATTGGCTCTTAATACAAATCTAAATCCAAATGGACTTCCCTATAACCCATGCCAAATCCACCAACTTAGCCATGCCTTCAACGCATCCCTCCCATCACATCATTCAAGATTAAACCTAGGTTGTGAGAACAATCTGTGCAGTTGCATTCCATCAACCAATTGCAAGATTCAAGAGATTAATACCCAATCATCAAAATCATCAACAATTATCACTCCCCTATCCCAACTCCGAATCTAAATCTAATATGGAAAGGAGACCAGTGCTTATACCCAAAAATTCTAACCCAACTCAATTTTCTTCAAATTCTGAACACCACCTCACCACCAAAACTCTAACCTAAAATTGTCCCCACCTTAGATGTTACCAAGATTCTAGCACCTACCACTAGACTCTTCCAATACACACATTGAATAAATTCCTTTAAGCCCATAACATGTTTCTTAATTAACAACACTGCTACCCTTCTAACACCTTCACCGACTCTCACCTACCAATTAGTGTAAGTAATCCACCTCCCCCCAACCTCCACCCAACCTTGAATCAAAACTCAAGAAGGAATTTGTAACAACCACTTAAGCTCACTTGAATCTTTAGATTCAATTTTGCTTCAACCTCCATCCAATAACACTATATTCGTTAATTGGAGACTTTTGAAAGTCTCAAAATAAAATATGCCCATAGTTTGGGATGCCAATATTGTGAGCATGCGGAACATTGGGAACATCGGGAACATCGGGAACATGACGGTTTGCAACTTTGCACGCAAAGAATATGCACATCACTAAAAATAGAAATTCTTTAAATCATAATCAAAATATGAACTATAAGTGGAAAATAACAATCGAATCCCAAAAACAAATATTTTTATTTCCTTATAAAGTTTAAGGTGCGCATCCCGTATATAAGGGTCTTATGGAATTGGTTGGCACATCCCAAACGTATGTATAAATTTGAATGTAGCCGCAATAAAACCAATTCTACAAAGTGCCCTTATTTTCCACATGGCATCCAACCTACGTTATGTTTCCCCATCTCCATCTTCCGCTTCATATCCATTATCGGCATCATTTTCTGCAGCTGCAATACGTACCAAGTTGTCTTTGGCAAAATCTATATGTTTTTGGGGGATGGTCATTGTTTCCGATTTGGAACCCTTGCGCGGCTTCCAAGCACAAAGGATGGTATCCGTGTTTATCCAAACCGGTGCGTACGCGGAGTCAACTGTCCACTTGAAACCCTTTTTGGTGTCCCAACCTAAATAAGTGCGGAGCACGTTCTGGTCTTTGGTGCTCGGACGGCAATATTCCACTTCAATTTGACGAAAGTGGGGGCTAGTTGTAACAAAATTGGGTGAAGACAATGCTTTCACCAACCAAATTGGTTTGGGGTGTTCCTCATCTCTTGCTCGTACGAGGACCATATAACCTTCGTGGCAATCAACACCCACACGAAACGACGGAGCCGGACGATTGCGCGCAGGGCCAACGTAATGCTCGTCCATTGCAAACTCTTCACGGACGTCTCCATTGCTAAAGAACATAGCATCGGACTCCACAACTGTCAAACGACTTTGTGGCCAAAATCCTTGTGTCAAAGTCGTACGGGTGTCGACACCAACGGTCATCAAGGCTGAGCGTATGCGATCCCAATACGCGATCAACGGCTCATGAGTATCCCTAACACGTCTGGTGATGTCTTCTTCATACAACTCTTTCCAATATTCAATGAATCCGGATATGCCCTTTATGATTTCCGGCCCATTCCTCATGGGATCGGGTTTGCAAGGCTTTGGTTCCCCATCCGGGAGCAAACATTTCCCATCCCCGTCTTGACGCCACACGAGTATACCATCCTCCGGGCCCCAATTTGGAGATGTGCACAACAGCTTGAACTGCATGGCGGGGACACCATCGTCCCTCATATAGAAGCGAAATTGTTGTGCTTTGGTATGTCCCACCAGACGGTCCACTCCCTTCAACATGTATGGCTTGATGAAGGCCTTGAAATTTGGTATTTCTTCAATCATGTGCGGGATCACCGGCACATTGTCAAAATCCATGTATGATTTCATGAGAAGTGGTATGGTGGGAAAATCCTCTTCATGCAACTTCATGCTCCAACGGCCAAATGAGGCGTCAATATCGTCGTGCGTGTGCCCCACCATCAAGAAAGACACAAACACCTCTTTGAATATGCCTTTTGCCACGAGCAAGGACCAAAAACAAAACACGTATCGACATTTGTTGTCTTTAGCACAATTATCGAGTTGAACGTGGAGAGTTGGAGGCAAGGGTTTTGCAATAATGGGTTCTCCGGGTGGTTCCGGCAATGAAGACATACAAACCTCCTTCCCCTGGAGCACTGCCTCATAAAGCGGTGTCGTTCCACAACCATCGAAAAGAGCCCGGGAAGAGTGTACCGGCGGCTTCTCAAGATCGCGCAATAGTTTTGCAAATGAACCGACCGTGTGGTTGGCATCGCCAGGGTAAAAATCCAAACCATAATGGGCATATTTGACGTCCACATGGCCATGGGCAATCATACCTAAAAAAGAAAATCGATGCATGAACTACAAAAATATGAAATAACTCCACAGCGGATGGATGGAGTAGGACATTTGGAAAACACACCCAATGCAAATTGGACAGACTTTCAACACACATGAGGGATTCTGTACGAACCTGTGACAGCTACGGGCAATTTGAAGAGACCATCCGTGGCCTTTATTTTGCGTGCATAACAAGGGCATGCGGTCTTCGCATGGTCCATTTTATCATGGATGACTGTTAGAACCTCCGCAGGCCTCATTATGGACAGTGCACGGTTTTTATAGTAATCTTGACGATGTGCCTCTTGGTTGTTGACATGCTCAATGTATTTTCTCTGGTGTCTAGTATGGGATTCAGTGCCTATAGGGTGGGCATCTCGAAGACCTTTGTATTTCTCACACGCCGTACACCTGGCGAACTTGTCTCCAGGTCTCTTCAAACAGTATTCCGCGAATTGTTGGTTTTTAATTACACTCAACTTGGACAAGGAAATGGGCCCACATCCCGCTGCGCGGCCCACTTTGTTTATGTCCGTTAAGATGTTCTTCCACTTTGTGCCCGTGGGCAACACCATTTGAACAATTTTCTCCCCTGATGACAATGTCCTCTTCTTGTGGGGCATTGCATCCGCTAATGGCTCTATGATAGTGGAGAGTGTCGCGGAGGCTTGGAGTGTAGCCTCCCTAGGTTTCTTTGTGCCTGAGTTGCCATGAAACCGAGAGCGGCGACCCAACAAAGAATACTTCCGAAACCTATAGAAGTCAGCCTTGGAGACCGCATGGATGATATACCACGCTGTGCAACACACTTCTACATTCTCAAGGGTCACCACCTTACGGCCATGGGTATCAATGTGCAAATTTCTGTGGACCTCTAGTTTCTTTGCTGATCGCATACGGAAATCCCCAAGCCACATCTCTTGACGAAGAGACCTAATTTTTTCGCGCGGAAATAATTGGCAACATTTCATCGCACAACAATCCTTTGCAGATACTAGACGGATAGAATCGTCTCCCAAGATGCGATCCCGCCGACGCTCCCTATCTCCGCGAGACACGCGACTTGAATCGTATCTACGTAGGCCTTTGCGAGGACGAATTGTGCCCAACAAAGCCAACTGCGCTTGCGTATGCCGCCGTCCATGATCCCACAGGCTTACTTCTTCATGGAGAATCCGACGAAGGGGCCATCGACGCAAGGAAAATCTCCACGTCAACGGGACCTCACACGGTAGCAAGGAATTCAAGATGCACACGCCGACATCATCGAAACCAAGGGGGTTGATATCAACACATTCACGGGGATCGGAGTTTCTACATATGTCATCTGCCACCGGAACACCAAGCTCGTTAAGTAGAACAACATCAAGGCCCACCCATTGCTCCCTCCCGAAACCGGCACACAACAGAATGTCATCATGGTCATCCCCAGAATGTGGAGATTGTTCAAGGACTTCCAAAGATTCATGGGAGGATGTATACACAGACACACCAACACCGTTCGTCCCGTCATTATTGTCTGTAGACGGGGACGAGAATTCAGAGTCATTATCTGCGGACGATGCATTCGTCGAAAACTCAAATGCACTATCTCCCACATCCACTGCCATCACACCTAAACAAACAACCATGGAATGACCAACCACACAACGGATGTCATGCATACAAGAGCGAACAATATCTGTAAATACATAGCCCGAACTTCGCACACAACTCAGGGTACTATTGGACTGTATATATACGAACAGCCGTATGTTCCAGGCATACTATGTGAACTAAACCATGGAACATCGCCATTGTGGTGTTTGAGGCCGTGAGTTCATAAAAGAAATGCCAACCTGTATAGTAGGTGCAAATGGATACGTGTGCGACAATACAACATCGTAAATCCTACAATAGCATATACACGAACGCCCGTTCGTGTATATGTACCATACAATTCGCAAATGCATAAATGTCTATGGAGGGATTTACGAACAGACGTTCGCATATCGCTGCCATACTATGTGCCTGCATAGCCATATGTATGTATAGATGATGGTGGACGTGCACCATGCTCGAAGTCGATATTAACGAACGCACGTTCGTAAAATCCCAACCATGTGTGTGAACCACTGATGCACATGCGTGACATAGGACAGGCCGTTCGTAAATATGCCATTGAAGTGATTACCAACGGGCGTTCGTATATCACTGATAGGGTACCTGCATAGCCATATGTATACTGGCTCCCAATGCTACACTGGCACATGCGTGTGTGACATACGAACGTCCGTTCGTAAACCCTTGAATGACATTCACGAATGCCCGTTCATATGCCACTGATTCTGTATAACCATAGCCATATGTATATGTAAAATATGTTGTTGAATGTGGACCATACGCAGCCGCTTTCACGAACGCACGTTCGTAAACTCCCCACCAACCTCCTGTCTTACCTCCTGCCACAACTCTGTGCGCGACAAACAAACGTCCGTTCGGTAATCCTTGAATGGCAAATACGTACGGGCATTCGTATATCTGCCATATTATTTGTCCCGGTATAAATGTATGGAGGGATGTCGCTGGATGTGCACATAATCCCAGGTGTATTTACGAACGAACGTTCGTAAACTTCAGACCATCCTATGTGATCCACCCACAAAATAGTGGACTCCAGCTTTACGAACGCGCGTTCGTATATCAGCCATATTGTTTTTTTTGCAGAATTGTGGAGGGATGTCGCTGGATGCGCACATAATCCCAGGTGTATTTACGAACGCACGTTCGTAAACTCCAGACCATCCTATGTGATCCACATACAAAATAGTGGACTCCAGCTTTACGAACGCGCGTTCGTATATCAGCCATATTGTTTTTTCTGCAGAATTGTGGAGGGATGTCGTTGGATGCGCACATAATCCCAGGTGTATTTACGAACGCACGTTCGTAAACTCCAGACCATCCTGTGATCCACCTACAGAAGCGTGGACTCCAACTTTACGAACGTGCGTTCGTATATCTGCCATTCTGTTTTGTCTACATAAATGTGTGGATCGATGTCGCTGGATGCGCACATAATCCTATGTGTATTTACGAACGCACGTTCGTAAACCCCAGACCATCATGTGGTCCACCTACAGAAGCGCGGACTCCAACTTTACGAACGTGCGTTCGTATATCTGCCATATTGTTGTCTACATAAATGTGTGGAGGGATGTCGCTGGATGCGCACAAAATCCCAGGAGTATTAACGAACGCACGTTCGTAAACCCCAGACCATCATGTGATCCACCTACAGAAGCGTGGACTCCAACTTTACGAACGTGCGTTCGTATATCTACAATTATGTTTTGTCTACATAAATGTGTGGATCGATGTCGCTGGATGCGCACATAATCCTAGGTGTATTTACGAACGCACGTTCGTAAACCCCAGACCATCATGTGGTCCACCTACAGAAACGTGGACTCCAACTTTACGAACGTGCGTTCGTATATCTGCCATTCTGTTTTGTCTGCATAAATGTGTGGATCGATGTCGCTGGATGCGCACATAATCCTAGGTGTATTTACGAACGCACGTTCGTAAACCCTAGACCATCCTGTGGTCCACCCACAGAAGCGTGGACTCCAACTTTACGAACGTGCGTTCGTATATTTGCCATATTGTTTTGTCTACATAAATGTGTGGAGCGATGTCGCTGGATGCGCACACATATTCCCGGGAGTATTTACGAACGCACGTTCGTAAACGATACCATCCTATGTGATCCACCTGCAAAGCGTGGACTCCAGCTTTACGAACGTGCGTTCGTAAAGCTCCGGTATTTGCGGCGGTATATTCGGAGACTACGTTGTCTTGTACCTGGGGTGTGCGCTTGTTGCACAGGAGAATGGCTTGAGCACACTCCGTCGGGTCTCCAGGCCGCACACTTGGCGTCTGCCGCAAAAAAAAGCTCTGATATGGGGGGGAAGCGCTTTAAGTACTTCTCTGGTGTGGTTCAAAATCCCTTGGATGCTCTTTAAAAAGCGGATTCCCGCCGCCTACTTGGACCTAACAATATGCCATTCTATCCATGCGGAACATACCTGACCCTATGTTTGGAGCATGTATGGCATGGACGCAACATATTCAAAATATGTACATTGGTTGTACACCTTACTTGTTACCAAGGTCTCACGAAAAAAAATTAAAATTTTTATATGTATATATATATGTGTGTGTGTGTGTATATATATATGTATATATGTGTGTGTATATAAATGTGTATATATATGTGTATATATATATATATATATATGTGTGTGTATATATATATGTATATATATGTACTATAATAGTTAATGTAATTTAAATATGATGGTTAACATAGAATGAATGGTTTGCGACCAAGGTGTGAGGTACAAGTTTTTTGGCAATTGTTACCTAGTATATATTACCAAGGTATAAGTGATATATCTACACAATGAGGTAAGAGTGGGTAAAAATTGGTTGTGGAGGTCCCTAAACTTGTAGGTATCATATGAGTCACATCAAAACATGCCCGTAATCCGCTCACCAAATGCGTGAACACCGATAAAAGGTGGGTTAATGTATAATGGCTTGTAAGATAGATTAAGGATATGAATTCAAACCATACCTAGATTAAATTTAGGTTTTAATTCAGATGCCACCCTACATGTTGATTAATCTGGCGTGTGTGGAAAGGTTGAATTACTTTGGAATCGTGCATAAGATAGAGTGAGCATATGGATTGAAACCATACCTAGGTCGAGTCACACTTATAATTGTGTGAATTTTGCATCCCACGAGAAGTATAAGCATAGCTAAAAGTGTTGATTTAAACTGGTCTTAAGACATGCATGTTATAATAAGATTATGGATTGTGTGATCAAAATGCACTTAACACTATTAAAGATTTCGGGATGTAGGGTTTAGGGTTTGGGGTTAGGGTTTAGGGTTTGTGAAAGTTGTGCATGTCCGGTAGTTAATACAATAGACAAACAATATGGACTTCTCAAAAACCCATATCGCACTAATGCCCCCTTCCCACCCGACTTTAGGTAAGACTAAAAGTTGGTTCTAACAACTTGGCCATCACACCATCGACATTATCTACTGCCGAGCCTAGTTTGCAAATGATGTGGCATGGCTAAAAAGTGGAGGTCTTAACCCTCAAGCACCGACCCTCCCATCTTAGCTAAAGTCAAGTGGGAAGGGGGCATAACTTGATTTATGTGTAGCTCACATATGATGCTAGCCAAACATTCGACCACATGGCTCAAATGCGCTACACGGTTTTTTGCATTTAGTGTTGTGTTACATTTAATGTTGTTATTATTCATTTACCTGCAACACTATCTACCAACCACTTGACAAATAGTGTTCCAATACTTTCAAGGGCAAGATGTGCCCGACTATGTTAGGGCAGGATAAATGTGTATTTTTTGTTTCTAGAATTTCTTATAAATAAAAAATTTCAGTTTGTATGTACTACTTATATTCAATGGATAATTTCCTATGCAAACATAGTGGCCAATCGAGGATTTGGTAATGTAGTGGTGGTAGAGATGGTGGTGGTGCAACCATGCGGCAACAAAACACAAAACTTAAAAATATTATAACACTAATTGTGGTGATGTAAAAATCTGAACATGGCCAAATTTTACATTGGTTCACAATTAGTGTATAGGTTGGCATATAGTGTATGCAACATTAAGGGCGTCATTGGCATTTAGTGTTGTGGTTCGTAATTACTATTGCTAACACTAAATAGTAATTACGAACCACAACACTACAGTGTAGTTCAAGTTGGCACCTAAATTGAATTTCCATCCACCTCTTGTAAGAAAAAGGACACTGCCTCCTGCCAATCTCAAATTGGGTCCTTTATGAAGCTAGTAATTATTTGAGGAACCATTGAACAACATGAAAGATGTCTCATTCATAAAAACACTATATTTCAAAAGCCCATATGAACGCTCGTTATTGTAAAGCATGATTATAACATGACTTTATTACTTACATGCAATCCCATCCAATCCCATCCTATCCCCCCCATGTCCCCGTCCCCATCTCCCCATGTCCCGTCCCCATGCCCACCTCCCATCACATGCCATTCCCCCATCCCACCATCCCATCACCCCCCCATCCCCCGTGCCCATCCCATCCCGTCCCGCCACCCAGTGGGAGGAGGCCACGTGGCCACCGCCGGAGAAACCCTACCGGCGCAGGCTACCTCCCCGCGCCCCTTCCTCTCCTCCTCATTTGTCATTTGGCGCAGAGGAGGAGCGGAGCGCTTAGAGGCAGCGAAGCTCTTGCCATTTTTAGTAAGGTGTTTTATGTATGTTTTGTTGGTGCAAGCGGTGAGAGTTTAGGAAGCTTGAGAGTACGAAAGCTTGAGTTTCAGAAGCTTGAGAGCTTGAGAGCTTGAGAGTTTGAGTTTCAGAAGCTTGGGAGTATGAAAGCTTAGAGTTTCAGAAGCTTGAGAGTTTAAGAAAGCTTGAGAGTTTAAGAAAGCTTGAGAGTTTAAGAAAGCTTGAGAGTTTAAGAAAGCTTGAGAGTTTAAGAAAGCTTGAGAGTTTAAGAAAGCTTGAGAGTTTCAGGAAGCTTGAGAGTTTAAGAAAGCTTGAGAGTTTCAGAAAGCTTGAGAGTTTCAGAAAGCTTGAGAGTTTCCTAAGCTTAAGAGCTACAAGCTTGTGAGTTGTGTGTACATCAGAGTATTTGCTAGGGTTTGTATATAAGTTGTGAAGGTTTGAGTGTGAGAAAGGAGTGAGTGGTAGAAGGGTGCATTTGAAAGTGAACTAAGTGTGCATAAGAAGTGAATTGAGTGTGCATTTGGAAGTCAGTAGACTCCATTTGAAAGGCAATTGAGTGTGCATTTGTGAGGATTTCTGGGTTTCTCAGTAAGGGACGAAGAACAGGTTCTGTGTGTGCAACATTTTAATGTGAGTACAGTTTTCCTTTCCATCGCACTCCCCTCACATTCTGAAATTGTTGCTTCTTGATTTCCATGTGTTTTGTTATATGCATTATAAGCTCTGGCATGTTTTGTACGAATTATCACTCTCTTCTTTATTCTGAATTCTCAATGTCATTCTGGATCTCAATTCTGTTCTGATTCTATTTTTTTCTTCAGTTGCATCATTCTGACCAAGAGTTGCAGGCACAGATGTGAGCATTGTTGATCACAACAATCATACTCACATGTATATGTATATGTACATATACGAATACGTATATATACGGCAAATATATAATATAAAACCCAAAACCACCACATTTACGAACGATCGTTCGTAAATGTGAAATACATCGCGAAACCCACCCCCTTTTACGAACGGGCGTTCGTAAATACGCCCTCGATACTTCAACTTTTACGAACGTCAGTTCGTAATTGCCTGTATGCAATGCTATATATTTACGAACGCACGTTCGTAAATATAGGCTACATATCACGCATATTGCATACCATGACATCAATAATTTGAACAAACCTCTCCGCAAAATTACACATAAAAAATAAAGAATTACGAACGCACGTCCGTAAACAAATAAAAACATAATCCAACATACCAAATCACCTCTATTTACGAACGTGCGTTCGTAAATACGAATGCAGGTTACTTTTACGAATGCTCGGCCATAAAATTCTAAAATGGAATGCTATATTTACGAACGCTCGTTCGTGTATATACGCCTACTAAGAACACCCTGATACAACACTAATCAAACTGTCACTCTGAAAAACCCTAGACCCAAATGCATAAACTTGCGTAAGGACGTGAAATGTGAACAACATTGACAACCACCTTTACGAACGATCGTTCGTAAATATTATCAGAATCTATTGCAAAAAATACATTAATACTGAGTAGTACCTGAGATTTGCATGTCATATACGAACGCTCGTTCGTAACTCAATCCTAAATATTCTTGTGATGCAGATGGCTAGATCAAGCAGGAGTGCCATTGAAATGTTCGCGGTGAAGGTCAATCGCCTCCCGGAGTCGGTGTCCGACGACAAAGGCAACGACAATTATGTCCCAAAGCAGGACTTCATGGGGGAGTGGACGGCAATGCCAGAGAAGACCACAGACGATCTATTCTGCCTATGCTTTACCTACGAGCTGGAAACGAGACCGGACCAGCCAGAACAATGGGTGCAGATGAAGACGTGGGAAATAGAATCCATAGAGGCACAGGGTGATTATGTGATCTTGGATATGAAAAACAAGAAAGACCACATCAATCTGTTGTTGCACTACTTGAAGCACTCATTCTCATACGTGTACGCGTCAATGAATGTTGCAGCAGACGCCAAGCATTTCAACCTGGATGATCTCTTCTCAAAGTACATTCTAAGCCAATTTTGGACTGCCAGGAAGTTGACCGCCCTCGCCTTGAGCATCTCTAAGTACAACAGCGTGGTCGCAGAGGCCAACAAGAAGAAGAAGAGCCCCAGAAAACCATCCACATCCGGGGCAGGAGGATCGAGAAGTGCACCGAGGCCAGTGCCTTCAGCGAGCAGGTTGACGGATGGTCCCAGCAGACACTCGACGCCATCCAAGAGGACGAGGGAGGACATGGAGAGGTCGGGAGTAACAGAGACCGCGGAGGTGAGCTCCCCTCCCGTAATGCCAACCCCATTGAAGAAGGGCGAGAACCCGGACGCTGTGAAGGCAACGAGGATCCTTCGCGACTTCAACAATTACTCGAAGGATTGTTGGCCCATGGGACGCCACTTCACATTCAACGTGGACTGCTTCAAGTGTGAAAAATCCCCCAACAAGTGGGTGGTGAGGTCTCGCGAGAGCGGGGGTGTGAGGTGGCAGATAAACAACCTCATGAACAACGTCAAGTGGGATAGGCAGACCGTCTGCGTCATGCCCAAAGGGCTGACATCCCGTCCGTCGGAGAAGGATTGGCAACGAATCCAGAATGGAGAGTTCTGGATTATAGATGGTCAGCACAGCTTGGAGGCCTCTCAGATAATCCTCAAGGATGACAACTTCCAGCACGAACTGAAGGCAGAGTTGCGCTACTGGAAGGCGTTCTTGGTGTGGTCTGACGACTGGGACAAGCTGCGCAAGATTTCCACATTCCTTAACTCCGGCAACAAGATCAAGGCGTTCGAGGCGTCCTGGGCAGCTAACATAGTGGCTGCGAGAGACGTCTGGGTCGCCCACGGGTGCCCCCCCAAGGAAAGGGAGAACGCGAAGACCCAGTCTCCGCAATGGAAGGTGAGTTTACGAACGAACGTTCGTAAAGCTCAGTGTGCAATTCATTTTTCTTAACTTTCGTTTCAACATTTACGAACGTGCGTTCGTATCTGGTGCACTACTGACCTTTCTTTATTACTGCAGGCCTTTTGCGATGCGATGGTGGACAAGTTCTCTTCCATCGATATGAAGTCCACAACCACCAAGTCTGTGCTGGAGCTGAAGGGCGAGCTCCGCCTCATCTGCTGCAACAGGGACACTTGGGAGTTGTGGACTTAATTTTTTGATGCGCACAGCTCGGGGGATCTCGTCAACCCCGACACCGAGGAGAAATACAGCGCGGAGAAGACCGGGGAGGCCCCTCCACTACTGAGGGAGTTCTTCAGGTCCCTACAAGGGTTGACGGAGTCCGAGTTGCGGAGGTGCGCGGTGCATCTTCTTGGGAACACTGTGGGAAGAACCATCCCCTACTCGAAAATATTTTTGAAGAGGCCAAAGCACAAGCCCGGCACGTACTCCATCAAGGAATGGTGCGACCACCGAAAGATGAAGACTGCAACAATGAGGGAGTTGAGCGTACTCGTCCCGGAGTACAAACTCTTCCAAGCCGACGGGGACGTGGATTGGGCCTCATGGAAGGAGTTCAAGGTCGGCTACAACATCTGCGGAGCCTCGATGCGCAGTCTAGTCAAGGAGCACGCCTCCGTTTTGAAACAGAAGGGGAACAAGAGGTCAAAGAAAACGGAGACTGAACCCCAGGTGGTCGAGCAGTACATAAAGTTTTTGGAGCGGAAGATGAGAGCCACATTCGAGGGAGTGGCAAGATTTTGTGTGGTGACAACCGGCTTAGAGAGGACCACATTCTCTAAGTGGGACGGAACCATCAGTAGGGCCGAGGTGAGGGAGGACCGTCGGGGTTGCCCATTTGCCCTGATCGATTTCAGGGGGATCCCGGGTGCGTCGAGGCAGGGGGCGAAGGACATGCCCTTCTACAACCCCTTCATAGCAAAGTTCATGGAGTACAAATCGCCTGCCATGAGGGAGCCTCACGTTTGGCTGTGGATAGTAAAACAAGAGAAGCTGTCCGTCGTCACCGAGCTGTACGAGCAGACGATCAAGTTCGAGTACATCATCTTCCACAGCACTTACGTGCCCGCCAAGACGGAAGGGATCGTGGCCATCAACGAGGCCAGGGGCAACAAGCAGGTGGGGGCGGTAAGCCTCATTTTTTTGACGTACAACGGGCTTGGGCATGGTGTTAATGGTGTTTCGCACTCCTTCCTTGCTCCATTAACTAGTTCGCCGCCAGTCACGTCCAAGCCTTGCAGAAACATCTCCCAAGCTAGTCCTTCATCCCTAGACAGCTCCTTGATGTATAATCCCCTAAAACTTCCGTTTAAGGCTCGAAAATATGTCCTGGACACTACCTACCAGCTCGCGTTTTTGGCCCGATCGGCCAACTTCCGGAGGTGGTTTTTGCAAACCGTGTCCGGATCTGGCCTCTCTAACCTTCTACCAACCTATGGTAGAGTTTTTGGGTCATTCTAACTACTTTCATATTTCCGACCAGCTCACGTCCTTGGTCAGATCGGCCAACTTCCGGAGGTGGTTTTCGCAAACCGAGTCCAGATCTGGCCTCTCTAACCTTCTACCAACCTATGGTACAACTTTTAGGTCATTCTAACTACTTGCTCTAGACGTCCCCCCCTGAGCGTCATGTCCGCACATATTCACCATTCCTATTTTCTAATGCATTCCTTGGTACTACATCACAAACTCTCCGATGCACATTTTTAGTAACACATTCAACACCTACGTCCTGTCAACACTAAGGGCTCAGGTAGCTTACAAGAAGAGTAGTAATAAGAGAATGCCAACAACGGATCTACTCTCTAAATCCCTCTTTCAACACTTTATTGCTTGTTTTCCAAAACTGTTGTCCGTCCGGACTGCCACACATTTTCAGGACGCTACACGTCCAGATCTAAAACTTACAAGCATACACATCTTCTCTAAGAGTCTAAGCTATCTTCGCATATGTGTACTAAGAGAGCCAAAAGGCTCTAAAACCATCCTTATATACTTCAAAACAACTACCTACTAGGTGGGTCAACTTGGTAGGTTGCCACCCTGTCAAAACGCTGCAACTAGCTGTCCTGACGCGTTTTTGCCCTCTGTCCAATTCATGACCAGCTGGCACACTGTCATAAAAACGGTCAACTAGTAAAAGACTCGCAATGACATTTTAATAACTTTGGACCTACAAGTCATTTTCTGACCAGCTAAGTTACTAACACCAAATAATTACTACCACTGAATAGATTATCAGCAGTAGAACAGTAAGAACCAACTAGTGGACGTCCTAACAACTAGTTGTATTAAGGACAGATTTGACGTCAACTAGTAAAATGGCATTTTTTGCCTTTATGACAATATGTGAAACATAGTGCTAAATCCTACCTTAACACATGGGCGAGCGCCTGTCAAGGCGAACAGCGCGTTCAAGAAGATCTATTGCATCCCACATCCCCCTCCCAAGGATCTGCTGCAGGAGACGTTGTACACGGTCTTCCCGGCGCTGGAGCTCAGGTTGGAGTTCTACGTCTCCGTGCTCCAGAGTTTGGCAACAAGTGGAGAGACTGTCTACAACGTCTGTGGAGGCAGCAAGTTCCATGTACGCGGCGATGGTAAGCACTCCAAATATTTACGAACGCTCGTTCGTAAAGTTCATGGTGGCCGCATTGGTGAACGTTAGTTGTTTTAGTAGTGCTGGCATTGTTTCTCAGCGCTGATGTTTACGAACGCACGTTCGTAAAGTCCATGACATCCGCATTGTTGAATGGTAGTTGTCTTAGTAGTGTTGGCATTGTTTCAGCGTTGATGTTTACGAACGCACGTTCGTATATGCTAACGTATTTGCTTGTGTCCCTCAGATGTTGGGGCTGGTCGTCAACAGCTACGTTGACGCCGTGGACGAGGAGGAGTACCAGGTCCACAGGGCGAAGGCGTCAACGATGGACCTGGGGGACATGTTCGTCCCAAGGACGGACATCAACATGGCCGCCGACGAGAGCATGCCCGCCATGGACTCGGATGACGACGAGCCCGTCCCCTCCACCAACGTCGATGCCATCGTCCGGTCCTTCGACATCACGCCGCTCCGAATTGTGGCGCCATCGGGGAATCCTGCCGACCGTCAAGGGACCCCGGGGGGCTATACTGGATCCTCGGCGGGGACAACCCAAGATGTCCTCCCCGCGCGAACCTCTAGAGATGAGGCTTTCGCCACACCCGGGGGATGCTTGACTTCAGTGACGCCCAGGCCCCTCGTGGTTCCCAAGATGGAGAACCTCGACATTTTGGACCAACGCTCCCGTCCATCATTGGACCTCTTCCGCAACACGAGGTGGAGGATGAAGAAGACCCCCTACGTGGAGTTGCCTGAGGGAGCAGTCATCGAGGTCTCGGACGAGGACGAGGGCGACATGGACATCATGTCAGAGCTGGGGGTCGACTACGGCAAGGACAAGAGGGTGAAGGAGGAGGCGTTGTCCGTCGCCGAGCTTAACGCCAAGCTCGAGCAGAAGATGAAGGAGGACATGGCGGCGGCTGCAGAGGAGAATGCCAGGAAGATGTCCGTCATTCAGGAGGAGCTCAGGGCCTCCAACGCCAAGACGGACGCAATCCTGGAGATGCTGAGCAGGATGCAGAGCTTTGCGGCTCCTCAGCCATCGTACCCCTTCCCTGGAGGATACCCCTCCCAATACCCCCCGCCAGGCCAGTACCCCTTCCAACCAGCGCCCCACCCAACGCCGGTCGGCACGCCCCCGCCCCCTGAAGTGCCGGCGACCACCGCCACCTCCCACTACGCCATCTCCTCGGCCATCGAGAGGACGAGGATTTACAAACGCGCGTTCGTGAATCTCCAGGTCCGGCAGTCCTCACCCCTCCCCCTCCTAGGGTAGGACTGCCCTCAGACACGGACACGGCCTCTTTCACCGTCGTCCCCAGCTTAGTGGATAGGACAGGGGGCGATGATACTGCGCGACACACTGACGTGGTCACTGTGGAGGACACGTAGGGGAGCCCCAATGACGCTGCAGGTGTCCAAAGGATGGACGTCGAAGACGACCCTGTGCAGGAACGGCATGCCTCCGCTTGGATGGAGGATGTCCGCATGGAGACACTCGATCTGGGCGGCGAATACAACGACGCGGAGCACATCCAGCAGACCCAGGCGTCTCAGGCGGAGCGTGGAGACGGAAGCCGCTGCGGCAATGGAGGTTACGAACGCGCGTTCGTTAATCGATGAGGAGGGAGCTGCTGCTGTGTCCAGCGCCGGCGCCCCTCCCCCCGATGACGAGGTAACTCATATCTGAGAATACCACCTGTATTTACGAACGCGCGTTCGTAACTAACCCCCGCGATGTTGTCTTGGCACGTTCTCCATCGGCATCCCGAGGCCTGCAAGAGCCCTTGCCTTCGTGCCCCCTTAGGACGATCAATTTTGTAGGACACGGCATCATTTTTCCTTAGGAACCCGTGTGATAGGTTATCACCCGAGACAATTTGTACATAATTATTTATCGAATTTGTATATAAGCAGATGATGTGCATTGGATCTCCTAAACTTGTATCGCCTCCAATCTCATGTGATGTGTATGTTCATGCGCGTCTTGACTCCTGCATACCCACCGCGTTCACAAACGAGTGTTCGTGAAAGGGTGTGACCCCCTGTCCACCTCCTTCGCGAACCCCCGCTCGTGAATGAACATGTAGACGCGCCCACGAACGAGCGTTTGTCAATGATGCGCACCGCCACCCGAAACCTGCATTCACGACCACCCGTCCACTTGTTCACGCTCGTCTTTATAATGCATCGTCTTCATGCTTCGCGCAAGCTTATTTACTGGCTCAGCATTACACTAGTCGAATTTTGTACATAATTATTCATCAAATTTGCATATAAACAGATCTCTGGATTGGATCGCCCTAACTTTGTATCGTCTCCCATCTTGTGATGTGTACGTTCGTGCACGTCTATTCACTCTTGCATACCCACCGTTTTCACGGGCGGACGTTCGTAAAAAGGTGCGACCCCGTTTCCACCTCCTTCACGAACGACCGCTCGTGAATGTTCTCTACACGCTCACGAACGACCGTTCGTAAATGATGCGCCTCCCCACTGTCGGCCTCCATTCACGAACGAGCGTTCGTTAATGTACCCTTCCACATTTTCCTTGCACTGTTATTATCGCTGTTCGTCCTTCCCTCCTAATGCATCTTCATGTTTCACTTCATGTTCTTCATAATCTCATTACTGTATCATAGCATTAAACTAGTCGAATTGTTAATCACAAGACCCCCCGGAGATAGATCGCAACCCCTCGGCCAGAGGACTTGAGACCCGAAACAAACCATTCATAGTTTTTGACCTCAACGGGGTGTTGTGTCACACCCAACACATCCCCAGGGTCCCCACGCGTCCCTTCCGCCATCTTGACGAGAGGGACTACGACGGCGAGCTCGACACCCTCATAAACCGCAAGGTTGTCCGCGCCCGTCCCGGCGTGCGAGACTTCCTTCGAGAGGTGCTCGGCTTAGCTCACGTCGTCGTGTGGAACTCTATGGTCATGGAGAACACGGAACCCATCGTCGACTTCCTCTTCCGTGACCTCCCCAGCCCTTGCCTCGTCCTCGGCCAAGAGGCATGCGATGAACTTCTCGACGAGAAGGGATTTCCGGTTCCCAAGTTCGGCGGTCGAGGCGGAGGGCAACAATTCCTCAAGGTCCTCGGGTCCAGACTGTGGCGCGGCATCCCCCCGCTCGAGGGGGTACCCCACGGGTGGTGGCCAACTGCGGAGAGCACCCTCCTCATTGACGACAGCCCCACCAAGAGCGTTCTCAACCCCCCCGGCAACGTCATCTTCCCCAACCCTTGGACCGGCGATAGGAAGGACACATTTTTGTTAGATAGGCTAGCGCCTTACCTTAGAAGGCTTGTGCTCCACACCGGGAGCGTGCCGGATTTTGTTAGGTCCAATCCCATCGGCAACGCGGCACTCAGCCCCCGCGATAGTGTATATAAGAGCATCGTTCGGCTCGCTAAATTCAATAAATTGATTTGAGAAACCTCTATGCATGTGTTGTGTCCTTGTGTTTCACGTATCTAATGATTTTTTCCATGTTTGGATGTCTTTTTTTTGTTGCCCATAGTCTGCCCCCCTATGTGATACCCGTGTCCTCAACGGCCCTCCCTGTCCCCCCTCATCCCCTGGCTCCCCCTCCCGCGGCGTGTCGGATTTCCAGATCCCCTCCCTCTACCATTTCTCGGCGGTGGACGCAGCCTCGGCCGTGGATTACTCCCTGGACGTCGGCATCGACGACGGCGTTGTGAACAGCCCGCCCCCCAGAGTCACTGCCCTCGCGTACGCCCCGTCGCCCTCTCCCCTCTCCAAGGAAAAGCGAACGCTCATTCGGCTAGGACGTGTGTCGCCCTCGACCGACGGCCGCGTCGCTCGTCATGGCCCGAGCCGTCGTCTCCGCATGGAAGCTCCCCGGTGCAACCCCTCCCCCGCCGACTCCGCTCCTCCCGCAAAGGCATCCGCCATCGTCAGCCCTCCATGCCCTCGATCCCCTCCGTCATCTGACAATGCCGTTTTTCAATCGGCTCCGGCCGCTCCCTTTGACGACCCCGCGGCGCCGGTCGCGCCCCGCACCGACGTCCCCAAAGCCAAGGTGCCTTTCTTTTTTCCCCTAAACCCTTGTTCACCGTTGCTTTCATTATCTTGGATCCGCGTGTATGGAACTTTACGAACGCCCATCCCAAACCACCCTCATTATTTTCCCCACTCCATTCTTATTCTTATTTTCCCATGGCGTTGTTTCGCAGGCGGCTCCCCGCTCGCTTGGTGGCCGGCCCTCCTCGACTTCTTCCTTGGATAGGCGCGCCCTGAAGGCCGCATCTTCTGAGACCGATCGTTGTTTGGCCCTCCGGAGAAGTGCAAGGCACTCCCTCTCGCATACGCACTCGTATTCTACTTACAATACCACTTCGTACAATTCGGGAGCACGTCCGCATATATGGAAGAACGACACATATTCCGGGCAAGTCTACAAAAATGGCTACAGCCGCGGGCCGGAGATTTTCAAAGCCATGGAGGCCGCCAAAAACAAGGACACGGCCGCGAAAAAAATATAGTGGGACGTACATGTGTGACTAGAAATGTCCAAGTGGTCCCTAAATGCATGTAGGGGTAGAATGTAGTGCTTGGTTATTTATTCTATTTGAAGACTTTGATGGTATTTCCATTATATTTGTATTTCAAACCCATTTAATAGATTCAATTTACCATCACTCTCCGCATCTTCCCTTCCATTGGCAACAATTTCTCATATCATACACAAATGTTTTCATGTATGCTTTACATTTCTGGTCACTTTGATGCATTCATGTTTAATAATTGTTCCCAACATTATCAATATGGGATTTTTATGTTCTCATTACTGGTCCAAATTTGAAAAGCACGTTCTTGAATAGTCTCAAAATCATCAAAAAGTCTCCGATTAACGAATATAGTGTTCAATCCCAAATGCTCAAAAATGCAACATATGATGTGGAACCAAGTTTTAAACCAAATAACTTGAGCTAAGTTAAGCGAACCCACTGATGATCGTGATACATGTTCTTCTTCCGATCCATTTTGTACTTGGAACAACTCCCTGATCCTAAGGCAAATCCTTAGTGTGGATCCCACCACTTACCTTTACTATCTAACAAATCGGGCCTAAAGAAAATTTTATGAGCGTCGTAGTTGTAATGTGGGGGTAAATTAACATTAGAAATTTTGGTCGACATGAAACGTGTCGTATAATTGAGGTGTCATATTATCAAGGTGAGATTGTACAACTACCTATATATTGGGTCAATAATGCCTACCAAGTGTTGTAGAGTTTTTTGTGGATTGATGTTTTATTGAAAGCATCACAAGTTGGTGTCATTATGGTCACTTCGTATAAGATGGTTGTGACATTTCGATACCTTGTTTCTACTCTAAGTGCATGAACAACCCCTTGATGAGCATAAAAATTGAGAGTGATGGGTGAATGCATGGTTGAGTGGACCACTTTTCGTATCACAGCCATTTTTCAGGATACCTCTTTGTATTGTAAGTTGAATTAAAAAAAATCTACCTGATAAATCCTTTTGAAACTTTGGGCATAGCTTGTTAACTTAAGTGTCTTTACAAATAAAATTTTGTCTTTAAATTTTGTTCTATAAATAAAGATATATGGGACTTTTAAAGTAAAAGTATGGACTATGGTCACCAGTAAATATTTTTATGAATGTAGCTTTTTCAATAAGTATATGATTACATTATTATGGTAGTGACTCACTATGTGTTGTAGTATAGATAGAATAGTTTGGAGCTAAAGCATTTTTTAATAATATTACTATTAAAATGATAGTTATGGACTTTTGAAGAGGCTGAATGTGGTCATATTTTTGGAAGTCCATAATAGAGGTTTGCGGAGGCAAGTTTTTTTATGAGTGTTAAGATCTATAAGCTTTAGGTGGGCTTCTATTTAGAAATACTTAATTGTCTTTAGAAGTATTTATATATTTAAAGCAAATTTTGATCAGTTTTTCAAAATATTATAACTAAATATAAAATGAAGGTATTACAATTTTTTCTTTTGATTTGAGTTTTATATGCTTCAAAGAATGTGTGTAAAATAAATTTAAAAATAATCAATTGCATATACAAAAAATGGATATGGACTTCAAGAAATGGATATGGTCCGGTATTGGTCCACTCAACCATGCATCCACCCTGCTGAGAGTGTGAAGGGAATTGCAATAAAAACTTACATGTTTTAATTGAATAATCTACTATAAGTTAGCATTTTTAGGAACAATAAGTGTTTATTGACCCATAAGGTTGAATTTTTCAGTCTACCCAATTTATCCGTAAATAAATATAACAATATTGATGTCACAAATTCATGAACAATCAATGATCACATCTAACTCCTTGACATTGAATCAATGCCTACCAAACATACTCCATAGAGTTACAATCTCAATCTTTTGACATTTCTATATATTTATAGTGGCAAGTTGACCTAAAAGGTTGAGGTACGAGTTGCATCAATGTGGAATGAATCATTATAATCTAACTATTAGTGATTTGTACTTTTTTTAGATGTTCTTGAACAATCAATTGTTTGTTTAGAGTTGGTGGGGAGGAATGGGTTTGTTGACATTTATGAAATAGAGCTACCCAATGTGATAAATGTATCTACATAGTTCATCCATAATTGTGGAACCATTGGATATTCTTCCATTTTTCTAGATCATCCTGCCTCTACATCTAGTCCAATGAGTTTTATTTTTCAGAACATAATATAGGTAACCTTAGAATAAATTATTTTTATTTTCTATTTTGTGGCAAATGAAACAAATTTTTATTTCGTTGCCAAAAAAATACAAAGTCACTAGGTGCTGAAAAAGAGAGTGGGGAAATTCTCTTGGGTAAATCCGATGGAACTACAAAAATCCAAGCAATGTGAACAAACTAAGCATGATTAACAAAGCATGAATAGCTAAGCCAACATCATGCACACGATTGTTCTAGCACATGATGTTAAAGTTCGACCTATGGTAGAGGAGGTTCTTGTTGCCCCACACAACGTCAAACTTGGATGAAGTGTAACTCAAGAATCCTTCACCATATGGCATCCATTTTAGTCTCTCTGGGTCTATAAATTCATAAAATAACTTCTCCCCAAGTCAACATATTTCTTCCTAGGCCCCTTAATATTTTCATTAACTCTTACCATCCTAAACCACCTCCTTTGATGTTGCTATCCAGGGTCTTAGGATCATCCAAGTCAAGGATATGAAAAAGGGGAGGCTCCTGGGTGCAAGCATAGTAAAGTGGACCAAAAAAGTGCTCCGGTATATGAAAGCCATGATTTTCTTGGTCAAACGCCTATAAGTAGTAGCAAAATGTTGTTTAAAATAGATTATTTTTCATGATGACCTCTATTGTTAAGTTAGGTACTCAAATATAGAATATCAATATGAGATCTTCAAAACCTATCATCAAAAGTGACGCGTAAAAGCAACTGACTAAATATAGTTTTGAACGTAAATTTCATGACCTTAAATATTTTGAACTTAGAATTTCTTTTCATATTCCTTGAATTCATTATAAACTTGAGGTCATCGTAATTTTTTTTTCAAAAATTCATCAATTTAATGTAATGTAATTGTATTTTAAACAAGTTTTTGACAATTATCTTTTCAATGACACCCACTTGCACCATCTTCTAAAATACATATACGTTGTTCGAAATTGTTTTTTGTGAACATAAATTGCTTGGCTTTGTAGATTCATATGTTTTCTAAATGTTTATGAATTTTTATTTCATAAAATTCAAAGTTAGTATATTGTTTTGGATCACTTTCACTTAAACCTGAGCAAGGATCAAGAGCTGTCCACTTTACCGTGCTTGCACCCTCCTCAAAGCAATTAAGAGTGGGAGGAGCGAAGGGTGCAAGTGAGCACTCATTAAGAATTGAGCAAAAAAACCTACTGCTTTTACATACAACCTCTAGAGTAGCATCTTCATTAGGAGAGTTGTGATTGCCAACTCACCTGCCGATGGGTGCATGAACAGTCATATGCTAAAGAAGTTGATTTCATGAGTCCATGATGGAGTTAACCATGGTGTCTAGAGCCTCATGTTCCCTAGCATCAATTCTAAACCTCCAAGCGTTGCTTTTAATAGGGAGGAACTCCTTGTGTTGGACATTCCATACATCTTGCGCCTATTTGAGTTCATTCTTGTTGAGTTGAGCACCTCTAGCTTTAGAAAAGTCATAACCAATTATTCCATGTTTGGGTGCCACCAAAGGGAGGAGATTAAGATGTGAAACCCATTACTAGGTGGTAGAATCACAACATACTCAAGAATGTTATTGCTGATTCTTTTTCATATGCCAATCCCTTGGTTTGGAAGATGTTTCTTAAGAAATATCCACCATGGCCACACATGCCACTTATTGGCTCTATTCCTTCTAGTGCATCTGAGGCAAAACTTAATAAGAAGATGCAGGTTAGAGAGGTCACCATCAAACCCTTTGATTGCCCATTTAGCAAGGAGGCCCCAATTGACGGTGCTACTAAGGTTGAGCCCATTGTGTTTCATCTTGGCGCAACAATATTAAACTTATGTGTGGGGAAACACTTCACATCACAAGCACAATTTGGAATTTCAAAAATTGCTTATGGCATCAACTATCAAGCCATTTGGATGTGGGCAAAGAATACATGTTCTCAAGGACACATTGTTCTTGAACATTGTGTAGTACACCATACGGTAGTGTAGCCAATCAAAGAGTATCTATCCAATTTTGTTTGTACATGATTGCATCCATGAGCTTCGAACTCTATTGTTCTCTTGTGTATGTCACAGTCTTGACTTTAGTTTACATATCACCATATACTTGAATTTGTTCGCTCATTTGAATGTAGATGTGAGATTCTAATTTTACATTCCTACGATGCCCATATAGTAGAGTTAATCATAAAGTAGCTCATACTAGGGTTTGGAAACCCGGTCTTTTGGGTTTTGGGTTGCCAATTGTGTATAGGTTTTTATACTGGCACCCAGATCAAATCCTAGAAAAAATTGGGGCAAGAAGTTCCCAAGTTTGTATTCAAGGCAAGGAAAGTTTTGAACCCTTTCATGAGTTAATTTTGGGAACTTTAGGTGAATGACCCCATTTAGTCTTTTAATCATTAGCCATTTCACATTGCAAGTATGGAGGTTCCACAATTGCGAGGCCATGTCCTTGACATAGTCAAGGGGGCATCATCCACAAAGAGAACGTCAAGGTCCAAGGGGGTTGGGTGAATGAGGGTGAACTTGTCACTTCATAATCCCATCACTAGAAGAAATCGTGTCCATTTCAACCCTAGGCCATCGCGACTCGCACCAAGAAAATGCATAAACAATTCAATTGGTAGGCAACCGGAAGGTACCCGTGGTGTACCCATGGAAGGTGCCCCCCGATTCCCAACCGAATTGATTTGTTTATGCATTTTCTTAGTGGAAGGTGCCACCTGATTCCCAACCGAATTGATTTGTTTATGCATTTTCTTGGTTTAGTCTTGATGGCCTAGTCGAAAGGAGGGTTGAAATGGACGAGATTTCTTCTAGTGCATGGGGGCAGGGTTGAATGAGCAAGTAGACAGCTCGGGGGGGGGGGTCACTCCCTCTTATATTGATGCATCCACGTGGGCTCAGGACCTATTTATTGGGGGGCTATTTACCTTGCAGAAAAGATTGTAAGGTATGGTATTTTTCAAAATAAAGGTAAATGCTTGTATTTTAATACACCCTATCAGTAATTATAGATTTTTTGGGGAATCATTTAAAAATACCCTATTTTACTTATATTGCCAAAGAAAATTGGAAAGAAGATTGCAATTCAATAACGCATTGAAATTTTCCCTCCCGACACGTAGGTAGAGAACATTAACTCCACATTGGATACGTTGGTTCAATAACGTTCAAGCCAGCCAGCCTGCGAAGTCGTCCATCCAAGCTTTTTCAACAGAAAAATCACCTCTTTTCATCCACTAGCACAGACCCTACCCTAGACCCGTTACCCCTAGTAATTGTTTCCACGCTGTTTTACATGTACTGACTAGATAAAAGAGGCCATTATATGTGATGGTATTTTACATGTAAACATGTTTCACTATTTAAAAACCCCCTATATTGTATGTACGTTTTTTTGCAAAATTTATCTACAATGAATATATTAGACCCTAATTTTTATCGCACATTGTTTCTACGATTTTTGCCAATGACCCCCCCACTCCCCCCCGAGGTAGACGGCAACATTAGGTAATTCAAGTGAGGCCTTACAATTGGTGCTCACCTTTGTTGATTTGATTGTGTCTGCACTAGTGAAGATGGGGGTTGATGATGTGGTGGTGCCTTTACTCAAAGTGGGTGTATTCCATTGTAAGGTGATTGAGGAGGAAGAGATCTCCATGTACATGAAAGGTGGCAAGGAGAACGTTGCTAGAGTAGATTGATTTGGGATGTACACTTTCTTCTAAACAACGGCAATGCTTGGGAATACTTTGAGCTTACCTAACCGAATATGTTCATGACAATCCATGCTAAACTCAATATGAAATTGAATAGTGAGGAAGCCAAATTTGTAGTGTAATCTAGTCACATGCACATGTACGGCCAAGGGTGGACTCGTTAGCCAATCTCTACATGTGTAGGGTAGGCACTTCGGTGCATAGAACTCCAGCACAATATTAAGTAGCAATACTAGTGGGGTACCCTGTTTAGTACCCACAATATTACCTCAACAAGAAGGGAAAAATTTGCAAAGCAAATTTGAACAAATGGGGAATTAATAAAAGATAATTGCTTCAAAAAGGTGTCAACATGGTATCCAATAGGTTGTAGAAGACTTTTCCCAAAAAAATACAAATATCTTTTTGACCCCACCAACTTTTTCCATTGCTTTATAGTTATTTGGATTTGTTTAGAAACTAATTTAGCCTAGATTAGAACCTTTATTACCACTTGGCATTAGTTTTGTCCTGGAATTCGACATGATTATTGTAAGTAATGAAAGTAGTACCAGCCAAAATTAAACATAGCCTAAGAAAAACTCAAATGTATTGCCACCTTTGCTCTCAAAAGAGCATCAAATCAGCGCACGCAAGTTTGATGCTCTTTTGAAAAGGTCATTCCGAGCTTGTTACTTAATGTTATGAATGTTGTTTGAGGCATATATGTAAAATGCATGGGAGCACCAGCTTCCAATTTTGTAGATCAGATTTGTGAATCAAATAATTGTGATGGTTTCAATTGAAACTTGAATTTGCCCTTCACCTGAATTACCTCTGAATTCACCAACAACCTGAATCTTTGAACGTGCGAGGCGGGATTTGTGCTAAGACTGGATGGGTGTCTTATCTTTGCACTAACCTCTGATCTTATCTTTGGATCCGAGCCTTGGAAGGTGCTGCTGCATATTTTCTGTTAATACTATCAATACTTGTACACGGGATGCGGTATCTTGATTTTCTTTATAGGATTTGAATGTCATCTATGACAGAGGAAACAAAAGGTGTGAAACACTGTGGAAAACTATCAGTTAGTTACAGATGAACCAGTTGACTTTGAGAAATAACCAGTTGAAGTTCGAGACTTGGGAGAATTACCAATCATTTTAGAGGAATCTATTGAATATACCTCAAATGAATAAAGAAAAACCGGAAGATGTCAACATGTAACCGGCTGGATTTAGAATCACTAGGATCTTGACTGACTATGCCCAAAAACTTCCCAGCCACTGGTGCGCAATAACATGAGGGATTTCTAGTCTTCTTCGTACTACACACAAGTCCCCTGCAAGTTGAGGGGTACTATGGAGGACATCATGGTTGCTCACATCTCAGGTCTCCTAACTTATGTTGTGGTTGACAGGTTTTATGAGAAAACATCACAAAATCTGCACGCTCAAGTCTATTTTGCAATTTTCCATTCTTTATCTGGATCAATAGACATTGGAGGTTTTTAATGGGTAAATCTTGTGAACACGTTGGATACATGCATGCAGTGGATTTTAGAGCTAGACTTCTACTTTGGACCAAGCAAAAAACTCGCACTAATCTCAAGATTTGTTCACAGTTTTGGGTAGAACCTCGGGGAAGTCACTTAGTGTATTCTTTGGGGACACATGAGCGTACAACACATATTTTTTGGGGGGCTATGTAGCTCATTTACTGCATTTTAGTGGACCCTATATTTTTTAATAATTCTACTTTCTTTAATTTCTTACCACTCTATGTGTAATTATAAATTAAAATCTCCATAATATTTCAAACCCTTCATTATTTATATTTATTTGAATTTTCCTTCGTGGAATATTACAAATTTTTTTCTTGTAAGCTTTTTTGTAAAAATCATAGTAATTACAAAAATGCTTAAAATAGTTTGAATTCTTTAGGGAAAATGTAAATAATAGTGGTGAACAACAAGGTGTAGGTAGCATGCTTCTTGAGCTTACATAGAAAGAAATTCAATTAAAAAATAATAATTTTGCAATGTATATTGGAATTTTAGGGTTTTGAGCTTTAAAGTGTTGTAAAATACGTAATTTTAACAATTTTGAGGAATGGTAGATTGAACTAGAAAGTAGATGATAGCCCCATACTTTCTTAATTGGGACTACTCTCATTTGAAATTAGGAACTACGTGAAAATTAGTGTTTGACAAAAATACGACCAAATATGGCCCCACGGAGCTCTTTAAACGCGTAGGGGTCAATGCACGATGATAGAATTCTTGTCTTGCGTGGGAGGAACAACCAGAGAATTATACAAACGTCAATGAAATGTTCCTCAAAAGTACACTTAATAACCCTCATCCAACGAGTTCATCCATTTTGTAGATGGATTTGTGATCATTTTTCATCTAGTTCTTAAAATTTTCTTACCCTAAACTCAACCTAAAAATTTAAAAAAATCCCTACCAATTACTATAATGGTATTTTAGAAATACTATAAACATAATTTTGGGTATTACAAGTGACCCTATATTATATAATGTGCTACCTCACATTTCTTCAAGGCTATAGTATATCAAAAATATATATAATTTTTATCAACCATGAATAAATGTCACCCTATATTTGTTCTCTCATAGTTATCTAAATTTTCAATAGTGACTTCCCCGGGGGTAGAACTGTCATACTCATGCAAGGAGGTGAACTTGTGTGTAGCAGTAGTGCAGCCACATACATTAATTACTTGCTCCCTTCTTGTACATGTCCAACAAGGATCTCTGGGATTTTTATGGGTGGAATTTACTTTTTATGAGGTTGGGTGTGAAGAATTTGACCTTATTTAAGTTGAACTGGGTGAAGAAATATGTAAAGGTTTTCTCTTAATATACTGAAATTCTATCACTTGCTAAGAGGTGTGATATGTCTCTCATGGGTGGTCATCTGTAGGAGACTTATCACTATGTAGTGGGGATGCGACATGTATCGCAATGGTAGTGACAACAATGTTAAAAAAATTAGATTTACTTGACATAGTAAAGAATACACTCCATCTCATCAGTTCCTAGATTGTGTTGTGGGCCGTGGCATTTTGGGTGAGACAAAATAATGTGTTTGTTGACAATGTAGTGATTATTTTTGCAATGGATAATTTAGAGAGATGCACGAAAGGGGAGAAAATGACCGGTGGTGGTCAATCCGATGATGGGGAGAGGTACCATTGAAAACCTCTACATTAAAGATGTATTGCTCAAACCTTGGTATCCACGTGTGAACTTCTGTGGGTGGGCATCCAAGGTTGACACTGATCATCATTTTGTATATGGAGCAGTATGCTCGGGGAGGTTACCAGTGAAAATCGTAGAAACAACATGCGATAAAAAAAATAGGGTTTAATATATTCATTGAAGATAAATTTTGCAGAAAATGTACATATAATATAGGGGGTTTTAAAATAATGAAACATGTTTACATGTAAAATACCATCACATATAATGGCCTCTTTTATCTAGTTAGTACATGTAAAATAGCATGGAAGCAATTACTAGGGGTAGCGGGTCTAGGGTAGGGTCTGTGCTAGTGGATGAAAAGAGGTAATTTTTTGTTGAAAAAGCTTGGATGGATGACTTCGCAGGTTGGTTGGCTTGAATGTTACTGAACCAACGTATCCAATGTGGAGTTAATGTTCTCTACCTATGTGCCGGGAGGGAAAATTTCAGCACATTATTGAATTGCATCTTTCCAATTTTCTTTGGTAGTATATTAAGTAAAATAGGGTATTTTAAAATGATTCCCCAAAAAATTTATAATTACTGATAAGGTGTATTAAAATACAAGCATTTACCTTTATTTTGAAAAATACCATACCTTCAAATCTTTTACGGTGAACTTTATTATGCCAACAAAATAAATGAAGGGTTCTCCATCAACAACACTCCCCAAGTATTTCCAATTATAACATAGCAACTAATCTCATGGGAATGTAACTGCCTAGTCGTGTGAGCGTTGATGACCTCTCAAAGTTCCGACACATTGTCAAGGCCTTCTTGTATGAAGTGGTGCATCATATGACTTAGATACACCAGATTGTGACCTTTACCCAAAAACAATCTCTACAGGCTCTTGCCCCAAATTAATAGGATTTGAACAGTACGAGAACCGATGGTCAATTTTGAACACACATAGTTGCAACTAATTGTCCTTCAAAGTTCAAACACCAAAAAGGTCCAAGAAAAATTGAGTTAGTCGAAGTATTCAAAGTAAGCTGCTTTAACCCCTAAAAGTTGAGGTGGACGTATTTGTTTGGGCAATCACCGTTGCCCAACAATACCAAAACACACATGTATGTTTTAATCTTATGATTATGAATACATGGACAGTTAAATTTTTTTTGAACATATCTAAATCTACCAAACTTTCACCCATACACTTAGATGTACCTTAATAAGAGGCGCCGGTTTCCTTCAACAAGCTTCTGAATTGGAATGAATTTTTTTTAAAGCAAATTTCAAAGCAATTTTGCTTCGGCCTTGAGGGGTTAAAGCCTGACAGTAATAAGAGGTGTAAGTACACTAATTATATTTTGTTTAGCATGATTCACTTACTATTTGGATTTATACAGTGCTCTATCTTTTTGCTATTGATGTAATTTTTTTACCAAGCAAAGTTGTTAATGTTCTATAATGTCCAAACAACCAATTTGACATTTGTTGGTAAAATATTAGATGTACAGTAAAGAGATATAGCATTCCATAATTCCAAATAGTAAGTGACACCAAATAGTATACTATCTCCACAGTGAAATGCATATATCCTGGAACTTATGCAGTCTGTTCTCTCAAAAGATCGTGTAAGAACACATGACAAAGTAGTCAAAGCTCATTTCAAAGGCATGTGCAGAAGTACAAGCCATCTCATGACATACTGGAAAATGCCAAAAAAAAACTTGCAGGTTTGCAATCTACATTTAGCTCCAAGAGGACATTCAAGAGCTTGTATGAGCAAGATGGCCACAAAAAGGAAACGTTAAACAACAAACATGTCATAGGAAGAAATTTCATTGTTTGCTACTAAGGAACTTGCCATTTAACAATTTCAATTCTGTATGACAGAAAGGTACATCATCAAAGATTTCAGTGAAATTGTGTTCCAAAATCTTTTGCCCTACACTCTTGCCACAGATATTGGAAGACCTGGGAACGAATTTAATAGGATAACAACTGAGATAACCCCCTTGCGCTTCAAGAAAAATTTCTTTGATCCTCAAATCGGAGGAAAATTGTAAAATTGGGAACAAAGGAATTCATGTAAAATTACACTACATTGCAATTGGCTATGCATAAAAATTGAAGCTAATAATATTCTTGACCGAATCAAGTCAGATCAGATCATATCATCAAATACAAATCTGACTCAAGAATTTGATCGACTTGAGACTTCAAGAAAATTATCCTTTCTCATCGAATTGTGTTCTAATCTGCTAAACCTACAGTAGATGCCTTCCTTTGAAGTGTTTCAACTGAAGCAAGTGTGGAACTTGACGCAGATCCATGAGCAGAGCAATTTAAGTTTAAGCACCTCAATTGCCTTTGCTGGCTGTGACTGGGCTGTTGGCATTTGTGAAGCGGCAGTTTGTGCGAACCTCACCCACATGTGGATCAAGCTTCACATTGATAGCCCCCATGTGAACAAGTGCATTCGCAAACTTGACCTGCGCAAGACAGACAATCAATGTCAGAGGAGCCTAGTACATATTTATTTTTCATACTATCAAGTATTTTTTGTTTTTTGTTTTTCCTCGAGACAAATGAAACAAGCTTTATTTCATTGCCAAAAAACAAACAAGGCCATGGGGTCCCAGAAAAAGAGAGCGGGGCTCTATATTTTATTCTATTAAGGTGCGTGGGCTAATGTGGTCATTTGAGTGGTATATGGTAAGACTTGTAGTGAAGACTTGACAACAAATTAAAAAGTACATGTCACAATGAGATTGGACTCGTGCAGGTTGAAATAAACTACCCATTCCAGGTTCACTTGTTAACATGATGGGGAGGGCCTAGGTGATCACTTTTTTTAAAAATGAGAATCTTCACTTCGACGTTCTATCACTTTTGGATCCAACTCTGAAACTGGAAATGACAATCTGTGTGATTTGCAATTGCTAACTGAGTGAGACAGTCCCCGATTTGACCCAACAGTCAAATCCTGTCTGGAATTGGAACCTTCCACAACAGGGCCACCTACCTTTTACACAAAATTTCCAAGGAACTAGTAGGCATTGATATGTAACAATCAAAACAAGGTGGAAGAATCGTATGTTAGAAGTTCATCATTTCACAGGTCAATCAGAAGTTCCTTAATTTTGATTGGGCCCGGAAAGTCTGGTAGGGGAGGAACAATGGACAATGAAGTTGCCCAAGTTACAGTCATTAGAAAGAGTCCGCGCCTTCATTGGGGCAGTAGCTGTGGGTAAGAGAGTATAATTCATGCTACACTTAAATATGACATTTAGTGTCACGTACAATTTGGAGTTACACAGTGCTATATCTTTCTACTATTGATGTATTTTTTTACCAAGTAAAAGTTGTTAGCGTTCTATAATGTCCAAACAGCCAATTTGACATTCGTTGGTAGACTGAGATATACAGTAGATAGATATAGCATTGCGTAATTCCAAATTGTAAGTGACACTAAATACATTATTTAGTGCAGTGTTGGCAAACATAAGGGTTATTATTTTTTGCAACAAATGATTTAGATTTCACAAAAGCTACCGTACCTGCCAGAACTGCCCATTTTGGGAGTTCAAATTGGACGCAAACTGAGTTTGGTGGTCAGCAAAGAGCGCCATGTCCGAAGCAAACAACACTCTCCCCGTCACACCATTTGTGTAATACATGTTGTCAAATGTGTTTGGGGATACGGGGTCGAGGGGTACAGCAGTGTTGGGGTTGCCATTTTGTGGACAAAGTTGTTGCAATTGAGCTGCATATGCTGGATCTAAGCTTGGGTCAACACCATTGGCTGATCCAGGGAAGTTGTAGAGGCGGGGTGTAACTTCCACACAGCTTGATCTGCCGATCGTATGAGCACCTAAAACAAATAACCCAGTATACAGCACAATTCAAAAACACAATTTATCCCATCCCCTGTGCAAGATACATTATAAAATACCATATCATTTTGAGTGGTTGGAAGGGCTACAGTAAATATGGTATTTAGTGTCACCGATTCTAATTGTCTTCCTCAATACTAATTGTAAACCGCGGTATAGTATCACCAACACTAAATGTTAACCCAACATTATTTGTCATTCGTTGTAAAATTATTGAAGGATTATAGATACACAGTGTTGCAGTTACTGACACTTACCAAGTGAATTTTCATCCAAATTTCAATCATCCATGACAATATTTCATCACAAGTTGCTGACAAGAGAAGGTAGGGTTTAGGCCAATGGTTTGAACTCATCCATCATCCATGACAATATTTGTTCACTTATTCATAAGTCTCATCCAAAAAGTTACCATAATGACATTAAATACCATATGACACTAAATATCATATTTAGTGTAGTCTCCCCATTAGATTTGCATCCCCTTCCAATTCCAAGGTATCCTGGAAAGGATAACTTCCTTTCTTTTCCCTCTTTTTTGAGACAAGAGGGCCACCAATTAGCTGGCGCAAGAATGAATTAAAGAAACGATATCTTCCTTTTTGCACATCAGTTAAGTTGAATCTAGAGAATGTGCATTTTCTTTGCAAGATGCATTATGCAGAAGATAACATTCTTGAGTGGTTGGAAGACAACTCTTCCCATTAGATTTCCTTTTCGCACACCATGTAATTTGAACTTAGAAATGTGCGTTGGTTTCACGTCCTAAGATAGAGGTAAATGAGGCAAGGACCCAGTAAGAGCTTGCCACTAACCCATCTCGACTTTCATATTTAGAAATGAGGCCCAAATAGAAAAGTATGCAAGTCATAAGCCTGATAATGCTATGTACACTCTTGCATCAGATTGTTAAGTATACTGATTATGTGGGGAAAATTTCTGAGCATGTGTGAAGTTTGTTGCTCTGTTTTGTAAATCATCTATGGCACACCCAGCAAATGATTTTCACAGGTGATTGTGCTTCAATACTTGTCAATTTAATTGAAGGAATTGATCCATCCTGCAGAAACAAAGGGAGATTTGTACCTGAAAGCGTGATCATCTCATCCTGCCCAAGACCCAAGGACATGAACTTCTGTGTGAGCTCAGTTGCAGATGATTTGGTGGACACCAAGTCATTGTTGGCAGTTTGCATGTCCGAAATCATTCCGTCCAAGCGTCCGGTGGTCATTTGGAAGTCCTGCCCCCCAGTCTTCACAAACAGAACATACCATGAATTCACAGTCAGCCTTTTGCAGCAATATTTAGCAATGTCTAGAAGTATTGCTTGTACTTAATTTCAATAACGGTATTTGCAAGTGTGAGCTTTTTCCTATTCCATACACAAATGGTATTAGTGGATATCTGTCAATGTTGGCCTCTTTCCAAGCATGTCCCTCTTCTTTGTGACCGGAAATACCATCAATTCTTTTTAAATCTTGGCAAGTGATATAGGAACACAACTGTTGTAGCGAGGAGACTTGAAGATAGTCAGAAAACCAAGCCATATCCACACTATGCATTCAGTCGCAGCAATGTTTAGCAATGTTTACAAAATTGCTTTTACTTAGTTCCAAGAACGGCATTTGAAGGTGTGAACCTTTTCTTGTTCGGACACAAATGGTATCAATGGATTCCTGTCAACGCCTTCTTTCCAAATATCATAGTATGTCCCTCAATTTTTGTGAAATAAAAAATAATCAAGAAGTTCAAAACTTTGCAAGTGATTTTAGTAACAACGGGGACACTTGAAGATGGTCAGCATTCAAGCCGTTGCTAGGGCTAGATTCTATCTTAAACACAACTGGAATTAATGGATTAAACGTTAAACCCAGGCAGGGAAGATTTCTTACCAGCACAACTGAATCACGTGCAGCCAACGCAACAATGTCTGCACAAGAGACAGTTTGTGGGCAAATTCTTTCAAGTTCGGCCTTGGCTGCGTCGATAACCTCGAACCCTCGGACTGTCAAGTTCGGAGTGGCCATTTTCTCCACGTTTGGGTTCTGAGCAGTGGGGTCCAGAAGTATCGATCCATCACATCCCTGCCATGTGAAAACGAACACAATTAGCGTTCCGAAAAGGAATCTTTACCTACAAAAACTCACTTCACCCCTTTAAATGGATGCATTTGAGTACAGACATTCAAAAACGAAGTGGCACACATTTTCGAATTTAGCCTAATCCGAACTGTGGAGGAACTGTAGACCGAAATAAGTGCTTCCTGCCAGCAACTTAGTCCGGAGCGGCAAGAACCTATCATTTCTCTGAGATTTTTGGCATTTGTTAATTTAGTGCTTAGAATCTGGACATAGCCACGATTTGAAGAGCCAAGTTACCATGTTTTGGTTTCAGCTCCATCTATTATAAACAATCGAATCGAATGTGGCGGGCACTCATCGACATACTTCTCCTCGTGACGACACCATTGAAACAAAGGTCCTTTCATGCAAATCGAGAAAGGTCGAGCAGTAATCCACATAGGCCGAAGTGCATGGACAACACACATTAGCCGCATTTGATGAGCACACAAATTCAAAACCAAGTCGCCCACATTTTCGAATTTAGTCTAATCCGAGGCATGGACCGCAGCTTAATCCGGAGATGGTTCTGATAGATAGAGATGAAACCAAAACATAGTTCAAGAAAATGAAATTTCGCTCTTCCAATCTGGCCTTCCAGTTTGTAAGCACGAAATCAACAAATACCAAAAATCTCTACGTCCAGCAGCCACTTAGTTCAGAGGGAGTCTCCGAAGCTGTCATTTGTGTGAGGTTTTTGGCATTTCTTTTCGTGCTTAGGAGCTGGAAGGCCAAATTTTGCTATAGAGCCAGTCAGTGACTTTCTCATACCATGTTCCACTACATGATTGCTCATGTCCTCCACCTACCATAACCATTACTCGAATGTGGCCCCCAGTTCATCGATTTAGTGCAGTCTTCCTCATGACCACAACATTTGAAATTAACCAAAGATTCTCTCAGAAGCTAACAGATATGAGAGGCAAACCTTTTTTCCAGAAATTGTGCAACGCAGTCAAAAGATGATCACACTAATATTACAGTAATGTTACATTGAATTACGACATCATTGAGAATGTGTGACAAGGCCGAGTTTGCATGCATATATATATAGATGAATATACCTCGACAAAGCAGTCGTGGAAGAGCATTCGTAGAAGGGCAGGGGCAATGGTGGGGTCTTGGTTGAAAGCTTGTGTCACCACTTGTGTAACAACAGCTTCCGCATTAGGGCAGTTCTTAGTGTTGTAAAAGCCAAACACTTGTGCTTGCGCAACCTGAAGCTGCAGCTGCAGTCCAAGCACTACTAGCACCATCACCACCCATGGCCATCTCACATCCACCATATTCTCTATCGACCTGTTACTGATGAACCCCTGAGTAAAAATTACGTCTTTCTTGCTCCCGGCCAAACTCTACCTTCACAAAAACTTATTGCGTCCTCCCAAAAAATTTCTCCCAGTGCAACCTGCCCCTTGCTCTCGCCTTGAGCAACTTTGATTTGAGCTCTAAATGTACAGGTCTGACCTCAAGGGGACCTCAACTCAAGAAGCTGATGAATGCCTGCACGTCAGCACCGAGCTATTTGCATCCGCTTCACCTAGAGAGCGAGAGAGAGAGAGAGAGAGAGAGAGAGAGAGAGAGAGAGAAAGCTTATTAGAACTTGTAGCTGGGGCTCAGCAAGCCTTGCTGCAGCTTGTGAACTTTGAATATCTTTTTTCTTTTTCTTTTGAGACAAAATGAGTTACTTTGAATATCTCTAAAACAACCATCAAGTAGACAAAGTTGGGTCCACCGCAACAAAAATCCTCCTAATGCAAAATGCCGCTTGCTCTCACCAACAACTTTGAGCTCAGAACGTATATATAGGTCTGGTCACCTTAATCCAACAACTTGCCTTCACTACTGCACCAAGCTACAGCTACTGCTGCTTCACTCACAAAGAGAGACAGAGACAGAGACAGGAAGAGCTTCACAGAAATTGCAGCTGGGGCTCAGCAAGTGCTGCTTGTAGACTCAAAATTTCTCAGCACCCAGCAAGTCTACAGGTAAGTTAGCTAGAGATGACCGGAAATCAATCTGGTCCGCAATCTGACCCAACCTTCACACAAAATTTGGTACCCACCGAAAAATGCCCCTACTCTCCCCACCAACTTTGAGGCTCCAAATGATGACTCACCTAGCTCAACCCAAATAATTCAACGCCTTCACTTGTCAATCACAGCCAGAGGAAGGGATAGCTTCACAAAACTTAACAGACCAAGTACTCAGCTGAGCTGGGCTCAGAAAGTCATAGTGCTGCAGCTTGTGAACTGCAAGTCTGATCTCAGGAGCTAACCTACAGGAAGCAAGCATGCAGCCAGTTGACAGCTAAGGAATAGCTCACCGCATGAACTGAATGACGAGGATACTATAATACCTAGTTACTGCAATCAGGCCACGGAGTTCGAGTACTCTTATAACTAGTACCAGTACTGCTCTAGCAAATAAAAGCCTGGTAAGTTTGCCCTGTGGATTGAGTGATGGATGGATGGATCTGAAGTGAGCAAGCATGGTGGGAGGAGTCTGGTGTGGATCATCTCCAGTCTTTAAATGCTGCAGTACTGCCGCTAACCTAGCCTCCGAAACGAAGGGGCCAAGAAGGTGCCTTCACAGTTTCCCGGCGGCTTATAACTTGCTGCTGTTGAAACTTGAGACTGATCAGAACTCACGTTGTGATGATGATTCTGATGTACGGTGTAGTAGTGTACCCTAAACTTGGAAGTTCCTCAAGTGTACCTGTTACTCATTCATTAAACCCTAAAGGCCGAAGCAAAATCTTCCCAAAATAATCTATAGCAATTAAATTAGTCAAATTCATCAGCTCATTACATAACATTACTTAGAGGTGTGGGCCTCAAAATAGAACAGTGGGATGGTGGGAGTTCAATTTGAATCTTAATCTCCATGCGCAACTTTTTGAGCATCCCATTGTTGTATTTTAAGGGTCCACGGAACGAGAGTTGCGCGCTGAGTAATGTTTATGTAAAGAAAATTAGCACGTCTTATGGTAGATCCAACCATATGGATGACATTGTTGAAAAATTAGGATGGTTCACATGGTCTAACCACGATAAGGTGTGCTAAAACTGTGTCACGCATCACCCTTTTTCCATAGTCCTTGGCACTCCTTTAAATAGTTATCATGCATTTATTTAAAACTGTACTTAGGGTTATAGTCAAGAGTTAGCATAATTATACATATTGTCATCATATTTGATTATTGATTTGTGATCTAAATTGATAATAATTCCTCAAATGTGAGTCCTTATGGACACCTTGCTATTTTGTTAACAGTGATACACCTTATCATAGTTGGACCCCACACAAAGTTTCATCCATCCATGTGCCCAAACTCAGAAGATTATAACATAGATGTTTATGTTGGTATGGTAGGGCAGTCACCTGACCATATTAGCGTACATGTTTATATTAAAGTCTTATGATTTTGGACACATGGACACCTCACGATTTGTGCGAACAATCCTTATATTATAAAGATGCCATCCATATGGTTAGATGTGTAACCATAAGATGTGCCGATTTTCTTAAATGAGTTGTTGAATTGGATTGAACTATTCTAGACAATCATGGGAAGATTTCGCTTTGGCCTTTACAAGTTGAGGCATTTAGCCTTGTTGTGTCCGATATTTGATTTTTCCAAGTTCACATAAAGTTATGGACTTTGAATTAGTCTTTAGATCAAGAATCGGCTCATTTACTGAAGTTAGCAATTGCAAATCGCAGAGATTGGCATTTCAAGTTTCATACTCGTGGGAGATGTTCTATGGTGTTTGGGCCAAAGCCTTGAAATACATAGTTTAGGCCTTAAACTAACAAAAGTCTTGCAACTCTACTTTTGAACATAAAGATTTCTTGTGACATCAAAACGTCTAACGATGGCTTTATCACTATATTCGTTAATTTGAGACTTTCTCTTGACTCAAATTAATATATGGACCACAACAACATGGTCTAATGTTTGGGTCGTCCTACCTAAACCATCTTGATATGAGTTCTTAATTGGGTTCTTGATATGAACACCCGCTTCAAAGTATTTGCATCTTACAACATTCTCCAATATCTGTGTGATTTTATCCATGTTCTTATATTTGTAACTGTCTCAAAATGCCGAAAAAGTCCCAAATTAACGAATATAGTGATCTTAGTTAACCTTGCTTAGATTTCTTATTACCCTTCTTAAGGTTGTTTGATTGCACCCAAAAAGCCGCCAACCTCTTTCAATTGTTTCAAATCTAGATGGCCATGTGAGTTTTTGGGCAACAAAATAAAGCTATTTTATTTGCCTCGAATAAACAAATGTCATAGCATTCCACAAATCATACCCCAAGGCGGCAACTCCCATTATATTATTTGCGCATACTAAGACCGGGTAGAATATGTGGAAATTAATTGGATTTTGAACATATGATAACATATAATAAATTCTCGGTATGCATATCATAAGTTAATGATAAGTATCATAACATATTATAATCATGTAATAAATTGTTGAAAAATGATTGCGTTGCCCCTCTCCTACAGTAGTATGTGTATCACAAATTCTCGTATTCTAAACTGATGGTATCTTATAAAGCACTTTTATATGCATTGTTTTAATGTCTTTAAAATATGATCAAGAATATTGATAAATCACTTCTTCAAATCCTATAACATATTTGAGTTTCGATTGTTCACAATATATCTCCTATAAGGTTCTATAACTGTGCTCTTATAATATGGATCTTGGGATCATACACAATTAAACCACCAATGCTACTGACTTATAGCTTTACAAATTAAGATTAATTACAGTCGACTCCACCTTTCGGTTGTGGCATCTGACTCTCTTTCACAAATGCCGAGCCTGCAACGCGCATGAGCTAGCTAAAAAGGGCTCTGTAATTTGCTGCACTGCAGCAACTTATGACATCGATCTGACTCATTCACCTCCCCCTCTTTGATGAGCCGCGTTCTGTTGACACGACACGCATTCATGAGTGGTGGAAATTTGGTAGAAATTTGGTGGAAATTGCAGCAGCTCGCAGTAACAAGTTATGGGATTTGAAGTTGACGAGGTTGGCTACCAGGTGGGAGTAACATAATGATGCGAAAGGGACAAAGAAGAAGCTTGCGAGCTGCCTGCATTCTTGCAACAACTCCCCGGACAGTGTTGGGGAGATGTTTGGGCATAATCAGTCAAGATCCTAAAGTTTCCAAAACCAACCGGTTAGATGTTGACATCTTTCAGTTCCTCTTTATTGAATCGAGGAATATATTCTGTGAATTCCTCTAAATGGATCGGTAATTTTCCTGAAGTCTCAAATTTGATCTGGTTGTTTCTCAAACTCAACCGGTGCTTCTGGGAATTAGCAGTCAGTTCTCCCTGTTCAGTGTCCGTGGATGAGGCAGCTCAGATTTAATGCAAGGTAAGGTAGAAATACCATAACTCGTGAAAATAAGGTGATTCGCATTGAAGATATGGTCTGACAATCATGAGATAATTTTCCAAGATAGACGAGAAGGATTCATGAAGAATGCAAGTTGTTTCATATTTTTTTGTCCTGTACAAAAAATTCTACAATTTTTCAAAGTGGAAAGTTGTCACACCCCCTACTTGTTCACTAGATTCTCCCTACACCGAACACAGTAATCCGCATTTCCATACAGAACATCACCTAAATCGGTTACCTCATGAGTACATTAAACTTGACTCCCATTGGCTACACTAAGTGTACACGCATTGAAGTTGCCGCCGAGCCATGATCGGTTTCAAAAATGGCACTGCACTATTATGACAACGGTCTAGTGCACGGGTAGAGGGTGGTTAACCGCTTTGGGTATTTCTACCTTAATAGTTGATCGCTTACCAAATTGAATCCATACGTGAGCCCACCCACCTCTCGAGTCTCCCACATTCCATTGCCCAATGGCTTCGTTGAGGAAGGGAAGTGAGTATCAAACGCGGGCACCAACATTGGATGCTATGTTTCTAACAAACATAATGTTAACTTTGAGAAATCACCTAAGGTAAGTGTGCCAATGACCGAACGCAACCCAAGGGCCGCACACTCACCGCACAACCACCGCACACCCACCGCACAAATTTCATTCATGAGAACTCCCGAGGGAACTTCGGTACCATCACTATTAGGTGTTTTATTATAGGTACCGCACGGTGTGCGGTGAAGGGCTCAATAAGCTTTTGAGATCCACCTGTGTATGTCTGGATTCAATTTGTGATAGCTTTCACAAATCATAATATCTTTTAATTTTATTTTTTGTAGGAGAATCCCCACTTCACAATTAACAATCCTTCAAAATTTGAAACGATTTAAGCTCGTAAATAATTATTTACAAGGATTTGAAGATTGACCGTGCGGTCATTGGCACACTTACCTTATGCTACATTTAGTCTCTTAGGGAGATACCTTCACGTGGATAGATTAATTAGCTTTTGATGAAGGCATGTCCACAACAAAAAGGATGGACAAGTGGTTGTTGAGGTTCTAAGCTAAAGTAGATGTCAATCTGAAATAGTCCCGAAGATGTTCGTAAACGGGGCCAAAAGAACATAGGATCCCGGGGGGTGCACCTTTCATAGCACGTATGTGTATACTTGAGTGTACAAAAGGTGTATTAATTTGAACTTTGCCATAATACATATACATATGCTACATAGATTATAGGCTGGGGATTCGTGGCACTCACTAAGGAACATCCATCCAAGATATCGTGGATGAAGTGGCTCCAATAAAAAAAGCCCCCCTATGGGGTTGAGGGCCGATTCATTCGAATGTGACGTCACTAGACTAATTCGGGGCCTTTGACTCTATTTCCAGAATCAAATTGTCTTAAAATAGTCATTTAGATGATTCCTGTATTTAAGGACCTCTAGAAGTTTACAACACTTATCACTGTATTCGTTAATTTGAGACTTTCTCTTGTCTCAAATTAATATATGGACCACAACAACATGGTCTAATGTTTGGGTCGTCCTACCCAAACCATCTTGATATGAGTTCTTAATTGGGTTCTTGATATGAACACCCGCTTCAAAATATTTGCATCTTACAACATTCTCCAATATCTGTGTGATTTTATCCATGTTCTTATATTTGTAACTGTCTCAAAATGCCGAAAAAGTCCCAAATTAATGAATATAGTGATACTTGTACTTGTATGGTAGTGTCACTAGACTTCATGGGATAAGTAATTAATATTGGATGAAACTAGGATAAATAATTTTCTCATTTCCTTACCTCATCCATGCATGTATGGAAGAAGCAGTATTAGCATAATTCTGGAAGGGGTTGTTGAGATGGGAACGAGGTTACTTCTTGCTTATGGTTGCAAGAGGAACATTCCGCGCTTCTTTGTGGATGTTGATCAAAGGGGATGCAAATGGTTGATGCAGGTGGTTGATGCAGGTAGTGATTGCAATCGTAGGTGACTTAGAATTTAGGTTTTGTCCCAAAGGCCAACATAAAATGTCATTGAATGCTAAAGTTGCTCAAAACTCCTCCTTTCGTCATTTGTTTTGTGTGTTTCACATTGCCCCCACCTCCTTTTGCATGTTTGTCACATTAAGAGTGTGGTGTATTTCAATGTAGAAGCAACAATAGGTTCTTATAGATAAATTCTTCCATCAATTGAATTCATGGTTTTGAATAGTGAGCGCAATGCTTGTCTTGTCTCCGAATTAAAATATGGCTATCATTAAAGCATGCATGGTAGAGACTAATTGAGAAGTGGAATAAAATGAGTAAAGTAGTCTAGCGAGCATAAGACTCTTCAGTTTGATAATGACTAAAATATTGTATGAGCTCCTGAAATCATGAGGCAAATCTCGGGGGGGGGGTAGTCATTGGTTGGAGTAGCAATATATGTGCGAACAAATGATAGGGTATTTTAAAAACATGGGGGAAAAAAATTATAATTGGACTTAAGAGTAATATAGGGTATCAAAAATGGCACTGGACATCTTTAAAGTACTATAGTGTATGGAATAATAGGTAATTTGGAATTATAAGTAATGCAAGCCATTTTTCTATTAACCCAAAATAGAAAATCACATAATGATAGCATGTGAAAAAAAGAAGAGAATTGAAAGTAATACCCCCCTATAAAATAGTGGTTGTTCGCACCTATATCCTTAACTTTCTAACACACTGCCCCCCCCCCCCCGAGCTAGGGACATGACTTGGATTTGCTAATCAATTCACATTAATTGTGTGTCTCATATTCTTCGAGGAGTGGGTGCAGAGAGAAAAGTATAATCCACCTAAGACATGGCTACCTTAGATTTACCTTAGTAGACATACCTATATAAATTATGAACGCTTGCACTTTGACTATAGATCCCAACTTCCAAGAGCATACAAAATTGTAACTCATATTGCAAATGTGCCACCAACATTCTTCCTCATCCAAAAGCACTAACAATTAATGGGTTCTTCAATCTGGTAATCCAATGGCCATATCAATAACATGAGGAGTTGGAAGTGCCCACAATAGGCACATGTCATTGAACGAGGAGAACTAACAGCTAGTTACAGATGAACCGGTTGAAGTTCGAGACTTCAAGAGAATTACCGATCATTTTAGAGGAATCTATAGAATATGCCTCAAATGAATAAAACAAAACCGGAAGATGTCACCATGTAACCGGTTGGATTTAGAATCACTATGATCTTGACCGACTATGCCCACAAATTTCCCGGGTACTGGCGGACGTACCTTATGTGCTCAAAACATAAACACCATTATAAGTTTAATATCTAGATCACGTTTGGAAAGACCTATATGATCACATATCGAGAAATTGAAATCTTGACTTTGAACTCTTATTTGCACCTCAACTCCAGGTCCGAGATTACAAATGCCAATCAGCGGGATTCGCAACCGCTTCAACTGTGTGACAGTCTCCCCGATTCAATCCAACAGCCCAAACTTATTGTCGGTGTTTTGGATGTGCCCACACTATAATTCCACACAGCTTTGGGATATGGCCGGGCTGAGCTGGCTTCGGATTTCCTCTCACCAACCATTGATGATATATACATTGTCGGGAATCCGCTGGTCCATGACTGACGAAGCCGAAACTTGTATATAAAAGACTGGGTTCTAGATAATATATAATCGAGTCGCCCATGTGCCACTTCACTTTCTGAATCATGCAAAAGCCGTTGTTCTGCGGGCATGAGCATGTCGGTGTGAAACGTGCTCATAATTTGTGCACAGATAGTGTCACCATGTGCTTATGAGAACGACCCCAACGGACGAGGCTTAAGAGGCTGTTTACACTGTGGACCGTGAAGTCGTCCCACGGCCCTGTAAAATCCATGATTGGTTGTTGGATTCGTCCCAAGACCACTTCGGTTTACACCAAGGAGAAAATTTTAGAGTGACCATGGAGTTCGAGGTCTCCAAAAGACATGTTTCAAGGCCTACATTATCCATTGACATTGTCCAACAGGTTTTGCGGTGGGAGAGGCAAAAGAGGTGCTCTAGTAGAAAAAGACAAGGGCCCATGGTAGAGAAATGTTGTTATGATAAATTTTTCATGGAAATTTTTTTGGGGGAAGAGAAGATGAAGACAAGAGAATATTACAAGAGAATGGTCAAATTGGTCTTTTTTTTTAAACTGCCCTTTTTGAAGCATATATTAAAAAAATCAGCACATTTACTTTTTGGTGCATGATCGTTCCTCTTGGTCCACATTCGATCTACACCTAGCGAGGGGCCCAAAGGCTTTTGTAAATTGGTTTTTTAAGAAATCGGACCACGGAAGCAATGAACGGGAAGAACCGACTGCTAGTTACATATGAACCGGTTGAGTTTGAGAAATAACCAGTTGAAGTTCAAGACTTTAAGAATTTTATCGATTGTTTTAGAGGAATTTATAGAATATGCCTCAAATTAATAACGAAAAATTGAAAGATGTCAACATGTAACCGGTTGGACTTGGGAACACTGGGATCTCGACCAGTTACGCCCAAACACCTCCCCGGACATTGCACGGAAGAAAGCCATCTTCCATGGTCTGACTTCATGGTCCACGGTGTAACTTAAACCAGCTCTCCGTTTCCGCACACTCGAAACACCAACGTCTAGCCAGGCTTGGCACACTTGAGCTCAGCTAGCCTCCAGAAAGGAAGGAGCAAATTTAAACGAACAACTACCCCATCCATCAATCAGGGTCCTTGCTCCTTCTCTTCTCTGCGTTTGCAGGTCCAGTCAAACATCATCCCTTACTGTGTGGAAGGTCACTCACACATGTGTGAGGGGTGTCACTCATGCATTTTGGCTGCTCGTCTTAAAGTCCTCGCAAGAGTGTTTACAAACATCTTTCAACTAAGTTATAGATACGATAAGCAGGCCTCAAATGAACACTTTTAGTTCTGCATCCACTTCTTGTACGATGCGAAACATAACATGCAATTAAGTTAGTGTGAGATAACTGTCTGTCAATTCCAAATCGTGTCCGTAGCTATTTTCCTTGTAATTTTAGGAGTTCATATGCTATGTCCAGGGAGAACCGGCAGTTAGTTACAGATGAATCGGTTGAGTTTGAGAGATAACCGGTTGAAGTTGGAGACTTCAGGAGAATTACTGATCATTTTAGAGGAATCTATAGAATATATATACCTCAAATGAATAAAGCAAAACCGGAAGATGTCAACATGTAACCGGCTGGATTTAGAATCACTAGGATCTTGACCGACAATGCCCAAAAACTTCCTGGGCACTGTTCATATGAACATGTAATTGATTCTCAACAGTGAAGATTCTTGAGCTCGTTAGGTGATTGTATATGTCTCCTCATTCACGTAGATTTCCAGGGGGGTGCATGAAAGGGGTATTAATTTGAACTTTCCCGTACTACCTATACATATGCTACACAAATTATAACTCGTAAGTATGTACATGTATGGAAGACCTCTAGAAAATATACAACATTTGTACTTGCATGGTAGGGTCACTTATTGAGTCTCACTTATTTGGAAGTACGGAGGAGGATGAGGAGTGTGATTACTATCACACATTGATTGATGATTCTAGTGCACAAGGTGGTGACAAGGAAAATTATAGTGTTGGAGAAGACAATTCAAACATGTGCAAGGATGTGGTTGAATAGAGACAGAATTGATGCAGTCGCAGGTTGAATATGATTTACATGAAGTTATGGAGTTGCAAAGTGAGCTTCAACATGCCTTGCATGTTCTAAATTCGTTAATTTGAGACTTTCTCTTGCCTCAAATTAATATATGGACCCAACAACATGGTCTAATGTTTGGATCGTCCTACCCAAACCATCTTGATATGAGTTCTTAATTGGGTTCTTGATATGAACACCCGCTTCAAAGTATTTGCATCTTACAACATTCTCCAATATCTATGTGGTTTTATCCACGTTCTTATATTTGTAACTGTCTCAAAATGTTGAAAAAGTCCCAAATTAACGAATATAGTGATTAATTGATGAATGTGAAAATGTTGAAATGCCCTTTCAAGCTAATGTAAAGGCCAATATGGCTTATGTAAGAGTAGGGAGTCTAGAATTTTCAAAAGGACCCTTGTAAGTCAATTGAGTGGCAATCCAAATTTATCCAAAGATCGATTGACTCGGATTAAGCCTGGCATATTTATATATGAAGCCTAAACTCTTTATTACCGTAAATCATGATATTATGTTAAATCTTGGTTGTGATTGTAGAGTGTGTTTTTTGAACATACTTGAAGCTAGAATTATTAATAAACGTGCTAGACCAAAGAAATTATCTTCAATTAAGGTTTGGTGTGCTCGGGGAGATCACTCCATTGTAGAGTTGAACACCACGTGCGAACAAAGTTTGCTACCCCTATATTACATGTCATAAATAATTTTAAATTTTACGATATTTTTTCTACATATACACAACCATTGATGGTATCTTTTGTATATTTTTTTGAAATTTTTAGTCATATTCATTAATTGTAGCAAATTTTTTAGTTCAATTCTGCGTCATTCTAGTTAGAAACGGTATGTTTTATTAAAAAAACAAATCATCAAATTTAGTCACCATTTTTTACTATGTAACATGTACCATTTATATCTACTCATGAAAAAAAATTGATAAAATTGTGACCCATTTTGGTGATGATTTTTACATTTTTTACATTTTTTACATCTAAAATGATCGCACGTGGTTGTTCAACTCTACAATGGAGTGATCTCCCCGAGTTGGTGTGTTGGGAGGGTTTATTGGATGCGTAGAAATTTGGCAATCGTTGGGTGGAGTATGGGATCCAATTGACTTGATGGACTATCCATCCGACATGGGGATTGGCTTATGTTGGTATCAAAAAAGAACCAACAATAAGTGGACTTATGATCTTACAGATCATTTGATGGTAGATTTAGAAACGATGATTGCATTACTTTTTATGACATATATTACAGACTTAGATGTTTATGAGTTACATTCAGGGGATGAAAAAATCTTCAACATTATACATATGATAGGGGTTCATTATTATTCAAAAGTATATTTGTATACTTATGTTAATAACAATAACTATAAATATATATATATAATGTATACTTATTGTCACTTGTATTTTTATCATTGAAATTGTACATAAAATGCTTGATTTTAACCACCCCCCCAAAAAAAACCTTGTATATGGGAGGTTTTTAGGATATGTTGCGAGTGCACATGGTTCTTGGTTTTTAATGAAAGGTGCACCATGTGGCGCTTTTGGGCCACCCCCCTTCAAGGGAGCCTAAAAGTGCCACACAAGCCCTTCGGCAAGGGTGGCCCGCACTTGTAGGTGCCCAAGTCGAACCCAGACAATATGTGTATAAGGTGAGTGCTTAGATTTTGGAGGGGGATTGAATTTGCGTTGAAGCACCTCCGGAGGTTGGGCCTTAGTTTTGACTATTGTGGCTCTAAAACCCACTAATCTTTTTCATACCTAGTTCTTACCTAGACCTACGACCTAGTCTAAGCGCAGACACACCGGGCTTGGAACCAAGTTAATCCTAATTTATAAATTGAGATTGTTGTGCACCTCTCCATGAGGAGTGTCTCAAACACCATGGGCACAAGGGGAACCCCAGAGTGACACCCGGGACTTGTGACACCATTGGTAAGAGAACCCAAGTGATCCTAATGTGGGAGAAGGCCCCGGGCGTTAAGAATGTCTCCCATCCACAGAGACTAGGAGTCACGAGGGTAAGGCCGTAAGCTATGAGTAGCTTATGACGTCCGGATTCTAGAATGCTCAAGAACACCTCAATCGGAGGTGTGAGCTAGGAGACATGGCAATTTTAGTGGGGTGTTACCTAGGGACAACGCCCTGGGACAACAGTGACCTGGGAGTGGCGCCCGAGACTGCTGAGGCTAGAACAGCCATAACTTTTATAATACTTGTCCAAATGGGGCAAGTGAGGGGTCTATCGGCATCTACACAAAGAGTAGATGCCGATAGAGTGGTCGGTTGGTGGATTCAAAGATTGGACAAGGAAGTTATGGACGTCTAAAGCTACTGGGGACTTCCAATGCCAACGGCTAAAGGAAAATGTCTACTTGGCCCCATTTCTTGGGAGAGAGAAAAGTTTACTTGACGGGTAGGGGCCCTGACCAAAGTCTTAGAGGCTTCTATAGATGAGGCGGCGTGGCCGGCCGAACCCATCCGAGGCCGAACGGCACAGCCTTCATGGGCATCAACCCAACGTGGGGGCATAATTGCCTAGTATGGTTTGGGTTGTTGTAGTGTCGTTCTAGCAACGTGTTGATCAACTAAAGATTGGACTTCCATGGATGGAAGTCCACATCTAACCATTGGCTACCAACTAACGGGAGAGTCCCGAATGCAAGTGTAGGGGGGTTGGTCACCTACCTATAAGCTAAGAGGTCCGTGGTATAGGGAGCTAACCATTCGCATGGGTGGAATGCGAAGGGTTAGCGCTATTCACCCTTGCTAAAGTTAAGAAATGGTCAAGATAGTTAAAGGGCGTTAGCAAGGGTTGCAACAAAGATGGCTTTGGTACACACCAACCAGGTATGACTCATACCACCCCTAGTTCAATGGACGGAATAGCTATGATTTGATCGACCGTTCAATTCTTTCTTATTTTCTTATTTAGTTGTATTTAGATTTTTTAAACAGAGGAATTTTGGCTTAAATCCCATCCTTTATACAATTTCGTTTTTACTTAGTTAATTTTGTTCACACATCTTATCTTACTACATTCATGCATTAGGCATCCTTTAGTTCAAAACCTTCTAAAGCCTCGTGCAAGTCTTTTGAAAGTCGAGTGAGAACTCAAACCCTTCAAACTTCAACGGTCCAAAGGGTAGTGTCAACCTACTGAGTTAAGTTATCGATTCGGGTTTTTCTACCAACAAGGGTCTATGATATATTTGGTGGTTTTTATCGTTAAGTGTGTAACACTAGGTGCACTACAAAACACAACTTAATGAGACCAAAGTGACAAACAACCTGTAAGTTCAACCTATTACACAATCTTCAAAAATTTAGGCCATAATTTCCAATTCATGAGGCCAACGACACAATAGTGGATTTATAGATTATTAACCTCACATTTCCACCAATAACATGCCGAGTGGTCATATCACTGATTAATCCAACTTCATCACATACGAATTTTTTTTAATAATCAAAGCTACTATTATAAAACATACCAAGGATCCTGAGAACAACGGAGTTGGGTACCCTCTTTGGCGGTCAAGTGATTTAACCACATAACCTTACGAGATAGATAAATGGATTTTAGGAATATACATCTTGGATGTGCTCCCTTCAATCATAAATTGAAGGCAAATGTTAGTTGGCATACATGAGTGTTCCTTGTTCAGTTTGGGTTTAATGTAGGCCGAGTCATTACCTCCTTGTCATACTCATAATTCTCAAAATGTACTCCAAGCTCTTCATATGATCCTTCAACGGACGCTTCTAGTTCTTGCTGCACTTCTCGATAGTTGACCTTATCGCATTCTTTATAACTAACTTAGTTGTGGAACTTAGATTATTCAATGGTCAAACCATCACTTCTATACATTGTAATTTTAATTTCATCATAATTAATCCAGTAGTACATATCATCAATTTTTCATAGACCTAAAATTCACTCCAACCGAATAAGAATTACAAAAATCATAAGACTTAGAAGCACAATGTCCATTCAACCAATCATTTCATTTTCACCTATCTAATCTTCAACTTTAAGAATCCATAACTAATTCATTATTACTTGGATTGGGACTTGCCATACATGTTTGAAAAACTAATATGTAGATCTATTAGAAAAATGTGAGCTTATGACGATAAATTGAAATGGATCCAGTAGCCTCACTCTAACACAAGCAGTCAACTAAAAGCCTAGACTACATTCAACTTGAAAAAAATAAACCTCCCTAATTCATATCCCACTAAAATCCATCATGAAATACAGATCTAGAAAGAACATGAAATTTTCATAAGGAAAAAAATATCAACTAAGTTTATACATTCACGTCAATCAGGGGTTTTCCCAGTTGAGCTTGCCATCCTCTCGCCAAGGTGGCTCCGACGAGAGTCTTTCAAATTTTTGCTAATATTTTGCCACCTAGTTGGTAAGAGAGCAAGTGGCGCCCTTATTTTTCTTTTTTTCAAAAAATCTTCACGCCAATTGCGCCCTCTTACACCGAGCACTTCCACTTGTCTTACGTAGCCCACACTAACTAATAAACTAATATTTGCTTAGCTAGCCTCTACTAACTTAACATCTTAGTTAGTTTCTTTTACTAGCTAACATTTCTTTCCGCTAAGCTAGTTTATTTCCTAGTTAGCAATTTTTTCTAACTTAGTTAGTTTCTACCACTAGTTAGTTTCTCTTTTGACTAACCCTACCCTAACTAGTTTTTTCCCTTTACAGATGAAGGCCCGAAGTCCTCGGCAATTCACTTTCCTTTTTTGGGGGCTAAATGTTAAATCAACTAATTTTTGTCCAATTTCCTATCAATTCTAACTTTTAATTCTAAAATCTTAACCAACAACGACCCCGTGGAGTGGTGGACCACTCTGGGAATTCACACACCCCTTGGCCGTGGATTATTAAGTTTAGAACAACTAAATAACCAAGTGAGGCCTGTATATCTTAGTAGAGTGTTTGACTTCTAATTTTCCAATCCATATAGGTTGCTAAAAGCATGCGTTTGTTGGTATATCACAACAACAAAACCACTCTAGGAAAAATGATTAAAACTCCCATTTAATTGCTAATTCTAAAAAATATTAAACCCTAAATTCTTAAAACCCCTAAATCAAGCTTCAAAAACCCTAAACCCCGATATATAGCAAATTATAAATCATAAATTGAATATGCCTTTATTCCATGTAAACTTCATGTTCATTTTCTACTGAGAAAGTGATTGAACATTTTTTCATGCATAGCATATATTAACTCAACAATTACCTTAAACAAACAAAGGCAAGAGCAAAATAACTTAGCCACAATTAGGAGAGCAAAACTCAATGAAGCCCATGAGCACGCCAACAACCTCTAGCTTGTCCTATAATCCAATTGTGAACCCTAACAAGGCTGGACAAGAGAGGCATTGAGGACTATTACCATATGACAATAATGAATGAAATGTGAATTGGATGAAACTAACAAATCCATTGTCAAAAATTTCTCTAAACCTTAGGGTCCCTTTTTATACATCTACCTTTACTTCAAAATTCTTAATAGCCATTTAGAATGTGCACACTAGAAAAAATTAATACCTCTCCCTTATATTATGTATGTTAATGCCTTAAATAATACCCCCTCTTACATTCACGTTAGTTTGTACATGGTATGAAGAGTCCACCCCTTGGGATTGTATGGTGGGATGGGGTTAGGATCCTTCAATAAAATTGCATATGTAGACATGATTATTAAGTTATTAAATTTATGTTCTCATTCTATTTCCATTATTTATCAAAAAAAATATAGATTTAACATTGAAATGTACTAGTAGGATGATGAAATATTTCTTCTATCATTTTTTATTTTTTTTGAGATAGATGGCCGACAGACCAGCGCCAAAGCACAGGAGGCAGTTGACCACCTGGCAAGTTTCTGTCAAGTAGAGAGGAGATTTCACAGCCGGGAATCAAACCGCCAACCTCGGGGAGATCACTACACTACTTTTTGCATTTAGTGTTGTGTGGCATTTAATGTTGTTACTATTCATTTACCTGCAACACTATCTACCAAACACTTGACAAATAGTGTTCAAGTAGTGGTGGTAGAGATGGTGGTGGTGCAACCATGCGGCAACAAAACACAAAACATAAAAAATATTATAACACTAATTGTGGAGATGTAAACATTAAGGGCGTCACTGGCATTTAGTGTTGTGGTTCGTAATTACTGTTGACAACACTAAATGCAAAAAACAGTGTAGCGAAAACCGTAGAAACAACATGCAATAAAAAATAGGGTCCAATATATTCATTGTAGGTAAATTTTACAAAAAATGTACATATAATATAGGGGGTGTTAAAATAGTGAAACATGTTTACATGTAAAATACCATGACATATAATAGCCTCTTTTATCTAGTCAGTACATGTAAAATAGCATGGAAACAATTACTAGGGGTAGCGGGTTTAGGATAGGGTCTGTGCTAGTGGATGAAAAGAGGTATTTTTTTGTAGAAAAAACTTGGATGGATGACTTCCAAAATGCCATGCTTTGGTTTGTCGGTAGTGATATATAAACGTGTGCTAGAATCGTGTGTTGGAAAAAAATGAGGTGTAAGAAACAAAATACGGTGTAAGAAAAAAATGGACAATAGTTGGGCTCCAAGGAAAAAAATTGGGGTAAAGTCCAAAAAATTGGTTACTTGGGGTATAAGGAAAAAAATGCAGTATAAATAAAATAGGGTATTTTAAAATGATTTCCCCAAAAAATTATAATTATTGATAGGGTGTATTAAAATACAAGCATTTGCCTTTATTTTGAAAAATACCATACCTTAAAATCTTTTCTGCAAGGTAAATAGCCCCCTGATAAATAGGTCCTGAGCGCACGTGTATGCATCAATTAAAGAGGGAGTGATCTCCCCGAGCCGCCAACCTCTTCCTTGAGATTTGGGTATCTCTCCACCATCATCCAGTAGTTTAGGGTCGTCTCGGACCATTCTTCTATCATCTTCAACATTAAGGAAATTTCACATGTGTCCCATGAAAGTGTTGTGTAGATATATCCACGCATAGGATTGAGTTGACAAAAAAATCTAGATTAACAAAAACATGTCTAGTTTCACTTAAATTTAAGTTTTTAGCCTTTGATGTATACGAGCTCGTCTTTACTTGTCGAGCCCCTTCATCCACAATCGATGAGTTTACATACATACCATGAAGCTCCGGCCCCTATAGCAACTTCTACTCACGCATGGGCTAGATGGGGACAGAACCTTTGTGGTGTCTACATAGTATGTTGCAAATTCATCTCTCGTGGATGAACAAGCTATTTAAAAACTACACTAAATATGATATTGAGAGGTTGTGTACATCATGGACTATGAAGTTGTTCCATGTCAGAGGGCATTTTCTCATGGTTCAGTTTTTTTTAAATGCATTCTTAAAGCCTTTCGGTCCCTAATTAGGTGTAAACTAAACATGGACCAAGAGAAGTGACCATGCACCAAAAAAGTGAATGTGTTGATTTTTTAAACATGTATCCAAAAAGGGGCAGTTTTGGGAATTTTCTTCATGTTTGACCTTCCCCCCTTCTTCTTCCCTTCTTTCCTCGCAACTATGAAAAATATTTGGCAAAATTTAAGAAGCGATTACAAAATATTAAAACATCATTTCTCTGCCATGGTCCCCTGACATTTTCAATGAGAGAACCTCATTTGCCTCTCCCACTACAAAACCCGTTGGACCATGACAGTGGATAATGTAGGTCTGAAAATAGGAATGGCAAATAATGTTGGGTTAAAATTTAGTGTTGGTGACACTATGCCGCGGTTTACAATTATTATTGAGCAAGACAATTAGAATTGATGACACTAAATATCATATTCAGTGTAGCTATGCATAAGTTGATTCATCCTGCACTAGACTATTTTTAGATCTCTACTACCATTTTTGGAGTCACATTGTCAAAAGACATAAGGTTATTGATCCATTGACTGCATTTTCAACTTCCCAATGGATGAGTATATGTAGACATCACAAAGCTCTAGCCATATGTTATAAGCTTGCACTATACTTATAAGGGCCATATTACACATGTGATCAAGGGTCATGAGAAAAAATGATTTAAAATTTCTCATGGTCATGATGGGCAGTCCAAAGACCATGACCACTTGAGAGGGATCCACATCACTTCAATAAAGCCTTGGTCACGGGACATAGTGTAAAGGCGACTTAGACCGGGACGTGGTATTTTCCTAACATGGCAGTTTCTTGACATGGTCACCCTCGTTTTCCGCTAAGACAACTTATTTGGATTTTTTCACCACACAACTCACATGAGCACCAAACATTATCCAATCCTAAACATGCAAGATTCCATGTCACTTCTAATTTTTTGTAACCTTGTATAAAACAAACTAGAATTGCCTCTCATTTCTCAACCAATGAGAAGTTTCAAAAAGTGGCAGTCATGGTCATTGGTCACTAGTGTAACATGCCCTGAGGTCACTTCACACATGAGAATGAGAGCCCGTGACCATTACACTTCAAGCACTCTCATTGGTAGAAAAGGCGGAGCTGGTCCAAGTTTGCTTCACACTACGCTTGAGGGACCAACGGAGCATGTGAATGCAAGATTGATGTAAAGTCTACATGGATTCCTACATGGCATCAAATGGATCATGTTTTATGGTCACTTGGATTATTTTCAAAAACCACCTCTTGGAGGTAGGCCTAACACAAAACCGGGAGACAATGGCACTCCAAACGCTCACAACTGTTGATTCATTCTATTGTATCATGTGTGAGGATCCGCATGAATAGAAATTCATTGAGATAGCATTTGGTTGAGGGTCCGGTCACGTATGACTTCACACTACACTTGAGGGTCCGTGACCACACTACATGATTTTGGAGGTGTGTTGGGGACGGCCTTTGGACACTTTCTTTTGGGCTCTCACAATTTCATGGTCACGGCTCTTGGCTCGTGTATGAAGTTGCCCTAAGTATGCTGTTTTATGAGCTCTATCCCTCGAGGATCCAAGAGAATGGATAAGCCTTTTCACGAGGACGGATTAACATAAGGATCACGAGACAGGCTTGTGAAATAATAGCACTGGTGCCGACAGCCACTCCTTGACAGAATTGGGCTTGATGCCATCGTGTAAGCTCGAGCACATAAAATCTGTCACTTTTTTCTTGTCTTCACCATTTTGTTGTTCATATGTGTCTCTACTGTGTTAAAAAGCAGACTTCATGTCGCAGACTGTCACTCCAATAATAATATTCTCAAACCGAGTGACTCTGCAGGATAGAGGAGGATAGAGGAGGGGGACCTCACTCAAGGCCTACTACTTATTACTTTTGCATATCAACTTCAATTTTCAAACCTGAAATGATCATATATGGTTTGGAATTCGTTGAAAGTATCATTTGTGTGATTCGTTCATGTGCATCATTATATTCCAGTGACCTTGACGGCATAGAAGTTTTGGCTTTCAAACACTACTCGGGGAAGTCGCTTCCCCTTATATTTTGTAACCACATGCGTTAACTGGGTATTTGTTTGGGGGCTATTTACCTAGTAATTATGATTTTAAGAGACCCTTTTAGTAGAAAAAAAACTACTCGGTCTTAATTTCCACCACCCTATAGGTAATTCTAAGTCCAAATGTAGCCTAATTCTTGGCACGCTATAGTACTTATAAAACTTAGGCATTTGCTCAGATGGACATTAAAGGTTTTAGGGTAAGTGTTTGGCGTGGACATATGCAATGTACATGAGCACATTTGAACCAAACTAGAAAGCAATATAAAACAAACAAGCATAGCAATTGAGTAACCATTCAAATGACCAAAAAAAAATCACAGTAGAACAAAAAACTAATGCCTGAAAATGCATTACAACTGTGGTGAGTGTTCAATAACACTAAAGATACTATCAGACGATCATTGCCCACCCTTCGTTTACTTCTTTGTGCATAAAAGAAAGCTCATATGAAGTAACATGAGAAAAATATGGTTTGACTTATATTATTTTTCATCTGTCTACTAGTAGGACTAGAGATTATAATGACGTTTCAAGCATTAATTGAAGGCTATGGTAGATCCAAGTCTTATATAAATTTTTCCTCCAATGAATAAAACGAACCCTATGGTTTAACTCACGTGGTTTACTACTTTTCATAGGGTGACCTCCCCAAGAAACACTACCCCGTTGTGCACCATGATATCAATGTTTACGTTTCTTGAACACTACATTAAATTTTCATGTTTAGTGTCATATGGTATTATATGTCATTGTGGTAGCTTTTCTAGTGACACTTCTTATGAATAAGTTTACAATTATTGTCATCCCAATTTATTTCAGTTCACCCACTTTTAGTTCACCTGTCTTTTAATTTGGTATATTTTGCATCTTAACACTTTTGTAATGAAATATTAACATTATATTCGTTAAATGGAGAATTTTTCATGATTCTGAGACTATTGAAGTATGTAAAGTCATAAACAAATGATACAAAGTACCCAAACCACAAACAAATTACATGGAAATAGATGAATTACAACCATAAAACAAACATTAATTACATGAGTCGTAGAGCATTAGAAGCACGAACAAAATCTCCAACAATAAAGACAATATTGATGCACCCAAACATATATAATGCAAACCAAGATGGAAAATAAATATATTATATATATTGAATATCGAACACAAGGAGTAGTATTCAAGAAATAATACTAATTAAATATTCAAACCATCAAATGTCTAGGTACTAGGAATATTAAAAATAATTTAGTGTTGATTATATGCGATAGCCTTTGCGGCTGCCTCCTTCTCTTTTGCTTTCCGTGCCTCGATGCCCCTAAAAATCTCATCTTTGCGGCTGTAACTTTTGTTCCGGACATGGCCCATTGATCCAAGCGCATTCAAATAATTCCGTTGGGATACCGCACTATGGGAGGAGATGGAGCTTGGTGTATCGTATGTTGATGATTGCCTAACACTCCGGCGAAGCCCAAGGGAATGCTCAGATTTTGATGGCCCAACTATCATTGGAGAAGAGACCTAATATGAGGTTCAAAGGAACATACCACAACAAGACGTTTAGGATGCGAGTCCGTAAACTTGGGTCAACGCCAAAAAATTTAGGATCCAATGAAAGTTTCATACACAATTCCAAATAAACTACTATAAGAATGCTTAGAAAACGGAATATGAGCAAGTGATAGCGTACCTTTGTTGCGGGTTCTGAGACAGGGGTCATAGTTTTGAACGGGCCAACACTGCCATTTGCCAACTCATACATTGATGAGGAATGTCTCCCACTCCGTCGAAGTGTGAGACAACGGTCGGACTCAGACCGGCACACGGTTGAAGGAGTTGATTTGGGTTCGGTTCCGACGATACGTAGCGGGGGGGCATCGACACACGGAGGCACATCGACAGGGAGCAGGTTTGTTGCACAAGGAACGGAATCGTCAGGGTCACCGCATGGAAGGGGAGCCTCCAAGCATAGACGTCTATTGGGACCTTGACGTACATCGTCATCAAACCCGGACGGCGAGGTCCCTTGACGGCGTTCGAGTGCCCGTTTCTCTTTGCAAAGAGGAGAGGGCGAAGGAGCATATGTGAGGTTGACGACTCGTGCGGGCGGGCTGTCCACGACGCCGTTGTTGCCCTCGGCGTCCTTGGAATAATCAACAGCGGAGGCTGCATCCACCGCCGAGAACTGGTAGAGTGAGGGCAATTGGAATTCGCTCACACCACAAGACAGGGAGCCGGGAGAAGACGGGGACACATAGGGGCCGTTGGTGACAGGGAACACACTTTGGGGGTGCAACTATGAGAACACATACCCATGGAAAAGAGCAAGCATTAGGTACTACAACAATGTCAAGGAACATATTGGCACACGACCACAAAGTGTAGATAATCTCAAATTAAATTATTGAAAGCCGCGAGCCGGCGGATGGCCCTATATACATCTGAGTTGGGGGCAAGCGGCCCATTGCCAATAGGGTTAGTGAGGACAAAATCCGGGACGCTACCGGGGTGACGCACAAGCCTCCTAATGTAAGGACCTAGCTCATTAACTAGAAAGGTGTCATTTCTATGGCCGGTCCATGTGTCGGGGAAGACGACGGTGCCAGGGGGGTTAAGGACACTCTTGGTTGGGCTATCGTCAACAAGGAGGGTGTTGTCCGAGGTCGGCCACCACCCGTGAGGGACCCCCTCCAACCGAGGAACGCCAACCCAAAGTCTAGATTTGAGGACTTTCAAGAACTGTTGGCCCCCGCCCCCTCCGAACTTGGGCACAGGCGCACCCCTCTCATCGAACATCTCATCACACGCCTCCTACCCTAGTACTAGGCAAGGACTCGGGAGCCCGGCAAAAAGGAACTTAACAATGGGCTCCGTGTTGTCCAAAACCATGGAGCTCCATATGACGACATGAGCAAGGTCGAGCACCTCGCGGAGAAAGGCGCGCAAGCCGGGACGGGCTCGAACGGCCTTTCGATTAACGAGGGTGTCGAGTTCCCCGTCGTAGTCCATCTCTTCCGGACTTCGGAAGGGAGTCATGGGGACCCTAGGGATGTGTTTGGTATGACACAACACCCCATTGAGGTCAAATACTATGAATGGTTTACGACCGGGTTGACGTCTTCTTTCCGATGGGATGCGAGCTATCTCCGATGGACCCTGTGATTAACATTTAACTAGGACAATGTTACCATGAAAGAAAACTAAGAACAAATGGCAAAGCAAAATCCCAAGGATAAGCAAAGAAACAATAGAGAACGAAATTACATCGACAACGAAGTGCAAGTAATATAGTTCCAAAATAATAATGTATTTCAAGGTTTAATATACATTTTGTTTTCTCTATTCACAAACTAACTCCGCGCGTAATAAATGTAAGGCCATCCGTGCAGACCGGAATCTAAACTACAAAAATGTCCCGCCAATATGGGGTGAAGGTCGAAGGCGCACTCGACATAAAGCAGGACCCATGAAGACATGCGGACACGCGTCCGTAACCAGGGGAGGGGGAGGCAGGCAGGCCTCAAGCAAGGTTGGTTACCTTAGCATGTGGAGGCGAGGCGCCGCCATTGCCCTCCTCGTCGCGGCCCTGGTCGACTTGTGGACGCGCGTCCGTAAACTCGGGCAAGATCTCCACTTCGGTGTCCATATCTTTGGAAAGGGACTGGGACGCCTGGATGTTGACGTCGTCCTGCCCAACTTGACTGTGGCTCTGCGCGCCTTCCGTCTGGAAAGGTTCTCGGGAAGGTGTCGGGCTCTCCTGCGATTCCTCCACACGTTCAGTGTGTATCGCAGTGTCATAGCCCGACCTATCCAAATCCCTCTTGAGAACGGTGAAGCTGGTAGAGTCATCCTCGGATACGGACCCCCGAAGAGGGATGGTGGAATGACCTGCAGAGTTACGGACGCGCGTCCGTAACTCGTCCACCTCACTCACAGCCGGAATCACCGTTGGGATCGATAACTGGGTGGAACCTACAGGCACCGTGTCTATGGCAGGGGCGGGAGGGTAGTGAAAGTGAACAGGCGGTGGAGGCACGACGAAAGGTGGCATATTTGACGTGCTGGGGGGAGGAGCGTACACCATTGGTGGTCTGGCGCTCATCTGCGCGAAAAAACCCATGAGTTGGGCGTGCATCTCTTGAGACTTTCTTTGTTGTCTCTCCAGTTCAAACTGGATTGCCTCCATCTTCATCGCGTGCTCCTGGTTGTTTTGAGAAATCCGCTGGGAGATTTCATCATTCATGCGTTTGGCCAGCTTCTCGTCCAGCTCTGCCACCGTCATGGCCTCCTTCTTCATCGAGAGAGGCCCCTCCGGAACGCCTCGCACCATATCGTACATCTTGATCTCGTCTTCGTCCTCGTCGGATATGACGACAACGTCATTGATCCCAAACTCGACATAAGGGACCTTGTTCCGGCTCCTACGGTTCTCTCGGTAGACTTCGAGGCTTGGACGTGCCCTCATGTCAAACACGTCAATGGGCGGGAGTGTTGGAGTTGAGGCGGGAGGTGTTTCTTCCTCTCCCGATGAGGCCGAGCAATCTTCTGCTCGTGAAGGTCCGGTGATGCTGCCGGACTGGAAACGGCGAGCAGGCGACTGCCGCGCAGTTGAAGGCAAACCCACTCGTGACGTAGGGGTTCCAAAAGGTGTGTCCACAGCTTCACTAGTGTCCCATTCGCCACTTCCACCAACACCCAGGATGTACAGCCCTGTGAGTGGATCCCGCACTGCGTTGTCAGGGGGGGTTCGGGCGCGCAGCGTGTTTGAGGGACCTGCTTCAGTGTCGGAATTTGTGTCCATTGCAGCAGTCTCGCTACGGGATGCCAGGGGGTTTATGCTCTGGGCACCGAGCGTGGGGAGGATGTCCAAGATATCCATCTTGGACGCCTGCGCCCTGTGAACATCGGCTTCGTCGTAGTCAGAAGTCGCGACGAAGGAGTTCACGATGAGCCCGACCATCTGAAGGGAAACAAAAAAAAGTCAGATAAAAGACAAATAACCACTTGCGGACGCGCGTCCGTAAGTTAAACAAAACCAGTATAGAACATATGGACGCGCGTCCGCAAATTCACCACATATGCAATGCAACCCGTTGTGGTGAATTTACGGACGCGCGTCCGTATATTATACAGTAAGTAGGACGCAACATACCAATGAGGCATACATGAATTTGGTGCTTCCAAACACGTTGTACACGGTGTCCCCAGGTATTGTCAAGCGTTGCAGGATCTCCAAGTAGAAATCCATTCGTAATTCAACGGCCGGATATATAGTGTACATTGTCTCCTTTATTAAATCCTTTGGGTGGGGTGCAGACAATTCATATATCTTCTTGAAGGTTGCGTGCTTGACCGGAACCCTCCCTGTTGATGATTTCTTGCAAGTTAAAAAAATCAATTGCACCGCCCCCACTTGCTTGAACCCCCTCGCCTCCTGAACCACTGTTAGCCCTTCGGTTTTTGCCGGCACATACATGCTCACGAAAATGTCATAGTCGGTGCTCAGAATTTTGTTGTGGAGATCAATCACTTGAGCAGCTTTCTCGAGCTCCACAATCCACAGCCACATGTGAGGCTCACGAATGGCAGGAGAGCGATGTTTTTTGAAGGCGGAATAGAAGGGCTCGTAGAAAGGACTATCTGCCGTTCCAGATTTCCACGCTCCTGGAATCCCTCTAAAATCAAAAATGGCGAAAGGGGATCCCCTTGGATCCTCCCTCACTGTCGCTCTAGAGGCATGGTCATCGTATGGGCTGAAACGCATGGTCTTTGGCTCGACCATGCAAAACCTAGCCGCCCTTTCAAATTTAACATTTTTCTTCCTATCAAGAAAGAAAACGTATATTATCTTCTCCCTGTCATCTAAAGAGGCCTTCTTCTCATTTTTCCTTGCCCTACTAGCCAAGAAAGGGGTGGCCTCTTTCACCAATGCTTTCATAGAAGCACCGTTGATATGGTAGTCCACCTTGAAGGACCTCCAGTTCTCCCAAATTATCTCCCCATCCAAATTGACGAGCTGCCTCTCCGGTACGAGCTTGCTAAGCTCCCTTACCGCCAGCGTCTTGCGCTTCCTATACTCGCACCACTCTTTGATGTGGTAGGTCGATGGCTTCATATGCCTAGGACGTTTTAGGAAGATCTTCGGGTATGGCAATGTCCTCCTAGGTGTCTCCAGCAAAATGTGTTGAGCTGCCCTGTAAAGCTCCAACTCCGTCAGTCCTTGGAGGGGTTTGAAGAACTCCCGGAGGATGGGAGGCACCTTCACCTTGGCGTCGCTACTATATGTCACCTCCGTCTCCGGGTTGACAATGTTCCCGTGGTTGTGGGAGTCAAAAACCCGACACCACATTTCCCATGTTTTGTCAGTTGATGTGATGAGCTTGAGCTCCCCTTTGAGCTCCATCACCGTCTTTGTTGCGCTGGACTTCATGTCGATGCTCGAGAACTTGGTGACTATGGTGTCACAGAAAGTCTACAGGACAAAAGAGAAGTGAAAGTAAAGGAAGGAATGCAAGCAATGTGCCACTTTACGGACGCACGTCCGTAGAGTGGATACGGCAATGAAGGAAGTCACATGAAAAATGTAGAAGTTATGGACGCGCGTCCGTAACCAAGTGCAGAGCATACCTTCCATTGAGGATTCTTGACAGCAGCATTCTCCCTCTCTTTCTGCGGACGGTTTAGATGCACCCAAACAGACCTTGCCGCCAATAGGTTGGCTGCCCACGACGCCTCGAATTGGCGGACTTTGTTCCCTTGATTCATGAAGCCATATATATATGTGAGGGTATTCATGTTATCGCTGTACACAATGAAGGACTTCCAATAACGAAGATCCTTCTTGAGGGGGCTCTTCCAGGCGTCGGTCTTGAGCAAAATCTTTGCTGCAGCTACACTGTGTTGCCCATCAATAACATAGAAGTCCCCTTTACGAATCTCCTCCCAGTTCTCTTTTGTGACTGGCAGCTGCGGGTCCTTGGGTGTCACGCATATGGTTTGGCGGTCCCCCTTCGGGTTATTCATGATGTTGTTCATTTGCCAAGTCACACCATTTTTTTCTTCTGCCCTGACGTTCATGATACTCGGCGCACCATGACATTTGAAAATGTCGACTTCAAATGTGTAGAATCTTCCAAGAGGCCAGCAATCCTTGGTCCTGTCGTTAAATTCTTGAAATATCTTAGTCGACAATTCAGCGTCGGGGACCTGTCCTCTTTTGAGAAGAGGCGCCACAGAAAGGGTAGAGCTCACCTTTGGGCCCTCTGTCACTCCGGAAGTGTCCATCTGCGAGTGGGAACGCTTTGATTTCCTACTGCCCTTCGAAGTCTCGCTTTGAACTAGTACGCGAGACGTTCCAGAAACAGGTTTTGGGACGCGGGGGACCCGTTCTGACGTTGGATCCTTCTTCTTCTTTCCCTTACTCCCTTCTTCAATGGCTGCGTTTACCTTTGTGACATTGTTAAGAAGCCTCCCTAACCTCTTTCCCGTCCAAGGCGCATTCAAGGCATAATCCGAGAACACGGTCGCTAAGCCAAAACATCCTGCTTCTGGACTACTTATTTCGCATTGATTTTTATTGAATGGATAGAGCAAGGAATGCAAAATAAACGTGACTCTGTCATCGTTGTTCTTCTCTAAATCTACCACAACAAAGTCACCATGTGCTACAACGCATTCTATTTTCCAAGACGTCAGTTTTACCCAACTCTCCTCTGCATCTATTGGGACTTTTAGCTGGTAAGCGAAACGCATGACAAACAATCCATCGGCGTCTTTCTCGACAATAGTGATCCAGTTGTCCACCACATCTTCCTTCGGCTCGTAGTGGTCGTTGGAATTTATATCCTGGATGTCGGCAGGGTATGGCTTGGCGAGCAACTTACAGAACATCTGAATCGCATGCCTATCCCCCATCTACAAAACACGTATGCTTACGTAGAAGCACAAAAACGGACGTGCGTTCGTAAGTTGAAGGAATAACACAAACTAGAATGTAAATTCAGTGACGAAATTGAATAACTAGCTCAACCTATTGAAACGGGTGATGAAAATATTGTTTCAGAGTTTTAATGATTGGCAGTGTGAATGTTACGGACGCACGTCCGTAACCCAATTCTCTATCTTGAACCCCATAAATGCACTGAAAATGTACACATGTGGGGTTCAAGACCGAGAATTGGGCTACTATGCATCCGCAATATTGTTTTTGAGTTAATTAATTACGGACGCACGTCCGTAACCCAATTCTCTGTCTTGAACCCCGTAAATGTACTAAAAATGTACACCTTTGGGGTTCAAGACCGAGAATTGGGCTACTATGTATCCGTAATATTGTTTTCGAGTTAATTAATTACGGACGCACGTCCGTAACCCAATTCTATGTCTTGAACCCCGTAAATGTACTAAAAATGTACACCTTTGGGGTTCAAGACCGAGAATTGGGCTACTATGTATCCGTAATATTGTTTTCGAGTTAATTAATTACGGACGCACGTCCGTAACCCAATTCTATGTCTTGAACCCCGTAAAATGTACTGAAAATATACACCTTTGGGGTTCAAGACCGAGAATTGGGCTACTATGCATCCGCAATATTGTTTTCGAGTTAATTAATTACGAACGCACGTCCGTAACCCAATTCGCTGTCTTTAACCCCGTAAATGTACTAAAAATGTACACCTTTGGGGTTCAAGACCGGGAATTGGGCTACTGTGTATCCGCAATATTGTTTGAGTTAATTAATTACGGACGCACATCCGTAACCCAATTCGTTGTCTTGAACCCCGTAAATGTACTGAAAACAATACACCTTTGGGGTTCAAGACCGCGAATTGGGCTACTGTGTATCCGCAATATTGTTTGAGTTAAATAATTACGAACGCACGTCTGTAACCCAACACCCTGTATCAATTCCCGCAAGAATACGAACGCGCGTCCGTAACCTTCTGGTTATTGATAGAGGGCGTAGGGTTATAGTGCTTTCGCAATAAGTATGTATATAAATTTTTGGAGTTGAGTATTGATTTGTTTTGGGTTTATTTGTTTAGTATTCAATTGATTTTGGGGGTGTTCGAGGGGTTTCTTGTAGGTTACGGACGCACGTCCGTAACCTCGGACGTGGTATTATGTTCGGAGCCTTAAACCCTGACAAGGTTACGGACGCGCGTCCATAACCTTGGCAGGGTTTAAGGGGTTGTCAAGTTACGGACGCGCGTCCGTAACCTGTGGTCTAACTGCTTCCGGAAATTGCGGGGGTGCAAGAACATACCTTTGCTGGTTTTTGGTGGAAACTCCTCTGTTGCACTAAACCTGTACACATTGCAATTGCAACATCGTCAGTCAATGACTATAGCATCTTTATGCAATTGCAATTACAGAATGCTATTCCAAAAAATGAAAAGTTGTTCAGAGAAACAAGTTCACTGCATACAATGACTACATGCAAACAAAGTTGCAAACACTACATGCAAGCACCACATGCAAACTCTAAATGCAAGCAAGAAAATGGAACTAGCAAAAAACAATAATACTAACCTATTTTGAAAGCGCGTTCGTCACTCTCTTTAGTCTTTACTGTAGCACCTGTGTCACAAAATGTAAACTCTCGTGTGAAAAATCGAACTCTATACTGAAAAAGGCAAACTCTACTCTCTCTACTGCTCTCTCTAATATTCTATCTACTGCTCTCTCTATTGCTCTCTCTACTGTACCACCTTTGTCGCAAAATGCCTCTGTTCTGAATAACCTAACTTAATACTGGAAAAAAAATCTCTCTTCTAAGAAATGTCACTACTGATCTCCCTACTAATGTCACCACTACTCTCTCTCTAATGCGAAACAATGTGAGGACTTCAAAGTGGAGCACCGTAGCGATGCGGTGCAGTAAGGAGCTTGAGCATGCGTAGAGCAAAACCTGATCTTACCAATGGCAAAAGCAAGAGGAAGAGGAAGAGCGTGAGCAAATGTAAGAGTAAGAGCAAGAGCAAGAGCAAGAGACAGAGTAAGAGCAAAGCACAAGAGGAGCAGCAAGCGCAAGGGAGAGAGCACGCGCAACAGTAGGAAGGAGGGGGGAAAAAAGGAGGAGCGGAGAGAAATGAGAGAACAAGCGGGAGAGAGAAAGACTTCCCGTTTCGAATGGGCCTAGGGTTACGCACGCTGCCGTTTCGTGTCTTGTCCAGCACGACACGTGGGAGTGCTGCATTGGTAGTTGGGGTGGGATGTGATGGGATGGGAAGGGAGAGGGATTATATGGGTAGGGTTAGGGCCACTTCACACATGAGCCAAGAGCCGTGACCTTGTAATGGTGAGGACCCTTGACTCTCATCCAAAGGCCGTACCATAGGTGTTGGGAAAGCCGTTTTATGTAGTCACGGGCCCTCAAGCATAGTGTGAAGTGAGAATGGACCATGTTGTGGGACCATTGCATATTTTGTTGGCGGAAAAAGAGGGGAGGATTTGGTTTAATATAATATGTCTCCAAAAATTTTCAATTTAAGAGAATTACTTGGTGGTGTTGGCTGTCCTGGAATGTGTCTTGGAATGTATTATGGAATCTGCCCTGAAATTTGTCCTGTCAGAAAAAATATTAAAAAAGTCATGGTCTCCCGGAATTTTCTTCAGACCCACCTCTTGGAGGTGGGCCAGACGCAAATTCCGGTAGACCATGCTCCCTTATCCACAACCTGCCATGTAGGACTCCATTGGGACTTTTCATCCACGAACTTTTCTTTGGGCCTTTAGGCCTTCACCTCCATGGTCTCCGTCTTTTCGACCAATGAGAGCTCTTACATCGCCATGGTCAGGGCCTTCGGCCTTGTGTGTGAAGTGGCCCTTAGGGTTGGGATTTAACGTTTAAGTAGTCTCAATTTAGTATTAAATAAAATTATGGAACATATGACTAATTTTCCTCTAGCTCTTAGCTAATATGCTTGTAAAATCTCAAACAACCTCTATTGAACATGAGCACAAAATAATAGAAAACATTGTTCACAACCCTAATTAGCACACCAAGACGGCTCAATGTAAACCCTCAAGGCTAAAATTTAGAGGTCTTTAGGAATATGGATCTTTGTTAATGGTTTCCACCAAAATCAATATGACATATCAAAGTCATATGACACATCAAATTCCAATATGAGATATCAAAGTCAGTGTTTGATCTTTGATATGATTGGCTAAAAATACATGTTGCATAGTTTTGGGGGAAAACCTAAAAATATTTATGTCGCTAATATTGTTACTTCCCAAAATAATTAACCCCTAAACAAACAAAACATGAAGCATGGTTCCAACCACTGCATGGTCCATATCTTAGACTCATTGATATACACGGGCAGGTCACTCTATATGATTTTTGTGCAGCACGTACGGCGGAGAGGTATTTGTTTAGGGGCTATTTACCTCCAAGGCACGAATTAAGAGCTCCCTATAATTACTTAAATTTATAAAATGGCATTTTTTTTGCACCCTACCGTTACTTATAATGCCGCATGTCATTGCAATGGGTATGCAATGCAAAAGTGGTGGGAAAAAGCATGGCAACAAAAGGTATAAAGAATACATACCATTGCGAAAACTAAGTGCAAAACCTTAAGATGGAAACACAACAAGAGTGAGCGTGTGTTCACAAACACAACACCCGCTCCGTAAAAGTCCTTCACCCAAAGTCAATTTACATAAGTCTAGTGAAGACCATAAACATAGTGTACAATACTTACATGATAGTGTGAAACACTTGAAGATGAGCCGGGCTTGGTCATGAACCCTAGTATATTATGATTCGTTTAGGGTCACAAACTTGGACAGCCACCAAGCGAAGTCGAGAAGAGAGTTAGGCAAGTTAGGCTTAAAATTTCATCCATTTTGGGACAAATGATGAGCCATTTTTCATCCATCCCCTGCTTGAGCATGCTGTGAGCCCAAAATGGTGCCCACATGTGTTCTTAAACCTTTGAAACTATTAGAAGTTATGTTTTGATGTTTTATGATTATTCACAAAAATATAAAAAGAGTGAAGTGTGGTGTGGATTAAGTTTAGACATTAGGGGATGTTGTGTGATTGTCTCAAGGTTTAAGTTCAATGAGGTAATGCCTTGACTAGGTGAGTATGGAGTAAGGTGAGGCGAGAGGGGATCCGCGGGTTAAATGCCCACATTAGGATCCACCTTGTTGGTTTAGGAATGGAAGAGCCTTGTGGATGAGATGAGTCCCTACTTAGAAGGAGAAGGTTAAGAAGTTGTGATTGGAGGCTCTAATCCTCTCACCCTATCCTTACCTCATGCCCTCTCTCCCTCTCAACTCACTATATAACCCCTCATTCTTCCCTCTCTCTTCATCTTTCCTTCGTGCTCCTTGGCACCCCACGTGTTATAAGTGTGGGTGTGTAGGAAGCAAGATAGGAGCACGTGTGTGTGTATAGTTTTAGGGTGAAGAGCCAAGACTAGTTAGCCTTGAGGTGGGCTTGACTTCTTGTTAGGAGTAGCTTGGGTGGAAGAATTTAGAGTGTGATTTATAGTCTTCAAATTGTAGTACTTGGATTCATGATATCCATACTTATAATTATTTAGACTTACAAGGTTATGTTTGTGAAATATTGGATTATGTAGTTTTGTTGGACTTACAAAGTCACATTATTGAAGTAGGTGAGCTTGTGTGTGTGTGGAGTAAGAGAGAGGCACGTAGGTATGCGAGGTTATAAGGTGAAGAGTCAAGATCAATTAGTCTTGAAGATTAGCCTTACATTATTAGATGTGGTTTACACTCATGGCATTCATTGTTGCATATTCATGTAGAGGACTTCATTACCTATCCATGGATACCAAGAACTCATTTTTTGGACTTCATATAAATTTTTGAGAGCCAAAAAACCGAGACTATGTCCAAACTTCTAAAAAAATAGTGAAAAAGTGCCGATTCAAAGCGAACAGCGTAGAATTGCGACCATATACTTTTTTGCAGTAAAAATATTATTGCATAATCATGTAGAGGACTTCATTACCTATCCATGAATACAAAGAACTCATTTTTTGGAGTTCATATGAATTTTTGAGAGCCAAAAAACCGAGACTATGTCCAAACTTCCAAAAAAATAGTGAAAAAGTGCAGATTCAAAGGGAACAGCGTAGAATTGCGACCATATACTTTTTGGCAGTAGAAATATTATTGCATATTCATGTAGAGGACTTCATTACCTATCCATGGATACCAAGAACTCATTTTTTGGACTTCATATGAATTTTTGAGAGCCAAAAAACCGAGACTATGTCCAAACTTCCAAAAAAATAGTGACACACTCTTATAGTTTTTGACTTATGATGTTTAGACTTAAAGTGTTGGATTCATTAGGTAGGAAGGGGTGTGTGTAACTTTTGAATGTATTGGTGATTGACCATTGAGGTAAGTGTTTTTAAACACTCGCACTCTTTTGGTTGAAATAATTATACATTGAACTACCGAGGAGGGAGTTATTATGTGTCAGTCCAACATTTCACACTCGGGCTAGGACGAAATCAAGGGTGAGGGACTTTGGGTGACACATGCGTACAAAATTGATGAACCTACTAAACATACAATGTCCTTGGATCCATTTTTTAGCCCCTATATTATTTTTACAAAAAATGAATGGCTCGTCTTTTATACCTATCTACCCTACTTGTAATGGGATTGTCTACTTTAATTGGACCCTTCATTATTTGGAATTCTTTTATAAATTTTATGTCAAATGAATTCAATCTTCCCTATATTATTCCGCATGTCATTTTTATAATGCACTAAGTGACCTACCCGTGTTGAAATAACATTCCATTCGGCTTGCTCTAGATTCAAATCCATAGCTTTATAAATTATTGTGTCAAGATGCAAGAAAGAAAAAAAGAAAAGAAATTCAACGAGTATGCCTTCAAAAATATAGATTCTTTGAGAAAGGCTTGCAACCATTTTCAACACCATCACTCACATCTAATCAAAATATATTTACTAGTTGTGATAAGTTTTGTTTATAAACCTAACATATTAATAAAATAATATCCAAAACTCTTTCTAAAGAATGTCAAGATTGCGAGAAAATGGTGAAATGGGACCCTAAACCCTAAACCCTAACTCCAAAGCCTAAACCCTAAACTCCAAAGCCTAAACCATGACCCCAAACCCTAAAAACATTTGGTATATCCAAGGTTGTGTTCACAATATTCGAATTGAGTTATTTATCAGTTCTAAAATTATAATCATTTAACAGTACCTTAGTAGGTGGTGCTTTTACTTTTGTAAGCAATGACATTGTGTGATCACATATTATTATGCAAGCAACTACCAAATTCTTGTTGCATGAGTTCCAAACCGAAAGCGGGCATATTTGTAACTCTCTTAATATAATATATTTCACAATCATAAACACTACAACTAAATCGAAGAAATATCAAGCCTCAATTGATACATTGGGCTATAGAAGGGTGTGTAAACCTATTGGAATAGCCTAAATTTGACAATTGACATAATATGCCTGAAACATAAAACTAAACACACACTAAGGTAATGTACAAGCTAACACTTATTTTACAGATGACGAATGATCATGGCTTTATATTCAAGGCTCATTATTACTAATCTCCCCTTAATCGTCAATCAATTTTCTCCTGCAAATCTTTATTATGTCAAGGTGCAAGAAAAAAAACAAGGGAAAAAAAAATTGTCAATCAAAAATGTATCTTTGAAAGATGTTGTCAACCGTTTTTTGGCTTCTTAGGCATTTAGGGGTTCAATTGTAAGCCCATCCCAAACTTTGGAACTCCCAATCTTGCATTTTGAAGCCAAACAAATCCTAAAATAGGCTTACATTTTATAATTTCCCTCTAGGATGCCCCCACTTCCATTTATTGCGTGGTCATCGTGCAATCATGATAAGCATCAAGCAAACATAGTGCGTATCATGGAAGATACCATGTGCGATGTGGGGTATTTATAGGGGCAGTAGGCGGTGGGAATCGGCTTTAGGGTTGAGTGTTTAAAAATTTATATATAATTTATCTTCGGATGCGGAGTACTACTTAAGGGCTGGCCCCCCCACCGAAAGACTCTTTTTGCACTATCTGGTGGGACGTCGTCCTCGATAGCTCTGAGAGGAGAACCCCCAGTCATAGCGGCAATGGAGAGCGACTTACGCGGTATGTCATGTCGCCAAGCGGCATCACCGCTAATACCGCCGTAAATACCGGAAGGTTATGGACGCGCGTCCGTAACCTTTACGCGTCATCATCTCTAGAGCACTCGTCGCGAGAAACTGAGTAGACCCTATCCGGGTCTTCATTTGTGTCAATGCTAGCACTGTTAGTTTACGGACGCGCGTCTGTAACCTTCATTCTGGCAGATGATCGTGTCCGAGGTCTCTGAGTACACGTTTGTGTCAATGCAAACGCGGGATGTTTACGGACGCGCGTCCGTAACCTTCCATCTGATAGTTTCCAATGGGTTCTCAAAGTAGACCTTTGTATCAATTCTAGCACTGTTAGGTTATGGACGCGCGTCCGTAACCTTCCGTCTTACAGTTTCCAATGACTTGGTTCCCTGATTAGACCTTTCTGTCAATTCCAGCGCGGTTAGGTTACGGACGCGCGTCCGTAACCATCCCTGTTAACTTCTTCTTGGTTTAGGGGTTTAACAGACCTTTGTATGAATACCATCTCGGTCAGGTTACGGACGCGCGTCCGTTACCTTCCATCTAACAGTTTCCAGTGACTCACTTCCCTGATTAGACCTTTGTGTCAATTCCAGCGTGGTTAGTATACGGACGCGCGTCCATAACATTTCCTGTGACTACTTCATGTGACTTATTTCTTAGATTATACATTTCTTTCAATGCTATCGAGTTTACGGGCGTGCGTCCGTAAACCTGCGTTGGCCACCTACCTTTTACCATTTTTCTCTTTCACCACTATGGTTTGCTGCAATTCATTCAGCTTCAAATCAAAATGTTCTTTTGGTTGTCCTTGGCCTAAACTATACTTTCATTGCAACTTCATACCTCTATTGATGTCACTGGATTTGTGCTGCTGATCATGCTTTACGGATGCGCGTTCGTAACACTACTCTTGCTAACATTGTTTTGTTTGTCGACTGTGTAGGCGATAGCGCATTTGAGTTGTCGTCGGATCCCTCAACCTCTAGTGACGAATTTGAAGACGCCATTGGTAATGCATTACAAACCCCTATCTCCAATATTGTGGATGGAATTGGTCACAATCCCAATCCGTCCATTGAAGCGGTGTTGGATGATGATAACGATGAATATCTTCCACCGTGTCAGGGTTATTCAAGAGATCAATGGATTGGTCTTGACGTTGTTCTTGTCAATGAACATGGCGCTCCTGTTGCTGATGGTGTTTGTAGAAATACAAACCCCAAGGATTGTGTTGATGCTCTCCCCCTAGATGATGATGACGTTGGTGTTTGCATTTTGAATTCTTTGGCACCCGCGGATGTGCCCCCGGGTTGGCGTTTCTCTCTTCGGCGTTGGCCTCACCGTAATGTCATGCACGATGGAGTAAGCTTATGGAATCAAGGACGCCGTCACAAACAAATTCAACATGCTTTGTTGGAATCCATGCGTCCTCGAAAAGGTTTCCGAAAATATGACTCTGAGCATGTACCTCCTGCAATGTCACAACGTCGTCGTGACCATGTATTGGGAGATGGATCTATTAGATCTGTGGCAACGGTGGATTGTTGTCAGAAGAAGTGTTTCCAATTGTTTCCTCGTGATAAAATCAAATCTCTACGGCAAGAAATGTGGCTTGCGGATTTCCGAATGCGAACATCAAAGAAGCTTGAGGTTCATCGCAATATACACATAGATGGTGGAGGTCATAAGATGGTCACATTGGAAAATGTGGAAGTATGTTGTAAGGCATGGTACACCATCCATGCGGTATCGAAGGCCGACTTTTATCGGTTTCGTAATCATTCCTCTCTAGGGCGCCGTTCTTCTTTCCATGGTAACTTCGGCACAAAGAAGCCTAGGGAGGCTACACGTCAGGCTGCTGCAACATTATCATCCTTTATTTTGCCCTTGGCTGATGCTATGCCCCACAAGACAAGAACTCTCCCTTCGGGAGAGAAGGTTGTTCAAATGGGTTTGCCGGCTGGAACAAAATGGAAGAACATCTTGGTGGATGTCAATGATGTTGGCCAAAGAGCGGGATGTGGGCCCATTTCTTTGTCCAAGTTGAGTGTCATCAGAAGCCAACAATTTGCGGAGTATGTTACGAAAAGACCGGGTGACAAGTTTGCGCGTTGTACTGCTTGTGAAAAATACAAAGGCCTTCGAGATGCTCATCCCATTGGCACGGAATCGCACAGTAGACATCAAAGGAAGTACATCGAGCATGTCAACAACCAAGATGCACACCGCCAAGATTACTACAAGAATCGTGCACTTTCTATAATGAGGCCGAACGAGGTTTTGACTATCATTCATGACAAGATGGACCATGCCAAAATTGCTTGCCCTTGCTATGCTCGCAAAATCAAAGCCACCGATGGACTTTTCAAGCTCCCAATAGCTGTCACAGGTTCGTAAACCACAACGATGACTTATTCATTTCTGGAAGGTTACGGGCGCGCATCCGTAGCTTTGTCTTTTCTATATGTTGCTAGAAAATTTTCTCTCTCCATGCACTATTTCAAAAAAAAATTGGATGTAGTCCTCACTTCATGTTATCGTTTTTAACGCATTGTTTTATTTCTAGGTATGATCGTACATGGCCGTGTGGACGTGAAGTATGCGCATTATGGTTTGGACTTCTACCTTGGAGATGCCAACCATACCGTGGGATCTTTTGCCAAACTTCTACGAGATCTTGAAAAACCACCGACGTCTTCGTCCCGTGCTCTGTTTGAGGGTGCCGGAACAACACCTCTTTATGAGGCCGTACTTGATGGGAAGGAGGTGTGTTTGAATTCATTGGCGGAACCCCCTCAACAACACGTTCCTGGAAAACAACTACCGCCGACTCTGCATGTGCAACTTGATAATTGTGCAAAGGACAACAAATGTCGATACGTTTTTTGCTTTTGGTCATTGCTCGTAGCCAAAGGAATTTTCAAGGAGGTCTTTGTTTCTTTCTTGATGGTTGGTCATACACATGATGACATTGATGCTTCATTTGGACGTTGGAGTATGAAGTTGCATGAAGAAGATTTTCCAACAATTCCACTTCTCATGAAATCGTACATGGATTTAGATAATGTACCGGTCATTTTGCATTTGATTGAAGAGGTACTTGATTTCAAGGCATTCATCAAACCATTCATTCTCAAAGGAGGCGACCGCCTAGTTGGCCATACCAAAGCTCAACAATTCCGCTTCTACATGCATGATGATGGTATGCCGGCAATGCAATTCAAAGTTTTATGCACGTCACCGAATTGGGGCCCAGATGAAGGAATCCTTGTTTGGCGCCGAGACGAGGATGAGAAATGTATGTTACCGGATGGGGAGCCAAAGCCTTGCAAACCCGACCCAATGAGGAATGGGCCGGAAATCATTAAGGGCATATCGGGATTCATCGAATACTGGAAAGAGTTGTGTGAGGAAGACATCACAAGGGTTGTTCGGGATACACATGAACCACTCATCGAGTATTGGGATCGCATTCGGTCCGCTTTGCAAACGATGGATATTGATACCCGGTCAATTTTGACACAAGGGTTTTGGCCACAAAGTCGAGTGACTGTGTTGGAGTCTGACGCCATGTTCTTCAGCAATGGGGATGTCCGTGAGGAATTCGCTGCAGACGAGCATTACGTAGGCCCTGCTCGCAATCGCCCGGCTCCGTCATTTCGCGTTGGTGTTGATTGCCACGAAAGCTATATGGTCCTCGTACGTGCCGGAGACGAGGAACACCCCAAGCCCATATGGTTGGTAAAAGCATTGTCGTCGCCTAATTTTGTTCCAACTAGCCCCAATTTCCGTCAAATTGAGGTGGAGTACTGCCGCCCAAGCACAAGAGACCCAAATGTGTTGCGGACCTATTTAGGTTGGGATACAAAAAAAGGTTTTAAGTGGACAATGGACTCGGCGTTTGAACCAATATGGATAAACACGGATACTATACTTTGTGCTTGGAAGCCGCGAAAAGGGTCCAAATCGGAGACAATGACCATCCCCCAAAAGCATATTGATTTTGCCAAAGACAACTTGGCTCGTATTGCTGCCGCAGAAAATAACATTGAGAATGGAAACGAGGTTGAAGATGAAGATTGTGAATAAGAGCACAAGAGCAAACTAGGTTCATGATTGTGTTAAATAGTATGTAAAGAGCTTTATTATAGGAATTATATGGCACCATTGGGGCCAAAATTGCTTGGATTGGGCTCATTTGTTTGTAGGTTCAAAATTTTAAGAAATCTAACTAGACAAGCTATGTTTTGCATGAAATTTGCAATTGTCTACACATTGTATTGAAACAAACTTTCCCACATTGTGCTATCAAATGTCTTGTAAATGTTGAGTAGCTACATAATACATTGTGCATTTGCCAAAATAATATACTACTCCAAATGTTACATTAGGGAATGTTGTGCATGCTTTGGAATGTACCATCCTATTCAACACAACCCCTATGTTACGGATGCGCATCCAATAGTCCATAATAATAAATCCAATGGTTGTTTTTGGACTCCATAATTCTTCCCAATGTTCCCAATGTTCCCAACATTCATGGTATTGGCATCCTAAACTATGGGCCACATTTATTTTGAGACTTCCCAAAGTCTCCATTTAACGAATATAGTGTTTATTGTCATGGATGATTGAAATTTGAATGAAGAATCACCTAATTAGTGGCACCATTTGCAACATTTAATTCTATATTTTCCAACAAATATTATAAGGAATGACCAATAATGTTCGGTTTGCATTTAGTTTTGGTGACACTACACAAGTGGTTTACAATTAGTATTGAGCAAGACATATAGAATTGGTTACACTAAAAACAATATATGGGGTTAACTAACATGTAAGCATATTTGGACAACCCACTTGTCCAAAAATAATAAGGGATGTGAACTTGTGGGGACAAAAACATCAAATGACAACATTAAAAGCAACAACACAACAATCACAACTTCAAATGTTTGTATTCCATGTTCGCCAACCACTAGTTTTGCGATCTAGTGTACGTCATATTGGTGTTTGGATTTGTCCAAAATTCATGCATACATAACAGTATTCAACTGCTATCAACCATTCCATTCTAATAATATCAGTGACAATGCTTCACCCGAATTTATCAGGTTGAATCTGCCGGTAAGAGAGATAAGAATGGTATAGTTCCGAATAGTATATGACTTACTCCCATCCCCACCCAGCCTACAGTCGTAGCTGGATAATGTTATGTAAATCCAAACATACTTAAATTCTAGTTAATTACAATGTACCAAACTAGGGATCCTTGTAATGTTTGCTAATGAAAAGAGACAATTCTTGACTCAATTCAATGGTCAAACTTATTTGCGGAGTTGGAAGTGCCCATAATATGACCACATACATTCTACACACCACATACATTATACAAAAAGCTAAAAATTCAGTCCACCAAGTACTAGGTACATCAATGATGAATGCTAGAAAAGTAGATTTCGAAACCAGGAAGCAGCCTTTAGTTCAATGCACAAACACTGGAATCAAACTGCATGATAGAAAACATTCAATTTTGATGGCAGCATTGACATGCTTCAGTTCAACAAAATGTCTGTGAAGTTGCCGATTGCCAAACACTAGTAGCTACTAGAAGCAGTAGATTCTTTCCAAGTGCAAGATGAATTACCAGTTTTTGCAGAACCTTTTTCTTGAAAACTTTCAGTGGCAGGTGATTCCAGATTCTCGTACATTCAAGCACTTTCATATACTTACCACTTGACGTACTTCCTCATAACATTATTAAGCAGCAGTGTGTGTTTGTTCATGTGGGTCCTGAGAATCCCATGGTTATATAACGCACACTACTTAATAATGTTATGATGATTCGTGTTTCGGGATGCCGAACTACAGTTTTCACGTGGGATTTGATTAGATTTGAACCACTGTAAGACTGCCATGTGGTTTTAAAAAAATCATTAATAAATTCCTTTTTATATAAAGTTGAAGCAAGAATCACTCTAGTACGGTGCAATGATTATTGTTTTTCTTAAAGAGAATGGATCTATTCACCGGTTAGCTTTTGAGGCACTTTGAGTGAGGTTGAAGGAGACCCAACTGGCAATGTGGGAATCGGGATGACTTACAATATGGCAAATGCAAGAAGAGGTTCTACAAGGTATACACATGTGGCTAAACATAATTTTTGTGGTGGGTGTATATGGCTATGTTTTGGCAGACGTGGAGCTAGCATGTGGCCCCCACTTCTCAAATTGTTGATGTAAATGTGGCTAACACAATGCAAAGAACATCAATATTTGGCTACATGTAAGAATTAGCGTGTTTAAAAAATCCACTAGAGCATTGAACCCCGGTCTTTTGACCCTGCCCTTTGCAACGTGGAACAACCTACAAGACCACAAAATAGCACAACCCATCCACCACCCAAACAAAATCATTAATCAAAAGAGTTGACGTGCGATGACATCTTCCTCCAACGGCCCCATTCGAATATAGCCAATGCACCTTACACAAACGATCTTGAAGGACCTGCACCCTCCACCATGCCACACATGGTTCAAACTTCGATGCAAGATTCTTGTGGTATAAATTCATGGCCTACCTCATCATGTTCCAAAAATTGAGTGCAAGATCAGTACATTAGGAACGCCTTTATTAAGGGTGCAATGAAACAAGGAATGAATTGTAGACACGGATCGAATCTCGACAAATGCAATGATTGTGCAAAAATATACGGGCTTTGTATTGTTTGTTTTGCCACAATAGTGTTATACAAGTGTTGAGCATTGCCAACACTAGGAGTCCTCTTGCTAATGACTGGTCCAACCACAATTCCCTTAGTTGTAGACTGGCACGAGATCCTTAAGTTTGAACCTAAGTACTTGATTTGAGTGGGAAAAGTCTGAGGGCTCCTCTCCTAGGCTATCACCCTCTCACCTTATCTTATCTACGCCGAGAACCATCTAGAAGTTATGATCGAGGGTAATCTTGGCGTCTAACATCTTGTTGTGAGGTAACCCATAAGAAATATGATTAACACTCTCATAGAACTAGAATTGCACTAGTCGTTCACTTTGCATGCAATTATTTGGTTGATGCTAGATGCCTCTGATCTATGCATTTAGAAACTACTTGCACCATCATACATTAGAACTCATTTATTTTTCCCTTCCATAGCGAACCTTCTAAGCTTTCCAATCTGATATTGTTACTTGGTATGGGAATGAGTTCAAGGCGTAAAATATTTGTGCAAACATGCGGACCACCAAGTCTAGATGGATTGTAAGCCAGTTCCTCAACTTGCTCTTCAAAAACGACAAGGAGCTAAATGTTTTGTCATTGAACAAATTTTCATCCATATCATGTAATTCAATAATTACGTCAAACAAACAAAGACAATATTACAAAAAAATTAGCCTTAATCTATAAAGCAAAACTCAAAAGAGCCCATGAGCACTCAAAAAGCCTCCAATTTGTAAATATCTAGAACCCTAACGCAAACCCTACCAAGAGACAAGGCAGTCATTCAGGACTATTACCATATGACAACAATGGATGAAAACGTGAATTTGATGAAACCAACACATCTATTGTTAATTTTTCTCTAAACCTCAAAGCTCATTTTTGTACATCTACCTTTACTTCTTCTTCTTTTAAATAGTTTTTAAAAATGTACACACTAGAGAGAAATAACACCTCTCCCTTTTGTACACTATATATGCTAATGCCTCAAACAACATACCTTCTTACACTCATGTTAGTTTGTACATGGTATGAAGAGTCCACCCTTGGGTGGATGTCTTCTTCCCCTAGTATTTCTACAAATTGTCACTTTTGGCCACTAAGACTATTGACTTTCCACAAATCTTAGAACATACCTTGCAGATCATTTTGGTTACTTCTTTTTTCCTTGTAGATAAGCTCTACCCAAGGAGAAAATAGGCAACCAAAAGAGCTAGAATTGACGATATTTGTCATAGACTTTTTTAGGGGATATTCTCACCAAAGGAAGTTGTGGTTGCTCACTACCTTCAAGTTTTGTGGAAAAGACAAAATATTAGTGCGAGGTGATGAAGGACCAGCGTTGGAGGGACCAACGCTTGCGATGGACGGCTCCTTCGAATCGGAGGATTCGGAGGATTCGGAGGAAGAGCCCAAGCCATCCGCGAGTGGACCGGCTCGACGTGAACCCGTGGAGAGCGCCATGGAGGACACGAAAGAGGAATCGGTCGTAGAGGAGGACGTGGAGGTGCAGCGTGAGCAAGCGGTGCAACCGAGCACTAGCAAACGCAACAAAGACAAGAAGGTTGCAAAAGAGGTACCTCCACCTACCCCACCAAGTAGAGATGCCAATGGGACCGCGGAAGAATCTAGGTACTCGAGGAGGGTCCGCAAGCCACTCGGAGAATGGTGGATGAATCATATCTTGCCTCCACGCGATGAGGAGCGAGCAAACATGGCTTGCTCCCACTTGCTCGCATCACGCGAGTGTATGGCCTCGCTCATGGTGTGAGGCTCCTCCGCGACCGCCATGTTTGCTCGCTCCTCATCGCGTGGAGGCAAGATATGATTCATCCACCATTCTCCGAGTGGCTTGCGGACCCTCCTCGAGTACCTAGATTCTTCCGCGGTCCCATTGGCATCTCTACTTGGTGGGGTAGGTGGAGGTACCTCTTTTGCAACCTTCTTGTCTTTGTTGCGTTTGCTAGTGCTCGGTTGCACCGCTTGCTCACGCTGCACCTCCACGTCCTCCTCTACGACCGATTCCTCTTTCGTGTCCTCCATGGCGCTCTCCACGGGTTCACGTCGAGCCGGTCCACTCGCGGATGGCTTGGGCTCTTCCTCCGAATCCTCCGAATCCTCCGATTCGAAGGAGCCGTCCATCGCAAGCGTTGGTCCCTCCAACGCTGGTCCTTCATCACTCCCACTTGGACGCTCCTTCGAATGCTCCGCGTCTTCGAAGAATGCCACATCGGGGCTCTTGACGATCTTCTTGGTATCCAAACGCATCAACCTATACGCCTTGGTGCCCTCGCAATACCCGAGGAACAAGCACTTGATGCCCTTTGCATCTAGCTTGGTCCTCTTTTCATCGGGCACCTTGGCATAAGCGACGCACCCGAATACCCGCATGTGGGAGACATGTGGCATCCTCCCACTCCACGCCTCCTCCGGCGTCATTCCTTCGACGGCGCGAGTCGGGCACCGGTTGCGTGTGTACACCGCGGTTTGCACCGCCTCCGCCCAAAACTCACGTTCAAGTCCTTGGGCGTACAACATGGACCTTCCCATCTCCACGATGGTGCGGTTGGCACGTTCCGCCACGCCATTTTGTTGAGGGGTGTAAGGCGCGGATGTGTTCCTTGCGATGCCGTGTTTGCGCAAGAACTCGTCGAATGCCTTGCCCGTGTATTCGCCGCCGTTGTCGGAGCGCAACACCTTCACCTTGTGGCCCGATTGGTTCTCCACCAAGGCCTTCCACTCCTTGAAGCGCTCCAACACCTCGCTCTTCAATTTCAACGTATAAACCCACACCTTCCTTGAGAAATCGTCTATGAAGGTTAGAAAGTATTTTGCTCCGCCCAATGACGTCCTCCACGTGCCGAAATTGCATGCCAACTTGCTATCGGTGAGCAAACTAGTCTCAAGGGGTTTGAAGGTGCATTTCGACACCATGGGGTGTGCGGTGCGCACACGTGAAGGCGAGATGATCGCCGCCAACCGCATGGAGGTCAACTTGTATCAATTGGAGCTCAAGCTAGTCGGCGGCGCCGACATGAGTTGTCTCGCACATACATCGGCCAACGGCCCCCTCATGGAGCTTTGGCATAGGAGGTTGGGCCACCTAAATGCAAAGGGCGTCAAGGCGCTCCAAGGCATGGTAAGCGGCATTGACCTAGGCAAGGTTCCGTGCAAAGTGGAGCCATTTGCATGCGAGGGATGTGTGGAAGGCAAGTTAGCGAGGCAACCTTTCCCCACCGACGGTGCGCACCGGGCCACGAAGGTGTTGGAGCTTGTGCATTCGGATGTGTGCGGGCCTATGCGGACGACGTCATTGGGCGGAGCAAAATACTTTCTAACCTTCATAGACGATTTCTCAAGGAAGGTGTGGGTTTATACGTTGAAATTGAAGAGCGAGGTGTTGGAGCGCTTCAAGGAGTGGAAGGCCTTGGTGGAGAACCAATCGGGCCACAAGGTGAAGGTGTTGCGCTCCGACAACGGCGGCGAATACACGGGCAAGGCATTCGACGAGTTCTTGCGCAAACACGGCATCGCAAGGAACACATCCGCGCCTTACACCCCTCAACAAAATGGCGTGGCGGAACGTGCCAACCGCACCATCGTGGAGATGGGAAGGTCCATGTTGTACGCCCAAGGACTTGAACGTGAGTTTTGGGCGGAGGCGGTGCAAACCGCGGTGTACACACGCAACCGGTGCCCGACTCGCGCCGTCGAAGGAATGACGCCGGAGGAGGCGTGGAGTGGGAGGATGCCACATGTCTCCCACATGCGGGTATTCGGGTGCGTCGCTTATGCCAAGGTGCCCGATGAAAAGAGGACCAAGCTAGATGCAAAGGGCATCAAGTGCTTGTTCCTCGGGTATTGCGAGGGCACCAAGGCGTATAGGTTGATGCGTTTGGATACCAAGAAGATCGTCAAGAGCCCCGATGTGGCATTCTTCGAAGACGCGGAGCATTCGAAGGAGCGTCCAAGTGGGAGTGATGAAGGACCAGCGTTGGAGGGACCAACGCTTGCGATGGACGGCTCCTTCGAATCGGAGGATTCGGAGGATTCGGAGGAAGAGCCCAAGCCATCCGCGAGTGGACCGGCTCGACGTGAACCCGTGGAGAGCGCCATGGAGGACACGAAAGAGGAATCGGTCGTAGAGGAGGACGTGGAGGTGCAGCGTGAGCAAGCGGTGCAACCGAGCACTAGCAAACGCAACAAAGACAAGAAGGTTGCAAAAGAGGTACCTCCACCTACCCCACCAAGTAGAGATGCCAATGGGACCGCGGAAGAATCTAGGTACTCGAGGAGGGTCCGCAAGCCACTCGGAGAATGGTGGATGAATCATATCTTGCCTCCACGCGATGAGGAGCGAGCAAACATGGCGGTCGCGGAGGAGCCTCACACCATGAGCGAGGCCATACACTCGCGTGATGCGAGCAAGTGGGAGCAAGCCATGCAAGAGGAATACGACTCCCTCATGGCCAACGGCACGTGGGAGTTGACGCCGTTGCCCGCAAACCGCAACCGCGTGGGATGCAAATGGGTGTTTCGCACGAAGAGGGATGCCAACGGGGACGTCGTGCGGCACAAGGCAAGGCTGGTCGCAAAGGGATTCTCTCAAATCGCGGGCGTCGACTTCGATGAGACCTTTGCTCCCGTGGCCAAGTTTTGCACCATTCGATGCATGCTTGCCATCGGGGCAGCCATGGACTTGGAGATGCACCAAATGGACGTAAAGACGGCGTTCTTGAACGGCGACTTGGAGGTGGTGATTTACATGGACCAGCCCCCGGGCTTTGTGCAAGAGGGACAATCCCACCTCGTATGTAAGTTGAAGAAGACGCTCTACGGACTCAAGCAATCGTCACGGGCATGGTACGAGAAAATTCACATTTTCTTCACTAAGGAGGGCTTCATAAGGAGCCACGCTGATCATTCTTTGTACGTCAAGCAAACGGGCAACTATTTCATGGCGGTGGTGATCTACGTGGACGATCTCATCATGCTAGCGAGCGATATGACCATGATGAACGAGTTGAAGTCCAAACTCGAGGAGGAGTACGACATGAGCGACCTCGGCGAGCTCCACTTCTTCTTAGGAGTTCACATCGAAAGGGATAGGGCGGCGCGCACAATCACCATGCATCAAGGGAGCTACATCGAAGGTGTGCTCAAACGATTCGGCATGGAGGATTGTAAGCCCGTCGGGACGCCATTGGATCCCAAGGCCGCCTTGGTGAAACTCACGGATGAGGAGTACGACCAACACTCGCAAGAGATGCAAGGCATTCCTTACAAGGCATGCGTGGGTAGTTTGATGTACGCGATGGTGGCCACGAGGGCTGACCTTGCATTCGCGGTGAGCGTGGTAAGTCAATTCATGTCCAAACCGGGTCCGATGCATTGGGCGGCGGTCAAAAGGATCATGCGTTACTTGAAAGACATGTCGGACATGAAGTTGCACCTTGGAGGCAAAGGTATCGCCATGAAAGGATATTGCGATGCGGATTGGGGTGGAGATGCGGATGGAAGGCGCTCCACCACGGGATACGTGTTCTTTGTGGGAGACGGCGCCGTTTCGTGGAATAGCAAGCGTCAACCCACGGTGGCTCTATCCACTACGGAGGCGGAATACATGGCGGCGAGCCAATCCGCCAAGGAGGCCGTTTGGCTTAGACAACTCATGGCGGATGTGGGGTGCGTGCAAGAGGAGGCCACCACAATCATGTGCGACAATCAAGGGTGCATCGCTCTTGCAAAGAACCCGAAGCACCACTCTCGCACGAAGCACATCGATGTGCAACACCATTTCATTCGCGAGAAGATGCAAAACGAGGTGATCGACTTGAAGTATTGTCCCACGGAGCACATGGTTGCTGATGTGCTTACAAAGGCACTTGCAAGAGACCGGCATCAAATGATGAGCAAGGCGATGCGGTTGGACGTCCAATGACACCTCGCAAAGTGGGAGTGTAGAAGTACTAGGAAAGTACTAGGAAAGTACTAGGAAAGTACTAGGACTTATATACGGTAAGCAAGTAGAGTTTATGTACACTAAGCAAAGAGGACTTATGTACACTAAGCAAAGATGACTTATGTACGCTAAGCAAGGAGGCTTATGTACGCTAAGCAAAGATGACTTATGTACGCTAAGCAAGGAGGCTTATGTACGCTAAGCAAGGAGGCTTATGTACGCTAAGCAAATAAGACATATGTACGGTAAGCAACTAGGAGTAGTTGCTTGGAAAGCGTTAGAGTAGTTGCTTGGTGTCTTTGTGTAATGAATGCACTCAAGTGCTAATGTATTCAAGGATAAATAAGAAGCATGAGAAGATAGTGCTCTCTCTCATATTGCAAGTATTACCAAGCTCCGATGTGTACATTATTGTGTATTCTCTTCTTCTCTCCTCATTCTTCAATACGAGGCACTTGGCTTGTGTTGGCAGCCAATAGGAAGCCATTGGCGATAAAAGCCTTATCCCCAATGGTTTTCTATTGGCTAGCCGTTTAGGGGTTCTAGAAGCCTTATCTCCAATGGTTTTCTATTGGCCGAAGGGGGCAAGGTGGAAGAAGATTTAAGGGGTGGAAAAAGGGTGTTGAAGCATGAGAGTTGGCATTTTAGAATTGGTACTTATGTGAAATTTGGAGGAGGATTGAACATTTGTGAGAGAGAAGTATTTAGGAAGCTCTACTATACTTGAAGGTGTGGGCGTGAGAGTTTTAGAGTGAATAGGTTGCACTAAGTGCACTATTTGTATCATTTCATTGGTTATTAAGTGAGCAGAACTTTGGAGTAAAGAATTTCGTGGATTGTGAATGATGACAGTGTTCAATTGGTATGAAATTTTGAGAGGGTGTTCCTTATAAGATATGGAAGTTCTGCAAAAAAAAATTGGAGGCTTCAATATTGGTGTAGAAAAAGTTGTGAAGAGTTGAAGTGAAGGATATCTAGAAACAAAGGCAACTAGGAGAACAAGATTAGAAAATATGGATCTTGGAGAATATTATGGCTATGACTACAAAAATTTGGAAGTACCTTCTGATCTTACTTAGCTATTGTGTGTCAAAATGTGAGGTTCATTGGACTTAAAGGTTAAAAGTTATAAGAATTTTAGTAACCGGATGTTATAAGACATCGTTGATGCTAGGAAGTTAGAGTTAGTAAATCATGCATAACACTTTGGTTAAAACTCTATTAGTGCTAATTTTCGGTGTATAAACTTTTAATAAGGTATTCTATAAATGTACCAAATTTCATATGAAGAGAGTGAATTAGTTGAGAGTTATGTGCGTCTAAAGTGTAGTAGGTCAGTATTGAGAAAAATCTAAAACTAGGGTGTAAGAGAAGGAGAAGATATTAAGGAGAGAACTTAAACACTATCATAAAGAGAAGCCCCATGCTTACCGGATAATCCACAATCTTCTTGACATATTTTTGATGAACTCGACTTGAATACATGAATACTGACCTATTATACTTTAGATGTACATAACTCTCAACTAGCTCACTCTCTTCATGTGAAATTTAGTACACTTATAGAATACCTTACTAAAAGTTTATACACCAAAATTAGCACTAATAAAGCTTTAATCAAAGCATTATACATGAGTTACCAATTCTAACTTTCTAGCATCAACGTTGTCTTATAACATCCAGTTACTAAAACTCTTATAACTTCTAACCTTCAAGTCCAATGAACCTCAAATTTTGACACACAATAGATAAATAAGATCAAAAGGTACTTTCAAATTTTTATAGCCATAGTCATAATACTCTCCAAGATCCATATTTCCTAACTTTGCTCTCCTAGTTGCCTTTGTTTCTAGACACCCTTCACTTCAACTCTTCACAATTTTTTCTACACAAAAATTGAAGCTTCCAAATTTTTTGTAGAACTTCCATATCTCATAAGGAACACCCTCTCAAAATTTTATACCAATTGAGCACTCTCATCATCCACAATCCACGAAATTCTTTACTCCAAAGTTCTGCTCACTTAATAACCAATGAAATGATACAAATAGTGCACTTAGTGCAACCTATTCTTTCTAAAATTCTCACGTCCACACCCTCAAGTATAGTAGAGCTTCCTAAATATTTCTCTCTCTCAAATGTTCAATCCTCCTCCAAATTTCACATAAGTACCAATTCTAAAATGCCAACTCTCATGCTTCAACACCTTTCTTTCACCTTGCCCCCTTCGGCCAATAGAAAACCATTGGAGATAAGGCTTCTAGAACCCCCTAGGTGACTAGCCAATAAGAAGCCATTGGGAATAAGGCTTCTAGAACCCCCTAGGTGACTAGCCAGTAGGAAGCCATTAAGGATAAGGCTTCTAGAATCCCCAAGTAACTAGCTAATAGGAAGTCATTGGGGATAAGGCTTCTAGAACCCCTAAGTAACTAGTCAATAGGAAGCCATTGGAGATAAGGCTTCTAGAACCCCTAAACGGCTAGCCAATAGAAAACCATTTGGAATAAAACTTCTAGAACCCTTAAGCGGCTAGACAATAGGAAGCCATTTGGGATAAAGCTTCTAGAACCCCTAAATGACTAGCCAATAAGAAACCATTGGGATTAGGGCTTCTAGAGTCCCTAAGTGGCTAGATAACGGCTTCCGCCGGTAAATCCTAACCTTCCCAAGTCCTACCTATCAAATCATTTTCTACCAAGTCTTGAACTCAAAACTGGTTCTCAACTTAAACAACTAACTCGAATATCATATTAATTTATATTTTTAAAATAATAATAACACACATAAATATCTATGTTTTAACTAGTAGCCGGCCCACATCATGACAACGTTTACATCTGGTCTAGAAAAAAATCTACAAAATTTAAAACCCTTAGGAGGGGTTAGAGGCGGAGCCATGGCTATGGCTCCGACTATGGCCAAGAGAATGTAACATTTCTCAACAAGAACAACTAGTACACACACACACACACACACACACAAGCTAGCGTATTGGAGATAATAACAACACAAAGAATGACAAGGAAAGTATTGGAGCTCGTAATGAAGTGACCAACAAAACCTTAAGCTACATTTTGCTCACAAGAAAAAAAAATTCCACACCCCAAACACCATACGTACAAGGGTTTGAACAACCAATGAAGCAAAACATCAAAGATTATGGAAACTTATGTGCAAAACAACAACAACTTAGAAACATAAGAAAATCAAGAAAAAAACAAGAGGTGCCAATAAATAAACTTGGCAACATCCGCCAAGAACAAAAGTGCACACAAGTGTAGCTATTGCCTAGACACATGTGGTTATCATATGAAATACATCCTGAAGGCTCCAAAAACATTTGAGTTCTATAGGAATGATCACATAACAAAGAGGAAGAAATGAAATTCTTGACACCAAGGATACACAAACGCCACCACCTACAAAGAAAAAGGGAAAACCATTAGAAACCAAATGTTAAGGAGCAAAGAAAAAAATGAAAACAACAACAACAACAATAAAAACCGAAACATTGAAGACTTGCCTTCAAATTTCAAAAATTGGCGCTATTGTGGCGCCATCGGCTCCCACCATATTACAACCATTAACGACCAAATTCACTACGAGCATATTGACCACCATCAACAAACAACATGTGGCAGTATCTAATACCAGCAACGCATTGTTATGGCCAGCGGGCGGACAAGTTGGCCATGGTAGCATGCTTATAGGCTACAAGTGCACGGAGGGACAACGTAGGTTGGGACTATTGTGAAGGAGCGAGTGGGCACATGAAGATGCAAATAAGCGGGACGACGTATAGAAAGTAATGTAGAGAGTAGAGCATTAGATTGTTCGTAGTCAATAGAAATATAATGGAAGAGGCATGAGAAAGAATAAGGTTAGAATAAGGCTACCATGCTAGTCCGAAGAGGGATAAGACTTATCCCATATTGTTTGTATGAACCAATGAAGAGAATAAAAGCAATAAAAGCCAAAGCGAAGAGAGCATGAGATCATCTCACTCCAAGCATTGTTCATATGCCTTTGTAAAGGTGTCTATGCTTGTGCAATCTTATCTCCTATCGATTCCAATAGGTTATGGGCCCACCATGCAAGTGAAGTGCCTAGAGATTTGATTGCATTTGAGTTTGCGGAGTGGATCTTGAGGAGTTGGCGCTTCAGAACATTGGAGGTGTCCAAGGGCGCATTTTGTTGTTGTAAGTATTTCTTTGTTTTTTTTGCTTGAATGTATGTTTGATGCAAGAATATGTGATTTGAGTTTCTTAAGTGTTGAGAGGTTTATTTGAGAGATTTGGAGGTGTTTATATTTTAAGCATTTGACTTGAATATTTTGAATGTTCAAGGGTTTTTTTGAGAGCTTTAAAGGTGTTTAGACTCCAATAGCACATGACTTGATGGATTTGAGTGTTGAGAGATTTATTTGAGAGGTTTGGAGGTGTTTAGACTTTAAAGCATTTGACTTGAATGTTTTGAGCGTTCGAGAGTTTCTTTGAAAGTTTTGAAGGTGCTTAGACTCCAATAGCACATGACTTGAGAGACTTGAGTGTTGAGAAACTTATTTGAGAGGTTTGGAGGTATTTAGACTTTAAAGCATTTGACTTGAATGTTTTGAGCGTTCAAGAGTTTCTTTGAGAGCTTTGAAGGTATTTAGACTCCAATAGTACATGACTTGAGAGGCTTGAGTTATTTTGAGAAGTTTCTTTGAGAGTGTAAAGCGCATTTGAGGTGAAGGAGATCTTATTTGAGTGATTTGAATGTCTTTCGAACTCTCTTGAGGTATTGAAAATCTTATTTGAATGATTTGAGAGTGTAAGGCATTTTAGATGAAGGAGATCTTATTTGAATGATTTGAATGTTTTTCAAACTCTCTTGAGGTATAGAAAATCTTATTTGAATGATTTGAGAGTGTAAGGTATTTGTAACGTACCTCGTTAAACTGATCGCAAATAATAAACAATTATTTATTGACTAAAGGCTCACCTCCCAACCTGGAGACACACACAAAACATAACATGTGGTCTCCTTCCCCTGAGCCCAATATATACATAGTATCTATGAGATACTTTTAGAAGTCTCAAGACTTTCTATCCACAGACTGAAGTCTCCTTATCTATATTCGTAGATCACTTTTATTTTCTTTTACATAGATGATAGTCATCCAACTTCTCATCCATCGACTTCCCCTTCATTCACGCTCCTTAGTCTTGGACATTCATCCCTGCGATTTTTTCTCATCCTCAACAATACATTTTCCAATTAGTCCATTACAGTATTTGAGGTAAAGAAGATCTTATTTAAGTGATTTGAATGCTTTAGGAACTTTCACGAGGTGTAGAAGATCTTATTTGAATGATTTGATAGTAAAAGGTATTTTAGGTGAAAACGATCTTATTTGAATGATTTGAGCGTATATCCGAGTGTATGATGGCATCATTTGAAAGCAAGGCCGTTAGAATCGTTGACAAGTTCAATGGAGGGAAGTTCAACATTTCGAAGTTGTTGGCATCTATGGATCTTTGGAATATTGTGAATGGATCCAAGGAACCTCCATCTTCAAATGTAGATCCCAAAGTGTTGAAGGAGTATCAAAGACGCGTCAAGAAGGCCATGTCCATTATCGGCCTCAACTTGGCGGACAACCAACTTGCGCACATCAAAAGTTGCAAAAGACCCGTGGAGGCGTGGAAGATCCTTTGTAACATTCACGAGACGAAGAATTTGTCCAACATCATTTTCATTCGCTGCAAGTTTTTCGCGTGCAAGATACAAGAGGACGACGATTTATTGGACCACGTTAACAGAGTCAAGGCACTTGGAGACTAACTCGCTTGTTTGGAGGTACCCGTAAAAGACGAAGATATTGTCATAACCTTGCTCGACAGTTGGCCGACATTGTCAAGAAGATTGTAGACTATCCGATAAGCACATGGTTTTTCTTCATGGTAGTGTCTAAGTTTCCTCCCTAATATCTTCCTCTTGTCTTATACTCTAGTTCTAGATTTATCTCAATGCTGATCTATTACACTTTAGATGGACATCACTATCAACTAGCTCACTCTTTTCATGTGAAACTTGATTTATTTATAGAATATCTTACTAATAGTTTATACACCCATTAATTAACACTAATAAAGCTATAACCAAGATGTTGTGCATGATTTATTAACTTTAACTTTCTAACATCAACAATATCTTATAATATCTGGTTACTAAAACTCTCATAACTTCTAATATTTAAGTCCAATGGACCTCAAATTTTGATACACAATAGATAAATAAGGTCAAACGGTATTCTCAAATCCTTGTAGCCAAAATCATAATATTTCAAAGATTCATATTTTCAAACTTTGCTCTCTTAGTTGCCTTTGTTTTTAGACATCTTTCACTTCAATTCTTTATAATTTTTTTCTACAAAGACTGAAGCCTCCAAATTTTGTGCATAACTTTCATATCTCATAAGGAATACCCTCTCTAAATTTCATACCACTTGAACACTCCAATTATCCATAATCCACGAAATTCTTTACATCAAAATTATGCTATCTTAATAACCAACAAAATGATATAAGTAGTGCACTTAGTGCAACCTATTCATTCTAAAACTTTCACTCCCACACCCTCGAGTATAGTGGAGCTTCCTAAACACCTCTCTCAAAGGCTTAATCCTCTTTTAAATCTCATACAAGTACCAACTCTAAATGCCAACTCGAATGTTTCAACACCCTTCTTCCACCCCTTAAATTTCTTTTTCCCTTGTCCCCTTCAGCCAATAGGAAACCATTGGTGTTAGGAATTCTAGAACCCCTAAGCGGCTAGCCAATAGGAAACCATTGGAATTAGGACTTTTAGAATCCCTAAGTGGCTAGGTAACGGCCGCTGCCGGTAAACCCTAATATTTTCAAGTCCTACCTACCAAATATTTTCTACTAAGTCTTTCCTACTAAGTTCTTTCTACCAAGTCCTCCCTACCAAGTTCTCTCGATTTTGAACTCAAGATCGGTTTTCAACTTAAACAACTAACTAGAATATCATATTATTCTCTATTTTAAAAATAATAATAACATACATAAATATCCATGTTTTAACTAGTAGCCGACCCACATCACGACAACGTCGTTCGAATACTTGATCACCGCCATGGAGACGATGTCGATAAAGGAACTTACTATGGACTACGTGATGGCGCATTTAATGTACGAAATGTCGAACGTTTTAGATGTCTAATTCAACCTAAACGAAAACATTGTGAAATCTTGCGATGGTTAAGCCATTGTGATTGTACTACACGAACCAAACTTGTACGAAATCAATTTTGTAAAGGTATATGAAGCGGAAGCAACCAACTTGGTGTAATCTCCAATGGGAGATGGCGCGCTCGATCTTGGGTACCGCCGCCTTAGCCATTTGAATATGAAAGATATTTATGCCCTCCAAAACATGCTGAGTGGTATGAACCTTGGCAAATTTTCCTGCTCCATATCATCATTGTTTTATAAAGTATGCATCGAAGACAAACAACATAGGACTGCGTTTCCGAACGAAGGGGAAAGCGAGTGACCAAACGTTTAGAAATTATGCATTTCGAAGTTTGTAGCTACATCCATGAGGACTATATCCATGGGTGGTGCAAGGTATTCTGTAACCTTCATTGATGATTTTTCAAGGAAGGTGTAGTTGTATGTGTTGAAATTCAAAGCAGATTGCTTTGAGAAGTTCAAGGCACTCGTAGAGACGCAATCGGAATACAAAATCAAAACATTTCGGTAGGACAATGACGGGGAATTCGTTTCCAAGGCATTCAACCAATTTTTAAAGGATCATGATATCGAGAAGCAAATGTCTACCCCGTATACGTCCCAACAAATTGAAATGCGGAGTGTACGAATCATACCATCGTAGAGATGGCAAGGAGCATGCTTCATGCTCAAAATCTCGACAAATCATTTTGGTGAAAGTCGTGGTTAATGTGGTTTACACACGAAACCGTTGTTCAACAAGGGCGTTGGATTTCATTACGCCCGAGGAAACATGGATTGGAAGGAGACATTATATTGCACACATGCGTATATTTGTGTGCGTCGCCTACGTTATGGTGCTAGATGAACAAAGGGATAAGCTCGATGCAAAGGGAACAAAATGCTTGTTTTTTTATTATTGTGAGGGGACTAAGGCCTATAGGCTAATGTGTTTATAAACTAAAAAAATCATAAAAAATAGAGATGCGGTATTCATGGAAGATGGCACGGACGTTGGAAACGCTTTGGAGATGCGTCCAAGTGGGAGAAATAAAGATCCTACGGCGGTTGTTGTAAACAAATCTTCTAAATCATCTTCATATGATGATGGTAAAAAAACGTGAGGAGTAAATGGGAGATCATTTGGTTACAAATGAGGAGGCAATCGAAATTCCCGCGGAGAATGACGGCCGCGTTGAGAGATTCGGTAAAGATGGAAAATATTCTAAAAGGGAGCGACATCCAACCGGAGAATGGTGGAAGAATCATATTCCACCCCAACACGGTGAAGAATAAGCCAATGTGGCATTGTTGGATGATCCTTTGAATTTATGCGAAGCGTTGAGATCCGAAGATGCGAGCAAGTAGGAGGCCGCAATGCAAAAGGAATATGACTCGTTCATAGCCAACGATACGTGGAAATTGACCAACCTTCCAAATGATCGTAAGAGTGTGTGAGCCCAAAAGGGTGCCCACATTTAGTCTTAGACCCTTGAAACGTTAGTTGATGCACTTTGAAGTAGCATGTTACTTCACAAAAATATAAAAAGAGTGAAATGTTAGTCTTAGAAGTACCATGTTGTAAGAGGCTAGGATGTGAGTTGTTATTGTGTTTTTACCTTCGGAAGGATTTGAGTGAATGAGGATAGGTAAGGAGAACTTGGATTGAGTAGTTAGTGAGTAGGCTAGTACAAATGGATGGAGACAACCAAAGTGACTCAAGAGGCAAGTGCATTCGAATTGGGATGAATGGAGGATCACATGGAGCGCACAAGTGGACCACCTCATCATGGCCACTTAATGGGGAAGGTCCAAGGAAGAATGCAAGGTGGAGGATAAGCAAATTCTCAAAGCACCAATCAAATCACGAGTTAAGCATCGTGGTTTGAATTAAGTGGTGAGCGACGATTTGGGAAAGTAAGGGGAGAAAGTTATGGCGGCGGAAAGCGAAGGAGGCTAAGTTTGGGTTGAAGCATCCCAAGTTTGGTAAAGTGTGGTAGGTAGAAAGCCAAGGCTAGTTAAATGTTCGAATTAGGATCTTTGTTGATCATTTGAGGGAGGAAGGCTTAGAAGATAGGATTGGCGCCTACTAAGTAGGAGGAAATCTCAAGGGCTTATCGTGAGCCTTGAGGGTGCTCACCCCCTCGAGCTTACTATATAATCCCTCATTCTTCCCTCACTCATCCTCTCTCTTTCCTTTGTGCTCCAAGGCACCCCACGAGTTATAAGTGTGGGTGTGGGAAGCCATATTGGAGCACATGTGTGTGCTTAGTTTTTAGTTTGAGAGCCAAGGCTTGTTAGCCTTGAAGAGGGCTTGACCTCTTGGTAGAATTAGTGTTGACGTGAAGGATTTTAAAGTTAATTCATGATTCCAATTTGTGGTACTTAAAGTTCATGTTTTGAATACACGTGGTTGCAAGTTCCATGTTTAAGAGTTGAGCACTTGAGGTTGTGATGAGTGCAAAAATATACTTGTGTGGATTAGTTAGTCTTAGTGAAGTTAGGAAATTCTCTCTCCCCCTCTCCTCTCTAGGATTTTAGGATTTTAGGATTAGAGAAGAATTGTGTGATTAGAAAGGGGTTGTTAGTAGAATTAGGAAAATAAGGTAGGAAGATTAGTTAAGGGCTTGAATAATTAGTGAGGTAGTTGGGGATTACAACTACAAAGTTGTGGGTTCATGAAGGAGCTGGGTTTATGAAGGAGCTGGGTTTGTTTAGTTAGAAAGTAAAGAGCTGGGTTTATGAAGGACCTGGGTTTGTTTAGTTAGAAGCTAAGGAGCTGGGTTCATGAAGGAGCTGGGTTTATGAAGGAGCTGGGTTTATTTAGTTAGAAGCTAAGAAGCTGGGTTTATGAAGGAGCTGGGTTTATGAAGGAGCTGGGTTTATAAAGGAGCTGGGTTTGTTTAGTTAGAAGCTAAGAAGCTGGGTTTACGAAGGAGCTGGGTTTATTTAGTTAGAAACTAAGGAGTTGGGTTCATGAAGGAGTTGGGTTTATGAAGAAGCTAGGTTTATGTAATTAGAAAGTAAAGAGATGGGTTCATGAAGGAGCTTAGTAGATAGCCTACTTAATTAGCTCATAGACAAGTAGTTAGTTACATTATGCTAGTTAGTGTTATGTGTGGCTTTCACAAGTAAATGTATTTGAGATTGACTATAGAGAATAGTGTTTTTTAACACTTGCATCCTCTCTTTAAAAATAAACCACGTGCACAAATTAATGGAGAATGTGGAGCACTCTCGCGATGGCAAGACAAAGGAAGCAAAGACCAAAGTTAAATCCAAGACCACTTGAAGGATGAACCTTGCACTATGGACTCATCCAAGTCCAAATCCAATACCGCGGAGGAATGTGAGCCCAAACCCACTACTCGGACTACGGACGCTTAAGGGTGGGGGGTTTGGCCTCACATAATTGGTGCGTCCGCCGGGAGCGAAGCGGAAGGTAGTTACAAGACTTGGAGGCGACTAGGAGACTTGGAGGCAACTAGGAAAAATTGGAGACACAAACTTGAGAGAAGGGAAGGAGCACCCGAAACTCGGTAAGTATTCTCTCTTTGGGTTACATTTGAATTCATTGTATTTCAACTATTCCTTGGAATGAATTGCATTGTCAATTACGCAAATTCATTTTTGAGGAAGGAGCGCGGCGAAGGTACGTCCTCAACCTTTTTGGGGATTTGCTAAGAACTTAAAAGGAACCTATAACCGAGTAGCTCATTAAAACATTAGAGGGTAAATTCACCTTAGGACATTGAACTTTGACACTCACCTCGGGGTGAGTCTCAAAGTTTTGGGAGTTGTCATTTCATGCTCTAGATTAAATTAATATTTCACAAAGTTTATGGTGTTGTTACATTGAGTCACGATTGAGGGGAGTGCTAACTCACAGGGGGATGCGATTGCTCAAGGTATGTTTATTTCTTCAAAGTGAACTCATTAACTAATTAAGGAATGCCTTTTGTACTCGTGATTGTTGTTATCCGTTGTAGAGGGTAATTCCCGAATTGTGGATGGTGTGAGAAGTTGAAGGGTGAAGCCTCGACTTTTAACATAATCTACTCGGAAGGTCACCCCCTCACAATCGGTATTGTGGTGAGTGTTAATTTGCGGGAAGGTGCGGAGGTGATGCTCCGACTTAACCAAAAAATTAACATGAACATGCCTATCCCCTATTGGGATTCTTTCACCTAAGTGGGCTTGCAGGTTCTTTTCCTCACCTCCTAAAAAAATTATAACCACACCAAGACAAGTGAAAATATTAAGAGGGGAATTGCTAGGATTATGTGTGGTCAAGTGAGGGTCGATCGATTCTTATGGAATGCAAGGTAGGACTCGCTCACAAAAACCAAGTTTGATAGTAGGACTAGAGAAATCTACTCGAAAGAGGCGGTCCTCTAAAATCAGTGATAGATTAGAACAAGATAATGTTAGAATAGAGAGTTGTTTGAACGTCGAACCTAGGACTAGGTCAATTCTAGACACCTTAGAACTTGGAGCTCAACTTGAAGAGGAGATCACTCCCTCCAAATTGAGTGGTGAAACTTCTTCGGAAAATTACACACTTAGAGAAGAATTCCCGGTAGAAGTTGATAGGGGATTGTTGAATAGTTCACCGGTCACCATGGCCGAGGAACGGGGGATGGATCCACCACCCATACCCCCAAGTCCGCCCATACCTCCTATACCTCCAATAGACCCATTGGTTAGGCCAAGAGGCCTACCAATTGTGGTTCCACAAAATTTAGCGGCGATGGATATGCCATCTCATCTCCCTAAATTTTATGGGACCAAGGATGAGGACCCCTCTCGGCACATGGAACGGTATATCGAACGGTTGGCTAGCTTCCTCATAACCAACCCGGGTTATTGGTTAGTGTGGTTTCCTACCACTCTAGAGGGGGAAGCCTATGAATGGTATCGGGATCATGCCGAGGGACATTTTAGGGGATGGGAACAATTACAAAGGGAGTTTCTTAACGAATTTAGGCCGGAAGTGGGTCAAAGTACCGCATTAAGGGCATTGTCGTCATTGAAGCAAGGAAGGGAGGAAGAAATTTCGGCTTACATTAGGAGGTTTGATTTAGTGTGCACTAGATTTGTGGGTACCATGCTCAACGACGACACGCTAAAGCAATTTTTCATTCAAGGGTTTTTTAAGTCCGGAACTATTAGGGGTGTTCTAGAAAGGAATCCCTTGACCTTGGCGGATGCCAAGCGTGCGGCTAGAGATATTGAAAACTTGGATAAAGATCACGAAAGGCTATGGAGAAGGGAGGATGAATTGATCCCACAATTCATCCCCATACGCCCTAGGGTGGTAGCGGTAGAACCCGCTAAGTATGAGAACCAAATTCCATATGCCATTGTGGACACCGGTCCCCGACCTTTAGCGGTTAGGGAACCGGCACCTCTTTTGGCACTACCGGCCCCTAGAACGGATCCACACTTGGAGGAGGTTGAGAGAAGACTAGGTGCTAGCCAACTAGGATTCCAAGAGGCTATGATAAAACAAATGCAAAGCCTCACGGATCAAATGTCATTAATGATCCGGAGTCAACAACCGGGGCCTCCACCCCCGGTTGAGTCGGGTAGGCATTCTTCCGGATTATGGTGTGTCCAATGTGGCCAACCGGGCCACACGCGTCAATTTTGTAGAAGTGGACAAAACCGTGACCAAAGAGGAAACGGTAACCCACCTCAACAAAATCAACGAGGTCAAGCGCCACCTCACTATGGAAATGGAAGCAATAGAGGACCACAACCTAGAGGGCAAGGTGGCCAAAATTTAGAGAAGAAGGAATTTCATCCCTTTTGTGGAAGGTGGCACGCTCAAGGACAATGTTGGTCCGAAGGTCAAGAGTTTAATTGTAGCAATTGTGGAGGAAGTCATCCCTCGGATACGTGTCGCCAACCGGACAAAATAATTAATGTCCCTTACCCGGTGGCTAATCCACAACAACAAGCAAGGGATAATATGCGAGGTGCTAGGCCACAAGGAGTACCGGCCAATGAACTTAGGCCACCTAACTTATACTATGACCATAGTAATGCTAGGCAAACTTTTCATCCACCGGCGGGCTTGCAAACTACAACCGGTTACATTCCAATACAAAATAGACAAGGAGTTCCACCTAATGGTAGTAACGGGAGACAAGCGCCTCCAACGGATCCGGGACCATCTAACTCCCAAGATGTTAGGTTCATGGATGGAGTGTTGGAGGCCACATGTGATGACATGCTTCCTCTCCCAACGAGAATTGGAGAGGAGCAAAGTCAATGGCCTCCTCACACCAATGCTATTACATATGAGTTAGTGAAGGGTAAGGGTGTGGTTGAAGAAGCACCTGCACTAGCGGTAACTACTAGGGCTAGGAGAGGGGATGCCCCGTTGGAGGTAGGAATAGGAGAGCAAGGAAATTACTCTTCGGATGAAGAGATTAATCTCTCCGAGTTGGATAGGGTAGCTAGAAGAGCTACTAAGGATGTGGAGAGGGAAAATATAATTTTACAAGATAGGGAGAGGACTAATGCAGTACATGACTTGGATAATAGCGATGTGGGTGAATGGGAAGGACCGGGGGTTCCCGTAGACGAATTCGACGTAGTGGGTAATTCTAAGGTGGAAAGATCTACCGGGTACGACTTGTGGGCGGACCTTAGTACACTCAAGGCGGATATTACTTTCGGCCAACTATTGGAAATTTCACCCACGGCAAGGAAAACATTAAAGGAGGGAATGCCGGTACACAAGAGGATGAGGAAGGTGAAAGCTAAAATAGCCGCTAGGATCCAATCACAAGGTGGAAGAGACGTGAAAGCTATAGAAATAGAAGTTGTTATAGTAGATAAGGTGGTTCCTAATGTGCTAGTCGACGGAGGGAGTAGTCTAAATATACTACCGGAGGATACTATGAAAAAATTGGGACTTGGACTCACGGGGCCTTCACCTTTGGTCATAAATATGGCAAATCAAAGTTCGACTACGCCTTTGGGGATGATCAAGGATTGTAGAATGACTACGGGAGGTGAGGAGTACTTGGTCACCTTCCATGTCATTAAAATGCACTCCAACAAGGACACCTTCCCCATTTTGCTAGGTAGGCCTTGGTTGCGGATGGCGAATGCTATGGTCAATTGGGGTGGACCTAAACCATCCATCACTTATGGTCCGGAGGGTAATAGGGTCATAGTGTCCATTGGTTCATTAGAAGGATGGATGAAGAAGGAGATGTATTTGCCATTGGAGAAGGAAATTGATGACTTAAACGAGAATGAGATTGGCAAGGCATTGGTGGGAGTCGTCCATCCCGAAGGTCAAAGGGTTGTTATAGATTCGGGCTCGGGAAGTCTAGGTCCTAATTTTTACAATTATGGGGATAATGGGGATTATGCCCAATGGCTAAGGGAGTACCCCGAGTCCGAGGTTGATGTAATGGTTACATTTCACCAAGTAGGCTTAGGGAGTGAATTTCCTAGTGTTAGTTTAGGAGAGGGCTCATTGTTGGAGCCATGTGAGGTGCTCACCGAGGAAGAGTGGGTTAGCGGTGGGTTAACACCTTGGGTAAATGACGTGGAAGAGGGTGAGGTTAGTTTAATTCATGTAGATGGGACTCAAGAGGAGGATGTGATTATTGAGTCATCGAAATTGGAGGAGCCTTTACATTTCAAGACCACGTCTACGGGGATAGTTGTAGGTCAAGATGTGAAAGATTACCCCAATGTGCCTTCCGATTGGTATCGGAACAAAGAGGAACAAGCACATGTGTCGGAAGCGGATTGGCGGTACGTGGATGTGAAATTAAAGAATGGAAAAACCCGACAAATGAAGATGGGTTCCAAATTGGGGGAGAAAGAGGTTAGGGAGTATAGCAATTTGGTGGATGAGTTTAGTGATACTTTTGCATGGTCCTACGATGAGCTTAAGGGAATTCCTAGGGAAATGGTAGAGCACCGGATTCCTTTAATTCCGGGGGCGAGGCCAATTAGACAAAAGGAGAGGAGGATGAACCCTCAATTGCAATTGTTGGTGAAAGCGGAATTGGAAAGGTTATTGAAGGCCGGGTTTATCAAGCCGGTGGAAATCACGGATTGGGTTTCTCCTATGGTCTTAGTAAAGAAAAAAAAAGGGAAATTAAGGGTTTGTGTCGACTATAGGAAATTGAATTCGTGCACACAAAAGGATCACTTCCCCTTACCTTTTATCACCTTGTTGCTTGAGGAGGTTGGAGGTCATTCGCGATATACCTTTATGGATGGGTATGCGGGTTATAATCAAATTTCCATAGCCCTCCAAGATATCCATAAAACGGCTTTTACTACACCTTGGGGTACTTTTGTGTGGGTAGTGATGCCATTTGGGTTATGTAATGCCCCGGCTACTTTCCAACGATTAGTAATGTATATCTTCACCGACTTGTTGTTCAAATCCATGACCGTCTTTGTGGACGATTTTAGCACACAAAGTAATGTGGACGATCACCTACATTGTGTTAGGGAGGCATTGGTTAGGTGTAGGAAGATGAGGTTAGCATTGAACCCGGATAAGACATTTTTGGGAGTGAATAAGGGAGTGTTGTTGGGTTATGTTGTTAGTGAGAAAGGTAGAGAACCCGATCCGGATAAGATTGCGGCCATAAGCGACTTGGCAACTCCAACCAATTCCAAGGGGATCTCTAAGTTGTTAGGACATGTGGGATGGTACCGGGAACTTATTCCTAATTTTTCAAAGATAGCGGTGCCCATTACCCATTTGCTCAAAAAGGATGTCAAATTCGAGTGGACGGATGCTTGTCAAAAAGCCTTTGAGGAATTGCGGGATAGGTTGAGCACCTATCCGGTGTTGATACCACCCAATTGGGGTAAACCTTTTCACGTCTATTGTGATGCTAGTAATGTGGCAATAGGAAGTGCGCTTTGTCAAGCAACGGGAGAAAAAGAGAAGGATCAACCTATAGCTTATGCGAGTAAGCAATTGACCCCCGCCGAAAGAAACTACTCTACAACGGAGAGGGAGTGCCTAGCCATGGTGTTTTCCGTTAAAAAGTTTAGGCATTACCTCATGTGCAACCCGGTTGTATTTTTTGTTGACCACATGGCTATCAAGTATCTAGTTAACAAGGCGGAGTTAAGTGGTAGGTTAGCTAGGTGGGTTTTGTTATTAGAAGAATTCGACTACACGGTGGAATATAAACCGGGTCGTATGCATTTACAAGCGGACCACTTGTCTAGGTTGTCGGAGGAGATAGGAAAAAATCCGGTAAATGATATGTTAGTAGATGATAGCCTCTTTGTGGTCACTTCTACACCGGAGTGGTATGCGGGCATAGTGGAATTTCTAACAACCCACAAGTTGCCCAAAGAGTGGACAAAAGAAGAGAGAAGGAAGGTGAGGGTAAATAGTAGGCAATTTGTTGTAGTGGGCCATAGGTTGTTTAGAAGGGGGTCCGATGGTATTTTACGACGATGCGTGTCAAAAACGGAGGTTGAAGCGATTTTAATCGCTTGCCACGATAGCGCTTGCGGCGGTCACTTCTCGGGTCAACTCACCGGGCAAAAAATACTTAGAGCGGGCTACTTTTGGCCTACACTATTTAAGGACGCCCATGACTATGTAAGGAAATGCGACGCTTGCCAACGGTATGCCCGAAACGACCTTAGAATGGAGATGCCTTTACATGTATCATTACCCTTAATTCCTTTCGAAAAATGGGGCATCGACTATGTGGGTGAGGTCCATCCCCAATCTTCAAAAGGAATGAAATATATTGTGGTGGCAACCGAGTACCTCACCAAGTGGGCGGAAGCCAAAGCGGTGAAGACCGACACGGCGGAACACGCGGCAACATTTATGTACGAAAACATAATTTCGCGGTTCGGGGTGCCGAAGATCCTAGTAAGCGATAGGGGTACTCACTTTTTGAATGACTTGATTCGAGAGATGACAGAGAAATTTAAAATTGATCACCGGAAGACTACTCCCTACCACCCACAAACCAATGGACAAACGGAAAGGGTTAACGGAATTTTGGTGAGTATACTACGCAAGACGGTTATAGACTCGAAGCGGGATTGGGATACGAAACTAACGGCGGCACTTTGGGCATACCGTACAACCTATAAGGTAACTACGCGTGCTACACCATTTTCCTTAGTCTATGGTCTTGAAGCGACACTACCAATCGAATATGAAGTCGAGTCACTTAGGGTGGCCGTGAGTACGAGACTTACCGAAAGTCAATCCTTACGAAATCGACTAACCGATTTGGAAGCACTTGACGAAGGGAGGAGAATGGCGGCTCAACATATTGAGGCAATCCAAAGAAGGAGAAAGATTACTTTCGACAAACGACATAAGAGAAAGGCCCTAACACCGGGAATGATGGTCATGATTCAAGACGCACGAAAGCTTGAATTTCCGGCGAAATTCGATGCAATATGGTTAGGACCTTACCTTGTCTATGAGGTCTTTCCTAATAATTCAATTCAATTGGAAACGTTGAATGGTGAGCTCTTTCCTACCCGTACATCGGGAAGTAGATGTAAGGAGTACCAAGCTTGACTAGGCAACTTACCCTTGGAGCAAGAGATGTTTGGATTCATCCCCCGATGGTCGCCAATTATGTGAGCCCAAAAGGGTGCCCACATTTAGTCTTAGACCCTTGAAACGTTAGTTGATGCACTTTGAAGTAGCATGTTACTTCACAAAAATATAAAAAGAGTGAAATGTTAGTCTTAGAAGTACCATGTTGTAAGAGGCTAGGATGTGAGTTGTTATTGTGTTTTTACCTTCGGAAGGATTTGAGTGAATGAGGATAGGTAAGGAGAACTTGGATTGAGTAGTTAGTGAGTAGGCTAGTACAAATGGATGGAGACAACCAAAGTGACTCAAGAGGCAAGTGCATTCGAATTGGGATGAATGGAGGATCACATGGAGCGCACAAGTGGACCACCTCATCATGGCCACTTAATGGGGAAGGTCCAAGGAAGAATGCAAGGTGGAGGATAAGCAAATTCTCAAAGCACCAATCAAATCACGAGTTAAGCATCGTGGTTTGAATTAAGTGGTGAGCGACGATTTGGGAAAGTAAGGGGAGAAAGTTATGGCGGCGGAAAGCGAAGGAGGCTAAGTTTGGGTTGAAGCATCCCAAGTTTGGTAAAGTGTGGTAGGTAGAAAGCCAAGGCTAGTTAAATGTTCGAATTAGGATCTTTGTTGATCATTTGAGGGAGGAAGGCTTAGAAGATAGGATTGGCGCCTACTAAGTAGGAGGAAATCTCAAGGGCTTATCGTGAGCCTTGAGGGTGCTCACCCCCTCGAGCTTACTATATAATCCCTCATTCTTCCCTCACTCATCCTCTCTCTTTCCTTTGTGCTCCAAGGCACCCCACGAGTTATAAGTGTGGGTGTGGGAAGCCATATTGGAGCACATGTGTGTGCTTAGTTTTTAGTTTGAGAGCCAAGGCTTGTTAGCCTTGAAGAGGGCTTGACCTCTTGGTAGAATTAGTGTTGACGTGAAGGATTTTAAAGTTAATTCATGATTCCAATTTGTGGTACTTAAAGTTCATGTTTTGAATACACGTGGTTGCAAGTTCCATGTTTAAGAGTTGAGCACTTGAGGTTGTGATGAGTGCAAAAATATACTTGTGTGGATTAGTTAGTCTTAGTGAAGTTAGGAAATTCTCTCTCCCCCTCTCCTCTCTAGGATTTTAGGATTTTAGGATTAGAGAAGAATTGTGTGATTAGAAAGGGGTTGTTAGTAGAATTAGGAAAATAAGGTAGGAAGATTAGTTAAGGGCTTGAATAATTAGTGAGGTAGTTGGGGATTACAACTACAAAGTTGTGGGTTCATGAAGGAGCTGGGTTTATGAAGGAGCTGGGTTTGTTTAGTTAGAAAGTAAAGAGCTGGGTTTATGAAGGACCTGGGTTTGTTTAGTTAGAAGCTAAGGAGCTGGGTTCATGAAGGAGCTGGGTTTATGAAGGAGCTGGGTTTATTTAGTTAGAAGCTAAGAAGCTGGGTTTATGAAGGAGCTGGGTTTATGAAGGAGCTGGGTTTATAAAGGAGCTGGGTTTGTTTAGTTAGAAGCTAAGAAGCTGGGTTTACGAAGGAGCTGGGTTTATTTAGTTAGAAACTAAGGAGTTGGGTTCATGAAGGAGTTGGGTTTATGAAGAAGCTAGGTTTATGTAATTAGAAAGTAAAGAGATGGGTTCATGAAGGAGCTTAGTAGATAGCCTACTTAATTAGCTCATAGACAAGTAGTTAGTTACATTATGCTAGTTAGTGTTATGTGTGGCTTTCACAAGTAAATGTATTTGAGATTGACTATAGAGAATAGTGTTTTTTAACACTTGCATCCTCTCTTTAAAAATAAACCACGTGCACAAATTAATGGAGAATGTGGAGCACTCTCGCGATGGCAAGACAAAGGAAGCAAAGACCAAAGTTAAATCCAAGACCACTTGAAGGATGAACCTTGCACTATGGACTCATCCAAGTCCAAATCCAATACCGCGGAGGAATGTGAGCCCAAACCCACTACTCGGACTACGGACGCTTAAGGGTGGGGGGTTTGGCCTCACAGAGTGTAGGGTGCAAATGGGTGTTCCACACCAAGAATGATGCATTGGGTGAAATTGTTAGGTATAAGACACGGTTAGTAGCAAAATGATATTCTCAAGTGGCCAGAGTGAATTTTAATGAGACATTTTCTCCCTTGGCCAAATTTATCACCATTACATGCATTCTCGCACTAGGAGCGGACTTGGATTGATTTGATCATATTAGCAAGCAATGTGACCCAATTGAAGTGGTTTAAATTGAAACTCGAGAATGAATTTGAGATGAGCGATCTCAAATAATTGCATTATTGCCTAGGAATGGAATTTGAGAGCTACATTGAAGAGGTCTTCAAGCGTTTTCACATGGAAGAATGCAAACGCTTTTTGTATTGGAGCCACTTCATCCACGATATCTAGGATGGATGATTTTAAGTGAGTGCCACGAATCCCCAGCCGTTCGCCCTCCCCGGTAAGGTACCAATATACAGGTTGGTTCGCCCCAGCCTTGCAGCCTCTGCAACAACAAAGGAGGAGTTTCACTAACAAAGGTAAGGTAAAATGGCCATGGGGAAGGTAGGAAAGGGAACTGCTAAGAAGAGACGGACGACAGAGGCATGTGACGATTGGAGAAGGACGATGGAGGAGAGGTGGCAAGGGAAGTAGGAGGATGGGGGAGAGGTGGCAAACTTGGGAAGGAATGAAGGTGGCTAAAGGTTACTAAGCGCAAGGTCGTTTAAGGTGAGACATGCGAAATGAGGAGTGACGCCTTTACAACTGACTGAGGTAGAAATACCATAACCCATGAAATAAGGTGATTCGCATTGAAGATCTGGTCTGACAACCATGAGATAATTTTCCAAGATAGACGAGAAGGATTCATGAAGAATGCAAGTTGTTTCATATTTTTTTGTCATGTACAAAAAATGTTACAATTTTTCAAAGTGGAAAGTTGTCAAACCCCCTACTCGTTCACTAGATTCTCCCTACACCAAACACGGTAATCCGCATTTCCATACAGAACATCGCCTAAATCGGTTACCTCATGAGTACATTTACACTTGCCTCCCATTGGCTGCACTAAGTGTACAAACATTGAAGTTGCCGCCGAGCCATGATCCGTTTCAGAAATGGCACTTCACCATTATGATGGCGGTCTAGTGCATGGCTAGAGGATGATTAATTGCTTATGGTATTTCTACCTTACCATTAAGATTTGAGGCAGTGGAATGGGCTCCCCGCCTCCGACCATTGGATGATTTAGAGCTACATCTACGGTGGTTGAAGTGCCACTTGCTAGCCACCAACGGTCCCACACATCAGCCTTCGGGCTAATATTCCCACCGGGTAGCATGTTTTTGGGCCTTCTTTTGTTAATTTAGCTCAGAGGGTATGCCATGTAGCAAAAGCCTCCGCATAGCCAGAAATTAAAACGTCATAATGGTGTGAGGTAGATGAGGCTAATATGGTTAGCTTCCTTAATCCAACACCCACCATCCTCCATACTTAGGAGGGCTATCCACAAAGCCATGACAAGTTTGATTTTTGTGGGCGAGGTGGGCAAAGTAGGATGCGGCAACTTGGGCAAATTAGGAGGCAACATATCGTTGTAAGGTGCTAACCAACTTGTATTGTGGGTACTCTATAAAAGTCAATTTGGCAACATTTTATCTTACCCATGACAACTTTAGAGACATGACTTAGTCAATATTGGCATCAAACTTGGTTTTAATTGGCAAATGACCCATGTAGAATTCGCAAGTGATGTGTCCACTTGCACAACATTGAGTGATGAAAGAATTCCCCCCTATAACACCAAATTGGGAAGCAACATATATTGGCTAGATGATTCCACGGGGTTGGAGGTGTCCACATTAGCCTCATCTACCTTAGGTATCACCAATCTTTTGAGAATTTAGTAGATGATATTGAAGGGAATTGAATTGACTAAATGGTACCCTAATTATTCTAATTGGTGTGTGTGGTACTGATTCCCCAAAAACATACTATTTTGCCAAGTCTCAAAATTAGCGAGAGTTGGAATTTAATTGAGTGATACTAAATTTATGAATACATGCTCATTTACCATACATTTTAGGAAAATTAGTGTGTTCTCTAAGGCACTTCTAGAGTGATAAAAAGAATTTTATGCAAACACATACTTGTCAGTGAATGATGCCAGGATGAATAGTGCCAATACTTTTTAGTGAATAATGTTGCTAGTGCTGAGATGAACAATGCTTCCAAGATCTTTCATGGCACTAATTTCATAGTGTAAAGAAATTTAGTATGATCTTCACTTATTTCCCACACTCACTATTAGTCCTCCCTCACTGTGAGCCAAATTTTTGGTCATTTATTGAAACTATGGGCAAATAGTGAAATACTGGATGAAAGAACATCCAAATAGATGAATATAGTTGAACCATAGGCTAGGAAGTTAGTTATAACCATAGGCATGGGCTTAGGTGCCCTTAGTTGGTTACTGTAACTATCGTCCTCTTCCCCGCCGAGCTAAGAGGGCTGGCGAGGGGGAAGAAGGCGGGCATTTCTGAGATACTTTTTGAGCGCACTGTAAAACTAATAGTCTTGCCTCCCTCGACACAGATTGTGCGAGGTCACTAGTTAAACTGTTTTCTGAGAACTGAGTAATCGCCGCAGTTATTGCAGGATTGACAGTCTCTGTTTAAGTTTATTGTGATTCTGATTGTTGTCGGCATTGAATGGCCGAAGTTTCGATGAACTATTTACCTGTTTTGATTGCATGAATGCAAGTTGGGTTAACCATTGTCTATCGTTATAATTGCAATTTTCTGTGAGAGGAATTGTGAGTGTAGGTGAGTAAGTTAGAGTGAGGATCTGAAGGGAAATGTGAGAATTGAGAAGATTATCGCCTATTGTTGAAATCATAAATGACAGAGTCTGAGATTGTGAAAGGAGTGAGTGAATCAAAATTGTGAGGACGAGCATTTGAGAGTTAAGGGGATTGAAATCAATACGAGCAAAGAATTGAATAACCTGTAAGAAGATAAGAGATTCTAGAAGTGTGAGGAAGAAGTCGTAAGTGAGGAAATAAGAACCGAATGTCAGAGTGAAAACTATTGTCGATTGTTGTAATTGCCACTGAGGAAGTTTGAAATGTGAGAGATTGTGAACAAGATTGAGCATTGTGAGTAAGTGAGGATGTGAAATTGAGTATGATTGAGCGAATCAGAGCATAAAACAGATTTGAGGAAGTGGTATGAGAAACTATTGTCTGTATCGAGGCCTCAGTAAAGTGAGAGCGAGCTCTTGAATATAGTTGAGCGGAAGGGAATTGAGAATCAGGCGCATGAAGAGTGTCGCAGAAGAAAACTATTGTCCGAGTGAGAAGTTTCCTTAGTTCGAGAGACAAGAGTCACAGGATAAGCACGTCAATAAGGAGAATTTAAGTTGAACTATGAGCAGAAAGCCTAATTGAGACTAGAGTGTATGTAAGATCTTTGGCCGAAGAAGGCGAGGGTTGAGAGAGAAGGAGAATGTAGTAGAACTATTTTCTGTCAGCGCTTTGAGAGGAGCGATCCTGAGCGACAGAGGGTAGAGAAGTAGAACTATCGTCGACTGAGATCATTGTTATACAAGGAGTATGGTTGAACGATAGTCTAAGCAGCCCTGTAGAGGAAGGCAGAGCGTAGAACCCAACGCGTTGTTGAGTACCAGCGTGAGCGAACCCTGAGAGAGGGAGTCAGAAGGCCGAGAGTTTAACTATTGGCGATGGTTTAGGTCTGTGTTAGGCAGTGTGAGAGGAAGGTGATGGGCCAAGTGTCAGCCTACGAGTGAAAACTATGGACTATTGTTAGCCTGTGTCAGACAGAGTGAGGAAGCCGAAGGGTCTAGGATGTGTAGATGACACAACATCCTATTGTTAAGACCTATGAGAGGCAGTGAGGAAGAAGAAAGAGCATAGTGTTCAGCCGACTAAGACTATTGTTAAAATTAACATGTTAGGCTGATAGAAGTTAAGTGTGTCAAGTCAATTAGATGAGAGATTCTCTAATCAACTGAAGTGATGAGAAATCACTTCTGATCGGTTGATTAATGAGAAAATGAGAGATTAAATTGATTAAGTATATTGAGATTAGGATACACTTTGGATTATCAATGTGATTTAGGCATAAGTTATCCTAGACTTGATTGGAGTTTCATATGATTATGTAGTCTAGAGAATTTGATCTTTGAGTATGAGAGTGCAAGCTAACCCAATCAACTATTGTCTTGTGTGTTACCCTGGTTGTTGTTGTTGCAGGTTGTGCAGGGCCACTAAGACTATAGCTTGACTATGAGAATTGTTGTTAGTTGCATAAGTTGTGAGTAATGATTAAATCTTGGAGTTAATGAATGAACAATTTGTCTTGTATTGAAATTAACATTGACCAATTAATGAAGGAGTTGTTGTGATTTGAAGATGCATTGGCCAATGGTTACCAAAGACAATTGTGATACTCAAAGACTATTGTTCTCGAAAGACTATTGTTATACAATCTCATGACGAGATGGTTACTACTGTGACAGACACACGTACCCCACTGAATGAGAAACACAGTGAGAAGAAACCCTGTGAGAAAGGAGAGTAAAAGATGGATAAGAGATGTTTTAGAGTGAAGATAGCATACCTATTGTCTGATTAATGAACTATAATGTGACAGATGCCTGTAATAGACACTAGTTAAGCCTTCCTTGAGAGTCTGTACCCTGGGTTTTTGTTTATTCAGTCATAGCAAAAAACTAACTACACTCACCATTGACTAATTGGTATAAACACTGTAGTATCAACTCTCATTGTGTTTTTGTGTTGTTTTTAATGAAAAAACACATTATGTAAGTAGGTTGGTAGGTGGTTGTTGTTGTCAGAGTCAAGTCATATGGCCTAGGCCCTAAGTTACTTACCTAGCTTAACAAATTTTATGGCACGTTCCTAAGTCCAAGCTCTCTTAAATGCATGTTTAATTTTTAATGTTTTCTCTTAACATACATTTAAGTATATTTGGACAAACCAATTGTCCATAAATAATAAAGGTTGTGTACTTGTGGGCACAAAAACATTAAATGACAATAACAAAAATAACAACACAACAATCACAACTTCGTATGTTTGTATTTCATGTTCGCCAACCACCATATTTGTGCAGTTTGATGATTTAGTGTACATCATATTGGTAGTTGAAATCATCCAAACTTCATACATAAATCCAAATATACTTAAATCTTTGTTTCTTACATGAACACCTAACCACACATCATTCAAATATAGGTATTTGATTAAGGTACATAACCAAATTAACCCACAAGTACCACTAAATATTCAATCTCTTTGAACTATAAGCACTTGGTATGACATTTTACTCCTAAATGCCCAAGTCCGAAAGACTTTCAAATGCCCTAAACAATGTCCAAACAAATTAGAGAACTAGCTTTGGACAATTCTCAAATGTAATCTCAATGGATTTCCAATGGTTACCATCAACTTAAGGTATGTGGGTGTTATTTGGTTTGTTTTTCATGTTCTCCAACTTCTACCGATTAGATTTACGCAACAAAACTCGCATTAGGGAATAGGGAAGTGGTCCCAAAACGGACACTTTTAACTCTTCACTCACTTCTTGTAGGATCTCTCTCTATCTTTGTCTCTCTCTCCTCTTGTTATTGCCTTTAAACCATATAAATAGTAAAATGTGATACTCTTGACAATTTGATTAAAACCTCCTATAAAGCTTGTAATACTTAATAGGCTTTACACCAAAGTTAGAACATTACACTATACTTAACCATGAGTTAATTGACCATGGTTAAGGAAGTTACCACACTCCACGATTTAGGGTTTCAGTGACCTAAAGCGGCCACTATACCTTACTAAACCAATACTTAAACCCTAGACTCTTCCATGTGAAGACTCTTTTACACACTTGGAGGAGGAAACACTTAGCTTAGATTGTTCAATAAGGCTAAGTAGATACGCGATAAGTGTGGAAGTGCATGGTGTTTGGTGTACAAAAGGTTGTTATTGTTCAAGAAAGTTACACAATATGGCAAAAGAGCAGGTTTGTATACTCATTGTTTTGTATTGAGTATAAATGTTTGCAAACATTCAATGGACTTGATAGGTGAGGTAAATGTGTGACATGGATTGCAACTGAGCTTAGCTGAAGACACCTGACACACGCCTTTCTAACACACAAATGTATGTTTGGGTTGGCACGGGTGCAGGTGAGGCTAGCTCTTCACATTTTCAACACCAACAATAATGCATTACTCATGTTTGGATGCTCTTTCACTCTTGAAATCTTACACTTGTGAAAGTTATTATGTTACTTTGATTTAGTATCTTGATGTATGCACAAATTCCAGAAAGTAGTTGAGACATTGAGATACATACAAATGAGGTATGTAAGTCTACATATCACATCTTTGCTTTATTACTTCGTTGTAACAATAATCATTGGGCACAATGCAGTCATATATTAGACTATATTTTGACTCAATTGCCATATATGATGGATGTTTGTTACCATGACATATATCATAACATTTTAGTACTTTGTGCCTTTATGACAACCCATGCTATTAAACTTTGATTCGAAAGCAAAGAAACATAGCGGAGTATCTAACTACTTTGATAAGCATACATATTCCTAGTTGAAAGTTCAATCAACTTACTATGATGTAAATCATAGCACCAAAATCATAGTTGCAATACTGGATGCTATGTTTAGGGAGGCAACAAACTTGTGATGAAAGAAAATCCCACCCACCCACCCTTGCTTCATTTTGATGAAGAATAGAAAGGAAAGGCCTCTGAAAAGAGGAAGATCAAGCTTTGAGAAAAGCTTTGAAATATGACAACTCTCTCTCTCTTGCTATTACTTTCGAATGAAAGAATGTACCCTTGTAACAAAAAAATAAACCTAAAAGGATAAAAAAATACTTTAGGTTTTGGTAAAAATTGCCAAGCAACATCCACCATAGATTTGGATTTATGCATCTATGGCCAAGGGTACTTACCTAATACTATAACAAGTAAAGGGTAAATTATAAAATCCTTCTTACATTGTTTAAGCAGTTGTTGCATACCCTAAGCACATAATATTATTCAGCTACATGGTTGTATTCCATTCTATATTTAGCATTTGACATGGGCCTCCACTATCTTGCCTTCATGGGAAGAAACTTAAAAAATAGGAAACATAGACGCCGGTACGAATAATGAATAGTGCCAAGATGGATAGTAAAAATATTGTGGATAGTGTCATTATATTCAATGATAGTGCTACTATGAATAATATTTTCAATGAATAATACCGGGATGAATAGTGTTTCTTGTGAATAGCACCCAGATGAACAATGATACATGTGAATAGTGCCAGGAGTATAACTCCACCCAACTTTCCAAGTGGCAGCTTGAATCTATGAATAGAAAATGAATATTCTTACTTTATTCAGGGGGATGGGGTCCACATGATATAATTGACATATTCCATGGTCATGGAACCGACCCATATGGGTGAATAGTGTTATGTAATCTCTAGATTGGGTCAAGTACTAAGGACTAGCAAAAGGTGGAAGGAGTGTGTAACCTACCACAAAACTCACCAGTCTCAAGTGGTTCTAATGGCTAAAGAACAAGTAAAATACTCAATGAATTTGTGTATATTCAATGATACAAGATGATTGTTTGTGCTGGACAAATTGTGTGACATAGATAACAATTGGGTTTTATTGTTATTTACCTCGTGTACGTTACTAACCCTCTATGTGGGTTTGGTTGGTGGCATGGGCACAGATAAGGGAAATTCTTCACAAATTTGGTAGTATACTTAAGTTTTGCATCTCATCTTTCTTCAGGTTTTTTGTATGTTGCTTAGGTATTCTACAAGACAATTTAGAATGCAAAGCATATGGATAATATGAGGCAAGCACTTGAAGCACCATTGATATTCCCGGGGAGTGCACTTAATGCTAAGACTAGGAATACACGTGAGTGCGTTTTAATAGCATACCCCCCTATGTACTTGACCTTGAAATAGTTTTTAAATTAAGATTTTTTAGGTGCTAAATCATTACGTATATATCTATCATTTGGTGTAAATTTCAGGACCAAAAGTTTTTAAAATCTTATTAAAAAAAATTATAGAAGTTTGAACTGAAATGTGTTGTTTTTCGCTTCAAAAATCAATTTAAAAATATTTACAAGTGAGTATTTTTTTGAAATTTATACAACAAGAACTTTAGATTGTGTTTAACAACTTCATATTATTTTAACAAATTTTAAATGATTTTTTAGTACATACATAGGGGGGTCGAAAGTACGCACTCACGTGATTCCTAGTCTTAGCATTAAGTGCACTCCCCGGGTTGATATTGTCAAGATTACACATTTTTTGAACTTGAGGATGTAAACTTTGGATATTTAGCACAACAACTTAACCTAAGTGTAAAGAGAGTAAAATCCTAATAGGCTAATGCTTGAGGTTGCAACTTTTTAATTTGAGGAGACAAACTCATATGTGAAAGCACCATGTTAGGAATAATAGTTGGATGGAGATTTTCATTGTGGAATGGTCCCACCCACCCTATTGGGTCTCAAGAGATACACAAATATGTAGGAGATTGGGATGGCCTCTGAACAAGAGGATGTGCTAAGAAGTGATTAACTTGAAAGTAAGGCTCATAGAATTGCTGAAGAAATGCTCAGTTCTCTCTTTCTCTCTACATGTTTGTATTTTCGATAACATGGAACAACATTTTAAGTCGTTTGTGGCGAGAGAGAACTATTGCAAGCATACAAGCGTCCCTTTCATTTTCCAACAATTTAACCATTGAAATCATATCTCAATAATTTGAAATATGAAAGTTCTTTTTTAAGTTGATTTGTCACCAAAATAAGCTTCAAAGACCCCAAATTGCTCTAGTCAAATGCATTTGAAATGAATCAACAACCTTTTGGGGAGTATTTAAGATTGGTGGATGAAAGTAATATGCTTGTATGCAACAATTCCCTCTCGATGTCATGCACATGCTTCACATGTTGAATACAATGTCTTTGGGGACCGGACATAAACTTAATAGAGTGGCAATGGCAGGTACCTAATTATTTATTAGCCCCTTGGCAATAGAATTAGCTCGGACATGAATCACTGCAAAGCAAGCAAGCATGATAATGAACCACTTGGATTGAATAGAACGATTTTTTCCTTCTATAAGTTGACGTGGGAGGAGAAGAAGTCCATCAACCATTTGGCAAGGGCTCCTTGACTACGATCGCATCATGTGGGAGGAAAACCAGACCTTAGATTACGTGTTCAAAATCTGTAAACCATTCTAGGCTCACTATCTTGTCAACATAATTGGGGAGACCTATATGATCAATTGATGGCCAAGAGGATCTTCACTTTGATAATGAGTAAGATAATATTCATATGAGCTCTAAAAATTAAAAAGAGAATGACTATGGACACAATTTGGATTTGATAATCATCTTTCATTAATTTTGTGTTTCGCACCTTACGAGAAGTGGGTGTAGAAAGAAAACGGTCCGTTTAAGACTCGCTTACCTCAGTTGATGTTGCTTTGAACACTAACCCTTCTTGGAGTTTCGTGGTTTGAAGACTTTACAGTGTGCACCCTAGAGAGTTTCCATGCTCTCTCTTTTCAGGTCCCAGTGACTTTGCGTTTTCTAAGCAATAGATTCAACTTGTTTCGTTTGTCTCAAGAAAAATTAAAAAGTATGAATAAAAATACAAAGCCAGCAATTCCTGAATCTAGAGGCTGGAACTGGCTGTAATTATCTGTATGATGTATCATATTTTGACTGCACAGGACCCAGACTCTACCCAACTTCTGATGTGTTTCCTCATGCAACTTCTGATAAGGGCTTGGCTCGTGACCACAAATCTGGTGTCTTTGATTTGTCTGCAGATTGCCAGTATAGCTGTCATAGAATAGGATTGCCGTCATAAAACCTGGTTATGTGTGAAATGTTAATTTCTCCAGCACGCAGCCTACAGGACTATTGCACCAGGCATCAACCAATTCTGAGTAGATACTAGGTTCAACTTTCATAGCTCTAAGGTCAGTGCCTATCATAGTCATAGTTGATTATGACTAAGTGTGGGTCTTTACTTTTTGGCCATTTTTGGGAGACAAGCTACACTAAATATGATATTCAGTGTCACATACTATTTGGAATTACGCTATGCTCTACTTGTTTACTATTGATGTAATTTTTTTATCAAGTAAAGTTGTTATTGTTCTATAATGTCCAAACAACCAATTTGACATTTGTTGGTAAAGTATGAGATATATAGTAAATAGATATAGCATTGCGTAATTCCAAATAGTAAGTGACACTAAATAGTATATTTAGTGTAGTTCATTCCCCAAAAGCATACAACATAACATTGCTAACCTTCAAAGCATGTCACCCTAGGCAAGAGAATAATATGGCTAAGAGTTGGGAGTAAACATGTTGTGATTCTCAAAAAACAATGGCCTGAATCTTAGTGCCATGACAAAGTCCCCCTGGAACTTGGCATCTTTTTTATTTAAAAAGAGTGAGGGAACATGAGGCTTAGAAATATAATGAGGGCCACCAGGACCCGAGTAAAGAGGAAAGTCCATCGCAGTGCAATCGGACAACTCCAAGAAGGGTAATTTAACACCTAGCCATGGATAAGTAAGCTGACAAAGGATGCTCAACATTCCAATGAAAATTGGAGATGTACAAAGTTTAGGTAAGCATGCTTGTTTTGGTAACTTACCTTAATAGGAAACTTATAGTTTGAGAGGTGTGTAAATAGGTATGGATCCAAGAAAGGCCACCAAAAACACAAGTGTTCAAAAGAGATTGGACAAAGCACTCAATATTTTGTTGACTAGTCTAGGTTTGATAGTCATTGTTCACCTCATAATGAAAGAGATCAATTCATATCAGCTCCAAAATTCATGAGGGAAATGGTTCTGACATTGATTTAAAATTGATAACCATCTCATATTAATTGCATGTTCATTGTTTAGTATACTTGGAGAAGTGGGTGCAGAGTTGTAAGTGTCCATTTTGGGCCCACTTACTTGGAGCAGGATACTGGCACCTCACAATGCAGCCGCTTGGCAATCTCAACATCCTCTTTTTTTGTGGTTTTTGTTTTGAGACAAATGAAACTAGTGTCTCAACATTCTTATGTGGTCACTCTTCATCATCAGACTTCTACATTTGATTGGTGTATGAAAAGGTTTTGAGTTTAGAATGGACCCATCACACCAAGAAACCAAGTGTTACAATGAGATTGAACTATCTGCTCATAATATAGACACAAATCTACATTACATAGTGAAGAAGATTGGAAGGGTCTATCGGATCATTTGAAGAGTTCAAGGATTGTCACTTTGAACTCTTATAACTTTTGCATCTTGACTCCAATTCTGAAACTTGAAATGAATTTTTTGTGGTTCGCAATTGCTAACTGGATGAGACAAATTTTGTGCCAATCCATTGGCCAGAATTGTCTGGAGTTGGAAATGCATACAATAAGCCACATACTTTTATGTACATACATGTGATCCTCACTTTGATCGACTTGGATAATATTTCAGGAGATGAGATCGTTTGATGAGTGCTTGGGTTGTTGACACCGTAATGATTACTACACAAATAGAGCTTTGTCCATCTCCAGGCCCTTGGAGGTTCTTACGGTCATCCATGACAAAATGGACCATGCCAAAACAACCTCCCCATGTTTTGCAAATCGAATCAAGGCCACGGATGGATTTTTTAAGCTGCCTGTATCGGTTACAGGTGAATTTGGAAACAATGTCATCGCATACCCTAAATGTTGTGGTGTTTTATTACGTGATGTGCTTGAGAACATGGATTCACTCAAATTGGTTTATTTATTCATAGATACTAATCACATTGGGTTGGCATTGCAGGAATGATTGCACATGGACATGGGGATGTCAAGTTTGCTCATTATGCTTTTGATTTGTATCCAGCGGATTCAAACCACACGATAGGATCATTCGCAAGGCTTTTACGTGATTTGGAAAAACCGCCGGCCTATTCTTCAGGATTGTTATTTGAAAATACGGGTGAGCAGGGATTACACGTCACGTCGCGTCACGTCATGTGACAACGACGTGACGGCAGACCTGAAAACGTCACGTCCGTTTAGGGGGGGTAAAACAGTTTACCCTGTCGTCAACAGTGTCAACTGCTAGTGGGCAGTCGACGAGTTACAGCGACTGCTACTAGGCAGTCGACACTGAATCGACTGCTACTAGGCAGTTGACACTGAATCGACTGCTAAAGGGCAGTCGTATAGGGGTCTCGACTGCTGACGGTAGTCGAATTTCCATGTCGACTGCTCAAGAGCAGTCGACTCCCATAACTAGTCGACTGCTATTAGCAGTCGACTTGGGTTGTTGACGACTCTTGGACAGTCGACATGGAATTTTGACTGCTATTAGCAGTCGACGACAGGCGGGCGACTGCTTGTGAGCAGTCGTCTGCCCTTCAAGTCGACTGCTATTAGCAGTCGACTTGGACTGTCGACTGCCCAACTGCAGTCGACAACCCAAGTCGACTGCTAATAGCAGTCGACAAAGTGCGGACGACTGCTGGTGGGCAGTCGCACCCTCTAGTCGACTGCTATTAGCAGTCGACTTGGGTTGTCGACGGCTCTTGGGCAGTCGACATGGAAATTCGATTGCTAATAGCAGTCGACGAAGGGATGCGACTGCTTACAAGCAGTCGTCTGCCCTTCAAGTCGACTGCTATTAGCAGTCGACCTGGACAGTCGACTGCCCAACTGCAGTCGACAAAGTGCGGACGACTGCTGGTGGGCAGTCGCACCCCTTCGTCGACTAATATTAGCAGTCGACGAAGAAGGGCAGAAGACTGCTGGTGGGCAGTCCCACCCCTTCGTCGACTGCTATTAGCAGTCGACGAAGGACAATCGACTGCCCAACTGCAGTCGACAACCCAAGTCGACTGCTAATAGCAGTCGACAAAGTGCGGACGACTGCTGGTGAGCAGTCGCACCCTATGGTCGACTGCTATCAGCAGTCGACGAAGGGGTGCGACTGCTCACGAGCAGTCGCGTAGAGACACCCATGGGCACGTGGCATCCATGGGTTGGTCCAGGGGGCGTCTAATCGAAAGGACGCCTCCTTGGGGTATATATGGACCCCACTTCCCTCATTCCCTCACTCCCACCTCCCTCCATTTGGGCCTAGGTTGTTAATTAGCCCTTGCCTTTTGGAGATAGAGGTGAGCTGGAGGGCTACATGTGGACATACGTACTGTAATACGTATACGGTGCATACGATATACTGTTATTGCCTAACGTGTGTATTGCAACCCACCTACATACGGTCTACATTGTACCCCATTGCGGTTAGTTTGAACCATACCGGAAACTGTTATATGTGAACACTTATTTTGAAAGTGGTTTACATCTAATTATGTAGTTTGAACTTTGAACGGCCTTAATTTGGTTTTAGTGGATTGGGAAAAAAATTGTGGGTGGTGGCGCTTATTTTGGAAGTGCTACCATATTAGGTTTAATTTATAGTAGGCATACAAAGCTAGGGGTTAGGGGCAACGATGGCAGACGAAGATAACTTGCCGCCGGAACCTCCACGTGGCGGGGATTTGGATCCGGGGGGGACTCCGCAAGCGACACCGGGGTCGGCAAGCGCTAGAAGACGCGGCAATGCGCCGAGGGGCAGGCCGCAACCAATCAATTTGGAGGTGGCGTGGGACCCGAACATTCTCGCCAATCCCGGCTGGCAAAATGAGAGGGGCATGTGGTTGTATAGCACGGTCCGAAGGTACGTAGAGTGGACCCATTTGACGAGGATGTTCGTTCCTAGCGCGAATGCTGAACGGATGTCTAGACAACGCTATGGCATATGGAGGGAGGTGAGCCATCAAATATTTGGAGAACGGTGCAAGGAGGTGTGGGATTTCTTGTGGGGTGCACCGAGGGAATTTGATCGCGGGCATATGCTAATGTGGTTATGCCAAATGGTCTACGCGGAGGTAATTTTGGGAGTGGATATCGACTGGTCCACCATACCCCGCACGAGCCCGGACTTGAGGCAGGCACGCCGGGTCACGGTCATACCAAGTGCCGTGCTAGGACGGAACGCTGGCCGTCCGATTCCATTGGCATGGCAAACTCCAATGAATCCTTTGAGGGTCCGATCTTATTTTGATTTCCTTGCGGGACCAGATCATCAAATTGTGGGGACTCCACCGGCCGCCGAGTCAAACATGGACGAGCACAACATTGCCATAGGGTTGCCGGTTGAACCACCTAGCCGGCGACAAAGGGTCCACGTGACACCGCCACATGGTTCCCGGTTGGTTTGTCCTCCATCTTCGCCCGTTGATGTGGAGATGGCATCGGCGGTGCCATCCCCACCACTGGTAGTTGCCGACAACGACGTTGTGGAGGCGTTGAGGGCGGAGTTGGCAAAATGCAAATCTGACCACGAACGGGAATTGGAGATGGTCCGACGTGCACACGCCGAGGAGGTCCAAGGGTTGAAGGCCGAGATTGCACGTTTGACCAACCTTGAACTTGCGAGGGCTGATGCGCCACAACTGCCGCAAGCAATGTCTGGTAGTGATGGACAAGGGCGGGAGCCGTCGCCCACAACAAACTTGGAGGCAATGAGGGTTGATTACGACCGGGTCATTAGGAGGAACCGGTTGTTGGAGGACGACTACATGGGCATGGTCACAGCCACTATCATGTTCGCCACGCGTGAGAGGGCATTGATGGACGAGCTAACCCACTATAGGGACCACGGCGAACAATGGCCCGAACGACGGCTTCTTTTTACCTCGTGGCCGCCATTGGATTTCATGTATCCTGAGAACCTCCCGGTCGATGACGACCATTACCCCAGTATTGCGTGGACCAAGAGACCCGAGGATGAATTCCAGTGGGATACCGCAGTATCATCCCGCATCGTGATACCCCCGGCCAGACCAGCCTTGTTGTGGCCATGCGTCCCCGATTGGATCAAGGACGGGAGCATGTGCCCCATTTGTTCCAATCCTTGGGGACCCGAAGGCGCATGGATCGTTGGGTCGTGCGGTCACATGGTCCACCCGAATTGTTTGTTGCCACACATGTTGCAAACACGCCGTTGTCCTATGTGCCAAGCCCCTCTGCATCGAAGGTTGTACGAGCAATTCGGAGTGCAATGGGGAATGCCTCCCGATTTTGAATACACAATAATCCATGGTGTGCCGCCCGCAGAATACGGCGATCCTCCTGCTTATAGCTGGCGTGCACGGAGGTATGTGAAGGACCTGCGAGGCTACCCGACAAACTTCACGCCTGAAATGTACACAAGGGTTGCTCATGAGTTTTACCCCGGCTCCTCTCCTCAGGCCGTAGGTTTGAGGGCATTTTTGTACCGTGTTGTGGGTGGGCACGCCGGAGAGACGGGTGAATACGTCCCAGGTCCTCACCCCCACGGATACGTGTATGACTCCAACGGCAATGTGACAGTGGGGGTATTACCACGGGAACCGGTCCCGGGCGAGGAAACAACTTGGGATGTGGAACACGTGTTGGACACAACAAGTTTTGAGGCCGATCTGGAGAGGCAGGAGGCCGTTACACAAGAGGGTAGCTTCAATGAGGTGGACGTCCAAATCCGGATGAATGAGTGGAAATACGTCAACGGCCTTTTGGACATCCGTGACGGGGCCTCTAGCCCCACCATGCAAGACGTCCTGCGCCATCCGAATGCCGCGAGGGGGTTGCACATTGGAGACCGTGCGCGCGCTCGTGCACAAGCTGACCGGGAGACTGCGGCGCAAGAACTATGGGCCATCACCGAGAGCAGGCGTGAGGCGAGGCGCCGGACACTACGGCCACCAAATCTGAACGGTGCAAGCTCAAGCCGCGGACCCCCCATTCCATTGGATAGTGATTCGGAGCCGGATTAGGAATGTTGGCTAGTGTTTGTGAGATAGGCGTTGGACTAGGAGGCATTATTTGATACTCAATTGTACACAATGCGGGAAAAACCATGATTTTGGAAATGTTTATAAGTGAATTATTGTTCACTATCAATTTTGGGAGTAATGTACAAGTGTCGCACAATGATCATTTTTTATGTTTGCCCACACAATCGGTTGCCACAAACATTTAATTAAACCATGGACTTTGCATCTACATGCATTTGCACTTGAATCAAACACGTATCGATGCAAATAACTGTGACAATGATTCCATGTGGCATGATTATAAGTTCACACCAAGCGGAAAACATCACCGCAATATTGCTGGGAATTCATATATTGCGCATTTCCAACTTAACAACATATGTAAGTATACGTGCAAGTACAAACTTGATACTACGCTCTCACCATATTCGTGGGCAAATCTTACATTGACGACCTAAGTGTGTACTCTCTATACACCCGGTATTCCTTTTGGTGCGTGGTGCACCGGTTGAACCCCCAATGAATTGCGTCATGCACCGAGTGTTTTATGGTTTGGTAGAACCTCCACAAGGTCCCATAGTTTTTTCGAAAATACAATTGATTTTTCCCCTTCGTGAGAACGTCGCTAAGGTCCTGAAACAAGTGCCATGGGAAAAGTTTTTCCTTGTAACCGATGCGGCATGCGGGCCTTTCTTGGGCGTCCAAGTATCCGCGGTGGTGACGATCAACTTGTCTCCTAGGCAGTCGAACCCAATAGAATTCAGTGAACCCTTGAATCAGACGTAAAACACTGTGCAAATCGTCCTCATTTCGAGTGTTCTCTGCAACCACCTCGGGTGTAAATTCGTCCGGTTCGTCCGGCAAGCCCCATGCGTGTCGGGGATTGTAATACATACTTCTTGACGAACCACCCGCATCCCGTATCTTGCCACTCCCAGCCATCGTAATCCTATGGATTGCCCACACCGTAGTTGATCTTGGGCAATGTATGCGACGCATACAAGGTCCTCAAAATCACTACGAGGCAAGGTGACCTCATTGTGGGTAGCACACTTGATTTTATAGGGATATCGCAGTGTGGGCCCTCGGATGGCATCCAATGAGTTGGCAGGTTGGGTTACGGGTGTATCTAATTAGTTATCTAAATTAAGCTGCAAGGCAGTCAACTGCTGTGTAGCAGTCAACCATCCACAGTCGACTGCCTTGTAGCAGTCGATTTGCATAGTCGACTGCTGCACAACAGTCGACTGTGGCTGGTCGACTGCTACACAACAGTCGACTGATAAAATCGACTGCTTCCTAGCAGTCGACTAAGATTGTCGACTGTCTTCCAACAGTCGACTGCTGGAAGGCAGTCATTCACCCACAGTCGACTGCCTTCCAACAGTCGATTTTATCAGTCGCCTGCTGTGTAGCAGTCGACCATCCATAGTCGACTGCTATGTAGCAGTCGACCATCCACAATCGACTGCTGTCCAGCAGTCGAATATGCGAATCGACTGCTGCCCAACAGTCGAATATGGTAATCGACTGCTGCCCAGCAGTCGAAATTAGGCGTTAGGGTTTGGGAAGAGCGTTAGCTTAGTCAAATCATGCATTAAATGCATACAATCATGACAAAGGATGCATATATATAGCAATCCAACCTCCCATTTCCCTCATTCCCAAGTTCTCCATTGGCCATAGCCTGTTGTAGCAAGCTTTGCAAACGGAGAACAAAGGGAGAAGGAGCGGAGAAGTTGCTATTTCAGGGTTGCACCAAACATGGCACCGTCGACCATTTTACCCGGATTAACCGCGGAAATTGTGGGGGAGCACATATTGCCGAAGGTCTTAGAGCCTATTTTGGAGCCATATCACCGAGGAGAGTATGGGCGGGGGTGTGAAGTGAGGGCGAATTTTTTTACTCTCATATGTATTTTTAAATACATGGGAGTTAACAAAGCTTGGCGTGAACATTTTGGTATGGGAGAAGTCTACAACGCGTTGCGTATGTCGCTTTGGGATGTAGACATACCAATGGGGCATCGATTTAGGGGCGTGAGAGGGACTTTGGAGCTCGCCGAATTGTTGCGAGCGTTCCGACTGAACCTCTTCATGTTCAGCCATACGCAACGCATTGCCATCCCAATTCGATGGGAAGTTCAGCATGCTCGGCTCAACGATATTTGGATCATGGAACTTGAATACTTGCGGGATAAGCTTGTGGAGAATGGAGAATATTGGCTTCAAGTCGACGGACGTTCTGCCGAATATCGTCGATGCACCAATTTTTGGATTTGTCCTTCGGAGCGACTATTGCCATGATAATTTTTCTATGTAGATGTAGCGGTTCGTGTTCTATATAGTTCGCCGATTTAATCCTAGCAACACCGTGTATATGTGTTTAGGCCTAGTGGATATAATCGCACTATGTAAAAGATATGATCCGTAATGTGAAATAAAAGTGGATCGCTATTTAAACAAATGATAACTTCCTTATTAGCTACACCCGTGTGCAATATGTATGTCTAACATGTATGGGTGTACGTGCAAATTGCAATATGTATGTGTATGTGCAATATATATGTGGGTTCCCGGTATACCGTATGTTCTATACGTATGCGCTATATATATGGATGTATGTGCAATATATATATATATATATATATATATTTGGGGATATTTGCAATATATATATATGTGTGTGTGTGTGGACATTAATTCCATCCTCGCCCATGACATAGGGCCTATTGGCATTACAAATCAATTCCATATGTCCTACTCCTAACCTTAGTGCACATTGGACATTCATTTCATCCTCCCACATGACATAGGGCTAGAGGTGCATTTATTTTTACTTTATCTTAAAATACACATTTAAAATGCATTTAAAAATCCTCGACAAATTTTTACGGCATTTTTAAATGTTTTTTATTATAAGTTCACGACTATAGCCAATCCATGGCAATAGAGCAAATATAGACACGCTCAACTTTGACAATTATTCCATATTACCATATAGCATTAGTACATTCAAACTCAATGGCAATGTTTGAGCCTTGAGCATTGCCACACAAATTGGCAAATATTGGAATACATAATGTCCCACATGGCACATCGGACAAGTCGTGAATGGTGGTCTGCATTTACAATGTCATCATTCTTGGATCAATATTTGGGCGGAGAAGAGCTCGATGACCTAATCCTAGAAGAGGGGAATATTTTCGACAATGATTTGCCATAAAGGACCTCACGGATTGATGTCTTCGATGATTTTCAATAATAAAAACATAAAAATAGTCTTAAATATTCTTAAAACTATTTTATAATGCCGCATCCGACCTATAGAATAAAAAATGCAACACTACATAGGGCCTATTGGCATTACAAATCAATTCCATGTGTCCTACTCCTGAGTCCTAACCTTAGTGCACATTGGACATTCATTTCATCCTCCCACATCATACATGTAGGCTCAATTTCTAGTCAACATCCAACATACAAATTTGAAATTCACATTATTTTTTCAACAAACATACCCAAAAATAGATATTACAAAAACTGATCACCAACACAACTAAACCCATTGAACACCATAGGCCATTTGACATTACTATAAATATTCATTCATGAAGGGGCATTATCGTTGTCTTGAGGAATAGAATTCCCTGTCCTGCGTGGCCCTCCCATAGCTACCCTTGGGGGCGGTGCTTGGTAATCACTATCATCGGGAGCTTCGCCTACGCCGGATTCATCGTCCGTGCTGGCATTGTCATCTGTTCGGGCATCGGACTCGTGGCCATCAATTGCCGGGCCGGGAATTCGACTAATCCGTGTGCCAGCCCTTGGCATTCTAATCGATACCATTGGTCTTGAACCCGTTGCATCCATAACGCCGTCAGTTTGTGGACGTGCAAGTGGGATGGCCCCGGTAGTCCTCCATTCTCGCACATCCCTTTGTCGTTTTCTTTTTTGACCTCTCGTGGTCCGACCAAAGTTTGTCAATGCAATATTAGGGGGTGGCCTAGCCGGTGTGGGGCATGGGGCGCGCATGCCGATGGTGGCACCAACCAACCGGGAGCCCATGCGTGGTATTGTTGGGGCCCGACGCGCAATGTGTTGCGCCAATGTGTCATCCGAGTCGGATTCCGGTGCTCGCGCAACGGCCGGGCATTGCCCAATACCTCGCAATGGACTAGTGTTAAGGACAACATTGGACATGCCCTCTCAGTGCGGCTCGGGAAAGGGTGGTGTAGTTTGCATGGGTTGTGCATATGTTGTCGGCACAATAGGAGTGGGGACAACATCCGTCGGTGGATGAATGGGGGAAGCATGTGGTGGGACTTTGTCCATGTTCATCCGGTTTGGATCCGCTTCAAGAGCTTCATCCATATGTGGTTCGGTCACTACATCTTCATCCACTACGGGTTGAATGTTTACCGGTACATCGGGTATTGTAGTTGTCGGCGTAGCGGGACGCACATGCGTAGTGGAGAGAAACTCCCGACCAGCTATGTTGGCCCACATGTGAAGATCACCATCGTCCTCGGCGTCAAGTCCATCGTATGCAAACGGATCATTATGGTTGTCAAGGCCCAAATTCCCTCCACCATGTCCCCCATCGCTCTCGTTGTCCGAAGGCCCCGAGGAATCCCCGCCGGGTCCCGTGGGGGGGTCACCATTTATATCCTCGTCGGCCGAATAGTTGGAGTCTTCGGACATCATGTTCACTAGATACCATGCGACCGAGTCCCGATCAATCCTCTCCCGTGCTAACCGTGAATTGGTATAAATGTACACCAAATTTTCGGCCCTCGCCGAACTCAACCAGTTCCTAGTCTTGTTGTGCACAAACGAATAACTACTCCAATTCCTTTCGCAAGACGAAGAGGAGCACACTTGGGCCAATATTCGCTTTGCCAAAGGGGCCAAGTGGGTGCCACCTTTGCCCACGAGGTCCCACCACTCATGGGGTGGGATGTTGGCTTCCATGGCTAGGGGCATATTGGCGAATGTGCCCCTACGCTCTTTAAATGCTTGAAATTCGGCCACAACCCGACCGTAATGACCGTCCATGCCCGTGGTCAACCTCCTCATGGCGTCCAAGAATCCGGATTTAACGGCCGCGTCTTCGTGGACGACGTTGTCGTCCAATAAATAAGGATTCAAGATTGCACCGGCATGGTGTAGGTCCGTGGTCATCATACGCCACCGGCTGTAGAAATCTTCTTCGGCCAAGGTAGCGAGGTTGTGTGCTAGGTTGAAAGGAGGATTCCTTAGGCTAAGCACATGTTTCTCCAAGTTCTTCATGGTCAACCAAGCCTTGCCCATTGCCGGCTCAACGCCATCAAACACTCTCAATGCTTTCAACACCTCCTCCGACATGTGGCGGTAATTATCGCAACTTGTCCAAAAATTGTCGTCATTAACCATTGTCTTGATTTGACGTGCCTCCATTGCACTTCTCCTTCGATCATCGCCTCCTCTATTTAATTTGTTCACGTAGGCGGTCCAATCGGGATGAATAACCGTTTGTTCCAAAGCATGTCTCACCTTTAGAAGCTGGTCAATCATGAGGAAGTTGGTGGCGAATCGTGTGGACCCGGGCATCTTCAAGCCCAAATTGGGCGAGTAGGTGAGGAAGACCGCTGTCCGACATTGGTGGGCCCGGATGTATTTGACAATGTCCTTCGCCTTGTCTACGACGTCCTTCGCCCATCCTTGTTTACCCCAATCCTTCAACAACAAGTTCAAACAATGCGCCGCACATCCTTGCCAATATATGTGTGGCCATTCCCGGCTAATATTGCTCGCCGCGGTTTTCATGGCCGCCGCATTATCGAAGCAAACTTGAACAACCTTTGTGGGGTCCACTCCAACGATGTAGCGTTTGACCTCGGTGGCCACGTAGGCAGCATCCTTTGTGCTACCGGTGGTGTCGATGGAACCAAGGAATACGTCGCCCGCCGGACAAATTTGCATGACGTTCATCAAAGGGCGGTGGACAACATTCTCCCATCCGTCCGAGCAAATAGTGCACCCATATTTGTGGATGGATGATGTTGTCTTCAGCTCCACGATTTTTTGTGTATTGAACCGTACATCGTCAAGTAAACTCTTGCGCATTGCATGATATGTTGGGGGTTTGTACATAATTCTAGCCTCGGCGGTTGCCTTAACGGTCTGGATGAACGCGGGATGGCGGACAATACTAATGGGGATATTAGCCTCATAAAAGGCTTGCGACCATTTTGTATCCAAGTCTCGTTTTGTCGAATTTTGCACCCCTTCCTTTAGTCCCATTTGCCGTTGGGAACGTCGGTGGGGTTCGGGAGTCGTCCCGAACACCAACTCCCTTGCCACTGACGGTGCGGGAGATGGTGGAGCGGTTTGGCTTCCGTTCGCGTTCGATAATGCACCGCATGACGCTTGTTGTTCGGACCCGACCACATTTTCTCCCCCGTCCGCAACGTACTCATCCACAAAGTTATCCGGAATTGGCGGCCACGATCCGCCGCACCTCGAAAATAAAGACTTTACAATCGGCCCTTGACGGTGATACAATGCCACCCCCCGCATCTTGCCGTCATTTTTTTGGTATCCCAAATGGGCAACCATGCGGTCCTTCCTATAAACTAATTCCAACGCGCAAAATTTGCACTCGACCTTCTTGGACGTTGGAGTCCACTCCTTGGGCACAAACCAAGGCTTCCATTCGTTTCGCGTGCCCATCCCAATATAACCTACTACCTCTCTCCACTTGCAACGAATGCCAAAAGGCAATCAAGGTCAACTAGAGCGAGGGGGAATGATGAATGCTAATGAGCGGTGAACCCTTTATAGTCCCGACGCTTGAACGTGCACTAAATATAAAAGATGCTATGATATTAAAAGTGTTTAGAGTAATCTGCTATAGGATCCATTGCAAAAGCAATTTGTTTATGTTTGGAGGGGGGGGAGGTCCAATGTCTGCCATTCGCAGCGGACTTCGGGGGTCGACTGCTGCTCTGCAGTCGACTGCGATGTCGACTGCCATTTGCAGTCGGCATTGGGGGTCGACTGCTGCTTGGCAGTCGACTTCCTAGGTCGACTGCAAACTAGCAGTTGACATGGCAGTCGACCGCCACGTCAACTGCCATTCGCAGTCGACATCGGGGGTCGATTGTTGCCTGGCAGTCGACGTGGCAGTCGACTTCCGGGGTCGACTGCAAACTAGCAGTCGACATGGCGGTCGACTGCCACGTCGACTGCCATTCGCAGTCGACATCGAGGGTCGACTGCTGCCTGGCAGTCGACGTGGCAGTCGACATCGGGGGTCGACTGTTGCCTAGCAGTCGACGTGGCAGTCGACTTCCAGGGTCGACTGCAAACTAGCAGTCGACATGGCAGTCGACCCCCGCAGTCGACCGCTAGTTTGCAGTCGATGTGGCGGTCGACTGCCACGTCGACTGCCATTCGCAGTCGACATCGGGGGTCGACTGCTGCTTGGCAGTCGACGTGGCAGTCGACTTCCAGGGTCGACTGCAAACTAGCAGTCGACATGGCAGTTGACCCCCGCAGTCAACTGCTAATTGTCGAGTGCCTTATCCAGAGTCGACTGCTATCTGGCAGTCGACTGGATTGCGATTAGCAGTCGACTGCCGTATAGCAGTCGACCAATCGTCGCATCCATCCTGGCCGTTGGATGATGCACGTCCAACGGTCAGGATCCAGGGGCGCGGCGTCCGGTCGTATCGTCGGTGTGAGGCCCACCCAGGAATGCTACGATGTGAGCGGTGAGCGGTGAGCGATGAGCGGTGAGCAGATTTCGTGAGCAGAAAATTATAGTTTAAAACTCCATTTAACGAATGTTAGGCCCCTTATGACCGTGGATTTTGCACATATTTCAAGTTTAATTTTGTAATTATAAGGCCTATATTTGTGGAGTGGCCAATTTCTAGAACCAAAAAACTTCTTATAATTACCAATGAGGCCCTATGACCGTGGGAAAATGCACTATGGTTGATAAGATGGTGGACTAAATTCTCTTTGGAGTATGACGACCACCAAGTGTAGTGTGATTTGAGAACAACGAAAAGATGCATTCAATGAGATAATTGGAATATTGAAAACCACACCACACTTTATAAATCCAAATACCAATCAATCAAACCAAAAATCAATCAAACATGAGGTTGTCACTACTAGATTCCCTATCTCCAAAGATACTCCCCTCATGGCCGCCCTCATCTGAAGTGGAATCTAAGCTATGGCACTCATTATCCACCTCTGCAAAAAGCTCGAAGAAGTCTATGGCACGGGGGTCATAACGTGGAGACGGGGTACTAGCTTTGGTAGGAGAAGGTTGTGCCACTAGCCCAGAAGGTTTAGATGGTATATCATAAACAAATATATAAAATAAAACAAAATGTTTATAATGCCATCTCACTACTCTCACCACACGAGGCATTAGAGCTACTACCAAGTGCTTCAACATCAAGAAACTGAAGAACACGAGAATCAAACATTGGTTTTTTTGGTACAACTTTTGGAGAGATAGTTGTTGCCAAAACCGAGGCAACTTCCTGAGCATATATTGGAAGTTCAAAAGTTTTCGGGGGAGAGGTAGCAGAAGTCATCAATCTGCAGAAGTACAAGTGTACAAATGTTGTAAGAAAGAAATTGATAGAATAAAGCATAAAACTTGCAACAATAGAAAATATTGAATTCTTACGTACTCAGTCGATTGCGCTTTGCCACACGCCGCACAGGGCCTTCCTCATCATCAAAAACTGAAGAAGAAGCTTGATGAGGCACTGCAACTGGAACTATATCCTTCAACGGTGCCAACACCGTTGCAAAGAGAAGGTCATCTGTTTCCAAAGCAATAATATGCCGGCCTGAATTCCGGCAAGCATGAATGGAGGCACCTGAAGAGAAGAAAAAATAAAGTCAACACAATTGGTAAGATTGAGAATATATCGAAGCATTTGCAAAAATTGAGCATATACAATGATAGGCATGTACCTGTATTAGCTGTGGTATCAAACACTACCGAGCCTGTACAAGTGAGTGCTTCAATGAGGACTTGCATAAATAGCGTATCCTTCTCCCGAGCACCTCTCCAAGGTTTTGGTCCATTCATTAGCTGAGTATCAGATGCCACAAAATTGAAAAGGATGTCATCCTCCTCAACTCGGACAGCGGCGCCAGATTGCTCATTTCGACAATGAAAGATGAAAGATGAAGGTGCTTTCTGTTCACGAATGAAAAATAGAATGCGGAATCGGCGGGTCTGGAAACACAAAAACTGTAAGTAAACATGAAGCCCCCAAAACTCAAGATATTCAAATTCATCAATTTGAACAAAGGATTTGAACATACCGTGACCTCGGGATTGATTGGAGAAGTCAGCCGCAAGTCATTTATGCCCCACCAATCCTTCAAAAGCTTGAACTCGTATGTTGCAGCATAGGTTCGCACATCCACCCGAATTGGCTGATACTCTGGCATAAAAAGCAAGACTCCACCATCGTTGTGCACAAATGTAAACGCAAACTCAAATAAAGCTTCAACATCTGTCTCATTGTACAAGTTCCACTTCGGAATTGCATCAGGAGGAGACGATATGTTTGCAACGTGCATACCATCTGGAATATCTGCGATCACCAAATCGAATCTTGAATGTGGACATCTGCTCGAGCGCGGTAGCGATTCCTCTCCTCCCTTAGCCTACTCACAGAGTCAAATTCTCTGAATCAGAACTTCTACAATAACAATTGAATATGTAACAAATATTTACTATAAGAGTATGAATAACTCACCTTCTTCACAAAAAGATAACTGTCCAAAAAAAATGGATGAGAAACACCCACTTTCATAATGGTGGAAATGGAAGTGTTCTCCATCAAACACATTGAAGATTGAATTGCAGATGTTGAACCAGAAGCTGCTGCAGCCAAGGTACTCTTCCTCTTTAATAGTTGTTGTGATGCAAGAACAGATGAAGATGGCTGGCTGTGTGCTACAGTTATAATTCTGGAAGCGTGTGATGGGCCAACCACATTGGAAGAGGAAGGGAGATCCACAACGATAGGCATAATTGGATCTGCAATGGGAACTTCCACTGCCATTGTTGGGGCTGCTTTATTACCTCTTGTCTTCTTCACCTTCTTCCCTTCAACCTTCTCCAATGATTTTGAAGAAACCACCTCTACGCCCAGTAGGTCAGGTTGAACTGAATTCCGGAATGCCACATCAAATGTGGGTGGTCTCTTAAGAGGAGTGTCAAGATACCACCCACACTTCTCCAAATGGGCTGCACTCCAATCCCTCAAAATACCATCTGTAAACATGCACTCCTCGCTTCCCGTGTCTAAATAGGCATCAAAAAATGGAGGAGATTTTGAGATGGCTTTAGCAGGAAATAAAACATACTTAAAGTATCGGTACAACGTCCTCTGCATGGCCTGCTTAAAGCCCAATTGCTTCTCACACGGGTTATTCTTGTGCACACCCTTCTCTACCTTGAATTCTCTAAAGAAAGCTGTGTCCCAAAGCAAAATTCTCATCTTTTCTACATAATCGGTGATGGAAGGAAGGGGAACCTCTCCATCACGAACATAATCCACAGTCACCCCGAGATCAATAAGGGTACCGGTGAACAACTTCTCAGCCTCACAAGCCAGCTGCAAAATCAGAGATAGGAAATTAAGTATGTAAATAGATTTCTTACATCTTATACTTTACAAATTCAAAGTACACAACATTGCAAGAGTACAAGTAATGCAAGAATACCTGAGACCACCAAGTGGCTTTTCGAAGCCATTCGGGAAAATCAGCATCTCCAAACCGAGGTTTTGGAAACTTAAGAGCTTCACGCAATGCCGGAGATTTGTTCCACCTCTCCAACCACTTCACCTTAACAGCCGGATCCATTGCAGAAGTGGCCAACATCCAAAGTTTCTCCTGAGTCATCTCAGGAGTCTCATCGTTCATCTCATAGTGCAATTTGATCTGCTCCAAGAATTGAGGAGTGTGTTTGGGATCAGCGATAGGAAGCAACTTCTTCAATTCGGAGTTGCACTGGACCTTTACTTTATCCACGGCATTCATCACAAAGTCCACAACTTTACTGCTGGTCCACTCCGTTGGATCAGGAAATTTCTCATAGAACCTGCGTTGAGCGGCGGCAGCTGCATTTCCTAATTCATGCTGTAGAAAATAACAATAGAAAAGATCACCTCAAATTGAAAACAAAGCAATTTAGAATTGAAATATTACATCCCAACCAATTCAGAATGAATATTAAAAAAACCAACAAAAATTATCAATACCTGATGAAGGACTCCATTGAGAGCTTCCGTAGTCAATGTAAACCAAGTTCGATTCTTGGACTTCTGCTTAGCCTCGGATGCTACATAGTCTTCTTTGGATATGAGCTTCTCAAAGTAGGGTAGGGGTTGAGATGCAATACTTTGAACACGAAAGACCTTGTGCACTAAGTTTGTAGTGACATGGGACTTTTGGTTCCGCCTGCAAACAAACTCAAGTTATTGTTAAAACATCAATGACAAGACAAATAGATGCTACTTCAATGATATTGAAAGTATATAAGAAAAGTGTAAGAAACATACCAATTCACTTGGTACAAAGCAGAGAGAACTGTAGGCACAACTCCGTTAACCTCCAAAATAATAGACTCCACTGCAACATGCCAATTTCTATCATATGCATGATCACGATTAATGATTGGGAACCAAGCTTGAAGGCGATGGTTTCCATCCCAAACATGGAACATCATCCCCGAGAAGATCTTCAAATCGTCATCTCGAAGAAGGTCATCTTCAAATGCAGCATTGGCTTCAATCCAAAGAGGATCCCATGAGGCTTCAATCTCTGAAGTGACCTCGGCAGTCTTTCCCTCATGATTCTCCAAAGCAACGTAGAATACTCCATTGCCTTCCATATAACCGTTGCTCACAAAATGTGATGCCAAATTCATGACATCATTCTTTAGAAAGGGCCGAACAACAGGAAGAGCAATCATTCGACAAAGTGGAATACATAACTTAGATTTCTTCCTTGGCTTGAATCTCAATGACTCAATAGAGAAGTTTGTGTTTACCGACTCCTTTGAAATGATGTCGTTCATCTCCTTCTCCACTTGCTCTGAAGATAGAACTTCGTCATCCTCACCCAAAATCTCAACATCTTCTGAGACTTCCATGACTCCTGATAATCAAATCAAAGAATGCAACCACATAATTAATGGCATGAATATAAAGCTATGTAATGGCGGAAACAAAAGGTACGATTTTAATAAATCGATTGGCCAAAAAAGTTATCATGTGAGTTGACCCCCACAGTATCCGCCAGCAAAGATGTCCAAAAAAAACCACTGAGAAGCTCAACACGGGTATCTTTCCAAGAGTGTTCCTCTTCTTAGTCTTCATACAATTCATGAATTCATTAGAAGCACTAGAAGTGATCTAAAAGAGTTGCACTATGCTACCTCAGGTCAAACTCTTCAGGACACTGGTTATAATCCCCAGAACTAAGGTGTGGAGATTTGTTGCAACATTATTGACTAATATCAGACTTGATGAACGTCAAACCTTTTAGACTACTTTGCAGGCACCACACAATCAACCCAATCCAATCTACTTCGAATATACGTGAGGTGCAGGTTGGACTTGTGGAAAACCACTAATGGCCAATATATCTCCTGAAAAACAACCTAACCACAGCACAGATGTGAGAATGCGCACAAGCAAGTTGGGGTTTGAGAAAAGCAAGCGGGGTGATTGTGATGAAACTAGCCTTTACAATTCATTGCAATTCATCACAGTTCGCTCGCATCAATCTACCATGGAATGAATGGAGTGATGATGATGACAAGCACAAGAAGGGAATTGACTTCCACATCTCCTCTCCAGACTTTGCCTAAAGTTCATAGTATTAGTTGGGACTGAGTTAATCATCGTCACAAGCTACAGAGGGTCGACTGTATCCAACCTACAAAACTGTAGTGACCTAAGAGGAAGAATTAATAATTGTATCGCATTGGTTCTTAAAGAGTCTTACAAAAGCACATGACTGGAGCTTCGCTTATCTCGGAAGGAACAAAAACACTGGAACTCCAACCTGCTATGGAGGATTAATTCCACAAAGTGCGAGATAGTAACATATTTCAGATGATTTGCCACCCTAAACCTATTTCACATGATTCGTTTTTATTCCCTAAACCCCCGTGCCTTATGTCTGGACCCACTGGAAGGAAACAATTCCTCATCACATCAGAAAGACAATCTGAAACTCAAGCAACATGGGTGCTTCCAAAATAGGATACAATACATGACGAGCTAAGGAGCTCTAAATAATAATAAAATTTCTCACAAAAGGGTATGATCCACGGTGTAGTCCTTCTCTGTGAGGGTCTCAATGCACAACCTAATACACCACTATGAAACATATCTATTTGCGGCAGCGAAGAGTTGAAATCTGAAATCTCGCCAGCTCAAATCTAGCGACAAAACAATACATTGCAACCAAGGAGACACAGACAACAGGGAGGAGCAAATTGCATCTACAGAAACAACAATTTGCCACATAATGTTTGCAGCAACCCATTTCCCAGCCCTTGAAGCAACAAAGCTGAGTCACACACATAATACTCATAATAACAGAAGGACATGAACTGATTGATGCTAGTGATAACAACATCAACGAAAGCTTGGAAGATTCAGCTCAATCCAAGGACCAAACCGAAACATACAATACAACCAACCCGATTTCAAAGCCATTTAAAGAAAAAGCCAGGTCACGTATGAATGTGCGACATGTGCACACTATGTTCCCCAAAAAATCTTCGTAGCAATCAAGAGAAAGACATACACACGAGTCATGGCCATTTCCAAACCAAATTAACCCTTAAGGCAAAGCTAAGCCACAAACTACATGAGTGATGATTGAGTTCAGAATGATCAACAACATGTGGCACACATTCCTGGCTGAAACTCCAAAGTACCTCAGAAGACCCAGCTTAGACCCAGCGACAAAACACAGCAAACGACAAAGAGCAATTGAGTGAAAGTGTGGAAGACTCAGCTTCATCCAAGGACAACCCGAACCAAAAACTACAACCAAACCAATTTTCCAGCCCTTCAAGTCACATTTGAATAGGGAGCAATATGAATGTACGACACGTGTGCACCTTGTCCCACAGAAAAATATTGGCAGCCATCGAGAGAAAGAGCATGCACACGAATCTTGGCAAATTGCATGTGCAAATTGCACATAAAGATATTTCCTCATACATGCTGATACATATATAATTATGCATGACCTAGTTTACATTCCCAGAAACAGATCAAAAAATTATTAGTCTCGCCAAATTCCTCCCTGAGTACCTGATTTGACACAACCTTTACTTATTATGGGCTAGGGAAATCCACAAGACCAGATGTAGGTCAAGTCAGTTGTGTTGGTTTTTTGTTCATCTTCTACGTAATTTCCAAGGAGTGGCTCCTTTCAATACCTGGAGTCCAAGCAGGCCAAGGTTGAATTCTTACTAATCAGAAGGAACTGCATTACTTTCAATAGAAATGAACAAGCCAAGAATGTACACCTTTAGGTATCGACAAATCGTTTTCATATCATCAAGGTCTGTGAAGGGCAGTTTTAGACAGTGGCAATACAAATTGGTTCCACTAATTTTGTCTGGGTTTAGGTCGTACTCTACTTGCTCTAAGTTAAAGGGTGTGTCTCAAAAATCTGCAGGCCACCATGGAGTTCATACACACACAATAAGGGTAAAGAAATTTTGGATGGGTCATCAACAGCAACTCCTATCTACGATGTCAGCAATCACACAACACACACAAACCGCATCACACACAAGCCAACACACACAAGCCAACACACACAAGCCGCGAAGCCCCAGCATACACAATCCACGAAGCCCCAGCACACACAACAACAACAACATGCAATTATTCATATGCGTGGTCATGATTGAATGAAATATTTAACAAGAGTCGAGAGTGACTGTGGAGTATTTATAATTCATGTGATGAAGCAGCAAAGTTACATACCTACCTACCAAAGTTACAGAAACTCCAAAGTACCTCAGAAGACCCAGCTTCGACCCAGTGACAAAACACAGAATCGGATGCAGAACGAGGACCCAGAGAATCAGATGCAATACACTGCAATGAATGCACAGATGATTCTACCTCAAATTATATGAACTGAGCTCTAAACCTCTGAACCTTCAAAGAGGAATACACACACACACAGTGAATAAAATTGCATTTGATTAGACACACACACACAGTTCCAATGTCCCCAAACCCTACTCCCAAGAGCAAAAACCTCAAACAAGCTTCCGATCTGTACATGCAACCGAATCTGAAGCCCGAATCTGCACTCCGAACCTGAACTCTGAATCTGCACTCCGAATCTGCACTACGAATCTGCACTCCAAATCTGAACTCCGAATCTGCAGTTCGAATCTGCAGCCGCGAAGCCC